>CM076580.1:1074467714-1075913067 GCA_034641835.2 Pinus albicaulis | reverse complement strand
CCCAGGCTATTTTTAGACCGATCTCCTAAAAATATGGAAGTCAAATATTATTTACCCTTAATAATATTTTGACTATAAACAACAGTTTACTCTCTTGGCGCACTTCAGTTTGAGTCATGGAGGTGGCTCATGCAAATGACACAAGGAATCACGTGGTTCCTAGGGTTTGATGGCATCTTGCATGGTTTACTTCAGTTAGACTTCAGTGGCAGAAGTTTTGGAGGAGTTAACGGGACAAATAGTGGAGTTCTGTTCTATTTATTTCAGTTGAACTAGTTGAGATTAGTTAACTAGCTAATCAATTAGATATGAGTGGAGTAAATTAAATAATATTTAATTTACTAAATATTAACTCATTAGCCAACTCAAGAACACTTCAGTTCACTACAGTGCATGATCAGTTCAGTGAAGACCAGTGAAAGAGATAGATGAAAGGGTAGAGTTAGCTATCAGTTGTAACTATACTGTTGATATTTGCAACACATAGATAGGTGGAGTAAGCTATGAGTATTGCAAAGTTTAGGCTGGTGGTTTATCTATATAAGGAGGCCATCACCTAGCATTAAAATACGCAATCAAGGTTGGCTATCAAGTGGCTAAGGATTTGAGCAAGTGATTTGCTAGATCTAGCTTGATAGTGTGTAGCATGGGAGGTAGTGCATGAGAGCTTGTGAAGAGTTTTTGTACTATGATTGTTACATGATTTCTCCATTATAATATACACAATAGCTGTGGGGTTTTCAGCTATAGGCTTTCCCTATACATACTGAGTTAATGTGTGATTGATTTGATGTGCGATTGCTTCTATATTATTTCCGCATGTGACAATTAATTGTAGAAGAAGGTTATGTGTTATGCATGCAATTCGAAATTGATGTATGATCGGGTTAATATTCATTAGGCCATCACCTAGCATTAAAATACGCAATCAAGGTTGGCTATCAAGTGGCTAAGGATTGGAGCAAGTGATTTGCTAGATCTAGCTTGATGGTGTGTAGCATGGGAGGTAGTGCATGAGAGCTTGTGAAGAGTTTTTGTACTATGATTGTTACATGATTTCTCCATTATAATATACACAATAGCTGCGGGGTTTTCAGCTATAGGCTTTCCCATACATACTGAGTTAATGTGTGATTGATTTGATGTGCGATTGCTTCTATATATTATTTCCGCATGTGACAATTAATTGTGGAAGAAGGTTATGTGTTATGCATGCAATTCGAAATTGATGTATGATCGGGTTAATCTTCATTGAATAAGTGATTTATTCAGCTAATTTCTACATCTATTACTCTTGTAAGCAAATGAAGAACTACAACAGTGAACTGAAAGAAAAAAACTAAACAACAATGAAACTATCAGAAGCAGAACTAATTGAGTGACAGAAAGAAAACTAGCTAAATGACAGAGAGGAAATAATGAAAACAAAAGAGAAGTTGAGGCACATCGGTTGGGCCCTAACCCACGAGCCTCACTCCTTGAAACTAGATCAGTGAAACAACATATGAATACTCATTGCATTACAAAAATACAGTATTATTACATCCCGAAGGTCTTGAACAACGAAAGCCTAATAGATTGCAGCAAAATTTCTGAATGGAATCGAATGGAATGGACCTGAATCCCCCGGAATCGACCCTAATTATCTCTTGATCAACTTTATTTATCCTCAAAGGCAGCTACCAACAACTCCCTAAAAAATAGGTAATGTATCCACTTGACTCCAACTGAAGTATGGATGGAGTGCACTTGGTCTTGAGTTGCTTGGTTGCCTCTGGAATTCGAATTGCTGGAGGGGATCTCATGAGGATCCTTTGGCTGCCTTTGAGATTTAAGGAGGGTGGACAAACCCCTTGAATCTCTCCAATATTTCTCCCTGATTTCCTGATACTGTGCTCATTTATTCTTCACTCTTGAACTTCCAGTGGCAGGGAGAAAGTCCCTAAATTATCTCCTTCTCCAAATTTGTATAATATGCCCAATATTCTCACAATATTCTACAAAAATAAGCAATATTAGCCACAAATATGCAATTACCTTTAAACCTTCCTAAGAAAATATTAAAGCATAAGAAAACATTATTAAGTGCAGAAGGAGAGATTTAATATATCTTTTCATGCACATAAGAAAGGTAGATGGGCCTTAATTTATGTCTAATTTAGAGGCCCGTCATCACCCCCCTACTGAAACTTTTTCTCATCCTCTGAGAAACCTATTCATCCTCCTTGCCTTATGGTTCTTCCTGCGTGCTCGCTTATTTCATTTTATGTTTATTGGCCTATGCGCTGCTCCTCCTGTTAATATTCTTGCTATTCTTCTTGCATTTATTCTCGTAGGTGCTTCATGGAGGTCGTCAGATGCCTTAAGGAAATTTGTTTTGCATGCCAAGAGGTGGTGGATCCACCTTTTATTTTATTTTATTTTTATTTATTTATTTATTTTTATTATTTTATTTTTTATTAATTGCATGGAGAATAAACTCACAGTTCTTTTTTCTGTGAACTGAGTTCACCCTTGGTTAACCCTTTGGCACTCCTTGTCTTCCATTACATGAACTGCTTACCAACCCCTTTCTCAAGTCCTTTTTACTTTTGTCTTGTTCCTCTTCTTGGTGGAAAATTGAGGCTAGTTGCTAGATAAGGCTGAGGTTAGTCTGCTACTAATTTTGGCTATATAAAAAAAACTTTCCTTCTCACACTTTTTAATGTTTTATTAAGCTAAAATAGATTCGAAGAAATGGTTAGATGACTGAATACCTGAGCTTTACCATTGATTTTTTTTTGCAGGTGATATTGAAGCTACTGATATGGATGTTGAAGTTGTCTTCGATGGTTTTGAAGTTGCTCTGAACCTGCATGTGATAATCTTCTTGAGGTCCTTTGGAGCTTCTGAGCACAGGAGGAGGAAGTCCAAGTTTGACTACCTTTGACTAAAGTGTTGACCAAATTTTCTTTTTGTGCCAACTTGTTGTTTTCTGCTTGCAAAGGTTGGATACCTCCTGCATTCATTAGAGAGAGATACATGGAGAAATGCAATTTTTTTTTTTTTTTAAGGCCTACTAGCTGCCTCAATGAGGTTTTCCACTAGTAGGTTTGCCTAGGTGCCTCAAAGGAGGTTTTCACCTAGGATCTTTTATTTTTCTTTTTTCCAACCCAATGACCGCCTCATTGAGATTTTCAGTCAGTGGGCCAATATCAAACGCCTCAAAAGATGTTTTCACCTGAGATTTTATTCTTCTTCCATTTTTTCTTTTTTCTTTTTCACTTTCCTACTCTACTTGAAAAAATCAAAACCTTTTTCAAGTATAGGAATACTTCCAATGGAGCCATGTACACATCAATATGACAGATAAAATCATGTGCACACTTGGAATACATGCTTTGACATGTACCTGAATATGAGAGATGAATTTCTTTGATTGGGATTGTATCAAGTACTATTGGAGAATAGTGTGTTGCTGCAACTTAATGAATTTTTGGAACCATATGTCAATATATTTGTGATGCCCCAGTCCACTTGTTGATTTGGATCACCTTGGAGGTCCTCTTCTATTATGACATTCAAATCTTCCTCTTTTTGCTGATTGTTCTCTTGAACACATGGAGGAAATGTTGGTAAACATGAGGAATCTTTCTCAACATCTGATTCTGATGCCGACTCTTCATCAAGTGCAACCCTTGATCTTTTGATCTCCTCATTTGGATCTTCTTCTTCTTGATGTTTTCCTTCAATGAAATTAAGAAAATATATTCTTTGCAATACCTTTCTTGAACTAAGATGAATACCATATAGATCAAGAAAAGATGTTTGGAAGTGTTGTACCTCAGCATTGTAAGTGTGTTGAGATACTTCATTGTATGGGTTTGGAAATGGTGGTACAGGTAGTTGAGTGGGGGTGGATATATGATATGGATATGGTTGAGGTTGTGGTTGTGGTGGAGGTGGATGGTAGGGATCGCATGTAGTTGGGTATGGAGGAGATTGAGGATATTGTGGATTTTCCCAATAAGGTCCTTGCCAACCACGTTGCCACGATTGGTTTTTGGGTTGAGATGGTCGAGGTTGCCAAGGAGGGAGTGTGTCCCAATTAGTTTGAGATGGATTTGAATAAGCTTGAAATTGTGAAGTGGGCTCTTGCATCATATCAAGTTGACTAGGCTGCCAGGGTATCCTTGGAGCTACATAACATATCTTCTTTGGTGATTGCCTTGCTCCATTTTCTTCCTGGTAAACTTCTTTAAACCTAGGGAATGATGGACAACATTTAGTAGCATATGATTCTGCATGGATAATAAAAATATCAACATCTTCTTTTTTCTCATTTTTCATTCTTAACATTTCTACTTGTTCACTTAGATTGCAATGAATTTATGTGTTAAAGTTGTTCAGCAAATTTTCAAGTTCATCTTGCCTTACCAATGCTGAGGCAGATTTACTTACTCTTTCCCTTCCTCTTGATATGCGCTTGCATGTTTCACAAATTTCTTCAAATGGAAATTGGTATACGTCTCCTCTACTCATGATATTAAGGAGATTAATCCACTCATCCCTAATTGTTCTACGTAAGAGGTTTTTTAGTGTGTCAAATCCTAGATGTTGCAACTTTTCCCTCTTAACATTATACATGAACCTCTCTATTATGTCCTCAAGGCTCTCATCTTCTTCTTGGTTCATTCTAAAAATTTATTCTCTAATATCACGATTTTTATATTTTTCTAGAAATATATTTTGCATATCATTCCATGATCTTATTGAATTAGTACCTAGACTCATGAACCATTTAAGAGATTTATTCTTCAATGTTGCGGGAAACAATATCAATCTTTGAGTGTGTGATAAGTAGCCATAAGATCTACAAAGTATCTCAAATTCAAAGAGAAATGTTTCAGGATCCTCTGTCCTCATACCATGGATGTTGGGAAGTAAATATGGAGGGATGTTCTTCATATGTACATTGATGTCCATATCTTTAATGGGAAACCCAATAAGATCTTCTTCATTTTCATCATATCCATCCATCCCTTCTACCTTCAAAAGTGTGTCGTGAAGTGGTTCTTACTACACCACGTGTTCAAGTGGGGGGGGATGGTATTGGAGAAGTATTTAAAAAAAAATTTGAGTATCCCTACTCCTATGAGGCATGAAAATCATATTTTTTTGTATTTTTCAATATTTTGGAAACAACATTAAAAAGGAAAGCAAAAAAGAATGCTAAAACATAATCAAAGCGTCTACTAGACACCTCCCCGGCAACGGTGCCAAAAAGTGGTGAGCCTTGGTATTGCACCAAGAGTGCTACAACTCCTACGGGTTGCCCTAATTTACTTTATCAACCCGGGGTTCATACAAACTTGGAGGTAACAATGCTATATACACAACATATGCATTCTACTCATGTCATCCTCTTCTACTCTACGAAAGGGTGCTACTTCTAAGGGTTCTCAATGAAGTTTGTCACACTTCAATAAAACTAAAATAAATTGCAAAAAGGAAATGACAGAAAGGAAACTAAACTAAATTGCTGAAAATAAATGACAGGAAGAAACTAATTTAAATTGCATAAAGGAAATGACAGAAAGGGAACTAATTTAACTGGATGAAAATAAATGGCAGAAAGGAAACTAATTTAATATGAAAAAAGGAAATGATTGAAAATAAACTAAACTAAGTTTCACCTAGCTAGGCCAATCAGCTAAACACACCTTACTCATCCTTTGATCTATTTATGATGCTATCATGCTTCTAACCATGAAACTATTCATAATAAACTAAACTTGACAAAGTGTGGCTTATAGTTTGGAGGAAAATGGGCTAAAAGTGTTAATGGAAGGCTTAACACACAAAAAAATGCTCAAAGAAGTGAAAAAGGTGTTTAAACCTTACTAAAACTTTATTTTAGCGCAAAAAAATGCTTTGGAGCGGAATTATTTGAAAAGTACGATAGCAGGGAAGTGAGAGTACAGTTCGGGAGTGGGAGCGAAATGCGATTTGCAAAAAGGGGGAAAAGGTTGTGATCTGCGATATCACAATATCGCAATCGGCAAATAGGAGTGTAAATATTAAAGGAAAATGGGAAAAGGTTGCGAAATGTGAAATGTGATGGGTGACGTGGCGGTGGGACTGGTGGCGGAGTGCGATGACAATATCACAATCGGTGTCGGGAGCGATAAGCATTAATGTGGACCAAATAAAAGTGCGATTTGCGAAAAGACGAAGTACGGTAGCGGGAAGTTTGAGGAGCAATGGTAGAGTGTGATAATGATATCGCAATTGGAAAAAAGTAGCGGTAAGTCTTTAAGTGAAACGGGAAAAGATGTGAAGTGCAATTTGCGAAAAGGAGAAGTACGGTAGCGGGAAGTTCGAGGAGCAAGGGCAGAGTGTGATATCGATATCGCAATCAGAAAAAAAGAGCGGCAATTCTTAAAGGGAAATAGGAAAATATACAAAGTGCGACTTTTGAAAAGGGATTGTGGTAAGTTCAAAGGAAAGGGTAAAGGTCGGGTTCCAATGTTTAAAGCATTTTTTAGCATAAACAATAAGTAGTAAGGTGGAAAGGTAAAACGAAAATTGCAATGAAGAATGGAAAAAGAAAGGAGAGAAAGGATCCTGCGATGGCTAAGATGTGATAAGCGGGAAAGTCAAGGAGAAAAAGGGCAGAGGCAGAATTTTGATGATTTTCAAGCGTTTTGTGAAAAAAAGGGCGACATCTTCAATAAAAGAAGAATGAGGGAAATCGAGGCACAACAACAGTGTTCAGGCGTGAAAATAGAGATGGAAAATGAAGAGGGACGACTTGATGAACTCTCTAGGGCTTTTGATGCTTATTCCTACAAACAAACCTACGGATTCATTCACGGAAAAAAAAACAGACAAAATGTGTGATAAAAACAGTGAACAGAAAATAGTTTTTGGCCTGTGGGAAGGTCAACCCTGCTCGAACTCTATTGACAGAGATGAGAGGGTAAGGCTTGACCACAAATTTTGGATTTTTCCTCTACTCTATTAATCTCGTAAGTAAATGAAGAACTAAAACAAAAAATTGAAAGCAAAAAAATAAACAACAATGAAACTATCAGAAGCAGAACTAATTGAATGACATAAAGAAATCTAGCTAAATGGCAGAAAGGAAAGAATGAAAACAACAGAGAAGCTGAGGCACATGGGTTGGGCCCTAACCCACGAGCCTCGCTCCCTAAAACTAGATCACTGAAACAACATCTGACTAATTGTATTACAAAAATACAGTCTTATTACATCCCGAAGGACTTTAACAGTGAAAGCCTAATAACATGGAGCAAAAGCTCTAAATGGAATCGAATGGAATGGACCGGAATCCCCTAGAATCAACCATAATTAGCTCTTGATCAACTTTATTTATCCTCAAGGGAAGCTACCAACAGCTCCCTAAAAAATAGGTAATGATTCCACTTGACTCCAAGTGAAGTATTGCTTGAGTGCACTTGGTCTTGAGTTGCTTGGCTGCCTTTGGAATTCGAATTGTTGGAGGGGATCTCATGAGGATATTTTGGCTGCCTTTGAGAGTTAAGGAGGGTGGAAAACCCCCTTGAATCTCTCCAATATTTCTCCCTAATTTCCTGATATTTTGCTCATTTATTCTTCACTCTTGATCTTCCAGTGGCAGGGAGAAAGTCCCTAAATTATCTCCTTCTCCAAATCTGCATAATCTGCCCAATATTCTCACAATATTCTACAAAAGTAAGAAATATTAGGCACAAATATGAAATTACCTTTAAACCTTCCTAAAAAAATATTAAAGCATACGAAAACATTATTAAGTGCAGAAGGAGAGATTTAATATATATTTTCATGCACATAAGAAAGGTAGATGGGCCTAAGAAAGGTTAGATGGGCCTTATTTATATCTAATTTAGAGGCCCATCAGCAATGTGCATGGGTGAAGTGGCTAAATCTTGGGGAGTACTGCTACAACACCACCTTTCATGTGTCTATTGGTATGTCTCCATTCTGAGATTTGTATGGTGATGCACTTTGAATTTTGTTGACATGATTTTTGGAGACAGTAAGGCCCCAAGAGCCAAATATTGGATCCAGGAGAGCGGCTAAGAGATCCTTAGATCCCTCAAGGATAACTTATAGACTTCCCAAAATAAACAAAATATGTACGTTGATAGGCACATGATTGAGAGACACTTTGAGGTTGGGGAAATTTGTTTCGTAAGGCTCCAAGCCACCAGACAGTCCACTTTGAAGCATAAGGTAGATGAGAAGCTTAAGCCATACTTTTATGTACCCTACAGGATGACCATGCAAGTTGGAGAGGTAGCTTATGAGCTGGAAATCCCACCAGTGAGTAAAGTGCACATGTTTCACATCTCTTACCTGAAAAATCCCTTAGGACAACAAGTGAAAATTGCGATGGATTTTCCACCCTTAGATGATGAGGGGCATTTGGTTTTGGTAATGGAGGCCATTTTGGAGGTTAGGGAGAGGATGCTTGGGAACAGGACTATCTGGGACCCTTTGGTGAAATGGAAGGACCTACTTGAGGAGGATGCCACTTGGGAAGGAAAGAAAGTAATTCAATGTCCATCAATTCAATTTATTAAGACATGTAACTTCTTGGTGGGGAGGATTGTGATATTCCCACTTAGCAAGTTTTTCTAAGTAATACATTTTTGCATAATTTTGATATTTTGGCATTTTTTGACTTAGGGAAAGTGGGTTAGGGGGATCCCACTTGTAATTTTGATGAAAGAAGACCCCCAACATAGGGAGAGGAGCCAAATTAAAGAGTAAGTGGAATGTGTAGGCCACCCATAGATGGAATTCACACCCCTTAGGAAAATTCATGCTTTTGGGAAGGAAGAGAGAGAAGGGAGTTTGATTTGTGGAGCCCACATGGAAAGAGGAGGGTAGCAAGGATAAATAGAGGTGGAGGGCCTCATTTTGGGACTTTTGCAAAATTCAGAATTTTACCCTTGTTTGCTTGAGTTGTTGATCCAAGTAAACATCGTGTTGTTCAACATAAGAGATTTCTGGGCAGGAATATCACCTCCTTATTCAGTGTATTTCGAGTTCCACCTTAAGGGAGCCTCTTGCTACATTTTAGTGTTGTTTCGAGGAGAGTTATAGGCATATTCGACCATCATTTGGTGATCAAAATCTAAATTAGGGGCAAAAATTCAAAGTTATAAAAATCACACCAAACCAGAATGACCGAATCAAGCCCATCGCCAGGAATCCAACGCAATTCATTTCACTCAAAATAGACTTCGTATGAGGAAGTTAGAGCCTGTTGATCGTTGTGTCAAAGAGGCGAATGTAAAAAAAAATGGTCAAGCAGGGTCAAAGGTCAAAAAAGTTTTGGTTTTCTCCAATTTTTCCCAATGACAGGATGACAAGTGTCGGATTCTGAATAGCTCGAACTTCTGGGCACTTGGAAATTTTTAACTGGTTTGTAGAAGACTAATTGGGAGCTAACACATGGCTAGCCCAGAGGTTGCCACATGCCCCTCCCAAAGGGCAAATTTTTGGGTTAATCTCAAAGTTTGAATTTTCAAATTTTATATGGTGGGCCAAAATTTATTATCGAAGGTGGGCCTAAATATTTTATATATCCAAAGTATGGATTTATTATAAGGTTGGATATTAATTTGGTGCAAAATTTTGGGAATAGGTCGGGCTCAAATCCATGACCTCCCCCACACCAATGCAACCTTTTACCAATGGACCACCACATTTTCACTTGATATACAATGGGCACGAAACATATTTGTTCTAAAACAAAGGATTGCATGGAGTTTAAAGGGGCCAACTCCCAGTTGCCACGGGACCATGGCCCTAGAACCAGGAGTAAAACTCTCCATTTAAATGTAGATATTTAAGTTAATGTGGGTTTTACTAACCCAAAACCATGTTTTTTCCACTAATTACAATTTTAATCCAGATTTGTGATAAACGTGCTTAGCGTATTTAACTATGGATTATCCATTAGTTAATCCAGTTTAGAATTTAATTAACTGGAGTTTAATTTGGTGATATATTCGGTGGAGCCACCAAATTCGGAACTGCCCCCAGATTTAGTTGCGTTAACTGGAGATGTTCTAGTTTTGGAGGAGTTTCCCAGGGAAAAATTGAATGAAGCATAAATTTTGCTATTTTTGACCAATTTTGGGTCAAGAAGAATCATTCCTAAATGATTTTGATGCTCTGAGCATGATGGTACAATTTGCAGAGGTGTTGTAGCACTTTTGAAAGTGTTTTTTCCACTTTGAATATTAAAGAAGCCTAGGGCCACCAGGAGAGGAGGTCACGCCTAAATCAGATGAAGACAATTTTCAAAGCTTGAAGAGTCTATTTTGAGGTTTTTGGGTCTTTTGAAGCCAATGGAGCAGGTCGCAAAGCCATTGGAGCATTGTAGGTGCATGTAATCAGAAAATTGAACATTAATCCTGAGAGGGCCTAGCTAGTTGAAGCAGGCCCATGGAGATGTAGCCTAGGAGGGGTGAAATCCGTTATCAACTATTGTGTAATATGTTTGTTGTTTGTTATTTCTCTGCATTTTATTTTTTGTACATGAGTTTTTGAAATATAATTAACTCATAAATTGATCATCAAGACACTTAAAAACTTGACTCATAAACCCCTTCACAATTGGCTAATTTGAGACAATCCTAAACACATTTTTATTTAACTGATGAGAGAGCTAGCTCAACAAAACTAGTTTTCCCAAATCCAGATGAAGTTGGTATCAGAGCACAATTTAGCTTATTTTAGCCAAGGTTAGCTAGAAGAATTAGCTATTGGTTTTTGAATTTGTGCAAGGATAATTTAACTGTGTGCAATTTTATGTGTGAATGGGAAGGTCAAGATTAAGAGCTCAGTTCTCAAATCACAACAAAGAAGCTTTATATGCATTGTAGGTGTGATGGCAGCTTCATTAAGTACTATTTCTAGTCAATCTTCCTTAGGAAAACTCTTTGATAAAGAGATGTTACAGAAGCTCTACATCATGAATGATATGGTGCAAGAGATGTATGAAGATAAGATGGAGAGCATTATACTTCAAGAGAAGTTGATTTCCATGAAGGAGGAGAAGCAAGAACTTCTTGAAAAAGATGCATGAGATGAGGACTCAGCTCCATAGTGCAAATGAAAACCTAGCAAGGATGCATGAGATGGAGACTCAACTCCATGGTGCCAAAGAAACTTTAGTCAGGCATGTGCTTGAAAAAGAGGCATGCAGTTCAAGTTTATCTTCTAATTATTCTCAAGATGAATGTGTAGGTGCTTTTGAAAGACACACTAGAGGAATAAGGTCCAAATTATTGATGAAGAAGGATATGAAGGTAAATGATTGAGCAAACATGCACAAGGCATAGTTGAGCCAATTGTTGTTGAGGAAAGGCCTAGGTATTTGGGTCTTGTTTATGGAAAACATGATGGATAATGCTCCAAAGCCAAGGAGGCACATGAAGGTGTTCCAACAAGGAATTTCATTTCATGTTCATTACCTCAAGCTTGTGAAGTTTGTGTTCATGAGAAATGCAAAATTTTTACACCCACTTTGTAAGAAGATGCTCATAAACATGCAGCTAATGAGAATGTCGAACACGAGGATGATGTTGAAAGCTCTAAATTCATCGAATGCATTGTTGGTATTCCAAAGAGAGCCACTACCTAATCGAATTCACCTCCTCAAGAAGGAAACAAAGGTGAATGTTCAAGGTACAAATATTCATTTAATCAAGTTTCTTTTGATTATGATAAACATGGTAAATCTTCATGTAAGATTTGGAGAAAGTTTGCATGCTCCTTTTGTGGTTTGAATAACCATAATGTTTCAAGATGTTGGAAGAAGATAGCCATGCATAGGAAACCTTTTAAACAAAGGAGGCAGAAAGCCAAAGGTCCATTGGACAATCCAAACCATGTTGAAAAGAAGATGAAATTGTTTTTCACTCATTGCCATAAGCATGATCATCTTGTAGACAAGTTTTGGACTTTGTATCCAACATTTGAAGAAGGTGGAGAGAAAGATTGAAAAGAATGGAAAATAGGATTCCATAATTGATGTGGGTCAGGATGATTCACATGATGATGAAGTGCAGCTGAAAGAAGTGCCATTTAAATGGTTTGGAAAGAGATGGTTATATTTCTTATCCAATTAAGGCCTTGCATGTCTTTTGATGATTTAATGCAATTCTTTTCTTTTGAAAGTATGTTTCATGTTTACACTAGGAAAGTGTTTGAAAATAGAGTGATATTGACTCACTTAGATGCAGCAAAGATGGAAATTTGTACATGTTTTTGTTTGATTTGAGAGTCAATTGTTTGAAGAGGCATGTTTTTTCGATTTGTGTTTGGTCGATGAATTTGACACCGAGATGTAAGAGTACATGGTGATGTTCACATGATGTGAAATTTGTTGTTTTCAAGGAGCAAAATGATATGTCGTCAAGTTATGTTTCTTGCATGATGTGTTTTTCAGATCGATGGTTGTGTTTGTGACAAGATTTCACAGGAATTTGGGAAGCTCCACTCTTGAGCAAGAGGCTCATGATTAGCTTTCATTCTTAAATCATGGCATGAGAGGCATGTCAACATTGGAGGGTGATGGAAAGAGGGACAAGATGGCAAATTATTTGCAACCAAAAAGTTTGCATCCATTGTAGACCATTTGATGTGTTGACGCCAAGAAGCGAAAGAGATGGCGAATGCATTCTTCCAGATGTGGAATTTGGTACCGTGGAGTGGTTTCCAAGGAGAATCTTGCATCGAATGCATGTGTGTGCAAAGGAGGAACATGATTCTCAATGGGAAGGCCATCAGTCAGTTTTCCAAGCACCTAGGGATCGATTTGGTTAAACAAAGTGTTTTATCTATCAGAAAGCAGTCAACAAGTGTTGGATTGGATCAAAAAAAAAAGGAGGACATTGGTTGAAGTGCTAAGCCATTTGCAAGGCAAGGCATGTAATTGAACACAAGTGGTTGTCATGGAAATTTTTCCAAGTAGAATAAATTTGATAGAACTTGCGAAAGAGAAGAGTATTTAGCTCTTATCAGATAACCAGCTTTTGTGAGTCCAAAATCTTGTAAGTGGGAAGGATTGATCAGAATCTGGATTATGGGCAAAAATTTGCCAAAAATTCAAAGTTCTCAGAATCACACCAAACTAAAACAACCGGATCAGGCCCATTGTCAAGAATCCGATGCAATTTGTTTCACTCAAAACAGACTCCATATGAGGAAGTTAGAGCCCGTTGATCGCAATGTCAAACAAGCGAATTTAAAAAAAAATGGTCAAACAGGGTCAAAGGTAAAAAAAAGTTTGGGTTTTCTCCAATTTTGCCCAATGACAGGATGACAAGTGCCGGGTTCTGAATGAACCAAATTTCTAGGCACTTGGAAATTTTTAATTAGTTTGTGGAAGACCAATTGGGAGCTGACACGTGGCTAGCCCGGAGGCTGCCACGTGCCCCTCCCAAAGGCTAAATTTTTGGGTTAATGTCAAAGTTTGAATTTTTGAATTTTATGGTTAAGTTTGAATTTTATATGGTGGGCCGGAATTTATTATTAAAGGTGGGCCGAAATTTTTTATATATCCAAAGTCCAAATTTATTATAAGGTTGGATATTAATTTGGTGCAAAATTTTGGGCCGAGGTCGGGCTCGAACCCACAACGTACCCCACACAAGCGCAACCATTTACCAATGGACCACCACATTGTCACTTGATATACAATGGGTGTGAAACATATTTGTTCTAAAATAAAGGATTGCATGGAGTTTAAACGGGCCAGCCCCAAAGGGCCAACCCACAGTTGCCACGGGACGGTGGCTCCAGAACCAGGAGCAGAGCGCTCCATTAAATCCATAGATTTAAGTTAATGTGGGTTTTATTAACCCAAAACCATGTTTTTGCGCTAATTACAATTTTAATCTAGATTTGTGATAAACACACTTAGCGCATTTAACAACGGATTATCCGTTAGTTAATCCAGTTTAGAATTTAATTAATTGGAGTTTAATTTGGTGGTATATTCGGTGGAGCCACCAAATTCGGAACTGCCCCTAGATTTAGCTGTGTTAACTGGAGATGTTCCAGTTTTGGAGGAGATTCTTAGGGAAAAATTGAATGAAGCATAACTTTTGCTATTTTCGACCAATTTTGGCTTAAGAAGAGTCATTCCTAGATGATTTTGATGCTCTAAGCATGATAGTGCAGGTTGCAGAGGTGTTGGAGCACTTATGAAAGTGTTTTTTCCACTTTGAAGATTAAAGAAGCCTAGGGCCACCAGGATAGGAGGTCATGCCTATATTAGCTGAAGACCATTTTCAGAGCTTGAAGAGTCTATTTTGATGTTTTTGAGTATTCTGAAACCAATGGAGTAGGTTGCAAAGCCATTGGCGCACTATAGGTGCATGTAATCATACAATTGACCATTAATCCCAAGAGGGCTTAGCCAGTTGAAGCAGGTCCATGCAGATGTAGCCCAGGAGGGGTGAACTCTGTTATTAGCTATTTTGTAATGTGTTTGCTGTGTGTTATTTCTCTGCATTTTATTTTTTTTACATGAGTTTTTAAAAGCTAATTAACTCGTAAATTGATCATCAAGACACTTAAAAACTTGACACATAAACCCCTTCAAAATTGGCTAACTTGAGACGATCCTAAACACATTTTTATTTAGCTAATGAGGGAGCTAGCACAAGAAAACTAGTTTTCCCAAATACAGATCATTTGGAGTTGACTAGGCGTATAATAAGGAGCACACATCATTGGGAGAAATAACTATAGGGCATGTTGGTTGTTGGGATTTTTGGAGGGTGATTTCCTTGGTATTTTCTAGAGATGTCGGTGTTTTATAAGTTCGAAGTGAAGGGAGTTTGGAGGGGTTTTTTTTGGTAATGTGTAGAGGGTCACTTGTGGGGCCTACACATGGTGTAGAGTTGTTGGATTTAAAGAGAGATACTTGTTGGGATTTGGAGGTATTGCTGGAGGAGTTTGACAAGGGGCTTTTAGAGGGATTTCTGGAGGGGATTTGGGCTTGAAAGCAACATTCTTCCTTCAGTTGTGTAGGCGAATAAAGGAGCGTGCATTTTTGGGGTTGTCTGGATCAGCTGGAAGTAGGTCAATTCCTTGTTTGGTTTTTGTAGGTTTGAGGTGTAGAGGTCGCGACTAATTTCGTTGAATTTTCTCAGAAATTTGGAGGGTTAAATCAACAATTCATTCCCAACAATTGCAACAGTTATTCCTGGTTGGGCGTAGTTCTTCCAACAAAGCCATTTTTAGCACTTGGGTGCCTTCATCTCCACCTAGGTTCTTTCCTTACTTGTTGTAGCAAGCTCATGTTCATCTATCTCCATATATTTGTACTCCATCTTGTTCTATTAATAAAATGGTTCAACTTGGTGCATTTTCTGGTGTTTCATATTGTTGTTTATTCATGGGTTAAAATATTGTGTTGCATGTTGCCAATTTTCTCTTGTTATCACTACTTTTTTTTGTTAGGGATATTACAAAAATCCAGTCTTGTAAGTCATAGACAAACTAAAGAGTAGATATTTGTAATAATCAAATAAAAATATTTTCATTTTAATTTAACAATACTAAGTTTGAATTTTTAAATACTGAATATAATAATAATGAAATTTGATTTTTTAAAATATGAAATATAATAATAATGAAATTTGATATTTATCCAGCCTTAAGGGTTAGCTCAATTGGTTGAGTTCCTATCACTAAATCACCTCATTAATGGGAGGTCACGGGGTTGATTCTCCTCGATGTCCTCGGGGTTGATTCTCCTCGATGTCCTTAGGGTTAGGCTCTACTAATATGTCGATAGGATGTGATACTTACACGTGGATCTATCTATCTGGATATTTCTTTGGAATTTTTTTTTTTTTGATATTTAGTAATTCTCAAGTTATTATTTCTCTTAAATTGAAGTTCCCAAAAATCTCCCAAATTCGCTTTTTGAAAAGTTTCTTTTTTTAAATTAAAATTCCCATAAATTCCAAATAATTTTAAGAAGGCTTCACTTATCCATTACAAACATTTAGTTTAGTTCTCTTTCCTAAACACTTATAAAAGAATGAGTCTATACACTATAGGAACACTTTATTACTAAAAGTGAATAAATTTAAAAAAATATAATTTTATTTATACATTTTTACAAAATCTGAAAAATGTCTATTAATTTATCATTAAAATTTTAAAAATAAATTCAATTTTTTTTTTTTTTTTTTTTAAATTGTAAAATTTATATTTTTTTTATAAAAAAAAATTGTGTGTCTATGTTGTGTATAATCATTGGTAATAAAATAAATGGTTAAACTACTCCTACAAATAGCCAATTCAAAAGCCATGTTGATACAACTTTTAATAAATTAAAAAAATATATATAATTTTATTTATACATTTTTATAAAACCATAAAATGTCTATTAATTTATCATTAAAATTTTAAAAATAAATTCAAATTTCTTATTCTTTTTTATAAAAAAAAATTATATGCCTATGTTGTGTATAACCATTGGTAATAAAATATATGGTTAAAGTATTCATACAAATAGCTAATTCAAAAGCCATGTTGATACAACTTTTAATAAATTTAAAAAATATAATTTTATTTTATACATTTTTATAAAATCTAAAAAATGTTTATTAATTTATCATTAAAATTTTAAAAATAAAAATAAATTTTATATTTTTTTATAAAAATAATTTGTATGCTTGTGTTGTGTATAACCATTGGTAATAAAATATATGGTTAAAGTACTCCTACAAATGGCCAATTCAAAGGCCATGTTGATACAATAAAACATAAAGTTATATAATTATATATTTAAATGGTTTTAATAAATTCATTTTTCATAAAATTAAATAATAATACCCATTAAAATAAAATTGAGCCTAGCTAATTTTAAAATATAAAATATCATATATCATCAAAATTTAATACACGGTAGGAACATTTTAAATTACACCATACATAGCCCACTCCAGTGGGACCCAGTAGATAAAATTAATGTAGACGTTCAATCATGGCGAGCCTTATTTCAGCGGGCCGTCGGATTAAAACAGTAGATCATCTCGAATAAAAACAAAGACTATTGTGACCAGGTGAGGTTGATGGGAAAGTGAGCATTGAGTGTCATTTTCATGAGTCTTCCGACTTGACTCAATGTTTTTCACAGATGGATGGTTTTTATATACTTTTTTAATTACACATTTTAAATAATTAGGAGTATTATTAGAATGTATAAATTATTATAATAGTTGTTATTATAAGCAAAAGATAAGTATAGAATTAATAATGAAGATATTTAAAAATGTTGATTTGGAAATTAAAAATAATATTTTTTATTAATTTTTAGTTATAGTTATAATAATAAAAATATGGTTAGTTAGAAATAGTAGTTTTAATAATTGAAAGTAAAATTTATTTTTATGGTTTATGAGGTTTTGGATAGAGGGTAATTAGGTATTTTGTTAAGACACTCTTTGATATAAAGCTATTGATTTAATTTTCCGCTTCAATTAAAATAATATATTAAATATGTTGAAGATATAGTCATACCAAACTTAACTAAAATATATTATAGTTTTTAATCTTTTGATTTTTTTTATCCACAAACTTTTCATTAAGGCGAAGTTGAAAATATTATTTGTTCCCTTGGTTGAATATTTTAAGCGAATGGACCCTCTAACATCGTTGATTAGCCTTCCATATTTGAACTTCAACATCGCTGATTAGTCCTCCATATTTGAAACTTCTAAAGGATTGAACTTCAACATCGATGATTAGTCCTCCATATTTGAAATTTCTGAAGGGTTGGCCTTCCTTTTAGTATCGAATCCGAATGTTCTTAGGAATCCTCCTTCAGAGATTTGTTGTTCTTCTCATGAGTCAAACTTAGTTAACGATTCGACTCTATGGCTTGTTTGGAAGGTTCTAGATTTGAACTATGGTTGATGAAAGCATCTTTTCAATTTTCATTGGATAGTCCCTTGGTGGGATGAATGAATTTAATTGAAGGGTGGTGATCACTAGCTTCTTAGCATCAAGTGGGTTTATGGCTGGAGACTCTTGAATTATTTGAGTGGTGGTGAGAATAATAAATATTAAGGTAATTAATAAGAAAAGGGGTCATGAAATTTGATGTAAAAAGGGATTTGCGAAGTCACAGAGAAAAGAGAGTAATTATTGAGCCAAAAGATAAATACATATATCATTATAAATTATTATTTTTAAAGGTGTTTTTGAAGTAGTTTTTAGTGGTGTTAAGATAGATTCATTCTTATACCACTTACTATGGATGCAATAATGTGCATATAAAAAATATCATCTAATTAAGAGAAAATTAATTTATAATTTTTTTTCTTCATATAATATCATCCATTTTCAACTAGATTTCTTTAATACAATGTAAATTAATTTATAATTTTTTTCCTATAATATTATCCATTTTTAACTAGATTTCTTTAATACAATGTTTGACGATATCCATTTCAATACATAACATTACATCGGAATTTTTATTATTAAAAAAAATTGATGATATTTAATTTTTTTTAATGGAACGATTATCATTTATATTATGCAAACACTGGTAACATGGCAAGTCCTTTTACAGTTGATAAAAAATTCTAACCATTAGA
The DNA here is from genome assembly GCA_034641835.2 of Pinus albicaulis. NCBI lineage: Eukaryota > Viridiplantae > Streptophyta > Pinopsida > Pinales > Pinaceae > Pinus > Pinus albicaulis. Next base: position 1,075,894,417 of record CM076580.1, on the reverse strand, counting down.
GAAATGTTGAGGTCTAAAATGAGCCTCGTAAGGAATATTATAAAATAATAGTGGAAATAATAAAATAATATTAAATTACCTCATCAAGTTTTGGAGGGAAAAAAACTACTTTTTCAACTTGTATTTTCAACTTATCTTACAACTTGTTGTCACACAAAATGTCTAGGCACCGCGACAACGGCTCAGATACGGGGCTATCACCCTAATCCCCAATCTCTCTATTTATGTTGTCTCCTTACAGCAGACTAAGGGGGGTAGACCCTATTGAAATGGAATGGATGAGAACTAGTTGGGAACCAACTAGTTAGGGAGACACAGTTAAACGACCAAATAATTGTGAAAGATATAGCAAGATTAAAGGATTCGATTGAATTTGAAAGACTGATACCAGTGCCTTATGGAGTCAACTATCATGCTAAGGAAATTACAACCAAGTACTTGTTGAGAAACTGCTGCTATGCAATGCAAGGAAAATGATTTGAATGGACGAGATGAAACAAGCTTCGAAGATGCAAGGTGATATTAAAAGCCTAAAGCACTTAGGTTATAAATAATCTGATCTAACCATTAAGTACTTAAGCAAGAATGCTGATTATGAAGATGCCAAAATTACTCAATTAGAAGCTATACATTTGTCACAGATCTACAATGATAAGATATCAATCACACTTACTTGAAGAATTTCCCAAGACTTAAATATTCAATAATGATTCAATAATTCAAGTAAATGAAACAATACTTAATTACACATTAGGCAATTTTAATTGATAGAAAACGTTCAAAAGTTCAGATGACAATAATCATCAAACCCAGCTGAAGCATAAGAAAATAATTAGCATTTAATTGTCAATAATTAATCATCAATAAACACCATGAAATTTTAATGCTAAGCAAACACTTCTTCAAACAATTTATGGATTAAATGATATTCTTAAAATAATGCAAATCCAAAAATTAAATTTTCTCCTATAGTCAAACTTAGGATATATTCTTCAACAAGATTTCAGATCTGAAATATAAATTGCAATAGTAATTTAAACCATAGATCAACAAACAAACGATAATGGCATCAATGCCCAAAATGACTAAAAATAGTAAAAATTGTTGAACTTGAAGAAAAATCAACTTTTAGGGCTTGATTAAGAGAAATTTCAGATTTGTTATTTTTATTTCAACAATGAAATAGTGATAGATAAGCGAGATAAAACTGTCCAAAATAGTTGCCAAATACTTCAAGAAATAACAAAAATATATTAAAACTTGAAAATTTCAATTTTAAGGCTTTAAGAGAGTTTGATTTAGTAATTTTCAGAACTGATAAGTTTCTAAAAGCAGTAAATTAAAAACAGATCAACAAACTAAAAATATTGAAAATGATCTCCACAATGTCTAAAAATAGTAGGTTTTACCAAAAAACTGAAAATTCAAATTTTTTGAACCTTATTTAGGATATGTATCAGAAATGTTTAGATCTGATTTTTCACGGCTATGCAGTAATTTCCAGCAAGCTTCAAAGTCAGATCTAGGCAAAATTAAAGATGCCCAAATAGTCAAAAATTCTGAAAATGAAAATTTTGCAATTCTAAACAATTTTGACCATATAAAATGTGTTTTTTAGGGCCTAATTATTTGTGATTTGCTTGCTGTAATAAAATTTGCAGAAAATAAGGGTTTAGAGATCAAACTCTTAGCCCAAGACTTTGAAGATCCCACCGTTGAAAATTCTTGAAATTTTGGGATAATGTTGCCGCTTGAAAATTAGAATTTTGGAGACCAAAATTTTGTAAAAATAGCCTCAAAAGCCTATATGACCTCAAGGGTCTAAATCTGGCTCAGATATGAAGATTTTTTTGGTTGATTTTTCAGATCTATTCCTGCAAACAAATATTGAGCCTAGATCTTGCCCTCCAGGGTCTAGATTTGGTTCAAATATGAAGATTTCCTTGGTTGATTTTTCAGATCTATTGCTGCACAAGTGAAAAAAGAAAAACCAAATACCCAACATATACAATAATAGAGAAAATCCTAAAAACTCAAATGTTAGAGTTCAAAAGTATGTTACAAAACTTCAGATCTACGCATGTAAATTACAGATCTATACAATATATTTACAGATCTATGCACAAGAGTTGCAGATCTGTCAGACCTGAGGAGCATAAGTCTAACTTCACTCCCAGATCTGAAGATCTAAGGCTCTTACTAGCCAAATTTATCTTTAAATTAAAAAAAAAATTAAGATATATATATATATATATATATATATATTTTTTTTTTTTTTTTTTTTTTTTAAATTTAGGCACAAGCTCTAAAAAAACCCTGCAAAAAGAGAACTTAAGTTAAGCTTAGGGAATTAGATCCGGAGGGCTCTTCAGATCTTATTTCCTTGGGAGTCAGCTGGTCCAGCCGAAGACTTCCCCAAACGCCCAATTCTAAATCCGAAATATTTCTGCACACTTAAAGCTAAACCATTAAATCAATAGAGAAATAAGATAAAAATAAAACTTTCAAGAGTTAGAGATAGCTGCTAACTCAATCCAATTAATATTCCTACCCTAAATCTAGTAAACTAAACAAGATACATGTGCAATATATTACTCTACAATATCTATTAATCAACAATTCATTAAAATAATTACTAGCAGAATATAAAGAACAAGTTTACCATAAAATGCTGAAGAGGAACACCACCATTAAAATAAAACCCCAAAGACTTTGTTTACATATTATTCAAAAAATATTACAAGAGAGCTTCAAGAGCAAGTACATGATCAAGAGATCGGATGACTGAAAGACTGACAAACACCTCTAATTTATAAGATTAATCTCCAACGGCTAGTTCGGTTGATCCATGTCAAAGTAATCTCGACCATTAAAAAAGATTTAATCATTTTTTAATCTCGTCCGTTGAAATTATAATTTTTTGAGGAAATTCGAATTTATCATTTAATTCATTTTTAATTAACTCAAAAATAATAATTACCTCAAAATTTTGACTTTGACTTAACCACCAAGGCCCAAGGGTCCAAAAATTCTCGAAATTCTAAATATTCCCTTGGCCTGGGACCTTTAAAAATTTATTTTTTTAGGGACCCACGAATTTTTCCTTTGAAGAATTTTAAATCACCTAAAACTTAAAATTAATTAAATTTTTGGCTTAAGATTTTTAATTTAATTTGACCAGAAAATTTAATTAATTAAGTGAGAGGGGATTTAGTTATTTTTCCAACCCTCTTTACATAAGATAAATACATTTTGAATCATGAAGGGGGAAAACCCATTCGTGGTAGACTCTCAAATAGCTACCCAATTCTACGACTCAAAAACATGATCTAGTAGACCTAGCAATCTGTAATAAAATGATTTAGTCAATTAGCTAGGATCATTCCTAGATTAATTTACAATGACTAGATAGAAAACACTAGGACTCACTTAGTATCTTGAAGACAAAATCCACCCTAGCTTTGGGGTTATGCTGGAGGGAAAAACTCTGCCGATCACTTATGTCGAGAAACACAAATGAATCAGTGAGACAAAAAACCTCCTAGGATAGAAATCATCACCAAAATACTAGGCTTACCTAGGTTGTTACATACATGATGGTCTTACTTAGATCATTTACATAATAAACATGCAGAATGGGTATACATCGTTTATAAAACTGTCGACTGATGATGAAATCTGAATGGCATGAACACCTCGAACATGATGAATCCCATTTGCAAAAATGAGGGTGTACTGTTATAGGGTCGACACAGAGTGGCCAGCACAACTATTTTACACAAATTTCGAGTAGGAGCACTTGTTGGATGCATAATTTAATTTTTCATCCGAGTACCCATGTTGCATAGTTTTGATGGACCCTACTATATAAATAAATGAAATACATTAAAAAACATGATTGTAATCACGTTTTTTCATGTATTTCACATTTTTGTGTAGCAGTGTCCATCAAAAGTATGCAACATAGGTACTCCTTGGGTGAAAAATTAAATTATGCATCCAATGAGTGCTCCCACTCGAAATTTGAGTAAAATAGTAGGCATGTAAGTTGAAAATATGAGTTGAAAAAATAGTTTTTTGTTTTTATTTCTATACCTTTTTACTCCAAAAATGGTGGATAATCCCCCATGCTTGACATCATCATATTGAATCCTATTGGTTCTTATAAAGTTGATTTTTGTTGTACATTTTTTTTAGGCCTATTTTTGACCTCACAATTTCTCTAATGATAGAATCCAACTCCAAAATAACAAAGGGAAGCGAAATATTTCTGTAATATATATTTCTACCTCATTATGAAGATGCTTATAGCATCACCAAGAAACAATGCATATCCTTACATAATTACATAACAACTAAAACAATAAAAAGAAAAACATGAAACTCTGGTATCTAACCGCATCGTCATATTTCCTTTGTTCCATGTGAACCATACTTGCTTGTTCTAGGCATGTCCTCAGAGCATTATCCTCTACCTCCCACATTGTCGTAAGAACTATATTGTATACATCCTCCCCCTCCAACCGACGAACACGTTCCTTAAGAGCTTGGAAAGTAGCGTAGAATTCTTCCTTGAAGACCTCCATTAACCCAAGTAACAAATTATGCTTGATGTTCAAAAGAAGCTTGAAATACTTCCTTTCCACCTTTGCGGTCGTACCTAGTTGTTGTAACACCTCTAGAAAGTGTTCTAAAGACCCAAACAAGGTTTCCAAGTGTTGTTTGAGCTCGTTACATTGTTCCCCTACAATCTGTTCCACCTCTCTCTCCATACTCCCCAACAATAGCTTCATAGAGAGAATCAGAGTTACCAACCTCAGGAACGAGTGAGAATTATCAAACCCCAATCGCAACATAGCAATATTAACCTTGAAAAATCTATAACTACTAGCTCTGACATCTTCCATTCGGGCATGCAAAGCCATGCCAATTAACCACCCAACCACAAGGAATGTCAGTTCGCCAACCGACAGCAATCCTTCTTTTCATTAGTCTTCAGCCAAATACAAGATTACACAGCTTCCTTCTCTGATAACCCATATATCAGATACAGATGAATCTAAGAACAGAGAATACAACACATAGAGAGTAGAAACCAATTGCGAGAACAAGTCTGATTTCTCCGCGGCTGCTTCCGCATTCAATCATCCCGCAACAGCAACCGATCAACCAATCAACCAACCATCCTCTTCTGCAGCCGGGTGATTGCCTTTTATTCACCCGCTCGCCGCGACTGGCGGCTTCTCTGCGTCTTTGCTCTGGCTTTTCCCGACTTCTTTTCTGATATCTGCATGTTCTACTTCCTGTTCTCTGTTGTATCTCTTTCATCTGTACTTATCGCTGTTCTACCTCCAGTTATCAAGTGCTTCCGCATCGCCTTGTTATCTCCGCAACTCCTGGTCGCGCGGTGCGGTCGCGTTAGCTGTGTGTATTCCCTCCGCAACTCAAAAAGAGTCCAAGTTCAAAATTCAAAACTTAAACAAAAACAAGGGCCCCAACAGGCCCCGACCACAATCCTTTGACTCGTCCGCGAGTCAATCGCAAATGACAGCCTCTACCTCCATACCTTCGCCGGCCTCTGTGCCCTGCTCTGCTGCTCTTTCTTCTGCTGCCCTTTCCTGTTGTACTCCGCCACCTGCTGATTCAAACAAGGGCCCCAACTCCGGGACCCGGCGGAGTGCTGCATCTCGAAGCTCTGTGAAAGTGGCAACTGCTTGCTGCCAGTCCTGCATAAGCAGGTCAGCATCTTGAACAATGCGGTTGGCTGTAGCTTCGTCAATGGGCGTCGGTGCATCCCCGAACAGTGTGGTGAGTTGGGACTCTGCAGTGGCGTCCAGCTGATGCATTGCCTCGGCATGGCTGCGAAGGGGCGGCCGCATCTCCCGGATGATGTGCTTAGTTGCGGCTGATGCGGCCTCTGTCGTCTGCATTTGAAGTTCCAACTCGTCCGTCTGAGCGTAGAGCTGGTCCAATCTGGCCTGGTCCGTGGTCGCCCGAATTTGGATGGCGAGTTGTTGCAGTTGAGCAACAATGGGCTGCGTTTTGACTGTCAGTGCGAGGGAGCACTCCTGCAAGCTTCGTAGAAGGGCCGAAGCCGCTGCTGTCGTGGAATGGAGAGTCTCTTGTAGATCGACTGCCTGTGCCTGTTTGGCAGTGACCGGTCCTGAATAATCAACGGGTGGATTTGGTAGGGTAGGCCGTGCGGCCAACGCCGCTTGTAGTTCCTGGTTCTCTCTGCAAATGGTGGTGAAGATATCCCCGAGCTGGCGAGCCTGTAAGGCTATGTTGTCCTGTTCGAGGTGAGCAGGGAGTGGAGCATGGTGAGCCCGTGCCTCCGGCCAGACGCTGGAAAGCGCCTGATTCACAATGTCGGCCTGTTCCTGGAGGTAGGTCTTCTCCTGCAGTAGCTGATTGCGCTGTTCAGTAAGCGCCGTGATCTGGTTCCCCCGCTCAGTGCATCGCCGCTGTAGTTCTGCATGAATCTGCTCAGCCTGGCCGGTCGCCCGCTGAATGAGCAGAAATAACTGGGCTGGACTCAGTTGTGCTGCAGTCGTTGTGCGCGGGGCATCCTGCTGAGGCGTTGGTTCCTGTAACAACGGTCCTTCGGCTGCTGCTCGGCCTGCAGTCTCTGGAAGGTGGACCAGCGTCTGTTGTTGTACCGAAGTGGCCATATCAGGCTCTGGCCGGTCCTGCTGTGTGGTTGGCGCTGTGGAAGGGCTGATGGAATCAACCCCAACTCTGTCTGGCTGAACAAATGTAGTGGCAATGGGCTCCTGGGACGTGGCCACGGGGTCAACAGAAGGTACCAGCGCGGCAGTACTGGAGGTGACCTCCGCCCCGTGGTCACCGCCGAAGAGGTCCCGGATCAAGGAATCGGACACAGTGGCTGAGGAAGTGGACGGATTGGAGGAAGTGGCGTGTGGTCTGCTGGTGGAGGGGGCGGTGGATGGAGTGACCGAGGAGGGAGGGAAACGAAGGTTGAGGAAATCCGCCGGGTCAATCAGCGGTCCCTCCGGGATCAAGGTAGCTGTGGGCGGCGTGACTGGCGGATCATCCTCCGTAAGGTCCACCACGGGATCTGCAATACGGGCCCGCTTGGGAGGGGGTGGCCCAGAGGAATCGGGTTCGGGCCCCGGTTCACCCATTGTCGTGATGATGGGGGTGGCAGAAGTGAACAGGGAAGTGGGAATTGGGGAAGTGAGGGAAGTAGTGTTGGAGAGACCAAGTGACCGGTTAAGAAGAAATTCATTAAACGAAGGAAATATAGGGGCGCTACTAGAAACAACCTGGGTGGCCACGTTGAGTCTTCGGACTTGGTCATTCATATGCTCCACAATGGGGACCAGTGCTTCGGGCAGGGTCGCTGCGCTCCCTGCCGCCTCTGTGGTTATCGCAACCGCGACTGTGGAAGATCCGCCGGCACTGGTCGCGGCAGGCTGCTGGGCAGCCCGCATCCCATCAAAGTTATATCGGATGACTCCATCCTGAACGTGCCGAACGACCCCTGGCCACGATAGAACCTCTCTGTGGAAGATACTGTCGGTCAGATGAAACCGCAAGGGCGCCATGTGAAAGGTGTGGTGCGGGACACAAGCCGGCCGGATGAAAGTGTGATTATGGCTGACGCCAAACCACACTTGTTCGATGTATTCATCCAGCAGGTTCCGGGGTACCCGCTGCGTAGAGGCCACCACAGCGACCATCATCCCGTACCATTCGCGGAACGCCTCCGCGTTCACCTGCTTGCTGCTGGGGGCCGTGGACACCTGCCAGGGGGAGTATCGCATCGCGAACGGTTGGCCCCCGTTGAGTTCCGCGGGTGTCCGTATCGGAGGAACATGCCATTTCCACATGGCGAAGGCTAGGAGCAAGTAGCCGTAGATAAAACTGGTGGTCCGTCTGTAATTGTCTTCGCAGGCCGCGAAGAGTTCCTTCAGCACGAACGCGCTCCAATTCAAGCGGGCCCCCTTGACGCAGTGCTCCGCAATAGAAATGGTGTCCAATGTGCACTCGCCCTTGGTGTAATGGCGCATGGTCTTGCTCGCTATCAGATAGCAAGCAAACCGGATTTCTGATACATTGATCAAGTCGATCTTGGCACCCTTGCCACCTCGGCGAGTACCATATTTGGTGTATAGGTCCGCCTCGGCTGATTTCCGGGCGCGCTTGGAGGCCGTCTGCCCTGCAGAGGAAACATCCGCCCCAAATTGACACAGCCCCGTAAGTCGACTAATATCTGCTGCATGGATTGGAATCTCCTCGTTCAACCATAGAGACCCGTTCTGCACCCGACTGAGGAGAAACCGGGTGCATTGCAGAACTGGGCCAGTAGTGCCGAAGACAGGGAGACTGCGTAAATTCATCAACGTCGACTGCTGAAGACCCCGGAATTCGTCCTTCATCCGACTGTTAGAGCTGCTCCCCGGTGTGTAGCGGTGTTCCATGAACGTTTGCCAATGCAGATGGGGAAACTCAGCCGGGTCGGACAAGTTAGCGTCCATGCAGGGCGCATTGTCGTACTTGCCGACCAGTGATGATTCGAGCCGGTGAATTCTGTGATCCAGCACCGGTTCCGGGACGGAGAGAACAGCTCTCGGCATCTTTGCGCGTCTTTGATAGACCTGGAGGATTCTTCTGGAGTTCCCTGCTAAGTTCTGAGTGCTCGGAGGCTGCAAGTGCTCGGGAGTCGCTGAAGTTTCCAAACTGAATTGGTCCGTCATCCCGGCGCCGATAGCCTTCATGCAAAATTGGGCCATCCGCTGGCACGCGCGGGGTTGATGAGACTCCATAACGGCATTGAATTTTTGCTATCATGCTTGCCTGCGATAATCGTGTGATCAATCGCGGGCCTGTGTGTAATCTGACAGTTGCTGACGGCGGCTTTGGAAGATGGGCGTACCCGATGGCGGAGAGAACTGCGGCTGATGGGGAATGATTACGGTATGATTACTGTCCATTAAGGGAATTTATGACCAAAATCTGAGCTATCCTACGGACTGACAAAAGGACTGACGGTTATGACCTGGACTGACGCTGGCACGAGAACAGATCCTTCGTGCAGGACACGCTGGACTGGGAGCGGCGTCCTACTGGGATGGCGCGCCGCCACGCTGGACTGGCGTTGCGACACGCTAGACTGGCCCGCTCCGACCATGGTCTGTTGCGGTATGGATGCCGCAACTGACGGTTTATTTGACTGACTGTAAAGAAATGGAAATGACTAACTATGCTCATCCCGGGTGCGGGAGAGTTATTCAACTACGCTACGCTACGGGTGCTCTCGGTTGCGAGAGTTATTGATGGAAAGAGAGAAGGTACCTACTCCTGGTAGGGCTTCAGGCGTGCGCCATTCACCCATCCCGGAAGAACTGAACCGTCTAATTGTGCCAATCGAACGGCTCCCGAGTCGCGGATCTCGATAACAAAGTACGGTCCCAGCCAATGCGTCTGGAGCTTGCCTGGAAACTTCTGGAACCGGCTGTCGTACAAAAGAACCTTGCCGCCAACTTGGAAAGTTTTAGTCTTGATGTGGCGGTCATGCCATGCTTTCTGTCTGGCCTTCTAAACCTTCTGATGGAATTCCGCAAGAAACCGAGCTTCGTCTAGCTCCTGCAGCTCGTGGAGTCGTTCCTGCAGCGACTCATCCTCTGAGAAGTGAAGGGACGTTGCGATCAGAAGGCTGGGGACTGTGAACTCGGCGGGAATCACAGCTTCCCGGCCGTACACCAGCTGGAATGACGTCTGGTTTGTCAAACGTTTTACCGTGGTCCGGTAAGCCCATAATGTCGCTGGTATCCGCTCATCCCAATCATCCCGCCGAGCGTTGCAGATTTTCGTCAAACCCTTCTCCAAAATCTTGTTGAAGGCTTCCACCGTGCCATTAGCCTGCGGGTGGTATGGACTGCTCTTATGATGCTGTATCATAAATGTCTCCAGGAGCGATTTGACCGTGGCATTAATGAAGTGCGTGCCTTGATCACTGGTCAGGCTGCGTGGGCAGCCAAAGCGGCTGATGATGTTTTCAAAGATGAACCGAGCAGCGGTCTCAGCGGAGCAGTCGCGTACCGCTGTTGCTTCCGCCCATCGCGTGAGATAATCAGCCGCCGTAATGATGTACCGAGCTTTGGAATGGCGAGCAACTGGTGCAATGGGCCCTACAAAATCGACAGCCCACTTCTCAAATGGCCGCAACACATGCACGGGGTGTAGCGGAAGCTCATCTCTGTGCGAAGGCCGTCCCGTCCTCTGACAAATATCGCAACATTTCACGTAGGCCTTACAATCTGCATGCACCGTCGGCCACCATAGACCAGCTTGAAGTACCTTCCTTGCAGTGGGTTTAGCCCCCACGTGTCCTCCCGCAACTCCGCTGTGACATTCCCACATCACCGCTTCCCGTTCATGGTCAAGAACACACCTGCGCAACACCTCATCCAGGCCCTGCTTGTACAGCTGCCCTGCGATCAATTGATAATCGGCCGCCCGGACAACCAAGTGGCGTTTCTGAAGCGGCGTGTAATCCTCGGGGCACTGTCCTGTGGTCAGATATGTGGCAATGTCAGCCAGGTAGTCTGGAATCGCTTCAACACGAAATAGATCAGCATCCGGAAGCTGATCATCCAACGGACCATCGTTTTCCCCCGACTCCAGTCTGGATAAATGATCAGGCCCGACATTTAGCCGGCCCGGTTTGACAATTACATCGAACGTAAACTCCTGAAAAAGGAGAAGCCACCGGCAAATCCTTCCTTCCAACACAGGTTTATTGACCAGATATTTTAAGGCCGAATGGTCCGTAAAAAATGTAAACTTCCCACCCAGGAGGTAGTGACGGAACTTCTGGAGAGAGTACACCATTGCCAGCGCCTCCCGCTCGGTCGTGGTATAATTCTTCTCCGCATTAGATAGGCGTCGGCTGGCGAAGTATACCGGGTGGTCAACTGTGGTTTCCCCAGGTTGCGCTAATACGGCGCCAAGTGCAATCCCGGACGCATCAATGTGCACATGGAACTGCTTATCCCAGTTTGGATGAACGAGAATGGGTGCCGTCGCCAATTTCTCTTTCAATGTGTCCAGTGCCTTCCTGCACTCTGCTGTCCATTCAAAAGATTCTGACTTCCGCAACCGTTTCTCCAGAGGGGCAGTGATTTTGGCGTAGTTGCGGATAAAACGCCTGTAGTATCCAGTGTGCCCGAGTAATGCCCGCAACTGCTTCACGTTCTCGGGGGCCTCCATGTGGACAATAACTGCGACCTTGGCGGGATCGACACAGACCCCTTCTTTACACACCACGTGACCCAAGAGCGTGCCGAATGGTACTGCAAAAATACATTTCTTCAAATTCAAGGAAATCTGCAGCTGGCGACACCGATCGAACATAACACGCAACAGGGAGGCGTGTTTCTTTAGCAAGCTGTAAACGGTCCAATCATCCATATAGACTTCCAGGAATTTGTGAATATACTCCCGGAAAGTAGCAATAACAATCCGGGAAAACACAGCTGGTGCGTTCTTCAGTCCAAACGGCATGACATGGTATGCGAATGATCCCCACTCGGTTGTGAATGTTGTCTTTGCCTTGTCCTCTTCAGCGATGCGCACCTGATGGTAGCCCGAAAACCCATCCGTGAAAGAGTAAGCTTCGTTTCCCGCGCCATGATCTAGTACTTCGTCGCTGAAGGGAGTGGGAAACGGATCATGAATACAAGCATTATTCAAACTCCGGTAATCTACGCAGACCCGAATTTCCGTTTTATCCTTCTTGTTCTGGATGACAATGGGACTTACCCACTCAGCTTCTTCTACAGGAAAAATGAGACCTGCAGCCCGCATTTTGTCGATCTCCATCTTTACCTTCTCTTTGATGCGTGGATTTAACCGGTAGGGTCGGTGCTTGACCGGCCTGGCTCCTGGTTTTAGTGTGATGCGCATCTCACCCAAATCCCATTTGATCCCCTTCAGGTCCGCAACTGAAGAGGGGAATAGATCTTCATACTCCCGGAGGAGGCTGAAAATTTCTCTGGTCGTCTCCGCGTCCCAGTAATCTCCCACCGTTGCCAGTTTCGGTTTCTCCTCCGTTCCTATGTTCAGCTTCGTTGTCTTTAGGGGCTGCAAATGGACTCCTTCTGTCGTTGGCTCGTCGCGGACACTCCGCTCGCCCTCCTTTTCATCAAAATGGAGATGCCTCAGGTCCTCCAAACTGTCGTCCCCTGGTTCGCCGTCAACCCGTTGGCAAACCAACTCGCTTTTCACCCCTGAGCGTGACGCCACCGGTCCCTTATTGGGCTCGGGCTGGCGGAAAAACAGAACCTCCTTAACGGCTTGTAGGGCCTGATATTCCTGCGCCGTCTCCCCTTCGAATGAGAAACTCCGGACGAACTTCTCCGCAACTGCTTGCCAAGATCGGGTTCCCCGTCTCCGCTCTTCTGCTAGGTACCAGGCCTGGGGGATTGTACCCAGGGAGTGTATAAATCTGTGGACCCATAACTCCTCAGGGTACCTGGCGTTGCGCCACTGTTCCTCGCACGCCCGCAAGTGCTGTCGTGGCTCTGAGTCGCCATGGTGCTTAAGTGTAATACAGGGCCCTTCATCCTCCTTGAAGCGTGCCCGCAAGGCATCCGCCACCAGCTCCCATCGCAACAGAGTGTTGCGGTGATTGTTCCACCATCGTCCTGACGTTGAATTCAGAGCCACATTCATCAGGGGTATCCGGCGTTCTTCTGGGACCCGGTCCTCCACCTTGAGGATAAAAGTATTCACTGCTTGCATGTTTGACAAAGTGGGGTACCCGCGGATCTCGGTCCCCACCCACCGGACCTGCGCGATGGCGGCACATCGCCGCGTGGTGGTCTCGTATCCCCCTTGCTGCCAATCTTCCCACGCAAGCTCGGATCCGAGTTCCGAGCTCTGCACACTCCGCCAACTGATAGATCCTGTTGCAGTCGGGTTGATATAATCTTCCCGCCTGCCGGCGGTCATCTGATAGAGGTGGTCCATCATCCGAGCGTCCTCCCGACTATCCACCGGTTCTGTGTATTGCGGTCCCTGATACGGGTCGAGAGGCTGAGTCACCCGTACCTCCCCATCCTCGAAAATCATCAGCTCCTTCTTGAGATCGATGATCGCATAATTCTCAAAAGCCCAATCAATGCCAAGTAAAACAGGATAGGGGTCCTTATCGCCCATGATATCAATAACTTCGAAGTCGGCATAGGTCTTTACCCCCGCAACATCAACCTCGACACCCTCGAGTCGGCCGATTGGAAAAATACAGGACTGGTTCGCCATTCTGAGTTGGATCGGGGAATAGGCGAGCCGGGGCTTTCCCAGAGCCTCCCATGTCTTTCGCGGCAATATGTTGACGTCGGACCCCCGGTCCAACATTGTATCGCTGATTTGGAATCCTGCGATCTGTGTGTTAAGTCGAAATTCTTTGCCCGTTCGCTGCTTGTTTCGCTTGACACGCTGCACGTATTGAGGCGTAGTGTCCACCAAGTTTCTGGGTTCTGCCCGGTCCTGCAGCGCTACGTCCAATACCTGTCTGAGCTGCTGCCGCAGCACGGTGTCATCAACAATCCTGAGAAACAGCCGGAGCCAGTCCGCAACTACAGCATCTGCGGCGTTCTGATCCCCGGTTTTCGGCCGCTGGGGCTCCTCCAGCCCTCCTTCCTTTCGCAGCTGGGCGAATGCCTCAACCGCCTCCTGAAAGTACTTCTGCTGCACCTCGGGCCGAATCAACTTCTTCGGGGATGCCGGCCTCACCACTCGTACTGGCTCCTTCTCGTGGGCATCCTCACCAGTCTTCTTTCCGCCTCGCGTTATTATCGCAACATTCTGCATGTCAGGGGTTGCGACCCCTCGCGGTTCTGAGCCTCTCAGATTCGTGCCCCTCTGCCGCGCCCGCTCTTCCCATTTTTTGATGAGTTCTGGGCAGTCTTCAGTGGCGTGGGCGTTGACCCGGCACTGGGAGCACCAGGGTCGTCGCGGAAGAGGACATTCTCGAGCCACATGACCCTTTTGGTCACAGTTGTAGCATTTTACCGGCCCGCGTCCTCCTGCTCGGCCTCCCCGCATGCCGCCACCTCTGCCCCTTGCGGCCTCGTTGACCCGGTACGAGGGCCGATCCAGTCGATCCGCAAGTGCGTCTAACGCCCTGCACTGCTCTGTGTTGTGCGTCGTGGACACACAAAATTCGCACTATACATTATTCGGCACCGTGGAGTACTTTTGTAATATCGGGCACATCCGAGGAGGATGTCCGATCGTTCGGCAGATTTCACAGTACTCTGGGTTGGAGGACCCCGGTTGCGGTGGAAACCCCGCAAAGGCCTGTTGCGTCTGGTATACCCCCTGCGGATTCATTGCCGTGCCGCCCCCAGGTGGTGGCCCCCCCTGGATAGCCGCAACTGAGGGTCCAACTCCCGCGCCGCGCAACCGAGGACATTCGGTTGCGACGTGCCCCTCGACCAGGCAATGAGTACACCAAACATTCGGTCGCGCTGGTCTTGTTGGCTGAATTTCTTTGAGCTTTTCAGTTAAACTAGCGATCTGATGTTGCAACCCTATCAGCAAAGGGTCTTGCGGAGCCAGCCCCCCCCTGTATTCCTGGGGGTATCCCGCCATGGCTTCAATCTTCATGGCCTGCTCCAGAGCATCCTGCAGATTATCAATTTTCTGCTGAGTGAGAGGGGTTCGCGTCAAGGGAAGTAGAGCCTTGATGAACCAGTCCCTCTGGTGGTTTGGATCGATCGGGTAACTCAGTTTCCCGATCGCGTCCTTGAATCGCCGCATCAACTCCCATGCGGTCTCGCCTTCCTTCTGCTTAATTTCCCATAGCTCGGACAGACCCTGCTGATCCATTTGGGGAAGCTTGAATTCACGGACAAAATCCCGCTTTATGTCTGCAATTACAGGATTAGGGTGCGCTTCAGACCACTTGATGAACCACCGCAGAGCTCTCTCTCTGAGCGTGGTTTGAAACTCTATCAACTTCCCTGCATCCGGTGTCTGTCGAGCCCTCCAGATGGCTTCGCACAGATACCAGTGTTGTTCTACATCGTCGTTTCCCCCGCCAGAGAACTCTGGGTACCGAGTGAAAGATCCAGCCATGTATACCGGCGGTGAATTAACCAAGATAAAACCTCCAGGTCCTGGTTGCGTAACGGTCCCGCTAGGGAAAAAATTACTACTCGTAACGCTGCTGCTACTGGGCGTTACCGGTGCCGCTGAACTTCTAGATAACTGACTTAAAGCTTGTAACTGAACAAAAATATTTCTTAAAGGTTGATAAAGTACCAGGGGAAGGTCGGGATCCTGGCCATGCAGAAGGTGGGACGTAGGGCTGCCTGGAGGGGTGGGTGTCGTCTGATCCTGAAACATCTGCTGCATCACGTCGTACCATTCATCATCGAAACTTTCTTCGGGCTGCATCTTTTCCTTATCCGTGTTAATCGTTACTGCTCTTTCTCGCATCCTCGGGCTCCCATGCACCCGCTGTACGTCTGCTGCTGTCCCGTCTCCTGTTCGGGTATCCAATCCCATGGTTCCTGTCCTCTCAGGCGCCTCCTTCTGGTTCTTCTTCTCAATCTCCCTTCTCTTCAAATCTCTCCTTACCCTTCTTCGCCACCTATCGGCGATTTGTGCCCGCCGATGTGCACGTAACTCCCGCAACTTGCATGCGGCCTCAACGTCCATCCCCCGTTCCCTACTCCTACAGTCTACACAGCATCGGTCCCTTCAATCCTTCCCCCAGTACGGTTGGTTTACGCTTCCATACTCGTTTTGTGGAATTCAATCAACCCTTCGTCCACCATTAGGGCTTTGATCCACAACGGAATTTCCTTCAGCAGTTTTCCCCTCAGCCCTGAGTGAAACACAGCCTCAGCCTTTGAGAAAGATTGGTAACACTCAGCGGCAAACTCCACAACGTATCCTTCCAACGTGGTCTTGACCCAAAACTCCACTGCGCGGGTTAGTTCAGTATCTACCCGGTGTAGCGCTACCAAGTCTTCGTGCGCCCACCTGCGGTTTATCTTCCGCAAGCCTTCTTGGGCCGCCTTCGTTCGTAACCTCCGCAACCAGTTGTAAAGATCCGTGGGAAACCTTCCCCAGAAAATTTCGTACGTATCGCTAGCCGAGTCAGAGAAAAGAACAAGCTCCCTGACCTCCGCCTCCTTTTTCTTGATCAGCTCCGCCTGCTGAGTAATAAAATGGTCAAGATGATCATCCCACCATCGCCGTATTGCTCCTTCAAAGATCCTCGAGACCATGATCTAGATCCCCTCAGAACATGCAGGTCCCGGCAACAGAACCATTTGTTGGCGAAAAATAAGGTCTCGCGGGCAAGACCCAGGTTCACATGGTTGTGGCCAACAAGGGTCCGGTGTAGTCTAGTAACACGCCGGCATTTTCACCCTGTTCGGGAAGAACAGAGCGTCTCACCCGAGGCGTGCCGCGACCACATGGGAAAGGGGAAGAAATCACAGACGAGGAATAAACCCGCAACCACAGAAAGAAAGAGAATCCGTTACATATACCAGAATATTCATGCAAGATCACCAATCAAGTATATTGACAGTCGCAACTTAAAAATTTTAAAGCATGGTAAACACATCTTAACACATAAACATAAAGACAGCAATCCTTCTTTCATTAGTCTTCAGCCAAATACAAGATTACACAGCTTCCTTCTCTGATAACCCATATATCAGATACAGATGAATCTAAGAACAGAGAATACAAAACATAGAGAGTAGAAACCAATTGCGAGAACAAGTCTGATTTCTCCGCGGCTGCTTCCACATTCAATCATCCCGCAACAGCAACCGATCAACCAATCAACCAACCATCATCTTCTGCAGCCGGGTGATTGCCTTTTATTCACCCGCTCGCCGCGACTGGCGGCTTCTCTGCGTCTTTGCTCTGGCTTTTCCCGACTTCTCTTCTGATATCTGCATGTTCTACTTCCTGTTCTCTGTTGTATCTCTTTCATCTGTACTTATCGCTGTTCTACCTCCAGTTATCAAGTGCTTCCGCATCGCCTTGTTAGCTCCGCAACTCCTGGTCGCGCGGTGCGGTCGCGTTAGCTGTGTGTATTCCCTCCGCAACTCAAAAAGAGTCCAAGTTTCAAAATTCAAAACTTAAACAAAAAACAAGGGCCCCAACACATGTTTTAAAGAGTCGAGAAAAGGATAACAGGTGACTCTAGTCGCTTTCAGTTTTAACGAGCTCGAAAGGACAAGGGCTCAATGATATTTTAAAATTTTAAAGAGTCACAGAAATATCAAAATGACTACTCAAGAAATCAAAGCAAGAGGGTCTACCAGGCTCTCGTGAACTGCAATATACACCTTGGTGATCAAATGAAAGAGAAACGACCAAGGACTTAACATACGTGCAGGCAGTCTCCCCAAATGTTGTGTTCGATGTATCATGGTTACAGGGTGGCAGAATCGACTTCCTATGGATAAATGATTGCAACATATGAGGGTCTCCATTTATATACTCGATAGTATAGGGAGCACAAGTCAGTGCTAGCATTATCTATTTTCAGATGGCGAACGACAACTACTAGGTTTAACGACGTCAGAACACGTCACTAGCCTAGACCTCTAAAATATGTGCATTAGGTTTCAATGTTTCCTTAGGTTGATTGAATTCATTTTAAGGTTGATCTTGAATTAATGTTGCAATTTCAAGGCCTTACCAAATGTGATCTCGAATTCTTAATGCAAACATATGCAAAAGAAAATAATTTTCATTCAATGAATGCTAGCTAAGAGAAGGATAGGAATCTACGGCAAAGTAGCAATCAATTGAATCACAAGAAGAACTTCACTAATGCATCTAATACAGCCAAATCAGAAAACGAAAAACTCTTTCCGTTCGCTAAGAGCTACTAATGCAAAAGAAGGTTTTCATTTTCAATTTAAGCGAAAGAATGCAAATTTTTTCTTTTTAGATGAATAGGAAGCACAATGCACTGTTACACTAAAAAGAAAAATAAACAATTGTTTTGAGCACTGCAAATGTAACGATCTAAAACAAAGAGATCAATGCGATGCAAACATAAAACAAACTCAAAACATAGATGCACTCTTCCAAGCAAACAAGGGGCTTTCAAACTGACTCAATGAACAATGTAATCTATGCTCAAAGTGACGAATGGAGAGCTAAACGAAAACAAAGACGATCATTCAACAAACCAAAGACACGAAGAACCGAAAGAAAGACAAAAAAAAAAATCAGTAAGTGAATTGAAACGACAAAGATCAAAGTGACTCGAACTCAACTCATAAGGCTGAGTGAGGAGAGGGCCGAAAAAATGACACAAGGCACCTAGAAAACCTAGGGCAACAAACTCCACTGATAAGATAATGGACAAACAGCTGAGAAGACCGAGACTATAGAGTCAAAACAATCTCAATGGACCAATTGCAAGGTGAAAAACCAATCCAGAGCCAAGAAATACTGACAAAACTCAGAAAAGAGGCCAAAATTCAATCCTACAAGAATTCAATGCGTCTGTTTAGCTTTAATCCACGCTAAACAGGGGTTGGCGCACTTGTGACAAAAGAAACATGTGCCAATCGATGCGACTGTTCAGGGAAAATCAACGCTGAGCTAGAAAAATATGGGAAAAAATAAAAACCACTGAGCATATGTCAGACTTGACACTCTGGAAGTGAACAGGATGGTTGAAAACAGTCAGACAGGTCAAGCAAAGCAGAAAAATGATGAAACGACCAAAGTCGACTTGACAAGAAAAACGACAGACGAACAATGAGACGACAAACACACATTGATCCCCAACAAAGTTGCCAAATTGTTGTGTAGGTAAATCCCCTCTGCGGACAAAGGTGATCCCTCTAACCCTAGGGTGGGTCTAGAAGCAAGAGGACATGCTAATGCGTCGATTCCTAGTTTCTAAATGAAACAGAGTCGTGATAGATGTCCTACCTTTGTTCCAACACAGTTGTCATAGCTGTGGCAACAGTCTCCCGATCTTCGTCGTTACACGTCGTGGTTCTTCAGCGGTGGTACTCAGGTGCCTGCACAAGGATCAAAGAAAAATAGCAACATACAAAATAATACTTGCATTCATAACTATTTAATTGGTCAAGGAGAACTAAACGTATTGCTCTAGATTAATCATATCAAACGCAAAACGGGAACCAAAACATCATTCATGTATTAATGAGAAGAGAGAAAGAGTTTACAACCAAAAGAGCCTTGACATTGCAGCCTCCTTCAACGGGTCCAGTAAAAACGCGTCTCAAGCATTCATCGGGGAATTGGACTTGGCAAATCAATGAGCATATACTCTCTCTCGACAATGGGTCTCTCTCTGCTCTATCTCACACCAGCTATATCAGACTGTTCAACTATTCAACCATTCCAGCTATTGTAGACAATGTTCAGCTAGCTGCATCTATGTAAGAGAGATGTATTTATAGGAGAGGAGGAGGAGGTTTGGATCCCTCATATGGTGGAAGGGAGGCCTTATCCTTTGGGAGGTTACTCAAATGTAGGAAACAAGAAGCCAAAGGAAGATGTTTGATGTTTTTCAGTCGAACAACCCATGCTGACTCCGCTCACGAAGTGGTTGGGAATGGAAACTTCACTTCTATTTTAAAAAAAATTCTAAAAACAGCTCGGCGTGGGAAGTCCACTGAGACAGAGCTCCAATGGGTGCAAGGCCCAATGCTAATTTCTCTACGGGCGCGAGGCC
The DNA here is from genome assembly GCA_034641835.2 of Pinus albicaulis. Taxonomy (NCBI): domain Eukaryota; kingdom Viridiplantae; phylum Streptophyta; class Pinopsida; order Pinales; family Pinaceae; genus Pinus; species Pinus albicaulis. Next base: position 1,075,874,688 of record CM076580.1, on the reverse strand, counting down.
ATAACTGCCTGCCAGCACCGACCCAAAATCATATGTTTTTGATAGTTTTCTCTAGGAATAGTCAACAGAGGAAATTTTCTTCTCATGGAAAGGGATGCAATGACACTTTTTGCAAGGAATGAAACTACACAGAAGTCACAGAAATGGTCCTCCAATGTGTGGGATGAGGATTGCAGGGATGGTGACAAAATGTTGTGTAACACCCATCACTCTTTCTCTTCCAAAGTTTCGTTTGTCCCAAATTTGCTGATAAAGAACTAGAGGATTATATAAAGGGTAAAACCTTGATCCCAATCGAAAAAATGAACACATCACATGTTTTAATATTCATGCTCCCAAACAAAGTTGCGATGCGGGATTTTAATTAAGCGCCAAGTGTCTAATTCAGGCACAAGAACCCACGTTTCTCATAATTACTCAACCATAACGGTATGACAGTCTCGAGCTCTCGAAAGTGATTTGATGACCGGTTAATTAATTTTTTATATTTCCTTGCTTTCAAAACTTAATTCACCATCATTTCAAGTCTCATTGCTAATCGCTCCCACATTGTTAGTATTGTTCTTCATTCCATGTTTTTCTTACTACAAGATAGTCTCGAAAAGAAACATTCTTTCAAGATTTCAAAGGCTACAAAGAAGACAAAGAAACCCATGGCTCCTCCAAACCCATCGCCTCCCGCTTCAGAAGTAACAAAGATGTTGCCATTATTCTACGACACAACATGCAAGTGGTTCTTCCTCGGCTATTTGAAGACGAAAAACCTAGGATAATCAAAAGAATAGCCACAACCGATGCCCCTTCAACTTCTGAAGCCACTATCAGTGAAGTTTCTAACTCCTTTCTTTAAATAATTTCCACTCGCACAAAGACTCTTCCATATACTGATATGGTAAAATGGATAATTGATAATCTCAATATCGGCGACATAACATTTCTGACCTCAAGAGATACAATTATAAGGTTTTTTAAGGCTGAGGATTTAAAGAAAATGTATCATATACCCAACCCACAGAAGGTATATGACAAGAGTTTCCTGGAGAATTTCACAAAGGAGAACAAGTTGCAGTTAGACCGGATAAGGAAATGGAGGAACAACCCTAACAAGCACAAACATGAAGGTAAGGGTACGTACTCTGTTTCTTCTTTGGCTGGTCCTTACTGCTACATTGCTGTTATGATGTGTAGGCATTTTGGTTCCCCTAATACAAATAAATTCTCAATTGAATGGGTCCCTCTCATGGAAGCTGTTTTAGAATCATATATTATGGATTGAGGCACCATTTTGTCAAACAATATTGCCTCACAAATCCTTGATTATAGAAAGAACCACTCTTTAACATCCAGGACAATTCCCCCATTTTTTATGAGTGCTTGTATTATGGAGGCAATGTGTTTTACTACATATTTCCCGAACATGGGATGGAAATGGACCATTCAAGACCCTACTCCTATCCATGTCTACCATAGTATCCTCTGGGAATCAAAGTATGAGTCTCATTTCTAAAAATTTTATCATGGAGTCATTTTGCCACTCTATCAAGTTGTTTTTGGTGATAAAGCCCCAAGATTGTCAAAAGAAGCCCGAGATGATTTCATGTCCATAGGAAAATGGTTTGGGAAAGAAATATTTACATATGTCAGAGTTTATGGAAGTCTTGCTAGACCCCATATACTCCCATTATATGTACCAAATAAGATCCTTGAAAGGGAAATTGCTTATCAAATAGTTTGGAATAGGTTAACTAAATCTTTGAAAGAAGATAAAAAAGCTTCTTGGCCTTCTTTCCCTATCAACTGTGGTGTTTATGCTCTAGACAACTTCAAACATGCTGGACTGGAAATCAATCAGATTCAAGCTTAAAGCTATCTATTTTTCCCAGCAGATAGTTTGATCATAATAAAACAACCCAAAACTATACAGGTCAAGTAAAGATCAGGAAATTCATTAATGAAAATGATGATTATGATGATTTATTTGAATCTGCTGAGAACTATTTACAAGTTGAAAGATTAGAAGAAATATGTCTTAGCCCTGAACAACTTGCCCGATTTAAATAATACAAGAACAAAAGGTTGGAGAGTATTCCTCTCAACATCTTAAAGGTGTCTCAACTTATTTCTAAAAAAGAACAGAAGTTGGAACAACCTCCGAAGGATACTGAGGTCCTATTGGGAACAAAGGAAGTTAAATCAACTCAAGAACATACAAGTAAGATAGTATTCAGCAATGACTTGGATAAAGTCTGGGATCAATTTGACCAGTAGCTTAAGTAACATCAAGAGGTAATAATCATCAATTCTCAAGAGACAATCAACACACCTAAGGACAAAAGTCAGAGCCCGCTCACTGTTGGGGCTACTGATAAGGTTGTTAATATAGAGGGAAGCGAATTCATCCTGACCTTCCCTTAATATGAAATTATATTAAATATAGAAGAAATCCCTCCTCTCGATATCTTTTATAGTCCCAAACATTGGGCTATAATGAGAAAATAGAGAAAGAGAAGGATAGTTGATCAATCAAAAGCGTTAGTCCCTGGTGATGTACCGATGGATGTAGTGTGGAAAGATCCACAAGCTGATCCATATGAGGATATAACAAGATTAACACAGTTTGCAGGTGCTTATGAATCTGATACAATTGATAAGGAAACATAGGTTCAACAACTAATTAAAGAAAAGGATGAAATAATCCTACAGTCAGAACAAGAGTTTCTAAGAGAGAAACAAAGTATTGATCATCAATTGTAGACACAAGTGTCACAACTTCAGCAAATCTTAAATCAATTAAAGTTACAACATCAATCTGACATCAATGTCAAAGATGCTCAAATTCATCAAGTCCAATTTACAGTGGAACAATTGAAGGATAACACAAAGATAGATGACTTCAAGAAGGAAGCTTTGGAACTCAACACCTTGTTGGCTCAACAACAAGTAGTATTTTTTTAAAAGCTGACAATCATCAATGATCTATGCGATAAAAGTGATTCACTGATGAATTAATCGACTTACCTGAGGATGAAATTCGATGACATTGATGAAAAAATTACTGAATACATCACTTGGAAGGACAATGCAGAGTGTCGAAAGGAAAATCTTCCCAGAATTGAGGACTCCAAAAAGGAAATCATATTTACTGATTGGGACATACAACTGAAATAGGTAGAGAGGGTAGTATACAGAGCAAGGGATGTCGCCAACAAAATTATTTAAACTGTCATAATCTATTTGGTGCCAATATAATTCAAGACTGTCCACCTGGTTCTCTCCCTAATGTCAAAGATTTGATGAAACAGTGGCAAGAAATGTCAAAGGAAAAAGATTAAAACATCAGGAAGTTAGCAAAGCTTGATTGGGAAAAGTACTGGCAATACTTGGTGAAACCACAAAGTTAGTGGATGATGCTGCATTTCTTAACTAACATCTCATCCCATATGTTGCCACCTCTATTAGATACGGTTTACACTAGACAACTACGCATTAGGCCAGGTCAGCCTCCTGAAGTACAACCAATGTTGGATATTCATCAACTCAAACAAAAAATTGGAAAGGACACGACATCGCATTCCTGAGCGAGTCATCCAAAAATTGTATTTCTGTCCTATTTTCACTTATTTTAAGGAGAGTTGTTTAAACCTCCTCAGTGTTTCGTGTATTTTATATTTTTATATCTTTAAGTATTACTATATAAGCCCTTTCATGTCTATAAAGAAAGGGTCCTGAAATTTTGTAAAGAAGGCTTTGGGGAGTTGCACTTTTGTACTCTTGAAATCATCTGAATAGAAAGAATGGACCAAAGACTATTTCTTCCATGAGAAAAGTTAAGATATACATGTAACTTCTATCTTTATATTTTTGTTCTGTTTTATGTAATCGATAGTCATACTTCTTTTATATTGTTTTGTTATATGTATTTTTTCAACACAATTGAGCATTAATTCACTATTGAACATGCAAAGACTGTTATCTTTAAATATATATACAAGACATGCAGCTATTTAATGCGACATGAGCTTAATCAATTAATTTCATTAACCATTTAATCAAATTAATTAACTTAAATTGTTTTTCATTTCTATAAGTGCTTGATAATCTTCATTCTCATACACTTAAGATCATGTTTTAAGATCACATATAAAAACATAAATATAATCCCGAGATAGAGATAGGTATATATAATCTTTTAGCTTGTTGTCACTCCCATTCATCCAAGTCACAGATAGTTATGAATACCACACATTCACTAAATTATATTTATTAGAAAATTGGTCCCATCATCCCCAGTTGGAGCTACTATTCCAAACGGAAAATGGATGGTTTTCAAGTCCCCGACCGGGTGGTTATCCCTGTTGTTGTGCAACGATTTTTGAGGCATCAACACCTCCTTAGAGGCATCATGTTACTCCTTTTTCTTCGATCCACTAGATTGTGCTATATTCAAGCTTATGTTCTCCATGCACTGTGCCTATAGACAAGCCTTGTCCATTGATTTGGGATTGAACAACATCACTTTCTCACGCAGATGGTGGTGCAGACCCCCCAAATACTTGAGAAGTACAACTGGGTTCTTTGGTGAGATACCCAACATTATATCCATCCATATTTCTGAACTCCGTGGCGTACACTTGCATGCTTTGGCCCAACTTTTTCCTGAAGTAATGCGTCTGGAACCACTGGTCCTCTAGGTACCCAATGGGATAAAATTATGACTTGATGAGGGTTTGTAAATCCTCGCACGTAGTCACTGGAGGTTCTCCCTCTAACCTCAGGGTTTCCATGTGGCTCTCCCACCAAGTCAGTGCATGGCCCTCTAATTTCATCCATGCGAATGAGATATTTTGCCCTTCCTCAATCTAATGATTGCTAAAATAAACTTCCATTTGTTGCAACCAGGGGTTCAGCTTCAAAGCATCGATCTTGTCGTGGTATGGATTGATATTGACTTTTTCTTCCATTTTAAACATGGATTGATTCATGGCACTCAAACTGGGTTGATTTTTTTGGGTTCTTTCTTCGACTGGTTCTTTGTGTCTGCCCGATATCCCGATCCCCCTTCTGTTTTGTCCTCTACATTCGAACCCCCATCTTCTCCAAATATCTCAAGCTTATTACTCAGGGCCGCCATGATGAGGTTTACATTGCTATTTATGTATGCGACTTGTTGTAGCCGCAAAATCCACACCTTTGCAGGATCACTAGTGTGATTTACAGATTTGTCGGCCATGATTAGGATTTTATGATTTTTGACCTCATCGAGCAAGGTCCCATGAAAACTACACAAAATACCCAAAGAAACCATGCTCTGATACCAAATGATCTGTAAACTGATGTGGATATTCCACTGGACAGTTCATCACAACAGATCTGATAATATTATATTAGAAATCTGAAAATTCTACACTATTACAATTTATTTAAACTTCAAGATCTGTAGATTTAACTGTAATTAGTGCATGCATGTGAATGAAGATTATGTAGAAAAATAAATAATTACAAAATAAGCTCACACAAAGATATAAGACACGAGATATACTTTGGGAAGCCCTTTCGGGAGAAAACCCAGCTGGAAGGTGAGGTTGTTTCGCTCTCTTTCTCTATCTGGAAATATGGCTAATGGTACAAAGAAGCATGACCCATGGTCCGTGGGATACTACAATGCAAAAATCCTCTCTATGTGCTATATATTATATCCCTCTTGTCTATCTTTGCTCAACTATGGAACAAAATTCTCTCGAAAGAATGGAATGTCTCATGTCTCTTCCTCCTAGTGGCTCAGTTATAACACAACCCAATAGCCTACTAGTGGTTAAGTTTGACTATATCAAATCTTAACTAGAGTTATAATATAGAATCTTCTAGAGTCAAATTTGAATTTTTCTTTAGAAATCACGTGGCTAGCCCCTTTTCCATGAATAATGGGGGTTGACGTGACATCCTCTCGAATTATAGGTGTGAAAACAGGAAGGTCAAGTTCTAAGTGGAATAACTTTTGCATACAGGCTCTGATTGACGCGCATATTGCGCCATTGGAAATATATATGTGTTTAGAACAACATGAAAAAGTGTGGAACTAAAGCGACAAAGTTTTACCCCCAAAAAACATCGTTTGATGCCTCAAAATTCTCCAAGAAGGTTTCAGACCCTGTTTTTCCAAACTGGGTCCCACCAGTAAGAACGGTCTCGTGAGCTGATTTCTCCACTTTTTCCACTTTGAATGCATCGATATGGATGAAAAAAAATATAATTCTTAAATCTAGATCACATGGAGATACCAAACAATATTATTAGAAAGGTGGTACGCTTCATCGACTCTTAGCTGCCACCCATGGATCCTAACCAATTATCAAATTTTTACCATTCCCCAATTTCCAAATTGTCTAAGGACTAGTAAGAGAAAAAGATGCAGCTAAGGCCTTCCATACTATAGATCCATTTGTTAAGGATTTACAAGGATCTTGGTACTAGTCCTCCATTGAGAGGTCGTTTAAATATTTAGAACACATTACTTTGGCCCTTAGTGAAAAATTGTGGGTAAGTCTCCATGAACTTTTTGCTGCTAATGATTAAGAGAATTGATAGATATTTTCGAGGTCCCAATCTCCTAGTTTCTTTGGCATGGAAATTTTAGACCACTTAACTAAAGGTATTCCTTCGAAGGCTCTATTCCTATAGAAATATGAAGTTTGTCTTTTAATTATTAATGTTATAATGTTTAATAATTTATAACTTGAAATTTACAATATTTTTGGATCATGCGAAAATAAAAATTGTACTTTAAATAATGAATCATGATATTTTGAATTAAACAAAAAAAATTCATAAGTCAAATTGGGAAATTAATATGGAGAAAATGTATATTAAACAATAATACTTATATTGATAATGATCTTGCTATTTCACTAGTGTACATGGAAAAAACATCCAGTTTTGTAAATCAAGAAACTTTAACACTTCATTAAGTTAGGAAATTACTCACTAAAAAAGTTAGACAGAAAAATGAATCATCTCATTTTCATCTCAACATTGGTCTTTGTTTATATTTTTAGATCAAATTAATTCAACATAGGAGCTCTATTAAGTAAATAGGTATTTATTAATAGTCGACGTGTAAAGAGAAATTAGGCATTCTGCAACTTGAGTAGGGGAGATGTGTACTTTGTGCAAACATGCACTTGTGCATATGTGTAACACTTCTCTTGGTGCTCTCCAAGTTGAGTTGGGCTAATGTTTGCTATTTTACACATGTATGTGTGTGTAGTTCTTGGGTGAATATATATTTATCTGAACTCTAGATGTATCAAGTTCCTAGAGGGATCAAAACCTCAAGTGCACCTAATTGATTATGGTTAAGATGGATCTATTCTACTGTATGGTTTTGAGGGTTGGAAATTTTTGCTATAAATACATTTAATTGTGTGAATGTAGTTGTTATTGTTTAAATGTAGTTGTTTAAAGTTATAAGCATGTAACTTAAATGCAATAAACAAGAAACTTAGCAAACATATGTAGGAATCAAATCTAGCCAATAGACAAGTGATGAACCACCTACCAATCAATGTAATGATGAGGGTTATGCCAATGTACATAGAAAAAAATCACAAGAAAAGAAATGAACTTGTGGATGATATTATTGTAGGCCCTCAATAACGAAAGTCGACACACTTTTCTATCCTCACAGCAATGGCCTTCGATGAAAAATAGGCAAGGAGTTTAGGTCCTATTATCAAATCCTTATGTGACTATGACAATAATATGTCTAAGAGGATACTTAAATAAGTAAATAGTGGTGCTAACTAGATTAATACAAACAACTAATAATAAGGATGTATCAAAGAAGCATTTGAGAAAAATTCCTTAGGAAATAAGGGATACTATGTCAAATTTGAAGTTTGGTTTAGAAATCCAAAATTTGAAGACATTTGATGGTTCCAAACAATATGTGGGACAAGAAGAGGTGGGGAGAATTTATCGGCTTGGGGGAGACCTATGTGATTCATGGATGCAAGCATGGCTTCATCTCACTCTCTTGAAATAAAATCTAAAGAAATAGCCAAAGAAATAAAAATGCAAAAGTAGAGTGAGACATGTAACTATTATGTTAATGGGGTCTCTTTTGTAATGATATGTTAAATTCATGATATATTGTGCTAATTTATTTGTTTTCAACTTATATTTGTGCTAAATTTTTTAAGAAATGCTACAAGATATTGTAAGTTACAACCATGGCATTATTTTAAAAATAATTTATGATATAGGAGAATTGTCAAGAAAACAAGGTCGAAAGTTAATACTGAGAAAGGGTTCTAAAACAAAATGGTGAACATGGGTTTGAAAATGACATAATTTCAATAACATTGTATAGGGTTATGTGGTTAAAAATGTATTATAAAATAAACAGTGCAGCATCCACTAGGCCAAAATGAGATTATTCAAAGTAGGGTTTGGTGTCTAAAGAAATGTAGAGGTGATCCATTAGGTTATAAGTGGAAACACAATATAATTGTAAATGAATAGGGGTTGAGCACAACTTGAATAGTATAAAGACTTAATAAGCTAGTGACATGAGGTGAAAAAACTAGAAAATCAATATTATAAGAAACAATCATCAATTCTAGAAGAGTTGGTTTGAGGAGAAGGGTGATTATAAGAGTCAATATTCAAGCTTGGGAAATCTAGATTGGATAATATATTGATGGAAAAACTTATCATAATAGGAACAAGAGGTAAACATGAATAAAAAGGACATTGATATGGATATTATTAAGGGAATCTTAGAGCGTCTTATGGGTTTAATGAAAAAGCCAAAGATGACCCACAAGGCATGCCATTGAAACCATAAAAAATGCTAGTATGAGAGTGAGGGAGGATGCTATCACATCAACTAGGGGACTTGCACCCCAAATCCAACTTATATATTGGAAAATATTTTGGTGTGGGTAAGCCTTATAAACCATATTTTCCTCACAAATGTTATGTAATGAGATTCCTCTTGACACATACCCAACGACAATTTTAACATATAATTTAGAAGAAGAATATTAATGCAGAGTCCCTAGTCCAACTTTAGAATTGGAAAAAAAATTGGTGTGAGTAATTTGTTGCAAACCATTTGTCTCAATTTTTTTTGTATGTGATTATTCACAATACCCACACCCAATGATGAGTTAAAACAAACACAATTTAGAAGAGTGTGGATGTGGGATGAAATCCCAACATAGGGATATGTCACTACATATAGCTCTACCTTGTATTAACACAAGCCAAAGATGACCCATAAAGCATGGCATTGTGTTTTCTAACAATGTTAGTACTAGAGTTAAGGAGGATGTTATTGCCCCAATATGAGAACTTACACCCAAAAACTAACTTCTAGGTTGGTAAAGCTTATGGAGAAAGGATTTCCTTATAAATCACTGCATTTTTTTTGCTAACAATGTTAGTACTAGAGTGAAGAAGGATGTTATTGCTCGAGTATGAGAAGTTACACCCAAAAACTACCTTCTAGGTTGTTAAAGCTTATGGAGAAAGGATTTCCTTATAAATCATCGCCATCTCACAATTATTATGTATGTGGGATCATTTATAATACACATCGAACAATAATGTTAACATGTACACACACAAACAATTTAGAAGATGAGTATTAATGTGGAATGAAATCCAAACATAGAGATATGCTAGTATATTAAGTTTTCCTATAACATGAGGAGATAATGGCACAAACCAAAGATGACCCACAAGGCATGACCCCGACTCTGTCATCAATATTAGTACTAGAGTGAGGGAGGATGCAATTACATCAACTCAAATATTTTCACTCCAAAGACAACGTTCCAATTAGCTAGCATGTGCACACATATTTCTTGCACACTCTTGTGAATGAAAATTGGTGTGAACCCTCGTATGCAAGTATTCTCCTTGTAGTTCGTGTGTTTCCATAATTAGAGAAGAATGTAAATTGAGAAAAATGCTTGGTCCTAAGCTATAGGTGCGATACAAGATTTAGGAAGAAAAAGATCCTATGGCTCAGGATATATGTTATAAACACACTTTAATCATACAAGAACAAGCTACATCTTGATATCAACAAGAATACACATGAACATACAAAAAGAACAATAGATTTTGGAATGAATTCCAACCATGTTTATATTAAACTTAGTGTATATTTATACATGAGAGATGTGGTTGGATCAGTTGTACTCGTTCTCAACCACCCATTTACTTTATCTTACACATTTTTTTAGTATGAATCTTTTGTCGAAGCGTACGAAAAAAGACCACTTTAGCTACGCATAACTTATAGCCCTAACATCAAATATGGCTGCCAATATCTTTAGATCTGCGGTTAGTTGATCAAGACAAATGCTGCAAAAATCCAGATCTATGCAGAAAGAGATATTAAGCAGTAAAAATAAGGTTTTGCTCCATACATCCAATAGACAAGACAAGAACAATATTTTTGAAAGAATTTTTTGTATTAAGGGCACCTGGGAGGAAAACAAGAAGGTGTTTCCAATTCTCCTCAATGGGATGGGTTCTTGGAAGTCCTCAACACTTCAGATCTAGCATTTCTCTCTCCTGTTGGTGTAGAAAACCCAGACAAAGATAGAACTCAAAGGGAGCTCACACAATAGATAATGGAAAATATGACAATGATAATGGCTCAAAGTCAAACCAAGAGTATAGATCCAGAGTGATCTAATAGGCAAAAAAAGGTGAAGAATGGTAGGAAAAACCCTCCTATTTATAACAAAATATTGGGTCATTCTAGATCTTGGTGCATGATTAAAATAACATTAACCAAATCTAGATCCACCTTTTATGGAATATTCTATTATATTTATTGGAGGGAAAAAGTATTTGACTTGGGTCAAATTCCTTTATTTTTAAATAATAAATAAATAAATGATTTATTTATCATTTTAAGGAAGTGGTTGAATGATAATAAAATAAATAATTATTTATTTAATTATTTATGGGTGATTTAGTCATATTTAACTAGGAATATTATTTAAATAAGATTTAAATAATTATTCCTAGAAAATAATAAGATAAATAAAGATTTATCTAATTAATTTCTTTGTTTTGGGTTAAACATGACCAGGAATAATAATTAATTCCTTGAGGAAAATCAAACAAATATAGGTTTGTTTAATATTTCCTTTTGGGGTTTCCTGTTTAGACTATAAACAACCTAATAAATGTGTTTTATTAAGTTATTTTACATAGTGAAAGCAATTTTACTTAGGGTAAAATTGGTCTTACATGGTGTACTTGGGTCCATCTAATGGTAGTAGGTTAGATGACCAAAAAATGGTGTAACAGATTTCCCCCCAGTGTGCGAGTGTTAGGAGAAAATCGTATGACCGAAGTACGTTGTAAGAACTCAATCACCAGACATCAAAAGGGAAGTCAGAGAGAGAAATGTGAGGTAGACTAATGTGCTGAAGAACTAGACCCTAAGGAGACGAGACTTACAGGTGCAACAAGTCTCTTTTTATGAGAGGGTACCTGTGCTAAAGGCGGCGGGGGAGGCATACCTATGCCCGCCGAGACGAAGTACAAAAGAATAGTGTGTCCAGTAAACAAGGGACCGAACCATAAAGTACAGCCGGCATAAACATGAGCTAGATAGAAATACAATGAGGGATCCCATATACATGTTGTGCCTAGGATGACAGCCAGGACTTATACAATAATATCTGAGTACATGAGATACAAATACAACCCAAATGCCCCCTACAAGCGGGGAAGGGCTCACAAAATCTGACTGATACATGCAAATCAAAGAGGCGTTGCAAGCGGCTAAGGCTGACATCATCAAATATATGGAGCTGCATCGAAGGCTGCAATGAAGAGGTCATCCGGGCATGTGGGGGGCTACTTGCAGGGCCACCCCCTCATGAGGGCTGAGACATCTCACACACACCCGGGAATCACCAAAAGCTACTGCTGCATCACTGAACCATCAAGCATACGGATCTCGATCATGCTGAAAGGAGCTGGAGTGGAGAAACAATCAAGTCAAAGGGTAATGAGAGATCCCTTTGCCTGATCCGAGGCACTGAACAAGAGTGGAAGCTGGAACCAAGGTACACCGCCCTCTAGACCTGTCTTCTGGAATGGAGGAACTGATGTCGACAGAAGGAGGTCCGCCATAGGTGAGGCAATGAGAGATCCTCAACTAAGGCACGAGAGAAAATAGTAGAGCGACAGACAGACTAATACCAATGATGATGATGGAATGGAGGGGACTGAGTAGCGAATGGACGACTTCCCTTGCTAGAGCATAAAGGGCATGAATGACATGGCAGCGACTGACACAGTATCATAAGGGATAGGGGACAGTGGGACTGACGGCCATAATGTGTGACACAAGAGAGAGACCAAGCAATGAAGGATGGAGGACTATAGCGGGGTACAAAGGGACTCGGGATAGACTCCATGAATGTGATGATGACTCAACTTGGATGCTCTAAACAAGGGCGACTCGATGGTGCTGCCACACAGTAAAGGTCCAATGGGGGACCATGAAAACATGAGTACAAGATGGTAACTCACGACGAACATCAACACGGGCATGGATAAGTATGGAGGCCAAATGGTGCCCCTAGTATGAGTGTTGCAAGTGAAGAAATTCGATTTTGAGGAGGGTTATGGTTGAGGGGCATAGGTTCCCCCAAGCATGGTGTGGTCATGCCAAAATGTATTTAGAAAAAGGGGAATCTAAACACATTTTAATGATGTGGTGCGCCATTTGTTTTCGTTATGGTTATGCAGTTTGAGAAAGGGAATGGAGGATTACCAGTCTCTTTTGGTACTGCATATAGGAATAAAATGGACTTTAAGTGGCCGGGTTGGCATACCTGGTGTCACTATCCCAAAGAGAGGATTTGGAGATAATGAACTGATGCTCTCGTAGAAAAGCTATAGGTTGGTCAACAACAATGTCTAAGAGACGAAGTTGCTGATGTAAGATGAAGGAACGATAAGGGGTATCATCCCTAGAGTGATCTGAAGTGATATGTGACTCTGGAGGTTCTTCTAAATGTGGAAGAATAATGGTACTAAAGTCGGCACAACCAGATACACTAGGAGAGTTGTGGAGAATTGCTTCTCTTGGTCTCTCAAATGTGGGTGCCCCCTTACCCAAACATTGGGTTTCAATGTAATGGCCACAAGGTGTATGTGGTGTGAATGCATGGGTTCGATGTAAGGGGGAATAGATAAATTCAGGGGTGGGGAGTTTTTCCATAATGTCGTCACCGTGATAGAAGATGGGGTGACTGGTGGAAGAAAGACCACCTGACGCGGCGAAGCTACCTGACTCATCATCATGAAAAGAGAGGTTCACATGCGCATCGTCACAAGGGGTGACAGAAGAGTAAGTAGATAAAGGATCTACCGATGTTGAGCCCAAGGTGATCGCTAAAGGAAGGGAAAGCGAAACATCATGGGAGGATTCAGAGGGAATGTTCCCCGAGGGTCTCATGGATGATGATAGGTAGAAAATGCTGGACGAAGGCTCCGTCATCTCGACATCAGGAGGGGGAATGTCAATGGGAGCAGTCATGTCTGGTAGTTTTTCCAAAGCAAAATGTGCAAATAGGGGAGAGGTGGACTCATTGCGCTTGGCCTTGAATTGGCGGACAGCGGCTAAAGAGGTGCGGAAGTCCTCGAGGTGGGGACAAAGGTGGGTGTAATGGCCATGGAGATCACACAAAGCACAGGGGTGGTTGGTGTGAATAGTCTTGGGGTTCTTGGCCGCAGTCGCGGAAGGAACAGAGGCTTCCGGGACCGTGGACTCAGGGAACACGACATTAACCATGGGCTTGAGATGAAGCAATTCAGGACAGGTGTGGGTGGCGTGACCGACAACATCACACAAAGCACACTGGATGGTATGCTTTGGAGGCCGAGGAGGGGCAGGGTTTGTCAGGGCAGCCTTGTCCTTTGATGCCCCCTTGCGAGCTTTGTCCTTCTTACCCGAAGCCGTCGCAACAGGAGGTGGTTCCTGTTGAGGTGACTGAGGCACTATTGCAGCGGGAGAAGTCATGGGGACCGATTGAACCTGGGTCAAAGCAATATAAGGTTTGGGTTTACCAGGCAAGGTTGCGGCTGGAGGATCAAGGTACCAGACGGGAATCCCAAGGGTCAGGTTCGGAAGAGAGAGGGTGGCCATGACAGGTACCGTGTACACTCCTGGTGGAGGAGCTAGGAACAGTATCTGACTAGAGGGGTAATAGCTAGGTGGGGCGGCTCCTAAATGTCTAAGGCTTGGAGGAACCGTTCTAGGAGGGTAAAGAGGTTCATGAATACCAGCGGCAGGTGAAGGGCTAGGAGCAAGTTGCGGAGAGCGCGGTTGCTGACTAGCAGAAGCAGGTTGCTTGAGAGCAGCCCAAGACGATTGCATCATGCAAACATTCGATGAGTTTGGGTCAGAGACAGGAGGAGGAGGAAGACCAGGGAAAGTTCCAAGCAAAGAGGAGTCTTTGTAGACGCCGGGAGAGACACTGGTCAAGGAATCGACGGTTTGTTTATTGGCTACAGAAGAGATGGTCGTCTCAGGGGAGGTCCGATACTTTGGCTCATGATAAGTCAACTGGTCGATGGTGACTATCTTTCCATTGTGAGGAAAAGACATATTGCGAAAAACCGCGGATGGGACAGCAGACATGGCATAGGTGTAGCTTCACCCCAAGAGAATGTTGTAATCTAGAGGGGCGTCGATGACTTCGACGTCAACGCAAACAGTCTTGCCCGCAAGAGTGATAGGACAATTACGGAAGAGGCCAATGGGCTGGGAAGCGTGGCCATCCCACGCTCGAAGGGTGATCGTGGAAGGGGCCAACTCAGGAGATCCGAGTTGCTTCCAAACTGAAGTGGACATCACATAGGTGGATGCCCCCTCATCAATTATACACCGAGAAACGTTAGCATTCCAGATTTTGACTGGGATTTGGAAAGCGACGGAAGCGGGAAGAGGAGGATGTTCTGATTGATGGGCGTCGAAAACAATCATTTGGTCATTAGCAGGATCTACAACGCCCATGGCAGATAGTAGAGCCTTGTTTTGGGAAGGGCATGACTGGAGGAGTTCCAATGTGGAAATGGCAGCGGGGGACTGCGCCAAATCATCTACTATGCTATATGAATGAGAAGCTCGACCAAGAGTAGCATTTCGGCGTAATGGTCCCTTAGGAATCTTGGTATGAACCTCAACTTTGGGTTGAGGGATATGTAAGGGACCATTGGATGTCGAAAGAGGCTCTGTAGAACCTGAAGAAGGGGACTCGGAGGCAGACGAAGCGGAAGGCTTGGGGTACTGGCGAGACCGAGTTTGAAGGTTAAGGTCGACGGTTGGAGATGGATCAGAGTTCATCATGAGGATCTGGTAATCGGAGGAACCAGAAGGGAAAGATTGAGTGGCGACCTGTCCGTCAGGTGGTTGGGCAGCCACGAATCCTTCCTAGGGGAAAGGATCGGTAAACACAACTGGTTGAGTAGTGGCCACATTAGGGGGAGCATGAGGGGAGGCATGTTGTCCTCGCAAAGTGGCTCGAGACTCCCATATTTGCCGCATCTGTGGTAGAAGGGGACAATCGTGAGTGTAATGACCGTAAACACCGCAACACGAACAAGGCTTATTTGTGCGAATAGGCCTGTCTGGCTTGGGCTGAGTGCCCTGTTGCTCGTTAGCAGTGTTAGGATCAGTACCTTGAGGATTGGGTCCACGAGTACCAGGGGAAGATGGATTTTGATTGCCTTTCCGCCTTCTTTGAGAGGAAGGGGGATTAGTCGCGCCCTGCTGTGCAAATACTTGCCCTGGAGGGGGCTGTAGGAGCTGTTGCTGGGGTTGAGAAGGCAAAGGGGGTGGAAGTGCAAATGCTGGAGGAGCTGGAGCACTAGGCTGTGGAGAAGGATAATGGTTAGGTTGGGCAACATTGAGGTAAGCAGGAGGTTGGGCAAAAGGATGAGGCATGCCGTATCCTGGATACATGCTACCTGGAGGGGGAACAGTGCCAGAGGTGCTGGCCCCTCCCGGAGGGAGACCATAGCCCATAGGAGGCTGAGCATACAGATGAGAAAGGGCTCCAACGATACCGTCGGCGGAATGAGATGCCCCCGGGGCGTTAGCGTCACCGGGCCTGGGGAGGTCAGGAAGGACGGTATAAACATAACCAGACTGAGCGTAGATCAGGTCATATTTCAAGGCTATTTGGAGGGCGGCTTCTTCGGTTTGAGGGAAATGGGAGGCGACATATTTGCCAATGGGAGGTAGGAGAGTGTGAAGGAACCAGTCCATATAAACCTAATCTTTGAAGGTGGGAGCTCGACATAAGCTCCGTCTTCTTCGCCATTCCTGGACATGAGTGGAAAGGCGGGTCGAAGAGGATTGACGGAAAGACGTCAAAAGCTTTGTACCAGTGTCGTATCAGAGAAGGAGCTGGAAATAAGATAAAAAGGCTTGGGAAATGGTCGCAAAGGTGGTATGGGAAGAGGTGGCTTGGTCAACATACCATTTAGAAGCTTCGCCCGTAAGTGTGTGTTGGAACAACCGAAGACGGATGGAATCATCGGTAATGGAATTGGAGGAACACCACATGTGGAAAGATCGGACATGGTTGGTTGGATCTTCTCCAGCAAGGCCTTCGAACTTAGGGATGTCGAAGGGGAGCTTGGTTGGCATAGCAGGCCAACCAACATCGTGGCGGATAGGGTCATTGGTCAACTGATTGAGATTGGGGAGGCTTAGGCCTGCCATGTAAGGGAGCAAAGGTGCAGCCGAGGTAGTTCCTATGGCGGTTCCACTAGTAGTAGTCCCGACATTAGGGCCGGGATTACCGCTAGCGTTAGGCCCTGGACCAGACATAGTGAAGGTGACAGGGGGAGAACCAGAAGTAAAAGGAGAACCCAATGAATCAGAAGAGGAGTCGGAGTGTGGACTCGGAGGAGGACTAACTCGACGATGGCGGGAAGGAGTAGGTCGACCGACCGGAAATTGAGGGTGAAGGCCAAGAAGTCTCCGGGATGTGCGCCTTGGGGGCGCAATGGTGACAACACAAACACGGCACAAGGGGAAGAAGAACGACCAACAAAGGCAGGGAGGTGCAGAATCAAGTGATTACAATGTCGAAACAAGGGCAGAAAGGTGCAGTGTCAATTGATTTTACAATGTTTTAAAGTCTTTGCCTGGTGGTGTTAACCAGGCTCTTCTTCGCTTAGGGTGAGTGTGTGGCGTGCGTTAATTTTAATTTTTAAACCCAGACGTTTTGAGAGCAAAATAAAAAGTGTGTTGCATAACTGAAAATAAATCTGCAGAGAACAGTATATAATGCTGAAATAACAGAAAATTAACAGCTAACAATGCATCGATCTAACCCGAAAAGGCGGGTCTCTCAAAAGTAGTCGAATAGAGGGAAAAAATCTAGTCAAAACACACTAAAAAGAGGCCAATAGATCTAAGGTCGGGAGGGACAGGGATCTAAAGGAGAAATCTGCTGAAAAGAGGTGCAAAACACAGCCAAGAGGCAGAGGCAAGATGGCTGTAAAAAAAAAGAGGAAATCAGCAAAAATCAGAAGGGATAAGGAGGAGGCCCTAAAGGTAGATCCAAACAAAA
This sequence comes from Pinus albicaulis, assembly GCA_034641835.2. NCBI lineage: Eukaryota > Viridiplantae > Streptophyta > Pinopsida > Pinales > Pinaceae > Pinus > Pinus albicaulis. The sequence continues at coordinate 1,075,857,058 of CM076580.1, read as the reverse complement.
CTTCAGGAGGTGATTTGAAAGGGCGAAGAGCTGATTAAAAGGGATCTGAAAAGGAGGTATCAGATTTGAAAAAGGGGCGGTTGAAACTCTGAAAATCAGACACCTGAAACAGTTAAAACTCTTCCACCAAAAGTGGAGGGTACTAAAGCCCTAGGGGGCTATGTTCCCACTTATATGAGCAAAACAGATCAGAAATAGGTTCAAATTCGGCCGAGACAAGAGGTCGGAAACCTCGAGCGTGCTTTAGAAAAACCTTAAAAATTCACAGGAAGAAAACAGCAAGAAAACCGGTGTCGGCAGTGTTCCGACCGTTCGTGCAGGTCGCGTACAATGGGTCGGTGCGTGTCCGGAGGCCGGTGTCGGCGCTTCTCGCTGAAAAGTGCGACCTGAAGCTCCGGGTGTCCTGGCGGCAGATTTCCAAAAAAGTTGCCGTCTCAGTTGCCGCTGATGTTTGTCACCTGCGCAATAGGTCCAGAAACACGCGGAAATTAGAAATTTTAATGTTTTAGGGTTTTATAGGTGAAAAAACCATAAAAATAGGAAAAACAAAAAGTTGAAAAGAAACCCTAGGGTCTGAAGTAGCTAGATATGCAGGAATATGAAAAACGACAACGGTCGTAATTGAAAACCCGTGTGGAGTCGCCAGTTGTTAGTATGAATCTTTTGTCGAAGTGTACGAAAAAAGACCACTTTAGCTACGCATAACTTATAGCCCTAACATCAAATATGGCTGCCAATATCTTCAAATCTACAGTTAGTTGATCAAGACAAGTGCTGCAAAAAACCATATCTATGCATAAAAAGACATTAAGCAGTAAAAACAAGGTTTTGCTCCATACATCCAATAGACAAGACAAGAACAATATTTTTTGAAAGAATTTTTGTATTAAGGGCACCTGGGAGGAAAAAAAGAAGGTGTTTCCAATTCTCCTCAATGGGATGGGTTCTTGGAAGTCCTCAGCACTTCAGATCTAGCATTTATCTCTCCTGTTGGTGTAGAAAACCTAGACAAAGATAGAACTCAAAGGGAGCTCACACAACAAATAATGGAAAATATGACAATGATAATGGCTCAAAGTCAGACCAAGAGTATAGATCCAGAGTGATCTAATAGGCAAGAAAAGGTGAAGAATGGTAGGAGAAACCCTCCTATTTATAACAAAATATTGGGTCATTCTAGATCTTGGTGCATGATTAAAATAACATTAACCAAATCTAGATCCACCTTTTATGGAATATTCTATTATATTTGTTGGAGGGAAAAAGTATTTGACTTGGGTCAAATCCCTTTATTTGTGAATAATAAATAAATAAATGATTTATTTATCATTTTAAGGAAGTGGTTGAAAGATAATCAAATAAATAATTATTTATTTAATTATTTATGGGTGATTTGGTCATATTTAACAAGGAATATTATTTAAATAAGATTTAAATAATTATTCCTAGAAAATAATAAGATAAATAAATATTTATCTAATTAATTTCTTTGTTTTGGGTTAAACATGACGAGGAATAATAATTAATTCCTTGAGGAAAATCAAACAAATATAGGTTTGTTTAATATTTCCTTTTGGGGTTTCCTGTTTAGACTATAAACAACCTAATAAATGTGTTTTATTAAGTTATTTTACATAGTGAAAGCAATTTTACTTAGGGTAAAATTGGTCTTACATGGTGTACTTGGGTCCATCTAAATGTAGTAGGTTAGATGACCAAAAAATGGTGTAACACATTTAACGAGGATTATTGACATTTACATAATACATAATATATAATGACAAACAAAGGTCTAAGAGACCCCTACAACATCTCCCCCATCCTCAATGCCTTGATCATCGAGATGCAACAAAGTATTGGATCACTACTTGTTGTAGAAGTATCCTTACTGTACATCAACCATGCATACCAATCTGCATAGGTAACTCAACTGCAATAGCCACCAGTAGGATAGGAAGATGTATGTATACAAGGATTACTATGACTTCTTCTTGTTCGATGGCCAGTTAGTGCAGATCTCAATTGTTCACATCTTCTGCAATCTTCTCAACCATATGGATTTCTACTCAACCAAGAATCGTCAGGAAGCTCATCTCCAATCGGGGGTGTCCTTTTTGCTCTCTCCATGGATGAGTCCAATGCATGATTGCCATTCCTGAGAGTCCTTCATCAAAAAATCAAATAAGTGAATCGTTTACATAACAACCATCCCACTTTTTCTTCTACCACAGTCCAAGAAAAAAATTTCAATCTTCGTACTAGGGGGATTAAACAATATAACATAATGTTGTCACCATATTTAACGCTTTAGCTCTTTATGTGTATTTTTTTCTTACATGATGTTCTTGAATTCTCTGTTGTTTCAAATACATTTGGACTAAATTTTTTGTCACTTAGATGCTCCATTAATTATGCTACAAGTTTATATATATGTTTCATATTTAATTATCTTCCTTATTATAACAGATGCTATGTTGTTGTTCCTAAGAATATACAGAGCCGATGTTTGATAAATTACATGAAGGATAAATATAACTCAAACTTTCTATGATTCACTATCTTAACAATTTTTACAATTATGGTCGACTAGATGTCGACATAATCCAACTGTCTGTGACTTGAGTTTAGAATTCTAAGAACTGTCCTTCATATAATTGTTAAAATAAGACTTATTTGCATAATAATCTAAATTAATCACATATTTAGCAAATTTCACTATCAATATTGTTAGAAATATGTTGTCATTGATGGCAAAGGCAAAGAAGATGATGGGAGAATGTGAGAATATGTTGTCAAAGGAGGTTCTCATTGATGTTAGGTAATTGATGTCAAGTGTTGATATGTTTTCATTATCAAAGGTGTTGCTGGCACAAGGAAGATGTGACAGGTGGTTGTCAATGGTGTTGTATCCAGATCAAAGGTAATGAAATGTCGAAAGTAGAGAATATTGCAAGAAGAAGGAGGATCAACACATGTATGGAAAATTAAAGTGCTGTTAATATGGAGATACTTTGGAGCCATTACTAGAATAGAAGATCACCAAAAATGTAGTTGGAACCCACTCAGATGCAAAGAGATTTGAAATAGATTTCCAGTGGTATATAGAAGTCCAAAAATGGCCCTCTAGATTAGAATTTATTGCCAGTCAAAGTTAAGGACCCCTAAAGTCAAAAGGTGCAGAGTTAAAGATGGAAGTAAGGTCAACTTGGTGATAGTTTGGCAGTCGATAGAATTACAAGAGCTTATGGAAAAGCGACTAAACTAAGGTTCGAGAAAACATGGCTAACAACGAACAATGTTTATGTTAGTCAATGGTGGAGCCCGTATAGCATGTAATTCTAGAGGGAGTACCCTAGAAGGATAAAAAAATGAGCACAAAGGGGAATGCTCAGGATGATGCAAGCCTGAGAGGACTTCCCCGAAAGAGCTAAGGCATGTGCTAAAGAAGTGAAGCTCTGGGATTATGTAAGCCCCAACGGACATGGTAGAATGGAAACATTGTTTAATTTCCACGATCTTGGGTCTAGGTTATAATATTAGAATCTTTGATGCTACCAAACCAAGAATCTCAATAAAAGCTACTTAGTGCAACGAAATATAAAATAATAGTAAATCACAAATGCACAAGTATAGATAATTTTTAACAAAATGTTACACCATTTTTTGGTCATCTAACCTATTATCATTAGATGGACCCAAGTACACCATGTAAGACCAATTTTACCCTAAGTAAAATTGCTTTCACTATGTTAAAACAGGAAACCCCAAAAGGAAATATTAAACAAACCTATATTTGTTTGGTTTTCCTCATGGAATAATTAATTAAACCATAATTTAATTATTATTCCTAGTCATGTTTAACCAAAAATCAAAGAAATTAATTAGATAAACCTTTATTTATCTTATTATTTTCTAGGAATAATCATTTAAACCTTATTTAGATGATATTCCTTGTTAAATATGACCAAATCACCCATAAATAATTAAATAAATCACTATTTATTTAATTATCTTTCAACCACTTAAATAATTAAATAAATCATTATTTATTTGATTATCTTCTAACCGCTTCCTTAAAAAGATAAATAAATCATTTATTTATTTATTTTTGACAAATCAAGGGATTTGACCCAAGTCAAATACCTTTTCCTTCCAACAAATATAATAAAATATTCCATAAAAAGTGGATCTAGATCTGGTTAACCCATGCACCAAGATCTAGAATGACCCAATATTTTGTTATAAATAGGAGGGTTTTTCCTACCATTCTTCACCTTTTTGTTGCCTATTAGATCACTCTGGGTCTATACACTTGGTCACTCTTTTCTACCATTTGCTGTGTGAGCTCCCTTTGAGTTCTATTCTTTGTGTGGGTTTTCTACACCAACAAGAGAGAGAAATCTTAGATCTGAAGTGCTGAGGACTTCCAAGAACCCATCCCACTGAGGAGAATTGGATACGCTTTCTTGTTTTCCTCCCAGGTGCCCAATTAATATAAAAATTCTTTCAAAAATTGTTCTTGTCTTGTCTATTGGTATATGGAGCAAACCCTTGTTTTTTCTGCTTAATGTCTTTCCATGCATAGATCTAGTTTTTGCAGCTCTTTTATGTTCAACTAACCGTAGATCTGAAGATATTGGCAGCCACTTTTGTTGTTAGGGCTATTAGTTATGCATAGCTAAAGTGGTCCTTTTTCGTACACTTCGACAAAGGATTCATACTAACAAATGGCGACTCCACACGGGTTTTAAATTATGACCGCTGTCGTTTTTCATATTCCTGCATATCCAGCTACTTCAGACCCTAGGGTTTCTTTTCAGCTGTTTATTTTTCCTATTTTTATGTTGTTTTTCTCACATAAAACCCTAAAACATAAAAATTTCTAACTTCCGTGTGTTTCTGGCCCTATTGCGCAGGTAAGCGACACCAGCCGCAACTGAGACGACAACTTTTCTGAAAATATGCCGCCGAGACAACCGGAACGGGGGGTCGCACTTTTTGGCCCAAAACCTGCGACCTGGACCTCCAGGTCACACTTTTCTGCCCCTTTTCTGCGACCTGCACTGAAAACAGGTCAGAACCTGCGACCTGCCAATTTTTCAGTGATTTTTCTGCAATTTTTCTGGGTTTTGTTGCAGCTTCTGTCAGGGTCTTCCAGCCTCTGTCTCAGCCCGCTTTGACCAAGTTCTGATCTGTTTTTACTCATCTAAGTGGGAACCTAGCCCCCTAGGGCTTTAGTACTCTCCACTTTTTGTGGAAGAGTTTTAGCTGTTTCAGCCGTCTGTTTTTCAGAGCTTCAGCCTCCTTTTTTCCAAATCTGTTACCTCCCTTTCAGATCCATTGTAATCAGCTCTTCTACCTCTCAAATCACCTCCTGAAGATTTGTTTGGATCTACTTTTAGGGCCTCCTCCTTGCCCCCTCCGCTTTTTGCTGATTACCTTCCTTTTTCCAGCCACCTTGCCTCTATCTCTTGGCTGTGATCTGCACCTCTTTTCAGCAGCTTTATCCTTTAGATCCCTGTCCCTTTTGACCCTAGATCTATTGGCCTCTTTTTATGTGTGTTTTGACTAGATTTTTGCCCTCTTTTAGAGTAGTTTTGAGAGACCCGCCTTTTTGGGTTAGATTGATGCATGTTTAGTTGTTAAATGTTCTGTTACTTCAGCATTATATACTGTTCTCTGCAGATTTCTTTTCAGTTACGCAGCACACTTTTTCTTGCTCTCAAAATGAAAAGGGTTTAAAAATTAAAATTAACGCACACCACACACTGACCCTAAGTGAAGAAGCGCCTGGTTAACACCGCCTGGCAAAGACTCTAAAATCAATTGTCACTACACCTTATCTGCCCTTGACCTCTCTTGATTTTGTCCCTTTCTGCCCCTGTCGGTTTCCTTCATCCTGTCATCATTGCGCCCCCTAGGCGCCTTTCTCGGAGACTTCTTGGCCTTCACCCTCAGTTTCCGGTCGATCGACCCACCGTCGTCGAGCCAGTCCTCCTCCGAGTCTGCACTCCGACTCCTCTCCTGATCCATCGGGTTCCCTTTCTCCTCCTGGTTCTCCCCCTGTCACCTTCACCATGTCTGGTCCAGGGCCTAACGCTGGTGGTGCTCCAGGCCCTAATGCCAGACCTGCCACTAGCGGAACCGCCACAGGAACTACCTCAGCCACACCCTTGCTGCCGTACATTACAGGCCTTAGCCTCCCCGATTTCAATCAGTTGATTAACGACCCTATCCACCACGATGTTGGTTGGCCTGCTATGCAAACCAAGCTCCCCTCCGATATCCCTAAGTTCGAAGGCCTTGTTGGAGAAGATCCAACCAATCATGTCTGATATTTCCACATGTGGTGTTACTCCAATTCCATTACCGATGACTCCATCCGTCTTCGTTTGTTCCAACACACGCTTACCGGCGAAGCTTCTAAATGGCATGTTGAACAAGCCACCTCTTCCCATACCACCTTTGCGACTCTTGCCCAAACCTTTTTGTCTTATTTCTCTCTCCTCTCCGACATGACACCGGCACAAGAGCTCTTGACTCTTCTGCTCCATCCTCTTCAAACCCGCCTCCCTCGCCCATGTTCGTAAATGGCGAAGAAGACGGAAGTAGGAAGCCCAGCTCCCTCCTTCGAAGATCGGGGTTTATGGACCGGTTCCTCGCACCCTTCCGCCCTCCCACCTGCAAAGATGTCGCTTCTCATTTTCCCTCAAACCGAAGAAGCCGCCGCTCCAACAGCTTGAAATATGACCTGATCTACGCTCAATCCGGTTATGTTTATACCGTTCTTCCTGACATCCCCAGGCCCGGTGGCGCTAACGCCCCGGGGGCATCTCATTCCGCCGACGGTATTGTTGGATCTCTTTCCCACCCATCTGCTCACCCTCCTATGGGCTATGGTCTCCCTTAGGGAGGGGCCAGCACCTCAAGCACTCTTCCCCCTCCCGGCAACATGTATCCAGGATACGGCATGCCTCCTCCTTTTGCCCAACCTCCTGCTTACCTCAATGTCGCCCAACCTAACCATTACCTTTATTCACCGTGCGTCAGCCTCCTCTGATACAAGCTTTTCCATCTCCCTTGCCTCCTCCAAACCCGCAACAACACTTACAGCCCCCTCCAGGGCAAGTATTTGCACAGAAGGGTGCGACTAACCCCCCTTCTTCTCAACGAAGGCGGAAAGGCAATCCAAACCAATCTGCCCCTGGTACCCGTGGACCCAATTCTGGTGTGGACCCTAACACTGCCCACCAGCAACAGGGCATTCAGCCCAAGCCGGACAGGTCGCTTCGCACAAACAAGCCTTGTTCGTGTTGCAGTGTTTATGGTCATTATACCCATGATTGTCCCCTCTTACCCCAGATGCGGCCGATGTGGGAGTCTCAAGCCACATTGCATGGACAACACGCCTCCCTTCATGCTCCTCCTAATGTGGCCACCACCCAACCAGCTGTGTTTACTGATCCTTTCCCTCAGCAAGGATTCGTGGCTACCCAACCGCCTGATAGCTAGGTTGCCACTCCCCCTTCTCTTTCTGGTTGCTCTGATTACCAGATCCTTATGATGCACTCCGATCCTTCCCCGACCGTCGACCTTCACCTTCAAACTCGGTCTCGCTAGTACCCCAAGCCTTCTGCTCCGTCTGCCCCCGAGCCTCCTTCTTTAGGTTCTACAGAGCCTCTTTCGACATCCAGTGGCCCCTTACATATCCCTCAACCCAAAGTTGAGGTTCATACCAAGATTCCCAAGGGACGACTACGTCGAAACGCTGCTTTCGGTCGAGATGCTCATTCGTATAATATAGTAGATGATTTGGCGCAATCCCCTACTGCCATTTCCACACTGGAACTCCTCCAGTCGTGCCCTTCCCAAAAGAGGGATCTACTATCTGCCATGGGCACTGTAGATCCTGCTGATGACCAAATGATTGTTTTCGACGCCACTCAATCGGACCATCCTCCTCTCCCTCCTTCCTTTGCCTTCCAAATCCCAGTAAAAATCTGGAATGCCTAATGCTCTTGCAGCAATCGACAGAGGGGCATCCACCTATGTGATGTCCGCTTCGGTTTGGAAGCAACTCGGATCTCCTGAGCTGGCCCCTTCCACGATCACCCTTCGAGCGTGGGACGGCCATGCCTCCCAGCCCATTGGCCTATTCCGTGATTGTCCTATCACCCTCGCCGGTAAGACTGTTTGCGTTGATGTCGAAGTCATCGACGCTCCGCTAGACTACAACATTCTATTGGGGCGAAGCTACACCTATGCTATGTCTGCTGTCCCATCCGCGGTTTTCCGCAAGATGTCTTTTCCCCATAATGGAAGATAGTCACCATTGACCAGTTGACATATCATGAGCCAAAATCTCAGACCTCACCTGAGACGACCATCTCTTCTGTAGCCAACAAGCAAACCGTCGATTCCTTGACCAGTGTCTGCCCCGGCGTTTACAAAGATTCCTCCCTGCTTGGAACTTTCCCTAACCTTCCTCCTGCTCCTATCACTGATCCCAGCTTATCGAATATTTGCATGATGCAATCGTCTCAGGCTGCCCTTAAGCGGCCTGCCTCGGCTAGTCAGCAACCTCCCCCTTGCCCTCCGCACCCCGCTCCTAGCCATTCCTCTCAGCCAGCCGGACCTCCTCCTTCTGGCCCTCCCCCTACAGCTGGTATCCCTGAACCCCTTTATCCTCCTGGAACGGTTCCCCCTGGCCTTAACCACCTTGGAGCCGTCCCTCCTGGTCATTACCCTGCTGGGCAGATACCTTTCCTGGCTCCCCCTCGCGGAGTATTTTCTGTCCCCGTCATGGCCACCCTCTGTCTCCCTAACCTGTCCATCGGCCTACCCGTCCGGTACATTGACCCTCCAGCCGCTACTCCTCCCGGTCACCCCAAACCTTACCTTGCTTTGACACCGGTTCAACCGGTCCTCCTCACCTCCTCCGGGTCCCCAGCACCTCCACAGGACCCTCCCCCTGTGGTGCCAGCCCCCGGAAAGAAAGGCAAAACTCGTAAGGGGGCAACCCATCAGGACCAGGCTGCCCCGACAACTCTTACCCCTCCGCGACCACCAAAGCCCGCCATCCAATGCGCTTTGTGTGATATCGTCAGTCACGCCACTCACATGTGTCCTGAATTGCCGCACCTCAAGCTTCTGGTCAACGAGACGTTCCCCGACTCTGACATCCCAGAAGTCTACGTCACTATCCCCGACTCTATCCCGAAACTCAAAAACTTGCGCACAAACCACCCTTGTGCCTTGTGCGATTTTCACGGCCATTACACCCACCTCTGTCCCCGCCTTGACGAGTATCGTTCCTCCTTGGACATGTACCGCCAATTCAAGGCCACTTCGATAGGACCAGAGGATCTTCCTACTCCCATTCACATTCCTCCTCCCGCTATCGAGCCAACAGAGCCGTCAACCACCATTTTATACCTGTCATCATCCTTGCGAGATAGTTCACCTACCCTTCAACCTGCAGATCCTCTCGGCTCCTCAGCCGACCTTGGATCCGTTGATATCGCACATCTGAACCCTTCTCCTCCTGATGACCCGTCGCACACCACTACCTCCTCGGGTGACCTTTCTTCCTCCAGTCTTCCCATCTTCCAATCCGATGAAGACATTATGGAAGCCATGACCAACCCGGACTTTCCATGGGACGATATGCACCATCGCGCATACTTCCTCCCGCAGCAGTCCCATGACCAATTTGTTGTGGAAACCAAAGACTTCATACCCAATGTAGTCGATTGGTTCAAAAACCCCATCCCTGCCCCTGATGCTTTCGAAGAAGGAAACATGGCCAATATCTCTCCTACCATCAAAATTGACATTTCAGTGACACCAGGTATCGAAGAATATATCACCTTAGGCGCCCACTACACCCCGGAAGAAATCGAAGCTTACACCAAGCTTTTCAAAGAATTCCGTGATATTTTCACCTGGTCCTATTCTGAAATGCCCGGACTCGATCCCGCCATTGTCGAACACCATATCAACACATGGCCTGATGCGAAACCAGTCCGTCAAAAGTTGAGACCCATTCATCCTTCCAGACGTGACGCTATCAAAGCCGAAATCGATAAGCTAAAGCAGGCTGGTTTTATCTACCCCATTGAATACACCACTTGGGTATCCAACCCAGTTCCCGTTCTCAAGAAACAAGGCACCATCCGTGTCTGCACAGACTTTCGCGACTTGAACAAAGCTTGTCCCAAGGACAACTTCCCCACACCGTTCATTGACCAAATCATTGACGAGTGTGCGGGGCATGAGGTTCTATCCTTTATGGATGGTTTCTCCGAATACAACCAAATTTCTATCCGTCTTGCTGATCAACTCAAAACCGCGTTCATTAGTCCGTGGGGAACTTTTTCTTATCGGGTCATGCCTTTCGGCCTCAAAAACGCCGGCGCCACTTTTCAACGGGCCATGTCTTATTGTTTCCATGACTTAACTCATATTATACTTGCTTATTTAGACGACCTCACTGCACGTTCTAAGCATCGGGCGCAGCACCTCCACGATCTGCGTACCATTTTTCTCCGATGTCGCAAGTATAATATCCGCCTTAACCCGTTGAAATGCATCTTTTGCGTTCCTGCCGGCCGTCTCTTAGGCTTCATCGTGTCTAAGGATGGTATCACTCTTGACCCGTTGAAAGTTCAAGCCATTCTTGAACTTCCCATTCCACGTACCCTTCGCCAGCTCCAAAGTCTCCAAGGCAAAGCTAATTTTCTTCGTCGGTTCGTCCCTGACTATGCCACCACTGCGCATGGGTTCCTTAGACTCCTCCGATCTACTATCCCATTCGTTTGGGATTCCTTTGCTCATGAGTCTTTCGATGCCCTCAAGCAGGCTCTCACATCCGCTCCCTTAATCCGTCCTCCCGACTTTGATCGAGACTTCATCCTGTATATCTCCGCGTCCACCTATTCGGTCGCTGGAGTCCTTATCCAGGAAGATGACAACGGTATCGAGCATGTGATCTACTACGTCAATAAGAACCTTGTAGGGCCCCCTGTTTCCTACTCACCTGCAGAAAAATTAGCGCTGGCTGTAGTGTTCTCAGTCCAAAAACTTCGTCATTATATCCTCATGCGCTCCACCAAGGTTGTGACTAATTCCAACCCCTTGGCTTTCCTTTTGAGTCGTTGTATCCTCACTGGGAAGTACGCCCGTTGGGTCGTCATTATTCAGGAATTCGACCTCGAATTTGTCACACCAAAGAGTAAGAAAGGCTTAGCCCTCGCTGAGCTCATTTCTAAATTACCTACCGGATCGCACGACCCTCAGGTTAATGATGACTTTCCTGATGAACACTTATTTGCCATTACTTCTGACGACCCGTGGTACGGCGATATTCTTACTTACTTGCGAACCCAAAAGTTCGCCCTCCATCTTGATCGTGAGGCTCGCCGACGTATCCGACACCAAGCTCCCTGATACCTCCTTATCGGCGACGACCTCTATCGTCGCGGGGTTGATACTGTCCTTCGTCGTTGTCTCACACACGCCGAAGCTGAACAGGTCCTTAATGCCTGCCATAGCGGCGCTTGCGGTGGCCACCTCTCTGGTCTTGCTACCGCCCAGAAAGTCATGCGCGCTGGGTATTTTTGGCCTTCCCTCTTCAGTGATTGCATTGAGGCAGTCAAACACTGTCCCAATTGCCAACATTTCGCCCCTAAGGCGCGAGCTCCCCTAGCTCCCCTCCATCCGGTCATCTCCACTGGTCCCTTCTGTAAATGGGCCATCGACTTTATGGAGTGTCGCCCGCCATCCGCTGGTAACCACAAATATATCATCGTGGCAGTCGACTATTTCACAAAATGGGCCGAGGCCATGCCTACATTTAACAACACGGCAGCTACCGCGGCCCTCTTTTTCTTTAACCACGTTATCGCTTGATTCGGAGTTCCGAAACAACTGGTATTTGACCATGGCAGACATTTTGAAGATGAGATATGGCGTGAGCTATCCTCACTGTTGGGTTTTGAGCACCAATATTCCTCCTCCTATTACCCCCAAGGTAATGGCCAAGTTGAAGCAGTCAACAAAATTCTCAAGACTATGCTTCAACGGACGGTGAATAAGCACCAAACCAACTGGCACCTCATGCTCTTCCCTGCTTTATGGGCCTATCGGACTTCTGTTAAAACCGCCACCGGGTTCACTCCTTTCCACCTCGTTTTTGGAGAGGAGGCAATCTTACCAATCAAGTGTGAAATCCCTTCCCTTCATCTGGCCGTCGAAATTCTCCCTGACACCCAACCTCTAGAACAACGACTTATAATGCTCGAGTGCGCTTTCGAAGACCACCGTGTTGCCTTGCAAACCATGGAAGCGGCCAAGAAACGCACCAAAGCCCAGTATGACCGAAAAGTCCAGCCTCGCACTTTTCACGAAGGCGACCTTGTTCTAGTCTATGACCAGGCCCATGATGTCCTTGGTCATGGGAAGTTCGACTCATTATGTCTAGGCCCTTACATCATCAGTAAGGATCTCGGTAAGGGGGCATACCTCTTAGAGGATTTCGAAGGCAACCCCCTTCCTAATCCTCGCAATGCACTCTATCTTAAGAAATATTACCCTTAGCATTTCCCTTCTGAAATGCATGTTCTATTTTCTTTTAGATAGCCAGCATCTGTTTTCGTCTTTTATGTTTACCACTTCACCAGGACACATTTTGTCCAAGAAGGGTCACTCCACCTCTCCTTAAAATCGAATTTCCTCACTTACGTCACTTGTACTTGGGGCACCATTTCGCCTCCTTACTTGTCTTTGTTCGTGACGACTTTCGTCATGAGTTCCCATCCTGAACTCATGGTTTTATGGTCCCCCACTGGGCCTTTACTGTGTGGAAGCACCATCGAGTCGCCCTTGTTTCGAGCATCCAAGTTGAGTCATCATCGCATTCATGGAGTCTATCCCGAGTCCCTTTGTACCCCGCTATAGCCCTCCATCCTTCATTTCTTGGTCTCTCTCTTGTGTCGCATATTATGACCTTCAATCCCACTGTCCCCTATCCCCTACGATATTGTGTCAGTCGCTGCCATGTCATTCATGCCCTTTATGCTCTAACAAGGGAAGTCGTCCACTAGCTACTCAGTCCTTTCCACTTCACTATCATCATTAGTGTCAGTCTGTCCGTCGCTCTACTCTTTTCTCTCGTGCCTTAGTTGAGGGTCTCTCATTACCTCACCTATGGCGGACCTCCTTCTGTCGACATCAGCTCATTCATTCCAGAAGCCAGGTCTAGAGGGCGGTGTACCTTGGTTCCAGCTTCCACTCTTGTTCGGTGCCTCGGATCAGGCCAAGGGATCTCTCATTTCCCTTTGACTTGATTGTTTCTCCAGCTCCTTTCAACATGATCGAGATCCGTATACTTGATGGTCCAGTGATCCAGCAGCAGCTCTTGATGATTCCCGAGTGTGTGTGAGATGTCTCAACCCTCATGAGGGGGTGGCCCTGCAGGTAGCCCCCCACATGCCCGGATGACCTCTTCCTTGCAGCCTTCGATGCAGCTCCATATATTTGATGATGTTGGCCTTAGCCACTTGCAGCGCCTCTTTGATTTGCATGTATCAGTCAGATTTTGCGAGCCCTTCCCCATTTACAGGGGGCATTTGGGTTGTATTTGTATCTCATGTACTCGGATATTATTGTATAAGTCCTGGCTGTTATCCCAGGCACAGCATGTATGTGGGATTCTTCATTGTATTTTTATCTGGCTCATGATTATGCCAGCTGTACTTTATGGTTCGGTCCCTTTTTTACTGGACACACTATTCTTTTGTACTTTGTCTCGGCGGGCATAGGTATGCCTCCCCCGCCGCCTTCAGCACAGGTACCCTCTCATAAAAAGAGACTTGTTGCACCTGCGAGTCTCGTCTCCTCCGGGTCTAGTCCTTCAGCACACTATCTACCTCACATTTCTCTCTCTGACACCCCTTTTGTTGTCTAGTGATTGTGTTCTTACAACGTACTTCGGTCATACGATTTGCTCCTGACACTCGCATGCTGGGGGGCAATATGTTACACCATTTTTTGGTCATCCAACCTATTATCATTAGATGGACCCAAGTACACCATGTAAGACCAGTTTTACCCTAAGTAAAATTGCTTTCACTATGTTAAAACAGGAAACCCCAAAAGGAAATATTAAACAAACCCATATTTGTTTGATTTTCCTCATGGAATAATTAATTAAACCATAATTTAATTATTATTCCCAGTCATGTTTAACTCAAAATCAAAGAAATTAATTAGATAAACCTTTATTTATCTTATTATTTTCTAGGAATAATTATTTAAACCTTATTTAGATAATATTCCTTGTTAAATATGACCAAATCACCCACAAATAATTAAATAAATCACTATTTATTTAATTACCTTTCAACCACTTCCTTAAATAATTAAATAAATCATTATTTATTTGATTATCTTCTAACCGCTTCCTTAAAAAGATAAATAAATCATTTATTTATTTATTTTTGACAAATTAAGGGATTTGACCCAAGTCAAATACCTTTTCCTCCAACAAATATAATAAAATATTCCATAAAAAGTGGATCTAGATCTAGTTAACCCATGCACCAAGATCTAGAATGACCCAATATTTTGTTATAAATAGGAGGGTTTTTCCTACCATTCTTCACCTTTTGTTGCCTATTAGATCACTCTGGATCTATACACTTGGTCACATTTTTCTACATTATTTGCTGTGTGGGCTCCCTTTGAGTTCTATTTTTGTCTGGGTTTTCTACACCAACAAGAGAGAGAGATTCTAGATCTGAAGTGCTGAGGACTTCCAAGAACCCATCCCATCGAGGAGAATTGGATACGCCTTCTTGTTTTCCTCCCAGGTGCCCTTAATACAAAAATTCTTTCAAAAATTGTTCTTGTCTTGTCTATTGGTATATGGAGAAAACCCTTATTTTTACTGCTTAATGTCTTTCTATGCATAGATCTGGTTTTTTGCAGCTCTTTTCTTGATCAACTAACTACAGATCTGAAGATATTGGCAGCCACTTTTGTTGTTAGGGCTATTAGTTATGCGTAGCTAAAGTGGTCCTTTTTTGTACACTTCGACAAAGGATTCATACTAACAAAAACTGCTATAGAAATAATCTCAATACATGGATATGAAAATGTATAGCTCAAATAAGTGGGGGAGAAAAGTTCTAACCCCTGAGAATAAAATTTCAAGTCAATCCTAGAAGCATTGGCTGAAATATACAGAATGGAAAAAATGTCAGAGTTGCAGGGTAGCAGCTGCAACTTAGAAACTAGAAATGGATGAAGATACCTGAAGATGCTACATATGATAGCTAAATCTCATCCAATGGATCTCTCATGTGAAAGGCTGATCCAATAACTGAAGATCTCACCCTCCAAAATAGTCGTGCCATCCCCCACTGCAAATACACTCAGAAATAACGTAGTCAAGGAGATGGACTACATTGTAGGAGATAGAAAGTACTTGGCCTGATGACAAAGATGTGCAATCAACTCCTGAATCTTCCTCACTAACCTCCCAGAGGAATAGAAGCTCCCTCCTCTGAAAGATGAGCCAAGGAAATGGTGTTGTGGAACCCTCCACTGCAACACCCTGCAACACAATGTTTCCTGCTACAAGAATAACGTTGTAGCTGAAGGAGGTGGCTTTGCCTTGAACCTGAAATGTGGAGAATGAAGTAAAATCCCTCAAGAGGCCTCTCAAGAAGGGAGAAGGATTCCTAAACAAGAAATCCCTTGTGCTAAGCATCACAACAATCTCAGTTAAACAACTGAAGACAACAAATATTCATACAGACCAAATTCTATATTCGTCAACATATCCATCTATGGCTGCCTTGTCCTCCCTTTATACAAATGAAAGCCTCCTTGCCTTGGCCCCCACACATTAGGTTTTCCTCCACCAAATGACCTCTTCCTCATTCACACTGTGCTATCTCTCAAGGTGATCCACTCCCACTATGGGAGCATTGTTGACTTGGTCAAACTTGACGTTGTCCTCATGCATTTGCCCCTTTTCACACTTGAGGGTGCAAAATAGAGCTACTGTGATGATACCTTTCACACTATGAGGGATTTTATTTCTAATCATGGGCCTCCTTACCCATTTATTCACCTCCTAGCTCATATAGGAAAAATTAATGTTCAAATTAGCTCTATGCTAATTTTGGGAACATTACAGTCCTCCCCTCCAAAATGTTGCTTGTCCTCAAGCAACTGCAAGGATAGAACTGAAGGGCCTTCTTGAGGCATGTGGGCTGAAATGAATTGGGATCTTCCATCCCCATATGAATCTCCCATCCCCAAGAAATCATCCAAACAAAATGAGTTACCCTCAAACATGGCAACTCCTAAAAGCCTTCCTCCACCTTTGGCTCATGCAAAGTAGGTGGGTTGAAAATCTGATCATGGCAGACAAGGTAGTCTACCCCACACTGTCCTTCTCTCCACTCATGATAAGTGTAGAGTATGTGATGATCCTAGGCTAAAAATTTATTGCCCTCAAGTGGCAAAATGAAGAACAATCCTTCAAGGATCTCCTCTGCAACTTTGAAGAACACGTTGGCCCAAAAGATCTCATCCATGATGAATATGACATGATCATCATAGGGTACCAAAATGAGGAGTTTGCTTAAAGTTTTACATGATGTTGCATGATAAAAAAAATTTCTCAAGTGGACACAGCACAATTTCTCCCACTGTAACTTCAGAAAATAGCATGGCAAGTGCTGTTTTGACAAATGGCTAGTTGTGTGAATCATCACATCTACTAGTGAATAGTAAATGAGAGAATATGCCAACTGAGCATATAAGAAATAATAAAACACTAGCCCATGTTTATACAAAGGATGGTTGTCTCCATCATAATAGCTGGAAAAATTTTGTTTATGGGGCTCAACAATAAACTTGCCCTCTTGTGGAACAATGCACTGTATGATAATGGTAAGAAGATGTAGATACTGTGTTACATAATAAATGGATGTAAAAACAACATTCTCACCATGTGTTGAAAGTAAAGTGATGCATGAATACATGAATAATTCCATACTCCAAAAGAATAGCGTTGTTGGCCTATGCAAATAGGCTCCTACCAACCCATAACTCAATTTTTTGACATGATTCTTGTCAAAGAATCGTCCAATAATGTTGCTGCAATTTGGAAATCCCTCCCAAAACGGGAGTATTTCCTGTTCATCTAAGGCCATGGAGTATCCCCTGTGCACCATGATAGTGCCATCTCATACTCCTGCAACATCATACAACATGTGAGAGAAAATATTCCCTTTCTCTCCCAAGAACAATCCAAGCAACACAAGTTTTTGCTGCCTCCCCATACTCCCATCATAAAAATCATATGATGAAAACATAATGAATGATATGAGGTTTAAATAAACACCATGCACCCATACTCTTTTATTCTCAATTATGCAAGCATCCTGCCACATCTCCTCCATCCCCATACCCTTAGGAAGAGTATATGCCAAGTGATGGCCAAACTCCTTCAAGAGTAACTAGTGCAGCCAAGCCTCCTGCTGCTCGATATCATAAATTTGCAAGTAGCTCACCAGCTTCTTGCTCTCCATCCACATCCACTCAACCAATTGTGGATGTCTCCTTCAATCCTCCATCTTTGTACTCCTCCCATATGGGCTACCATCATCCCAAATCAGATTTCTACCTTTGCACTTCATGGGATTTTGAAATGAAACCTTCTCAAGGATGAATTTGATCCCATAACGACCGAAATAGGTGGTAGGAAAAAACCTCCCATCATGATGTGTATGGCTCAAGAAGTGTCCAATACAATCATGAGAGATGTTATCCATCTGAAGATGTCCTCCATCATTTATCTGCTCCTCCTTGAATCCATGATGATCCAAGTGTGAGAGGGGAAGAACCTCCTCAAACTGTTGAAAAACCTTGCACTCCATGATGTGTTGAAGTTCATCTCCAATGAAATATCTCCATGAGATCTCCTCCTCATTCATGGCCTTCCAAAACCAAAGAGGTCTTGGATCTGCTGCAAGTAGAAGTCTCTCTTTGAGATGTGGCATGCTTATTGAGAGAGTGTCATCTAGAGAGCAGAAATAGTTTCTTATATCCAAATGTCTACTCCTTCTTACTGCTCCCTTCATGACTTCCTAAATGAAGCTGCTATTTGAATGCTCCCATGAGGAATGTTTCATCTTCTCTACATCACTACTCTTGTACAGCGTAGTCTAGTCCTACTGCTCTAATTCAACAGTATGCAATGATGTGGACCCATCCATAATGTTTGTTGAAATGATAAGAGATGGAAATTTAAGCATACCTTGGTGAAATTTGGAAGCTCCTTACAGGGCTGCAAGAGTTTCCTCCTCATATATGTTGGCTTCCCAAACTGTTGAAGATGAAGGCTACTCCTCCATGGTCCCAAAAGTGCTGGTACATGCTTCTTCAACTGGTGGTGAGGGCTCTTCCCTCCTTTTTCCAAATATTCTAGTCATCCTTTGAGAAAACTCAGCAAGAGTAGATACCCTTGCATGGCTTCAATGGTTGAACCACCAAGTATTTGCTTCACCTTCAAGGTGTAGCACTACAATTTCTACAACATTTCTATCTACTATAGGATGTAGCAGGAAGAAAGCGTATAGCTTCTTCACCCAAACCTCTACTGCACATATGAGTGATCCATCAAAGTTGGACAATAGAAATCTATTACCTCTCATCACCCCATAGCTATGGGGTCTTCTTGCTTCTTCCAGCTGAATAAATTGTGGTAAAGCTAGAGGCTTCTTGAAGGCTGTAGGTTTAGCTTTGTATTCAGTAAACTACTCACTTATAATTCTGAATTCCAAGTGTTCCTCATGCTTCATGCCTTCTTCTCTTTGAGAATAGGAATTGCATGGTCCTTCATCTTCTCCTTCTCCCATCTTCTTGACCTCCTTGGAGAGGTCCTTCCTGGATCTGAAAACTGATGAGAGTAAGATCATCCTCTTCATCATATTGATCTCTTCAATCTTCTTATGGCTGAAACTTACAGGCTGAGCCAAATATCATGCTTTGATACCACTGTAATATCCCAAAATCGGGAAATTATACACTATTGGGAATATCTTAAGATATTCCTAACATGGAGCAACAACAATATATAAATACACCAATGGAGTAGAAGTGACACATCAACTTTATAAAATTTAAAATATCTCATAGCCATATTATTAATTTTATAGCAGTATAATGTGTACAATATCTTGAGGGAATTATCACTCAAGCTTAGGAAAATCCACCATAAAAGGCACATGTACAAGAATTAGGAAATGCACTGTTACATATGGTAAAGCCAAGCTATGACTGCACTGTTTATAAGAGACACTTCTACAGAAATAATCTCAATACATGGATATGAAAATTTATAGCTCAAATAAGTGGGGGAGCAAAGCTCTAACCCCTGAAAATATAATGTCAAGTCAATCCTAGAGGGATTGGCTGAAATATACACAATGGTAGAAATGTTAGAGTTGCAAGGTAGCAGTTGCAACTCAAAAACTGGAAATGGATGAAGATAGTTGAAGATGTTGCATATGATAGCTGAATATCATCTAGTGTATCTCTTAGGTGAAAGGTTGATCCAATCACTGAAGATCTCACCCTCCAAAATAGTGGTACAATCCCCCACTACAAATACACTCAGAAATAATGCAGTCAAGGAGATGGACTGCGCTGTAGGAGATAGGAAGTGCTTGGCCTGATGCCAAATATTTGAAATAAGCTCCTGAATCTTCCTCACTAACCTCCCAGAGGAATAGAAGCTCCCTCCTCTAAAAGATGATCCAAGGAAATGGTGTTGTGGAACCCTCCACTGCAACACCCTACAACAAAATGTTTATTGCTATAGGAATAATGTTGTAGCTGAAGGAGGTGGCTTGGCCTTGAGCCTGAAATGTGGAGAATGAAGTACAATCTCTCAAGAGGCCTCTCAAGAAGGGAGAAGGATTCCTAAACAGGAAATCCCTTGTGCTAAGCAGCACCGCAATCTCAATTAAACAATTGAAGACAAAAAATAGTCATACAGATCAAATTCTATATTCATCAACATATCCATCTATGGCTGCCTTGTCCTCCCATTATACAAATGAAAGCCTCCTTGCCTTGGCCCCCACACATTAGGGTTTCCTCCACCAAATTACCTCTTCCTCATTCACAATGTGTTGTCTCTCAAGGTGATCCACTCCCACTATGGCAACATTGTTGACTTGGTCAAACTTGACCTTGTCATCATGCATTTGCCCCTTTTCTCACTTGAGGGTGAAAAATAGAGCTACTATGATTATCCCTTTCAAACTATGAGGAATTTTATTTCTACTCATGGGCCTCCTTACCCATTTATTCACGTCCTAGCTCATATAGGAAAAATTAATGTTCAAATTAGCTCTATGCTAATTTTGGGAACATTACAAGATCGGTCCATTTGGTAACAGTGCACCTGGGGTTAGGTCAATGGGGTGCTTGACTTGACAGTGTAGAGGCACCCCTGTGGGTGAGGTGAAGATGTCCCTGTACTCCTCCACAACCTTTTCCATTTGTTTTTGTCATGCAGAGGAGCCATGTCTGGAGGTCGTGGCCACAATCTTCTTCTTGCCCTTGGGGTGGATCATCAGGAAAAAAAAATTATTGGTTTGGTAAATGAGCTTATTGCATTGATTTGCAGTAACCAAAGAGATAGTGGGAGGCAGTGGTACCTCTAGTATCCTGTACAACTTATTTCCCAAAGTAATAATAACAGCGCGAGGCCAAGACTCATACATATCATGTCACTTCCACAAGTATTGTTGGCCTAATAATACATCAGAAAAATCAATACGATAAATGTCACACAATACCTCATCCATGAAGGGCTTGATGCTATAGGGAAGGCGACACTACTGGCTGACGCGGAGATCCCGTCCTTGGTGAAGCCACCTGATGGTGCATTTTTGTGGGTGCGTTATGCTCGGCCAACCCAACTGCTTCACGAAATCTACTGAAATGAGGTTCTTTTGGCTCCCATTGTCAACAATGAACTGTAGTGGGGAACCCTTTACCCACATCTAGGAGTGGAAGAGATGCTTTGCCTCCTCTGGATCTTCTGGTTCCTCCTTCTGGATCTTCATAGTGGCAACAATGGCGTTGGGCTCTGCATCAATAATCTGCTTCCCTTTTTCATTCCCCTTGTCAGGTTTTGATTCAGAGTCAGAGCATGCATATGATTCAAAAGCCCTCATCTTGGCCACCAGCGACTGCTTGGCCTGACACTCATTTATGTTGTGAGTGGAGCTCTTATGGAACTCACATCACTTTCCCATGTCCTTCTTTGGCTTTGCGATGTTGTTCTTTTCTTGTGGCTTTGGTAGGTTGTCTTGGGTCACCATGCCTTGGATTTGTCATTTGGTTTGTGGTTTGGGGGAACCTTTCCCATACTTTTCATTCGCAGATCCAAAGTATCGCTTCTTCTATTTTAATTTCTGCTCAATCTTGGCAGCATACCAGTATGTCGTACCAAGTGAGGAGATTTTGAGGAACTCCATTTCCTCCTAAATCTATCTATGCAGAAAACCACGATACTTTAACACCAAATTTTTCTCTGAATCTTTGATACCAAAATTTTTGCATGGGGTATGGAACATATTCGTCAGCTCATGTACATCTTGATCCCTTTGTTGCCAAAACGTGGTCCATCGTATGTACTTCTCCTCATAGCTCCCCACAGGATAGTATTGTTCCTTGATGGAATCTCAGAAACAGTTCCAAGTGGGTACGATTGAGAACAGAGAGGGTTCTGTCTCATCCTTTTTCTCACAGTAGGTTTCCCACCAGTCCTTGACATGGGGGGTAGATTTGAGGAGTGCAAAAATAATCTTCTCCCAGTCAAAAAAGTCATGAAATGAGAAATATCCTTCTAATATATTCAACCATATATCTATGGCATCTGCATCAATTTTACCCTCAAATATTGGAATGTCAAAGTTTACTTGTACCTTAAAGGGAGTCACACCTCTAGAGTGGCCGCTGGATGCAGATGCGTTGCCTGTGGGCAGTCGTTGAAAGATCTCGGCAAAGTTATCCATCATCATGTTCCTTTGTTTTTCGAGGGCCTCCTCAAGCAATATTTTTATAGGATCTCCTGCTCCCTCATATTTATTTTAGTCCCCCATGGGCATCCATCGGGGTTTGCAAGGCTGATCTTGCAAAGGTTCCACTAGATCAAGCCCTAACTCCTTATACCTCGACCTTGTTGGGGACATGCAAAGAAGGATCGAGAAAAAGAAAATTGCTTTGATGCCACTGATCTGGATTTATGCAGGAACGCAACAGAATACACATATAACCATAAATAAAAATATGCAGCGGAAATAACACTTCATTTCATTAATATCAAAGAACTGAAATTTTCCTACAGACATGATGGAAATAATCTAGCTAGGGTGCTGGTAGCGAATCTCTTAGAAGAGATGTTTTTGAGCCCTAAATTTGTCTTCCCTTTTTTCCAAACTCCACTTCATTTCATCATTCCTTTATCATTTTGTAGACCTAAAGATCAATAAGAATGATCAAAATCACTTAAGGAATACATGTAATGACTAACTTATTGTACTTTGGTGATTTTGTTGTCTTAATGATTTCTGAGCAGTTTTAGCTACAGAATGCAGTCATTTTGTAGCCAGTCAAAAGTTTCGTAGCCATTTTTGTGTTTGAGCAGGTTACAGGTGTCATCTGGAGAAAAGGCGTATATGGTTAGATTCCAAATCTTTCCTATATCATTCCTTGTCATCTACGGAGGCTGAGTCAATAAATGGAGATGCTTATGCACGTGGTCAAAATAAAAGTCCAAGAAGCTAATTTCTATAAGGATAAAGACTCTTCATTTGCTTTCAGCAAATCACGAGTCCTAAAAAGGAGTTTTAGTTTTATTTTGACTTTAAAAATACACGTGTACCTACTTTCATTCAATATCACTTATGTAATTGACTATAAATTTAGCTCGGTGAGACCAAGAGAGACAACTGATACTTATTTTACCAATACTGTGATACTCTGTTTTAAATTATTTTTCGAAAATAAAAAGAAGCATAAATCTGATGCTGTATTGAAGACAACCTTGAGGAGTTAAATATTTTTATGCCAAATTGATAGCAGAGGGCCCCTGCTATCCAAGGAGGCTTCTACATGCTTTCTAGATAAGTAGCTTTCAGTACTGTTTTGTTATATTTCTTACTTAGATAGTTTTCTAAGTTCATATCTTTTAGTATCATGTCTTACATTGTTTGTTTAAAAAAAATATCCTCATGATGTTATAGTTAGTATTTTCTCAAAGTTTTTCCAACATATCTCTATCCAATGAATGGATTTAATTGTAACATCCTGAGTTACCAACACTTTAGTTTTTGTCATTTAGATTAAAAATACCCTCATTATCCTATAGCAATTAATTTTCTTAAACTATTCCAACATATCTCTATTATATGAATGAGATTTGGTTGTACTATGTTGAGTTATTAGCATTTCCTGTTCTTCAATTAGATAGAAGATCCTCATATTATTACAAACAGTCTTTTCTCAAAACTGTTCCAATAAATCTCTAAATCACAGAAAAGACTCGATTGTAATGTTGTGGGTTCCTTCTTACTTGTTGTTTAGAAGATCCTTATCACATTATGTCTAATCTCCTTCAATAAACTCTTCCAATAAATTTCTAGCTGATGAATGAGATCTAGTTGTAAGGTCATAAGTAGTTTCAAGAATTCATAGGAGATCCTTAGCATATTGTAGCAATCTTCTTCTCAATCTATTCTAAAATATCTCTGTCATATGAATAAGATTGCACTATAATATTCTAAGTTGTTGTCTGTTTTAAGGAAGATCCTCATCACATTGGAGTTCAATCTCTTTCACAAATTATTCCAACAAACCTCTAACTAAATGGATTAGGTTGAAATATAATGTCTTGAGTCACCTTTTATGTTCATTTGCAACCTATAACATCCATGGATTAGGATACTCTGTTTTTCATCATTTTCCTAATTAGGGATATAATTTACAACTAAACACTGTTTTGAGTCTAAGGTTTCCTTTTCTTCTCTTTTTGACATAGATTTGATTTCATCTTCTGAACATAGAGTAGCATATTAAAACTCAAACATAAAAAAACTCAAAAACATCAAAAAAATACTGAAAACAATGAAATAAGAATAAGGATATTTAGCCACATATAGTGCAAGTACACCTCATCAGTTCACTATCCCTGGTCGATAATTTATGCTATCAATTCAGGACACTGAATTGACTAAACATTTTGGCACCATTTTCGGGGAGGTGTAACTAGTAGCCTTATTTCCTATTTCCCCAAAAAAATGATATGCGTAGAGAAAGAGATTCTAGGGGTAGATTTGTAAGAGGCAGAAGCTTAATTCCCACAACTCCACTCACTCCACCAATACCAAGAAGCAACACACCTCCAAATCAAACTCACATTCCATACTATACTGGTCATAGACTTCCAGAAGTCTCAAGATCAGATATCCCATCAGGAAGATCCCCCTCTTCATCCACTGAAGCAATTCTAGAGGAAGAAGATCCAAGGACTCCTACATAAGGGATAACCTTTTTCACTTCCACAGGGGAATATATTCCAGCAAAAGAATTAAAAATCCTTAGTAGAAGAACCAGTAGAACAACTAGCTCTTCCAACTGAACCATATATCAGTTCAGAGGAGTCTATCATGGTAGAAGAAGGAGAAGGAGAAGTCTTTAATGGAGAAAATACACTATTTGGAGGAGGTAGAGGAAGAGGTAGAGGTATAGAAGAAGGTATAGGAAGAGGAAATGTAGAAGGAGGAAGAGGTAGAAGGGGAACTCGAAGTCCTTTTGGATTCCCTATAATAGATGAAGAGACTAATGCAACTATGAAAAATATCTCACCTTCTGTTCTTCCAAACTTTCATGGACTAAAAAGTGAGGATCCTG
Source organism: Pinus albicaulis (assembly GCA_034641835.2). Taxonomy (NCBI): domain Eukaryota; kingdom Viridiplantae; phylum Streptophyta; class Pinopsida; order Pinales; family Pinaceae; genus Pinus; species Pinus albicaulis. The sequence goes on along the minus strand of CM076580.1, from coordinate 1,075,832,053 downwards.
AGACCTTCCTATTTTAATTTGAAGTTCTATGTAGAACCTATGATTATCTACAAGATGCTCAGAACCTTAAATTGTTCCCTTCAACATTGAAAGGAGCAACATTAAAATGGTTTATGAGTTTAATCACTAGGTCTATTAGAACATGGGATGAAATGAGAAAATCATTTCTAGATAGATACTTGGATTACCGTATACCAATCAATCATAAGGAAGAATTTTTCAAGATGATGCAAAAAGAGGATGAAAATATGGAATATTTGTTGGAAAGATTCAATTATAACATCAAGAGGGAAAAAATGGAAAACCTAGATCAAGATACTTTGAAAGCTCTCTTGTTGAAAAAAATTAGGGATGAATGGATAGATATCCTCAATATGATGGGAAAAGGGGATATATCTCAGCATTCATTACCTGAAATAGCTGAATTATGTATCAATATTTCAAGAGGAAAATCTAAGATTCTAAAAGGACCAAGAGACTTTGCTCTTGCAAGAGAAAGTAAGTCTGCATCTAGAACAATAAGTAGGGAAGAAATAGGTAATATGCTTGATGAATTCAAATCTGACATTCTAGGGATTCTTAGTGAACAAATAGGCACCCTTAAGTTAAAAAACAAGCAAAAAGCTGAAACTGATGCCTTAGCAATATTTTGTCCCAAATGTAGGAAGAAGCATGCCTTGAGAGAGTGTCCTTTAGATGCAAAAGTAATAGAGACTTGTGTTATTTGTTTAGAAAAACATGAGACCAAAATTTTTCCTTCACTCCCTGGTCTTAAAGCTGTCTTTCAAGAAGAAACACCCATAAATTCCATAGAATCTCTTAACTTTGTCTCTAGAAGACCTTGTCAAGGACCTCAAACACAAGGGTTTAATAATCAAATGTATAATCAAACTCCACCAAATTGGAACTCTTGGCAGCAACCTCGGCCCTAATTTGAAAATCAATCTCAACCTTGGGCACAAGGAACACAAAATCCTTATGGAAGGTTCTCCCAACATTATCAATATCCACCTTCTTATCCCTCATATCCAACATATTCAAACTTCCCCCCTCAAAAAAATCCTGAACAGAATCCACAACATCAAAACCAAAATCAAAATCCACCACTTCCATTACCATTTCCTCAAAAAGAAAATCAATTGACTTCCCAGCAAATACCAAACCCCAACAATAAAAACCCTTAAAATAAATACATGATAGAAGGTCAAAAATTCCCAACCTATTTGATTACTCCTTTAGACCTTAATGATGTTCAACTTAGGTCTGGAAGAATACTTGAAAAGAAAAAACCTTCTGTAATTATACAAGAGAAAATTTTTTTTGAGGAAGATTCTCTACGGGTAAATAAAATTCTTGAGGAAAGAACATCTTTTCAAGAGAAAAATATTGAGAAATCAAAACATAAAGAAAAAATAATTTCAAATCCTATATTATAGCAACCATCAACATCTACTTCTACACCTCCTTTTCCAGAAATATTACAAATTGATAGGGGTGTAGAGAGACAAATTATGATGCCTAACTATGATTTCCTAGATGAGTTAAGAAATGTTTGTATAAAGATTCCATTATTACAAGCTATCAAGGAAATCCCAATCTTAGCAAAGACAATAAAGGAGTTGAGTATGAAAAAACAGGAAAAAGAATAAAAGAGATAAAAAAAATACAACTGGTAGGAAAAATAGGAGATATAATGATGGGTATGATTGCCATTCCAAAGTATCTAGACCCAGGAAATCCAGTTGTTAAAATACACATCAATGGAATTGAAATCCAAAACACACTTATTGATTTAGGAGCAGCAATCAATATCATGAGTAGACAAATCATGGAAAAAATAAAACTTCCTAATCTTCTTTTTACACCCACACTGTTGCAATTAGCAGATAGATCTGTGATCAAGCCAGATGGGGTAATAGAATACATTCCAGTGTCCTTAGATTCTTTGGAGTATCCTGTGGATTTCATGATCCTAACTCCTAAAAATGATCTAGGAGGATATCCTATTATATTAGGAAGACCTTGGTTAGCTACAGATGATGCTTTCATTAGCTGTAGATCTGGTGATATGTACATCTCCGATGGAAGTTCAACCAAGAAATTCACCTTGTATCCTCCAGCAAGAACAATCACAGAATTAGATGATACTTAATGGATTGATGATGAAGAAGATATACAACCTCTCTTCACTATTTCATAAATTAGTGAAGATAGTGAGATTTTGAATACTTTGGAAAATTATAAATCTTCTTCAGAATTTAAACATGAACAATTTCAAGAAGAATATAACATTGAGTTCTTATCATCAAGACAAATGTCTCTTTATTCCATGGAAGAATATTGTAGCTCTACAATTGAAATATTCCCAGGAAAAACCTTAAACATAAACAAAAACCTAGAGAAATTTCAACAAGAAAAGCTAGTGAAAATATTACAGAGACACTCTTCTGCATATGCTTGGGAGTACACTGACATGAAAGGGATCAATCCTAAAACTTGCACTCATCATATCTATATAGAGTAAAATTGTAAACCAATCAGATAACCTCAGAGAAGGATGAATCCAAACCTTAGGGAGATTGTTAAAGAAGAGTTGCAGAAATTGTTAAATGTCAACTTTATTTATCCCATTTCAGATATTCAATGGGTCTCTCCTTTGGTGATTCTACCCAAGAAGAATGGAAAATTGAGGGTAGGCATTAACTACCGATAATTAAACAAAGCTACTCTTAAAGATCATTTTCCCTTACCTTTCATAGATTAGGTGTTAGACACATTAGCAGGAAAAAAGTACTTTTCATTTTTGGATGGGTTTAGTGGTTATAATAAAATTCAAGTAGCACTAGAAGATCAAGACAAAACCACATTTACCTGTCCCTGGGGTACCTATGCCTACCAAGTATTTCCATTTTGATTATGCAATGCACCTGCAACATTCCAAAGGGAAGTATTAGGAATCTTTTCAGATCTAATACATGACTTTGTAGAGGTATACATGGATGACTTCACAGTCTATGGAAACACATTTGAAGAAGCCTTAACAAACTTGGAGAAAGTTCTAAAGAAATGTGAAGAAGAAAATCTTTCATTAAGTCATGAAAAGTGTTTTATTATGTTTACTGAAGGGATTTTTCTAGGACATCACATTTCAGGAGATGGGATCAGAGTTGATGAGTCAAAATTTGAAGTCATCTCCAGACTACTAGTTCCAAGTTGTCAAAAGGATGTTAGGAGTTTTCTAGGATTTACAGGGTATTATAGGAGATTTATAGAAAACTTCACCAAGATAGCATCTCCACTTTTCAAATTACTTACCAAGGACTATGAATTCAATTGGAATCCTGACTGCCAGTTATCCTCTGAAACCCTGAAAGCAAAAATCTCTGAAGCACCTATTTTAAGGGGACCTAACTGGAAATTACCTTTTCATATTTCAACAGATGCCTCAGATACAACTTTAGGAGCTATAGTGGGACAAAAAGACCTGATTCCTTATGTCATCTACTATACAAGTAAAAATTTAACTCCTTCAGAGTTAAATTATACTATAACTGAAAAATAATTCTTAGTTGTTGTCCATGCCATAAATAATTTAGACACTATATAACAGGCTATGAAACTTTTGTCCACACAGATCACTCTGCAATTAGATATTTAATCAACAAATCAATTACGAATGGTAGAGTCACAAGATGGTTATTACTTTTACAAGAGTTTAACATCACTATTCTAGATAGGCCTGGAAAACAAAATACAATAGCTGATTTCCTATCTAGACTCCAAAACATTAAAGACAATACTCCAGTTGAAGATAAAATCCCTGATGAATATCTCTTTGCAATTACCACTCAAACTCCTTGGTTTGCTGATATTGATAACTATCTAGTTTTAGGAAAATTTCCTTCAATTATGAATACAAGAGATAAAATAAAGATCATTTATGACATTGAAAAATATTCATGGATTGCTAATGAGTTATACAAAACAGGTCCAGATTTTATTATCAGAAGATGTGTTCGAGAAGATGAGATGCTTGAGATTCTCAAGGCATGTCATGATGAACCTTGTGGTGGACACTTTGCTGATAAGAGGATGGCTTATAAGATCCTTCATTTAGGATATTATTATCCATCCCTCTTGAAGGATGCTAAAGAGTATGTTAAAAGGTGTGACAATTGCCAAAGGGTATGGAAACCTTCTCCTTCAGGTGAGATGCCATTGCAACCTCAGGTACACATTAAACCCTTTGAGAAATGGGCTTTGGATTTTTTAGGACCTATCAATCCTCCATCAGGAAAAGAGAAATATATATTAGTTTTCACTGATTATGTTACCAAATGCGTAGAGGCCAAACCATTAATTTTTGCTACTGAAGCATATGTAGTTAATTTTCTTTTTGAGGATATTTTTACTCGTTTTGGTGTCCCAAGAGAAATTTTTACAGATCAAGGAGCTCAATTCACATCGAATCTGGTAGAGCAGAAGGTAGAAAAATACAAATTTAGACAAAGAAAATCTACTCCCTACCATCCACAAGCAAATGGCCAAGTGGAATCTACCAATAAAGTCACTGAATGGATCCTCACAAAGACTGTTCATTTACATAGAAGAGATTGGGCAGAAAGGCTTCCTGAAGCCTTTTGGGCCTACAAAACTACATAGAAACACAACAGGTCACACTCCTTATGAAATTATTTATGGAAAACAAGTCTTGTTTCCCATAGAGTTTCAGATTCAAACTTTCGAAATGGCAGTCCAGTTAGGACATGATCTAACAGAAGCACAAAAGCATAGACTGGAGCAGATTAAAGAATTGGATGAGATCAGACAAGATGCAGTCCAGAGAACAAGCATAGTCCAACAACAAAGGAATAGATGGCATGATAATTACATCAAGGAAAAGAAATTCAAAGAAGGTGACTAGGCCCTCTTATTTGATTCAAAGTTCAAGGATTTTCAAGGTAAATTTCAAGCTCATTGGCTTGGGCCATATGAAATTGTGAAAATATTTGAAAATGGAGCAATAAAAATCAGGACAATAGATGAAGGAAAGGTAGCTTCTCTTGTAAATGTACACAGACTGAAATTTTATCATAAGCTACTTTCAAGAGAATAATTTTTCAAGAAATTTCAAGATAACATTGATATAAAGTTAGTGAAGAAGAGTTCTTCTTCTTCACTTACTTAATTGTATTCTTTTTCAATCATTTTAAATTAAAAAAAAGAAAAAGAGGTAAAATAAATAAATAAATAAATAAAAGGTATAAGCATGAAAACCAATCAATGATTGACATGTTTATAAAGAAAATGTAAGGTGAAAATCAGAATTTTTCTGACACTTTAGATTTTCAAAAATTGTTCTTTTTCTGCATTTAAGTATCATAAAATCATAAATTGCAGATTCACTTTTCATACTTCAGGATCCATCTCATTCATTCCATTCATATCTCACTTTATCCATATTTCATTCCTCTACATATTCATGATCCATCTCATTCCATTCCATACTTCACTCCATCCACATTTTCACTTCATTCCATTCCATATTTCAGAGTTTCTACAGGTACATTCTGCAGCTACCTGTTCTGTAGCCAAACCTATTCTGCAGCCAATTGATTCTGCAAACCTACTTCAGTAAACAGATGATGAGTCAAAGAAGATTATAGAGCCTAAAAGATCAATATTTTTCAGATGAAAGACAAAGCACATCAAAGCAACACAAATTTAAAAAGGGCTAAGGTAAGACTGTGTGAAATTATTTTTGATAGCAAATCATGAAAGGTATAATATGGTTAGGTCATATTTTTTCCTAAATTTATTTTATTATTCGAATTTATCAATACCTATCATAAAAAATCCTTGACCAAATCCCTTTCATCCCGCTCCATAAAAAATCATCATTGATTTAAAATTAACCGTCAGAACCTAGAGGTGACCTATTAGGTCATGTCATTGGACCATAGAATTCATTGATGATTTTTGAAAATCTTCATAAGATTCCTTCATGGTCTTTCATCCCATATCAAACTCTTAAACCCGATTGTCCTTATGATTTACCACTACCCTATTATGTTCACATCCACTCACTGCTATTTTTTTCCTTGGAAAATCCTCATCTACAAAGAAGTCATTTTTTGGGTAAGACAACCTTTCACAGTTAATTTTTTTTTGGACAGAAGAACATAAACATAATAGTGAATTTAAGCCAAAGAAAGAAAGCAATCTTTATCAAGAATAAATGGGGCTTATTGTAAGGTCAGAGCCAATTGGAACTAAATATTTAGAAGGATACCCTCAAATTAAAGGGTTATTACAATAGGTAGGATGGTTGAGCTTTATAAAGAAGTTTAATGGATTCCACAAAGAAATCACAAAGTCATTTTCTAGGTCATTCGATGGATCAGAGGTAGAAATTGGGGATATCAAATTCACCATCACAGAGTCATTCATAGCAGAAGCAACAGAGCTGCCAAGATAGGGAGAACGATGGTTTAAAAACAAATAATTTCATAATGAAGCTTGGAGAAAAATACTAAAAAACCCAAGTATGGACACTGTAGTGTTTAAGAAAGGTATTCCTAGTTCAACTTTGAAAAATAAATGGAGGAATATGCTACTAATTTTACAAAAGTTCATAACCTGTGAAGGTAGATTTGGCACTTTGTATGTCTATCATATTAGACTCGTGATGAATTTTCTAGATGATGAAATAAATCTGCCCTTTTTCCTACTTAATAGTTTGAAAAGGATGTCCTTGAATGTCCAGAAAAGGATTCAGTTCTTAGAAACTACCTTACATCATAATTTCTTAATTAAAATATTAATTGAGTTTCATTTGAAGAAGATAGGAGATAGTTGGGATGAATTCCTCCTAAGGAACCATTTTGAAGAACCAAAAGAAACATTGTCTAAAGAAAAACCTATGAAAAGAAATAAGAGAGGGAAAGTTATTAAATCTGTAGAAATCAAGCCTAATATATCAACACCGGAAGACATTGATGAAATAATCTCTAAGAAGTTGGTAAAAATCAGGAAACAACTCAGGAATAAAATGAAGGAGAAATTAACAAATGAATGTGCTGAAGGAGGGGATGTAAAAAATGAAAATCCACCTAATTTGAAAAGAAGCTCCAAGCTTAAAGGCATGATGAAAAAGACATGCATTAAAGAAACTGGAATCATAAACATTGAAGAAGAAGAAATTCCAATCCAGACACCAGCTGACGGATCTCCTATATACCAGTATGAAGAAAACCCTGATAGAAGAATCCCAGAGGTAGATCCAGCCCAACAACAGATTTATGAATATGTGGAATCATTAGAAAGAAGAGCCTCAGAGAACACAGAAAGGTCCCCCAGTCCACAAGAACCTCCAATTGAAATTTTGAAAAGAGACAATTATGAATTGGAGATACTGAATAACCATATCAAGAATGAAAATGAAATCCTAAGAGAGCAAGTCAAATTGAAAAGCAGCATGAACAACACTCTCTCTCAGAAAATGGAAGCACTATATAAAGAAAACAAAAAGTTGAAGAAAAGAAACAGGAAATTAAATAGGGCACTCATTAATTTGATGTTCAAAACAGTCATGAAGAAACCCGGGATGGCATTGACTACCAGAAGAAGTAGAAAAATGAGGTTATATGTTCTTGCAGAAGTGTCAATGCAAATGGAATAAAAGTATTGATGAAATTTCATGACGACATGCAAATTTTTTGCAGTGGGGGTATGTTGAGCCCTAAATTTGTCTTCTCTTTTTTCCAAACTCCACTTCGTTTCATCATTCCTTTATCATTTTATAGACCTAAATATCAATAAGAATGATTAAAATCACTTAAGGAATACATGAAATGACTAAATTATTGTACTTAGGTGATTTTGTTGTCTTAATGATTTCTGAGCAGTTTTAGCTACAAAATGTAGTCATTTTGTAGTCAGTCAAATGTTTCGTAGCAATTTCTGTGTTTGAGCAGGTTACAGGTGTCATTTGGAGAAAAGGCATATATGGTTAGATTCCAAATATTTCTTATATCACTCCTTGTCATCCACGAAGGCTGAGCCAATAACTGGAGATTCTTATGCATGTGGTCAAAACAAAATTCCAAGAAGCTGATTTCTATAAGGATAAGGACTCTTCATTTTCTTTCAGCAAATCACGAGTCCTAAAAAGGAGCTTTAGTTTGATTTTGACTTTAAAAATACACCTGTACCTACTTTCATTCAATATCAGTTATGTAATTTCCTATAAATTTAACTCGGTGAGACTGAGAGAGACAGTTGATACTTATTTTACCAATACTGTGATACTCTGTTTTAAATTATTTTTGGATAATAAAAAGAAGCATAACTCTGATGCTGTATTGAAGACAACCTTGAGGAGTTAAATATTTTTATGCCAAATTGATAGCAGAGGGACCCTACTATCCAAGGAGGCTTCTACATGCTTTCTAGATAAGTAGATTTCAGTACTGTTTTGTTATATTTCTTACTTAGACAGTTTTCTGATTTCATATCTTTTAGTATCATGTCTTACATTGTTTGTTTAAATAAAATATCCTCATGATGTTATAATTAGTCTTTTCTCAAAGTTTTTCCAACATATCTCTATCCAATGAATGGATTTAATTATAACATACTGAGTTACCAGCAGTTTAGTTTTTGTCATTTAGATTAAAAAGACCCTCATTATCCTACAACCATTCTTTTTCTTAAACTTACTATTATATGAATGAGATTTGGTTGTACTATGCTGAGTTATTAACATTTCCTGTTCTGCAATTAGATAGAAGATCCTCATATTATTACAAATATTCTTTTCTCAAAACTGTTCCAATAAATATCTAAATCACAAAAAATACTTAATTGTAATGTTGTGGGTTACTGCTTACTTGTTGTTTAGAAGATCCTTATCACATTATGTCTAATCTCCTTCAATAAAATCTACCAATAAATCTCTAGATGATGAACGAGATCTAGTTGTAATGTCATAAATAGTTTCAAGTATTCATAGGATATCCTTAGCATATTGTAGCAATCTTCTTCTCTAGCTATTCCAAAATATCTCTATCATATGAGTAAGATTGCACTATAATATTCTAAGTTACTCTCTGTTTTTAGGAATATCCTCATCACATTGGAGTTCAATCTCTTTCACAAATTATTCCAAAAAACCTCTAACTAAATGGATCAGGTTGAAATATAATGTCTTGAGTCACCTTTTATGTTCATTTGCAAGCTATAACATCCATGGATTAGGATACTCTGTTTTTCATCATTTTCCTAATTAGGTACATAATTTACAACTAAACTCTGTTTTGAGTCTAAGGTTTCCTTTTCTTTTCTTTTTGACATAGATTTGATTTCATCTTCTGAACATAGAGTAGCATATTAAAACTCAAACATAACAAAACTCAAAAACATCAACAAAATACTGAAAACAATGAAATAAGAATAAGGATATTTAGGCACATATAGTGCAAGTACACCTCATCATTTTACTAGCCCTGGTCGATAATTTATGCTATCAATTTAGGACACTGAATTGACTAAATAGATGTGGCAGCTACAGACATCTAAAATGTGTTACAATGAGGTTCCAGGGCCTATTTATTATTGAGAAACAACGGAGAACTATAAACTTCCAAAAACATAACCCTAGGAGATGAAGCGCCAAAACTATGGGCCCCGTTTGGGTAAATTGGTGTTTCCACTTCCCAGGGACGTAACTTTGGCATATGATCTCTATTTGACGTGTATGATACATCGTTAGAAATATTTATCTGAGGGCTAGAACTATTGCTACGAAAATCAAGTTCAGAATGGAATCATATTTGCTAGACAAACGATGCCCAAAAAAGGTCGTTTAGGGCCTCAAAACAGCTTCGGAAGTTTAGGACCCGAAAAAAATGCTAAAAATAGTAAGTTGTGCCAAAATTGAAAAACTAAAAGAGACAATGGTGGGGCCCCAAGTGGAATAGGCAGGTGGCCACCAATATCCATCTAGATCATTGGCAGAACCAATTGCATGAAGTATCTGCACTGCGTTGTAATCATGTGACCAGATCTCTTCGATGTATAACATCTGAGTTACCTGAATTACCACATAATTATGGGTTAACTGATGTAAAAATGATTTTAGGAGAGCTTGAAATAAATGTACCAGAAGGACATATATTCCATGCTTTGGATCTCAGAATGCGTGCTCATCTAGCAAGGTGGTGGGAAACTCATAAAGAAAGCATGGTCAGCTGGGATGAATGCATGTGCATGATGAGGCTATGTTTTGAATGTCCAACTATCAGAATGGAAGAAGTATACTCTGTAAAGGATGATACACAAAAACATTTGGCTAGATGGAATCGAGTATGGGGCATAGAACCAAGATCTGAATGGGTCCACATGTTTATTCACACATTGGGGAAGGTACCTACTAATTGGTATCTTGAGACAGAGTTGCACCGAGGGAATAGTGAATGGTCTGCGCTAATAGAGAGTTTATCCTAACATTCAAGTTTGAGAGTGGATTTGATAAGATTGGTAAAGATTCGCATAACATTCAAGAAGTGATCTTTGATACGAAAAATCCAGCATGGGATGCATAGATGAAAGATATTGTGAATTGTAGAAATATGATTGTTGAAGAGAATGTAAAAACTCCAAGGAATATCGTTATTCCAAAATTTGAGGGACATCACGTTGTGGCAGGGCCCTCGATCACTTCACTAGATGTGAAAAAACCTCTAAATATATGACAAGTGAATATTGGATTTGAGGAGAAATCTAAGTTGGAAAATATTGGAGACTACTGGGATGATGATACATTAGGAAAAGTTGTTCAGTTGCTCACAGAGTATTAGGAATTGTTCCCTACAAAGTTCTTAGAGCTGAAAGGAATAATTGGAGAACTTGGAGTCATGAAGATCACTTTGAAACATGATGCACGCCCGATGAAGTAGCCCTCGTACAGGTAGAATCCAAGATATAAGCAAAAGGTGAAGGAAGAGTTGGATAATATGGTTGCTACGGGCATCATAGAGCCAATAGAAGACTCTGATTGGGTGAGTCCAACGGTACTACAAGACAAGAATACCAAAGGATAAATAAGAACGTATGTAGATATGCACAAATTTAATGATGCTTGTGTGCATCATCCATTCCCAATGATATTCTTTGATGAAATCCTGGATAATGTTGGAGGAAAATAATCTTATTCATTCACAGATGGGTTTTCAGGGTATCATTAGATAAATATTGTGCCATAAGATCACAGTAAGGCCACCTTTTCAACTGAATGGGGATCTTTCCAATATACAATCATGCCCTTTGGCTTGAAGCATGTGCCTGCCATCTTCTCTCGCGTAGTAGTAGCTGCTTTCAAAGAATTTATCCATAAGTTATTGGAGGTGTTTTTTGATAATTGGACTATTAAAGAAGCATGTTTAAAATCTACGATTAATTTTGGATACCTGTAGAAAATACCAGATCTTATTGAATTTGAAGAAGTGTATATTTTGTGTGCCATTTGGGATACTTCTGAGACACATTGTCTTCTAGCAAGGATTGATGGTAGATCTTGCGAATATCACAGTAATAGTTATTCTGGAGATATATGAGAATGTCAATCAATTGTGATCAATATTGGGGCACACTCAGTTTCATCTAAAGTTCATTTAGGGTTATGCACTAATAACTACGCCCATGGAGAAGCAACTCAAGGAGGATGTGACATTCTGCTGGGATGAGTATTGTCAGAAGAGTTTTGAATTGTTGAAGGAAAAGATGGTCATTGCTCCTATATTGGTCTTCCAATATTGGTCAAAGGTGTTTCATGTGTATGTCGATGCCTCCTGTATCATGCCCGGAGATATTTTAGCATAGCCAGGAGCTGGAGAGATTGATCACCCTATTTCCTATGCCAATCAAAAACTCTGAAGCGTGGAACAGAATTATTCAAGCATATAAAGGGAAGGATCAACAATGGTGTATGCATTGCATAAATTTTGCCACTACTTATTAGGAGGCCATTTTAAGATGTTTACTGATAATTCTGCGTTAAAATACCTGGTCAATAAGCCTTTGCTAGGGGGGAATATCTGCAGGTGGTTATTTCTATTCCAGGAGTATGACTTTGAGATTATGATGAAACCAGGAAGATTGAATGTTAGGCCAGACCATCTGTCACACATGGAGATAGGTGAAGAACCCACAAACTTGGAAGATGGATTACCAGATGCGTAGTTGTTTGCGGTCAAGGTAGTTGATGAGAATTTCCTTGATATTATTAAATTTTTGAATACTAGATGCGTGCTTGAAGAATATGCAGTTCAAAAAAAGAAAGAGCTTATGGTGCAAACAACAGAATTCACTATTATTGCTGGAAAATTGTATGAAATGGGTGTAGATGAAGTTCTGGGAAGATATGTTTTGGAGTATGAAATACGTGAAATATTAGAGGAATCTCATGGTGGGGTTGTAGATAGTCATTATGCAGGTAAGAAAAATATGCAGAAGATTTTGCGAGCTGGGTTATAGTGGCCCAAATTTCACAATGATGCCTTTGTGAATTACCATGCATGTGATGTATGCTAGAGGACTAGACAGCCATCGCACAGAGACGAGATTCCCCTGCATCCATAGATGGCACTGCAAGCATTTGAGAAATGGGCTAAAGACTTTGTTGGTCATATCAATCCTCTAGGCAACAAGAGTGGTGTGCATTATATAATCATTGTGAAGGACTATGTAACTAGATGGTCTGAAGTGAACCCTATGAAGGATTGTACTATAGACGTAGCTACGTAGTTCATATTTGAGAATATTTTGACTCACTTTGGATGTCCTAATATTCTAATAAGCTATCTGGGTATGTGTTTTTTTGAATGAAACCATTGAAGCATTGAAATATGAATTCTAGATGCATCATCAGAAGAGATCTCCCTATCATCCCTAGGTGAATGGTGTGGTGGAAGAGTTCAATAAGATGTTGGAGACTGCACTTACTAAGGTGTGCAACGCTAACTAAAATTATTGGGATGAATGCATAACTAAAGTTATTTGGGCATATCAGATCACATGTAAGAAGTTGACTGGTAGGACACCTTTCAAGATGGTATATGGGCAATAAGATGTGTTGTCGATGGAGTTCATTGTTCCCATTATGCGCATTACAACATTCACCAATATGGCAGAAGAAGATTCCATGGAAGAACGATTCTTGCAGTTGTTCAAACTGAAGAAGAAGATCTCTCTATTTCCAATTATCAACAACAAGTTCAAAAGGCATGTGAAAAGGCATGTCATGATAGGAAAATTAGGAAAAAGGTGTTTAGGGAAGATGATTTGGTATTTTTGTATGACAAAAATTTTGCGTGCCACCTAGGGAAGTTGAAAATGCATTGGATAGGGCCATATGTTGTTAAGGAAATAACTAATGGAGGTGCAGTGTGCCTAGCCACATTGAATGGAGAATACCTTCCCGGGTATGTCAACGGAAGTCGATTGAAGCAATATTGGGATGACCTTATGAATACCAAATGACTATATGGTCGGAGAATCAGATATGCACAGATGGGATGGAAGATGCACAGGAAGGTGCAATGCACATGTGGTAGCTACACAAGGAGGTTGAATGGTTCGCGGAGGTGCCAAAAACTAGCCGATGAAACAATAAATCTGGAAAAAAAAACTTTATTACCATTTATTGGAGCATCTAGGTTGCATTTAATGAAGGGATTTTTCCATATTTTGGATTTTTTTGTCATTTAAAAAGACACATTACTACAAAAGGAACTGTTGAAGATGTGCCCAAAGTATAAATATGACCTAAGGGGTCGCTTTCATTCCCTTTGATTTCTAAGTGAATTATTTTCCATAATCTCTTTGATTTATGCAACGTATTCATTGTCTATATCTGGTTTGGATCTAAAATTCAAGGAAGATTTGTGTCGTAGGGGTTTGGGTTACGCAATTGCACCCAGTATGACAACTACACGACCCGAAGAAGACCCTGTTGTGCCAGAGGCCTTTGCTATGCCGATTACTAAAAAACTTGCACCCATGAAATATATAAAGGGTCAAACATCTGGGACCAAGAAATCCCCGAGGGAAAATACTCCAAATCCATGATCGACTGCAGTTGAGCGCATGAAAATACCAATGACAGAGCTTCCTGAGACAATTATGGAAGAAGAGGAGGATTTGGTCGAAGCGACCCTATTCTCATGGTTTCTGACCTATTTCACACATCGCAAATCATCAGTAAGAGTTCCCAAATATATCAACAAGGTGAAATTGAGTATCAATATGTCCTTGATTCCGGAAAATGTCCTAGTGGAAGATGAAATGTTTGCAAATGTACCGCAACTGAGACTAGAGGATTGAGACATCACATATATTGATAAGTTCCCTAAAATTTTGTTGGAGATCTATTTAGACCATGTTCAGTATGAAGGAGGAATTGTGCACTTAGAGACAAAAATATTGGTGCTGGGTCTCGACAAGGCATGCCTCTTGAATTTATTACAGATCCCTCACTTCGAGTGCAACCCGATAAACGACATATGTGTCTGTCAATTTCTCGTGCTTGTGCATGATGACGCATTGTGGTTCGTCGAGCACATTTCCATTGATGCTACATTGATCCATATGATCACAGGCATACTTGATCACGACATAGATCCAATGGCCAATTTCTGAGGAAAAGCGCAAGAAAAGGCAGTCGTAGAAAAGATTAAATCAAAGTACTAATTCTCATGCAAGAGTCGAGGATTTGTGGTGAGTGAGTTAAATGATCTTACTGTTTAGTTTTGAATGCTCATCCTGGCCTACAAGATGATGTGCAAATGCATACCTAAGGAGGTTCCTTCGCTGGTAATTTCTCTCGCAGGCTGGTGCAAAAAAGGAATGATCTACCATTGGTCACGTTATTTATGCATGAAATTTTTGGCAAATGTGCACGAAGAACAGGAAGAGGGCAAGAATTTTTATTATGCTTGGGTGCTATTGTTGATCGCTTTAATTGGGTGGAAGATCCTAAGGAAACACAGTTTCATAAGATATAACTACAAATGTGTGAGGTCGCGCGGTCGCACGCGCCATCGGATATAGCCTTGGTTTAGACTACACTTCCTAATACAGCAAGGCATCGAAAAATACCCAAAAAGTAATGGTTTATTTATTTAACTACATCAGGAAAATGATGCCCAAAGCACACCATGGTACCCCGCTAGAGAAGACAACTGAGAAAACGATGGAAAAAGAAGCCACGCTGTGAACCATCGGCGAAACCATAGACTTCGACAAAGAAACTAAACCAGATAAAAACGATACTACACCGAAAGACAAAATAGAGCAAGTGGAAGCGCGGACTTCGAAAGGCACAGAGCATGGTTCTTAGGTCACTGGAGGATCAAGGAAGAAAATAAAAGGATCTAAAGACACTAGACAGGAGGTCTTGATGCCGACTGAAGATGAATTTAATGAAATCGAAAACATGGTCACATCTATTACAGAGGATCGATGGTTGGACATGTAGTTGTACTATAATATTGCGCTCAAGGTAGTACAGGTTGGTATCTAGGAACTAAAAGTAAAATCAAGCTTGATTCAGGTGAGTGTTGCTTAGGCGAGCCATTGGCAGATGTGTGTGCATGTAATGAGAGCGCAGAAGCTCAACATAGCTTTGCCAGGGACCGAAGATGTTCGTCTTGTGAAAATATCTGTGTTGGCCATCCATGGAGACCTCAGTCCATGTGCTTAGTTTAGAGGTTGTGGTGACATGAACATTAAATTTTATGTTTTACATGCAGGGAAGATGCACATGATGCACTCTATGATCGTAGATGAACTTCTATTCCATGAGTTCCATGCTCACACAACTGTCATAGAATAAAAGTAGCATACCGCATAAGCACAACAGAAACAACAAGCAGCGGAGGATGCCTATCGCGCAGCTGCAGCCCAGTGTACTATGATCGAAGCAAAGCTCCACCAAGTGTGCAATGAAGTACCGACAATCCTTGCCACATCTACCTTAGAAGATAAATTGGAAGGACCCACTACTGCATTGAAGGCTTCGTGCGCCGAAGTCCACATGGTTTTTGCTAAGTTTAAGCACCAAATTTTTTATCTGCAAATGAATTTGCAGCATGAAACTCCACCTAAAGTTAGATCCAATCAGGCTTCTGAAGTGAAGCAGGCCACTAAGAGTATTCTTTTTGCAGCCATGTAGTGTGAAAATATTTTGGACAAAGCTATGGGTGTCTGGACTTTGATTTAGAATGAACCTGTGGTACAAAAGCTACACAATGAGCTACACATAAAGGAGCAAGAGTTTTTTTAGATCAAGAAGACGGTGCCTACTCTTGTTCTTACATAGCGCCTCGACCGCCTACAGGACAACCAGATCATCCAAGCTGAGATTGAGGACCTGCGTCGTAAAGAGCAACTACTAGAGGCTAGAATGCAACCATGGGTTGGGGAGGCTCTCCAGCTATCAAAAACTTTGGACAACAAATGGAAGGCCATTCAATAGACGCAAAGAGGTATCGATCTAGCCACTGAAGGGCCCACCATTGAGAAATTGGTTATTCAAGCACAGGGTGTTGTTGCACAGAGTCTAGAAATGGTGCTCTCTCTCAAATCTTCTTTCATTGCACTCAAAGATAATATGAAGGAGCAGAGACCACAGTGACTCAGGATGATTCACATGTTTGCGTTGGGGGCCAGTTGAAGCAGGGTCCCCAAGGGTACACTTTTTGATATATTTTTGTATAAGTTTTGTATATGCACATTGTGTGAATAGGCCAAGGGGCTTTGGGGAAAGCCAAATTCCCTTTTTTATGTAAAATGGTTTTAATGGTAAACTGTGGGCCTCAAACCATGGTTTGAGACCATAGTATCCGCGCTAGATTGGATATAAATAGATAGAGTGAGTCTAAGAAAATAATATAATTATTTGGGTTTTGTATCTAAGTGTTTATGCGTCTATGATACTATTGTAATGGTTTCAGTTTGGGTTGGGTAGAAAGGCTCCTATTGGTTGTGTGCGTGGAGACCTAGCCCTGGCTGTGCTCAAACTCCATTGGTGGTGTGCATGGAAGGGTAATATGTAAGGGAAAATCTGATGTATTGAATTGCTCTGAAGCTAATATAAGGACTAATTTTGGCGAAAGAATTGTGTTATCGATCTGAGTTATCTATTTACTTTATTTGTCTTTAGATTTCTTTACTTATGTGTTTCTTACTTGTATCTATGTGAATACATCTATTAATTATGCATGAATTGATATTGATGGTTGAATACATGGATGAATATGATTAAGTGATTACGCATAATATAGATCTGGATCTGGTCCCGCTATGATATATCTACAATGAAGTGATCTGCGACTCTGTTTTGTGATATGATAAGTATTATTTTGTAATTTCATATATTTGTTAATATTTGTATAAGTTCTGCGATCAATATGTTTATGGCCACTACATTATTCTCTTTGTCATGGTGCATAAGCCTAGTTCCAACACCCCCCATACTGCTTTGGGTGAGACTTTGATCTCCACAAGAAATTTATTTTCGAAAGGGCCAGTAGCTGGAGTGTTTATTGGTTGCATGATAATCTTTGAACCTGGGTCACGAACCCTCCAGCCAGCAACCATCATTAGATTTAGAACCATCGAAATAAAGAATCATTTATAATTATAGGTGTATCTACAATATTTATACACTTAGATGAGTTTGTCTATGAAAAAACTTCAACCTGAGAAATAAAAAAATCATCTAAGAAAG
Source organism: Pinus albicaulis (assembly GCA_034641835.2). Lineage (NCBI taxonomy): Eukaryota > Viridiplantae > Streptophyta > Pinopsida > Pinales > Pinaceae > Pinus > Pinus albicaulis. The sequence goes on along the minus strand of CM076580.1, from coordinate 1,075,814,265 downwards.
GAGATTCACGTGCTATAAAATTTCCAAAGAAATATCCATATAAATAGTTCCCAAGAATATTGTTTGTAAAAACTATTGGTTCATTTTCTTTGTCTAGATCGGTCACTGTTAATTTCATGTATTTTTCTCTGTCTACCAGAATTTGATTGGGCTTACCATTATAAAGAAGCCACATATGTGACTAGTCTATAGCAAAATAACCATGTAATTTCGTGAACCAATATCTGCTTAGGATTAGACCAACCAGTATATCAATGATTTGATATAATTTTGAACTGTATGATAGTCTTATTAATACCAAATTCATTTCTCCCAAAACTTTGACCTTAGCTTTATCTAACTGAATAATATGGACAACAGACTTCTGGGGTGAAATATTCAGTTTAAGACGCACTGAATAGGGAATTATATTGGATGATGTTCCATAATATACTAAACAATTGTGAACATTTTTATTCCATATTTTGAATGTCGGTATAAAAGGAGGAGTATGATAATTTGACCTATCTCCAATCAAAATGGCATCAAAAGAGTCAAATTTGTGTGAAGAATCATACATAGGCTTACCCTTTCCTTTAGAATATTTGAAAGTGACAATAGTGGGAAAATGAGATGCAAGAACTACATTTAATTCTTTAAGAAGAAATTTATGCTACTTCATTAATTTTCTAACCTCATATAAGGAAATATTGGCTTTCAACTTCTTCATATCCTCTACTATGCCATATTCTATGGTGTAAGAGATAACGAGAATTTTAGATGTAGAAGAAGGATTTGAAGAAGATGGAACTGAATCAAAAGAAATAGGATGAGACTTATTAACTATAATTTTCTCCTTAGGAGAAGCAGTAGAAGATTTTTTGTTTTTTTGATTTGATTGTTAGGGATCTACATGTCCTTTATTTCTTGTGTTGACTAGTAGGGCTTCGCATTCTTCTTCATTTTCTGAAGTAGTAAGGATAATGTCCCATAATCCATGAAATTCAACTAATTCTTCTTCATGTGATTCTTCAACAGATAAGGATGATTCTTCCTCATCTTGATCTTGATCCGATCCAACATTAGATATGGTGTTAGGAGGTTGAGATTGAGGATGTTGAGATTTCTTAAAATGCCTTAAAGAATTTTTTGAATATTTGACTACCTAGTTCTTAATTTCAACCATATCATTTGACATTTTTTTAAGGACCTTCTATAATCCTTCCAAAATGAAAGGCTCTTTGGGAGATTGATTTTTAGATTCATCTTTGGAGGTAACCTTCTTGTTTTTTGTTTCTTCAAGTGCATTTTTATTTTCCAAGTAAATAATTATCTTCTCGACAAATAAATTTTCTTTCATGTTGTTAAGTAAGACTATCTTGTTAGATCTATGAAAAAATATAGCAATATTCGAAGGTAAAGTAGAGATGTACCATTCAATTTGTACATCATCACCAAGTTGGGAAGTATCATGGATTTTTTTTACAATTTATTGAATTTGAAGTTTAAATCTTCGATCTTTCCATTCAGATTAACTTTGAGATTAGACATATCATTAATTAAGGTAGATTTTGTGTGATCACTTCCAAATTTTTTCAAAAATTGTTCCTCAAATTTATCCCAACTATTTATTGATCCCGATGTTAATGAAAAATACCATGATCCTGCAGATCCTTCTAAAGTATAAAGGAAAAATCTAACTACACAATCTTCTTCTACAACTCCATTAAGGTTGATGGCTAACATGAAATTATGGAGGTGTTCCTCAGTAGGTAGTCCATCATTAGGATTATACTTTTGTAACCATATCTTTAGATTTTTAGGCAGAGGATGGAGGGGTGGTGCCATTTGGACTGCCCCTGGGTTAGTCCAAGGTATTTTTTTCATCCTGGGATTTGTAGGAATAGAAGAAGAAGATTTAGTTGTTCCCGAGGTTGAACATGATTGAGTGGAAGAGGAAGTAGCCCTTGTAGTGCTACTGACTATGATAGCACTAGTTTATTGTGTTACAGGAATGTGAATGGAGGTATTTATTGGATGGTAAGAATGAGGTAGATAAGGATTAGAAGGATCAAATAAGGGTGTGTGAGGTGGGGAAGATGTTGTAATCTCACTAGTAGAGGATTGAGTTTCTGAAATAAGGACTTTTCTTCTATGTGCGGGTAGTGGAAACTCAAAAGGAGTAATTCCAAGATTTTCACTCTCAGATTGGGTGAAAAGATGATAAACTCCTAAAGATGATGATACACTTCCTTCAGGGATTTCAAATTGAACATGTTTTTCTCTTATAATAGAAATCCCTTCCAATGCTTGGATCAAGGTCTGCAATTTAGGTGAATATTGAAGTGATGGAGTGGTAGTTTGACCAAATGACCTAGGAAGTGTGCTAGGAGATTTTGAACTTCAGATCTAGGAGTGGAAAATTTTGAATGGGATCTTGAAGTTGGAGGATATTTGAGGGGGACTAAATATTTTGATGTCCTTTTGATTTGGGGTTAAACCTTGATTCCATTTATAGTGTATTGACCCTACTTCTAGTGCAAAAAATGTTGAAGGCTCAAAATTATCTGCCTCAACATCGGGGAAAACCACCTGGTCTGGAGCTTAAAGCAGCTCCTTTTCTGTTTGGAGTGGTGGTTCCAATTGAGGATGAGGGGATTAAAACACGTCACATAAAATATCTTGTTGTTTCTCATATATCTTGAAATATTACAATCTCACACATCAGTAGTGAACACATGCTTGACTGCATATAAAGCACATATATAATGGAAAACAATTCAAAATGACTATTTATCTCATTTAAATATAGAAACATTATAAGGATAGTTTTGCCAGATATATTAACACTTTGCTCATGAGAAAATGACTCCCATTTTCCTTTTCTATTAAGATTACTTAAGAGTTACAATAGTTCAAAGTTTTAAAGCTCTCTTTCCAAAAATTTAGAACCCCATCTTCATTGACATAAATAAGATTTTATAGTTGAAACTTAAACTATAATAATAGTAAATACATAAAATTTTGAGGTGGTTTAAACAAACCAGCCTTAAAATAAAACTAAAAGACAATACTAGGATTTTTTGTAAAAAGATGCTCAAGAATGAGAGGATGAATGTTCTCCAATTTTCTCTTGCAGTTCAACCATATATATCATTGACTTCAACTCGGGGGGATGCGCAGCCTTGATTCACATTTGTCCCATGAAAACTACATTAGTAAGTGCTAGAAGAAGGTGTATGGTGGTACTATCAATACATCACAGCATAAGGCATTGGTTGTAGGTTTTAACCAAGTATTTCCAAAGACTTTCCAGATTTATCTTTGATAACCTTTTAATGTTTTCAGCATTCTTCTTGGACCAATCCTTCCGTGTTTTTGTTAACACTTTCACATATGGTAGGGCTCCTTCCGGGAATTATTCTATTAAATTAAAATGTAAAATATTCTCACTGGCATATTTAGTGAGGTTGTTTGAAATATTCCTGGCACTAAAGATGGCCATCTCTACTTGTTTCAGCTTTATGTCCCAATATTTGAAAACAATTTTTTTTTTTTGGATTATTCAATTCTTGGTAGATCAGTTGATCTCCCTTTAGCGTTGCCTTTCCAAGAGATGTAATTGGAATCCTTATCTTCAATATCATCGTACTAACTATGCATATTAGAAAATGGATTCACAAATGAATTGCTTCACAAGCATAAATCATTGATCGTTTCCAACTTGTGGAAAAAGGTCACCGATTGTTGATCAAGGAGAGTGTTAATATCTATTGCTTCCTACCCGAATTCGTCAATTTGTGGATTAAATTTTAACTGCTTTATTTTTTGTTCAATTTCCTTGATCTGTGCATATTTTCTCATCATATCAACGTCATATTGAAGCGTCAAGCATCATAGTTATTTTTCAGTTCTCCTAGTTCAGACTTCCATTTATGTTCAATGCTTTGTCTCTCATTTTGTAGTCCATGTTCCAATTTTAGGATTCTATCATCCTTCTCTTTAATTATTTTTTGTACCTATGAGGCTTTATCTATTGTAATTGTGGCATAAGATCATGCAAATTGAGATAACCTTGTGAGCTCTTCAAAGTTATTTATTTGGGGATATTTCCAAACAATATCAAGAGACACATTTCTAGTGACTAAAGCCTGAGTCTTCTATACACCTCTCCTTTTTCTTTTTCTTCTCATGAGATCCCTGTGCTTGGGACTATAAAAAAAATTCAGAGGAGTTATCTCTTTAATTGTTAGAACAACTTCAAAAGTTGGGAATGACAGGATGATTTCCAAATCATAAGTATTGTCTTCTTTGTCATGAGCCCAAGTAGTGGGCATGGTATTCCTAGTGGTTTGAGGCATATGAGAATTTTTTTTGTGAACTGGAGTTTTTAACTCCTAGGATCTTGTATTATTGATGGCTTGATCAAACTGATTCGAAATTTCGTCTAGATCACTGCTCAATTGTGATTATTTGGCCTTACCAGTTGATGATGAGACTTTTTATTTTCCATGTGTTGTATATATTTATTTTTACGATATCGTCAAAGATTTGTATTGTTGAGTATTTAGTTGAGGAATCCTCAATGAGTCCAGAGGTAGGTTTTCTAACCTTTTATTTCTATAATGTCTGAACTTGTTTAATTCTTCTGGACTCAATCTATAAATTTGTAACCTTTACACCTGCTGATAAGTCTGATGTTATTCAAATAAATCGTAAAAAACATATGGTTCATGTGTGAATTTCCCTACCTTCACCTGTGCGGTGAAATTATTTGGTGTATCATTTGGATCAAATTGTCTGCCTGTGATAGCTGAGAAATTCAGGCATTAGATTTGGTAAACTTAAAGCACATAATGCTTGAATTCGTTCAGGGCACAACTTCCACATCGAATAGGAAAATATGGCCAAATGGATTGTAATATTCCAAATTTCCCACCAACTAATTGGAATATTAGAGTTCTTAATTTTCTTATTTAGTTAAGTAAATAAAAGGGTGGAGGGACCCATAAACCCAGTACATGAATAAAATCCACTTCTATTGTGAATGTGGGTTAATTGTGTAGTGGAGTGGCATTATGGAGTAGTGGAGAAACATAATAATGGAGAAAGAGTGGAGGTCATAGAGAATTAATGAGGAATATGATGGAGATACTCAAGGAATAAATGCAAGATGATGGAGATAGTGGAGAAGCAATTGCATAGATGATGGAGGAAGTGGTGCATTAAATGCACACACGATGGAGGAAATGGAGACTAATTGTAGTAATGATGGAGATCATGGAGGACAATGCAGTCTTTATGAAGGCTAGTGGCCACATGTGCAGCGCAGTTATGAGGTGGGCCAAGGCTAGGAAAGAATCACAACCATAAAATTAATATGAGGGCAACAAAGGAAGGGGAGTCGGGATTTTTATTGTTGAGTGTCGTAAGACATTTCTTTGCACACTTCAGTTTTTTAGCTAAGTTTGTTGTGTTGTTTAGCACTGGGTGTTCTCAAGCAGGAATTTGACCCTTACCCACGGGGAACTTCGAGTGCCTACTATAGGAAGATTTTCTTGGAAAACATTCATCATCCGACAATCAATGCCACTTTCAACCACTCTCATCTACACTTCTAGCTACAGGAATTACGCATTCGTGAACAAGAGCTTGAGAGTTGGAAGGTTGTTCTCGGTACTTCAACTGAGAAACCTATGGAGCGATGAGTCCTTCACACTGTGTATCCATTGCAGTCTTATGGGAGTTTCATTTTCATATCTGGAATTAGGCCATCCATCTATTCTCCTATGAAGCAACATTCCCTGTAGGAATTGCATAATTCTATGGTGAGGGTTTGAGGAGAAGAGGAAGTTCCAAGAAACTCAACTTGGGATCATGTGACGGATTAATCCTTCACTCTGGGGATCACTTCAGAAGCCTAGGATTAGCATTGTATTATCTATCACTAGGCTACATCATTAGCCCTCCTAGACAACACAGTATTACCCAACGGTTGTGCATGCAACAGTTGCATATTTAGTGGAGGAGCTACATCCTAAGTTTCTCACCTTGGGATCGGGAGAAGGGACCAACCCTTCAGTTATTGAGATGAGTGTGTGAAATTGCAGCAGATATATCATTTTTTCAGCCCTATATCAATAGTTTTCTTTATGAAGTGTGTAACTCAGCCAGTAGGGGTGCAGTGGGCAACCCAAAAAGAGATGAAATTCCAAACTCAAAATATGGCCAAATCATTTCTGGGTTTTTCGAGTAGAGGCCATGGTTAAAATATCGGATATTTCTGAGCATGCCAGCAACCTCTCGCACATACATTTTCTTCCCAGCAGAAGTATTTTTTAGCAGCAACAACAGATTTTACTTTCCATTTCTAGTTTTCAGTAGAGTTGTTTCAACCATCTATGGATGGCTTGAGTGCATACCTTTTTGGAGCACTATGTATATTCATTTTCTATTGATACATAATGATATGACTTAGCTGTCTCTTCTCATATGTATGATTTTTTTATGTATTCCAACATTTTTCCAGTTTTATATGTTTTATTCTTATTTGGAATTGTGCATATGTTACATAGTCCTGTCTTTCCCATTTTGGGATATTATATTGGTATCAGAGCATGATCTTTGGCTCATCTTGTGGGCATCTCATGAAATTAGAGGAATAAGAAGAAGAATAAGCAGAAAAATAAGAAGTCTTTGATGGCAGAAGGATTGATTTTTTCCACACTTCTCTTCATATTTATGCAGGATCTCACTGTGGAGATCAAAGAAATGAGAAGGGAAAGGCAAAAGGAAACCTCAAGAGGTTTTCAGAAGGGAGAAGGTCCGAACACTTGCTATCAGTAGTATAAGCAACCGATGGTGTATAAAGTTCCACAATGCGCTACTATGACCACTTTCCTTGTAGAAGAAAATTAATTTCATAGAGATGGAGGATATTTGGAGCATGAGAGACTTAGTGAATATCTTACAGAGTACAAATCTCGGTATAGAGAATTTAAATATATATATTTTTTTCAGCAGCTTTTCCAGATTAAAGAAAACCAGATACCCCACATAAGAAATAGAAGAAGAGGGCATATGTAGAACACATTCTTTCTTCCTACATTCGATGGGTGATCCAAAAGCATGACAAATGATTGGATGGAGAAGTTAGATGATTTATTTTAGCTACACTCAGTATCAGAAGCAAAGGCTATTCATATTGTAGTGCTACACCTTGAGGGTGAAGCAAATGAGTGGTGGTTTGGTAGATTGAAACAAACATGAGTGTTTGTGTATGCAGAATTCACTCAAATATTGGTAAAGAGGCTTGAAAGAAGAAAACCGGAGGCACTTCAGATATTTTCCAACATTATGAGGAAGTATATGAGGATACAAAATAAGATGTCAGCACTAATACTCCGAGAAAGGAGAAAATACCACCACCTCCACCTGCAGTATCGGTACTTGCATCAATGGGAGGAGCACTTTCATCTTTGCAAGATGGCCCTAAGCATTCAAAATTGAGAGTCCCAGTCATGATTCAAGAGGTGCATCAGGAAGAGGAAGCAGATAGCAGCGTTGGTGCAACAATAGAGGAGAAACTATCACCATCACCAGTAGTTGGACAAGAAATTGCATGAGTTGGAGGGACTCTTGTAGCTTTGCAATATGTTCCAAAGCATCAGCTAATCCAAGGTATGCAAAAATTTCCACCTGATATGGTTTTAGCACATCATCCTGAGATTTGCGGGGTCATGCCATCAGGGAAATAGCATGACCAAGGGTTAGAGAAAATTCCTGATTTGGAGCGATGTAATATCACTGCGCCCTTGACTGCTTCAAGGAGAAGATGTATAAGTATCCCAGTTTGACATTATTGAGCTTCACATAATACTTTGTGTTGGAGTGTGGAGTTTTTGAGGATGGGATTAACATAGTCCTAATGCAGGGAAACTATACAATATATTTTGAGAACCGGAAGTTACTGCTGCATGAGTTGTCATATTCTATTTATAACTAAGATATATTGGTCATTATGCATGCATTGGTCAAATTCTGACAGTTTTTTATTGGTAGAAGATTTCGGGTGAAGACTAACCACCATAGTCTCCGACATATCTTTGAGGAGGAACAACAGCTGTAGAAGAGGCAGCAATGGTGGATCAATACAATGAAAAACTATGAGTTCATCATTGTGTATGGAGAGGGCCATATGACAATATATGCACTATCATGGAGATCAACAACGTTGTCATTGAGGAGCAGTGATGATTTGAGTGCCTAGCTATTATTTGAGAATTCTGATGGCCGCTTCATTTATGAAGCATTGGATGGGAAAATGGTAGATGGTAGACATCATGTAATGGATAGAATCTTCCATTATCATGATAAAGCCTTCTTGATGACTACCTCATAGCTCAAAGAGAAGCTTCTGCATGCAACATATTCTTAAACTCATGGGTTCTACCAGGGCATCGGTGAGAGGTTGTCATGGAGATACCTTAAGGAGGATGCACTTAGACATATTATGGAGAGAAAATATCGTCATCAATTTTTGGAGGATGGTATTGTCGACATTGATCCGTTGTCGAGGTATGTATATTGCTTCAGAATTTTCACACAGTACATCTCTTCACCTATGACTGATGTTGGGTATGTGTTATATTATTTCCACGACTAGTCATGCACGGAGGGGGGGATAGCCCCCCTTGCACGCTGTGCCAGGCATAGCAGGGGGGTCACAGGGGGGCAGCAGTGCCTCGATAAAAAAAAATTGGTCCTTATTTTCTGGTGGGCAAACCTGCCCATGGTTTTGTGCATGGGTTTGCACATGGTTTTGGGGCATGATGGTTTTTGGCCCCTGGTATTTTGTAGATACGGTCAAGGGAACTACGGTTATGTTCTAATCTAGGGTTAATGGATTGGGGCTTATGTATGCTTCGACATGTATATATATATATATGTTGTAACACTAAAAGGAATATAATGAAAAATCAAGCTGGTCGTCCCTATTTGGGATCTAGGGGAAAATCTCTATGTTTATCTGTTTTATGTTTTATGCTCTTTCTATTATTTATTTTTTATTTCTAAGATTCGTTTTCAGATAATTTCTATACAGGGTTAAAACCTACATTTTGTATCAGAACTATTTCGGCTTCAAGGGGACACTTTTGCTACTGAGGGTTTTTTGCTTGGGCCTGAGGTAGACCCTATTCAATGGGAGATCCGTAGGATTGATTCTTGAGATGAAAGAATATGGAGAGCGGCGGGAAGATAGAGATCGAAAAATTTAATGGTCAGAGTTTTGAGTTTTGGAAGCTCAAGATGGAGGATCTGCTAGTGGATAAAGATCAGTGAATCACGGTAGATCTAGGTACTAAACCAATGACAATGTCAGATGAAGACTGGAAGAAGTTGGATTGGAAGGCAAAGAGCACAATACAGTTGTGTGTCTCAGATTCAGTATTGTTGAATGGATCTGGGGAAGCTATGGCAAAGACCTTGTGGGACAAGCTAGGGACTTTGTACCAATCTAAGTCTCTGGTGAATAAATTGTTCCTGCAAAAACATTTGTATAACCTAAGGATGAAGGATGGAGACTTGGTGACAGAGCATATGAACGCCTTAAATACTATGGTAAGTCAGCTGTCATCTATTGATATTAAAATCTCATATGAAGATAAGTGCATCAGTTTGTTGTGTTCTCTACCAGATTCGTGGGACAGTATGGTTATTGAAATAGGTAGCAATACAACTACCTTGAATTTTGATGACATTGTCTCTGCCTTGCTATCGGAAGAAATGAGATGGAGAAATATGGAGGGTCAGAATGGAGATGCCTTATCTGTATGAGGAAGGTCCTATAACAGAAACAAGAATAAGGTTTCAAGTGGGAGAACTAAATATCCTGGAAATTTTGTAAAGGTGTGATGGAAATGTGGAAAGGAAGGGCACTACAAAAAGGACTGCATATCTAAAGCTCCTAAGAAAGGAAAGGGATCTGATGATGTTCCTTCTGCAGAGGAAAAAACCACCTCAGATGAAGGTGGGGATGTGTATTTTTCTTCTTCTTCAAATACACATGTAGATCATTAGTCATGGTTGATTGACTTAGGTGCATCCTTTCACTTCACTCCTCATAGGGAGTGGTTCTGCGAGTATGAGAAATATGATGGTGGTGATGTCTTGTTAGGTGATGATAGGAAGGCAAGAATAATCAAACATGGAAAATTCAAGTTGAAGCTGCAAGGTGGAAGGATTAGAACACTTCCTGGTGTTCTGCACATTCCTTCGTTGGCCATAAATCAGATTTCTGTAAGCAAGATGGATGATGCAGGTGTAAAAACTATGTTTGAGAAAGATGTCTGTAAGATGGTTTTGGGAGCACTGGTATTAATGCAGGGAGTTTAGATTGGAACTTTGTACAAGATTCATGGTAGCACTATTATTGATGGGTGCAATAGTTTTGTGGTTCCCGAAAGTGGAGTGGAAAGCCTAGCAGTCTCTAGAGAAAAGACCATGCTATGGAATCAAAGGATTGGAAATATTGGAGATAAGGGCCTTCATATACTGCATGGAAATGGTATGGTAGAAGGTATGTCTAATAGCTCTCTGGATTTTGATTTATGTGAACATTGTGTATATGGGAAGCATAATCTGGTGAGTTTTCCTTATGGTGCTAAGAGGGTGAACAAGATATTAGAGCTTGTACACAGTGATGTGTTTGGACCTGTGTTAGTTCCATCACTGGGTAATTCTGTGTACTATGTTTCATTCATAGATAAATTCTCAAGGAATACATGGATATATTTCTTGAGGAATAAATCTAAAGTCTTTGACAGATTTAAAGAATTTAAGGCTCTGGTGGAAAACCAGAAAAAGAATAAGATAAAGGTGCTGAGAACAGATAATGGTGGGGAGTTCTGCAAGAAGGAATTTGAAGATTTATGTAATAAGTGTGGTATACCACGGTAGAAGACTACTCCATACACACCTCAGCAAAATGGAGTTGCAGAAACAATGAACAAAATACTAATGGAAAAGGCAAGAAGCATGCTCAGTGGTAATGGGTTAGGACAAGAATTTTGGGTAGAGACAATGGAGACTGCATGTTACTTGGTTAACAGATCACCTTCATCAGTGTTGGAGGATGTAATATCCCAAAATAGGGAAATTATACACTATTGGGAATATATTAAGATATTCCAAATGTGGAGATCCAACAATATGCAAACACGATGATGAAAGAGCAGGGTTGCATCAACTTCAGAAAATGATAGAAGAACTGATAGCCATATTATTAAGATCATAGCAGAAAAATTCATACAATATCTTGAGGAAATGATCACTCAAGCTTAGGAAATAATTAGCCCCAAGAAACAAGTACATAAACGATGACAAAACACTACTACACAAGGGTGCCCAAGCTATGACTGCACAGTTTATATGAGACACTACAACATGTTGAATTAAAATACAATTATATGACAATATCAGGCTCAAGAAATGTGGGGGATCAAGATCTCAGCTCCTAAAAACAATAGTACAACAATCCTTAAAAATATTGGCTGAAATATACAAAAATGGAAAAATGTTGGAGTTGTAGGGTAACAGCTGCAACTCAAAACTGGAACTGGATGGAGATGGCTGAAGATGATACACAATCTGAAGTAAACCTCCTCCAATGGAACTTCTAAGTGAAAGGCTGATCCTATCACTGAAGATCTCACCCTCCAATCAACAATGCAAACCCTCACTGCAAATGCACACTGAAAATAACGCAGATACTGAAGGAAACTGCATTGTAGATGGAATAGAAAGTGTTGTCCAAGTGCCAAGATATAAAATGGGCTTTGAATCCTTCCTCACTGATCTCCCAAAGGAAAGACGGCTCCCTCCTCTGAAAAAAAAGCCAAGGAATGGTGTTGTGGGATCCTCCACTGCAACACCCTACAACACAACTCAAATCTAAACAAAAACTGCGTTTTAGCTGAAGGAGGATGCTTTGGCCTTGAGCCTGGATGTGGAGAAATGAAGTGAAATACCTCAAGAGGCCTCTCAAGAAGGAGAAGGAATCCTAAATAGGAATACCTTGTGCCAAACAGTACTGCAACTTTGCTAAATAGTAGGAGACTACAAATAGTCTAAGCAGAAAAGAAAAAAATAATCATATGCATGAGAAAAAATGGTTGCCTTGCCCTCCTTTAAAAAAAATAAGAGCTCCCTCTCCATGGGTCCCACTCTTTAGGGTTTCCTCCATCAAGGAAACTTCCCTCCTCTTTCACTGCACTATCCCACAAGATGCTCTCCACCTTCTACCACTGTTTTGTTTGACTTGGTCAACTAGACCTTGTCCTCATACAAAAAGTCCCTTTTCACACTAGAAGGTATTTTATTCCTCCTCATGGGTCTCCTCACCCATTTTATTCAACTTATATATGACATAAACAAAATCAATATTCCAATTAGCCTCATGCTAATTTTGGGAACATTACAGTCCTCCCCTCTCGAAGTTTGCTTTTCCTCAAGCAACTACAAAGATAGAGCTGAGGGGCCTTCTTGAGGCATGGTGCTGAAAATAAATTGGTATCTTCCATCCCCATATGAATCTCCCATCCCCAAGCAATCATCCATACAATGTGAGTTACCTCCCAACATGGAAACTCATGGCAATCTCCCTCCACCTCAACCTCCGGAAATGAAGGTGGGCTGAAAATCTGAATATGGTAAGCATCATAGCCTACCCCACGTTTTCCTTCTCTCCAATCATGATGAGTGTAGAGTATGTGCTGATCTTGGGCTACAAAATTATTGCCCTTAAGTAGAAAAATGAAGAACGATCCTCTAAGGACTTCCCCTCCAACATTGAAGAACAAGCTAGCCCAAAATGTTTCATCCATTATGAATAGGACATGGTCATCATAGAGTATCCAAATGAGAAGTCTACATGATGATGCATGATATAAGAAATATCTCAAGAGGACACAACGTAGTCTCATCCACTACAACTTCAGAAAATAGTATGGCAAGTAATACACAAACATCATCACATCTACTAATGAATAGTAAATGGCTGAATGTGTCAACAATACATGATCAAATACTTTCCCATGGTTATACAATGGATGGCTATCAAATTTATGGTCCACCCCAAAAGAGAACAAATATGTGGCTGTGGTGGCCATATCTCTTCCCATGCTCCCATTAAAACATGTAGTGCAGAAAATGTGGGAACTCTCTCCCCTCAAGGACACATCCAACTCATGTGTCAATCTCTCAATCATGCTCTCAACAAGAATAAAAACAATATCAGAAAATGAAGGCATGATCAGTAAAAAAATTAAGGAAATATTTATGGCTTCATGTGTTTCTTGAAGATACCAACAATCTCCTAAATATGTACAGCGAAGTTTTACAAACTGCAGCTTCAGAAAATTACATGGCAAAATGTTTCTTGTTACAAAGTTAATCATGTATGTCATCATATGGAAAAGATTTGGATATAAAAACTGAACATACATGTAATGAGAGAACATTTTCCCAAGGCCATATAAAATATGGCTTCCTCCATTATATAGTTTGGTCCAACATTGATCATGGAACAACGTAAAAAGCTTGCCCTCTTGTGGAGCAATGCACTGCATAGTAATGGTAAGAATATGCAAATCAATAAATGTAAAAACATATTTCTTACCATATGCCAGAAGTAAGATGATACATGGATCCATGAGTGAGTCCTCCATAGTGTTTTGGCATGCTCTGAAGAGGAATGAACCATGTGCTGCAAGAATATCCTCCTTCTCATGCTTGGAAACCCAAGTCAGAAGAACATGTCATAGTAATAGATGTCTTCATCTACCGCCCTATCATCCTCACCTCCTCCCTATTCACCAAGTGCATCCAATGTGAAGTGATCTTGGGGACACTCCATCCATAAGTCCCTGCTCCAAAGTGACAATGCTATGAGCTCATGCAAATAGGCTCCTGTTAATACAAAGCTCTATTCTTTGACATGGTCCTTGTCAAAGATTCCTCTAGTAATGCTGCTGCAAATATGGAATACCTCCCAAGATGGAAGTGCTTCTTGATCATCCAAGGCCAAGGAGTAGCCCCTTTTCACCATGAAAGTGCCATATTCTACTCCTGCAACATCACACAACCAGTGAGAGCAAATCTTCCCTTGCTCTTTCAAGTGCAACTCAAGCAACCAAAGTGTTTGCTGCCTCCTTATGCTCCCATCATACAAATCATGTGATGAAGACACAATGAATGATATGAATGTCACATCAACATCATGCATCCATACTCGATGCTGCCCATGATGCAAGGATCCTGCCACCTCTTCTCCCTCCCCATCCTCCTAGGAAGAGGACATGCCAAGTTATGGCCAAACTCCTTCAAGAGGAGCCAGTGCAGCCAAGCCTCTTGCTGCCCAGTGTCATATAATTGCAAGTAGACTCCCAGCTCCTTGATCATCAACCACATCCACTCAATCACTTGTGGATGTCCTTTTCTTTTCTTCCCCTTGGTACTCCTCTCATGAGGGTTACCATCCTTCCAAACCAACTTTCTCTCTTTGCATCCCATGAAAGTTTGGAATGCAGCTCTTTGGAGACCTCCTAGAGAAGACCTCTCACCCATGACTATGTTGAATCCACAAGGATCCATATATTATGAAGGTAAAATATCTTCTCCACCATTGTTTGACAGCGTTTTAATCTCCCCAAGGATGTAGTGGCTGTCTCATAGTCCAACTCAAGGATGGTTTCATATTTTTTCATATGAGTGTCATGGTTTGTTTCATCCCCCAAAATTTCACACCCCAATCTCAAGGATTGTGTGTAACTCAAAAAAGGTGCATGAGGATGATGGTTCATCTCCTCCTTGAACCATTTGCATAGCGCAGTGCAATCATGTTGCTCTAGATAAAAAATATGTGTTTATTATTGGTCATTAACAAATGAATTTCCACAATCCTTTAAATGATTTGTTGAAAATAGAAGCTGGAACTTCAATCATACCTTGGTGGAATTTGGGATCTTCTTGTATAACTGCAGTAGTTTTCTCCTCTAATGCAATGGTTGTATCTTTGGTATATGTAGAAGGTGGATCCTTCTCCTTTTTTCTTTCTCCATCAAAGGTTTTGATCAACCTTTGAGTGAATTCTGCAAAATTTTCACCCTTGTATGGCTCAAATGGCTGAACCACCAGAAATTGGCTTCACCCTCCAAGTGTAGCGCTGCAACTTCTACTGCCTCCCTCTCTTCTACTAGATGTAGTAGTAAGAATGCCTCAAGCTTCCCTACCCAAGCTCTTTCTGTAGCTGACCCATCAAATGTAGACAATAGGAATCTATTTCCTTTGGTTTCCCCTTTGCTGCAGGGCCTTCTATCCTCCTTCTGCTGAATAAAATGTGGGAGGGCTATAGCCTCCTTGAAGGCTCTAGAATGAGATTTATATTCACCCAGGTATTGAATTAGAACCTGATGATCCAAGAATCTTGCATGCTTGTATTCTTCTTCTTCATGAGAATAGGAAGTGCATGGTCCTTCCTCTTCTATTTGATCCTCCTCTTTGGAGAGGCTATCCTTAGTTCTGAAAATTGATGAGAGCAATCTCATATTCTTCATCATTCTGATCTTCTTATACCTTCTTGGTCTGGAACTCACAGGCTGAGCCAAGGAAGCTACTCTGATACCACTGTAATATCCCAAAATAAGAAAATTCTACACTATTGGGAATATCTTAAGATATTCCAAATGTGGAGATCCAATAATATGCAAACATGATGATGGAAGAGCAGGGTTGCATCAAATTCAAAAAATGATAAAAGAACTCATAGCCATCTTATTAAGATCATAGCAGAAAAATGTATACAAGATCTCGAGGAAATGATCAGTCAAGCTTAGGCAATAATCAACCCCAAGAAACAACTACATAAACTATAAAAAAACACTGTTACACAAGAGTTCCCAAGTTATGATTGTGCCATTTATATGAGACACTACAACATACTAAATGAAAATACAATGATATGAAAATATCAGGCTCAAGAAATGTGGGGGAGCAAGCTCTCAACCCCTGAAAACAATAGTACAACAATCCTTAGAAGGATTGGTTGAAATATACAAAAATGGAAAAATGTCGGAGTTGCAGGGTAGCAGCTACAACTCAAAACTGGAACTGGATGGAGATGGCTAAACATGATACAAAATATGAATTAAGCCTCCTCCAATGGATCTTCTAAGTGAAAGGCTGATCCTATCACTGAAGATCTCACCCTCCAATCAACACTGCAAACCCTCACCGCAGATGCACACTAAAAATAACATAGATATTGAGGGAAACTACGTTGTAGATGGAATAGAAAGTGTTGGAAAAGTGCCAAGATCTGAAATGGGCTGTGAATCCTTCCTTACTAATCTCCCAAAGGAAAGAAGGCTCCCTCCTCTAAAAACAAGCCAAGGAATGGTGTTGTGGGATCTTCCACTGCAACACAATTCAGCTCTAAATAGAAACTGCGTTGTAGCTGAAGGAGGATGCTTTGGCCTTAAGCCTGGATGTGGAGAAATGAAGTGAAATCCCTCAAGAGGTCTCTCAAGAAGGAGAGGGAATCCTAAACAAGAATCCCTCATGCTAAACAACACCGAAACTCTGTTAAACAACAAGAGACTGCAAATAGTCTAAGGATAGAAGAAAATAATAATCATATGCATGAGAAACAATGGTTGTCTTGCCCTCCTTTTAAAAAAATGAGAGCTCCCTCTCCATGGGTCCCACTCTTTAGGGTTTCCTCCATCAAGGAAACTTCCCTCCTCTTTCACTGCACTGTCCCACAAGATGCTCTCCACCTTCTACCACTGTGCTGTTTGACTTGGTCAACTAGGCCTTGTCCTCATACAAAAATTCCATTTTCACACTGGAAGGGATTTTATTCCTACTCATGGGTCTCCTCACCCATTTTATTCATCTTCTAGATGACATAAAAAAAAAATCAATATTCCAATTAGCCTCATGCGAATTTTAGGAACATTACAGAGGATAAGACTCCACATGAGGTATGGACTGGTAAGAAACCCTCTCTTTCACATCTGAGGGTGTTCTAAAGGAGAAAATGACCAATTTGGATTATAAATCTGAAATGTGCATCTTTATTGGGTATAAGGATGGTTTAGAGGGTTACAATCTTTGGAACCCGGAAACAAGGAAGGTTGTGTACATCCGAGATGTGGTGTTTAGAGAGGTGAAATATGTTGTTAAACATGAATTCCTACGAAAGGAACTTGCGAAGATAGATTTTGAGCTAAAGGAGGATGAATCAGACTCTACAACAGAAGAAGAATCAGAAGAGGAAGAACCACAAACTCCAAATGTGAGAAGATCAGTTCGGGAAAGAAGACAACCAGAAAGGTATAGTCCATCTGCTTTTTGTTCAAATTTTGCTTTAGCTATAATTGATGATGATCCAAGAACCATCAGGGAGGCAGTAGATTTAGAGGATGGAAAACTCTGGAAGGATGCCATGGTTGATGAAATGGCATCCTTTCATAAAAATGAGGCATGGGATCTAGTGGAGTTGTCGGCTAGAAGGAATCCCATTGGGAGAAAATGGGTGTTTAAGAAGAAGATGGATGTATAAGGCAAGGTGGAGAAATACAAATCTTGGTTGGTAGCAAAATTTTATTCCCAAGTGCTGGGAATCGATTTTGGTGATATTTTTTCTCCTGTTGCCAAAGTTACTTCTATTAGATTACGTTTATCTATTGCTGCAACATTTGATTTTGAGGTAGAACAGATAAATGTGAAAACAACATTTCTTCACAGGGATCTAGAAGAGGAGATCTACATGAAACAACCTGAAGGCTTTATGGTGAAGGGGAAGACAGATTTGGTATGCAGGTTGAAGAAGTCTCTGTATGTGTTAAAACAGTCACCAAGGATGTGGTATCAGAAATTTGATATCTATATACGGGGACTTGTGTTAGGTCCCTATATTACTAATATAGTCCATTATTGTTGTTAGTGTAACCCCCTTATTGTTATTATTGTACCCTTGTAACCCCCGTATTGTTATTATTGTGCCCTTAAATTATTATTGTTAGTTCGGCTAGGATTACATTGTGGCCCCATGGACTCCTATATATATAAAGGAGGTTTTGTAACTTGTATCATCGAAGAATTGTTCCTTCATGTAATGTATTTGAGGTTGCCCCCTTGAAGTGGCTTATTTCTAAGGTGTTGATATCTCTTTTCTTCTATTTTTGGAGTTGTTTTCACAACATTTGGTATCACAGCTTTGGGTTCTACGGTTTTTGCTGCTCTATTCGAGTCATCGTGGCATTTTCGCTATAAATTTTTTCTACGAAGGTTCAAAAGCTAAAATTTTTATAGTGCAGAGCCAAAATCCTAAGGAACATCGTCACAAAATTTTAGAGCTTGGTCCGCAATATGTTTGGAGATATGATCTGTGGAAGTTAAGGCTTTCTGCAGGCTCCTGAATTTAACCTAAACAGGTAATCACAGAATTTGCGCTATAAATTTTTTTCTACGAAGTTTCAGAAGTTGAAATTTTTAGAGAGAAAAGCTGAAATCCTGAGGAACATTGTTGCAAACTTTCATAGCTTGTTTCGCAATACTTTTGGAGATATGATCTGTGGAAGTTAGGTCTTTTTTAGGCTCCCGAATGGTGGGAACATCTTCATAACTCTATCTCTGAGCATCGGATTGGAATGCTGTAAAAATTGGTCGCAAGTACATAGACTGTAGCTTCTTTTCTATAAATTTTAGAGCCAAAGGAGGAAAAAGTGACACGTGGCAAGTCGTACCAGTTCACTCTACTGAACTAGTCCATAATTGGGTAATTGTGGAAGATTGGACATAACTTTGCCTTGAAGAATACAAATCAGGTTAGACCTGTGACATTTGAAAGAATATTTAGAGGGCTACTACAAGGCTGAATTTCAAATATTGAGGATCTACAATTACAGAGATAATTCACTTTCAATATAGAGCTCCTCAAAAGCAAGTAAAAGGTGTGTATTTTTTTTCCCCGAATTGCATAAGTCTTGTTTGAAGAATCAAGTTGAATTGATTCCAAGGGCATATTGTAAAATAAATATCAGTATTAGATTATAAAATGGCCGCTAAAAATAATTCAACACCCAATAAGCCTTTAGAAGGCTCTACTATGACTCATGAAGATGAAGAATGGCAATATGACATATCAAATTTACAAGAGCAAGTGCAACAAATTTCGCTCTCGCAAAGAGCAACAAAAAATGACATGGAAGTTTTGAAGAAAGGCATGGAATATAAGATGGATGGTTAGAAGAATGGCATGGAAGCTAAGATAGATGGCATGGAAGATGGCATGGCATCTAATATGGATGACATAGAAGCTAAGATCGATGAAAAAATGGAAAACATGAAGAATGATCTAAAAGCAGACATGAAAGGTTTGAAAAAGTTGATACAACAAATGTTAACTAATGTTGAAAATATAGTAGAGGAAACTCATGATGAGAAAAAAATAAATGTTAATCGTGATTTCATAAACTCTAATGTTGGCGGGAAGAACCACCATATTCCAAAAAAGGATATGAGGAAGTTTGATGGAAGTGATCCTGTAACATGGATACTACATATGGAGCAATATTTTTATCTCAATAATGTGAAAAACACACAAAAGGTATGCATTGCAACTTTACATTAAGAACAAAATACATTTGTATGGTATCGATGGCTTTTCTCCCGTAAAAAAATGTCACTTTGTTAATTTTTACGGAGGAAATGATAGCAAATTATCAGGATACAAATAGCAACACCTTCTTTAGCCAATTGATAAATCTCAAACAAAAGGGTTTAGTGGGGGAGCACATTGAGGAATTCCAAAAAATTGATATAAGGGTAACTGATTTTCCAGAGGAACACATGATTGATCTCTTCATAGGTACTTTAAAGGATAACATCCAACATGAATTTCACGTTTTGGAACCTGATTCATTGGAGAAGGCATTCAGGTTGGCAAGAAAAATTGAATGTAAAATTATGGCAACAAGGAAGCCTACCACTCACTTCTATAAAGAGGGAAGTGTTGCTACTCCTAGATTTCCACAACCTACAAGATTGACACCACAAAAATTGGAAGAAAAAAGAGAAAAAGGGCTTTGCTACAGTTGTGATAGAAAATACACTAAAGGTCATAAGTGTGCTGAGAAGAAATTATTTACATAGATTGTGAAGAGGAAGAAGAAAATGAACAAGAAGAGGATATACACCAGGAACCAACCCTAGAAGAGGAAGAAATGAATCCGACCATATCGTGTAATGCACTGGCATGAATTACCACTCCTCAAACTCTCAAGATAGAAGGACAAATCAAGAAGAAAAAGATAATAGTGTTGATTGATTCAGGTAGCACCCATAATTTTATTCATTGTAAGGTAGCCAAGGAATTAAATTGTTTCCTATACCCAGCACCAGAATGTCAAGTGATGGTTGCAAATGGAGGAACTATAAATTGCTCTGGAAAATGCCATAATGTCAAGCTAACCATGGGGGAATATGTATTGACTAGTCCAATGCTTTCCATTCCTATGGGAGGTGCTGATGTTGTACTAGGAGTACAATGGTTACAATCTTTGGGGACGGTAGCTTTTAACTTTCAAGAACTTTTCTTGAAATTCTTTTCAGAAGGAAAGGAAGTCGAATTACGGGGTATTGAAGGGAAGCCAGGAAGGATAATAAGCTCTAATGGCATGACAAAGCTTCTAAAGAAAGAACAACGAGGCGTAATTGCACAATTATGCTCACTAGAAGTTCCAACATCAAAATCATCTATTACTGCAGATCTCCAACAAGTCTTGGACAATCATTCCAAGGTGTTTGAAACTCCCAAAGGACTCCCACCTATTCGTGATCATGATCATGCTATTCATTTGATTCCAGGAAGTGTTCCTCCAAACATCAGGCCTTATAGATATCATTACTTCCAAAAGAGCGAAATTGAACGTATGATTGCAGAAATGTTAGAGGTGGGTATAATTCAACCTAGTCAAAGTTCTTTCTCTGCTCCTGTAGTATTGGTACACAAGAAAGATGGATCATGGTGAATGTGTCCGGATTATAGGGAGCTCAATAAGCTCACCATTAAAGACAAATTTCCCATTCCTGTGATTGATGAATTATTGGATGAATTACATGGAGCAATTTATTTTACCAAGTTGGATCTTCGTTCAGGATATCATCAAATTAGAATGAAGACTGAAGATATTCCAAAAACAGCATTTCGAACTCATGAGGTCATTATGAATTTTTGGTCATGCCTTTTGGCCTTACCAATGCACCTTCTACATTTCAAGGGTTGATGAATTCCATTTTCAAACCCTTCCTTAGAAAATTTGTGCTAGTATTTTTGATGATATACTAATCTACAGCAGGTCTTGTAAGGATCATGTTCAACATGTTGACAAGGTGCTCAAACTATTGCAGGAGAAACAATTATATGCAAAAACATCCAAATGTTTCTTTGGAGTACAAGAGGTGGAATATCTGGGTCATATTGTATCTCACGAGGGTGTTAAGGTTGACCCTAACAAAATTAAAGCCATTAAGGAATGGAAAGTCCCCACAACCATAAAGAAGTTGCAAGGATTTCTCGGGTTAACAGGGTATTATCACAAGTTTGTTAAGAATTATGGGAGAATAGCAGCACCTCTAACAAAATTATTGAATAAATATGCATTTTCATGGACTCCTGAAGCACCTAAGGCCTTTGAACATCTTAAAGAGGCAATGTTCCTAGCACCATTCTTAGCTACGTCAGAATTCACAAAAACCTTTATTGTGGAATGTGATGCCTCAGGAAATGGATTTGGTGCTATTTTAATGCAAGAAGCAAGACCCATTGCTTTTAAAAGTCATCCAATCAAAGGAAAGTATTTAGAGAAACCTATTTATGAGAAGGAAATGGAGAACTTACCTAATGGGAAGACACTTCAAGGTAAAAACTGATCATGATAGTATTAAACACTTTTTGGAACAAAGACTATCTTTAGAAGAGCAGCAAAAATGGGTCACAAAGATGTTGGGTTATGAATTTGAAATAATCTACAAAAAAGGGAAGCTAAATGTTGTTGCAGATGCACTCTCAAGAATGAACGAAGAGGTGGAAGCATTGCTTTGTGCCATTTCTATTATCCAACCAAATTGGATAACTGAAGCAAGATATGAATGGAAGAAGGACGAAGAAGTGTGGACACTCATTTAGAATTTGCAGCAAGATCCTAGTACATCTAATACATTTATTTGGAAAAATGATTTCTTATGGTAAAAAGGTCGCTTATATCTTTGTAAGAATTCCCAACTAAAACAAAATATTATTTTGGAATTGCACACTTCTCCTTTAGGAGGACACTCAGGATTTTTAAAAACTTACCACACGGTGAAGAAAGAATATTTTTGGGACGACCTTAAATCTGATATTCAAAATTTTGTGGTGGAATGTTTGGTTTTCCAGCAGAATAAAGTTGAGACAATTAAGACCCCGGGTCTTCTCCTACCTTTATCCATTCCAAGTCAACGTTGGGAGGAGATTTCAATGGATTTTATCACAGGTTTACCTAAGTCTGAAGGAAAGAGTGTCATCATGGTGGTAGTTTATAGACTTACCAACTATGCACACTTTTGTGCATTATCTCATCCATTTAAAGCAAGTACAGTTGCTACTACATTTATGGACACAATTCAAAAGCTACATGGAAACCCAAGGGTTATTGTGAGTGACAGAGATCCCATTTTTTCTAGAAATTTTTGGACGGAGTTATTTTCTTGTTTGGGTACTCAATTAGCTCATAGCTCATATTATCACTCTCAATCTAATGTTCAAACTGAGATAGTAAATAAATGTTTGGAAATATATCTTCGTTGTTTAGTATATGATAATCGAACACAATGGGTCAAGTGGTTACCTCTCGCTGGTATAACACTTCCTTCCATATTGCAGCAAAAATGACCCCATTTATGGCACTTTATGGATATCATCCACCATCCATCAGATCATATTTAAGAGAAAATTCGAAGGTTAAAGTAGTGTAAGATCACATCAAGCATTAAAAAGAAGTTCTCCAACTCTTAAAGGACAACCTGAATTTGGCACAAAATCGAATGAAATAATAGGCAAATCAACATCGCAGTGAGAGAAGTTTTGATGTAGGAGACTGGGTATTTTTACGGATACAACCATACAAACAAATGTCCCTCAAGCAAGCTAAGAATGATAATAAATTATTGACAAAGTACTATGGTCCTTACAAGGTGTTGCAAAATATTGGTAGTATGGCATACAAATTGGAGCTTCCTGCTTCTTCACGAGTGCATCCAATTTTCCACGTTTCATGCTTAAAGAAGATTATAGGTGAAAATCTTCCAGTCCAAACAATATTGCCAGAACTTGATGAGGAAGGAAAAATCATATCGGAACCTGACGCAGTCACCGAAACAAGAACTCGATAGCTACAAAATCGATCAATATTAGAGTATCTCATCAAGTGGAAGAACTTAACCACTGAACATTCTACATGGGAGGATGTGAATTTTATATAGAAGCACCCAAAGCTACTCAATCGTTGAGGACAACACTTTTTTGAAGGAGAGGGGCATGCTAGGTCCCTGTATTACTAGTATAGTCCCTTATTGTTGTTAGTGTAACCCCCTTATTGTTATTATTGTACCCTTGTAACCCCCATATTGTTATTATTGTGCCCTTAAATTATTGTTGTTAGGTCGGCTAGGATTACATTGTGGCCCCACTAGGATTACATTATGGCCCCATGGACTCCTATATATAGAAAGAAGGTTTTTTAATTTGTATCATCGAAGAATTGTTCATTCATGTAATGTATTTGAGGTTTCCCCCTCAAAGTGGCTTATTTCTAAGGCGTTGATATCTCTTTTCTTCTATTTTTGGAGCTGGTTTCACAACAACTTGGCTTCACCAGAAGCAAGGAGGATCATTGTGTTTATTTTAAATTAATTGGTGATCATGTTATTTATTTGGTCTTGTATGTGGATGATATGTTGTTGATTGGAAATGACAAAGAAATTATCCAAGATTTGAAGACCCAACTATTCTCCAAATTCGACATGAAGGATCTTGGTGCTGCAAACTATATTTTGGGCATGGAAATTTATAGAGATCGAGAAAAGAGGAAGCTTTGGTTAAACTAGAGGAAGTATGTCGAGACTATATTGCAGAGGTTGAATATACAGGATAGTAAACCAGTGAATGTTTCGATTCCTGTAGGTGTAAAGATGTCTGCTGAACAGTTTCCCAAGGCACAAGAAGAAGAGGAGGATATGTCCCGTGTTCCTTATGCAAGTGTAGTGGGTAGCCTGATGTATGTAATGTTCTATACTAGACCAGACATTGCACATGCAGTGGGAGTATTGAGCAAGTTTATGTCAAAACCAGGGAAGGAGGACAGCAGTGAAGCAGGTTTTTAGATATTTGTGTGGCACTAGTATTATGGCTTGTGCTACCAGGGAAGAACGGGATTAGAAAGAGTGTTGGACATTCGTGGTTTTGTTGATGTAGACTAGGTTGGAGATTTGGACCAAAGAAGATCTACAAGTGGGTATGTGTTTGGCCTATTTGGAGGTGCAGTCAGTTGATGAGTAAAAGACAGTCTGTAGTGGCTCTTTCAACTACAGAGGAAGAATCCATAGCAGCCACTCATGCAAGCAGGGAAGCAGTTTAGTTGCAGATATTGTGTTCAAGTATAGGGTTGGTACAGCAAGCTATAAGGATAGACTGTGATAGCCAAAGTGCAATTTTCTTGGCTAATAACCCTGCTTATCATTCAAAGAAAAATCACATTGATGTTCAATATCACTTTGTGAAAGATATGGTTGAGGCTAAAAGGGTGTTGTTGGTAAAGGTGGACAGTTTGAAGAATTTTTTAGATGAATTGACGAAGCTGTGAGCACTCATAAGTTCTCTTGGTGTAGAGAAACAATGGGTGTTGCAAAGTTGGGTTAATGACTCAGCTCTCCTGTGGCTCCCTGCCGAAAGAAAACAACAAGTGGGAGAATGTTGGGTATGTGTTATATTCTTTCCATGACTAGTCATGCAATGTAGTGATATCTCTGAGCATTGCTCGTAGCCAGCAGGTCATGGGAGATCAGGAGTCTCCTATCTGGGTCTGTGAGAAGCCACTAGAAAAAATTTGGTCCTTATTTTCCGATGGGTAGACCCACCCATGGTTTTGTGCATGGGTTTGCACATGGTTTTGGGGCATGATGGTTTTCGGCCTCTAGTATTTTGTAGATCTGGTCAAGGGAACTACGGTTATGTTCTAATCCTAGGTTAATGGATTAGCATTTATGTATGCTTCGACATGTATATATATGTGTTGTAACACTAAAAGGAATATAATGAAAAATCAATCTGGTCGTCCCGATTTGGGATCCAGGGGAAAATATCTGTGTTTATCTTTTTTATGTTTTATGTTTTATGCTCTTGATATTGTTTATTTTTTGTTTTTAATATGCGTTTGCAGATAATTTCTATACAGGGTTAAAACCTACAACCAAATTATCTTTCTGGAATTTCTTCATGCTTCATGGTCTTCCTAAGGCCACAGATAGTGATGGAGACAGTTATTGGATGAGAAATTTTTGGTAGAATCTTCTCCATTGGGTGGATACCGAGCTGGTGCATGATATGTGTCATCACCCACAGTTGGATGGATGGATGGATATGATGAGAAAGTGGCTGAAAATATACTTGTAGTTCTATGAGACGGGGTAGCAGGAAGCATGGCTATGCTCGCTGCTCTTGGGTGAGTATGGTTACCGCCTGGCATTTTAGATTGGTATGTTCCATTCCTTGCATAGTACTGAGGTGATGCAACGACAAGAAGCATGGCTGTGCTGGCTACTCTTGGGAGAGTATGGCCAAGATATTGCATTTTATATGTCCATTGGTATATCACTGTTTCCTACCTTGTACAATAGTGATGAGATGAAGAAACTGGAGGCATGGCTATGTTGGTTACTTTTGAAAGAGTTTGACCATCACATGACATATCACATGTCAATGGGTATGTTATTGTTTGGGACTTTGCATGATAATCATATGATGTGGTAGCATGAATCCTCGCTATGTTGGTTTCTATTAGGAGAGACTGGTGTGACTTTCTACATGTCAATCAGTAAATCATTGCTTCATGCTTTGCATTATGATGTTGTGGAGTGGCAGAAAGAGTCATTTTTGTGATGGTTACTGTCGGGAGAATACGGATTGAAATTCTCCCATACCTTTCATAATGGAAATGTGGGATGGCAACAGGAAGCCTTGCTACATTGGATTTTGTTAGGAGAGTATGCCCACCATACTTAGTATGATGATGAGGTGGTTTGGTAGCAAGAAGAATTGCTACGGTGGCTACTATTGGGAGAGTATGGTTCGACATTTCACATATCAGTCCATATGTCTCTATTTCCTACTTTGCACAAGTTGAGATGATGCTTATATCAAGAAAGGCCACGAAGGCCAAGGATTGGAGCATGGAGAGACACAATCTACTCCATGTAGCATGGGTTAGAGAGATAGTTTATGAATTGGAATTTCCACTTCGGGAAGGAACCACTATACTTCACATATCGCATGCAGAGAAGAGGCTCTTGGAAAATAGATGGTTGCCACTTAGGGACTCATTCATGAGGAGAGGCATCTAGCTACATAGCTGGAAGTCATTATAGACATTCTAGAGAGGCATCTATGGAGTTGGGCATTCATAACACATTGGAGAAGATGGGGAAACCTTCCATATGAGGATTCCACTTGGAAGGGAGATGGATTTCTGCAACATCCGTTTTTGTAGTTTCTTGAGGACAAGCAACATTTTGGCAGGGAGGACTATAATATTCCAAATTTTCCATGAAATAATTGGAATATTAGAGTCCTTAATTTTCTTATTTAGTTAAGTAAATAAAAGGGTGGAGGGACCCATAAACCTAGTAGATGAATGCAATCCACTTCTATAATGTGAATGTGGGTTAATGGAGTAGTGGAGTAGCATTATGGAGTAGTGGAGCAACATAATAATGAAGAAAGAGAGGAGATCATAGAGAATTAATGAGGAAGATGATGGAGATACTCGAGGAATAAATGCAATATGATGGATATAGTGGAGAAGAAATTGCATAGATGATGGAGGAAGTGGTGCATTAAATGCACACATCATGGAGGAAGTGGAGAGTAATTGTAGCGGTAATGGCGATTATGGAGGACAACACAGTCTATATGGAGGCTAGTGGCCACATGTGCATCACAGTTATGAGTTGGGACAAGGATAGGGGAGGTTTGAAACCATAAAAGGAATACGATGGCAGCAAAGGAAGGGGAGTCTATATTTTTATTGTTGAGTGTCGTAAGACATTTCTTTGCACACTTCAACAATTTAGCTAAGTCTACTGTGTTGTTTAGCACCGGTTGTTCCCAAGCAGGAATACCACCCTTAGCCATATGGGACTTTGAGTGCCTACTATGGGAAGGTTTTCTTGGGGAACATTCATAATCAGGAAATCAATGCCACTTTCATCCACTCTCATCCACACTTCTAAGTATAAGAATTACGCATTCCTGAACTGGAGCTTGAGATTTGGAAGGTTGTTCTGAGTACTTCAGCTGAGAAACCTGTGGAGGGATCAACCGTTAATAATGTGGATCCATTTAATTATTTTGGGAGTTTCATTGTCATATATTGCATGAGGACATCCATCTATTCTCCTATGCAACAATATTTCCTACAAGAACTACATAATTCTGCAGTGAGGGTTTGAGGAGAAGAGAATGTTCCAAGAAACTTAGCTTTGAATCACGTGAGGGATTAAACCTTCACTCAGCGGATCACTTCAATAGCCTGGGATCAGCACTGTATTATCTATCAGTAGGCTACATCATCAACCCTCCTAGATAGTGCAATATTACCCAATAGTTGTGCATGTAACAGATGCATATCCAGTGGAGGAGCTAGATCCTAAGTTTCTCAGCTTGGGATCAGGAGAAGGGACCAACCCTTCAGTTATTGAGATGAGTGGGTGATATTGCTTCATATAGATCATTATTTCAGCCCCAGATCATAATTTTTCTCCAGGGAGTGCGTAACTCAGCGAACAAGGGTGCAGTGTGCAACCCAAAAATGGATGAAATTCGAAACTCAAAATCTGGCCAAACAATTTCTGGGTTTTTGTGGGTTTCTCGAGTAGATTACATGGGTAAAATCCCAGATATTTCTAAGAAGTAATTTACCCTATCACACATAGATCTTCTTCCAAGCAGTAGTAGTTTCTAGCAGGAGCAACAATTTTTACTTTCCAGTGCTAGTTTTCGGTAGAGTTGTTTCAACCATCATCGGATGGCCTAAGTGCATCCCTTTTTGGAGAATAATGTATATTCATTTCATGTTGATAAATAATGATATGGATAAACTGTCTTTGATCATATATATGATGTTTTGATGTATTCCAACATTTTTCCACTTTCATAAGTTTTATTCTTATTTGGAAATTTTCATATGTTCTATATTCCTGTCTTTCCCATTTTGGGATATTACATGGATTTCTTAGCTTCTTTAAGGGCTTTGGTTAGGCCATTC
Organism: Pinus albicaulis; assembly: GCA_034641835.2. NCBI lineage: Eukaryota > Viridiplantae > Streptophyta > Pinopsida > Pinales > Pinaceae > Pinus > Pinus albicaulis. The sequence goes on along the minus strand of CM076580.1, from coordinate 1,075,785,643 downwards.
CCAACATTTGGGTAAGCAATCTGTCAGGCTAGAAGCTTATCAAGGACATATAGTGGAAGAACATGTGGTTTAACTACCACAAACATGAACATAGATAAAATACTCTTCTCCTAGACATTTTCGTATAGTTGTAAAATCATCTTTGGATTATTTGGAAAGTTTGGGGGGTTTTTCCTCAAAAACATCTTGGAATATTGGCAACATAACCCCATGGAATATTTTATAGAAATGTGTTTGAAAATTGGACTCCCAAAGTATATCATGGTAAATATGAATAGGATTGGGGTCTACTAGGGTCGATTTCCATCCCATGGATGGGAAATCAGAAGTGAAATAGAAAACATCCATAATGAATGCGCTTATGTAGAAAGGACGCACAATTTTAGTAGAAAAATTCATTTATTTTACTAAGAAAGAATCTGGGTGGCTATATTATTGGATAAAATAGTTTCCTTATCCATTATATAAGCATCTGAAGTAACAACAATTAGAGGTACCCATTCAATTGATAATTTATGGGTATTAGTATACCCATACAATCTACACATCATAACAGCAATGTAACAACATGAGTCAGCAAGGGAAGTAATAGAATACATACACTTGTCTTGATGCTTGTGCTTATTAGGGTCTCTTCTCCCTTGTCTCATTGGCTCTAACTTGACTTCATTTTATGCTGCAAACTTTTGAACAAATTGTTTGTCATATATCTTATGTGGTTCCAGTAAGTGGTAAATTCTCCTCAATTCTTCGCCCATGAATGAACCAATTAATGTTTGCTTTGAGGTGAGAAAAGTCCTCTATGAGATCTTTAGGTTATCAATGATCCAGTTGACCATGTCTATGTAAGGAAGAATCAATAGGAGAGCGAAAATCCTATGTTCATTAGAGTTAGCAACATTGCTCCAGATAGTTTCAGAAGTAGATGTAGAATCATCTTTCGTGGCTTATCTTTACATGTTTCTAGGTTCTTATTCTTAAAACATCTTATACATAGCCTCCCATGAAGAGACTCTAACGTCTGGTGTGCATGTAGTATCTGATAATAATGGAAGCATTTCAATCACTTGTGAAGAAGGAGGAGGTGGCTACAGTTGTGCCATAGGATTCTTTCTTCCCTTAGGTGCCTTAAACATTTCGTTTGAGATTTGTTTGTTAGGACTAGCCTGTGAGGAGAAATTATAGAGAATGAGAATGTTGTGTAACCAGCTCCAAAAATAGAAGAAAAGAGATATCAACGCCTTAGAAATCAACCACTTCGAGGGGGAAACCTCCAATACATTACATAAATGAACAATTCTTGGATGATACAATTTACAGAACATCCTTTCTATATATAGGAGTCCATGTGGCCATAATGTAATCCTAGTGGGCCACAATGTAATCCTAGCCTACCTAACAATAATAATTTAAGGGAACAATAATAAAAAAATGGGGGTTACAAGGGTACAATAATAACAATAAGGGGGTTACAATAATAACAATAAGGGACTATACTAGTAATATAGGGACCTAACATGCCCCTCTCCTTCAAAAAAGTGTTGTCCTCAACGCTTGAGTAGCTCTAGGTGCTTCTGTATAAACTTCTCATCCTCCCATGTAGAATCTTCAGTGGGTAAGTTCTTCCACTTGATGAGATACTCTGAAATTGATCAATTCTGTAGATTTCGATTTCTTGTTTCTGTGACAGCTTCAGGTTCCAATATGATTTTTCCTTCCTCATCAAGTTCTGGAAATATTGTTTTAATTGGAAGATTTTCACCTATAACCTTATTTAAGCATGAAACATGGAAAAATGGATGCACTCACGAAGAATTAGGAAGCTCCAATTTGTATGCCATAGTACCAATCTTTTGCAACACCTTGTAAGGACCATAGTACTTTGGCGATAATTTATTATCCTTCTTAGCTTGTGTTGTGGTTCCTAGAGACAACCTTGAGTTGTGAAAGACCAGTGCCTAGGACATCTTATATAGCAAGGAGCATGTGATATAGCATGGGGAGTTATCAACAAAAGGCTCTCATGCTATCTCCTGTAAACAGGGAGGTTAATTAGAATGGGACCAAAAATTTCAGAAACTTGACACAAGGAGAGTAATACTATAGAGGCAAGGTGTAAAACTCTAATACAAATGCATCAGACAATTCAAAGGCAGCTTACTGTAAAGAGGGCCGGTTCAAAAATACCTCACAGAAATAAATAATCGGAAGGTGTTTACTGCGTGTGAAAGATGTAAGATAATACTGAATGTCATTGGGATGATATCCAGGAACAAATATCAACATGTAATGGGATTAAAAAATTAAGAATCCATACATGACAATAGCGTTTTAAAAATAACATTCCAAAGAAGCTAATATAGCAGAAGTATGATTGAAGTGAAAAATGGAATAGTATATCACGCCTGAGCCATATTTAAAGCGCTTGACTGGTTCAAACATGAGTATCAACTAGGATAAATTCACGCCGAAAACAAGTGAGCCACTTGCATTCCAGAACATGATACAATAAAAGCGGATGAAATGAAATGAACAATTAAACTAACACGTAAAGGGGAGGGTTACAAACTGTGAGGCACAAAAGACCAGAATCCTCATTAAAGATGGAACTCCTCCTCACTGAAACCCAACGGGCTCTGTACATTCATATAAGAGTTCAACAAAGTGCATACAAAAAATTCTCTCATCGCCTCATTTTCTGATAAATCTGGAACCCTCAATAATCTGTTCTTGGGGAGTTTTATAGGAGAAAAACTAGTAAAGGGAGTGGATGATGAACATTTAATTTGTCTCATTAAGACAGGATGGCGGAAGCGTTCACACCCATACTGCTTAATGGCTCTATAGTGTTGTATGTACTCTATAGCCTACTTCGTGAGTCCTAGTCAGGTTGAGATTGACTTCGGATGTGTTCTTGAAGTCCTTTCTGGCTGTTTGGAGCTCTGCGCTAGCCTTCTGGAATAAATGAACTAGGTGGAGAATATGTAAGGCCTCCATGCTTCATAACTGTTGACTGACAGGCGTAGAAACTTCTGTCAGTGTGTTCATATGTTTAAGGGCTCGAGGAGGCATGAGGGCTTTAATGGGAAGATGTACTGCCTGGAGAAAAATTTCCCGCAGATATTCAAACACATACCTAGCTGTTTGATGTGTTTTGAACAGGAATGCATTCCTTGAAAGCTCAGAGACAGTTTGACCCCTTTCTTGCTTGTCAGGAAATTAATAGAGGGCTAACATGACCAACATTGGCTCCATGTGGGGATGACACGTTCATCCTTGGGCATGTCGAGAACTTTTGCAGACCACCTGTTAATCTTCTACATGGACATCACCCTTCAACACTTTTTATTATTCTCTTCATGATTCATCATAACACACACACATGATTCAAAAGACGAAAACAGAAAACACATGTACAGTATAATACATCAGGCTCTTTCGGCCTGAATCAGAACTGGAAGTAAGGCTTGAGGAACTGATTGTTTACAGGGGCATCGAGCACGTCTCCCTGTAAATTTTCCAAAAGGCTTGAGGAACTGACCGTTTACACGGGCATCAAGCATGTCTCCCTGTAAATTTTCCAACCTAAAAGTGTTATTTCTCCCTTGTTCCACAATCTTAAAAGGGCCAAACCAGAGTGGGTCGAATTTACCATGTTTCCCCTTTTCAGCTCTTCGGATATCCCATCTGAGCACTAAATCCCCAAATTGAAACTTCCTGTCTTTGGCACGCTAATAAAAAAGGTCTTTCATCTTCTCTTGATATTTAGTTAGCCTTTGACTTACCTGGTTCCGTGTTTCTTCTAACTCCACGAGCTGATTGATTCTCCTGGTCACATCATTGGGTTCTTCTTGAATTTCTTGCATGAATCGGGCTACTGGTAAGGCTAACTACACAGGGAATACTACTGCCCTCCCATATACTAATTCATATGGGGACTTTCTGATTGCTCTTTTGCTGGTAATCCTGTTTCCCGACAGAGCGAATTTCAACTAGGAATCCCAATTTTTTTGATTTTCATTGATAGCCTTCTTCAGTGCTCTCATTAGGGTTTTATTTGAAGACTCTGCCAAGCCATTTCCTTGTGGGTAATGCTAGTCTCCTATACCAATAGGAGTCATATTTCATGATTGTCTTGATGAATTATGTAATATGTTCAAACCTTTTTCTTGTTGCAAAGGTGTTCCATATTCTCAAAAAAAATCAAAAAATCAAAAAATTTAAAAAAATGTAAAGAGGGTATACCCTAAAAGAAAAATCAAAGGGTGAAAAGAATAAAATGGCCAAAAAAGTGAAAGAAAATGAACCCCACCAAAATAAAGGCCAAGGAAAGTGTGCAAGTCTAAGTGCCACTACCTTTTTTCTCTTTTGTAATAAATAAATTGTGTGCAACTTGTATTTTATGCCACAATTCATGAACAGTCAAACAGTTTAAGCTTGGCTAGTTCATTTTTCAATTTCCTGTTTTAGAGATAGAGAATAAAATTTGACCAAACTATTTAATCTTGGCAGATAAGTAGATAGGTAGATTAAATAAGAGGCGCTCAATAGTTTAATCTGAGCCCTTGGATGTAATAAGGTTAGAGCTAGATAGATTTTCATATGTAAAAGAAAAGTGTGATAAGGGTTTTCCAGTCTAAGTGCACCCTAATAAAGAAGAAAAAATGATAGAGTAAAGTAGGTAGGCTAGGTAGATGATGTTGCTGAATTACCTACGGTGAATGATGGCTTTTGATGGTTGAAATTTTAACTTTCATCACAAGTGCAAAGGCATATAATACATTGGAAGAATGGCAAGCTAGGCGAAGTAAAATTATTAACTTCCCCTCTCATTTTCCCTAAACATTTCACTAATTTGCCCTAAGTACTAAGGTATTTGAAGATTAAAGGGGCTCAAGGCATTTCCTTGACTTTTGGAGGGACCGGACCCTCGGCCCAATAATTGGAAAAACCGAAGTATTTAAAAAACATTCATCATCACACTCATTCATTTATAAAAAAATATTTTCCTAAGTAAAATCCCATTTTAGTTAGGATATTCATGCAATTTTCCATAAAAACCCTTTTTCATCCAAGCATAAGTTAAATACATTATTCTGATGTTTTATACTTAGCGCTTAGTTCATTTGTCATATTAACTTTTAATTTATTATTTAAATCCATATTGAAATAACCTTTTCCTATGGTATATAACTTCTTTTATGTAGTAACCCAAAAACCCACTTATATAATTTTAGCCAAAGTTTATAAATCCCACGTGTTCAAATAAAATACCCACTTTATAAATACCTTTGGCTAAATATATCTTTATATAATTACCCCGCCCCCTATGGTAAGCGAGTCGCATTGGTTTAAATTACCATATAATAAAAATATATCAAAAACCTTTGAACATATGATTTATATGTTTAAAACAAAAAATAAACACGAATTTTAAATCAAACCAAACTTCGAAACAACCCATCCCTCGCGCATTTTTCATCCCCGAACCTTATCATACAAAGGGATTACTTAATCCTCACGATTAATTAATAACATCCCCTTCCAATGAAAACGCTCCCGATGAGGTTAATTAAAAAATAATCGCGTCGGGCCCACCTGTTAAGTCCCTTTCATCTCGACACTCCGAACACCATCCGATCAACTGATCCAAGATCAACGGCCATTAACGATATCGCTAGCCATCTGCGTCCGAACGATAACGAGCGATGGCCAAGCAGTTTTCCAAACTGTACAGAGCCATGCGTCGTTTGTTATATGGAATCGCTGCCCCTCTGCTCAAAACCGCCCTATCCCAAAAGTGGTGCGATGGAAACCGCTTACCGCCTATCCTCTGTGACACGTCCACCGTACCTGCTGACATCATCAATCAAAACCCGCCACCCTTTTTAATTTTTAAATAAAACAAATTGCGCCTGCATCATTTTCATTATTTCATGCGCCAACTAGTCTCCCATGCAACGAAATTTCAAAAATCAACCATTGAAGACTGCCGATCGTTGTTTTGCTGAAGGAAAATGAAGTCGAATACTCCAGAATTCATTCGCCATAGCCAGTACCTGTTTAACCACTGTTAATTTCCCATAAAAAGGTATTTACTCCAAATTCCCACTGAACTCTGTTAAAAATCCCTGGTTCTGGTTTTAATTTCGCACTAAGGTCTAAAAAGAACTACAATTTGATCTGTTTTAGTTCACAGAACTGCAATTATATTCCCAAAACTGGTAATTGTGCCCATTTTCTACAAAACCCACGAATTTCCATTTCTGAATCCACAAGAACCAGAGATGGAAGTTCCGGTAGCTCTGAATGTCGCGCCCCTCAATGCTCCTCACAAGGACTTGGATTATTTGCCTTTAGCCGATATGGATTTTCAAATTAAGGACCTTCAGCTTAGTGAGAATCCTCTTCGAATATTTTTCCGCTGCAGAGACAATTATTTGAATGGTTCTGACATCTTTGGACTTTGGGAATCAAATCTTCCCATGTACCTTCTCCCCTAGGTCCACATTTTTCCTGAGTTAATCCATTTCTGCCATACAAATTATGATCGTAACTAGCGAGCAGTTTTATCCCCAAGCCAAAGTGTCCTTTTCCCAATAACTGCTCATTCCATAAATGAAATGCTACAATTCCAACCTGGTCAAGCCCTCACCCCCCTGTCCATGGCTGAATTACTTGAGAAATCTACCAATCTATCCCATGAAGAGTTAAATCGCCTATGCCAAACCTTCATGTTACCTGAGCATCAGCCCAAAATCCTTCCCCCTTATGGGTATACTTTTTTCGCTGAAGAAAGTAGACTTATCCTAAACATGATATCTTTCATAATGGGTTTCAATACTAGTGAGTATGTTGATAAATTAACCCTAGTATTGTTAGCTATTTTTACCCCTGGACAGCCTCCTGCTGTCAAGTACGATTTTGAATCTTATATTGCTGACAAAATCCATGACCAGTTCATGAGATTTGGAAATGAGAGAGTGTTCAATTATTCTTCTGTCATATATCACCTCATGATTTACTTTCAATCAGAGAATTTCCCTTTTTATGTTAAGAAACTTGATGCCAAGGGGAATCCCAGGTCAGTCATCTTTTGGTCTGCTATTACTCACAATTCCATTGATTCTCCTTATTCCTATATTGATTTTGTTGACCTTTCTGTCCATCCTGCAACTACCTTGCTGACAGGAGTCTCTCCTCCTAGGGTTAACAATGAAATCAAGAAAATCCTTCAGCTTTCAAAGCAATACAAGATAGGTGATTGGTACCTTTATCAAAACCACACAGAGATTAGAATATATGGATGTGAATTATGCCCATTCAAATTGCCCAAGTATGTCCCAATGAGAATATTTTCATTAGAATATTTCAGGCAGATGAATAATTCAGATATATTTCATTTCTACAATGCAAAGAAAAAGGCTCGGCTCAAGATCAAGAGCCAGTTAGGTCCCTTTATTTGTAATTCTAGGGAAGTCGGAACATAAGCCGAAATAATTTTAGAAGATTATATCAAACTACAAAAGAGTTTCTATTGGGTGCCTTATGACCCAAAAAACTTTATCTGTGATAGAATAATGAAAAATAAACTATCACCATACATCCATCAAAGAATCCCAGAAATAGAACAATATTCTAATACGGATGAATGGGTGGAAGGCACATTGGTTGAAAAAGATAGTGAGCAGGTTAATGTTGAAAATGTGATGAAAGATCTTGAAAAGATACTTGACCTAGACTCTTTTGGATAGGTGCAGATAATAGGATCTTATTCAGCAAGGACTTCACAACGAAAATTGCAGGAGATTAGTACAGTGGAAGTGGAATATAAAGGAAAAGAAAAGGAGCCTGATATACAAGTTATTGAAAAATTCACAATGACAGAACAGCCTCAGAATTCTAAAGGACAGGAGCAAGTATAGATTCCTCCTACTCAGGTCAATGAGCCAGAAATTTCTATTTTACAAACTCCCCTGAATGTAGAAAAGGGTAAAAAAAGAGAGGTTGAACCAGCTAATCTTATTGGTGGCTCCTCTTAACAGCAAGGTGTTAAAAGCCAGAAATTAACTCCTCTTCCAGAACCTGAATCAGTTCAAGAAATCCCTGATAGCCAGGGAAGAGAAGACAATCAACAAATAGGTACAGGTAGTGGGACATCCACTAATTTTCAAAGAAAGGAACTACAGAGGAAAAAAAGAACATAAATATCTTCTTTCAAACCTCCAGTAAAACAAGCCTGGGACATCAAAAGAACAGTCATCAATATAAAAGCCAGGAACGATCCACTTAGACTTCAAGTGTACAACCAATATTTGAAAATGGCTCCTAAAAATCAAGAAAGATTGATGTCAGCCTATGACATCCAACATGGTAAGATGTTAATGAGCCACTTCAAGCCCATGGTGCAGCAACCTCAGTCAGCTGCAGATTACATTAGAACTAATTTTGAAGTCTTAGCAAAGGATATCCATCCTTTAGATCAAATTGAGCTACACAAGAAAACAGGTGAGATGATTTATTCTACTTTGACGGATAAATCAATGATGGCCCATAAGTTGCAGGATTATTTAGATAACACTAATACTCAATTGCAGCTTGAAAAATATTCCTCCCAAGCTAAGGATAATAGAATCAAAACTTTAGAAGAAATAATCATTGTTTTGGGTCACAATCCTAAATAAGTGAAAGGTATCGAAGCTTTGATCAAAAGAAAGGATGATTATATTGCAGCTCTGAGAAAAAAACTGAAATTACCAGCCTCCAGACATCCACAGACTACAGAAATCATCAAACAAAATTATGAGGAAGAACTAATGGATTTTCTCTTAAAATTGAATGAACAACTTAATGCAACTGAGAAAGAGCTTGAGCAAGCATTGAAAGATAAGTAGGCAAATATTCCAGCATCTACAGTAGAAGTAGTGACAGGTACAACAACAACAGGTTAGCCAACAGAATTGCCACAGGGCAGCACTGCAAATTTGAACACTGATGAATTAACAAAGTCAATGGAAGAAATGAAACTTCAGGCCATAGAGCTCTTCAAAGCAAAGGAAAAATTGGCCACTCTAGAACACAAATATGATCTTTCAAAAATGAATGTTGCCGATAAAACAAGGGAAGTGAACAAATTAGAAAAATTGGTTAAGGCATTAGAAAAGGATCTCACATTGGAGAAACCTTTAAGAGAAATAAAGGAAATTCTTTGGGATAATATCATTCAATCAATAAAGGACTTCCGGTCCTCAATCCAAATAATGGATGAACAAAATGACTTAGTTAAATTCGCCCTGGATGAGATTGAAAGAGCAAGAGAAGAGTTGGGAAATATGCCAGAAGAAGCCAATAGACTTATACATTTTTTGAATACTCAAAATAAAGATCAACTTGCAGAATTTGGTATTCAGGACAGGACTGGAACAATTTTGGAAATAAAGAGAGTTTTTACTAAAAGAACTCTGGTACAGAATTTAGAACGAAGGTGCTCAGATATGCAAGAAGAAATCATTTCCTTCAGAGAAAGATTGAATATTTTGTTAAACAGAGGATTGCCTAGTCCTATGGTTTCAGAAGATAAATTTATGAACCTTGATAGTTATGTCGAAAAATTGGACAAATATGCTCATAATCAGGCCAGTTCTTCAACCAGTTCATCAACAGCAGCATTAGCCACAGGAAGAAATCTTCATGACAGATTGGAGAATTTATTTTATCTTGAGCATGAAGTAAATCACTTGTTCCCAAATCAGCCTAATTTCTTTAGATATACTGAGGTTGATGAAACACTGAAAAAATTGCAAAGGACCAGAGTGCCAGAAGCTAAATGGTGGGAAGAAATGATGGAAATTTTGTAAAAATTATCCTTGCATGAATTTTTGCCTATTTTCCACAGTATATCATGATAAAAAGGATAGAAAGATGAACAAAGGTCAAAGTGTATCAGAGAAGTCAAAGGGTATCAGTTAAACGAAGCAGCCAGCACAAAATTACTGGAGAGGACAGCATCAAGCCAAATCATAGGGCCTGCCTCCAGCACATTCTCAAAAGAAGGAAACAACACAACATCAGTTACCATTCTTTCTTATATACGAGACCATCTATCTCTATTTTATTGTAATCTACTTATGAGTCATCCTAGATAATATCTCAAGTTGTTATGAGATATTTTTTGTAAATTTTTGTATAAATATTCCCTCAATCAAAGTATTGAGGGTGGATTCGTAGACATTGCTGTAACATTGACTGTTTCGGAATAAAAGTGATTTGGAGAAATTTCTTTGTGGCTAAGCTGGATGATGAATTGAAGAAAAAGACCTTTTACAGGATTCATGCTTCAGACTAAGGATCAATAAGTTTATCTTTCTCTTGCGTTTTAAAGTCTTTATATCTGCTTATTATGTCACTGTGTTTCATTTCTGAATGATTAATGAAAAGCAGTAAATCAGAAAGTACTTAAGTGTAATCTGATTTTAATCTTTGATTATTCTAATGTTTTCTTCTAAACTGGTTTAAACAAGGAATTCTTAATTGCTCCTGTTTTTCTAGTTTAAGAATTTTGGTTATTTAATAAAGAATACTTCATTTCTCTTTGTTAATAACCACTCAATTTTCCCTCTTATGAATGTGTTGAAAGATTCTTAGTTGCTTTTCATCTATTTAAATCCATTCCATTCAATTTAGATCTAAAATTGTTCTCTGTTAGATTATCTTGCCTTGTAAAACCATCTTTTGTCTAGAGACTTAATCCAATGAGGCCATCTTTTTGACTCCATAGCCCAATGGACTAAAATTCTCAATTTTTCCCTCTGCTATTGAATTCCACCACCCAAATTCAAAACAAAACCCCTGAACTTTATAACTAGCCTAATATCTTCTAAAACGAAGCTAAATTTTACAGAGAGAGCCCTCTCTGGGTACAGATTGGCTAGATTATGTACCTAAAAGATTGGTTTGTGGTTACCTCGGACCCCTTTCCTCTTCCCAACAACTTCAAGGAAAATATGAGTGATAACATAGTGGCGACTCCACTAGGGAATCTGAATAATTTTATTGTTACTATTGTTTATTTTATAAACTACAAACGGAGCCTGAAAGTTAGCCAGATAGCCTTTGAACTACTTTTTCTCTGCAATTGCATAGTAAATAAATGTTGGTTCAGTCTATCTTCGGTCTAGTTTATGAACTGAACTTTGGTTTCATTTGATCAGTTCCTCTAGTTAAAAATAAATCTTTGAGAAAATCTAAATCCAATATCTGGAATTTCTTAAAGAAAATTGTCGAAGTTGTATTTGTCATTCCATTTCAATTAAAAAACCAAAAAATATCACTTAAGAAAACTGGCTTTAGAAAGGACTCGTTATACCAGGGCTAATCCTGATCCAAATCCTCCCCCCGTGTTTGAAAATCCGAATCTGATTCCCAGAATTCTTAGAAGACAAGATAGTTAAGAAAGCTCTGGAAGTTCTCAACCTCTCTATAGATCTATTTCCTGTCCAGTGAAGTGGATTTATCTTGAGGACAAACCTTTTGATGAGCAGTTTGAAACATCTTTATTTGTAAATTTTTCTGAATCTGAGTTATCCAATTTGGTTCCTGACCCATTGTTTCTTGAAGATTTACAATTTGAATTTGTTACATCACACCTTGACAAACATTTGCGAGATTCTATTCAATCTGAAATTACCTCTGAAGAAAATTCAAATATTTCTGTAATCACTTTTGCCTCCCCAAGTTCATCAACTTTTCCCCAAACATCTCAAACTCAGACTACCCGTTCCACTTCTCCACCCATGACTCATAGACCAACCTCACCTGTTATCCCACTACCTCTTCCAATGGCTAACAGATATGCCCCCTTAAGGTTACCAGCTAATCTAGGGGCTATGCCTCAATATTACCAATCTAAAATCACTCCTTTTGATGGTTCTGGTACTTATACTGCTCAACAACATACTAAAAGGATGAATGATTACTTTGAATTTTATGAAATAGATGCTGATGATGTTAGAATGAGAATTTTTGTCCAAAGTCTTACTGGAGAAGTCAGAACCTGGTTCAGGGCTCTTCCTGTAGACAGTATTGTTGACTTACTATCCCTTTATAGATCATTTTTAAATAGATGGGAGAAGAAGAAAGACCCTCTTCAAATCCTATCAGACTTTGGAAAACTAAAAATAGGACCAAATGAGACTGTGCATGATTATGTCACCAGATTCATTGAAGCCTACAATGTTGTTCCCCAAAATCTTAGACCTCCTCCAGATTCAGTATTAATCAAATTCCCTAATGGATTTGATTTTGATATAGCATATCAACTTAGGGAAAGAGCTCCTCAAACTCTAGAAGAAATGCAAAGCATAGTTGTTAGTGTTGAAGCTAACCTGATAGAAAAACGAGCTAGAGCCAGAGCTGAAAGAAGAATGCCTGTAAATGAAGAACCCTCAGCTTTTGATAAGAAACTGGATGCTATACTCAAAGGAATGGAAATACTAGGAGACAGAGTAGAGATTATTGAAAAGAATAAAGCTCCTTGGGATGGTTAACCTGGTAATCCTGTGAGAAATCTGAACTTCAGAAGAAACCAAAATCAAAATACTGGAAAAACTGGTCCTGACCAAAAAATTAGGCCCCCATTCTAGGAAAATTATGTTGAAGGCTCAACTTTTGAGGAACCTACTGATGATGTTCAAATAAACAACTTTACTGAAGATGAAAATGAACCAGAAATTTTCTTGACCCAAGATTATCAAAAAGCTCACGTGATTAAACAGTTTCAAACTCAATTAGGAGAATCGTTTGACTTTAAGGAATGATATGACACAACCATCTACGAAGTTCATAAGAAATACAATTTGAGGAGCAGAAGAGTTTATGTTCCAGAAACAAGTAAACAGAAAAACATAAAGCAACCCCTCAAAGGTAAGGTCAGTGCTACCCCTGTAAATATTCTCACTAGATCAGATCCCAATGCTGCCCATCCAATAATTGAAGATGTATCTGATACTCAACTGAATAATAGAAAAATTTCTAATACTCTTCCCCCTAAAGGAAATGTAGAGGAACCTCTAGAAGTTGAATCAGAAACAACTTCAAGTCACAACCCCACTCATGAAAAGGAGAAAAACACTGAAAACATAGAAGAAAAAGACAACCCAACTGTTTGAAATACCAAGATTCAAAATGAGAAACCTTTTAATCTGGAAGCTGAAGTAGGAAAATTGAAAATAGCTGTTCCACTATCCGAATTAGCTAAACATGATGTCTACAGAAGCCAAATCTATAGATCACTTAATATTCCTGGAAATTATGACACAGTCAATTTTTTTGATGACCAACCCAGATTACTTTTTGGCCCTGAAGTAAATGGAAAACCTGAAAGTGGAGGAACTCCTCCATTTTATATAAGTTTGAATATACATGACAAAATACTTCACAATGCCATTCTTGATTCTGGAGCATCTCATAATTTAATGCCCAAGGCTGTAATGGAAAGATTAAATCTATACATCACCAGACCATATAAAGATCTCTTTTCTTTTGATTCAAGTCAGGTAAGATGTTTAGGATTAATCAAAGATTTGTGTGTTACATTGGTTCAATACCCTGCTAAATCAATTTTGATGGATATAGTAGTAGCAGATATTCCTCCAAAAGATGGTATGCTATTGTCTAGATCCTGGGGTGCCAAACTCAGAGGATCTCTTCAATTAGATATGTCATATGCTACTATTTTAGTATTCAGCCAACCTAAAAGACTATACAGAGAAACCTTGATGAAATATGTTGTCAGTAGTTAGGAGAAACCTGAAAATTTCCCTATCTACTCTGTACACTCTGATATGGACTCTTTTATTCTCTATAATGCTGAAACTGATTTTCCCACTGAACTAGAAGCACCAGAAACAGAACCAAAAGAGATAACAAGTCAGAAATCTAGTATTCAAATCCAGGAAATCTCAGAGGAAAAAGAAACATCAAAAACTCATGAAATACCAGAAGAAACTAAAAAGCCAGATCTCCCTGTTAAGAAAGTTACTGAAAAAAGACCTGATGAAGATTATGAACATGAAATTCTTTGACATTTAGAATTTGATGGCTTAGTTAATAAGTTAGGAGCAGGAGCTGGAATTTGGATACACAATGTTGAAAATGATCATGCTAAAGGCCATGCTTACAGATTTAACTTTAAATTCACTAATAATATGGAAGAGTACGAAGCTCTTTTGTTAGGGCTTAAACTTGTCAAAAATTTAGGAGCAATTAGAGTGTCTATTATAGGAGATTCTGATTTAATTATTAAACAGATCAATGGTGAATGTTTGACAAAAGATCCCAGACTAAGATAATATAGAGGAACAGTTGTAGAGATTCTTAACACCTTTCTACAGGCTCAGCTTACAAAAATTCCAAGAAAAAAAAACTTGCATGCTCATAGCCTCGCAATGTTTGCTAGCACTTGTAAATTACCATTTGAACCTAATCATCAGTTCACAACTGAGATTAGACATAGACCAGCTATACCAAACAATCTTATGAATTGGAAAGTGTTTGCAAATGACAATCAAATTAACAATTTTCTAACTTTAGAGAATGAATTTTCTAATAGTATTATAGATGAAGATACAATCATTGAATCTGATCAAATAAATAAACAAGAAACAAACATTTCTGAAGAGAGTGCCATTTGAATGCTCCATCCAACGAAATTCACCAGAAAATACATGCAGGATCTTAAAAAAATGGAGGTTGATGAGATTATAGAAGATGAATCCGAGATCATTAATCTGAAAGATAATCACTTACCCAAAGGATTGACTCCTCTAGAAGATCTTTTTGACTATAATGAAATTCCACTGAAACCTAAAATGGAACCTCTAAAAGCTGATATTGAGGAATACAATCTGGGGACTGATTAAAAACCTAAAGTAATAAAGTTATCAAAATCGTTGCCTCCAGATAAAAAAAAAAAGTATGTTGAATTATTAACATAATTCTAGGATGTCTTTTCCTGGATTTATGAGGATTTAAAATCATATGACACATCTATAATTCAACATACCATACCTTTAAAACCAGATCAGAAACCATTTAAGCAAAAACTGAGAAGAATCAACCCTGTATTGTTACCTTCAATTGAAAAGGAAATTAAACAAATGTACGACGCAGGAATAATTGCTCCAATTAGATTTTCAGAATGGGTGTCCAACTTGGTCCCTACTAGAAAGAAAACTGGGGAAACTAGACTGTTTGTTGATTTGAGGAATCTAAACAAGGTTTCTTTGAAGGAAAATGATCCTTTGCCCAAAATGGATCACATTTTTCAAAGGGTAGTAGGTGCTTCAAGGATTTCTCTTTTGGACGGGTTCTCAGGATACAACCAGATTCTGGTTCATCCTGATGACCAAGACAAAACAACCTTTACAACACCATGGGGTACTTTCAAATATGTTAAAATGCCATTTGGGCTTAAAAATGCTGGAGCCACTTTCCAAAGAGCAATGGACATTGCATTTTCCAAAGAAATTCATGACTTTATTGTTATATATCTGGATGATTTAACTGTTTTTTACAAAACAAATCAGCAACATTTAGACCATCTTAGACAAGTGTTCATAAAATGCAGGAAGTACGACATTTCCTTGAATCCGAAAAAATCATTGTTTGGTCTTGAAGAAGGTAAACTTCTGGGCCATATCATATCAAAAGATGGCATTAGAATTGATCCTGAAAGAATACAAGCCATATTGCAAATACCTCATCCAAGAAATGTTAAAGAACTTCAAGCTTTCATAGGAAAAATAAATTTTTTGAGAAGATTCATTTCTAGTTTAGGTGAATTAATTAGATTACTTACTAACATGTTAAGAAAGGATTCGAGTATTAAATGGACAGTATAAGCCAAGAAATCATTTGAAGATATTAAAATGGCTTTAACTAGAGCGCCAGTTCTAACCAGTCCACAATTTGATAGAGATTTCATAATTTTTTCATTTGCATCAGAACATACTGTAGCAGTTGTTTTATTACAAAAGGATGATCAAGGATGTGAAAAACCTATAGCCTTTTTTAGTACAACATTAAGAGACGCATCATTAAAATACAATATCATGGATAAACAAGCTTTTGCACTTGTAAAGGCTATTAAAGATTTCAGAATTTATATATTGTATTCTCATGTGATAGCTTATGTACCAACTGTTGTTGTCAAAGACATATTGACTCAAGATGGAATTGAAGGCAAAAGAGGTAAATGGATTGCTACCATATTAGAATATGATATAGAGATAAAACCTACAAAACATATTAAAGTACAGGGATTGGCTCAACTCATGACAGAAACAAATTGCCAAGCCCTGGATATTAATCAACTGAATGACAATCAAGAGATGGCGACTCCACAAATCAGCCAAGCCTTTTTAGACTCACCTTGGTATGCTGACATTGTTTATGTTTTGTTAAACCTGCAAACTCCTCTAGGGTTATCCAGAACTAAACAAAGGTTTTTAAAGATGATATCCTTAAAGTATTGTATCTTAGATAATGTGTTCTTTTGGAAGAACCATGATGGTATTCTATTAAATTGTTTATTGAAAGATGAAGCTGAAAAGGATCTCAATGAATTCCATGTAGGAGATTGTGGTGGACACCTTTACTAGAAATCTACAGCAGACAAGATCCTGAGGGCTGGATTTTATTGGCCAAACTTGTTTTCCGATGTAAAGAAATTTATAACTGCTTTCCATAAGTGTCAAATATTTGAAGGCAAGAGAAAATTGTTAGCTTTACCTTTAAAGCCAATCTCAACCGAAAAAACATTCCAACAATGGGGCCTGGATTTCATTGGAGAAATCCATCCTCCATCTTCTAGCCAACACAGATGGATCCTTACTGCCACAGATTAATTCACTAAATGGATTGAAGCAGTTCCATCCAGACAAGCTAATGACTCTGTAATCATAAGATTCTTAGAGACCAATATATTATCAAGATTTGGCTGCCCTGAGAAAATCATAACAGATAATGCTGCTGCTTTCAAATTAAAAAAAATGATTAGTTTCTGTAATAAGTATCATATTACCTTGAGCCATTCAACAGCCTATTACCCCCAGGGTAATGGACTGGCTGAATCTTCCAATAAAAGTCTTATTAATATCATTAAAAAATTATTGGAAGAAAATAAGAAGAATTGGCATAAGAAACTTATCAATGCATTGTGGGCAGATAGATTTACAACCAAGAAATCAATTGGGACCAGTCCTTATGAATTAGTTTATGGTATGGAGGCTATATTTCCATCATCTTTAGGAGTTCTTGTGGTGAAGTTACTTCAAGAATATCAGGTAGAACCAAATGATATTCAGAGAAGAATAAATCAAACAATCAATTTGCAGCAAACCAGAGAAGAAGTCTATCAAAGATCACAAGTCTTACAGGAAAAATTGAAGAAGATGTTTGACAAAAGAACAAAAGAAGAGGATTTACAGTTGGGAGATAAAGTTTTAAGGTGGGATTAAAGAAGAGAGGATAAAGGAAAACATGGGAAGTTTGACTTCATATGGAAAGGACCTTACATCATACATGCTTTACAAGGAAATAACCCATATTTTCTGAAAGTTTTGGATGGTTCAGAGACTGAGGAAGGACCAGTAAATGGTCGAATGTTAAAGCATTACTTTGATCCTATCTATTAGGACATTCTGATTTCTAACTTGTATATACTATATCCTTTGTAATGTTTTAGTTTGGATTGGATGGTGAATTGCTGGAGTTGAAGCCCAAAGAGAAGGCCCTAAGCTCCAGAGATTTTACTATCATACATAAAATAAAGAAACAAAAAAGAAGAAGATTCCATGGTTCAGATTAAGACATTTTGAGGCATCTGACTTGCTGTTCTTGACTTTTCACCAGGAAAATCCATCCCCAAGTGGAGCTAGTGTTAGTCTCCTATACCAATAGGAGTCATATTTCATGATTGTCTTGATGAATTATGTAATATGTTCAAACCTTTTTCTTGTTGCAAAGGTGTTCCATATTCTCGAAAAAAATCAAAAAATCAAAAAATTTAAAAAATGTAAAGAGGGTATACCCTAAAAGAAAATTCAAAGGGTGAAAAGAATAAAATGGCCAAAAAAGTGAAAGAAAATGAACCCCACCAAAAGAAAGGCCAAGGAAAGTGTGCAAGTCTAAGTGTCACTACCTTTTTTCTCTTTTGTAATAAATAAATTGTGTGCAACTTGTATTTTATGCCACAATTCATGAACAGTCAAATAGTTTAAGCTTGGCTAGTTCATTTTTCAATTTCCTGTTTTAGAGATAGAGAATAAAATCTGACCAAACTGTTTAATCTTGGCAAATAAGTAGATAGGTAGAGTAAATAAGAGGAGCTCAATAGTTTAATCTAAGCCCTTGGATGTAATAAGGTTAGAGCTAGATATATTTTCATATGTAAAATAAAAGTGTGATAAGGGTTTGCCAGTCTAAGTGCACCCTAATAAAGAAGAAAAAATGGTAGAGTAAAGTAGGTAGGGTAGGTAGATGATGTTGCTGAATTACCTATGGTGAATGATGGCTTTTGATGGTCGAAATTTTAACTCTCATCACAAGTGCAAAGGCAGATAATACATTGTAAGAATGGAAAGCAAGGCGAAGCAAAATTATTAACTTCCCCTCTCATTTTCCCTAAACATTTCACTAATTTCCCCTAAGTACTAAGGTATTTGAAGATTAAAGGGGCTCAAGGCATTTCCTTGACTTTTGGAGGGACCGGACCCTCGGCCCAATAATAGGAAAAACCTAAGTATTTAAAAAACATTCATCATCACACTCATTCATTTATAAAAAATCTTTTCCTAAGTAAAATCCCATTTTACTTAGGAAATTCATGCAATTTTCCATAAAAAACCCTTTTTCATGCAAGCATAAGTTAAATACATTATTATGATGTTTTATACTTAGCGCTTAGTTCATTTTTCATATTAACTTTTAATTTATTATTTAAATCCCTATTGAAATAACATTTTCCTATGGTATATAACTCCTTTTATTTAGTAACCCAAAAACCCACTTATATAATTTTAGCCAAAGTTTATAAATCCCATGTGTTCAAATAAAATACCCACTTTATAAATACCTTTGGCTAAATATATCTTTATATAAATACCCCGCCCCCTATGGTAAGCGAATTGAATTGGTTTAAATTACCATATAATAAAAATATATCAAAAACCTTTGAACATATGATTGATATGTTTAAAAAAAAAAATAAACTCGAAGTTTAAATCAAACCAAACTTCGAAAAAACCCATCCCTCGCGCATTTTTCATCCCCGACCGTCATCATAAAAAGGGATTAATTAATCCTCACGATTAATTAATAACCTCCCCCGTCAATGAAAATGCTCCTGATGAGGTTAATTAAAAAATAATCGCGTCGGGCCTGCCTGTTAAGTCCCTGTCATCTTGACACTCCGACCACCGTCCGATCAACTGATCCAAGGTCAATGGCCATTAACGATATCGCTATCCATCCGCGTCCGAACGATAACGTGCGATGGCCAAGTGGTTTTCCAAACCGTACAGAGCCACGCATCGTTTGTTATATGGAATCGCTGCCCCTCCGCTCAAAACAGCCCTGTCCCAAAAGCGGTGCGATGGAAACCGCTTACCGCCTATCCTCTGTGACGCGTCCACCGTACCTGTTGACGTCATCAATCAAAACCCGCCACCATTTTGAATTTTTAAATAAAACAAATTGCGCCTGCATCATTTTCATTATTTCATGAGCCAACCAGTCTCCCATGTAATGAAATTTAAAAAATCAACAATTGAAGACTGCTGACCGTTGTTTTGCTGAAGGAAATTGAAGCCGAATACTCCATAATTCATTCGCCATAGCCAGTACCTGTTTAACCACTGTTAATTTCCCATAAACATGTATTTACTCCAAATTCCCGCTGAACTCAGTTAAAAAGCCCTGGTTTTGGTTTTAATTTCGCACTAAGGTCTAAAAAGAACTACAATTTGATCTGTTTTAGTTCACAAAACTGCAATTATATTCCCAAAACTGGTAATTGTGCCCCTTTTCTACAAAACCCCCGAATTTCCATTTCTAAATCCACAAGAACTAGAGATGGAATTTCTGGTAGCTCTGAATGTCGCGCCCCTCAATGCTCCTCACAAGGACTTGGATTATTTGCCTCTAGCCGATATGGATTTTCAAATTAACGACCTTCAGCTTAGTGAGAATCCTCTTCGAATATTTTTCCGCTCTAGAGAAAATTATTTGAATGGTTTTGACATCTTTGGACTTTGGGAATCAAATATTCCTATGTACCTTCTCCCCTCGGTCCACATTTTTCTTGAGTTAATCCATTTCTGCCATACAAATTATGATCCTAACCAGCAAGCAGTTTTATCCCCAAGCCAAAGTGTCCTTTTCCCAATAACTGCTCAGTCCATAAATGAAATGCTACAATTCCAACCTGGTCAAGCCCTCACCTCCTTGTCCATGGCTGAATTACTTGATAAATCTACCAATCTATCCCATGAAGAGTTAAACCGCCTATGCCAAACCTTCATTTTACCTGAGCATCAGCCCAAAAGCCTTCCCCCTTATGGGTATACTTTTTTCACTGAAGAAGGTAGACTTATCCTGAACATGATATCTTTCATAATGGGTTTCAATACTAGTGAGTATGTTGATAAATTAACCCTAGTATTGTTATTTATTTTTATCCCTGGACAACCTCCTGCTGTCAAGTACGATTTTGCATCTTATATTGCTGACAAAATCCATGACCAGTTCATGAGATTTGGAAATGAGAGAGTGTTCAAGTATTCTTCTCTCATATATCACCTCATGATTTACTTTCAATCAGAGACTTTCCCTTTTTATGTTAAGAAACTTGATGCCAAGGGGAATCCCAGGTCAGTCATCTTTTGGTCTACTATTACTCACAGTTCCATTGATTCTCCTTATTCCTATAATGAGTTTGTTGACCTTTTTTCCCATCCTGCAACTACCTTGCTGACAGGAGTCTCTCCTCCTAGGGTTAACAATGAAATCAAGAAAATCCTTAAGCTTTCAAAGCAGTACAAGATAGGTGACTAGTACCTTTATCAAAACCACACAGAGATCAGAATATATGGATGTGAATTATGCCTATTCAAATTTCCCAAGTATGTCCCAATGATAATATTTGCATTAGAATATTTCAGGCAGATGAATAATTCAGATATAGTTCATTTCTGAAATGCAAAGAAAAAGGCTCAGCTCAGGATCAAGAGCCAGTTAGGTCCCTTTATTTGTAATTCTAGGGAAGCTGGAACAGAAGCCGAAAGAATTTTAGAAGATTATCTCAAACTGCAAAAGAGTTTCTACTGGGTGCCTTATGACCCAAACAACTTTATTTGTGATAGAAGAATGAAAAATAAACTATCACCATACATCCATCAAAGAATCCCAGCAATAGAACAATATGCTAATACAGATGAATGGGTGGAAGGCACATTGGTTGAAAAAGATAGTGAGCAGGTTAATGTTGAAAATGTGATGAAAGATCTTGAAAAGATACTTGACCTAGACTCTTTTGGACAGGTGCAGATACTAGGATCTTCTTCAGCAGGGACTTCACAATGAAAATTGCAGGAGATTAGTACAGTGGCAGTGGAATCTAAAGGAAAATAAAAAGAGCCTCATATACAAGTTATCAAAAAATTCACAATGAGAGAACAGCCTGAGACTTCTAAAGGACAGGAGCAAGTAAATATTCCTCCTACTCAGGTCAATGAGCCCGAAATTTCTATTTTACAAACTCCCCTAAATGTAGAAAAGGGTAAAAAGAGAGAGGCTGAACCGGCTACTCCTATTGGTGGCTCCTCTGAACAGCAAGGTGTTAAAAGACAGAAATTAACTCCTCTTCCAGAACCTAAATCAGTTCAGGAAATCCCTGATAGCCAGGGAAGAGAAGACAGTCAACAAACAAGTACAGGTAGTGGGACATCCACTAATATTCAAAGAAAAGAACTACAGAGGCAACAAAGCATA
The DNA here is from genome assembly GCA_034641835.2 of Pinus albicaulis. NCBI lineage: Eukaryota > Viridiplantae > Streptophyta > Pinopsida > Pinales > Pinaceae > Pinus > Pinus albicaulis. The sequence continues at coordinate 1,075,763,596 of CM076580.1, read as the reverse complement.
GAAATATCTTCTTTCAAACCTCCAGTAAAAGAAGCCTGGGACATCGAAAGAACATTCATCAATATAAAATCCAGGAATGATCCACTTAGACTTCAAGTGTACAACCAATATTTGCAAATGGCTCCTAAAAATCAAGAAAGATTGATGTCAGCCTATGACATCCAACAAGGTAAGATGTTAATGAGCCACTTCAAGCCCAGGGTGCAACAACCTCAGTCAGCTGCAGATTACATTAGAACTAATTTTGAAGTCTTAGCAAAGGAAATCCATCCTTTAGATCAAATTGAGCTACACAAGCAAACAGGTGAGATGATTTATTCTACTCTGACGGATAAATCAATGATGGCCCATAAGTTGCAGGATTCTTTGGATAACACTAATACTCAATTGCAGCTTGAAAAAGCTTCCTCCCAGGCTAAGGATAATAGAATAAAAAATTTAGAAGAAATAATCATTGGTTTGGGTCACAATCCTAAAGATGTGAAAGGTATCGAAGCTTTGATCAAAAGAAAGGATGATGATATTGCAGCTCTGAGAAAACAACTGAAATTACCAGCCTCCAAACATCCACAGACTGTAGAAATCATCAAACAAAATTCTGAGGAAGAACTAATGGATTTTCTCTTAAAATTGAATGAGCAACTTAACGCAACTGAGAAAGAGCTTGAGCAAGCATTGAAAGATAAGCAGGCAAATATTCCAACATCTACAGCAGAAGTAGTGACAGGTACAACAACAACAGGTCAGCCAACATAATTGCCACAGGGCAGCACTGCAAATTTGAACACTGATGAATTAACAAAGTCAATGGAAGAAATGAAACTTTAGGCCATATATCTCTTCAAAGCAAAGGAACAATTGACCACTCTAGAACACAAATATGATCTTTCAAAAATGAATGTTGCCGATAAAACAAGGGAAGTGAAAAAATTAGAAAAATTGGTTAAGGCATTAGAAAAGGATCTCACATTGGAGAGACCTTTAAGAGAAATAAAGGAAATTCTTTGGGATAATATCATTCAATCAATAAAGGACGTCTGGTCCTCAATCTAGATAATGGATGAACAAAATGACTTAGTTAAATTGGCCCTGGATGAGATTGAAAGATCAAGAGAAGAGTTGGGAAATATGCCAGAAGAAGCCAATAGACTTATAGATTTTTTGAATACTCAAACTAAAGATAAAATTGCAGAATTTGGCATTCAGGACAGGACTGGAACAATTTTGGAAATAAAGAGAGTTTTTACTAAAAGAATTCTGGTACAGAATTTAGAACGAAGTTGCTCAGATATGCAAGAAGAAATCATTGCCTTCAAAGAAATATTGAATATTTTGTTAAACAAAGGATTGCCTAGTCCTATGTTTTCAGAAGATAAATTTATGAACCTTGATAGTTATGTCAAAAAATTGGACAAATATGCTCATAATCAAGCCAGTTCATCAACAGTAGCATTACCCACAGGAAGAAATCTTCATGACAGATTGGAGAATTTATTTTATCTTGAGCATGAAGTAAATCACTTGTTCCCAAATCAGCCTTATTTCTTTAGATATATTGAGGCTGATGAAACACTGAGAAAATTGCAAAGGAACAGAGTGCCAGAAGCTAAATGGTGTGAATAAATGATGGAAATTTTGTAAAAATTATCCTTGCATGAATTTTTTCCTATTTACCACAGTATATCATGATAAAAAGGATAGAAAGATGAACAAAGGTCAAAGTGTATCAGAGCAGTCAAAGAGTATCAGTTAAACAAAGCATCCAGCACATAATTACTGGAGAGGAAAACATCAAGCCAAATCATAGGGCCTGCCTCCAGCACATTCTCAAAAGAAGGAAACAACACAACATCAGTTACCATTATTTCTTATCTACGAGACCATATGTCTCTATTTTATTGTAATTTACTTATGAGTCATCCTAGATAATATCTCAAGTTGTTATGAGATATTTTTTGTAAATTTTTGTATAAATATTCCCTCAATCGAAGTATTGAGGGTGGATTCTTAGACATTGCTGTAACATTTACTATTTTGGAATAAAAGTGCTTTGGAGAAATTTACTTGTGGCTAAGCTGGATGATGAATTGAAGCAAAAGACCTTTTACAGGATTCATGCTTCAGACTACGGATCAATAAGTTTATCTTTCTCTTGTGTTTTAAAGTCTTTATATCTGTTTATTATGTCACTGTGTTTCATTTCTGAATGATTAATGAAAAGGAGTAAATCAGAAAGTACTTAAGTGTAATATGATTTTAATTTTTGATTATTCTAAATGTTTTCTTCTAAACTGGTTTAAACAAGGAATTCTTAATTGCTCTTGTTTTTCTAGTTTAAGCATTTTGGTTATTTAATAAAGAATACTTCATTGCTCTTTGTTAATAATCACTCAATTTTCCCTCTTATGAATGTGTTGAAAGATTCTTAGTTTCCTTTCATCCATTTAAATCCATTCCATTCACTTTAGATCTAAAATTGTTCTTTGTTTGATTATCTTGCCCTGTAAAACCATCTTTTGTCTGAAGACAATCACGTTGAAGCAATCTTTTATACATGGCCAATGGACTAAAGTGACCGAATTTTCCCTCATATCGAATTCAAGGACCCAAATTCAAACAAAACCACAGACTTTACAAATAGCCTAATATGTTCTAAAACAAAGCTAAATTTTATAGAGAGAGCCCTCTTTGGGTACAGTTAGCTGAATTTATTGCCTAAAGATTGGTTTGTGGTTACCCGGACCCCTTTTCTCTTTAGCAACTTGAGAATACGAGTGATAACGGAGAGAATAAGCATAAACTAAAGAACACCCCCTAGGAACAACCAAACAAATCCCCAAAACAGAAACCAGAATCAAAATTTTAGAAGAGACTCGTCGCAAAACAGACCAAGGGAAAATGATCAACAAATCAGGCCACCCTTCCAAGATAACTATGTTGACAAAGGGGAAAGAGATATTGAACAACCAGATGAGAATCATCTAAACTTAATAGGCTTTGATAGTGAGGGTGAGGTTTTTCTCACAGAAGAAGAACAAGGCTTTTTCTCCTCAAACCAAGACGAAACAAGCTATGAAGATTTTGAAGACCATGAATTGGGATTAGAAAAATCCATAGTGGAATTCCATAGGCAATATGATCTTAGGAGTAAGAAAAACCAATACAAATCCAACAAAAACAACTCAGACACTACTGTTAAGAAAACTCCCGAAAACATTCTTAAAAGAACAATAGACAATAACAGCGCCATGGCTAAGAAAACTGATCCCAACAAGGATAAAACTAGCCAACCAGGAGTTGACACAAGTTGTCCTAGCACCTCTACTAATGGCCCTGAGAAAACTCTAATTACCAAATCCCTGAATCAAAGTCAACAAATTAAAAATGTGGAGAAATTTATGGCTGATAAAACTGATGTAAATATGTCTAAAACTCAAGTACCTTTCAGTTTTGAAGGAGAGATCGCTAAAATCAAAACAACCATCCCTCTCACTGAACTGGTAGCTTAGGATATGTACCACTCCCAAGTCTTGAAAGTCTTGAGCATAGGAAATGATACCAACACTCTGAATTTGATAGATGATAAACCAGAGCTGTTGTTTGGACCCGAAGTAGATCGAAAATACCAGGAAGGAGCCATTCCCCCATTCTATGTTATCCTAAACATACACAACAAAATCCTACATATTGTCATGCTAGACTCTGGTGCCTCTCACAACCTCATGCCGAAGGCAGTGATGGAAAGATTAGGCCTAGAAATAACCAGGCCCTACAAAGGTCTATATTCTTTCGATTCAAGCAGAGTTAAATGCTTGGGCCTGATCAAGGACTTGTGTGTCAATCTGGCACAAATCCCTGCTAAGAGCCTGGTCATGGATATAGTCATGGTTGACATTCCCCCCAAATATGGCATGCTTTTGTCCCGATCTTGGGGAGCCAAACTTCTGGGGAACCTCCAACTTGACATGTCTTATGCTACTATCCCCATTTTCATTCAAACCAAAAGATTGTACCAAGAATCCCACATGAAATATATGGTGAGTAGCCTAGATAGGCATAACAACACCCCAGTTTATTCCATACATTTAGATTTGGATTCTTTTATCTTGTATAATGAGAATGAGATTAGTGCACAAGTAAAAGGAAGTGAGAAAGAGCTAGGCCCACCGGAACACCCATACTCACCCTCAAATGAGGAAAATGATAACAAAAACTCTATCAACCCTGAACAACAACTCAGTGATAAACATAAAATAGAAACAATTTGGAACATGAGCTTTGACGGTTCATGTGGCAAGGCCGGTTCAGGGGCTGGTGTTTGGATACATAACACAAATGAGGGCCATTCTTACAGATTGGAATTTCAATGTACTAATAACATTGCAAAGTATGAGGCTCTCCTCCTCGGTTTACACTTGCTTGAAGACTTAGGAGCTAAGAAAATATCAGCCTAGGGATATTCAGAGTTGTTCATTAAATAGATCAAAGGTGAATACTCAGCCAAGAACCCAAGATTAAGAGAGTATATAAATCTAGCCTAGACCTCCTCAAAAATTTTGAGAAATATGACCTCACTTACATTCCTAGAGCCCAAAATAGTCTTGCCAACGAGCTCACCTTTGCTGCCAATAATTGCCAAATACCACTTGCAAATGAACAAAACCCTATCAAATTCAAACATCGCCCTATGGTACCCGACAACATTAATCATTGGCAGGTATTTGAGGGTGACGAACAAATTGATGATTTCCTACAATCTAGGAATGAATTTACATTGACTAAACCTAGCTTAGAACATGGGGAAGATGGTCCTGCTAAAGATAGAGATCATGAATCAGAGTTGCCCTCTTTTACTGATATAAATCTGATCACACATCCTTATAAATTTGAGATGTGTGAGGACCTAGACCAAAGAGAGCTTGAAGTCTTACACTGTAATAATGACACATTACCAAGAGGCCTTGCACCTTTGGAAGAGTTGTTCTATTTTAATGAAGTAGCTAAGAAACTAAAGATAGAGTCTACTAAGGCCGATGTAGAGGAATACAACATAGGAAACACTAGGGAACCTAAAATGATCAAACTTTCTAAGACCCTTCCTCCTCACATAAAACATAAATATATTGAGCTCTTCAAAGAGTTTAAAGATGTGTTAGCATGGGGGTATCAAGATTTAAAATCTTATGACACAAGCATCATTCAACACAAAATCCCTCTCAAGGAGAACCAGAAACCTTTCAAACAAAATTTAACAAGAATAAACCCTGTCTTATTACCTCTAATTTAACAAGAGTTCAAAAAGATGTATGACTCCAGGATAATAGTTCCTCTCAGATACTCCGAATGGGTTTCAAACCTTGTGTCAGTTAGGAAGAAAACTAGAGAGATCAGACTTTGCATTGAATTTAGAAATATGAATAAGTCCTCCTTGAAATAAAACTATCCCTTGCCTAAAATGGACCACATACTACAAAAGGTAGTTGGCTCTAAAAGAATCTCACTACTCGACAGTTTTTCGGGTTACAACCAAGTGCTAGTATTCTCGAGTGATCAACACAAAACTGCCTTCACCACTCCTTGGGGCACATTCATGTATGTTAAAATGTCGTTTGGATTGATGAATGCAGGAGCCACTTTTCAAATAGCCATGGACATAGCCTTTTCAGAATACATAGGCTACTTCATAGTCATTTACCTTGATGGCATCACTCTTTACTCCAAGATCGATGAAGAGCACTTGGTCCACTTAAGAAAAGTTTTCAAAAAATGTGGGAAATATGGCCTGTCTTTGAATCCCAAGAAAACATTGTTTGGTCTCGAGGAAGGAAAAATCCTTGGCCACATCATCTATGAAGAAGGAATTAAAATAAACCCCAAAAGAATTGAAGGCATACTGCAAATCAGCCATCCTAGAAACATTAAGGAATTGCAATCCTTTATTTGGAAAATCAAATTCTTAAGAAGATTCATCCCCAACCTTGCGGAACTCTTGAGAAATATTACAAACATGCTAAAAAAAGAGGTAGGATTTAAATGGACTTTGGAGGCCAAAAAATCTTTCGAACTGGTTAAAAAAACACTCACCCAAACACTAGTTCTAATAAGTCCTTATTTCACCAAAGACTTCTATATTTGCTCATTTGCATCTGAACATACTATCGTTGCAGTATTGTTACAAAAAAATGAAATGGGACAAGAACAGCCCATAGCTTTCTTCAGCAAATCCCTTAGGGATGCTCCTTTAAAATATAACATCATGGAAAAACAAGCCTTCACATTAATAAAAGCATTGAAAGAATTTAGAGTTTATATTGCATTCTCCTATGATTTATTTTGTTCCGCACACAGCTGTCAAAGATATCTTAAATCAAGATCTCGATGGTAAAAGGGGAAAGTGGATTGATATTATTTTAGAATATGATTTAGAAATCAGACCCACTAAACTAGTTAAAAGACAAGGACTTGCAAAAATCATGGCTGAAACAAATCTCCAAGCATTAGATATGAATTTTGTTGATTCTTTCGAAGAACAAGAAGAATGCACAGCTCCTCATGTTGAAGAAGTATTTTTAAATTCACCTTGGTATGTTGATATTATTTATGTGCTACTCTATCTTAATGCTCCTCCTACCTTATCAAAGACAAAAGCAAGATTCCTAAAACAAAAATCTTTAAAATTCTGCATTTTAGATGAAGTTCTATATTGTGAGAATCCTATTGGTATATTGCTTAAATGTTTTCTTAAGGATGATGCAGGAAAGATCATGCATGAAATGCATGAGGGAGAATGTGGGGGCCATCTTTAATGGAAAACCATAGCTAACAAGATCCTTAGAGCCAGTTACTATTGGCCCACCCTGTTCTCTGACACCCACAAACTAGTCATGACTTGCCATAAATGCCAAATTTTTGATGGCAAGAGAAAGCTTTTACCTTTTCTTTTACATTTGATCATTGTTGAAGCTCTGTTTCAACAATGGGGTTTAGACTTCATTAGAGAGATCCACCCTTCTTCATCTGCCCAACACAAATGGATCCTCACCGCTACTGATTACTTTACCAAATGGATAGAAGCCATCCCCTCTAGGAATGCCACCGATTCAGTCATTATCAAATTTCTTGAGACCAACATTCTGTCTAGATTCGATTGCCCCAGGAAAATCATTACAGAAAATGCGGCTGCCTTTACATTCTAGAGGATGGTTGACTTCTGTTATAAATATCACATCACACTAGGAAATTCCACAGCTTATTACCCTCAAGGTAATGGGTTAGCCGAGTCCTCTAATAAAAGCCTGGTCAATATCATTAAGAAGCTTCTGGAACAAAATCAAAAGGCATGGCATGGAAATCTAGTACATGCACTATGGGCTGATAGACTAACCACCAAGAAATCAATCAACATGTCTCCCTATCAATTAGTGTATGGCATGGACGCCATTTTCCCGACATCGTTGAGAATCTCGGTAATGAAACTATTACAAGAAGTACAATCAGAAGAAAATTACATGCAAAGGAGGTTGAACCAAACTATCCATTTACAACAGACAAGAGAGGAGGTGTACAAAAAGACATAGTTAGTACAGGAAAATATAAAGAAAATATTTGACAGAAGAATCAAGGACAATGATTTCCAAATTGGAGATAAGGTGTTGAAATGGGACTCAAGGAGAGAAGATAAGGGTAAACATGGTAAGTTTGAAAAAATTTGGAAAGGTCTATTCATTATCAGTTCAGCTATAGGAAACAATGCCTTCTTTTTACAAGAACCTGATGGAACTAAAACATTTGAATGTCTTGTCAATGGCAGGACACTAAAACATTACTTTTGTCAATATTCCTAGCTTTAAAATTTTCACTCATTGTACATACCATTGTGTGAAGAAAAAGTAAAAAAAAGAGAAAAATATAAAACATAGAAAAACTGGAAAAGAAGGCAGGTTCGAAAGAAAAGGTACAACCCCATACACAAAAAATAGTAATATTGAAAGTGTGCAAGCCTAAATGCCACTACTGATGCAAAAAGAATGTCTTGTTCAACTATCTAGCCTAATCATGGCTGAACATGTTTTAAATCTATTGTTGATAAGTTAGTAAAAAGAATGCTGGTCAAAACATTGAAGCTTGACTTGTCAAAGAAAATAGATTAGGAAAGAAAGATACTGGTTTCACATGCTCAAAAAAGAGCCAAGGAGAAAAATAGGGATGAATAACAAACTATGTATCTTAGCCCTGATTTTTCTAGTCTTCTTTTGTACAAAAAATAACATTTGTGTGCAGCTTGTTTTTATGCCACAAACCCATGATAAATCAGATTGTCTAATCTTGATTTAGTCATGCTTTCAATTTCATGTTTTTAGATTAGTGAATAAATCCTGTCAAACATTTTAACCTTGACAATTGAGTGGAATAGGTAGAGAACCAAAGGAGTTCAATAACTTAATATGAACTCCCGGAAGAGATAAGTGTAAAAGTAGATAGTTTGTTTTCGCTTTCCAAATAAAAATGTCAATGGGTTTTCCAGTTCAAGTGCACCCAAGGAAGGAAAAATGTTAGGTAAGTACGTTGGGTAGGTAAAAGTGAAGTTGAGCTAATCATGCTTTCAGATTTTCAAAATTACTATTTCATGGAAAGCATCAGCAAAACAAAAGAGAAAATCCGCCCAATGGATGAGGCACTAGTCTTCAAAAACCAAGAGATCTGAGATTTTGGAAACCTCCTGAAAAGGAGCTTCCCTTCCCAAGTGGAGCCATTGTTAGTCATCAGTAATTTTCACCTGTTTAGATGACTAAATGCTTTGTCCAATATTTCTAGAAACAGAGTTCAAGAATCATGTGAGTTCTAGAAATCTCCTCAAAGAGAATTTTTTTCACTATCCCACATCCTTGTCAAATCATGGCCAATCTATCGCCCAGATAAAACCAATGTCCCTCACTCTAACACTCTGTCTCTATTTTCCTAAACTCTCTACTTTCACACCTTGTTTCGCCAATTAAACCAAACTTTTCTCTTACTCACCAAGTGCCTCAAGCAATGGTATTGTCAAAAATCCCTGTCTAAAAGCTCTTTGAAGTAAAACAAGGTTTTCTAGTTGTTTAGGATGATAGTGCATAATAAAGTGTCAAAAACCCTGTCTCCTCATCCAAACCCTGTTTGAATTTTTCAGTCAAAAACCTATTCTAAGGACATTACCATAAGTCAAATAGGGTCACCTAGGTTATGCACTATCATGGTTCTAAATGCACTATTTCCACAAGTATTCAAAGGTGAATTCAAGAGAACAAAAGGATGAGGCTTGTCATTATCCAAAGAACATCAAAATACCTCCAATGGTATTCTCTTGATCAAGAAGTAAGTCTGAAAAGGAGAAAATTTACCATGTCTAAACATTTCTGTAAAAATGTTTTGTAAATGGTCAAGAGCAGAAACAAAGGCAAAGAAGGAGACCTAAAAAATCTCATGAAGGCATCCACAACTGGTAGCAAGATAAAAACAGGCTTAAACATTTACAAGGAAGAAAATGATCTCATCAGAGAGTGTTATGAAGTGCTGGCCATCAAAAGGTCCATGCAGGTCATAAAAGACAGTTTCACATAAGCAACACTATACCTCAAATAAAAAAGATCATTTAAAATTTGTTTGAATTCAAGCATGAAACTTGTAGAGGGACAGCTACCCTTTGCTTGAATTCCTGCAAAGAGGACCAAAAGACATCATATTAGCCATGAGGTAAGGTAAAGTAAGGAAGGTCATCATATGAGAAGAGCATTCACAACCTATAAGAAAGCAACAAGGTATTTGTTTGTTGGGAATCAAGATTTATTGACTGTTTTGACCAAGAAATAGAGCAATGATGAACTCAGAAGCATGGGAAGAGAGACAAAGTGGGTCAAAATAGTGACCAAGAAACCTCCTTCATCATAGCAGATGGTTTCAAAGGTTTTTCAGTTACCCTAGGGTTTGGCAGACAAGCACTAAATCCCAGTTCAAAGGTCTTTTTCTCTAAAAATATTTAAAGACATCTTCAAATGGCCAAAGGAGACAAAAATGGGTGGAAATTGCCAAAGACAGTAACTATGATAAGCAAGGGCCATTATGTGACAAAGCAAGTTTTCCAAGTTCAAAAGAGACAATGATCAAAGTAACCTAAAACAAACAGATATACCCTTGGTTTATAGTAGAACAATGAAACTCCCAACAAGGACCTCTTTGTCAAAATACTGTTATGCAAAAATGTGACTAAGATATAAACAACACTTCACAGAGCTGGTAAAGGTGTTTTTCCAGAGAAATAATGACAAAGTCAAATGAAAGAATGTTTCAAACACAGAATATCAGTCAAAGGAGAAATGGCAAAAAGGGATGAGTTTGCTGTGTGTAGGTGTTAAAAGTTCAAAACAATTTTTTTTCCAAAGTATAAGCTGAGAGGCATGGGCTTAGTGTCTTCAGGAAGATTTTCAAAATAAGGAGAACCTTAAGAAGCCTCCAGCAGTGAAAAAAGAACCATGTTTTCATCAAATTGTCCACCTACAGGACCAAAACAGTCAAAGACACAGTGAGAAAAATTAAGCAAACAAGAACATTAAAAATTTGTGTTTTGAATTCAAATTTATTTTCAAAAGGGTTATAAAGGCATTTTTGGTACTCCCCCTGCACCATTTTTTATCTCCAAGCCAAAGGAAGCCGTTGAGATAATTTTTCGAAAGTTTCTATGCAAATCAGTGAAATTTTGCAGGAGTTACACACCGAGGCCGGTGTTACACACCTGGACTTCGGCGTTATGCACAGGAGGGGTGGCCACAGTGTTATTTAACATTGTATTATGAACCCAAGGCCTGGGACTACGCACCTAGGCTAGTGTTATGAACAGACACAACAGAGTGTCTACAAACTTCCTTTTACACATATATGCTATGCTCCTGAAGCCCGAATGGCTCATCTCCTGCCTGTTATGCACCAGTGTTATGCACCTATGCTACACTCCTGAAGCATGACTCACCTGTCTCCTACCTGTTACGCACCTATGCTATGCTCCTGAAGTCCGAACAACCCGTCTCCTGCTTTTTACGCACTTGCGCTACTCACCAGTGTTACGCACAGATAGAGTTTGTCTAAAATTTTCAAAAGGAGTCAAATTTCGATTTTTTCACCTTCAAAGCTTCTGCAAAAGTCAAGACACAAGGTTTGTGATTTTTTTTCTTGCCTCCAAAACTTTCATTTTCCTAAGAAAAGTCATATCTAAAAGGCTTAATTAAACCAAACCCTAGGCTACCTAAGAAATCAGTTTTAAACACCTTTGGTTAGGGTTTGAAGGAAATTTTTTTTATATGTGCCAGAGGAGGCTAAGTGACATAAAAAAAACCTCTAAAACACTAAGTGCACTCTTGGAGAGTTTCATCTTGCCTTCATTTGCACAAATTTTCCCTCACTTCACTATTTGCAACCTTTTGACCCAAAGTCCCTCAAACAATTTTTAAAAAGCCTTATGTGCTAAAGAAACAACCACCATGTCTGAAGCAGAGATTCACACCAGTAGTGATGAAAGCCAAAGACCTACTGAGCCTCAGAAAAAACAAGGGAGGAAGGGCAAATATGTTTGAGCCCTTAGACGCAGTTCATATTACTTCCTCTCCCATGATCCTTTCATGCTTTCAGGATGTTGGGTGTTATCAGTTTTGTGAAAAGGTTAAACAAGTCACAATCCACTCTGACTTGACTAGATTGTTTTTCATTGGCTTGAAAAATCACCAAGTTAGCCTAGAAGGAGTGGAGTTTGAACTCTCATCTGAATCCATTTCCAAAGCAACAGGTATACCAGACATTGGCAAGATATGGCTTAAACAAAAGAAGTTGGAGTTGTGATATTATGAACCCTACCTAAAACCAAGTTGTCAACAAGGCTACAAGGTTGTTTTCCCTTTTACCCACTTGCCAGAGAGGTATGCCTTGTTGATGAAACAAATTATCAAGTATTTCATCTGTGAGGGGAGATACTCCAGGATTTATTCATATCATATAAGGTTACTAATGCACTTCACCAAAGTCAAAATGATGAATCTACCATACTACCTTTTCCGAAGCATTGACAAGATGGCCTCACTTGCCAAGAAAAGAAGTTATGAATGCCAAATGCCGAGCCTTTTCCACCACTCCTTGATAAAAATGATTGTCTAACATTAGCTGCAGCAACAAGGAATCCCTTGGGAAGTCTTCATCTCACATTATGTGTTTACAAACCCCCAAGCCTTCTTTCAACAAAATTTACCCTCCACTTCACAACCACCTACCTCCACTCCTCCATCATCTCTCCATGTGCCTTCTCCACAAATAAATTCACCCCCTATCCCTTGTCCTAATGTACCAAGTGAATATGTTCCCCCAATGCGTAATAAAGGAAAACAACCAACTAATATTGAAGGAAAAAAGGAAGAGAAATGTTGGAAATGTGGAGACAAATATTTCGCAGGACATAAATGTGCCTTTTATACAAGAAATATCATTTCCAGCAACAGTAAAAAAACAGAAAAAGATGATGCTGAAAATAATGATGGAGAAACATCAGTAGGAGAGGGCACAGATGTTCAAGAATTGAGAGAAATGTTGATGATGGGTATAGATCAGGAACAAGGGTGTGCTGCATCATCCAGTGGTTTTGTTAATGATGTTGATTGCATTCAGAAACTTCATGATGATAGAAATCGTGGGCATACCAGAGTAGCATTTGAGAAAAAGGACCTTTTATTAAAACATCTCGAATATGTCTACAAGGAAGCAGGATGTAAAATCACAACCCTTGGGTATACTACAGAGCAAGCTCACAAGGCTATGCTGCGAAATGGTCACTGCTATGGAAGTATTGATGTGCTTTCTAACATTGTCAACAATTCATTGGCTTATTTGAATAGCGGTTGCAATGAGTGCTTTGATGAATCCGACATTCCCTTTAGAGAGTTAAAAGAGCTAGAGAAATATGTGTTGACAGGACTAGTGTGCTTGCTTCGCCAGGTTCGACCACAATTGAGCAAAGGGGATGCTATGTGGTGCCTCCTTATGAGTGACCTTAATGTTGGTCGGGCAAGCACATTAGAAATTCCTTCTCTACCATCTGGCGATGAAAAACACATCATTAAGCCAATTGGGAATGGACCATCTCTTTCGACTGCCATGTCTATGCCATCACCAATCATACCATCTGGTTCATCTTCTAGTTTTGTGCTTGTAAATACAGCTTCGGAGCCATGTAGGATGTGTGCTGAAACAAAGAAAATATCTGGTCTGAATTTGGCACAAGTTGGTACAGCTGCTGTTGATACATCATTTTCAGCTCAAAAAGGTTTCACATTTGATGCTGGGACATCGCATACACATTCTACGAACACTACTCACTTTAGCCCAAATGTTGTTCTCACTCCTTCTATTAAACTAGCTTTGTTGAAGAAGAATGCAGCTACATTGATTAAAGGCAGTCTCAGGTTGGAAGTTGAAAAATTGCAGGCCAGTCATCTTGACATAGACACTCTTTCTGAAACTGGTAGCCTCAACAATGATTCAAATGATGCTGCTGAAAGATTTGGAGAAACAGGGATGTTAAAAAGCACTGGAAATAGTATTGGCAGAACATCCAATGGTGGTTCAAAATGGAATGTCAATGAAGCAAGGGAGGTTGGTGGTAGCCGTTCAAATACGATTCAAGGAGTGGTGCTGGAAATTGGAAATGATGACTTTCGGGCTTTGGATTTTCGAGCATTGACAAAGAACGAGCCTTTTTCTCAGTTGCTTCACTGTCTATTTGTGTATCCTCTAACAGTTAACTTGAGTAGCAAGCGCAATCTGTTCATGAGGGTTGAGTTGCGGAAGGACGATGTGGATATCCGTAAACATGCACTAGAGGTTATATATCAAAAGGATAGAGGTGTGTCATTTCAGAAGTGGGCTCACACACAGGTTGCAGTTGGTGCTCGAACAGCATGCTACCATGATGAGAAAAATAATGGGCACCTCGACGCTTCATACCAAATCATTGTTGTTGGCAACAACTCGCAGGAGAATGTAGTCGTCATCAGATTTATAGATGATTTTCGCCCACAGAGCGATGCACCATATTATTTCGATACCCATTTTCTTTTCTGCATTAAGGAATTATTTGGGGATCAGGATATAAAATCACCTATTGTAGCCGAGGCTCATTGCCAACTATTTTCATTAATTGGAAAGCAATTGGAAGAGATGCAGCAGGGTGACTCGAAACAGAAGGGAACATCTATTTATCAGAAGGAAATATCGAATTCACTTTCTGCTTCTGCATATAATAACATCACGCAACCGTTTCCGCTTCGAATGCAGTACATCGCGGGAAAATTGAACTTGGAATTTCTGGTTGTCGAGGATTCACCTGTTAGGGAATCGCGGCAAAGGAAGCGAGAGGCCCGAACCCCGGCTCTGGCTGAAACACCGGCAATTGAACCCGTTGAATTGCAACGTGTTGGAGCTCTCAGCCTGGAGGATGATCCAGTGACTCAAAGCGATGAACCTCGCGGAAATAAACATGGTTGTATTCGCGTCGCATAAGAGGTCAAACGATACGAGGGACAGGTTATAATGTTGCGTAAAGGGTGGCATCGATTCAATACATCCATAAATTCTAATTATATAACATATATATATATATATATATGTTATATATAAATTATATAAAAAAAAAATATTAATTATTTAATTTATAATAATAATAATATATTATTATTATTATGATAAAAAAAAAATGGATTCAGGATGATGGATGATGTACTGGTGAAATATATAAAAAAAGTATCAGTGACAACCGATATGACTATTGCAAGATGAAGACTATTGCCAACAATATAGCTTTGAGGGCAAAGCTTCTAAAGGAAGAGGCAATGTAACAAATATAATTTGTATAGAATAGAATAAATATAATTACTAACTAATCAAATAGTGATTATGTTAAGTAGTTGTTAGTTAGCTGAAAAGGCATGTCTAAAAGACATGCCCATTCATGAAAGGTCACCTGCATAGGTATAAAGCAGGGCCTCATTGTAATCATTCAAGTCGTCTTATATCTTATATCATATCAATAAATATTATTATTTAAATACCTCTTGTGTTTATAAAATTAAAGCCACTTTATAATTTAAAGCCAACAACCCTACAAGTTTTTTGTTGTTAAGGTGTTACGCACAAAACTGGTGCATCCTCGGCTCTCCAAAGTTTGGATTTTTCACATCACCAATAGTCTACTCACCAATTTTCAAATCATTTGGAGCATTTTTACCTCGAGTCGAAAACATGAGCGATTTGACATTTACCTCCTCTTAGGATGGTGTTGCGCACAAAGAAGTGTTGGGAATTTGATTTTAGCGGAAAATAGCATCCACTTAGCACAACTCAAACATTTTTTTGTAAATTTTACTCATCAAGATTTCCAACGAGCATCCTCTATGGAAATCCGTTGTCGAACCTCCCAACTTTGCAACGGGGGCCTATTTCTGCTATACGCTTTTTGCGGAAATTTTCCTTTGTTTCGGCCACATTGGGCTTGCTCCACCGTATGCCGAGTGGGAAAAATGTGTGTTTGGAAAGTTTTCTTAGGCATGTCAGGCCTAAAAGTCAATTTTATTTCCATTCATAGTCGGAAAAGATATTTATTTAGATATTTTTGTGCCTTGGGCTTTGCAAAGCCTCAAGGACAAGTTAGCATATTTCTCTTTGGCCAATAGGCTTCTAGATGCTCTAGTAGGCTCTCCTCTCCTCATTTGTTATATAAGACACGAGTATTCATTGTAAATAGTTGGGACTTGATGTGTTTAAGAGAAATACATGGTTTTATGAGCTTGGACAAGATATTGGTTTTATGAAGTGAATGAATGGCTTGTGTGGCTTGATGTTGGAGAAGCTTGCTTGCAGGATTCCATAGCTTGGTGAATGGTGATGTTTTCCTAACTTGTTAATGCTTTCTTGTCCTCATTTTTTTTTATTCTTTTTGGTTGCTATAGATCAGAAAAGTATAGGTTGAGATATGCTCATGGAAGCACCTTGAAACCTCTTGTTTGCTATAGTCTTGATGTTTTCTTCTTTTAGTCATTTTAAGGAATCCTTGATTGCTCCTTAGGCCCACTAAAACTTGTTTTTGTTTCATGAATGGTTATTATGTTAGATTATAAATATGATTCATGGTATGCTCTGCTTATTTAAAGTTTTCAAAACCCTATTGTGAAGCTTTTCTATGGAATATTGATTGATTAGGTTAAGACAAAGAGGTCTCGTTTCAATCTTGTCCTTTTCCCATGCTTACCAACTTGTTTCAGAGTTCCTGATAGTTTGATATATGTTGTTTAGGAGTTCCCTCTTCATATATTGAGTTGTTTGTTTATCTTATGTGTTTTCTAAAAAATATGAAGGCGAATTTCTAAAGTTATGAGTTCTAATGCTTCTATGTATCATCGGAATATTCATCTTACATGTTTATCAGTTTGAGTATTGTTCATAGAGATTAATGGTTTGCCCTAACTTGTGAGTTATTTCTTTCAGACTATATATGTTTAAGACCTCTTAGTTTCTTCCCAAACTTGATGTTCATTACACTTCATACATCACCTAAGGATCCATTAACCTTGCTAAATCGGCCCTACATTACACTCTGCTTCATCATTTAGACACCCTCAACTTCATCTAACCCCATAGCCCTATTGATTTGACAGCCTCTCATTCCACCTATCCTTCTTAGTCATCTTACCCCAACCCAAAACAAACAAACAAATTACACTTAACAACTAGCCTAAAATCAATCATCCGAAGCGAACAAGTTCACATCCTTCACATAATAGAGAGATCCCTCTTTGAGTCCAGGAAAGCTAGGTCTTAGGACTCCAAAGACTGGTCTAATGTTAACCTGTCATTTGGTTTATCCAATCTGCCAAATCACGGGACCCTAACATTTGGTACTACTCGTTGCATCATTAAGTGGTACAACTAGCTGGATAAGATCACTTGTGTCGCAACTAACATCAACTTGATTGATTAGATCTTCTGTGTCACAACCTTCATCATTATCCTGAATAAGGTCACTTGTATCACAACTTTCATCTGATGTTTGGATGAGGTATTTGGTGTTTCAACTTGCATCTACCTTCTCTATATAGTGTGCATAAAGTAGATCTTGTTTTTCACTTAGTTTTATTTGGAGTGCATGATTGAGTTTTTCTTTCATTTTGAGCTCAATTTGAAAGTCTTTCACTACTTCTAATGTGTTGGTCATTTGAACGATTAAGTTTTGATTCTGCTTCAACTTCCATTCCAGTAACTCAATTGTATTATGTAACTCATGATTGCACTCTTTCAGCTCTTTAATTTCCAGCTCTCCACTTTGAAGACGTTTACCACATTTTCCCATGTTTTCACGCTCGCTTGTACTGGCTCGCTTGATTGATTTTATCACGCTCACTTGCTTTGGAATTTGCTTGATTTACGCTCACTTCAATAATTGAATACTAGAACTCATGCTCTCTTGTTGTAGATTTGTTAATTTTGGACAACTACATCCAAACTCCATGTTGTGATGCTCAAATGAAGATACCAATATTTTTATTGGATTCCTCTTTCGAAGAGGTTCAAGATCAATCTAAAGATCATCTTGATTCAATGAGCAGAACATTTATTTTTAATTTATTCAAGATATGTGCAGGTCAGCCTTAAGGTTTTGTGCACCAGCAGTTGTGTCACACACCCTCACTAATGGATATAAATTGGTCAACGTTGGAGGAAATTTTCACTCATCTCATCCTCACACATTTCTCTCTCCTCATCTGATTGGTTCGATGACCTTGGAGGCTCTTCTCTCCACACGTGGGAAAATTCCAGCAGCAGCACATTTCTGATTTTGGTCTAGGGTTTCTGCATCAAACTTTTACCATCATTGACTTTGGTCAACGTAAGGTCAAACGGACTTGAAACTCTCCCAAAAGTTCGATTTTCCAAATCCGCATTTTTTGGCACTATTCTCAAGGCTAGACTGTGACTTTGAATTTTCTGTGTTGACCTAGCTGCTGCTGCTATTTGTGTTGATCGTTGACTGACATCGTTGACTTTTGGGTTGACGTTTGAGTTGACCGTTTGGCTGTCCTAGAGGGTTGTGTGACATTGCTGGTTGGTTGACCATATTGAGAATTTGCTGGTTGAAGTATCCTGTTGACCACCGTAATGCACCAACACACTTATATATTTCTGGCTTTTCTTCTATCGATCTACTAGTATGTTCTATCAACATTTTACTTTATTGTTTTTGTGATTGTTTTCTGATATCGGGAGTAAAAGTAAAGTTGCATCAAGCATAGAACATCTACATGAATTTACATGGTATCAGAGCTAAGGTGAAGAAAAAGCCCTAGTTTGTAGCAATCACCGAAGAAGAGGATGGGTTCCTCAAACTGTAATGGCTTTAAGGCTTATGACAAATTGACTGGGAAGGATGACTTCCATGCTTGAAACATGACATTGGATCTTAATTTGGAAGACCAAGATTTCATGGACTATGTGCAAGGTAAAATCCAAGAGCCTCCATCCACTGCAACTGATGCTGCCAAAACAAAGTATAAGAAGGGGGAGATCAAAGAAAAGTTGATGATCAGGGACTCAATTCACAAGAGTCTGGTTGCCTACATCTCTGAGCTGGGAAAATCCAAGGATATGTATGATAAGTTGGTACACATGTTCAAGGCCAACAATGCGAATCAAGACCTATTATTCAAGAATCAATTGAAGAATCTGAAGAAAGGCATGGATGAGTATGTCCAATC
Organism: Pinus albicaulis; assembly: GCA_034641835.2. Classification (NCBI taxonomy): domain Eukaryota; kingdom Viridiplantae; phylum Streptophyta; class Pinopsida; order Pinales; family Pinaceae; genus Pinus; species Pinus albicaulis. The sequence goes on along the minus strand of CM076580.1, from coordinate 1,075,744,784 downwards.
ATACTTTCTGAAGCTGACCGAAATCAGGAATAATATGTTGGCTATTGGGGAGACAATAGTTGATCGAGAGATGGTTCTCACTGCACTTGGAGGTCTCTCATCCGAATGGCATGTGTTCAACACTACCATTCTCAATAAAAATGTCATACTTGACTTTGACGAAGTACTATCGAGATGCGTACAAGAAGAGACAAGGATGAAGGAATATGAAAATGAAGGAAATGTTGCCTTCGCTGCTCATTCTAGAAAGAAGAACTTTGGTGCTCCAAGGAACAAAGGAAGAGCAGGGGCCCAAGGAAAGAAGGGAAAGTGTTACATTTGTCACAAGCCAAGTCACTATGCTAGATAATGCCCTTTCAAGAAGGATTCTCCCGATGATGATGACAACAACAAAAACCGGAGGAATGGAAATCAAAGGAACAACAGGTTCAAGGGAAAGAGGAAGGCTCCCTCCGGCAGAAATGGTCAACCTTTCAAAAGTTCTAGAAATTCCAGGTATGAGGAATCAAATGTTGCTGATAAAATAAATGAATTCATTCTTGTATCTTCCCTCTCTGCTGCATCTCCACCCGACGCTATGGATGTATGGTTGATAGATAGTGGTACCTCAAGGCGCATCACTGGGTTGAAGGAAGCACTTTCTGATATGGTTGAAAAGGATACTAATTTGGAAATTATCCTTGGAGATAATGCCACATATCCCGTAAAAGGGACAGGGACTGTGACCCTCTAGTTGTCTCAAGGTCAAGTCCTCCGTTTACAAGATGTACTCTATGTACCTGATTTGAAGAATAACCTTGTGTCTATATTGACCATGGAAGACAAAGGTTTCAATGTGGCATTCATTGATGGGAAGGTCCGTATCTAGAAGAAGAGTTTCAAGGAAGCTATCATGAAAGGGTTTAGATTTGATACACTCTACCAGGTTGGAGGAAGTCCACTAGGAGCGATGACGTGTGATACTATCTGACAGACGGAATTATGGCACCGGAGGTTTGGACACCTTCACTACAAAGCCCTTCCCGAAGCAAGGAAGGTGGTGATGGGGATGCTCAAGTTCTCAAATAATCATGAAGGTGTATATCAGGGTTGTGTCGAAGGAAAGCATACAAGGGGACCTTTCCCCTCAAGCGTCACAAAGAGATATGATGTCTTGCAATTGATACATTCTGATCTATCTGATATGCTGCCTATGACATCCTTGGGAGGATGTTATTATTATGTGATGTTCATAGATGACTTCTCTAGTAAAACCTGGATATAGTTCTTGAAGAAGAAGGATGAGGCTTTCATGTGGTTCCCTACCTTCAAAGCCTTGGTCGAAAATCTGATAGGGAAGAAGATCAAGATATTGAGGATCGATAATTTCACTGAATATGAGACGAACGAGTTCAAGAACTTTTGCAGAGAAGCTGGCATCAAGAGGGATACCACAACTATCTATACTCCTGAGCAGAATGGTGTTGTTGAACGAAATAATAGAACCATTGTGGAAGTTGCTCGTGCCATGCTATGTGACCAGGGTCTACCGAAGTTTCTATGGGGATAAGTTCCGAACATTGTTGTGTGCATACAAAACCGATGCCCACATTCCTCTCTAGACTCAAAAACTCCCGAAGAGGTTTTCTCTGGTAAGAAACCTGACATCTCACATTTTAGAGTTTTTGGATGTCTTGTTTATTTTCATGTGCTGAAAGAGAAAAGGAGAAAGCTGGATGCTTCTGGGATCAAGGGAATGTTTGTGGGCTACAATGAAACTTTGAAGGCCTATAGAGTGTATGTGCCTGGTCAAAGGAAAGTGGAGATATTCCATGATGTCACCTTTGACGAAGATGCTTCCTTGAGGAAAGTAGTCAATCTTCCAAGATCTGAGGAAGATCATGAAGCAAGGCCTGGAAATAAAGAAGAATTGAAGGATGAGATGATGTCCGATGTTGAAGGACCAATGGACCCGATTTATCCACCTCCTTCGATGGGGAAGAGACCATCATGGCTCGGGGACACTCTCTAGGATGCCGAGGGACATATGGCCCCAAGAGGGACATTCCATGAAAGCAAGAAGCCGAATAGATACGAAGGGTATCTAGCAGCCATGAGCACTATTGTACAATCTGAGCCTGGATATTTTGAGGAAGCCTTAAAGCATCAAGTCTGGAAGGATGCTGTGCATGAAGAGTATGAGTCCATAATGAAGAATGTTGTCTGGTATGTGGTTCCAAGACCAGAGGACAAAGCAATTGTCACCCCGAAATGGCTCTACAAGATCAAGCATGGATCTGATGGAAGTGCTGAAAATTTCAAGGCAAGATTTGTTTCCCGCAAATTCTCTCAAAAATAAGGCGTAGACTATGATGATATATTTGCACCTGCGGCCCGATATACCACCATCTGATCTATCATAGCCCTTGTTGCTACATAAGGATGGAGTCTTCATTAGATGGATGTGAAGATCGCATTTCTACATGGTGCGATAAAGGAAGAGGTGTATGTGGAGCAACCTCTGGGGTTTGAAGTCCAGGATCAGGACACCCATGTCTACAAGTTGAAGAAATCCCTCTATGGGTTGAAGAAATCACCCAGAGCTTGGTACGAGAGGATAGATAGATACCTGATGAAGATGGGATTCACTAGTAGTAATGCTGATCCAAACCTTTACTTCAAGGTTGATAGAGAAAAGCCTCTCATTCTGGTGTTGTATGTGGACGACCTCTTCCTGACAGGTGTTGACCCTCTCATTCATCAGTGAAAGATGGAGCTCACTGCTGAGTTTGAGATGAAGGACCTAGGACTGATGCATTACTTCCTAGGCCTGGAGGTCTAGCAGAGACCTGGCGAGATTTTCCTTTCTCAAGGAAAATATATTGTGAAGCTTCTGGAAATATTTGGTATGGTGGACTGTAAGTTCATGTCGACACCAATGGAGCTCAACTTTAATAAGTTGAGTGGCAGTGTTTTTGGGCCTGTGTTAGCAAATCCTAATGAATATCATCAACTTGTAGGGGCCCTGATGTTCTTAGTGAACACCCATCCGGACGTATGTTTTGCAGTGAACACTTCGAGTCAACATATGGTTGAGCCTCATCACACTCACTGGGTTGGTGCTAAGAATCTGTTGAGATATCTTCGGGGCACGATAAACCATGGGCTGAGATACACTGCCAAGAGCGTGACACTCCATGGATATACTAATGTCGATTGGGCTGGCAGTGTGGTGGATCGTAAGAGCACATCAGGTTGTTGCTTCACACTTGGTTATGCTTCGATATCATGGATGAGCAGGAAGCAGAAGTCAGTGGCTTTGAGCACTGCGGAGGCTGAATACATTGCAGTGAGTATGGCCTGTTGTGAAGCATTTTGGTTGCAAAAGATCTTCAGTGAGTTGTTCAGGCATGTCCTAGATACCACCGTGATACTCTGTGATAACCAGAGTGGGATTCGCTTGTCCGAGAATCCCGTGTTCCGCGATCGATCTAAGCATATTTATATCAGGTACCACTTTATCTAGGATATGGTACAACGAGGTGTCGTAAGGCTTGATCATATAGGAACTGATGAGCAGGTCACGGATATTCTCACAAAGCTCCTGGGGAAGGTCAAGTTCCTAACCTTCCGTGAGAGTCTTGGTATCATGGAATGACCCTATGCTGAGGGTCCTATTGGACGATGAGCTCTAAGAGCTATGGGGGGCTTTGGGGATAGCTTCTTAGAGCTATAAGAAACCACAGGGCTAGGCTTGCCGAACCTTGTTGGTGTCCTTCTGCCCCACTATTATGATGATTGACTTGGTTCACCTCTCATTATCTGTGCCCCGTATGCATCCTACCCATTGAGTTCAAGGCTCATGGGAATTACCTCTCATTTGGCCAATGAGGTGGGAAAAGCTAGAGACTAGTAGAAAATATTGATGGACGCATCAAAGATTTCTGTAATCTCTATCTAGGATGGCACGGTCCAACCACTTGATCTGGGATCAAGTATAGCGAGGTTTCGGACCTCCAACTGACTTTGGGTTAGGTAAACCAACTTTGGGTTGGTATGAGACTCTTTGTGAGTCCTATAGAGGTTTCGGACCTCTGGGCTGAATCTGTCAGTCAGGAATGATGCCTTTGTGACTGACCCACTTCTGTTCTGAAATAAAGAAGCTAGCAAAGCAAGTTACGATGGGATGACGCATAATGTTTGGATTGCACATGTGGATGGAGTTCTCCCTAGTTGAGAGGGAGTGTTAATTTTTGAAAACTAGGTCCAAACTCCATGTTGTGACGCTAAGATGAAGATACCAATATTTTTATTGGATTCCTCTTTCAGAGAGGTGTAAGATCAATCTAAATATCATCTTGATCTGATGAGCAGAACATTTATTTTTTATTTATTCAAGATATGTGCAGGTCGACCTTAAGATTTTGTGCCCCAGCAGTTGTGTCACACACCCTCACTGATGGATATAAATTGGTCAACGTTGGAGGAAATTTCACTCATCTCATCCTCACATATTTCTCTCTCCTCATCTGCTTGGTTCGATGACCTTGGAGGCTCTTCTCTCCACACGTGGGAAAATTCCAGCAGTAGCATATTTCTGATTTCGTCTAGGGTTTCTGCAGAAAACTTTGACCAGTTTTGACTTTGGTCAACACAAGGTCAAACAGACTTGAAACTCTCCCAAAAGTTTGATTTTCCAAATCTGCATTTTTTGGCACTATTCCTGAGGCTAGATGTTGACTTTGAATTTTTTCGTTGACCTAGCTGTTGTTGCTATTTGCGTTGACTGTTCACTGACAGTGTTGACTTTTGGGTTGACTTTTGAGTTGACCATTTGGCTATCATAGAGGGTTGTGTGACATTGCTGGTTGGCTGACCATATTGAGACTTTGCTGGTTGAAGAATCCTGTTGACTGCCGTAACGCACCAACACACTTATATATTTTTGGCTTGCCTTCTGTCGATCTACTAGTATGTTCTATCAACATTTTACTTTATTGTTTATGTGATTGTTGTCTGATATTGGGAAGTAAAAGTAAAGTTGCATCAAGCATAGAACATCTACATAATTTTACAAGATTTTAACTTGCTTGATTGTTGTTTGAATATTATGTTTGCTTGCTTTCGAGTTGAACTTGCTTGCTTGCTTGATTGTTGCTTCAATTAACTTCACGCTCACTTGAACTTTGTGAATGCTTCAATCAATTTCACACTCCCTCGCTTGAGATTGTGAACTTTGCACTTGCTTGAACTCACTGACTTGATTAATCAAAAGAAGGGTGTCCAAAATGCACCCAAGAGAAATTCTTAATGATTTTAATGACTCACTTAAAATATTGAACTCACTTGGCTTAATTTGACTCAATTGAAGAGAATTGACTCACTTTTGCTCCTATTGATTCAAAACTTGGGTGTCAGTTTCAACTGAGAATGAACCCTTACAATCCAATTGACTTACAAAAAATAATTTTATTTGCAAGTTACACAATAACTAATTGTTGTTGAATGTTGATGTAGACTTTGCTTGTAATTCTTGAGTTTCCAGCTTCATTAAATTGAATTCCTTGAGTGAATGATGTGGAATCATTTATAAAATGTTGATGTTGTCAACTTGATATCTTTGATTACGTTGATGTAGCTTGAGTTGTTTGTATGTTTGAAGAGAACTTATTATGTGAATCTTCTTGATTTCATGTATGCTTTATTATGTGCATGCATTCATTTACTTTGTTGTGTACTCCATGTGTAACATTTTACAAAGATAGTGTCAAAACTAGACAAAAAATGCACAATCAAGAATCCAGAAAAGCATGCGCCATCACAAACATATTGATGGTGTACCTAAGATCCCCTTTTTCAATTTCGGGTGCATCTAGGACACTTAATCATCACACAAAAAAATATATATGTTTATTAAGTATTGAGTACATTAACCTTTCATCATTACAACATCTTCGTTGAAGCTTCTCAAGCACAAAGCGTGAGAACTCCTTGGAGGAAAATTGTGATACCAAAACTGGATGTTTACTGACTCAATCTCTCTCAAAATAAAATTAGTTTGGATTATTATTTAAAAATATTCCCTTATATCTCCAAATGATAAACATTAAAAATTCCTTATCTCTCCAAAAATTATAAAATATGCCCTTACTATTACAATCTTATCCCTTCATAAAAATTGACTCTTTAAAAAAACTTTATGTTCGTGCTTTTCTTTAAAATAACGTAATGATTTTTATGAAGTCACTTTATAAAAAGTGATTAAAGGTCTCCTTTTTGAAAGCCATTCATCCCTCCTATATTCTCCACTCTTCTTAAAATATTATAACATCACTATTAACTTTGAAAAACTATGACCCTTTCAACTTTGACTAAGCCTCTAAAATTTTTTTTCTTTCATTTAAATTGTGGAAAACCTTTTAAACCAAATTTTAAACTTGCCTCAACACTTCGGTTGGAGTTGGATTTGATTTGGAAATTTTTCTATATGACCATTGTTATAGGTCAATTTGGGCATCATCCCACAAGACCTGGTCAAGCTGAGCATCATCCCCCGAGACCAATGAATAGGGTCTATCATCCCCTTATATTTCAATTTCTCTATGCCCTAAGTGAAGATGTTCCATTCATGGCTTCAATTGTGAGATTTACAAGGTTTGAAGTATATATTATATGACCCACTAACTTACCAACACTCCTTTGCAAAGGACTAACTGCGTTGCAGTGCCAATACCTCCATTCAAGGGTGCACTTCCCGACACACAAGGGTGCATTGGTCACCTGGGAGCGAAATCATCATTGTTCCGGGAATCTCCACATGGCCAGTGCCTTCTAGAAGAGTCCATAGGTGTCATACTTTGAATCGAAGTGTCCATCCACCACCTCTCAACTTGGAAACATGTCTTACCTATTATTAGAAAGCCATTCAATGAGAAACTACCATTAATTTCCCTATAAATTGTGCACTCATCTAAGTGCTAGGGAGGAAGAATTTTGTGCAAATTTATGTTGTTGGATTCTCATTTGATAAGAGAGTGGAAGTATTGATATGATGTTGATATGATGCTGGATGTGATGAGGCTGGAATGAATTTGGAGAAGGTTGACAACAAATTGATCCATTGGTTGTAATCTTCTCCTTCTACTCTATTAATAAAGATATTCGTTCATTTTCTCAATACATATGTCTATACCTTGTGAAATGTATTCTTGATGATGTATCTATTCTCAGATATAATCGGTTTGATTTGATTAAGATAAGTAGATACTTGTATATTGTATGTTGTTTATTGTTCTATGTCTTTGATTGCAGGAATCGATCTAGCAACTTGAGTTGGATTGAAAGTGACGACAACAACGACCGAAGGAGAAGAAGAGCGAAAAGTATGACACGTAGGCTCTTTACCTTTCTGTATATCTATTTGTTTTAGAGAAAATAGTAGTTGTATTTCTTCTGTTGTTCTAAGTGAAGGAACACCACACTTAGGGAATTTAGTTTATCTGTAGATTAAAATTCCATATAACAAATTGGCGACTCCGCCGGGGAGTATCCTATAATTCCTGGTGTTTCTGCCTCTGTTTATCTTCTTCAGTAGCATATAATTTCTGTTATCATTCATTTGAATGAATAAATTGCATTAGAAGTGTTTAGCTTCTTGTTTTTCAAACCTAGTTGTGCGCAACGCATTGTTGGTAAGGGTACAGTGCACTATGTTCCATTCAAGGGTGCTCTACAACACACTGTCTCCCCTTAGAGACTGCATTTCCCCTTCAGCCAACCAAATTCCATCAAAATTTGTCATTGCTTTCAGTTTCAGCCACTTGTTTGTTGTATTCTCAGATGTCTGATTACTCTTAGAGACCAATAAACTTTCCTATTCTTCCTCCTTTAAAAAGTAATTTGTTCAATGTTTCATTAGTTGTTTTCTTTATCATTGGAAAATCAAAGTCAAATTAGTTAATTTTTGCATTAGATCAATTCTATTTTCAAAAAGGAAATTATTGTTTCATTCCTCGTTTCCTGTAGGAAAATTGTAGTTCCATTCTTCATTTTCCTAAGACAAATTGTTGTTTTATTCCTCGTTTCTCAAAATAAAACACTTGTTTGATTGATTTGTGCATTTAGTTTCCTTTATTTCATTCACATTAAAGGGAGATGAAAAGAAAAACATGCATGTGCATCTAGATAATTGTGTTTGTTGCATAGGAACAAGTTAAGGAAATTTGCATTTAGTTTGTGATCTTTGTTGTATGCTCAAAATATGATTTCTCTTTCCCTTTAGTAGTTAGGATTTTCATTGAAAAAGCTAAATTGAAAAGTTTGTTTACCATTTAGTTTTCATTTTTAGGAATTTCCCATTACATCTCGCGGTGAACCTCAAAGAGAAACTTTTAAACAAGATCAACATAAAATTTACATCAATCAACCTAAGAAAGCATTGTAACATTAACGATAACATTTAGAAGTTCTAGGCTAAAGACGTGTTCCAACGTTGTTAAACATAGTAGATGTCACTAACTTGTCTGCAATACATTCCAAGTGTGATACCTCACTCCATGGACATAAGTCTATCAGAGCTCATCCACGTACTTTCGGGTATATAGGGCGGTGTTCTAGTACGAAAATTATAAGGGGGTACTCTCACTATGTGGTTTCGCATTAGACATTGCTAATACAGACTTGGGCCTCCACATCCCTTTGGGTATATTTGGGAGGAAAAATTTAGGTTGCTTACCATCCATAGCTAACCGAGTCTGCTGCCTTGTAACTTGTGATACACCAAACACAACATTCGGGGAGATTGTCTGTCTGTACTTCTTGGTTCGCTAGGAGGTATTCTGCAGTTCACAATTACTTGGTAAACCTTTTGCCTAGAATTACCCTTTTATTTTTGTTTATTTGTTTTTGTAATAAAATAAATCAGCCATCGTGGAAGAAGAACATCCCTTTCCCCGTCGTTCGCGTAGAATAGCACTTAAACCACCTTTACCACTAGAAGCCATTTCTAGTCGGTGAAGGCGACATCGTTCTATCGAAACCAGTACCATCATTACCTCTGGTGTGACATCCTCATCACATATACCAGAGTCATCTCGATTCATTTCTACACATCCTGGTTCAACCACTGTCATTGAAACGAAGTCCTCACAGCTACCTATGGACACGACCCATCCAATTAGTGAGACCATACCTCCCAAACCCGACGTTGTTCAACTGGAAGTTGATTCAGATCCCATCATTCTTTTACCTGAACATCTAGCCCGAAGTCAAAAAACTGGAAGTTGTTCCTGTATTGGTCGCTCCATAGTCGATCATAGCCATTGAGTCTCCCATATCGTGCAGTAAACCACCTGAAATATATCTCAGACCTGATGGTGAAATCCTTCCACCTGGTTTGATTTCGATTGAGGAAGAACCTCAACAAGAAACACGCCCTTCAACTCCAACACATTTTGGACCAAGGATTTATCTTTTCGAGACTATTCCTCGGTTGACATACACTGCTTCTTTTGATCCTGTTTCAATTTGAGTTCTCATAGATCCTATAGGGTATACATTAGGTCATTTGACCATGGCTGAGTCAACATATTCGATTGTACCATATGTTACATTTGAGACAACATCTACTGTTGCTACTCCTTCGATGTTCACCATGTCACATTCCAAATTACCCCTTGAAATTCCAAAATTCAAAGGAAACACTAGAGAAGACCCCTCAACGCATGTTATAACTTATCATTTGTGGTTCTCATCAAACTCCTTAAATGATGACTCTGTTAGACTATGTCTTTTCCAACGCATGCTCACTGCTCCGACTGCATGATGAGGATGGTTCTTTTACTGTTTCAACCTCGTTAAAAAATGAAACATGTATTGAGGATGGTTCTTTTACTGTGACAACCTCATTAAAAAATGAAACATGTCTTCAGGATAGTTCTTTTACTGTGTCAACCTCGATAAATGAAACAGACTCTTGAGGATAGTTCTTTTACTGTGTCAACCTCGATAAATGAAACAGACTCTTGAGGATAGTTCTTTTACTGTGTCAACCTCGATAAATGAAACAAATTCTTGAGGATATTTATTTGACTGTGTCAACCTCGATAAATGAAACAGATTCATGACGATAGTTCTTTTACTGTGTCAACCTCGTTAAAAAATGAAACATGTGTTGAGGATAGTTTTTTTGTTGTGCCAACCTCGATAAATGAAACATATTATTGAGCATAGTTCCTTTTATTGTGTCAAGCTTGATAAATGAAACAAGGTTCCATGAGCATAGTTATTTTCCTGTGTTAAGCTCGTTAAAAAATGAAACAAATCCTCTCCTAATTAAGACGAGTCTTCCATCTAATCTCGTAAATGAACCTTCATTCCATCGAGCTATTAGTAACCAATAGTCTACTTAGGTGAATGAAATGAATCTTGGGGGGCATGTTCTCTTTCAGGGGGAATTCAACATGTGCTCTTGCAGGGGGCAATCGACATGTGCTCTTGCAGGGGGCATTCAAAACTATCTTGAGTCCATTTCGGTTATTCTTTTCAAGACTCGTCAAACTCATGAAAATCCTGAGCTTCTTTTTATATTTTTCATATTCATAAAACACATGAAAATGTCAAGTTCTTTCCATTTTTTCTTGCTCGTAAATTAAATTGAAATTCGGGCAAAGCATACTTTTATCCTCTTTTTTCGAGCTTTGATAAAAATGAAAAAGGAAACAATGCATACTTTTATCCTCCTTTTTCAAGCTTTGATAAAAATGAAAGATGAATTAAAGCACACTTTTATCTCTTTTTCGAGCTTTGATAACTGTGAAAAAGGAACCCCCTAGAGTCTTCTTTTATCTATTTTCAGACTCTGATAATGTGGAAATATTTCCGATCACTTGTCTTTTTGAGCTCGTAAAAGTAAATGAAACGACATCTACTAAGTATAAGTTTAACCCTTTTCTGGACTGAGATAGATTATTTACGAAAAAGGAAAACCTTAGTCGAACATGGCTAAGAGGTTTTATCAGGGATCATTTTACTTTTTTTCGGAACTTAGCAACAAATTTGTGAAAAAGGACTCATGGAGTTTTCTTTTGTACTCTTTTTCAAACTCTCTAAACATGAAAAAGGATCGGGTTTTCACTATCATCAGACTCGTTAAAACATAAAATATCGACGGACTTGTCGATCATGGAAAGATCGAGTTTCATTTATCGCTAGACTCATTAAATTATTAAATAGTGATGGATTCACCCAAAGAGTCGAATTATAGATCAAGCATATGTTATCCTCCTCAAGCTTATTAAAAATAAAGAGGTACTGGTTAGTAATGACTGGGAAAAATTTGGGAAAAAGAACAAAACACTTTATGGTATCAAGTCACTCTTGAACATGAAACTTTCGCTCCATCATCGTGACTTTTGGGTTGGGTAATATTCTTGATGGCTCATCATACCTATCGTTCATCATAACTTCACTTTGGTTTTGGATCAATGATGCCAACTCATCTCAGTGTTGCCGATATGATCAAGAGAAGTCATCCACTAAATCCTCATTTTTCTGCAATACTCATAAATATTCATTTTCATGACAGTCATCCCTAAACATTGCTATATCAAGTCACATTTTGTCTCCAAAATCATTACTCCCGTTTCGTGATAAATTGGCTTCCTGTTGACATCAGCTCATCATCTAGGAAGTTTACTTGGAAACATCTTCCAGTACCCTGAGGCTCGCTACATCATCGACATGTTTCTTGCTTCCAAACCTGTGACCGAAAGATTTTGTTTGGTGTTTGACATAAAATCATCTATTCACGCCTTGCAAATTGTACTACAGTACCTTGAGAGCCATTAACATCAATGGTGGGTCTCTTGCGACTATTAACAACTCACATCACTGGCTGGTAATGAGACGATGTCTTCCCATGTTCGACTTCAAATCATATATTCACACAGTTAGACTTGTACTTGAACGATCAAGTGAATGAGATAAGAAGACCCCAGATCTAGTTTCATCCATCTAGGCTGCGATTTCAAGATTGTTGTACGCATCATCTGTACGATGGATTTACATACAGATCGTCATCAGAACATGGGCCTATATATGTAGGCATGTCTATATCGGGAAACATTCCAATGTAGATGACTTTTTGAATTATGTACATGTTATGATATTTTATGTGCTGAGCATGGCTATGTCTCCCTCAACAATTCGTGATCAAGATGAAAATATCATTATGTAATGTATTTCAAGTTTGATGCAGGTCACCATCCACTTCAGATCCTACTCATCACATTGTAAAGCATCTCATCCAAATACTATTATTATTTTTACTTCATGCTTTAAGGGGCAGTTGTTATAGGTCAATTTGGGCATCATCCCCCAAGACCTGGTCAAACTGGGCATCATCCCCAGGACCAATGAATAGGGTCTATCATCCCCTTATATTTAAGTTTCTATATGCCCTAAGTGAAGACATTCCATTCATGCCTTCAATTGTGATTTTTCCAAGGTTTTAAGTATATATTATATGACCCACTGACTCACCAATGCTCCTTTGTAAGGGAATAACTATGTTGTAGTGCCAATACCTCCATGCAAGGGTGCACTGAAGTGCACTTCCCGACACACAAGGGTGCATTGGTCACCTGGGAGCGAAATAATCATTGTTCTAGGAATATCCACATGGACAATGCCTTCTAGAAGATTCCATAGGTGTCATAATTTGAATCCAAGTGTCCATCCACCACCTCTGAACTTGGAAACATGTCTTGCCTATTATTAGAAATCCATTCAATGAGAAACTACCATCAATTTCCCTATAAATTGAGAACTCATCTAAGTGCTAGGGAGGAAGAATTTTGTGCAAAGTTATGTTGTTGGATTCTCATTTGATAAGAGAGTGGAAGTATTGATATGCTGCTGAGATGATGCTGGATGTGATGAGGCTGGAATGAAGTTCGAGCAGGTTGATGATAAATTGACCCATTGGTTGTAATTTTCTCCTCCTACTCTATTAATAAATATATTTGTTCATTTTCTCAATACATATGTCTATACCTTGTGAAATGTATACTTGATGATGTATGTTTTCTCAGATCTAATCGGTTTGATTTGATTAAGATAAGTAGATACTTGTATATTGTATGTTGTTTTATTTTCTCTGTCTTTGATTGCATGAATCGATCTAGCGGCTTGAGTTGGATTAAAAGTGATGACAACAATGACAGAAGGAGAAAGAGAGTGAAAATGATCACAAGTAGGCTCTTTCCCTTTCTGTATATCTATTTGTTTTCAAGAAAATAGTAGTTGTTTTTATTCTGTTGTTCTGAGTGAAGGAACACCACGCTCAGGGAATTTATTTTATCCATAGATTAAAATTCCATATAACAACCATAATAATAAAAATTTGCTTGTTGCATTTAGCGTTGGGGCCCTCATGTTGACTCACGGTGGCTCACCTTGGCTGTTGTTGGCAAACATTGTTTCTTGTTGGCTTCTGCTGCTACTAATTATTATGTGTATAAGCACTGGTTGTTTCATCTTGTGGACAAAATACTCAAAGAACAGAGATATCCCAATGAGACAATTATCTCTACTGGATTTTCACTGCATAATCCTATGAAACCAAAGTGCCCACGAGGCCTGTAACTCTATGAAAATCAAAGCCCTAAGATACCCATCTCAACTATACTATGAATTTATTTGAATGCAACAAAAGAGGTGACTGCATGGAGATTTGATGCATATGAAAGGATTTCCTCTGTACTTGATCGCCTTCAATAATTAAAAAAAGAGCAACAGATGGTAAATATTCTTCCATCTTGACTGATGAGAGAAAAACACGAAGCGAAATGGGGGTGGAGTCAACACCAATTATTTTTTCACATCACGGAAGGGAAAAAGAATAAGTTCAACAACGGATGATGAGTTTTTAATTTTAGTTGCTTGGATGATGCAGACACTCCATCAAACTCCGTTGCAGAAGATTTTTTTCACTTTTGGTTCTACAAATTCAACCAAGAATATTTCACCATGATGTGATAGAGATTGTTACGATCAGTCCACAATATCAATGATCCAATGGCCTGGCACTGCTCCTCGAACTCTGGAGTGATTTCATTTTAACCTTCTAGAGCTCGTATTCAGATCCATTCAAATGTGGGACTCCTTTTGGTCTAATCCAAGTTTGATTAGCCATTATTTCCTTTGATCCACCTTCTAGCATTTAAGTTGTTCTTTAACGAACCAGGCTCTAGCACCAATTGTCGGAAACAATGTTTAATTCTAAGAGGGGGGATGAATCAGTATTAATGCTAATTTAAAATTTTATGCCAATTTATATTTAATCATTCTGCAAACTTGGAAACATTTATGTTTGCAACCACTATCATATCTTGTGCATCAAAATTAAACCATCACACATGTAAACATACATACACCAAAAGCATAAGAAAAAATCACATAGAACATAGAGGAATTAACGTTGAAACCCAAAAGGAAAAACCACAAATATTGTTTATGATGTAAATAGAAGCTCCTACTCTATTACATCAATTTTTTTATGATCCACCACTCATAGGAAGAAACAACTCCCTTTAATTGTTTGCTAGCACCCACTAGAAGGAAGCACCAACTCCCTTCTTCAACAGACACTTGATCAATGTACTATGAAGAACCAACTTCATGGATATATGTAAGCACCCACTTGTAGGATGCACCCACCTCCAAGCTCTCCTTAGATACCCACTAGCCTAGAAGTGCCAACTCCCTCGTTTACAAGTTCCAACTCACACTCAATAACAAACTTAACGCTCACTGTTATGGCACCCACTTGGCCTAGTTTTTTCTCTTTTTCCTCTATGCTTTTGGCCATTTGGCATGCTCAAAAACCTTAACTCTAGCACAACCCACACAACACTCATTCATCTCAGCTCTCTTCCCTCATTCAATCAACACTCAACAACTACAAGAATACTTGGCCTCTTCTCAACAATGCACACACTCACAAAGAGCTCTCTACTCTCCACTCCACAATGTTTCATTCTACCACAACTCAAAATTCAGTGTTCCTGAGTTTTTTGATGTGATACATAGAGAAAAATTCTATATTTGTTAGTCACCATTGTATCATTCATGCTACCAAAGAGCATACTCAAATGCATGGATATTCATTCTTTTGATACATGTAATTACTTAGTCACCACAACTGCATTAATTCTAAGAATGGGAACTTGAGCATTTCTTCATGTTGAGAATTAATTCACAGTAAAAAATATGCACTATAGCAAGTTTCTCCATTCTTCTTAAATTCCCACAAAGCCTAGATTGTACTTTAGCATGGAATATCTGATTTGTGGTCAAATATTTGTCACTAAACCATATTTTCCATTTAATTCTTCAAATAGTGCAAGGAAGATCAGTGATTTTTTTTTCAAGGCAAGATACATTAATTTATTTTTGTGTGTCATGGTCCTAACTACCTTGAAATAGAGTCCCTGAAATTGAATCAAATAGATATTATAGATGCTAACATGTTCATTGCTTTAAATTGTTCCCACATTCCTTCAAGATTTACCCTTATTCCTTTTAACAACTACCGACTTGTTTTCATTATCAGTGGCACTAATCTCTTAAACAATTGTTGACTCACACTCCTTTGAACTCCAAATCCCTTAGTAACAAGCACGCAACACTTTTTAATTTCATAACGCCTTATGACGTAGGCCTATTTCACTTTAAGCCTAGAGGGCTTAATTTACATGCATCAACCCTTCAATGCCCTTTGTCACATGGTGCTCACAAGACCATGTCCAAGGCCAACTTTAGCCTATGGCCTTCCTATCCCATTTCCTTTTTCTTTTGTAATTTTCCCAAAGGCCCATGGTCACCACAACATGTGAAACCATTGCAAAAATGACACTTGAGCATGCCTTTTGTCAATTTACAGAAATTTCAACTATTGGTAAAGACTCCAGCTCCTAGATGCATTATCTCAGCCAAATTCCTTTGCCTGATCCCCCAGGTGGATATTGGTGGTCACCCGCCTATTCCACTTGGGGCCCCACCATTGTCTCTTTCATTTTTTCAGTTTCGGCACAACTTACTATTTTTAGTAGTTTTTTGAGTCTTGAACTTCCGGAGCCGTTTTGAGGCCCTAAACGACGTTTTTTGGGAAACCGGAGAGCAACATGGGTCCATGGACTAATTTTTCTCATTCAAAATTTTTATTCCTCGAATAGATCTTTCTAACGAGGTATGGTACGCGTCAAACGGAGATCGTATGCCAAAGTTACGCCCCTGGGAAGTTGAAACACCAATTTACCCAAACGGGGCCCATAGTTTTGGCGCTTCATCTCCTAGGGTTAGGGTTTTGGCTGTTTAGGATTTCACATTGTTTCTAAATAATAAATAGGCCCTCGAGCCTCATTGTAACTCAGTTCAGAGGCCTGTAGCCACCACATCTCTTCTCAGAGATAGCTACCAGCGCCCTAGCTAGTTTTATTTCCATTCTGTCTGTAAGCAAATTTCAGTT
Organism: Pinus albicaulis; assembly: GCA_034641835.2. Taxonomy (NCBI): domain Eukaryota; kingdom Viridiplantae; phylum Streptophyta; class Pinopsida; order Pinales; family Pinaceae; genus Pinus; species Pinus albicaulis. Next base: position 1,075,728,277 of record CM076580.1, on the reverse strand, counting down.
CTTTGATATTAATGAAATGAAGTGTTGTTTCCACTGCATCTCTGTATTTATGGTTATATGTTTATTCTGTTGCGTTCCTGCATAAATCCGGATCAGTGGTATCAGAGCGGTCTGCTTTTTCTCGATCCTTCTTTGCATGTCCCCAACGAGGTCGGGATATAAGGAGCTAGGGCTTGATCTGGTGGAACCTTTGCAAGATCAGCCTCGCAAACCTCGACGGACGCCCATGGGGGACGAAAAGAAAGATGAGGGAGCAGGAGATCCTATCAAAATATTGCTCGAGGATGCCCTCGAAAAACAAAGGAACGCGATGATGGATAGCTTTGCTCAGATCCTTCAACGGCTGCCCACCGGCGGCGCATCTGCATCCTGTAGCCACTCTGGAGTTGCGACTCCCTTTAAGGTACAAGTAAATTTTGACATTCCCATGTTTGAGGGTCAAATAGACGCAGATGCCGTAGATAGATGGTTGAATCTATTAGAAGGATATTTCTCTGTTCATGACTTTTCAGACCGGGAGAAGATTATTTTTGCACTCCTCAAAGCTACCCCCCATGTTAAGGACTGGTGGGAAACCTACTGTGAGAACAAGGACCAGACAGAACCCTCTCCGTTCTCGGCCGTACCAACTTGGAATTCTTTCCGAGACGCCGTCAAGGAACAGTACTATCCCGTGGGGAGCTATGAGGACAAGTACATACAATGGACCACGCTGCGACAACAAAGGGATCAAGATGTGCACGAGCTGACGAATCTGTTCCATACCCTTCGCACAAAGTTGGGTATCAAAGATTCAGAGAAACATTTGGTGCTAAAGTATCGCAGCTGTCTGCACAGATACATTCAGGAGGAAATGGAGTTCCTCGACATCTCCTCGCTTGGTACGGCATACCGGTATCCTGCCAAGATTGAGCAGAAATTCAAACAGAAGAAGCGAGACTTTGGATCTGTGAATCAAAAGCAAGGAAAAGGTGCTTCCAAACCGCAGAACAAAGGACAGAGCATGGCGGCTAAAGACAACCCGTCAAAGCCACAAGAAAAGAACAACACCGAAAAGCCAAAGAAGGACACGGGAAAGTGGTGTGAGTTCCATAAGAGCTCCACTCACAACACAAGTGAGTGTCGGGCCAAGCAGTCGCTAGTGGCCGAGATGAGGGCTTCTGAGTCAGATGCATGCTCCGACTCCGAATCAGAACCTGAAAAAGGGAATGAAAAAGGGAAACAGATTATTGATGCGGAGCCCAATGCCACTGTTGCCACTACAAAGGTCCAGAAGGAGGAACCGGAAGATCTAGAGGAGGAGGAACGTCTCTTCCACTCCCAGATGTGGGTAAAGGGCTCCCCTGTACAGTTCATTGTCGACAATGGGAGCCAAAAGAACCTCATTTCAGCAGACGACGTGAAGCGGTTGGGCTTGCCGACCACAGCTCACCCACATCCATACACCATCGGGTGGCTTCACCAAGGACGAGATCTCCGCGTCAGCCGGCAGTGTCGCCTTCCCTATAGCATCAAGCCCTTCACGGATGAGGTATAATGTGATGTTGCTCCTATTGATGTTTCTGATGTATTATTAGGACAACCATACTTGTGGAAGCGTCATGCTGTGTATGAGTCTCGACCTCGTGCTGTTATTGTTACTTTGGGAAATAAGTTGTACAGGATACCAGAGGTACCACCTCCTATCGCTATCTCTTTGGTTACTGCAAAACAATGCAGTAAGCTCATTTCCCAAACCAGGAAATTCGTTTTCCTGATGATCCGCCCCCAGGGCAAGAAGAAGACTGTGGCCACGACCTCCAGACAGGGCTCCTCTGCACAACAACAACAAATGGATAAGGTTGTGGAGGATTACGGGGACATATTCACCTCACCCACAGGGGTTCCTCTGCACTGTCAGGTCAAGCACCCGATTGATCTGACCCCCGGTGCGCCGCTACCTAATGGACCGATCTATCGGCGCTCTATTCTGGAGAATGATGAAATCAAGAGGCAGATTCAGGAGTTGTTGCAGAAAGGTCACATCAGACCAAGTTCATCGCCTTGTGGGAGCCCGATCGTGTTGGTACAGAAGAAGGATGGGACGTGGAGACTCTGTATTGAATATCGGGCGCTTAACAAGATCACTGTCCGGAATAGGTACCCAATCCCATGGATTGATGACCTTCTGGACCAACTCAAAGGTGCAAAATATTTCAGCAAGATCGACCTGAAGTCTGGGTATCACCAGGTACCAATTGAACCCTCCGATGTGTGGAAGACTGCCTTCAAAGCCAAGGAAGGCCTTTTCGAATGGCTGGTCATGCCTTTCGGGTTGACGAATGCTCCCGCCACCTTCATGAGGATGATGGATGACATCTTGCGGCCATTCACCAACTCATTTGTAGTGGTGTACTTGGATGACATTTTGATCTTCAGCCAGACTTGGGAAGAGCACCTTCACCACATCCGACAAGTCCTCCAAACACTGCGGCAACACAAGTTGTGTGCCAATTTGGAGAAGTGCACGTTTGGCATGACCCAGGTTCAATATCTGGGATACATTATTGATGAAAGGGGGGTGCATGTGGATCCATCCAAGATCCAAGTCATTCGGGATTGGCCAGCCCCGACTACTATAACAGAGCTTCGCAGCTTTCTGGGTCTTGCTAATTTCTACCATAGATTCGTGTTGGGATTCTCTCATATCACTTGGCCCTTGAGTCAAGTCACCAAAGGAGGAGCGAGAGCAAAATTATTTTTGTCGGAACCTCAACAGAAGGCATTCAAAGAATTGAAAAATCGCCTCTGTTCTGCCCCAGTGCTCACCTTACCAGACTTGCAGCAGCCATTTGAGATCGAGACAGATGCCTCTGACTATGCTATTGGGGCAGTTCTTACTCAACAGGGACATCCAGTGGCATATCACGGTGAGACATTGTCTGAGACAGTTCGCAAGTATCCCACCTATGACAAAGAAATGTATTCCATTGTGCAAGCCTGTCGACAATGGAAGCATTACATTTTAGGGAAGGAAACAATCATCCACACAGACCACCGGCCCCTGCAGTTCATACAGACACAAGGGAAGTTGCAGAATGATCGCCATCAGAAGTGGTCCACATATCTGCAACAGTTTCATTTGAACATCAAATACAAGAAGGGTAGCACCAATAATGTTGCAGACTGCCTCAGCCGACCACCGATCGTGGCGCTCACCACCGTGCTCAACTCTTGTGGGCACGAGACTTCTGACTGGCCGCTTCTCTATGAGAGTGACCCAGAATTCAGCCACACTTACAAGGCACTCTTGGGGGGTACGCAAGTTCCAAAATTTCACCTCCAAGATGCACTTTTATGTCACCTGGGACACCTTTGTGTTCCTTCAAGCAAGTGTGCCAAGATGATATGGGAAGCACACTACAATCGCGTCGCTGGGCATTTTGGGGTCGAGAAAACTGTAGCAATACTACAGAAGTATTTCTATTGGCCGAACCTTCAAAAGGATGTCAAGAAGCACATCAGATCCTGCACTGCTTGTGCCATTGCCAAACCGACCATCAAGAAGCAAGGCCTATATACTCCACTACCTACCCCTAATCGACCTTGGGAATCCATCTCCATGGATTACATGTCAGGCCTGCCTTCTACTAAGAATGGAAATGACTGTGTTTTCGTGGGCGTTGACAGATTCTCGAAGATGGCCATTATGGCGGCCTGTAAGAAGAATATCACAGCAGAAGCCACTGCTAAACTCTTCTTTGAACGAGTGTGGGTGCACTTTTGGATCCCACAGTCTATCATATCAGATCGAGATAGCAGGTTCCTCAGCACATTTTGGTCCAGCCTCTGGTCAATGTTGGACACAAAGATCACCAAGTCCACAGCTTTCCATCCCCAAACAGATGGCCAGACAGAGGTCGTCAACAGAATGATTGTACACATTATGCGCATGTACAATTCAAAGCATCCACGCACATGGGACGAGAGCCTCCCTTATGTACAACATAGTTATAACCGGGCTCTCCACAGTTCAATTGGCCATAGCCCCTTTCAGGTGGGCTTGGGATTCCAACCATTATGTCCCATTGACGTAGCCATGCCATTTGCAGCTGCTCAGGCCGATTCAGCGCACGTCCAGTCTGAAGTTGACAAAGCAAGTAGCTTCATCGAGCGCATTCAACACATCCGCCAACAGGTTCATGATATATTGGACAGAGCCAATGCGAAGTACAAGCAACGCCATGATCAACATCGGGTGCCACACCACTTCCAGGTGGGCGACAAAGTATGGCTACATTTGCAGAAGGAGCGCCTCACTGGACCTCACCGCAAGCTTCGCCCGCTCCGATACGGGCCGTACACCATCACCAAGGCTGTAGGTAACAATGCCTTCGAGCTTAGTATTCCACCATTCCTTGGTCTGCACCGAGTCTTCAATGTGGATCGCCTTCGTCCTTACTTTCCACCTCTACTGGACACCTCGGACATTGCAGAACAACTCACACCAACAGAGTTAAACCCAGACTGCATGGAACAGGCCACCACGGATTGTATCATGGACATGCAAATCAAGAATACTCGTCAACAGCAGATCCAACTGTATCGGGTTGTCAAAGCTGGCCAACTCCTGCACCAAGGAAAGTGGTTCACCAGGGACCAAGTTCAGCAGAAATTTCCTCATCTCATGGAGGAACTTAACGCAATGGGGACCATTGCTTCCTAAGGGGGGGGGAATGATCCAGGTGGATATTGGTGGTCACCCGCCTATTCCACTTGGGGCTCCACCATTGTCTATTTCAGTTTTTCAGTTTCGGCACAGTTTACTATTTTTAGCAGTTTTTCGGGTCCTAAACTTCCGGAGCCGTTTTGAGGCCCTAAACGACGTTTTTTGGGAAAACGGAGAGCAACATAGGTCCATGGACCGATGTTGCTCGTTCCAAATTTGTAGTCCTCGGATAGATCTTTCTAACGAGGTATGGTACGCGTCAAACGGAGATCGTATGCCAAAGTTACGCCCCTGGGAAGTTGAAACACCAATTTACCCAAACGGGGCCCATAGTTTTGGCGCTTCATCTCCTAGGGTTAGGGTTTTGGCTGTTTAGGATTTCCCATTGTTTCTAAATGATAAATAGGCCCTCGAGCCTCATTGTAACTCAGTTCAGAGGCCTGTAGCAGCCACATCTCTTCTTAGAGATAGCTACCAGCGCCCTAGCTAGTTTTATTTCCATTCTGTCTGTAAGCAAATTTCAGTTCTTTGATATTAATGAAATGAAGTTTTATTTCCGTTGCATCTATGTATTTATGGTTATATGTTTATTACATTGCGTTCTGTAAATCTAGATCGATTGCCTTTGTTTTCCTTGATCAGTTTTTTTCTTTTTTATTTTTTGGATTTCCTTCTACGAAATCTTCCTAGCTCCCCATATTCCCATCTCCCTAGCTTTTGGGATTTCTGGCTTCCCGAATTAACACCCATGCTCACTTTCTATTAATTCTTCACGGGATTGACCTTTTAGGATTTCCTTCTCAAAAATCCCTTCATACCTTTGTGACTCCATAGCTTTCTTCCTTCATGGCTTCCTAAATCTTAAGTAGCCTATCCATTATAAGTGCACTGCACATTTTTTCTTTTAAGTAAGGACCTTCTGGTTTGTGACTTCCCTACCTTCCCAGATCCCTGACTCTTAATCCTCTGTGTGCATCTTTGTTTCTTATGGGCTAGTCATCTCAGGCAATTGTCATCCCGATTTCTCTTTCTTTGTATGCTTCTACCACGTTATCTGATCATTTACTATCCTGAGAATCCCCTCTTTGCACTTACCTTTGAAACTCCCATGATTGGACCTTACATGAGTATGTGTCATGGGCTCCACCAACAACTAATAATAACTTGTCTCGCTACTCACTTCTTTTCCCACGTCTACCCCGATCATCACTTAGCCAATCTACTAAAAAGGTCTACTAACTTCTCTTCCACTTCTATCCAAATCTTTAACTTGTTCACCACATTGAATTTTGAGGTCCCTGCCTATGACTAGCCATAACTTACAATCTAAGAGGCCATTTGCAAACTTCTGCATATCGATTGAAATCTCTTTCTATGCTCTATCCAAATATGCCAATTGTAGGAGCCTCTAGGCTGATCTCTTGTGTAAGAACCTCCTTCAAAGCATGAGAAAACAAGCCATCATATCTATAAGGTTTGTTAGCTTCTTGCCTCATCCAGCTAATATGATGGTTCTCTACCAAAGATTGCAAAAATAATGGAACTCCCCTTGAGCTTGACACACCATGCACATCATTTCTAGTGTAGTTTGCATCACTACTAGCCTTATTGTCATCAATTCTAGCCTGGTTGACATCAATGAGAACACACTAGATGCCACCAACCATTTAGAAAATGCCAATTGGCCAACAATTTCTTCCTACAACCTATGAGTATTTCCTTAATCAGGTTCATAATAATTAGACTCTTATTCACTTGGTGTTTCTATATACTCTCTAGAACAAAGGCCCGGTTTTCTATTCCAATATAGCCTAAGTAAGCGATAAGAAACTAAATCAATCTAGGGAAAATATATGACATAAACTAATATTAGAAATTTACTATAAACATTTTCTACAAATTGTTGTTTGTGTGTAAATGTGGCTTTGAACAATTCAAACAACATAGCGAGGGGGATCACCCAAACACAATAATTGGAAAAATATTGTGGATGTCTGGGTTGATGATAACCTTGACTTGAGTGTGGGCCTCGTCAACCACTTATATTGATGTTTTGGCTTTGTTTTAAATAGCTTGTGAAAAATTGTTTATATTTTATGCATTTTTTATGTTTATTTGCATGCAATAACTGAAACATAAACATTATATTTTTTTATTTTTTTATGTTTATTTGCATTTAATAAAACAAAAACTAATTTAATAAAAAACATAAATATATCTCATTATTGAAATCAAAATGTTAAACTAAAGTTTGAATGATAACAAACCTAAATAATGAACAAATTCGACAATAAAATGTACTTAATCATTTCGAAAGAAATAGTTACAAGAACATACTAATATTCTATAAAAATTCATATGAAAATAAGGAGAGAAGATAAATACCACTCATGACTATTAAGAAATTAAAATAAATCACATAATATTTAACTCACAACACCATTAACACATCACGAAATGGTCTTCAAAAGATTGACTGTTAAAAGGATGATTAAGAAATTAGAGTTTTAAAATGAAATAGTTTCTAAACATCCTATGAGTTCATTACATCTTTCCTTCGTATTGGATGGGTTGTTTAGTATTCATGTCAAATTTGAGGGACTCGAGTTGAATCAACTAGCATTTTCTTAGGAGCATGTGTTTGGATGTATCCATACCATTCCATATATTTTCTATATGGAATCATATGAAATAATCAATGTTTTTGGACAACAAATTATCGATATACATTTTCTTGGAGTTGTATTTTTATGAGAGTTTAGATATCGATTTCATTTGTTCAAAAAAGGAAATTGCATAAACATTTGAATAACCTGTGCATCTCACGTACCAATTTCCTTGATGTTATCTTTATTTGATGATCTCTTTTCCTCAACATCTTGCCGATTAGCTATTTTCGGTACTTCTTATCTAAGAGATTTAGTTTGAGGCATATTGATGTCCTATATAATATCTAATCCAGAATCTCAAATAGAATCACAAAGTTTTATTTTCCCTTCAATCCATTTTTGGATTTCCTTGTTATTTGAATCTCTCTAGTTCAACGAGGAAAACGTAAGTCTTTTTTTCCTTCTTGGAAAACTTTACAATGTTCTGAGGATTGAATTGTTTTTCCCAATAAAAACTTAAACCAAATATGTGATTTATTAGCTTATCTTCCTCCATTATTGATTCAATCGTGTCACTGAGGGACATTAACTCTAGAAACATTTTATAAATTTTATCTAGTTGTATAAAAAAATGATTTGAATCCTCTTCAATCGCTAATTGACATGTAAGGCATGTTCTTTTGGAAAATAGACACTTGTAGTATTTCCTGAATTTGCTTTAATTGTTGCTTCAAGGATTTAATTTGTTCCTAGTGTATTAAGGAAACAACCTTTACATTATTATCAGATTCTTCCTTAAGAGATGCAATCTGGTTTTATTGAGATTTCTTTAAATCTTCAATTTCATGAGCATGTTGATTGTTTGAATCTACTAATTTTTTTTTTTGTCATTGTTGTTCTGGATTTGACTTATCCAAATTACGTTTTCTTCCATATGTTGAATTGTGAAAAAAAATCCCTTTGTATGAACTCTAGAATGAATTTTCAAGTTTTCTTCACTGAAAGATCGATTTTTTTGCAGTCACTGTTTGATTTCCTTAATTTTTCTCGAACTTTTTGCAAATTCTTCAGATAAATTATCAATTGTATGTTGTGTATAATTCGCAAAAGCTCCAAGGGCCCGAGTTGATTCCTTAGCTTTGTCTTTATGATAATTGGAAGCTTTCCAACTTAATTCTGTAACAATCTTAGTAGACTCATGTTTCCTCTTATTGGTTCTCTTAACCACTAATTTTGTTTGAGAATTCAAATAGTATTCACTTAAGGATGGAAAAATTTCAACAATTGGTTTTGACTTCAAAAAGTGATTCAAAAATGGAGGAAGCAACTAGAATGTTTGTTGAAATTGAGTTAATAAAATCAGGGGAGACAAATATTATTGGATGTTTGCGTTGATGGATTATCGAGTTTGTAAACATTACAGGCGGCTCCTTATGAATTCTATGAACTTTTGAGTTACATTCAATGAACTATCTTTATCTTTAACCTATTTGCTAATGTCTGAAAAATTGTTTGAATAATTATTGATTCTTTTACCTTTTTCACCAATGAAAGAGAAGCAGGTTTTGTGTGATTTTATGGATGATCTACTTGATCAGTCACTCAACATCAATTATCAATTTCTGCATAGAAACATTTTTCTTTAACCATTTTCTTCTTTGTGCTTTGAAAGTTTTCTATGTCATAATAATGCAGAAATATAATTAGTTGTGAGTGGTTGAACGAGAGGGTGTAATTAGGAATTGGTTGCACATATTCAGGTTTGTTTCCTCGTTTCCAGGAGGATTAGGTGAGTGCAGTTCCCTATATAAGTGTGATGTAATTGAGCGATTGAATTCATTGAGTTGAGTGAGCTTGTCTCACGTTTGCTGGTGTTTCAGTGCTGTGTTTGTTTTGTTAATTTGGTATCAGAGCTAGTTTGTCTGCGCCTCTCTCCTCTTCGCGGGCAGTGACGGACTCTGCTATTAGAGTGTGCGCAGATTTAATTACATCTGGAAGAGCCATCGACCCAGAATTCAATTTCCAGACAGCGTTGTGTCAGCATTGTGTTCAATTGCTGTGCGGAAAGCGTTTTCTTTTTGCTGTCATTTGGTGTGTTTTTTTTAGAGCGTGAAGCACATCTCCTTGCTTGGTGTTTTGCATGGTGTTTGCTGTTAAGTGGCGTTACAGCGTTGAATTTCCTGCCGAAAGAGCCTTCGTATCTGCGTTTTCAAGAGCCAGTTTAAAAGAAACGCTTCTTTGTTGTGCGTAAATTGCTGCGTGCAGATTGTAAGTCAAAGATTGGTGCAGTCAAAGAATTTCCAGCGCAGGTTTTGTGAACGCCTGCTGTTCATAAGCGTGCATCTGCCGGAATCAAGTGGAATCAAGTTTTCCAGCGTGGAATCGAGTTGCTCGTGCCAGCGTTTTTTTTTTTTTTTTAAAATTTGCAGCTCGTGCCAAGCGCGTTGCTGCTGATCTTGCAACTTATCTTATGCGCCTCCAGCACTGTGATCTTTGCCGTGGATTTGACTCATTAGCCGCCTGTAATTTGAAGCGTTGTCTAGGGCGCGTCCACCGGTGCAGCAAGGTTATAAGTTTTTTTTTTATTACTATTTCAACAAATTTCAACAAAATTTCATGTTTGTTATAAGATGTGTTTGATATAAGGAGTGATCATTTTGTTATGGGAGGTGATTAGGAGAGTATAAGGAGAGATCAGTTTTTTAATACAAAAGTGAAAGCTATTTTTTTAAAAAAAAATACCTTTCACAGTTTTTTCATGGACTTTACTATTTGAAGCTTCATTGATACTCTATTTGAAAGTTGATTTGTCTTAGTGGGTTTTAGGACGAAGTTGTGCATAAAATTCATTGGGTTTTAGAAGCTGGTCATTATTGTTGAAATGGCTAATCCACTTGCTGACTCCTATTTAAATGAGTCTTCAAAACTTGATGGAGAAAATTATGTAAACTGGAAATTTAAGCTCATAACAGTACTGGAGGCATACAATCTCTGGACGATTGTCAAAGGTGATGAGCCCAAGCCTCAACCTCCTGCTGCCACTCAAGATTGGGAGAAGCATGAAATGAAAGCAAGGGTGCTGCTACGCATGTCAGTGAAGGACAATATTATTCCTCACATTCGGGACTGTGAAACTTCCAAAGCGACTTGGGACACGCTTAAAGGTTTGTATGAAACGACTAATGCAAACCGTATTTTATTTTTAAAAACAAAGCTGCTATCTATTAAAATGGAAGCCCATGAGACCATTAGCAACTTTGTTTCCCGAATTAAAGACCTGAGTGATAAACTAGGTGATATTGGTGAAAAGGTGTCTAGTACAGACTTGGTAACTGTTGCTTTAAAGGGGTTAGTTCCAGACTATAAAGTCTTTATTTCAGCTCTCTCAGCTAGACCAACACCTCCTACATTTGAAGAATTGGCTGGAATTCTTCTTCAAGAAGAAGAGCGCATGAAAAATTTTGACCTAGAGTCAAATGGTTCTGATTTGGCTTTGACTGCAAGAGGCAAAAGACCATTCCGAGGGAGACCATGGGACAGGAACAGAGGCCGTTTTCAAGCAAAACAGAAAGGTATGGCACCTCCTGATTCTTATGTTAAGAGGAACATTGAATGTGATTATTGTGGAAAACCTGGACATCTGGCTAAAGATTGCTATAGAAGAAAGAATAATGAATCAAATCAAAGACATAGAAGGCATAATGGAAATTACATAAACAGAGACACCTCAGTGAATGATGGATTTAAAAATCTTAAGTTATTTCTTTCTGATGCTGCATTGTCTGCTGAAACTGATGATGAGAATGCATGGTTCATCGATTCTCGTGCATCGGCACACATGACTTGTAATAAAGAATGGTATGATAAATATTATGAGAAATCTGATGGTACACACATTTACCTAGGAGATGACAGGTCACTTAAAGTTCAAGGCTATGGCATAATAAATGTGTACTTACCTAATGGACAAATGCGGCAGATTCATAATGTGATGTATGTACCTGCTCTCAGAAAGAATTTGATATCTGTTTCCACTATAACTGATAATCATTTAAAAGTTGAATTTGGTAAATTGGGGTGTATAGTGAAAGATGTTCAGGACCACTACAGGGTTGTTTCTACAGGTACCAGGGTTGGAGGATTATACAGATTGGATGTGACAGTGAAGCGCCATGTTGCATTGACATCCAAAGAGACATCGACTGCAGAATTATGGCATCACAGGTATGGGCACCTAAATTACAATGATTTATCGTTGTTGCAAAGGAAATCAATGGTTGAAGGTCTTCCTGTTATGAAGTGTGAACATTTACCATGTGAAGCTTGTGCACTTGGTAAGCAGCATAGAGAAGAGTTTTCGGTTCATACTGAGAAACGAAAGTATGATATACTTGAATTAATTCACACTGATGTATGTGGACCTATGCAAACTAGGTCTCTTGGTGGTGCTTCATACTTTTTTATTTTTATTGATGATAGATCTAGGTATACCTGGGTCTATTTCATTAGAAGGAAAAGTGACATATTTGAGTATTTTAAAGAGTTTCGAACTATGGTTGAAAAACAAACAGGAAAGTGCATTAAAATACTCAGATCTGATCAAGGGGGTGAATATAAGTCAAAAGCATTTAACACCTATTGTAAATCTAATGGAATTCAACAACAGTTCATAGTACCACATACCCCTCAGCAAAATGGTGTTGCTGAGCGATGGAATAGAACCTTGGTGGAATCTGCTCGTAGTATGCTGCAAGGTAAGAATATTTCCAATGGTTTATGGGCAGAAGCCATTAACACTGCTGTTTATCTAAAGAATCGATGTCCCACTAAGCAATTAGTTTTTCAAACTCCTTTTGAGGTTCTTCATGGTTATAAACCTGATGTGAGTCATTTCAAAGTCTTTGGATGTACTGCTTTTGCTCATATTCCTAAGGCTAACAGAAGAAAACTTGATGCCAAGTCAATCAAGTGTGTTTTCATTGGATATTGTACGGATCAGAAGGCCTATAAATTGTTTGATCCAAGTTTCCATAAACTATTTGCAAGTCGTGATGTGTTGTTTCATGAGCAGGCTGATAAAAGTAATACAAAGAATGATGCATGGCATATATCTAATGATGCACATGTCAAACTTGATACTTTGATTAAGCAGGAACAGGAACAGGTACAGGTACAGGTACAGGATCAGGATGAGAGCAGCGGTATGAGCACATCTAGCAGCAGTGAGTCATCACAAGGGGGTGATTCACCTCAAAGCCGACGAATCATGGATGGAACACCCACAGGCATTGAAGCACCAAGAAGATCGTCCCGACAGACTCAGCTTCCTGCAAGGTATAGAGACTATGCCTTAATGTCTAACATAATGAATGTTGAAGAACCAATTGATTATGAACAGGCTAAACAACATGAACCATGGATTAATGCTATGAATGATGAGTATGCTTCTCTAATAAAAAATCAAACATGGGAATTAGTGGAACTTTCTGAAAATAAAGTTCCAATTGGAAGCAAATGGTTGTACAAATTGAAATTTAAAGCAGATGGTACAATTGATAAATTTAAGGCAAGATTAGTAGCAAAAGGATATGCTCAAAAGGAGGGAATTGATTATGAAGACACTTTTGCACCAGTAGCTAAGTTGAATACAATTAGATTAGTGATTGCCTTATCCACAAAACATAATTGGAATATACATCAATTGGATGTCAAATCTTCTTTTCTAAATGGTGATTTAAAGGAAGAAGTTTATTTGGTTCAACCTGAAGGGTTTGTCAAACAGGGACAGGAGCATCTGGTTTGCAGGTTAAGAAAGGCATTGTATGGTTTGAAACAGGCACCGAGATCATGGTATGTAAAGATTGATACCTTCTTTCTTCAGAATGGATTTTTGAAAAGAAAAAATGATCCTAACTTGTATGTTAAGAAAGATGGAAAAGGAAATGTTGCTTTAATATCTTTGTATGTGGATGATCTCATAATCACGGGGAGTGCTCACAAGTTAATTGAAGAAATTAAAGTTCAGTTGTCACAGGAATTTGAAATGAAAGATTTGGGTGAATTGCATTACTGTTTAGGAATTGAGGTATGGAGAGAGCCTGGTAAAACTTTGATCACTCAAAGCAAATATACTAAGGAGATTCTTAAAAAGTTCAATATGACAGATTGCAAAGCTATGTCAACTCCCTTAGAACAGAATGAAAAGTTGTACAAAGAAGATGGATCGAAAGAGGCAGATGGAACATTATATCGTCAGTTAGTGGGAAGTTTGAACTATCTCACCACTACCAGACCAGACATTGCATACTCAGTCAGTATCCTTAGTCAATTCATGGCTAAGCCTTCAGGAAATCACTGGAATGCTGCAAAGAAAGTTCTCCGATACTTAAAGGGAACATTGAATCTTGGTATTATGTATACTGATGAATCTGATGTTGCACTGACAGGTTTTTCTGATTCAGATTGGGCAGGAAATCCAGATGACAGACGATCTACCTCTGGCTATGCATTTCATATTGGATCAGGGGTCGTATCTTGGAGTAGTAAGAAACAGCCAATTGTTTCTTTATCATCAACAGAATCAGAGTACAAAGCTTTGACCAATGCCACCTGTGAAGCTATTTGGTTGCGGAGAATTCTTGTAGATCTTGAAGAGGCACAAAGTGGTTCAACATGTATCAATTGTGATAATCAGAGTGCTATCAAATTAGCACATAATCCAATTTACCATGCTAGAACAAAACACGTTGAGTTACAGTACCACTTTGTACGTGAGAAAATTGAGTCAAATGAAATTGAATTGATATTTTGTAACACCAAGGATAATATGGCTGATATATTTACTAAGCCCCTTGGTAAAATCAAATTTGAAGTTTTTAGAAGTCAGTTAGGTATTGTAGAAAATCCATTTCTCCATTAAGGGAGGATGTGAGAATAATGCAGAAATAGAATTATTTGTGAGTGGTTGAACGAGAGGGTGTAATTAGGAATTGGTTGCACATATTCAGGTTTGTTTCCTCGTTTCCAGGAGGATTAGGTGAGTGCAGTTCCCTATATAAGTGTGATGTAATTGAGCGATTGAATTCATTGTGTTGAGTGAGCTTGTCTCACATTTTGGCTAGTGTTTTCTGCTGTGTATTTTTTGCATGATTTTTCTAGCTGCTCCTTTGCTCCTTTACAATGCTCTCCTTGTCTTTTCAATTAAAATCAGATGAATCATAAGTGAAATTAGATATTTTGATACTACAATATTTTTCTCTTGCATAGATGGAGAGTAGGCTCTGCAAGAATACCAATAAAACGAAAAGTAATTTTTTTTGACAATTTTAACTTTTGAAGAGGAGTTGCAGTATAGAGACTTCTTTGATTGAGATAAAATTCATAAGTGTCTTCTTTGAAATTTTGTACCTTAGCCTTTTCTTCAGCATCCATTAAACAACATCTTTGAGCAACTTGATCAAAATCATCAACATTAACAAAAACATAATCATAATGGGTTGTTGATGTTGAAAGCCTTATGAAAAGCTTATCGATTTGTAATGCTTAATAATTACATATTTGGGATCATGATTAAAATCAGGAAAGGAATTTATCTAAAGTTTTTGTAACTAGATTCCACTTCAACTATGCCATGTCCCTTATCTTTTAGCACCATCTCACCAATTTTAATAGGGAAACTTGGCATTATTTTCTTTTGAAATATATTCAATAGTCTAGCTTTTCCATGAAGTGTAGTCTGGTTGGTTATCTCTCTAATGGATAACCTATCAAGTATGTATCTTGGTCACACATGAGGTCCTACCTCACTTCCATAAATATTGATAAAATATTATTTTTCTTCTAAAAACTAAACCCCAATTTGAGAGAGGGTTTCCTAACAAAATTTCACGAAGAAGAATCATGATGTTGCTGCATATATCACAAAAGTATTGTTTGTATTTACTTTCCCATAAGATAGCAAAAGAATCCTAAATACCATGTCGATGGTTGAGAGAATAACTCCATTCCATCAATGAAATGGAAATTGAGGCAATAACAACATCCATAAGATCATTAGACATAAAAAAATCCTTATTCAAACATAGGAGTAGAAGCTAAAGATACATTAATGAATTGTGTTAAATTATTAGACAAAATCTCTGTCAAGTTGAATCTTTTTGACTGCTTATGAATTCCATTTATGAGAGGCACTGATTCTATTTTACAATGTCTAGGATTTGCTTCACCATATAATCTAGAAATAATTTTGGATATACATTTGAAAGGTTTTTTGAAGATTTCTATTGGGTAATATTTTCCTATTTTTAATTTGCATCCCTCTAGGTCATGGAGCCAACTCTTAATAACTAAATTGTAATTCTTCTTCTTCTTGAAAACAACATTACTAAATTCATCCAAAACTTCTTTGTTCAATAAGATTTCAAGAGGGTTAATCTTCTAAATTGTGTTAAGGACTTCAGATTTCCAGGAGGAAACAACATTGTTATTAAGATCAACAATAAAGAAAATTGGAATGTGAGCATGAGTTATAATCCAACTTATCATATCGTAATATGGAAAAAAGTTTATCTTCGATTTTATCTAATTAGGTTTTCCTGATTGCTTCATAATTAGGTTTTCCTAATTGCTTCATAGTTCAAAAAAGATTTATCATATAAGTTCTTTGAATTAACCCATTATTTTTCTTCAAATAAATTAAAAATTTCTTCCCATTAAATCTTATCTTCGCCCAAAGTTTTAAAATACATATCTGAAATTAGGAACGAATTTAAGTTGGAATCCCCAGGTCTTGGGGCTTCAATCGTTTTCATTTTCATTTCTTGGACTGCAGGTCTGGAAGCTTACATCTTCCCTTTCTTAACCATTTTATAACTTGTAATATAACAGAAAGAGTAATAAGAAAATGAATTTATACAAAATCAGAAATTTAAATTCAATAAAATCAAAACAGTCTTAATGCTAATTAGCAGAATGCATATTTGATAAGAATTAATTGGTTTTTTTTAGGAAAATCAAGAGTTTTATGCAAAAACCGCAAAAGGAGTTTTTACGCAGAAAACCCAAATCACCACATTTAACAACTTCTCGAAAGAACAATGGTGAATCTATTGAAAATATTGGGAAGTTAAAATTTTTGTAATGCATGTATTGGTTCATTAATGCTTATTAAATTTGATATAAAATCCAATATTTATCTGTTCATGAAACGAGGATGTACTCGGGTGTTCGCAAGAACAGGGAATTTAATTTTAATTTAACGCTTTAATGGACACCCATTTGTTGACTATCCTACTTCAAGTTTTATTTAAAGAAAATGAAAGAAAACGATAATAAGTAAAAATTATGTGAAAAATCAAAGTAATGACTCACCTAATTGATAGTTGGGAAGTTGGGAAGTCAGGGAGTCGGGATTCAGAAGAATATGAAATGCAGCCTCGGAAGGTTCGAAAGTGAGGAGGTTAAGAGTAATAACTTTTTTTATTAAAATTCGGACCTCTTACCTTTGACTATAAATTTTTATTTTTAAAAATGAATATATGTTTTGAAGCAATTTATTAAATAAAAGAAAAAACTATTTTTTTTGAAAAGTCTCTTTTTTTTAATAAAAAAATGGGGGGAGGGGGTTTGTAGACTTAACAACATCCTTGTGATAATATACTAGCTCATCTTGACCTCCACCAAATCCAGACATATCCATATGTAGCCAAAAACATCCATAATCCGAAATAACTTGTGTGAGTTTATTCCACTATGTTGAATAACTATGCTTGGAGCCACTTGGAGTGAGTGAGGGGAATGAGCAACCAATACCCCTTCTTTATTCACATATTGGGGCTAGCTATTGTCTAGAGTGGCATGCCTCTTGGGGCTCAAGTTTGATTTGGTGTCTACCCTAGAGACAACCTAGAGTTGCTATAGACCAGTGCCTAGGACATCTTAACATAGCAAGGAGCTCATAATATAGCTTGGGTTGTCAATCCAAAAGCTCTCTTACTATCTCTTGCAAAACAAAGAAATTAGTTTAAATGGAACCAAACTCTCTCAGAAGCTGATACAAAGATAAGAATAATGTAGGAACAACATGCAAAACTCCAATACAAAAGCATCAGACAGTTAAGAGACAACTTACTGCAAAGAGGGCCAGTTCAAATAGTATGCCACAGAAATCAAATATCAGAAAGTGGATGCAGTGAGGAAAACATGAAGGAGATACTAGTTAACACGAGGCTGATACCCAGATACACAACATAACCACATATGGGCTTATCCAACTAAGAATCCATACATGACAATGGCGTTTTAAAAGCACCCTCCTCAAGTAACTAATATAGCAGAAAATATGAATGACATGAACATGGAACATTATATCATGACTAGGCCTATTTAAAGTGCTTGACTAATCCAAGTATGGGCACCAACTAGGATGAATCCTTACTTAAGATCAGTGAGCCACTCGCATTCTAGAACATGATACAAGAAGATAAATGCAATGAAATGAGATATTATATTAACACATAAGAAAAGGTTACATACTGTGGGATACCAAAGACCAGAATCCTCATTACAGTTATAACTCCTCCTCACTGAGACCCGACGGGCTCTGAGCCTTCATACAGAAACTTTACAAGATGTATACAAAGCCTTTCACTGCACAGTTTGCTGATAGAAATCCGGAACCCTTACAATGTCTTTCTTCTTGGTTCTTATAGGAAAGACCGAAAACTCTAGAGAATGAGGTAGGTAATGTACATTAAATTGACTCATTAAAACCAATTGGAGAGGAAAAACCCGCCTATGCTGTTTGACGGTGCTGAACTGGTGCAAGTACTCTGCTACTGCTTCATGGAATAAATGTTGAGGATGAAAATCTACTCTTAACAAGACACAAAGAATAAAATATACAAATGTTTTGTACTTGATTGGAAGAGAAAAATATACTGCAATAAAACCCCGAGGTTGCTTGTGTTGGTGCATGATAATCCCGGTCTTCCAATCTTTAAATTAAAATTCAAAATCATAAGGCTGGGCACTGGCTTTCTTGATTTTCACTGATATTTGTATGCCGCCCAATTAATATTTCTTGCTATGTAATCTTTCCCTCTGCAGGCGTCTTTAAGGTTCAATGGATTTTATTTATGCTTCCATTAATGAGGTCATATCATAGCAACCACCGCCAGCCTTGTTCTTAAATTTCTGCCTTTAAAGACTGTCCTTAGAGAAGATCTTGGCCTCTGCAACGGAGGCGATATATTGTGGCAGCTCCTCCATATAAACCTGCAAAACTCGCAAATATATTAGAAAAACCAGACACAGGTGTAAGGGGAGTGGGGGTGGAGACAGTGGTGGCGTCGATGATATGGCTACATGGCAAGAACATGTGGGGTGACGGCGGAATTACAGAGAGGTTTTGGTAAACAGACAGGATGTAAGTTTTCCATGTAAAACAGTTTAAACACGATGTATGAATAAAAACGATGAATATGAATGAAACACATATATATAGGTGACGGGGATGGAAATATAATGGGCACGCGGGGTGATGACACATAGGCGCACGAAAAGCCAAGGAGAACAGATGACGTGGCGGAGGACTTAGTCAAGCGGGGAGAATGTGAGTGATTATGGGCCACACGATCTCTGAATGAGATCGACGGTTAGAATGAGCCGGAGGGCAATCAAAGGTGGGCCAGGGACGCGGTTGACGTAGGTTAAAACGCGTGCAGTTTTAGAAGATAAACACCGTTGGATGAAAGGCGTAGGATCGGACGATGATGATTGATTCCGCTGCACATCCTTTGGCTGAAATTTAATGCGCGGGGAGAGTGGAGGCCTGAGATAAAGCGCGTGCATCTTCGAGGCACGATGGCCGTCGGATGGAGGCCCCGAGATCCGACAGTGGCCATTTACTCCGCTACCTGACCTTTGACTGATCATTAACGTGCGAAATGGGAGCGGTTTCGGGCCCGTAAAAAAGACACGCGGCACACATTCAATGGAATCACTGGCCCTACGGAGAATACCGCCCTCTCGGCAATGGTGGTGCGGAATAAACCACCGGTTTTTGGGCACGGGTACCACCAGGCGGGCATGCTATGGGACCGTTGATTTGTTTTGGATCGGGCGGCTAAGATTTGGCCCGAAAACATAAAGCAATGGGGTCCTTTCGTTTTAACACATGGTTTTGCACATAAGTCACATGGGGAATCAAAACAAAAGGGGCTGAGACCCGATATAAATTTTAATTGCGGGTTTAAGCCTTTGCAGTGTATTTTGTGGGCATAAATAGTAATGTTAAGTAGAATATGGGGGTTTTAGGCCACGACAGGGGTTTTAAACGGATTTGAATGGGGCTGTTGGCCAAAGTTCCTAATGAGAAGCACATGTACAACAGGTCAAGCTGGATTTGGTGTTTTTTAGCATGGTTAAGGAATTTGATATGAACATACAACTGCATTTTTTATCAAAACCTCAAGCTCAAGGATGCTTACAAATTTATCCCAATAATTAGCCTCCATATTCAACTCCATTTTCATGTGGAAATAGAAGATGTTTTCAAATTCGGTAGACAAATGTTGAGTTTTTAGTCAAGGAGCAAATATGGTTACCAACTATGAAGGAATTGTCGTCTAATGCTTTGACTAGCAACAATGAGTCCCCTAGAACAAGCTTGGATTCGATATTTTCACTCTTGGCTAAATAAGGTCCTCAATGGAGCAATTCCACTTCAACAAGGTTATCAGGTATCTTGTTTAATCTCTAAGAAAATTGAACCATTTTATTTCCCTTAAGATAATGAATGATCCTATCCTCACCTGTGACCCCAAGGTGGCCTATTTTCAATGCACACTAACCATCATGAATACTCAATTTAGCACAATTATTGATGCCTTGACCTAGGAAAATTACACATTGAATGATACAAATGCTTTCTTGCTAGCATAAATGGTGTATTTTTAGATTCTATTCACCTAGGTAACGATCGGATTGTGAACCTCAGAAAATTTTGGCATCAAAATTTATTGACACACTCCTTATGTACAATCTTAGTTGCAAAGCATGTTGATTGAAAAACTAATGTTTCTAGGAAGCTTGATCAACATAAATGTTCTTGGAAATATATCAAATTTCTTACTTTATAAGGTCAACATTGCAACACATTATCTATCAAGAAGCAGCAATAGTTGGTTTGTTTCCCACCAATCCATCATTTCATATTAGATATAAGTTTAACTTCATAGATTCCAATAATGTATGTAACAAGGAATTTCATAGGTTTAAATAGGGAAACTCATGCAATTTGGTGTCATGTCACCCCATCGATTAAAGCTTCTATCAATGACATTTCCTCCAGTAGATTTACATTTGTATCCATCACCTATTGAGTAGGCTTAAAACCTAGGATTATGGGATCTGAACCATCATTATTTGGACTAGCATCCTTGTACAAGTTATCCTTCTATAATATAACAAGGGAGATGTTGAGAAAGTTGGCATTTTAAGGCCTCAGGGGATGGATTAATGGATATTTATGGAGAAACTCTCTCCTTTCTTAAAGAGCTTGGGAAATGCATTTCCTTGTTCCTCCATCAAAGCATTGGGATTGCCTAGATTGGGAAAGAAAAGTAAAAGAGTCATTAGGAGGATCCCTACACATAATGCAAGGAGACCTCCAATTCTAAAATAATTGGCTTAGGTGTGCATATCTAATTTCACCTTCTACGCCTAGATTACTCTTCATATAGATGTTGGCACAACTTAAAGAATTGATAATTTGCAAGAAAATATAGATGGCTTGAACTTGATTAAACATGGAGTCATTTCTTTTCTTCCAAATTAGAAACAAATCTCCAATTTTAATAAGCTCATGGTTTTCTTGAAGGTTATTGACTCCAGAAATTTCCTCATCTAATAGTTTTCAATGAGATGACAACATGGAGTGTCAAAATCAAATATATGGGGTAGTTGTCACCCAAAACAATAACCTTCCATGATATGGTAACATGGAGGAGTTGGCTATAAAATTTTGAGACACAACTATAAAAAGATTTAAAATAACTAGAATTAAATACAAAATGTTTAAGGTTTTAGTATTGAGGGCTAGGGGGAAGTTGGGTGAGTGACACCAAGGTGCACCAATTGATGATCAAGAGTCAATCCCTAAAGGATGAGGGACCAAGCAAATTAACAAGCCTATTTAAGCTCAATCAAGTGTTTGAACCAAGTTATATATTTAAATTTGAGCATTCAAATTTTATTTAATTGAAAACTCAACCTGAGTTGAAGGCAAATCCTCCTATAGTAATTAACTAGGTTATACTCTTTGAAGGCCTCATATAAAATATTACAAATCCAATACACTTTGAAGTAGTATCAAATTAATGATTTATTGGAACTATTTATTTCTATCGACATGTATATATTTTGGTTTGATGACATAATTTAGAGCAATATTTAAGTATTACTATTTTATAATGTCAATTGAGTATGTAAATTTTTTTTTTTGTCCATTTTCACTTAAGAACTAGTGAGTGAAAGAATATGTGGTTATGTTAGGTAGAACTTTTATAAAAGAATAAATGGGTATGGAGTATTATACTTCATGATTTGTATATACTATAGAAAATGAACTGTATACATATGTTGAGGTGATATGTATATACATTGCTTAAAATTTAGAGAAAACCCACTAATAGATTAAAAAAATAAAATAAGAAAGGAATATTTGTTATTATAAATTCATATGGTATAAAAGTAGCTTACATATAGAAACTATTTACAAAACATATAAATATATATTCATGTATTTTAAAATGAAAGTATTTAATTGAGAATTAAGATTAAATTTGTGTTTATAGGTTGGTCATCAAGGCTTTAAAGATAATCCTATAGCCATTATTACCATTCTCTAAACATACGAAAGGGGGAATTCAACCATCATTAGCTACCCGATATCCTTAGGCACTATCTTCTCCTTTGACATAGTAAAAGTGAGATTGAGAAACATGTCATTTTCAATACCTTGAGCAACCCAATGCCTTGGCCTTCCATCAAAGCATTGGGTTTTTTTATACTAGGTAGAAAAAGTAAGAGTAAATAAGAAGCTCACTACTGGTAGAATAGGGAGAGCCCCTTTGCCAATACTCCACCTTCTATACCTAGAGTGTAATCTACATATAGAGATTCATACAAATTAGAGGTTTGAAAATCCACAAGAACAACTAAATGAGTTGATTTTGATTAGATTTAGAGACATTTCTTTTCTTCCAAATTAGAAATAACACTCAATTCTAATAAGCTCACAATTTGCTTGAAAGTCAATTGTCCAACTTTAATTTTCACTGAAAAGAGCATCTGTAATGGGCGACTTAAAAATCTAAAGCATAGATAATATGCCACCAAAAGGGTAGGTCACTGTGAGATTGTAGCATGTAACTAATCACAAAAATTGTAGGAAAAATTATAGACAAACTCAATATAGCTACAAAAAGAACCATGAGGTGTAGAATAGTTGATTTGCGTGGGGTTAAGTTAGTGCAAGGTCATAGGTTTAAACCTCATGGGGAGGGGTTGAGGATGGAAGCCACTTTAGTGAATTAAACTTCCCAAGGGGCCTCCAGGCTTGACCGAGCCCCTCGTACAATCTTGGTGATAAGCATCCATTGTGAGTGTATCCGTCTTCTTCAGTCCAATAAAAAAACAAGCCCCAACCTAAGACAAACAAAAAACATAAATACTCAATAAAAAAAAGTTTAAATTTCTATTAAAATAAAAATTTTAATTAAATTATATTAAAATAAATAATTCAATAATCATAATCCAAGCTCCCATGAATGAAAAACCAAGCATAAATGGACTTTCTTAGACTCAACCAAAAGTTCCCATACACTTCAAATTTAAAAATGCTAAATATTTTACTTACCTATTAAAATATTATTTAATCAAACCTCTAACACAAGTTGGAGCAAGAGACATTTATCATAGCATTGCCAAAAGCTTAACTTTTAAATGATTTGTCTTATTAGTCCCTGCGCCTAGGGACTCTTGTAATCGAAATGCCAAGAAATGCCTTTTTATTAGTGCCGGAACAAAAACTCATAAAAAAATAACACATAAAACCTAAAGTTTTAAGTGACACTTTTTCTCCACCCTATTAAATAGTGACAAGTTTTCTTGTTATTTGGCCTCAACTCGAGGTGGAAGAGGACATGTTTCATCAAAATCTTAGGTTAAAAAACATAATATCAAGAATATTTTTGATAATTGACTAATGCTAGAATCAATGAGTTAACATTTAAAATATTTTAAAACAAAACAGGTCCACGTTCTACCACCTACACCATCTTCAGCCACCTACACCACCATCTTCTGCCACCTACACTGCCATGAAAATGTCGATGTACACCGCCATGAAAATATCGATTTTGTGGTCATGTCGGTATGTCGTTGTGAAATTTTGTGCACCATCACCTGGCCATTCATTCGCATTTTCACCCGTTTCTAGGCACTTTGCTGACTGTGATTACATTTCCATTTAATTAAAAACCCACTGCAAGCTCTCAGACCCACTGCAAACTCTCATTTCCAAGCATATCTCCAAAATAGCACCTCAAGTGCTGAAAATTGTACCGTTTGAAGAAGGCAGCGTTGAAAATTGTACAATTTGAAGAAGGCAGGGAAGCCCTTCCCTAAATAGAAATTTATTCTCTAGTAGGAAAGAGAAGTATAGTAGGTGCTGAAAATTGTACAATTTGAAGAAGGCAGCATTGAAAATTGTACAGTTTGAAGAAGGTAGGGAAGCCCTTCCCTCTATAGAAATTTATTCTCTGGTAGAAAAGAGAAGTATAGTTTTTGGTATGCATCTTTTTCTTTTTTTAATTCTTATTTAGAGGGGGTAAAAAGTGGCTGTATGGAAAAGAAGAAGGTGGTGGTGCCAATCGTCTTCCATGGACATTCAAGGCCTATTGTGGATTTGTTCTACAGCCCCATCATCCCCGACGACCTCTTTAAATGTGTTTAAATGGTTTCATTACATTTTTTGAATATAGAATTTGTAATTGATGGTAATGTAAATTATTACTGTTTATTAGCTGATTTATCCTTTTTTTGAAATCGCTGGTGTATGATTGCTTCACCCTCAATTTTTGCAAATTTGTTAGCTGAAATAGGTTCTGGGTGGTTAGGCAGTGAGATTCGTCCCCAGAATTATTATTGTTTATCAATTGATTTGTCTCTTTTTTGAAATTGTTCGTGTTAACCGTGGCAACAGGCATGTCGCAATTGTGTCTAAAATAAATGAATGATTTACAACGTGTGGAATGTATGAATAAAACACTAAATGAGCTGCGAAATGATTTACAACGTGTCAGATGTATCATTTATGAATTTTCTTGGCCGCTTCCTTTACTCAGTCCTAGAAAAGACCAACTTTAGCTTCACGAATGTGTCTAACAACGTTTTGTTTCCCTTACTATCGGAGGCACTGGAGACTGTTAAGGAAATCGGGAAGGAGTCTGAGTACAGGAACACGTTTGGATGCCGGAGACAGTCCAAGCCCTTTAAACCTGCTGTAGGGCGACGTCTACTTAGTTTTGGCTCTGATATTATGTGGGAAAAAGCTATGAGTTTGCTGAAAATATCACTGATAGGGAAGTGGGAATTTGCCTCACATAGTTCGGTGAATTTACAATCTTGGCTCATGGGGGTGTGGAAATTTCTCATTGGATACGAACCAAGGATCAGTCAATTACCGAACGGATGGTTTTGTTTCCATTTTCTGAAGGAGGAGGACGTTCGTGAGATTCTTCTTCGGACATGGGTGTATGGCCGGTCATTCCTGCCTCTGTACAGATGGTCAGTGGATTTTCATCCATAGGAAAATGCGCCAAAGTCAAGGATGGTATGGGTTAAGCTCATGGGATTACCCATACAGTTTTGGTCTGTGGTGGTAATGCAGTCGATTGGCAACAGAGTTGGGGTCTGTAGGTATGTCGACCCTAAGTGTAATGGGATTTTCGACAAGCGCATTGCCTAGATCCTCGTCGAGGTGCACTATGTGGGAGGCCTCCCGGCAGAGATAGACCTGGAATGGGAAGGCAGGACCATCAGACAGAAAATTGACCACTAGCACATACCATTTAGATGCCAAATTTGCCACGATATGGGGCATCTGATGCGGAAATGCCCATTATGGAAGTAGAACTATAGTCGACAGGCCAGGAATGACGGTTGACCTGGGCTCTCCGTCTGTCCGACCACTACGCAACCGATAAATCCTGCAGGGGATCGACATCTCACGGGTAAGCCTTTAGCCTCCCATAACCAGTTTATGGAGAATTCTTTGTCTATTGATAATGTCGGGGGCGGGATGGGGATTTCGGGTGTGGGGAGCCCTTCGAATTATAATGTTGTTTCTTTTTTTGGGTATAATTGGGATTTTAATGAGGGGGCCTTTGATGTGGGGGGGGGTTACCCAGTCGGTGTTGGTTTCTAATCCTATCAGGCTTGTTAATTTGGGTCAAACTGCCCTGGATACGAAGGCAAAAACTATTTCTAATAACAAGGAGAACTGGGTGGGCATGTCAGGTGAGCTGGGGGATGGTCAGGTGACTGCCACTAAGGGCAGTATGTCACAGACTCACAGGTTGAGGATCCTTGGACCATGACTGAGACATTGGATATTCCTGGTTTTGTTATGCCCCAGACGGTTTCTCCTATTCTTAGAATGGTGAACCGGTTGGATGGCGTTGAGGGTGGCCCGATCAATACTTACAATGCCAATATTATCCCTATCTCCTCTGAGGCCCTGGCAGAGACCTCATTGGGGGAGGAGTGCTTGAATTTTTCACGGGAGGATTGCCCACCACTGACAGCTCGGAATTCGGTGGGCAGTAACCTGGAACTCCTTTTACTTGATCCAGGCATAGATCTGGTCCCTCTTACAGTTGATAGAGGTCAGAAATCGACTCCACTGGTGAACATTAGCCCTTCTTCTTTATCAAATGTTACCATAAGACGAGGGAAGGGAATATTGAAGGGAAGTAAGAAGAACTTATCTCTAGTGTCACGGGAGGGGATACCGGATGAGGGCGTTTTCCGAGACATTCCTGTTACACAAGCACTAAACCGGGTACTTAGAGCAATTGACCCGTCTAAGGGTGCTCCATGATTAAACTCATCTCTTTTAATATCCAAGGGTTGGGGGGTAAGGCTAAATTTTTGTCTATGAGAGATTATTTTAGCAAGAATCTTCCTGTTTTTATTTTTGTACAAGAAACTATGAACAGAGCTGACAAGTCTATCTCTGTTTTTCGGGCTATGTTCCCGGGGTGGCACATTGCAACCAGGGATGCAGAGGGTCTCTCCAGTGGTGAACTGGTGATGCAGGACCCTGCTGTGGCCACATTTAGGGCTTTTGGATTCTACGGGGGTATCATCCTCTTGGGACATATAAGAGGATGTAAGCAGAGATTACATATAGTTAATTTATATGCTCCCTACCACAATAGTGCTAGTTTCTGGAGCAGAATGGTTGGCAGCGGTATCCTACAGTTAGAGAACCTGTTATTGGTGGGGGATTTTAATTTCTCTCTACATGACTCAGAGATATGGGGATGACAGGGGAGAGGTGATCCTCTTGCCGACAACCTTCTTAAGATCATAAATTCGGTGCACCTTGTTGACATTCAAATGCAGAATCATGGGCCTACCTGGTTCAACGGGAGACAGGGGAGTGCTTCGATTTGCAAGAAATTAGACAGGTTTTTGATCAAATCACATTCACTGTCTTCGATGGTGGATTGGTCCGCTTACATCGGCGATGTTTTGATATCGGACCATAGGCCTATTTTAATTCAGTGGAATTTCGAAAACAAAAAGGAAGGTTTTCCTTTCAAGTTTAACCGAACGTGGCTGATGGCTACTCTTAGGGGGATGAAGAAAGCAGTAAAAAGATGGGAGCATAGTAAGAAAATTCTATTAAAGGCTCGAGACATGGCATTTATGAGGGAGTCCGTGAGACTTATCAAAGAACTGGCATTGGATAACCCGAGGGAGGGCACATGGTCTCGTCTTAAGGATATTGAAAAGGAGAAAAGATCCATACTCCTTATTGAAGAACAGACCTAACGGCTAAAAAGCAGGGTTGTCTAGTTAAAAGAAGGAGATAAAAATTCTAAATTTTTCCATGCCTTTGCCAAAGGGAGGAGAGACCTTAACACTATATGGCAGATTGAAGATAATGGTTCCACACTCACTACTTCTGATGAGATTAGAGAGGGTGCTGTCAGATACTTTAATGGACTATTAAAAGCTAGTGATCAGAGAAATTTTGAGGAGCAGTTTTGGGCGGTGAAAGATTTCCCTACAATGTTCAACGATAGGGAACGATCTATCTTCTGCAAACCGATCAGGAGAGAGGAGATGCTGACTGTTTTAAAATCCTTCAAGAAGGACAAAAGTCCGGGCCAGATGGCTGGACCCCAGATTTTTTCATACATTTTGTTGATATTTTCCTGGATTATATCACCGGGATGGCGGAGGAGATGAGGATCACCGGTAAGGTCAGTGGAGCTCTAAATTCTACTTTTTTTGGATTAATTCCTAAGAAGGATCACCCGACTTCTTTCAATGACTACACACTGATCTCTTTATGTAATACATTGTATAAGATAGTTTCCAAAACTATTGCTAATAGATTAAAAGGAGTACTCTCTACTCACATCTCGCCAGAACAATATGGTTTTCTCAAGAATAGGAGCATTCATGACGCAGTGGCGGCTACTCAGGAAATTATTCATTCTATACGTACTAGGAAATTACAGGCACTGGTCATGAAGGTTGACCTTAGTAAGGCATATGACATGGTTGACTGGGGGTTACTGCGATTGATTCTCTATAAGATTGGTTTGGACTGAGCTTTAGTTAACTAGATTATGGGATGTGTGTCTAACATAGCAGTGGCGATCATCATTAATGATGTGGCATCTTGCTTCTTTAAGCCTGAGAGGGGACTAAGACAAGGCTGTGCACTCTCTCCACTTTTATTCATTTTGGTCATGGATTCTCTTAGCTTGAAGATAAAAAAGGTGGTTAGGATGGGAAGGTTTGAAGGGATCAAATTGTCATATCATTGACAGATCAGCCATAGTTTTTTTGTCGATGATGTAATGCTGTTTGGTATGCTAGTCAAAATTGTATGGAAAAGTTTTCATGAGATATTTGAAAGATTTGGAAAAGCCTCGGGCATGGAGGAAAATCTTGGGAAGTCATGTATTTACTTTGAGGAGGCAGGGAAGGTCTTGGCTAATGAAATAGCCACTATGTTTAGTGTCAGCGCTACTCCTTTGAGCCAGGGTTTTAAATACTTGGGCTTCCACATGAAGCCGAACAATTACCAGATCAAAGACTTGGATTGGTTGACAGCAAAGGTGAAAAAGAAAATCAGTAGTTGGACTTCTAAGTGGCTGAGCAGTGGAGGGAGATTTATTCTGGTGTAGGCAGTGATTCAGAACATTATGGTATATTGGGCTCATATCTATGCTAATCTGAAGAAGATTCTGGAAGATATTAGGAAGGTGATAATAAATTTCATTTGGAATGGTAAGGAGGATCGTGGTAGGTACCATCTGGTGAGATGGGAACACATCATGTGGCCTAAATCAAATGGGGGTTGGGGATTAAAAGACATACATATTTTTGGGAGGGCTCTTCTTATTAAATCTTTCTGGCATGGTATGAGGATAAATGGGATTTGGAGGGAGATCATTCAATACAAATATCTAGAAGTGGGGGACTTGGAACATATGTTCTTGAATGGGTGGGACTGCAAAAGGGGTGGATCAGCCATTTGGAATGGCTTCAGGAAGTGTTGGCAGGATATCGTAATTTTTCTGAGTTGGAAATTCGGTAATGGGGCCAAGATCCTGATAGGCTTCCGGGGACTATGCAGTATCTCCCCTATGATAAGATGTGATTATAGCCTCATACAACATCTGCACAACAAAGGCTATTTTTATGTGTCACAAATCATGAAGAAGGTTGAAAGTGATATTCCATACTGGCTATCTGCGGAGGATTTAGGTTTGTCGGAGCCTTTTAAGGTGCAGTGGAAGATCTTTACGGAGGACCTTAGAAGTTATGGACTAATCTGGGACAATAGGGGGGACAGGGTGGACTGGAGGGGATCATATAAGGAGGGAATGATCACGGTTGATTCGATATACAATGGCCTTATCATGAAATCAGATCGGTTCAACACTACAGGACAGTTTAAAGGTATATGGGAGAATACGGCTCCACTCAAAATGCAGATTTTTCTCTGGTTGGTATTGAGAAATAAAAACCTTACATGGCAGAACCTGAGATGGAGAGGCAGGTATGGTCCTGGAATCTGTTGTTTGTGCGTGATGGAGGACGAAGATAATACTCACATGTTTTATAAATGTACATTTGCAAAGAAGGTATTAAGGCTGATGTGTGAGCATATTAGGATGCCAGGACCTATCACGGAGAACACTGAGGACTTTATAAACTGGTGGAGTAAGAAAAATAAAAACCACAGGAACATACCGGCACTTTATCACTGGTTTATATGGTGTAACAAGAACCATAGGATTTTTAGGGGAATTAATGGTAACCCTCGGGGGACTGTTGACAACATCATTTTCCTATGGGAAAGTCTCAGAACTGAGCCTACTCCCACTAGGGATCTCTCTTGTCGTATGAGACCAGTGGAAATTCAATACCCTGCTGGGTTCTTCGATGGGGCTTCCCAACTTTCCAGTTGCAGATGTGGGGTTTGGTTGAGAATCTCTCCTACTTGTCACTATAAAATATACTGGTCGGGGGGTTTCGGCACCAACATGAGATCAAAGATCCTCGCTCTCTGGGGTCTACTTTGGATTGCTTCTCAACTTTGTATTGATGATCTCTGGGTGTTTGGGGACTCAAAGGTATTAGTGGATTATGTTAATAGAGGTAACAAAATTGATTCGGTACAGCATGAGACATGGCTGGTTCGCATTGAGAAGATGGTGAACTCTTTCAACTCCATTATCTTTTGTGAAAAGAACTCTCAGGCTAATAGACTCTCCAAAAAGGGTCTAGAGGACCATTTTGGACAGATGTTTTATGAATTTATTGATCCAGATGGTGAAGAGGTCAAAGGTATGATCAATTTTTCATAAAGTTCTTTCATAAAGTGTTTTCGGCCACAGAAATGACACCTTATAGGTTTTGGTGGTAGGACGTTGCTTCAATCTATTTCTGAGTTTTTGCAAATGCTGAGCTTCCTGTAGAGAGCACCGGATTATTCATGGACGTATTGGTCCACACAGTGATGGTTTCAACGCTGGATGGCTACTGGCAGATTACTATTTGGGAGGCCAAGGTATTATTTTGTCTTAGTATACTACTGTTTTTCTTTTCCGGAAGAACTGGAGTATTAACTTTACCGTATCTTATGTTTTTACGGTCAGACTTTTAGGACTTTTCCAGATTATTCGGTTAAAATAAAGTGTTGAAATGAACTACAAGCTTTTGTTTAGACATATAAAGTTTTTCAGGAGGCTTCCTTTTGAACTGGAGATAATACAGCCGGAGTTTTTCTACTTGAAAAAAAAAAGTGGTGACATCGTGTTTTTTTGGAAATGACTCAGTTCAATGTGTCATACAAGCTTTTGAATTCATGTTATTATTGAGTTATAATTTGTGTTTTATATTAAAATTTCAAAAAAAAATTAGATTTTAATATAATTGGTATTTTTAATATTAATATAATAAAATTATAATAGTTAAATTTAATTTATCATTGACCTTAACGCTTTCTTAACTCAGTTGGAAGTTATCTCTGCCCGGGGAAACTAAATCCGCTTCAAATCTGGAGCCTGTGCAGGCTCAGACATCGCTTTAATTCAGGAAAAAGTACCACGTCGTTCATTTGATCCAGAATCGTTGCTTGTGATTTTTCTTTCAGCAATAAGCATTGAACACCGAGAGAAATATACTTATTTAAATAACAGAAAATTATAAATATATTTATTAAAAAATAAAAATAATTAAATTACACTTATTTTTAACTGTAGTTTTTAGTGCGATTTTTTCAAAAAAATTTATGGTGGTATTTTTCAGTGTAATTTTTCTAAAATTAAGTAGGAATTTACTGAAAAAAGAAGTTTGATTGCTAATTTTGCACAATTGAAGTGCTTTTGGGGTTTTTGAGGGTGCTGAATCCATATATAGAGTAAAAAAACCAGTTTAAATAACAAAATCAAGATTCCCACACCCATATATAGAGTAAAAAAACCAGTTTAAATAACAAAATCAAGATTCCCACACCTGAAAAACAACTCCTTATTTTAATAACAAAAATTTATGGACTTTTAAAAAAAAACATTATTATTAATAATGACATTTTCTAACTATTCCCTATGTACATTTTCTAAAATCGATAAACATTGTTGAACTTGAACTTTAAAAAGAGACATTAACATTGTTAATTTGGATGCGAATCAACATTGTGTAAGCATATTTCGGCAAGAAAAGTCAAATGTTTGAGCTCAGCTAAGGTTCTTTACCTATCTGTCTGCCATACCTACCAGCAGTGAAGAGCAAAAATGAGCAAAAATATAGGGTTACCTATCAACTCTCTGCCATACCTACCAGCAGTCAAGAGCAAAAATATATGGTAGGGACCTGCTGTTTTGCATCTAGTCTTGTTTCTCTTTATTATAATATGAAAAAATATTGGTGCACTTTTTTTTATAATAATTATTTAATAAAAAATATATATTATCAAACAAAGTAAAGAAATGAATATATAAGAGGCTTTTTACTGAATCTTATATAATAAAAAACAAGATATTTACATATACATTTATATTAAAAAACAAGGTATTTACATATACGTCTGTGATGACATGATATGTTCATAGTTGCCAACATAAAAACAGAATGCAAAAATAGTGAACATCAAATCAAAATTAATTAAGAGGGCAACCAGTGGCTTGGACACCCTTAGCCGTGGGGCAGATGGCGTAAGGACAATTATCCGTCCCATTTGCCCCCCACCAGTTTATGGATATGTTTTCCATACCCAATGCGAAGTATAGCAATATAGCCATAAAGGCCACACAAGCATCCATACCTGCAGAGAGCACATAATTGTAACGTTGCCACCAAGCCTTGCGATATTTAAAGATAAAATAGTTGAAAATGGTGCCAACGGTGATCCAGGATGTGTAGTTGACTGCACTGGCTGGAGGCATATTGGCTGTAGATCCCAGCAAAACTGGCATGTTGATCAAAGGAATCCAGTTGACCCTTGGAAAGGCTTTGTGTGCCAACCACACTAAAATTGGAGCAGCTGCCCCACCCAAGAAGAACCAATTTAACTGGGGATACACTCCAAGCTTGCCAAATATCCTCTTAGGACCAACCATGCCCCACCCAAGAAGAACCAATTTAACTGGGGATACACTCCAAGCTTGCCAAATATCCTCTTAGGACCAACCAAACCCCATATGACTGATGCATCGTAGAACACACTATCATTGGGACATGTCCATGGGCTACTTGCAGGCAAAAGAGCTTTTTGGCATATATCTTTTACAGATCCCAACATCCACCATGCAACTCCCAGGTTGACTGTTCCAGCCACTAATGTGCTTATAAACTGCATTGCATCCACAAGAGATCAATAAATAGAACAGAACAAATGTGGACAGCCACTAACTTAATGCAAAGGACATTCTGCAATTCTGCAAATAAAGTAAATATGGGAAATTTATTATGATTTTCTCAAAAATTGAATACCTTGTTCTAAACTAAGATCTCTAAGATATCTAATGTGTATCAATTCACCAAGATGTTCAATAACATGTTTAAACAAGTATAAACTGCACAGTGCTAAAACCTAACGCTACTTCTTTTGGCACAGAAAGAATCAACTCTTCAGGAAATGCCAAAGACTAACACCAATTATTTTGACACACAGAGAATCAACTTAAAAAAATGATTTTTCTTTTTTCAATTATACATAAAAATTTAGTTTTTCAAGAGTAGTTAAATGGTTCAAAGTGAAAAGAGAAATAAAGTTTAATTTCTTTCAAAAATGAGTATTGCTTAGTTTTTAATTAGCATAGATCCATTTTAAGTACTGATCTAATATGAGTCTAGAAAGATCATATTTCTGTATGTATAAATTTTTTTAGAGTGCAAAATACTTGTAATTTTTCATTGTTTACTTTGTATTTTTAATGATATATGGAATACATATAAGATCAAATAAACATTTTAACAAAAAAAACTTATACTAAAATTGTAGGGAAGATATACATGAGATATACATAAATTTTTCATGAGATATATATAATTTTTTTAAATG
Organism: Pinus albicaulis; assembly: GCA_034641835.2. Lineage (NCBI taxonomy): Eukaryota > Viridiplantae > Streptophyta > Pinopsida > Pinales > Pinaceae > Pinus > Pinus albicaulis. The sequence goes on along the minus strand of CM076580.1, from coordinate 1,075,694,580 downwards.
ATATATAATATATACACATTAAAATATTTTACATATCATTTACAAAAAGACATTTTATCAAAGCAAATTAGTAAACATAGATCTTAAATAGTTTATTTAAATCTCTTATACACATATCTACATAGTAAGCTGTAAAATAAGTCTCTAAACTCAATAAACTTCTAAACACAATTAACTCAATTATTTATGCTTCAATATGAAATTATCATCTCAACCTTTTCCAATGGAGTGTTAAAATGGTATATTGAAATTATCATCTCAACCTTTTCCAATGGAGTGTTAAAATGGTATTTTTCCAATGATATGTTAAAATGATATTAGAATTACAAAGCAGAAAACACGAGACTTATAATGGTGTTAGAATTACATAGCAGAAAACACAAGACTTATGTACATAAGTTGGGATAGTGCCATATATACACACACTTACTTTGATGGACAGCGAGTATTTTGAAATATAGCATAGCATACCTGTACAAGGAACATAGAGCGAGGTGGGATTTTCATGTAATGGCCGAGCTTGAAGTCTGACAAGAAAGCAACTGCCTGGCTCATGCTTATATAACCATAGGTCTTGAAGCAAACATTGGCAATAGGCTTCCCAGAGAGGATGTATCCCATCATGTATTCAGTGATAATGTTCAAGCCTGGTTGCTGTGCCAAAACAAAATAAGAAGATAAAGTATAACCAGCTTAAATTTATTTTAAATATAGATTTGATACGAGTATTCAGGGATCTAATTTATTTTTATTTTTATTTTTTTTACTCACATTTTTTTAGAATTCACATTATTTAAATGTTGTGTAGAGTTATTTAAATTTTTTTTAGATTTTTTTAAATTTTTATTTTGATCTAAAATTTCAACTTTGATAAAAGATAGACACCATTTCACATCATACTACTCAAACTAAACTGTAAAATAAACCTCACCCCTCAACAACAAAAAAAATCTGCAAAAACAACCAATAAAATCTCACCTAAACAACCAATAAAATCTCACCTAAAGCAAACTGAAAATCAATGTAGTTACCTGATTAGTAGTAGCATTGATGATACCTATGGGGAGAGTGAAAGATGAAGCGATAGCACAGGCAAAAAGTAAGCCCCACCATGGTAGTTGTACCACTTCCTTGTAAACCTCGCAGAGTGCAATGGCAACAGCCAGAGTTCCACACAAGAGAATGTAGAACCACCATTGTGGGATAGCAGGGTATTTGCGCATCAATTTAGTATGAATATCAGGCTGATTGTTTGTGGATGCTGCTACAGCACGTTCCCATATTTCCCTGCACCATAACGACGCATGTCAGACCATTTAAACTAACAACCATAATTGATGATCTTGCAAGAAAGCAGTAATGGAAGTCAAATCAATACAAGAATCAGAACTTACTTCCCATAGAACAGAGAGACATGGGTAACTGTAGAAGCAATGGTGGCAAATCCAAACCCATAAGTCAGAGCAAAAAACAAACTTAGATGTATTTGACCACTCTGCTTGTAAGCATCAAGATCCAGCTCAAAATTATCGTTCACAATCGCTGAAATATTATAGTTTTGACCTTGGGCAGTGAACAAATAATTGCTGTATATAGGAAAATTCTTTGCATTGAACATGTTAGTCCCCCAATAAGCCAGAGGAATTACAAAGTATAGTACGAGGACATAACCAACCATGACATTCATAATGGCAAAGAATGGAGTAACAAGAGGACTGAACAAGAATGCTGAGATGGTGTTCCAATCGAAAGCAAAGGCACCTAGTCCGAGGCCATTCAAGCCAGAGCCAATTTGCTGTGCTGTGACAGAGTGAGGCCGAATCCAACAAATCCAGGATACGCTGGTCAGGGTTATGAAGAGGTAACCAGGGAAAACATAATAGGAAAAGCTGCAGGCCATGACAATGAAGAAGAACATAGTACGAGACATCCCCTTTCTATTGTCTTTCTCATGCAATACCCTGCATGTCAAACACAGTCTTCTCCATTACCAATTCTCACTGTATAATTAAATGAAAAGTAACTTAATAGGTGGAGTGGCTAATTAATTTTTTTCCTGCATTTCCTAAGAAAATAATATTAAATTTAAGTGGTAGATCCATTAACATGAGCATGATTTACTTAAAACAGTCTCAAGAAATATGTCCAACATTTTTATTTATACCGGAACAGGGTCACCTGGACCAGTGTACTCGGCCACCACATGTGTGCAGGTTCTACAACATACTTATGAAGCAGTCCAGCCCATCCATATCCTAACACCTGGTTCATCCCAGCACGGTATTAAAAACTGATAAATAGTATATTTATTCAGAAAGAGAGCCATGTAAATAAGATGTATTTAATAAAACTTTAAAATTAATTTTAAATTTGTAATTCAGATGTATTTAATAAAACATTAAAATTTGAATGGTTTATTGGGGCTCTCGAATATGGTAGAGATGGCGTAATGTAATGTTTAATATTTTGACTAAATTAAATAATATAAAAACAAAAATAAAATAAAATTTAAATAAAAATTAAATAAAAAGATTAATATTATTGCCATGATATATGGTAGAGATGTTGTAATGTAATGTTTAACATTTTGACTAATTCAAATGACATAAAAATAAAATTAAAATTAAATAAAAAGATTAATGTAATATAATAAACATTTTTAATGTGTCAAATAAAATAAAAAATAAAAATACAAATAATGAAATAAAAATGAAACTAGAAAAAATAACAACAAAAATTTAGAATGGAGGCTTCTGTGATTCATGATTATCAAGCAAAACTCTTCTCGATAGATCACATCAGTTTTTGGATCGACCGTTTCGAACTCTTATTGAAGTTCATCATCAAGAAAAGAATGGAAAGTGAGATCAAGGGACTTCATGGGCCTTTTGAACTCCTATTGAAGTACATCATCAAGAAAAGAATGGAAAGTGAGATCAACACACCACATGGTTGCGCCAAGAAGCCCTCTACAACTGAGTATAGAATACATGTGTAGTATAAGGCACATATGTAGATGTAATGTAAGTAAACATTTGCAATGCAGGAGTATATTTACGAACACTAACAAAAAGAGGTATGATAAATAAATAAAAATAAAAATAATCCAGAGGTATGGTAAATAAAAAATAAAACCTCTTTTTATACTTACTCCAGAGTAATGTAAATAAACAAAAATTTAAATAAACTAGAAGTATGGTAAATAAATAAAAATATAAATAAATTTGAAGTATGGTAAACAAATGAAACCTCTTTTTATACTTACTTTAGAGGTATGATAAATAAATAAAAATATAAATAGACTAGAGGTATGGTAAATAAATAAAACCTCTTTTTATATTTAATCCATAATCATTTTTATATTTACTAAAACTAAAATATGAGGTTTTATTTAGGTGAAGCCTATGAGCCAAATACCATGAAACAAATTATTATTAATACCATGGGCTAGATACTATTGGCCAAATAACCTATTTATATAAAATAGGTATGGTAAATAAATAAACATAAAAGAGGTATACATAGGTATGGTACATACATCCAAATATATCAAATATGATTAGAAATCAACATCTAAGTACATACCAAGCCTATGGGCCAAATACCATGGTAAATAAAAGAGGTATGGTAAATAAATATAAATATAAATAAACGAAAGGTATGGTAAAAAATGAAACCACTTTTTATATTTACTCAATACTCCTTTTTATATTTACGAACAATCAGAAAAGATGTTGGTTTGTATTTGAGTACACTACATGCATTGACTATCTCAGGTAAGCAGGTAGATGTAAATGTAAATATAAAAGTAATGATTAACATTTAATATTTAAAATTTAATCTAATTAATCTAATGCCGGCCCTAATGAAAAAAAATAATTTTTGTGAAAAAGGATTTCGAGAGGTGTGAGGAGTGGAAAATAATATTTATGGATGCGATCATGTGTAATGAATTACTCTTACCACGAAATTAGGCCCCAAAGACCACCAAATTAGAATGATTTAATTTATGTTTTTTTGTAGGGTTGATGTGGTTTGATCATGCATTTTACTTTTTTCTACCTTTTTGTTTTTACCTTTTCATCTACTTTGACACCTGCATTTTATTTTTTTCTACTTTTTTGTTTATGAATTACTCTTACCACCAAGTTGAAATGATTTAATTTATGCATTGTCCCAAAGACCACCAAATTAGAATGATTTAATTAATGCCTTGCCTGAAACCTTGCCCGAAACAAAGTGATTTCAATCATCTATTTCTAAATGTGTAAAAAATCAGCCTACATCCATCTTAACTCAAGATCTAGCAAAGCCCCAGAGAGATCAAATCTTTCTAAATGCAAACATTTCCTCAAGTTTTGCACTCAAAAAAGAGGTTTGCACTTGTAGAGATTTGATCCCTCTTGACCCTTGATAGATTGGGAGTTAAGATAGATCTAGGCTAGTTATAGTAGAGATGCAATGATAAACTCCAAACAACTATGAAAACAAATAATAATAAAATAAATTGGAACGTTATATAATATATTAAATAAACAATAAAATTAAAAAGGAAACAACTAGAAAAAGTTTCCATTATTAATAATTCTAAATTATATAATAAATAAATAAATTAGTTAAAAAAAACTTAAAAAATATAAAAATATAAAAGAAAAAAATCTAAAAAATAAGTAATGCAATTCAATATGATAAGAAACTATAATATTATTTATTTATTAAAATAATAATACAAACAAAAATGACTCATAGTATTGAGAACTCATGGTATTCATGTGAAACGTAGCTTATTTAAAGGAGGAAATTAAACTAGTCTAGATCCATCTTAACTCTGGATCTACCAAGGGTAGAGGTGATCTCTCTCTCCCCTTGGTAGATCTAGAGTTAAGATGGATCTAGGCTACTATATTTGGTTGGATTTGAATGGTATTTGGTTGGATTTGTAATTGTTATTAGTTAATAGCTAAGTTAAATATCAAATTAGTATATAAGGTTTTTCATTGTGAAATGAAGAATCTCTTTCTATTTCTTTTGCTTAACTATTTGACTGTTAAAATTTATAAAAATATGCCTACTCTATATTTTAAATTTAAACTCATGTTATTCACCATTAACCCATCAATGCATGCTCACCATTAAACCTACTTATCCATCCCTCTTTACTCTTGGTAGACCCAAAGTTGAGATGGATCTGGTATATTTAGTTAGATTTGTTACTATTATAAGTAAGTTAAACATCAAATTATTATATAAGACTTTTCTTTGTGAAATAAAGAATCTCTTTCGATTTCTTTTGCTTAGATATTTGACTGTTAAAAATTATAAATATATATTTACTCTATATTTTAAATTTAAACTCATGTTATTCACCATTAACCCACTATTCAATGCATTATTCAATACATACTCACCATTAAACCCACTTATGAATTCCTCTCTGACTTTGATAGATCTAAAGTTAAAATAAATCTAGTTGAATTTATTAGTGTTATTAGTTAATAAATAAGTTAAAATCAAATTAATATATAAGATTTTTCTTTGTGAAATAAGAAATCTCTCCATTTACAAATAATCTCAAAAAGAATATATTTTACCTGAGTGGTTACTACGATGAGCCAAGCTGGGAAAAAGGGGATACTCCTCTTGTAGAAGGCCTTAATGATGTTGACAATACCCACAGCGTAGGCCGTTCCATTACCGAAGGCGGCGCCTGCAGTGGCAAAGATTGTGATGAGCACATGCTCTTTCATATTAAAGGGTCCTGGATTCAGAGACACCTCGTTCCCCAACAGAGGCACTCTGAATTTCCGCGTTGGCAGAGCCGAGGCCATGAAAAGCCCAAGGGGAAAGGCTGCCACCTGCACTGAAATCTGTGTGATGACAAGTGGTTCCGTCCTGTAACTGAAGAACTGGTTCAAAAACGAGAGCAGCGCGCATGAAAGCAGGCCCAAAACCCACATTCGAAATGTCCATACAGGAATAGTTGGATCATCTTCTGTACTCACTGTCAATGCCACCTGCTCCACTGGTGAATTCTCATTCACCTCCTCTTTACTCACTTCCAATGCCACCTTCCCCTGCACTGGTGAATCCTCTATCTCCTCCTCTCTGCTCACTTCCAATGATGTGTCCATTGCCACTTTAATTCTCTACACCAACAGCAGCAAATAGCTATTTAAACCTGATTAGCCTGACCTAAGTTATAAGGATGCAAAGGGATGCTGGTGTGTCACTGAACTGATATGTGTCATCTTAAAAAATTACTAAATATTAAATTATATATATATATATATATATATATATATATATAATATGGTTGGTGAATATGAATAGATATATATCTACAATGAAATACTTCTTTTATAAGACATTTCATACTACTTAAATTTAAAAAAACTGATAGAAATTAACTTAAATTATAACTTTATTTTAAATTATTATTATTAATAAAAATAATTAATATCGGACTTTAAATAAGATATATATAAATCATGTAATAATATTTTTAATTATAAAGATTAAGTGGCCTTTGTTATAATAACATGGTTTATCAATACCACATGCCCACTATGACACATGCTGATATGACATTTTTTACAATTAATTAATTTGAGATAAATTAAATAAAAAACATAAATAATTAAAAGATAAATTTTAACCACACTTTATTTATAAATATACTACTATGAATATTTTGACATCTTCCATAGAAATTAAATTTTTGCTATCTACTTAAAATGAATAATAATTAAAAGTAGAATTTTGAAAACTCTATTATCAAAATACCTATGCACATAATTAATAAGTTTACAAAATATCAATAGTTTCCAAGGTATCATTGACTTCCAAATCATTAAAATGCAAAAAATATATTTCTTAAACTATCTCTATGTTAGAATTACCATTTTCAATGCAATTAATAAGTTTACATGGTACAATTGAGTTTGAATCATTAAAATGAAAAATATATATTTTACAAACTATCCTCTGGTTATAATTATCATTTAATTATGTTGATAGAAATATTTATTATGGAACATGTTTTCCAAGTTATTAGTTGAGTAGGAGGGAATTAAACTCCATAAAATATTTTAAAATATATTTAGCAGTAGTCAAGGACAAAAAAACATATATTTATCTCAAAAGTAGTTGTCTTTTATTTTCTTTAATTAAAATAATTAATTAAAAAACTAAAAAAAAGTCATATAAATGTGCCATATGAAAATGAGTTATGGTTTTCTTGGCATGTGGTATTAGTAAGTCATGGTATTATATGTCTATTTAAAAATTAAGAAGCTCCATAATAAAATGAGGATGAATCTCCATGGTGAAGAATCGTGTTACATGTTTATTTTATTTTATTTTATTTAATTAATTAAATGTATGTATGCTTAAGTCAATATTAATTTTTTTATAATTATTATCTATAATTATAATTTAAAATAAACAGTTAAATTTTATGATTTTTCAATTATGAAAATATAAGATGTGCTTTGAGGCAAGTGTTTTGATGTTTATCCACATTTATCAATCATTTAATTTATATCATTATACTAATATATATGTGAAAAAGAAATTATTACATGATGCAAATAAAAAATATAATAAATAAATATATATTTTTTGTTTGTCAAGTTGTCTGTGATCTTCTAGGGTTGACCTGTGGCTTGAGGAGTCTCAACCCAGGGGCATTGGTCATCTAGGCCTACATAAAAGCTGTTAAAGTCACCTGGGGATCAATCCCTGGCTTGGGCCACACCAACCCTTTAACTGAATAGTTTTTTATCATGTCTCATCCCCTAACAACCACCCCCATGAGGTTTGATCGTGGACAACCTTGGTGACAAGGCCCTTGCTGAAATATTTTTATTTATAAATATTTTGTATAATTTATTAAATATACAAATAATTTACATTTTTATATTATTACTTAATTTTTTTTATAATTATAAGTTTTAATTAAATTTTTATATATAAAACTTTTTTCTTATAAATTTATAATTAAATATTTAAAAATTAATTCTTTCTAAATATCTAATTATAAAATTTACATGGTTCATGTTTAACTTTAAATTTTGATTAAAAAAAAAACCATAATTAAAATTTTGAAAATAAAATTCAATATTAAATTACATATACTAAAAAGGTGAAAAAATAAAATAAACAATTAGAAAATAAATCTTAACCACACTTGATTTGTGTTTGTGAATACTGTAATATTTTGGCATTTTCCATTAAAAAAATCAAATTTTTGCTATTAACTTAAAATTATTAATAATTAAAATAAAATTTTGGAAACTCTATTATCAAAATAGACATACCTATAAAATTAATTAATAAACAAAGTATCATTGACTTCCAAAACATTAAAATGCAAATACTATATTTCATAAACTATCCCTATGTTAGAATTACCATTTTCAATGCAATTAATAGGTTTACATGGTACAATTGAGTTTTGAATATTCATTAAAATGAAAATTATATATTTTACAAACTATTTTCAAGTTATACTTATCATTTAATTATGTTGATAGGAATATTTATTTTAGAATGTTTCTCAAGTTATTAGTTGGGTAAGAAGGATTTAAGCTCATAAAATATTTTTAAATATATTTATTAGTAGTCAAGGACAAAAAATAGATATTAATCTCAAAATTAGTTGTCTTTTATTTTTTTAATTAAATTAATTAATTAAAAAACCAAAAAAAAGCCATATAAATGTGTTATATGAATGAGTTATGATTTCCTTGGCAGGTGGTATTAGTAAGTCACGGTATTATACCAATGCCTATTTAAAAGTTAAGAATATCCACAATAAAATGAGGATGAATATCCATGCTAAAGAATAGTGTTACATGTTTATTTTATTTTATTTTATTTAATTAATTAAATGTATGTATGATTAACTCAATATTAATTCTTTTATAATTATTATGGATAATTATAATTTAAAATAAACTTATAATTTAATTAAATTTTATGATTTTTCAATTATGAAAATATGAGACGTGCTTTGAGGGAAGTGTTTTGATGTTTGGCTTGAGGAGCGTCAACCCAGAGGCATCTAAGCCCACATATAAGCCATTAAAGTCACCCGGGAATAGCACCCGGCCTGGGCCACACCAAAGGATAGCACATGACCTGGGCCACACCAACCCTACATGAGGTTTGATCCCGGGCCCCCTTACTAACTAGGTCCATCCTGAACTAGTTGAACCTAACAAGATTTGACAATAAATAAATCTTTTTATTTATAAATATTTTGTAAAATTTATTAGATATACAAATAATTTACATTTTTATTATATTACATAACTTTTTTATAATTATATTTTTTAATTGAATTTTTATATATAAAACTTGTTTTCTTATAAATTTATAATTAAATATTTAAAAATTAATTCTTTCTAAATATTTATAAAATTGATATTTAAAAATCATTCTTTCTAAATATCTATTTATAGAATTTACATGACTCATTTAACTTTAAATTTTTGAAAAAAAAACTATAATTAAAATTTTGAAAATAAAATTCAAAATTAAATTACATATACTAAGTATATATTATATAATACACATATCTTTCATTTATCTATTTAACTTTATTATATAATACACATATCTTTCATTTATATATTTAACCTTTATGTATTATTGAAATATTACAACTGAATTGTATTTCTGATTAAAAATTAATTCTTTCTAAATATCTCATTACAAAATTTACAAAGTTCATTTTTTACTTTAAATATTTCATTACAAAATTTACGAAGTTCATGTTTGACTTTAAAATTGAATAAATTATTTCTAAATATCTCATTACAAAATTTACAAAGGTCATATTTGACTTTAAATATCTGATTACAAAATTTAAAAAGTTCATGTTTGACTTTAAAATTGAATAAAAACTCTACAGTTAAAATTTTGAAAATAAAATTCCATATTAAATTATACTTTTGTTATTACATTTTTGAATTATACTTTTGTTGTAATTGTTAATATATTTTGTTATTACATTTTTGGACCAACAAAAGTAGCAAGTTCACCTAATATAATAGCAGATACTATAATAGCAGATGGGATAGTTCTCGAGTCACAATAGGATTGGACGAAACAGAAGGTGCTTGCGAGTTGGGAGAAGAGGAGGTACCAGTGACTATGCTACTACGTGTTATTTTTGTTGTAATTGTTTATATATTTTAAATCAGTATGATATAAATAAAAATATATATAGTTTTTTTTTATATATTTCATTTTTATATGTTATTGAAAGATTATATATATATATATATATATATATATAATTTTTTAAATTTATATATAGTAGTGGGCTTAATAGTTAAGAAGATATGTTTCTTTTTAAAAAGTCACAGGTTCAAAATTAAAAAGAGATAGAGTATGCATGTCTTAGTAGATTTAATATTATATGATAATACAAATATATATATTTTTATTTTATACAACTTTCTTTATAATTTATGACAACCAAATTTAAAGATTAAATTATTATTTTTAATTTTATTAAAAAAATATATTTCTATTATAATGATTTATAAATATATATAAATTTGTATAATATATATATACATATATAATTTAAATTATATATATATATAAATAATATTTCAATATATATAATTTAAATTTGTATACTATTATATAAAACAAAACTTTTATATATATATATATATATATATATATATATATATATATATAAAATTTTGGAAGCAAAGAAAACTTAAAAATTAATATATATATATATATAAATAAATTAGGAACCAATCAATAATCAAAAGCCAAGCCCCTTAGAAGAGGGACCAAGCAAATTAAAAGCCTATTTAAGTTGTTAATTATTATTGAAGTATTACAACGGAATTGTATTTCTAATTAAAAATTAATTCTTTCTAAATATCTCATTACAAAATTTACAAAGTTCAGGTTTGACTTTAAAAATCTGATCACAAAATTTACAAAGTTCATGTTTGACTCTAAAAACTTTATAGTTAAAATTTTGAAAATAAAATTCCATATTAAATTATACTTTTGTTATTACATTTTTGTGGTATGTGTTTATATATTTTGTTATTACATTTTTGAGATACTTGTGTTGTAATTGTTTATATATTTTAAATGAGTATAATATAAATAAAATTAAAAAAAATTATTAAATTTAAAATAATATTTTTAATATATATGGTTTTTTTATATATTTCACCTTTATATTTTATTGAAAGATTAAAAATATTTTACAATTATATATATATTTAATGGTTTTTTTATTTTATTTAATTTACATATAGAGTAGTGGGCTTAATGGTTAAGAGCATGTGTTTCTTTCTAAAAAGTCACAGATTCAAAACCAAAGAAATATAAAGTATGTATGTGGTAGTGACCTTAAAATTGGATAATAATAAAAATATATATTTTTAATTCTATAAAAATTTCTTTACAACTTATGACAACCAAATTTAAAAATTAAATTATTATTTTTACTTTTTATTGAAAAAATATATTTCTATTATATATATATATATATATATATATATATATATATATATATATATATATAATTTCAATATATATAATTTAAATTTGTATACTATTATATAAAACAAAACTTAAAATTAATATAATTATATATTTTATATATATATATATATATATTTTCTTTATAAAGATATAAATTAGGAACCCATTGATAATCAAGAGCCAAGCCCATAGAAGAGGGACCAAGAAAATTAACAACCTATTTAAGTGCATTTGAACCTAGTTATCAAAGAGCCAAGCCTAGAAAAGAGGGACCAAGTAAATTAACAGCCTATTTAAGTGCATTTGAACCCAATTATCTATTTAATTGTGAGTATTCAAATTTTATTTAACTCAAAACTCAACCTAATTTGAAGGCAAAATCCTCCTCTAACCATTAACTAGGTTATGCTCTTTAAAGGCCTCATATAAAATCTTAATTGTTTTTTTATATCTTCTTAGATACAATACATTGTGAAGTGGTATCATGTAATACCTACCATCCATATTTACTTTAGAATTAAAACAAAAAAAATTACTTTCAGTTTATAAGCTAAACTATATCATTGCGTATACAATATTTTAATATCAAATTATAACTAAACCCTATCAAACAATTCGGGTTGTATGAGATTGGTGTTACCACCGTATATTAAACTCGTCGTACTGCATATTTATATTACACATAAAAGGACACTATCGGATGACACTTGTTCAATATCTGTTTTAAATATTCCAGCTGCCCTTGCATGGTAAATTCTGCCCTAAATTAATTATTGTACCTACAAGGATTTATTATCACTCACATATTGATTTTAAAATGGATTTGTATTTAAGCTTTCGAGGCCACTTGACCAACTCTACACCATTCGATATGCTCTTGCAAATCGACGGTGGCGGGGCTTGGCGGGAAGGGTTTTAGGTATAACACTTGTCCCTAACAGCCTTTCCTCATCTGCGCTGGTTCGACTGCTTGCATTCTTGCTCTGCTGCATTACCCAACTTCATGGCTCTGTATCCGTTTATGGTTCCGCTCTTGTATGCTTTCTTCGTGGCATTTCTGTCTTGACTCCATCCTAGCTACTTTGGAGGATTATCTTTGTGCTTTTTCCATTACTGAGATCTCTGGAGGACCTTCTCTGGGCAGGTTTCATGTATGCTAATGTAGTGAATAACTCAGAGCCATTGAAGGAATACTTTTTCCACCGCACTTGCACAGTTATTTCACTCATATCCAGTTCTCGTCTCAGGTAATACTCTTACTTTTCCTTAGCACTGTAAGGCGGTTCTGCTCCTCTGTTGTAAAGAGTTTTTAAGCACTTGATTTTCGGCATTTTTAACCAGTTATGCTATGTTGTTTTACGTTTTCTCTCCAGGAAGGAGGACAATCACAGTCCTGGAGGTTCTTATTTCTATCAGGTAACTTATGGTTTAAATTGCACTCAGTTTTCTTTCCACAGAGTTATAATCCGTTACTCTTTTTGTCTTCCTAAACTTATAGTTTGAAACATTGTCGCTTTGCAGGTAACCCCACCTCTATTTGAAACGAAACTGTGTGTTTAATTCGGTCAAGGGGCTACGGCTAAACGTTTTCTTCTTCCTGTTTAGGAACAGGTACCCATCCAACGAATATACGCTTGCTCGCAAGCTTCACCGGTGTTTTTTAGCCTAGGGTTATAGTTAGGGTTTTCATTGTATAAACTTTTGATGCCTTGCAACGCATATATGTATTCTTTGCTAGTTTATACAGACCATAAATTCGATGGTTCCTACTTATGAATTTATAAGAGGTTTTTATTCACATAAGTTCTTTTGTTTAATTCCATTATCGCTAGTTTGAGAGGTTTTCTTTGGTAAATTCACTGTCGGCTTTGTATTGGGGTTTCACCCAAATGGTTATGTTCGACGTGGTAGCTGAATTCTGTCTATTTTTATTTACTTTTTTTATATATGATTTGTGCACCGAACATTGTTTCCATTGTAACTCTCAGAGTTCTCGCTTATGATTCGATACTTGAAATTTATGTTTATGCTTTGAAATATAGATACTCAAAATTCTGGAAATAGTTTTACCTTGTCTTTCTACTTGTATATATATATATATATATATATATATATATATATATATATATATATATATAATATTTTCTCGGATACTGTGTTTACCGTCAAAATATATTTCACTATACTCTTTCTATTATCAAAGGAATACATCTACAAATTTTGGTTCCTACACTGTGAACAGTTTATCATCTTGCGAAATGAGTTTCCAAATCTGTTTGTTTTCTTCTTTACTTCGGTACAGTTTAACTTTAGTAGCTTCATAATGTCACAGTATTATTTCTTAGCCTTGGGTGACCAGACCACCTTGTAATTTTTCCGTGTATAGCATTATCGAGGGAAAATGATGTGCATTGAAACCCTCGCTTCCAGATGCCAACAGTTTCCCCCTACCCATTCATCATGTTATTTAACTAAATAAATCCTTCTAGTATTTCTAATTTTCTTTATTTAGTCGCTGTTATTTTTCAAGTAAGGGTTGTTTTTCTGTATTTTTATATTGCCTTCTTTCAACAATTTAACAACACGGTTCCAGTTTAATGAACCTATTCTATTCTTGGTATGTCTTCATTATCCAAGTTTACTTTATCGAACCCCTGTAATAAATTACCTATAGATATATCCTAGAAAATAAAACTAGTTTATGTACATTATAATAAGATGCCTAATTACACATCTTATAACAAAATCAGATCCAATAACTCAGAAACCATTCAACGAATATTTTGCTGAAACTGTAAATACATGTTTTAAGCCATAAAAGTATAAAAAATATGTAAAGGCAGGTTTTAAACAATAAAAATAAATATACAGTATCCTTCCTCTTTTTTCTACATAACCATATAGATTAAGTCATTGTCCATACTGTAATGGACTAAATTTCCTATAAACTTATATACATTAAAAGAAGTCAGTTCCTATTCAAATTTACCGATTACTCAAATACTTATCTGAGTATCACTCTGCTGATGATGTTCCTCCCAACCTTTGAGAGAGGCAATGACGTCCTACTCTTTCCCCTGTGATTCTCCACTAAAAGGTACAGGTTGATAGTATATTTTCTGTTGTGACCTCAGGACCCCCCAGGTCCAGTCAATACTAGAAAATTTCAGGAACTCTGAAAGATTTTCCACTAGTCTCTACTAGCTTAGGAAAAATTTCTACCCCTTAGTCTCTGAACATAACACCCCTTCCTCGCTGGGATGAGTCTCTTATCCCTAGAGGAGCATGTAACTGTTCAAACTATCCAACCACCTTTTCAATTCTTGGAAAACATTTACCATCAGCCTTTTTTACTTTTTATGGAATTACTTTCCATAACTAATTTTATTAAAAAAAGAAAAATAACTTTTCTAGCAAAAACATTAATTGTCTCAGTATTTTTCCTTAAAATAAATAATAAAAGTCATTTAACTAGTTAACAACTAGTTAACCATAAATGCAACGGTCACAACTTCCCCCCTAGAAGTAACACCATCCTCGGTGTTTCACTCTAGCTCATAAAAGAGTTTTGGGTAAGCCTCACGCACAAATCTTTTGTCCTCCCAAGTAGCCTCATTCGGGTTGAAGTGCTTCCACTACACTTTAACTTGGGTGATGACTCGCTTCCGGAGCATAATTTCTCTCTAGTCAAGTATGTGTTGCAGCTCGACCAGAAACTCGTCGTTCGGCTCTACCTATATATTCTGCCAATGAATTACGTTCTTTGAATCATGCACATAATGCTTCAACAGAGACACATGAAACACATTGTGTACTAGGATGTGACTGGGTAAAGCTAGCTGATAGGCCACAGGTCCTACCCTTTCCAAAATTTTAAAGGGTCCACAGAACCTGGGAGCCAACTTGGCACAAAAGGTCCAACACAAGGTACTCCTCTTGGGTTTAATCCTCACATACACATGGTCTCCCACTTTGAATTCCCGATAATTTCTCTTCTTATCAACATAGATCTTCTGCCGATCTTGTGCAGCCTTCAAATTTTGTCTTATCTTCTTTACTTCTGATTCCATTTCAGCCAGCATTTATGGTCCCAAACTTAGTTTTGTTTCAGGGTTGCTCCAATTTATGAGTGTGCGACACTGCCTCCCATACAGGGCCCCAAAAGGACTCGTCTTAAGGGACCCTTGGTAACCATTGTTGTAAGCAAATTCAACCATATGCAAGTACTCTTCCCATTTGGTTGGCTGCTGCATCACGTACATGCGTAGCATGTCTTCCAACACCTGATTCACTCACTCTGTTTGACCATTTGTCTGGGGATGATAAGAGGTACTAAAGTTTATTTGGGTCCCTAGACCTGTAAAAAAAGTCTGTCAAAATGATGATGTAAACTTAACATCCATGTCTGAGATAACATTCTTCGGAATTCCGTGTAGCCGGAATATTTATCTCATAAAAAATCTGCTATCTATACAGTCTTGTAAGTGGACTGCACATGTATAAAATGTGCAAATTTACTCAATCTTTCAACTACCACCATGATGGAGTCAATGTGCCTTTTTGACCGAGGTAAACCTGTAATGAAGTCGAGGGATATGACATCCCACTTCCATTCAGGTACCGGTATGGGTTGTAACAATCCTACGGGATGTTGATGCTCCACCTTAACCTCTTGACACTCCAAACATTTATTTAGATACTCGGACATATTTTTACACATACCAGGCCAGAAATATACTTTTCTAATAGCTATTAAAATTTTCTGGTATCTTGGGTGTCCTGCATAGTTACTTCGATGGTATTCATCAATGATTAACTCCTTAAGTTCCACACGATTTGGTACATACAACTTTCCTCTAAAGGTTAGCATTTGTTCTTGGTTAACTCCATATTCATAAGTACTTCCTTTTTTTCTGGTCTCCTCCATTTTCTGCCATAGGAATTGATATTCCAGATCTTTCTGTGCTTCTTCTTTTACTTGATCTAAGAATTTATTTTCAAGTTGATTGTAGTAAAGCCCATGACACAATGCAGCTTTCTACTTAAAGCATCAGCCACCTGATTTTCCTTACCTTTCACGTGCTAGATGTCCATATCAAACTCACTTAGAAAGACATTCCATCTTGCCTGTCTGGAGTTTAAATAAGCTTGTTTGAAATAACTAGTCAAGCTGCTATGATCTATTTTTAACACAAACTTTTTACCCAGCAAGTAGTGTCTCCATACCCAGAGCACATGTACTACTATTGTTAATTCTAGATCATAAGCTCAGTACCCTTGTTCACGTTCCTTCAACTTCCTTGACTCATATGCCACCACTTTTCCTTCTTGAGATAAAACTGCTCCAACACCCTCCTTGCTAGCGTCTATACAAACTTCAAATTCTTTGTTAGGATCAACTACCCTCAACACTGATGCAGTGGTCAATAACTGCTTCAGCCTCTCAAAATTTTTCTAGCACTCAGAAATCCATTTAAATACTATTCCTTTTCTCTACAAGGAGGTAATGGGAAAAGAAATTATGGAAAATCCTTCAATAAATCTTCGATAGTACCCTGCTAATCCCATAAAGGATCGAATATCTGCCACATTCTGAGGTACTTGCCACTCCATGATTGTCTTGATTTTCTTTGGATAAACAACAATCCCTTCTGCTGAAATGACATGGCCTAAGTACTGGATTTCTATTTTGAGGAAATCACATTTGCTGAACTTAGCATACAATTGGTGTTTTCTTAACATTTCCAGCACAATCCTTAAATGCTCCTTATGTTATTCCTATTTTTTAGAATATATTAAAATGTCATCTATAAATATAAGTACAAAATTATCCAGGAAAGGATGAAATATGCCATGCATTAACCTCATAAAGGTTGCTGGTGCATTTGTTAACCTGAAGGGTAACACCACAAATTCATAACACCCGTACCTGGTACAAAATGCAGTCTTGCAAATGTCTGCATCCTTAATTCGAATCTGGTGATATCCAGATCTTAAATATATCTTTGAAAATACAGTGTCCCCATTCACCTGATCAAACAGATCGTCAATCCTTGGTAGAGGATATTTATTTTTGACCTTTAACTTGTTAATTTGTCTATAGTCCATGCACATTCGCATGGTTCCATCATTTTTCTTAACACAACACTGGTGCTCCCCACGGGGACACACTTGGACGAATATAAATTTTGTCCAACAGTTCTTCTAACTGCATTTTTAACTCAGTTAATTCTGGAACACTCATTCTGTAAGGAGCCCTTGACACAGGTGATGCTCCTGGCATTAATTCAATGGTAAAAGAAATATCTCGTCTTGGTGGTAATATAAGAATATTTTCTGGAAAAACATCCATGAAATCCTGTACTACAGTTATGTTTTCCATCATAGGTGATTTTTTCTTGCAGTTATCATATCCCACCTGAATAACATATATCTGACATCCCTTCCTTATACATTTATTCATTTGGGATGCTGTAATTGGACGTAGCTGTAGTGGCTTCTTGATTCCTTGAATCTCCTTGCGTGTTCCATCTTACATTCTATAATAAATGATCTTTTCCTTGCAGTCCACTAAGGTCCAATATTTTTCTAGCCAATCCATGCCCAGCAAAACATCATAAGACCCTAATGGAAGTAGGTTCAGGTCCACATTCAACTGTTGTTCTGAAATTTCTAATGTATAGTTTGGAATCTTGGCAGTTACCTTTCTTTTTGCTCCCGTGACTAGCTATACTAGCCATGGGTTTTTAATTTTCTACCCTTTTAATTTAAAAATTTCCACTATTTTGGGACTAACATAACTTAGAATTGCACCTGGGTCTACCAAAATTGAAACAGATTGAGATAGTAATTTACCTTCCAACTTAATCATTGTTGGCTGATAATCTGCCTGTCGATCCTCCAATGCCACGTTGATATGAGGAATGTTTTGTGACACATCGCCTACTGTAGAAGCCTCCTGCAAGTTTGCAACTGTCATTTCTTGCTCACTGTGGGCAGTTTTTATAATAGTGTGCCTCACCACACCCCCAACAATGTAGAGGTGGCTTGGTCACCTGCCCTTGCTCAGGTTTGCTAGATGCCTCTGTAGGCTTCTCTTCTGCTGGCCAGCTAGTTCTTTGATGATTTCTGCCAAATTTTTTATTGACAGAACTTTGCGTAGAATTATTAAAGTTATTGCTTTTGGCTTCTTTAAAGTTTGAGCTGCTTTTCTGTTCTTTTATTGGCTGCCAAATTTTCCCAACCTCCCCTTTAGCCTTGGACTGCTGATAGCACATTCGTGCCATACGAATGAATTCATTCATGGTTCTAGGATTTACAAATTCAATTCTCTCTTTCATATGTGTTGGCAAGCTTCTCAGAAATATTTGCACCTTAGCCTTTTCCTCTTGAAGGTATGGAACATATCGTAATAGGGAGGTGAACTTGGTGATATTCTCATCTATAGTCATCTTTCCTAGCTTCAAGTCATGAAAATATTTAGCTTTCTCATCTTAGAAATGTTCTGTTAAATACTTATATTTAAAGTATTGTTGAAATGATTCCCAAGCAACATCTTGGTCTTCAATGCTGCGAACATTCTTTACTTCTTCCCACCACAGAGTGGCTTTCTCCCTTAATTGATATATGGCCAATCTGGCCTTCAGGTTGTTGCTGTACTCGTACACCTGAAAATATTTGTTCATGTTTATCAACCATGCCTCTGCCACTTCCTCAGCTTCACCATAAAATGTTGGTGGCTTTATTTTCCGAAACTCCCCCTGAAGTTCCACTTTTTGCTTCTTAACTTCTTGCTGATCTGACACATTTCTAGACTCTACTTCATTATAGTTTGTGTTCTTATTACTTCACTAAGAAGGGCTTCTTTCCACTCTATCAGTGGTGTGTTCCCATGTTTGTCACTCATCACCATCTTGCATGTCCCTATCAGCACTGGGGTGTTCCATTTCTTGGTTTTACTTGTCTGACAAGCTCTTGAGTATCTTTTCTTACTCTTACATCAAACGCTCGTTATCACTACGAACTTGCACCATCTCTTCCTGTAGTTTTTGTACTGTAGTCAAAAGTATGATGGTTTGATGTTGCTGCTCCTCAAGTAGTATACTTGTTTACTGGTGCTAATTGACACTCAGTTGAACCCACATCTCAGGGTTTAGTACTGGTTAGGTTTGGGGTTCCCCGGTGTCCTCGGGTGGTTGTAGTGTTGTTCCCCTTCTCATGATGTTTCCTGTTATTATTCTATTATGTGCATCAATATGCACACAACGTAAATTTTCAGTTGACGCTTAAGGTCCCAACGTATAAACACTGCTTTGATACCACTTGTAATACCTACCATCCATATTTACCTTAGAATTAAAAAAAAAAATTTACTTTTAGTTTATAAGCTAAACTATATCATTGCATATACAATATTTTTATATCAAATTATAACTAAACCCTATCAAAAATTTTTGGTTGTATGAGATTGGTGTTACTACCATATATTAAACTCGTCATACTGCTTATTTATATTACACATAAACCGACACTATTGGATGACACTTGTTCAATCTCTGTTTTAAATATTCCACCTGCCCTTGCACGGTAAATTTCATC
The DNA here is from genome assembly GCA_034641835.2 of Pinus albicaulis. Taxonomy (NCBI): domain Eukaryota; kingdom Viridiplantae; phylum Streptophyta; class Pinopsida; order Pinales; family Pinaceae; genus Pinus; species Pinus albicaulis. The sequence goes on along the minus strand of CM076580.1, from coordinate 1,075,674,453 downwards.
CCAAATTAATTCTTGTACGTACATGGTTTATTATCACTGACATATTGATTTTAAAATGGATTTGGATTTAAGATTTCGAGGCCACTTGACCAACTCTACACCATCTGGTATACTCTTGAAAATTGACAATGGAGGGGCTTGGCAGGAAGGTTTTTGGGTATAACACTTGTCCCTAATAGCCTTTCCTCATTTGCACCGGTTCGGCTGCTCGAATTCCTCCTCTACTACATTACCTTGCTTCGTGGCTCCGTATCCATTTATGGTTCTGCTCTTGTATGCTTTCTTCGTGAATTTTCTGTCTCGGCTCCATCCTAGCTACTTTGGAGGAGTATCTTTATGCTTTTTCTAGTACTGAGATCTCTGGAGTACCTTCTCTGCGTGGGTTTTAAGTATGCTAATGTAGTGAAAAACTCAAAGCCATTTAAGGAATAATTTTTACACCGCACTCGCACAGTTATGTCGGTCATATCCAGTTCTCGTCTCAGGTAATACTCTTACTTTTCCTTAGAACTGTAACGTGATTCCGCTCCTCTGTTGTAAAGACTTTTTAAGCACTTGATTTTCGGCATTTTTAACCAGTTATACTCTGTTGTTTTATGTTTTCTCTCCAGGAAGGAGGACAGTCACAGTCCTGGAGGTTCTTCTTTCTGTCAGGTAACTTATGGTTTAAATTGTACTCCATTTGATTTCCACAGAGTTATAATTCGTTACTCTTTTTGTCTTCCCAGACTTATGGTTTGAAACATTGTCACTTTGCACATAACCCCACCTCTATTTGAAACGAAACTGTGTGTTCAATTCGGTCAAGGGGCTACGGCTAAATGTTTTCTTCTTCCTATTCAAGAGCAGGTACCCATCCAACGAATTTACACTTGCTCGCAAGCTTCGTCGGTGTTTTTAGTCTAGGGTTATAGTTAGGGTTTTCATTGTATAAACTTTTGATGTCTTGCAACACATATATGTGTTCTCTGCTAGTTTATACAAACCAGAAATTCAATGGTTCCTACTTATGAACTTATAAGAGGTTTTTATTCACAGAAGTTATTTTGTTTAATTCCATTATCGCTGGTTTGAGCAGTTTTCTTTGGTAAATTCATTGTCAGCTCTGTATTGGGGTTTCACCCAAATGTTTATGTTCGATGTGGTAGCTGAATTCTGTCTATTTTTATTTACTTTTTTTTTTATATATGAGTTGTGCACCGAATATTTTTTCCATTGGAACTCTTAGAGTTCTTTCTTATGATTCGATACTTGAAATTTATGGTTTATGCTTTGAAATATAGATACTCAGAATTCTAGAAATAGTTTTTACCTTGTCTTTCTACTTGTATACATATATATAGAATATTTTCTCGGATACTGTGTTTACTGTCAAATTGTATTTCACTATACTCTTTATATTATTAAAGGAATACATATACAGATTTTGGTTCCTGCACTATGAATAATTTATCATCTTGCGAAATGAGTTTTCGAATATGCTTGTTTTCTTCTTTACTTCTGTACAGTTCAACTCTAGTAGCTTCTTAATGTCACAGTATTATTTCTTAGCCTTGGATGACTGGACCACCTTGTAATTTGTCCGTGTATAGCATTATCGAGGGAAAACAATGTGCATTGGAACCCTCGGTTCCGGATGCCAATAGTTCCCCCCAACCCATTCAACATGTTATTTTACTAAATAACTCCTTCTGGTATTTCTATTTTTCTTTACTGAGTCACTTCTATTTTTCAAGTAAGGGTTGTTTTTCTATATTTTTATATTGCCTTATTTCAACAGTTTAACAACAAGGTTCCAGTTTAATGAACCTATTCTATTCTTGGTATGTCTTCATTACCCAAGTTTACTTTATCAAACCCCTGTAATAAATTAACTATAAATATATTCTGGAAAATAAAACTAGTTTTTGTACATTATAATAAGATGCCTACTTACACATCTTATAACAAAATCAGATCCAATAACTCAGAAACCATTCCACGAATATTTTGATGAATCTGTAAATACAAGTTTTAAGCCATAAAAGTAAACAGAAATCTGTAAAGGTAGGTTTTAAACCATAAAAATAAATATATAGTATCCTTTCTCTTTTTTATGCATAACCATATAGATTAAGTCATTGTCCATACTGCAATGGACTAAATTTCTTGTAAAGTTATATACATTAAAAGAAGTTAGTTCCTATTCAAATTTACTAATTACTCAAATAATTATCTGAGTATCACTCTGCTGATGATGTTCCTCCCAACCTTTAAGAGAGACAATGACATCCTGCTCTTTCCCCGTGCTTCTCCACTGAAAGGTACGAGTTGATAGTAGATTTTCTGCTGTGACCTCAGGGCCCCCCAAGTCTAGTCAGTACCAGAAAATTTCAGGAACTTTGAAATATTTTCCATTGGTCTCTACCAGCTCAGGAAAACTTCCTACCCCTTCCTTAGTCTATGAACAGAACTCCCCTTCCTCACTGGAATGAGTCTCTTATCCCTAGAGGAGTAGGTAATTGTTCAAACTGTCCAACCACCTTTTTAGTTCTTGGAAAACATTTACCATCAGCTCTTTTTTACTTTTTATGGAATTAATTTCCATAACTAATTTTATTAAAAAAAAGAAAAATAACTTTTCCATTTAAAACATTAATTTTCTCAGTGTTTTTCATTAAAATAAATAATAAAAGTCATTTAACTAGTTAACAACTACATAACAATAAATGCAACTGTCACATATCAAATTAATGATTTATTGGAATGATTTATTTGTTTAATTTTACAAGGTATATTTGATGACATAATTTAGAGCTATATTTAAGTATTATTGTTTTACAGGGTACACTGTGTAGATAAAAAAATTGTGTATGTTGGGTAGAATTTTTATAAAAGAACAAATAGATATGGAATATTATACTTTGTGATTGGTATATTATAGAAAATGAAGTATGCATATATGTTGAGGTGATTTGTATACACATTTCTAAAAATTTAGAGCAAAATCACTTTTAAAAAAAAACGAAATAATAAAAGCATATTTGTTTTTATAAAACTATATGGTATAAAAGTAGCTTATATATAGAAATTGTTTACAAAACATATAAATATATATATTCACGTATTTTAATATGAAAGTATTTAAGTGGGAATTAAAATTAAGCTTGTGTTTATAGGTGGGTCATCAAGGCTTTAGAGATAATCCTATAGCCATTATTATTATTCTCAAAACATAAGACAGTGGAAATTCAACCATCAATAGCTACACTAGTATCCTTAGGCACCATATTATCCTATGACAGTAAAAGTGAGATTGAGAAACATGTCATTTTGAAGCTTTGGAGGATTATGTGGCTAGTTATAGTGAGAATTTTGCTCGTTGGCCTTCTATCAAAGCATTGGGTTTGCTTATACTAGGTAGAAAAATAAAGAATAAATAGGAAGCTCACTACTCATAGAATAGGGAGATGACCTTTTCCAATACTCCATTAGTTGGTGTGGTTATGCCACATCCAATTCCACCTTCTACACCTAGAGTGTAATCACATACAGAGATTCATACAAATTAAAGGTTTGAAAATACACTAGAACAACTAAATGGGTTGAGTTTGATTAAATGTAGATCCATTTGTTTTTCTTCCATATTAGAACTAACACTCAATTATAATAAGCTCAAAAATTTCCTGGAAGTCAATTGTCCAACTCTATTTTTCACTAAAAAGAGCATCCTTTCATGAGAAATTAATGGACAACTTGAAAGTCTAAGGAATAGGCAATATGCACTACAAGGAAAAGACCCTCTAGCGGAGGTTATAAAGGAGGTTTTTAGTGTTATAAAATTGGCCAAAATTGTCAAAAAAACATTTTCTACAACATCCGTTTATGGTTACGGAGGTTTTGGCGGAGATTTTAACAAAAATTCAACACAACTAAAAAAAAATGGGTGACCGGAGGTTATTATGGATGTTTTTTTCATTGGTGCGCTACTCTGGATTTAACGCACCGGTGCGTACATGTAGAAGGCGCCCTGAGGTGTCACAGGAGAGTGCACCGGGCCGTTAAGGTATAAACCGCACCAGGCGTAGTGTTGGTCATACAATGCATGGGGCCATTCTAATTGGTCTTGGGATTTGTGCGGTGCCCATAGGTCGTATCAACATACCGGTGCGTAGACTTATAGAAACACACCAGTGCACAGTGTCATAGAAAGGCACTGAGATTTATAATTGGTATCGGTATTCGTGCGGTGCCCATAGATCGTACAAATGCACCGGTGCTTATAGATACATAAACGCCTCGGTGCGCAGTATCACACAGACGCACCGATATTTATAATTGGTATCGGTTTTTTTGTGGTGCCCATAGATCGTACAACGACACTGGTGCGTATAGGCACATAAACGCACTGGTGTACAGTTACTGACATGCACCGGTTTTCATTTTGTATTTTAAAAAAAAATCGACTTGTGATAGTCCAATTATTGTGATTGTTTTAAATTCATTATTCATCAAAAGTGACACATCTTATAGCAATATTCATATTAATTAAATTTTTATTAATGCATTTGAATGTGATGTTTGGATTAATTTGTTATATCATATCATAATTATTGTGGTTTTTTAAAATTCATTATTCATCAAAAGTTGACACATATATGGGTGAAAATGTGAAGTTGGGTTACACTTTTGTGAGAATCGAGGGCGGAATTTTTTTTTCGGTAATAGTTCGGCCGAACTTTTTAGAAAGTTCGGCCGAACTCATTCTGCCGTTTAGATTGACGACACACTGACGGTGTGGGCAAACCGAATTTTTGCCGGAGATGGGAAAATCGGCAACAATAGTTCGGCCGAACGTTTAAAATAGTTCGGCAAAACTATTGCTTATAAATATATCGCCTGCAATTTTTTTTCTTTTTGCACGAATTTGTATCTGCTGCTCTATTGCTTCGTGCGTATTTGTATCAGTTGCTCTGTTGCTTCGTGTTTGTTGAATTGCTGCTCTAACGCTGCTCTGTTGCTCCGCGTGACTTTCTTCAGGTTCGTTGAATTGCTACGGCAATGTTGCTGCTCTGGTGCTACTTCCGCTCTGTTGCTAATGATATGCGATGACGTTAAGCGAACCACCAGGTAATTGTTATTTTTTTCTGTAGTGAATTGTTTGATTGTTATTGTAAATCATATTTTCTGATATAATTAACATTTTTTTTGCTGTGTTGCTTATAGTTTTTCGAATTGCTCTGGTGCTGGTGCTGCTCTATTGTTGATAATTTGCGGTGACATTAAGAAAACCACCAGGTAAGCAGCTCATATCCTTCTATTATTGGATGTTATAAGTTATTTTATCACTTAAATTGCACCTTAGATCATTTTCAAACTCACATCACTGGAATATCGCTCAGAATATAAGTGATATCAGAATCCAAGATCACTGTATATAAATCACTGCCAAATTTTACAAAAAGTTTAAGTTTGTAGTTTGGTATTTAACAAGTGGTTACAGTTCTTAGGTTACAATATGTGTTAGAGACTTGTAGTGTGCAGTCAAGGTCATGTGCCCAATTTATCAAATAGATTATAGAATCTATATATTAGAAACTTGAAACTTGAAACCTACCAAATTTTACAAAGAATTTAAGTTTGTAGTTTGGTATGCAACAAGCAGTTATAGTTCTTAGGTTAAAATATGTATTAGAGACTTGTAGTATGCAGTCAAGGTCATGTGCCCAATTTATCAAATAGATTATAGAATCTATATATTAGAAACTCGAAACTTGAAACCTACCAAATTTTACAAAAAATTTAAGTTTGCAGTTTGGTATGCAACAAGTGGTTATAGTTATTAGGTTACAATATGTGTTAGAGACTTGTAGTATGTAGTGAATGTCATGTCCCCAATTTATCAAATAGATTATAAAATCTATATATTAGAAACTCGAAACTTGAAACCTGCCAAATTTTACAAAAAAATTAAGTTTGAAGTTTGGTATGCAACAAGTGGTTATAGTTCTTAGGTTACAATATGTGCTAGATATTTGTAGTATGTGTTAGGTCTCTGTAACAAGCAAGATTGGCAAAGTCCGATCACAGAGTTAACATCATTTCAACCAACTTTGGGATTCTAGGATCTAGCCCTCCTGAATCCGGAGAGGGATCTCTCCAATATGTACAAAGATGGATATTGTCTTTGAAGTTTAGGGTGACGATATTAGGCTAGTTATGAAGGCCAAGGGTTTTGTTTGGTTTTCTTGGATGGTTGAACATAGTTGCTGTCTGAGGCGGAAAGATCTATATGCAAATAGGTTCAAAGGTGAGAAGTTGCAAGTAAACAAAACAAGCTTTGATTTTAAAGAAAGATGATGGCAAGTTTCAATCCATTGGGCTATGGAGTCATAATAGAATTTAATTGAAACATCCAGGTTCAAGAGTAATCTATGGGGAAAGTCATCTAGGCCTAAGGATCTCTTTGAAGTTTGATTTATGGAATGGGGTGGTACAATAAGAAAGGGAATTAACAGATGCAGAACAAAGAGCAGCCCAGGATCTGGTAAGTACTTTGAAACTAGCCAGCCTTTGATATACTTCTGATAGAAAACAAATTAAAACAAAGGGAAACTTGAAGGCAACCTTTGGAGCAGAAACTAGCGGGCAGGGCTCACCTTTCTCCTCATCTTAGTTCTTCTTTACTTAGTTACTTTCACGACAATCACCAAGATAACACAGAATGGCCCAAGATCTGATAAGTACTTTGAAACTAGTCAGCTTTTGACACATCCTAAGGGAAACAGACAAATAGTTGAACAAACAAGAAAGGGACTCAGGGCTAACCTTTGATTTCCTCAATTCATTCCTTACACAACATATATGAAAGTAACATTTAAAAATAACATTCAGCAGTGACGAAAAGATGAGGGAACGCCAGCATCTCTGTGCTTAGACTGAATTAGATCATTTCTAAATAACACAATTAGAAGAAAACATTGGGATAAATATTTTTCAGCCAGAGAAGATCACTGGTATACAGCAAATTCTAACACTGTTTAAACTGTTCTTTATAGTGGAAAATGAAACAAATTGAAAACTGAAATAAAATGACAAGTTACAGTGAGAATAACATCACCATCAGCATAGACCAGGATCCCATCAATCAGCTTGTATTGACTGCTTCAAACCGGTTACAATCTTCAAGTCCAATGTTTTAATACATCTCTCTTCACAACCTAACCTATTCGTTACAAGCAGAGCTCCAAGAGCCCATGAAACCGTTATTTACAGTCAAGAGTTTTCCACTCAGAAACAGCTATAATGCTTCAGCAATTACATTGACAACCAACTAATCCAACCCCTCACTCATCTTCTATTGAAGTATTTATAGAAGGATGAGGAGGTGAGATCTGATGAAAAGATCTCAAATACAATCAATGCAGAATTAATGTCTTCCTGACCCCGTGAGGTTCGATGAAGAATTTCTACAGGTGTTACATTGCATTAATGTGTTTATACTTAAGAAGTAAGCTCGAAGAGAGCTTATGTTGACCTTTGAGGCTCTGCGTACTGTTAGGGTTACTCTGCAAACATTCTGTCGTTGAAATCTGGTGCAGTAATAACTTCTTTGGTTGTTCGAGGCATAATATCTGATCCTGTTCAATAAATTCATCCTCTGTTTGAGCTTTCTGAGGCAATAGGTGGCACTGTGGTGGTTGAGGAATCAATTCGCCTCGAAGTATGGCGGTGGAGGCGATCTGTCTGCCGAACAATTTTAGGTTTTGCTTTAATCCGTGTTCTGAGCCGGGGATTAGGCTTTTGATAATCGTCTTAGCCGTAATCCCCGCCAATCTTCCCACAAAACCACTACTCTGGTTCATTCTATCTTTAATCTGATACTCTTTCTCTGCTCTGATACTGGCGGCCTTCTTCAAGCTTTGCAGGGACGTGCGGCAACCAAATCTCATGAAACTTTGTAGATATCTTTGTTCTTCTCCGTAATGATCGATTCCCTGGACAAATCGGGAGGATTGGAGTCGTCACCCTCATCCTTTAGATTTCGTAGAATACGAAGAAAAATCCTTTGAAAACCTGCAAAAGACAGAAAAAATGAGGAAATCCTGCGTTATATGGATAGACTGCATCGGAGGGCGTGCGGGAGAAAGGAGAGATCGGGACCGTTGATCGTATCGCGATCAACGGTTGGGAGCAAATCAAACGGTCAACGAGGAGGAAAGTGGACCGTATAATGGAATCAGGAGAGGGAAAGCAGACCGTCGATCTGCAGAGATCGATGGCGGGGATTGGGTTTTAAATGCGCTGGGGAAAATTTAACGGACGAGCGAATTGGTTAAAGGGCGAGCGGGACAGGTGATCGGGGACCGTCGGATGGGAGGGCCCAGATCCGACGGCGGGGATGAATCCCGCTGCATGGCCAAAGGACAAGGTTTAACGTGCGGGGAAAGGCTCAGAACGGCGGTTTTGGGGGTGAGGTGGAGAACACGTGTCGGCCAGCGTGTGGGATCGCTGGCCGACGGCATAAAACTGCTTCCGGACAATAAGCGGTGTGGGCACGAAACAGGCGGAAATGAAAAACAGCGCGGCGGAAACAAGGGGGAGGGGGTCCACCAGATGATGGTACACTCCACACCGTTGATCCGTGAGACAGATCGACAGCGGGGTTTTAATATGATTTTCCACGGCGGAGATAATAAAATAAACCCAACTTTACTTTTTACAAAGGTTTTCACTGTTTTCGGGTGATAAATTATTTCTGAGGTTAAAGAGCCTTGCGGACTTTAGCACACGGTTCGGGCGGGGGGACATATGGATGGAGAGAAAGCGGGGGCTTAGCCTGAGGGGCTAAGGCCCAACGCATAGAAAATGTATGTTTTTTATGGTTTTTTGAATGATTTTTGGGAGAGGAGAAAAGTTCCGATAGGTTAAACAAGTGGGTTTTAACCTTAGGAAGTGAGATTAAATGGAGGAATAAAGGATATAAAAGGGTTTGATGGGGTTTTTATGGATGAGAGGAGACTTGGAGAAATGAGGAGAAGATGGAAGAAGGGGGGAGGAAAAAGGGGAAGGATGCAGCAATATTTGATTCAGATTTTCATGGAACATCAGGGACAGAGAAGATGAGGAGTATGCAGAACCGAACAGTAATTTGGACTCTTACCAACAGACTTCAAGTACCAACAATTTTCAGGATTAAACTTGTTTCTTGAAGGCTGCAAAGAACATTTAGCCACCAACTGCTATAATTGAAAAATATGGGTGGCTAACAGTGGCTCCACTTGGGGATGGTGTCTTCTTGAAGACATCAAGAATTCAGACTTGATTTCTCTGGGATGCTGACTGGTATCTGGCCCATTACTTGCTCTTGCTTTCCTTTTGGACAAAATAAGGTCATTTGTGAAAGAAAGATGAATTTCATCAATATAGCTTCTACCTACCCCAATCCTACTGATCTAACATTTTTTCTCCATCAGAGTGCACTTGGATTGGCAAACTCTTAACACAATATTTTATTCTTTTGAAAGCAGTAAATCTAATCTACTTCTACTCCTTATTTCTCCCTGAACTCAGATTAAACAGTTGAGTTCAAATATTCCTCTACCTATTCTACTGTTTGTTGGGATTTAACAGTCCAACAAACTTTCATTCTCTAAATTCTACAACAGAAATTTAAAAATAGCCAAGCCAAGATTGAGCTGTTTGACTTGCTATGATCTATGGCATAAAGACAAGCTGCACATAGATTATTATTTGCAGAAAACTGTAAATCAAAACAGAAGGCTTAAGATCTGAAAGTTTTTTGTCATGGCCCTTTCTTATCTTCATAGCTCTGTTCTTGCTTTTTCTTTTTGGTGAGCTATCTTTGCTTCTCTTCTGGTTCGAGTTTTGAGCGAATTAGAACCAGGTATTTTCTCTTTGACTCAGAAATTAGTGTAGTTTGGAGTCATTTCTTTGGAAACTTTGGTTCAGATTTTGAGTTTGTTTGAACCTTCATTTCTACCCTATTCTATCTACTGATAAGCCAAGATTAAACAGTTTGGCAAATCAAATTTGCTACCCTATCAGCAGAAAATTGAAAGCTAATTAGTCAAGATTAAACAGTTTGACCAATTAGAAGTGTGTTTCAAGGAGTGGCATTTAAGCTTGCACACTTTCAAATTTATTTCTCTTTTTTGGCATGGGGCTTTGCCTTTCTTGTTTTTCATTCCTGCCCTCTTTTCTTTCTTTCTTTGTTTTTGTATTTTTTGACTTTTCATAATATTAAATGCAATGGTGGATGAAATATTTATAGTGGAAAAAAGATGAAAAGACTTCAAACATGAAATAATTCAAGACCGGTAATGCTTAAGCATCCTGCCATTGACAGGACCCCCAAACAATTCTGCTCCACTCAGTTCTTGTAAGAAGAATGCATTGTTTCCAGCAACTGAATGAATGGAGTAAGGGCCAAGCCATAGATTGTCAAATTTACCATGCTTTCCCTTATCTTCCCTTTTGGAGTCCCAGTTTAAAACTTTGTCCCCAATTTTGAAATTACTGGCCTTTGTTCTCTTGTCAAATATCTTCTTGATATTGTCTTGCTTCTGTAATGCTTTGTGGTACACTTCCTCTCTGGTTTGCTGAAGATGGATGGTCTGATTTATTCTTCTGATTATGTCATTTTCTTCAGTCTGCAACTCTTGAATCAACTTCATAACTGGTACACCAAGGCTGTTAGGAAAAATTGCATCTGTACCATACACCAGCTGGAAGGGTGACATACCAATGGATTTTTTCACTGTTAATCTGTCAGCCCATAGTGCATGGACCAGCTTTATGTGCCAAGACTTCTTGTTGTCCTCCAACAGTTCCTTTATTATGTTCACTAAGCTTTTGTTGGAAGATTCTGCAAGTCCATTACCTTGAGGGTAATAGGCTGTGGAGTGTCCCAATGTTATCTGATACTTATGACAGAATTCAACCATTTTCTTTGATCCAAATGCTGCTGCATTATCTGTGATGATCTTGGTAGGACAACCAAATCTGGAAAGGATATTGGTTTCTATGAATTTCATGATAATTGAATCATTGGCCTGTCTGCAAGGAATGGCTTCTATCCACTTAGTGAAATAGTCTGTGGCGGTAAGGATCCACCTATGCTGGGCAGAGGATGGTGGGTGGATTTCTCCTATGAAGTCAAGGCCCCACTGTTGGAAAGGAGCTTCAACAGTAATGGGATGCAGAGGAAGGGGTAGTAATTTTCTCTTGCCCTCAAACAACTGGCATTTATGGCAAGTGGTTGTTAGTTTATGTACATCAGGAAAAAGAGTAGGCCAATAGAAACCAGCCCTCAAAATTTTGTTGGCTGTTGACTTCCAGTATAAATGGCCTCCACACTCTCCTTCATGGAATTCCTGCCTAATTTTTTCTGCATCAAACTCAGGCAAACATTTAAGCAATATACCACTAGCATTTTTCCAATAAAGACATTTATCAATAATGCAATAGTTTACAGCTTTTAACTTTAGGAATCTTGCCTTTGTCTTGGATAAACCAGGAGGTGTGTTCAGATTAAGCAAAACATAAACAATATCAGTATACCAAGGAGAGTTAGCAATATAATCTTCAACAATGGGGGTTGAGAATTCTTCTTGGTCATCCAAAGCATTAATCATATTAATATCAAGAACCTCACAATTTGATTCAGCCATTAGCCTAGCTAGACCCTGTCCTTTGATAAGCTTAGTGGGTTTAATCTCTAAATCATATTCAAGAATAACAGCAATCCACTTACCTCTCTTACCATCTGGATCCTGGGTTAGAATATCCTTTACAACTGAATTGGGGACAAAGGCAATAATGTGTGAGTGAAGGATGTATACCTTGAAGTCTTTTAAAGCTTTTACCAAAGCAAAAGCCTATTTTTCCATAATGTTATACCTCAAAGGGGCATCCCTCAATGCCTTGCTAAAGAATGCAATGGGTTGCTCTTGTCCTTGTGGATTTTTCTGTAAAAGGACAGCAGCTATAGTATGCTCTGATGCAAATGAGAAGATATAAAAATCTTTTGAAAAATCAGGACTTATAAGAACCGGTGTTTTGGTTAACGCTTGTTTCACCAGCTCAAAGGATGTCTTTGCTTCTGAGGTCCATTTTACCCCTTGCTCCTTTTTCAACATGTTTGTGATATTCCTAAGGAGCTTGGCCAGGTTGGGGATGAACCTTCTTAAAAAGTTGATCTTTCCGATGAAAGACTACAACTCTTTGATATTTCGAGGATGAGAGATTTGCAATATGGCCTCAATCCTCATGGGATCTATCTTTATACCCTGCTCTGAAATGATATTCCCAAGAAGCTTACCTTCTTGGAGACCAAATAATGTCTTTTTGGGGTTCAAAGATATCCCAAACCTTCTGCACTTCTCGAAAACTTTTCTCAAATGTTGTAAGTGTTCTTCATCTGTTTTTGAAAACACAGTCACATCATCAAGATAGATAATGATGAAGAAGCCCAATTCTTCCGAGAATGCTATGTCCATGGCTCTCTGAAAGGTTGCTCCAGCATTCATTAAACCAAAAGGCATTTTCACATACATGAAAGTGCCCCAAGGCGTAGTAAAAGCTGTCTTTAATTGATCATCAGTGTGGACTAGGACTTGGTTATACCCTGAATAGCCATCCAGCAAAGAAATTCTTTTAGACCCTACCACCCTTTGCAAAATATGATCCATCTTGGGCAAAGGGTAGTTGTCTTTCAATGAAGCTTTGTTTAAATTCCTGAAGTCTATACAAAGCCTGATTTCTCCAGTCTTTTTCCTGACTGACACCAGATTAGATACCCACTTAGAATATCTAATAGGGACAATAATGCCGGCATCATGCATCTTCATAATTTCCTTCTTAACCAATGGAAACTGGATAGGGTTGATTCTGCGCAGTTTTTGTTTGAATGGTTTTTGGTTTTCTTTAAGAGGGATTTTGTGCTGTATTATTTCAGTGTCATAGGATTTAAGATCTTCGTAACTCCATGCAAAAACATCAGAAAATTCTTTAAACAGCTCCAAGTATTTGGGTTTAATGTGAGCTGGTAAAGTTTTAGACAGTTTAATCAATCTCGGTTTTTCTTCACTGCCTATATTACATTCCTCCACTTCAGTTTCTACAGGTTCCAATTTTGGTTTATTGGCCACATCATCAAAATCAAACAGTTCTTCTAGAGGGGCCAAACCCTTGGGCAGACTATCATTATTAGTATGCAGAGTTTCCATTTCTTCTGTTTCAGTTTTTGGACTTAATTCTGTCTGGTGCGTGGATGTGATAGTCTGAAGGTTTATATCTACTAGATGAGGAGATGGTTCTTCTTCACCAAGAAAATTTTCTTCACTGCAGTCTGTATCATAGTCTGAATCTGAACTATGGAGTTCAAACTCATTTCTGAATTGCATGAAGTCTTCTATTTGTTTATCTCCATCAAATACCTGCCAATATTTCTTGTTATCTGGGATAGCTGGTCTGAATTTTATTTGAGAGGTGTCATCATACAGCATTGGGCAGGTTCTAGCAGCAAAGGCTAAATTGTGGGCTGCAATGTTTTTCTTCCTTGGGACAAAAGATAAGGTGTACTCCTCAAATGTTTTCAAAAGATCAATGACATCATTCCTGTAGGCCCTAAGTCTGGGGTGATTTGCATTATACTCCCCATTGACTTGCCTAATGATTAATTCAGAATCCCCATATGCATTGATTCTCTTGGCACCTAGCTTTTTCAAAAGATGCAAGCCTAAGAGGAGGGATTCATATTCTGCTATGTTGTTGGAACACTGAAAGTTTAATTTGCATGAGATGCATTCTGTATGATTTTTTTCAGTGTTAGTGATCCAGAAACCTGCACCAGCATTTGTTTTGGTGCATGACCCATCAAAATACATAGTCCAGAGAGGCAGATTTTCAGTTTGGTGAATGGACGTTGTATCATTTGATCCCTCAAGTTTTTCATCGGGTTGAGGACTGTCTTTCTGACTGTCAAGTTTTGAGCTCACAGGATTGATAACTTGGAGTTCCAGGTCTGTGTTAAGTTTGCTAGGATCTTCAGACACAATAGACCTTTTCGGCATTTCAATCTTGTGTTCCCCCCCTTTTATTTCAACCATCGATTCTATTGAAGCGATTTGTTCGGTGAGTGCTTCATCATTAAACATAATGAAAGAATCAAGGCTTGTGTTTATAGCATAGAGAGGGGAGTTTTGAGGCCGATCCTGACTTGTTACTGTGTACTGCATGTGGGATTCCCTGTAAAGATTCCTAGTTTGGTTAAAGACAGGGATAGTTGCGTAGGTCATGTCCATTTGCATGGTCCCCTGTAACTTAGTGCCCCAAGACCTTGATAAAAGCATCCCATACTTTGGGGGAACATCAGCCACAACAACATCCATGACTAAACATTTGGCTGGGATTTGGGCTAAGTTAACACAGAGATCCTTTATCAAACCTAGACATTTAACTCTGCTTGAGTCAAAGGAGTACAAATCTTTGTAAGGTCTAGTAATTTCAAGACCCAGGCTTTCCATTACAGCTTTTGGCATTAAATTATGAGAAGCGCCTGAGTCATGCATAGCATTGTGCAGAACTTTGTCATGAACGTTTAAGCTTACATAAAAGGGAGGGATAGGACCCTCTTGGAACTTTCCTTCAATCTCGGGACCAAAAATAAGCTCTAGTTGGTCGTCATTAAGATTGAGGGTGTCTTCATTATTTTCTAAGTTCAAAGCCTTCAAAATTTTGGACCTATATACATGTTGGGCAGCTAACTCAGTCAAAGGAACAGAGATTTTGATCTTTGAGATTTCCTGTTCCAGGCTGAAAAGGTTTTGACTCTTCAAAGCATTGACTTCAGCCTTGTTTACTGCCACTTTATCAGCAATAACAGCTTGCTGATTTGGTTTACCTACAGTTGAACCAGCTATTTTACTAGGAGTACTAACTGAGGTGCTAGTACTACTAATGATTTCACTCTGTTTTTCAATATTTTGAGTGTCTTTCTCTTTACCATTACCGGAATCAACAGCCACCGTTTTGTCCTTTTGTTTGATTGTTTTAGACCTGGTTACAGTGCTGTTTTGAGAAGGTTTGTCAGAGGTTTTACTGCTGGGGGATTGTTGATTAGATCTGCTTCTGAGTTCATATTCCCTTAAAGGCTCTATGACAGCATTCTCCGTGTTTTGATAGCTGTTCTCAGCATCATTTCTTCTGTCATCATAAGGTGTATAAAGACCTTGTTTATTTTCATAATGAACCTCAAAGTCATCATCATCTACCCCAAATAAGTTTATATCGTTATCCTCTGTTGTTTCATTTGTTTCCTCAACCTCACTTAAAAAGTTCTGATGAAAGGGAGGGATGATCTGCTGATCATCTTCCCTGGGTCTGTTTGGAGGCTGATTTCTTCTAAGATTCTGATTCTGGTTTTGGTTTCTGTTTTGAGGAGCGTTTTGATTTAAACTTGCTTGCGCTCTCTCTAGAATGCTCATTTTCTTCATCATTTCTTCCATCATTCTTTCCATCTTTGAGCTTGAAGTAGAAGGGGTGGATTCCTCTCTAAAAGATACTCTCTTTTCAGCTTTCATTCTTGCTCTCTTCTCCACGAGGTTCACCTCTACAGAAAGGGCACCTCTTTGCATATCTTCAAGGGTTGCAAAGACTCTTTCTCTGAGTGAATATGTCATGTCTGGATCAAACCCTTCAGGAAATTTGTTTAAGGCTGATCCCTGAGGAGGTTTCAGTTCAGGGGAAAGTGCATTATACACACTGTTAAATCTGGTACAATAAGCTTGTACACTTTCCCCGGGGTTCCTATGGAGATTGTTATAGTCGGCAAGGACTTGGAGAGGGTTTTTCCTTACTTCCCATTTGTTTAAAAATGTTTGATGGAAGGCTTGAAGGTCGTTAATACTATGGGGGGTTAAACCTTTAAACCATTTTCTCACTTCTCCCCCCAAACTTTGAGCAAACAGTCTGATTTTGACAGATTCATTATCAATTTCGTTTCTGTCAAAGTAGTCATTCATCTTGTCCACATGTTGAGATGCTGTTATGGTATTATTAGCATCATATAATGGAATTTTGGACTGATAATCTTGTGGAATATTGACTAATGGTACAGGAAGGACTAAGGGAGCATACCATGCTGCCATGATATGCGGTGGGGGTGGGTTTACAAGTGGATGTGTGGGTTGAAGTGGAGTGGTTTGAACAGTGGATGAAAGATGAACATAAGTGGGTGTAACAGCAGTATATCTCTGAGCTGATCTCGGATGAGAGACACCTAGATTATGTAAGAAATGTAAATCGGGAGGTGTTGATTCTCTATTCCCGAGGGTTTCACTGGTTTCGGGAGATGAAAGGGTGGGCTCAGAATCTAACTGATCTAAATCACCAAATGACCTAGTTCTGAATGGGTTTAATAAGTCAATTTGTGATTCATGAAGAGCTGAAAGGTTTTCAGGGACTGAATTGGCTCTTAGGGGTGGTCTGAAGATAGTTGAGGATTGTATCCTTGGAGACTTCCTAAGAATTCTTTCTGGGTTATCAACTATTTCAGGAGGATCTGGGTCAGGGTGGGCTCTAGTGTTAATCTTTTTAGGAGCCACAATTTTTATATGTTTAGACCCAACTAAACAAGAAAGGTCCAACCAGATATGACAATCTTTAGATGGTTAACCAATATGTTTTCTCAATTCGAATCCTGTAATCCTCTAACTGAATTTGAATGATTTTATAATGATAAGGGTCCTTTCCAGTGGAGTCTTAAGGTCGGTTCAGGACGGTGGAGTCGCCAGGTGGAAGGTTCAGAGTGTTTTCAAAGGAGGAAACTGTCCACCCCAGTGTTTGTGAAACATTCCTTCTCAAGGGTATCTCGAAGCACAACCAACTCTAACCAGAGATTGACTGGGAGGGCATTCACCAGATATGTCACCCCCTAAAGAGGATGAGATCCAGAGGCTACCTGGCCCTATCCAGACTCTGTCTAAGAGTATAGAGTAAAACACATCAAAGACGTATGCAAGATATCAAAACTAGTGTTTTACTACCAATCTGACATGTTTTTGGTATTTTCTGAATTGTTTATATTTGTGGTTTAAAAGAATGTCCTAACTTTGCCTCAAAACTTAGCTACGGTTATGAAACAAAGACAGTCTATCCTTGTGGCTAAACTAGCTGATTTTTCAAGGTTAGACAAAGACTCAACAGACTCCTAGGATTGACCTAGTTTGCCACTGATTCAATTGATCTTTATCTTAATTAACATTTTCTTGGTAGTGCTTGAAAAGGCTGCTTTTGACTCTCAAGGTGTTATACGAGGATTCTGGGTAAGGTTCCCCAGCGGAGTCGCCAGAAATGTTAGGTCTCTGTAACAAGCAAGATTGGCAAAGTCCGATCATAGAGTTAACATCATTTCAACCAACTTTGGGATTCTAGGATCTAGCCCTCCTGAATCCGGAGAGGGATCTCTCCAATATGTACAAAGATGGATATTGTCTTTGAAGTTTAGGGTGATGATATTAGGCTAGTTATGAAGGCCAAGGGTTTTGTTTGGTTTTCTTGGATGGTTGAACATAGTTGCTGTCTGAGGCGAAAAGATCTATATGCAAATAGGTTCAAAGGTGAGAAGTTGCAAGTAAACAAAACAAGCTTTGATTTTAAAGAAAGATGATGGCAAGTTTCAATCCATTGGGCTATGGAGTCATAATAGAATTTAATTGAAACATCCAGGTTCAAGAGTAATCTATGGGGCAAGTCATCTAGGCCTAAGGATCTCTTTGAAGTTTGATTTATGGAATGGGGTGGTACAATAAGAAAGGGAATTAACAGATGCAGAACAAAGAGCAGCCCAGGATCTGGTAAGTACTTTGAAACTAGCCAGCCTTTGACCAGGCACTTGAGAAAAACATAGAAGAAAACTAGGATCTGGTAAGTACTTTGAAACTAGCCAGCCTTTGATATACTTCTGATAGAAAACAAATTAAAACAAAGGGAAACTTGAAGGCAACCTTTGGAGCAGAAACTAGCGGGCATGGCTCACCTTTCTCCTCATCTTAGTTCTTCTTTACTTAGTTACTTTCACGACAATCACCAAGATAACACAGAATGGCCCAAGATCTGATAAGTACTTTGAAACTAGTCAGCTTTTGACACATCCTAAGGGAAACAGACAAATAGTTGAGCAAACAAGAAAGGGACTCAGGGCTAACCTTTGATTTCCTCAATTCATTCCTTACACAACATATATGAAAGTAACATTTAAAAACAACATTCAGCAGTGACGAAAAGATGAGGGAACGCCAGCATCTCTGTGCTTAGACTGAATTAGATCATTTCTAAATAACACAATTAGAAGAAAACATTGGGATAAATATTTTTCAGCCAGAGAAGATCACTGGTATACAGCAAATTCTAACACTGTTTAAACTGTTCTTTATAGTGGAAAATGAAACAAATTGAAAACTGAAATAAAATGACAAGTTACAGTGAGAATAACATCACCATCAGCATAGACCAGGATCCCATAAATCAGCTTGTATTGATCGCTTCAAACCGGTTACAATCTTTAAATCCAATGTTTTAATACATCTCTCTTCACAACCTAACCTACTTGTTACAAGCAGAGCTCCAAGAGCCCATGAAACCACTATTTACAGTCAAGAGTTTTCCACTCAGAAATAGCTACTGCGCTTCAGCAATTACATTGACAACCAACTAAATCCAACCCTTCACTCATCTTCTATTGAAGTATTTATAGAAGGATGAGGAGGTGAGATCTGATGAAAAGATCTCAAATACAATTAATGCAGAATTAATGTCTTCCTGACCCCGTGAGGTTTGATGAAGAATTTCTACAGGTGTTACATTGCATTAAGGTGTTTATACTTAAGAAGTAAGCTCGAAGAGAGCTTATGTTGACCTTTGAGGCTCTGCGTACTGTTAGGGTTACTCTGCAAACATTCTATCGTTGAAATCCGGTGCAGTAATAACTTTTTTGGTTGTTCGAGGCATAATATATGATCCTGTTCAATAAATTCATCCTCTGTTTGAGCTTTCTGAGGCAATAGGTGGCACTGGGGTGGTTGATGAATCAATTCGCCTCAAAGTATGGCGGTGGAGGCGATCTTTCTGCTGAACACTTTTAGGTTTTGCTTTAATCCGTGTTCTGAGCCAGGGATTAGGCTTTTGATAACCGTCTGAGCCGTAATCCCCGCCAATCTTCTCACCAAAACCACTGCTCTGGTTCATTCTACCTTTAATCCGATACTCTTTCTCTGCTCTGATATTGGCGGCCTTCTTCAAGCTTTGCAGGGACGTGCGGCAATCAAAGCTCATGAAACTTTGTAGAGATCTTTGTTCTTCTCCGTATGATTGATTCCCTGGACAAATCGGAAGGATGGGAGTCGTCACCCTTATCCTTTAGATTTCGTAGGATACGAAGGAAAAACCTTTGAAAACCTGCAAAAAATAAGAAAAATGAGGAAATCCTTGCGTTATATGGATAGACTGCATTGGAGGGCGTGCGGGAGAAAGGAGAGATCGGGACCGTTGATCGTATCGCGATCAACGGTTGGGAGCAAATCGAACAATCAACGAGGAGGAAAGTGGACCGTATAATGGAATCGGGAGAGGGAATGCAGACCGTCGATCTACAGAGATCGACGGCGGGGGTTGGGTTTTAAACGCGCCGGGGCAATTTTAACGGACGAGTGAATTTGTTAAAGGGCGAGCGGGAGAGGTGATTGGGGACCGTCGGATGGGAGGGCCAGGATCCGACGGCGGGAATGAATCCCGCTGCATGGCCATAGGACGAGGTTTAACGCGCGGGGAAAAGACACGGAACGGCGGTTTTGGGGGTGAGGTGGAGAACACGTGTCGGCTAGTGTGTGGGATCGCTGGCCGACGGCACAAAACTGCTTCCGGACGACAGGCGGTGCGGGCACGAAACAGGCGGAAATGAAAAACAGCGCGGCGGAAAAAAGGGGGGGGGGTCCACCAGATGATGGTACACTCCGCACCGTTGATCCGTGGGACAGATCGACGGCGGAGTTTTAATATGATTTTCCTCGGTGGAAAAAATAAAATAAACCCAAATTTACTTTTTACAAAGGTTTTCACTGTTTTCGGGTGATAAATTATTTCTGAGGTTAAAGCGCCCTGCGGACTTTAGCACACGGTTCTGGCGGGGGGACATATGGATGGAGAGAAAGCGGGGGCTTAGCCTGAGGGGCTAAAGCCCAACACATAGAAAATGTATGTTTTTCTATGGTTTTTTAATGATTTTTGCAAGAGGGGAAAGGTTCCGATATGTCAAAAAGTGAGTTTTTGACCTTAGGAAATGAGATCAATGGAGGAATAAGGGATATAAAAGGGTTTGATGGGGTTTTTTATGGATGAAAGGAGACTTGAAGAAATGAAGGGAAGATGGAAGAAGGGGGGAGGAAAAAGGGGAAGGATGCAGCAATATTTGATTCAGATTTTCATGGAACATCAGAGGCAGAGAAGATGAGGAGTATGCAGAACCGAACAGTAATTTGGACTCTTACCAACAGACTTCAAGTACCAACAATTTTCAGGATTAAACTTGTTTCTTGAAGGCTGCAAAGAACATTTAGCCACCAACTGCTATAATTGAAAAATATGGGTGGCTAACAGTATGCAATCAAGGTCATGTGCCCAATTTATCAAATAGATTATAAAATATATATATTAGAAACTCAAAACTTGAAACTTGTAAATTTCAATTATTTTAGAAGCTCAAAACTCGAAACTTGAAAGTTGTAAATTTATATTGATCCCTTGTTTGCCTTTATATCATAGAACCATTTTCATATTTACACAAATATCAGAACTGATTATTTATTAGACTACATATCTTCATATAGAACTTGCAAATAGTATGGTGGAAATGTGGATCTCATGACTCTTAATAATGTATAATGATTCATTCCATATTCATATTTAGATTCATTCCATATTCATTTAAAAGAAGTAACTACTATGTATTCCACTTCTACTCTAGATAGAGAAAGTAATGACTCTTTCTTGCTTAACCATGCAACCAAAGACTCTTCTATGTAGAATTATAAATTGTCCAAGTAATGACTCTTTCTGCTTAAACATGCAACCAAAGACTCTTCTAAGTAGAATTATACATTGTTCACTTGTACTTTTCATGTCATCCACACAAGCCTAGCTGAATCTCTCTATGTGTTCAATGTAAATTTCTCACCTTTTGGGTACTATAGTCCATTTTTTTTAGTCTCTTTCACTTGTATCTTAATATTTGTCTATTGGTAATAGATGAATATATTATATTGAAATATTCCAACTAATGTAAATTCCAAAATTATATCTAGTCTAAACCTTGTTATGTATATCAAGCTTCCTATCATATAGATGTAAAGGTTATGATCAACATAACCTCATTCATCATCCATCATCTGCACATAACTTGCATCCAATTGATTTGATAAAAACACATTAGCCAATAAACAAACCATTGAAACCAAAAGTGATTTGATAGTTCTATAGGCAGAGTTTGTAAAGGGCCAGGGAGCCTTTGGATCTCATATTTTATGAAAGGTGACATATCCAGTAAATGCCCCTATGGTCAATCTTTGAAGTAGATCTAAATAGAAGTTTTCATTTTCATATCCATGGTCTCAAACAATGAGAGAGAAAAAACTTTTTATATTCAACATGTAAAACACAAATTAGCCATAAAATTTTCCCATTGAAACCATAATTAATTAGTTATTAGACTACATATCTTCATATAGAACTTGCAAATAGTATGGTGGAAATGTGGTTGTCATTGCTCTTCATAATGTACAATTATTCATTCCATATTATTCATAGATCAAATGTCATTAAATACAAGATTTATCATAATGTACAATGATTCATTCCATATTCAATTTTAGATTCATTCCATATTCATTTAAAAGAAGTAACTACTATGTATTCCACTTCTACTCTAGATAGAGAAAGTAATGACTCTTTCTTGCTTAACCATGCAACCAAAGACTCTTCTAAGTAGAATTATACATTGTCCAAGTAATGACTCTTTATTGCTTAAACATGCAACCAAAGACTCTTCTAAGTAGAATTATACATTGTCCACTTGTACTTTTCATGTCATCCACACAAGCCTAGTTGAATCTCTCTATGTTGTCAATGTAAATTTCTCACCTTTTGGGTACTATAGTCCATTGTTTGTAGTCTCTTTCACTTGTATCTTAATATCTGTTTGTTGGTAATAGATGACTATTATATTGAAATATTCCAACTAATATAAATTGCAAAATTATATCTAGTCTAAACCTTGTTATGTATATAAAGCTTCCTATCATATAATCAACATCACTTCATTCATCATCCATCATATTATCAAATTGATTTGATAAAAACACATTATCCAATAAAAAAACCATTGAAACCAAAAGTGATTTGATAGTTGTATAGGTAAAGTTTGTAAAGGGCTAGGTAGCCTTTGGATCTCATCTTTTATGAAAGGTGAATATCCAGTAAATGCCCGTATAGTCAATCTCTGGAATAGATGTAAATAGAAGTTTTTCGTTTTCATATCCATGGTCTCAAACAATGAGAGAGAAAAAACCTTTTATATACCGTAGTCTAAAGAGGCCGTGTTTTGACCCAAAATCCGGGAACGATTTTCAGAAAATCCGGCAAAGATTTGCCCAGAAACTTGTTTTAAGTTGTTAAACATTAATATTTTGAGTGCCCCAGGGGTTTTTGATAGTGCTGAATCCATTTCCACTATCAAAAATGGATTCCAAGCACTGCAACTACTTGATTTTTGCAAATTTAGTTGACCAGATTCTGGCGGATTTCTGCTGTCCGGGCCAAAACGCGGCCTCTGTAGACAACTCCCTTTTATATTCAACATGTAAAACAAAAATTAGCCATAAAAGTTTCCCATTGAAACCAAAAGTGATTTGATACAAAACATAGGTTTTAACCTAAGAGTAAATGCCCCTACAACCAATCAATCTCTGGAAAAGTTATAAATATAGAATTTTTTAATTTTCATATCCATGGTCTCAAACAATGAGAGAGAAAAAAACCTTTTATATTCAACATGTAAAACACAAATTAGCCATAAAAGTTTCCCATTGAAACCAAAAGTGATTTGATACAAAACATAGGTTTTAACCTAAGAGTAAATGCCCCTACAGTCAATCAATATCTGGAATAGTTTAAAATATTTAAGTTTTTCATTTTCATATCCATGGTCTCAAACAATGAGAGAGAAAAAAACCTTTTACATTCAACATGTAAAACACAAATTAGCCATAAAAGTTTCCCATTGAAACCAAAATTGATTTGATACAAAATATAGGTTTTAAACTAAGAGTAAATTCCCCTACCGTCAATCTCTGGAATAGTTCTAAATAAACGTTTTTCATTTCCATGTAAAATACAAATTAGCCATAGAAGTTTCCCATTAAAACCATAAGTGATTTGATACAAAACATAGGTTTTAACATAGGTTTTAACCTAAGAGTCAATATATGTAAAACAAAAATTATCCATAGCTCTAGAGAATCTAGATCTAAATAGAAGTTTTTCAATTTCATATCCATGGTCTCAAACAATGAGCGAGAAAAAAACTTTTATATTCAACATGTAAAACACAAATTAGCCATAAACATTTCCCATTGAAACCAAAAGTGATTTGATACAAAACATATAGGTTTGAAAATCTAATCTAGTAAATGCCCCTACATTCAATCTTTAGAATATATCTAATTAGAAGTTTTTCATTTTCATATCCATGGTAGTTTTATAGGCAGAGTCTGTAAAGGGCCAGGTAGCCTCTGGATCTCATATTTTATGAAAGGTGACATATCTAGTAAATCTATAGTCAATCTCTGGATTAGGTCTAAATGTCCCTATAGTCAACATGTATATAGCATTTAAAAAAAAAGTAATTTGATACAAAACATAATTTTTAACCTAGTATATAGTTTTTCATTTTCATATCCATGTTCTCAAACAATGGGAGAGAAAAAACCTTTTATATTCAACCTGTAAAACACAAATTAGCCATAAAAGTTTCCCATTGAAACCAAAACTGATTTTTAAAACATAATTTATTAAATGCCCCTACATTCAATCTTTAGAATAGATCTAATTAGAAGTTTTTCATTTTCATATCCATGGTAGTTCTATAGGCAAAGTCTGTAAAGGGCCAGGTAGCCTCTCGATCTCATCTTTTATGAAAGGTGACATATCTAGTAAATGCCCCTATAGTCAATCTCTGAAATAGATCTAAATGCCCCTACAGTCAACATGTATATAATATTTAGAAATAAAAAGTAATTTGAAACAAAACATAGTTTTTAACCAAGTATATAGTTTTTCATTTTCATATCCATGTTCTCAAACAATGAGAGAGAAAAAACCTTTTATATTCAACATGTAAAACACAAATTAGCCATAAAATTTTCCCATTGAAACCAAAAGTGATTTGATACAAAACATATGGGTTTTAAAACCTAATCTAGTAAATGCCCCTACATTCAATCTTTAAAATAGATCTAATTAGAAGTTTTTCATTTTCATATCCATGGTAGTTTTATAGGTAGAGTCTGTAAAGGGCCAGGTAGCCTTTGGATGTCATCTTTTATGAAAGGTGACATATCTAATAAATTCCCCTACAGTCAATCTCTGGAATAGATCTAAATGCCCCAATAGTCAACATGTATATAGTATTTAGAAACAAAAAGTAATTTGATAGAAAACATAGTTTTTAACCAAGTATATAGTTTTTCATTTTCATATCCATGGTCTCAAACAATGAGAGAGAAAATTTTTTTTATATTCAACATGTAAAACACAAATTAGCCATAAAAGTTTCCCATTGAAACCAAAAATGATTTGATAAAACACATATATAGGTTTGAAAACCTAATCTAGTAAATGCCCCTACATTCAATCTGTAGAATAGATCTAATTAGAAGTTTTTCATTTTCATATCCATGGTAGTTCTATAGGCAGAGTCTGTAAAGGGCCAAGTATCCTCTGGATCTCATCTTTTATGAAAGGTGACATATCTAGTAAATTCCCCTACAAGTCAATCTCTGGAATAGATCTAAATGCCCCTACAGTCAACATGTATATAGTATTTAGAAACAAAAAGTAATTTGATACAAAACATAGTTTTTAACCAAGTATATAGCTTTTCATTTTCATATCCATGTTCTCAAACAATGAGAGAGAAAACACTTTTTATATTCAACATGTAAAACACAAATTAGCCATAAAAGTCTCCCATTGAAACCAAAAGTGATTTGATACAAAACATATAGGTTTGAAAACCTAATCTAGTAAATGCCCCTACATTCAACCTTTAGAATAGATCTAATTAGAAGTTTTTCATTTTCATATCCATGGTAGTTCTATAGGCAGAGTCTGTAAAGGGCTAGGTAGCCTCTGGATCTCATCTTTTATGAAAGGTGACATATCTAGTAAATTCCCCTATGAGTCAATCTACGGAATAGATCTAGAAATGCCCCTACGATCAACTTGTATATAGTATTTAGAAACAAAAAGTAATTTGATACAAAACATAGTTTTTAACCAGAGTATATAGTTTCTCATTTTTCATATGTTCTCAAACAATGGAAAAACTTTTTATATTCAACATGTAAAACACAAATTAGCCATAAACGTTTCCAATTGAAACCAAAAGTGATTTGATACAAAACATATAGGTTTGAAAACCTAATCCAGTAAATGCCCCTACATTCAATCTTTAGAATAGATCTAATTAGAAGTTTTTCATTTTCATATCCATGGTAGTTCTATAGGCAGAGTCTGTAAAGGGCCAGGTAGCCTCTGAATCTCATCTTTGATGAAAGGTGACATATCTAGTAAATTCCCCTACAGTCAATCTCTGGAATAGATCTAAATGCCCCTACAGTAAACATGTATATAGTATTTAGAAAATAAAAGTAATTTGATACAAAACATAGTTTTTAACCAAGTATATAGTTTTTCATTTTCATATCCATGATCTCAAACAATGATAGAGAAAAAACCTTTTATATTCAACATGTAAAACACAAATTAGCCATAAAAGTTTCCCATTGAAACCAAAAGTGATTTGATACAAAACATATATAGGTTTGAAAACCTAATCTAGTAAATGCCCCTACATTCAATCTTTAGAAGAGATCTAATTAGAAGTTTTTCATTTTCATATCCATGGTAGTTCTACAGGTAGAGTCTGTAAAGGGCCAGGTAGCCTTTGGATCTTATCTTTTATGAAAGGTGATATATCTAGTAAATGCCCCTACAGTCAATCTCTAAAATAGATCTAAATGCCCCTACAGTCAACATGTATATAGTATTTAGAAACAAAAAGTAATTTGATAGAAAACATAGTTTTTAACCAAGTATATAGTTTTTCATTTTCATATCCATGTTCTCGAACAATGAGAGAGAAAAAACATTTTATATTCAACATGTAAAACACAAATTAGCCATAAAAGTTTTCCATTGAAACCAAAAGTGATTTGATACAAAACATATATAGGTTTTAAAACCTAATCTAGTAAATGCCCCTACATTCAATCTTTAGAATAGATCTAATTAGAAGTTTTTCATTTTCATATCCATGGTAGCTCTATAGGTAGATTCTGTAAAGGGCCAGGTAGCCGCTAGATCTCATCTTTTATGAAAGGTGACATATCTAGTAAACGCCCCTATAGTCAATATCTGGAATAGATCTAAATGCCCCTACAATTGTGTTTTACATAATTTGGTTACACTAAATTAAACAAATTAATTTTCTGAACTTTATCATGAATTTAATTTAAATTAGTTATTTAAAAAATTAATTATAAATGTCCACCGTAGATATATATATCATGGAGGATGAACGACAAAGATCAAAAAAATCCCATATCTCTACGAGAGGGGAGGATCAGGGATCGGGATCAAGAGTTGTTCATGGTAAATTTAAATATAATCTTAAATTTCCATACATGTGTGTACATATGGAATTGATTTTTTATCAACTTTGTGAGTTAAATGTTGGCAATATGATGCAGAGTGTTGTCCTTGATGGCAACCTACTTGATAAAGATGATGGCAACCTACTTGATGAAGTTGTCCTTGATGGAAACTGACTTGATGAGTTTTCTTTGGATAGCTACCTATTTGTTAATGATGTAAATCTGATGTATCTACAAAGCAGTTCAGAAGTAACAGAGAAAAGAATTCCTGTAAGTACCAGAGTAATGATGAACAAGGTATGTCACAAAGCATACGCGGGTTTGTAAAGGCGAAGTAGCGTATGTACGCGAAAAAGTACGTGCCAAGTAGCGTATGCCTATTTGCACTCTAAATTTATAAAACCATGGGACATTGCCATGGTATTGGCCCACTGTATTGAGCGCTAGATTATCTAATTGATCCCGTCTAGGAATACCATCAGTGGTTGAGTGGTTTTGACTCATGGTATTGACAAAGGCTAAAATCTATATACGGAGAAGAAGATCATAGTGCAAGAGTGTGCATAGGTCTGTGCTTTAATGAATACTTCACTCTGAAGTATATCTGCATGGAATGGAAACAATTTATTGATTGATCTAAATTAATAATGCACCTATGAAGAAAATGATGAAGAGGGATCTCTAGATCCGAAAATGAGCATTCTAGATCTGTTTATGGAATGTTTAAATCTGTGATCTGGCGAATCTTTGCTGAAGTAAAGGATGAGATCTGATTTTTTTATCTGATCTAAAGAGTTGCACAGTCCTGAAAAGTTTTAGATATATACGTAGGTTCGTTTCATGAAAAGCGCGTGTATATGCGGATCCTCTTAAAGAAAAGCGCGTATGGTAGTTAGGGTTTCTGAAGAATAAAATGAACTGAAGTATATGCAGGTTTGTCTCTATGAAAACGCGTATGTATGCAGGTTCAGTGAAGTAAAAGCGCGTATGGAATCTAGGGTTTTTTGAAGTATGTGGAATGAAATGTCTGATCTATTTTGCTGTTTTACTGCTATCTATCAATGATGTATTCATACAGATCTGGGTTGTTTGAATATTGATTATGCTGCTGATTATGTTGATTAAAGATCAAGTTGTTGGTTTATTGGTTGATGACTCAATGAATGAATTGATGGGGTTATAAGTTTCAGTTTGATGTATGTTGAGCTTAAATGTGTGGAGTGGGTCTAGTCTGAAAATCTGATGAAAAGTGGCCTACAAGGTATGTTGTATGGAAGCTGATGGATCCAATATGAAAATTGATGAAACGTGGTCCATGGTGGTGCTGGGGGTCGAAGCCTTCAGTGAGGGGGTTGTAGCTCCCTTCCAGTGGTAGTTGGTAAATGAGAGCAGGCGAGGTTGTAGCTCCCTTCCAGTGGTAGCTAGTAAACGAGAGAAGGGGGTAGTAGCTCCCTTCTAGGAGAGGCTGGTAAATGAGAGCAGGGGGTTGTAGCTCCCTTCCAGGAGAGGCTGGTAAACGAGAGAAGGTTGTAGCGTTCTACAGGTGGGTGCCTGCGTGCTGGTATGAGTCTACGCCAGTACATGGTTGTAAGAAGTTTTCTTTATAATAAATATTGAAGACAGAGACGACGACAACGGTGGTTTTCTCTCGAATTGGGTTTCCACCTTAAATACTGGTGTTCATGTGTGTTGCTTATGTGTGATGGTTTATTCTGTTATTATTTCACATGATTACTGCTTACTAAACATCTGATGAATGAGTGATGGAATGATCTAAGTAAAGAATTATCTGCATAAGAAGATCTCTAGTAATACGCAAGTTTTATTAAGGATATCCGCGTGTATACACGAGTTGTGTTCAGTAAAGTAGCATATGGTTTTTTGGAGAAAGAAAAAGAAAAAGTTTTGAGTAAGCTCTAAATACTGATTCACCCTCCCCGCCCCCCCCTACCCTCTCAGTATTTTTCCCAACAATTGGTATCAGAGGGGGTCCTTCTGCAGAAGCTTGATCGCTTGAAGGAGATCCATTGCAATGGGAAGTCATGAAGGAGTATTTTCTCTAAAGCCACCTCTATTCAATGGAAGTAATATGTTATTCTGGAAGATACGAACAAAAGCATATTTGTAAAGTCTTGGTGCAGAATTATGGGCAATCGTGGAAGAAGGTTATCAGTATCCGGCAATTATTCCTACTGATGCAACAGAAAGGAAGAAATATGAAATCAATGCCAAAGCAGTCAATGTTTTATTAGGAAGCATGTCTGAATCAGAATTTGTTAAAGTGATGCAATTAAATTCAACAAAAGAAATATGGGACAAAATCATTCTAAGCTATGAAGGAGATACAAAGGTAAAAAGTGCAAAATTCCAAACTCTCAATATTGAATATGAAAATTTAAGGATGCATAGTGATGAGAGTATTGCCAATTTATTTTTATGTATAGATGATATTGTAAATCGTATGAGAAATTTGGGTGAAACCATAACCGATACTACTCTGGTGGAAAAAGTCTTAAGATCTTTGACTTCAAAATTTGAGTCAAATTTATCAGCTATTGAAGAAAGGAAAGATCTGCAAAATCTTACTATTGTTCAACTACATGGTATCCTGACTTCTTTTGAAATGAGAAAAGGAGGTCCCTCTCAAATCAGAGAAGTTGCCTTTAAGGCATGTGCAAAAGGAAAAGAAAAGGAAGTTGTCAAGGAATCAAGTTATATATCAGAAGAAGAAGAAGCAAATTTTGTGAGAAGACTCCAACCAGGTACTAGAAGATTCAGAGGTAAGCTTCCCTTCAAGTGTTTTTCTTGTGGAAGAGTTGGTCATTATGCTGCTAAATGTCCTTATGAATAAGGGAAACAATTTGAAAATGGAAAGAGTTATTATACAAATGAAGATAATGATGAAGTTTCAAATGAAGATGAAGAAGATTCTGACCAAGATCTGCAAGTGCTCATGGCAAGGAAGCAAAAGAAGAAGGCTACTCAAAGAAATGAGATATCCCAGAAAACATGTGCAGTAGAAAATGAAGAAGATGAAACATGTATTGATTGCTTTTCTTGTGATTCACTTTCTTGTGCATGCAATGGTGAAGATAGTGAAAGTAATGTTATGGATCTAGAAGAAGTTCTCAAGATTAAAGTTGAAAATCAACAAAGATTATTTAATGAGAGAGAATCTATCTACAAAGATATGATCTCTAGAATGAATGGATAGATAAAAAAGTATCAAAGGTTGTACGATGAAGTAACCAATCACAGTGAAGGACTTGAAGCAGAAATCATATCTCTGAAAGAAGATTTGGAAAAATCAAATAAGAAGAATGAAGAACTTCTACAAACATTTGAAGAACAAGAAAATGGGTTGAAGGAAGAGATTTTAAAATTGAATGATTAAGTAGAAGAAGGAAGAAGGGTCGAAGAAAGTATGAAGAAGCAATGCCAAAGATTGGAGGTTGAGGTAAACATTTTAAAAGGTAAATTAGAAGAAAAGAATAAACTCTTGAGGTTTCAAGATAGTACTAAGATTCTGGACAATATTCTTAGTAGTCAAAGGTCTCCTTCTATTAAATTTGGTCTTGGTTTTCATGAAAATGTTAAAGGAGAATCTAGTTCACAAGAAAGTGCTAAAGATTCAAAGGGTATCAATGCAAAACCTGAATTGTTGAAAGAAACAAAAGGTCAACCGACAATCTTGAACTCTTAAAAGAAATCATTCCCTCCTTTGATCAATAATGTTGAATGATTTAAATGTCATAATTATGGGCATGCTACAGCCAATTGCAGAGGCAGATTGTTTCAGTCACAAAAAAACAGATTCTACACAGAAAGGTACTCAGGTTTCTTTAAGGGATATTGTTTTTCATGTAGCAAGTTCGGTCATAAAGCAGCTGATTGCAATATAAGAAAGAATAGAAAAACACATTATGATCCCTATGCTTACTTTTATAGTCACACAAGATGTTATGCTTGTAACAAGTATGGACATGTAGAAAAAGAGTGCAGGATGAATAGATCTGAGAAATTGGATAATTTCCAGCACACAATAAGAAATTTCAAGCAAAGCTGGAAAAGGAAGGAGGACCGGTCAAAAAAGTAGGGGATAATAATCCTACTGCAGTCTTCTGCTTCTAAAGCTCACTTCTCATAAAGACTGCAGGGGTGATGTGAGATACATTATAGGATTCAGTAATGTATCATCACAGGGGGAGAAATGTATGGTGATTCCCATGGTTGGTTTGGTAATTTTGGATATGTTTATTTCTAACAGTGCATTTGATGTGAAGAAGATAGGTACAGGTGGCATAAGTTCAGGGGGAGATGGAGTTGTGAATTTTTATGTACTTCACTTCCTATACATGGGTGTCATGAACTAAAGTTGTGTATACACGCGAGTTCCAATGGATACAGAAGCGTATGCTTTTCAGTTAAGGAAAACAGTGAGATGGCTCAATAACAGGAGCACAGTTTCAGGGGGAGCATTAGCCTTGCTGAGAGTAATGCATTGTTGGCATTATGATGGTTCTGAAATATGATCTCTCTCTTGAGGTCTTTTTGGTATTGGTTATAAAAATTCATATTTGTAATTTGATGAAAAGGTTATGTTGAGACCTATGATGTAAATTGTAATATTCAGTCATGAAAGGATTTGTTCAAATTTGTAAAACCCACTTGGTTGGGTAGTTGATTCAAAATGTGTAAACCCACTTGGTTGGGTACTTGAGTCACATATGTAAATCCACTTGGTTGGATCATTAATGTAAGTATGAAGTTCTTGGTGATAGGAAAGGTCATAGAGTCATGTACTTCATTGAAAAATATGTTTGAAGATTCAGAGTGAACTCAGGGGGAGCATGGTAACTTCAGTGCAAATCAGATCTACAGAAATCTTATTTCTACAAGAGAAGAAAAACCTTGTTTTGATTTTTATCTGCCCTTTGCCCTTGATGTCAAATGGGGAGAGTATCATGGTGTTTGAATAATGGTTATAATCAATGTATCTATCTTTTGTGGTGATCAAACACCATCATGGTTGCCATCAAGTCCAAAGGGGGAGATTGTTGGCAATATGATGCAGAGTGTTGTCCTTGATGGCAACCTACTTGATAAAGTTGATGGCAACCTACTTGATGAAGTTGTCCTTGATGGAAACTGACTTGATGAGTTGTCTTTGGATAGCTACCTATTTGTTAATGATGTAAATCTGATGTATCTACAGAGCAGTTCAGAAGTAACAGAGAAAGGAATTCATGTAAGTACCAGAGTAATGATGAACAAGGTATGTCACAAAGCATACACGGGTTTGTAAAGGCGAAGTACGTATGTACGCGGAAAATTACGTGCCAAGTAGTGTATGCCTATTTGCGCTCTAAATTTACAAAACCAGGGGACATTACCATGGTATTGGCCCATTGTATTGAGCGCTGGATTATCTAATTGATCCCATCCAGGAATACAATCAACGGTTGAGTGGTTTTGACTCATGGTATTGACAAAGGCTAAAATATATATAAGGAGAAGAAGATCATAGTGCAAGAGTGTGCATAGGTCTGGGCTTTAATGAATACTTCACGCTGAAGTATATCTGCATGGAATGGAAACAGTTTATTGATTGATCTGAATTAATAATGCACTTATGAAGAAAATGATGAAGAGGGATCTCTAGATCCGAAAATGACTATTCTAGATCTGTTTATGAAATGTTTAGATCTGTGATCTGGCGAATCTTTGTTGAATTAAAGGATGAGATCTGAGTTGTTTATCTGATCTAAAGAGCTGCACAGTCCTGGAAAGTTTTAGATATATATGCATGTTCGTTTCATGAAAAGCGCATGTATACGCAGATCCTCTTAAAGAAAAGCGCGTATGGCAGTTAGGGTTTATGAAGAATAAAATGCACTGAAGTATACGCAGGTTTGTCTCTATGAAAGCGCGTATGTATGCAGGTTCAGTGAAGTAAAAGTGCGTATGGAATCTAGGGTTTGATGAAGTATGTGGAATGAAATGTCTGATTTGTTTTGCTGTTTTACTGCTATCTGTCAATGATGTATTCATACATATCTGGGTTGTTTGAATATTGATTATGCTGCTGATTATGTTGATTAAAGATCAAGTTGTTGGTTGATTGGTTGATGACTCAATGAATGAATTGATGGGGTTATAAGTTTCAGTTTGATGTATGTTGAGCTTAAATGTGTGGAGTGGGTCTAGTCTGAAAATATGATGAAAAGTGGCCTACAAGGTATGTTGTATGGAAGCTGATGGATGCAGTATGAAAATTGATTAAACGTGGTCCATGGTGGTGCTGGGGGTCGAAGCCTTCTGTGAGGGGTTTGTAGCTCCCTTCCAGTGGTAGCTGGTAAACGAGAGCAGGGGGGGTTGTAGCTCCCTTCCAGTGGTAGATAGTAAATGAGAGAAGGGGGTAGTAGCTCCCTTCCAGGAGAGGCTGGTAAATGAGAGCAGGGGGTTGTAGCTCCCTTCCAGGAGAGGCTGGTAAATGAGAGAAGGTTGCAGCCTTTTGCAGGTGGGTGCCTACGTGCTGGTATGAGTCTGCGCTAGTACATGGTTGTAAGAAGTTTTCTTTATAATAAATATTGAAGAGAGAGATGACGACATCGGTGGTTGTCTCTTGAATTGGGTTTCCACCTTAAATACTACTATTCATGTGTGTTGCTTATGTGTGATGGTTTATTCTGTTATTACTGCACATGCTTACTACTTACTAAACATCTGATGAATGAGTGATGCAATGATCTAAGTAAAGAATTATCTGCATAAGAATATCTCTAGTAATACACAAGTTTTATGAAGGATATCCGCGTGTATACGCGAGTTGTGTTCAGTAAAGTAGCGTATGGTTTTTTGGAGAAAGAAAAAGTAAAAGTTTTGAGTAAGCTCTAAATGCTCATTCACCCCCCCTCTCAGTATTTTTCCCAACATTAAATTAGTTTTTAATAAGTTTCATTCTTTATTTTTTAGGAGCTAATAAGAAGAGAAGGGTCTCTACTCCAACCATGGATGCCCATGTTTCACCTAGTTGTGGTATGGTTTTAACACAATTTAATCAATGAATATGTACACGTGTATTTATATGTATGCATGTATTTTTAAATTGATTATAAATTCATATTTGTTTATGAAGCTTCTCCCTCCTCTCGAGAGGTTGGTGGTGGTTCAAATCCCCTTAGAGGGCCATCAATAAGTGGTAGTAGGTTGCGTGAAGGGGGTGATATTTATTCTCCCGGAGGCCAATCAACGGCTGGTGGTGCTGATTCTCAGCAGGGTCGTTCTGGGTCTCAACAGTTTCAGGGTGGAGAAAATGCTAACCAACCATGTCGAGATTGCCATCAATTTCAATATTTTTTTCATTGAATTTGTACAATTTTTTTTACATGTGTTTTTTCTAATATACAAAGTTTTATATATATTGATGCAGAGGCTGAAAATGTTCCAAATATTGGTCAAAATAGACGCAGGGCAGAACACTAAATTCAAGAAGAAGGTTGTCTACCCACCACAACTTATCCGGTCGACATTTCTGATATACCATGGGAAAGAAACATGGTGCAATGCACCTTACAAAGGTGTCAACAACTTCATGCAGAATTGTAGAGAGATCTCGTGGCTTTGACTCTACCTGCTGAGAGTCGAAAAAGCCTCGAAATAGTTACACATTCATTGGGCGAAATAGTAAATGTGTACAAAAATCTTGGGCCAACGAAAGATACATTTGTAGAAGTGATGAGAAAGAGAAAGGAAACAATAATGGGTCTCGATAAATGGGAGGATGTAAAATAAAGAGTTAAAAAAGCTATGGCGAAGTCAATGTTTAATTTCAAGGAAGGGCCAAAAAGAAAAATGCTGAAGGTGCAATATTTCAAGCACCTAGATATAGCTCACTATTTGTATGATAGGCACCTTGCGGCCTATGGAAGGCTCCCATGGAACGACGAGGTTCCTGTTTATTTTTCACAATTGTTTTACGCAGAATTTTTTTTGAATATAAAACCCAACTAAAATGACCTTCCGTCAGAATTTTTTGGTCTGGGGAAAGGTCGATCGTATGACTGTAAGGGCGCTAAGTGAGATGTGGAGTTGTCTCGCCCTGAGCCGCCATTGGTGAGTCGACCTTTTCGGGTCGAAACTCTGCGGTCAGAGATGGATGCGACTTCTCAAATAAGTCGAGAAGCAAGGGATTTCATGATTGACAATGTTTACAGCGGATTGGGTGGAGTCGATGTTTGTCTAAATCGACAAAGAGCACGCGAAAATGCACGTGCCAATTTTGTGTATTGTACAGATGAAGAGATTGACAACATGAATGTTGAAGATCTCTGAATATATGCAAAAAATTGTCGCAATGGTTTTCAAGACCTAATTCTTTATGAGGAAGAGGGCATGGGAACGTTATGTGTTAATGACCTTAGGGTTCAATTATTTTAACATGTATACATGTGTACAATTTGTAATAAATACATGTGTATGTACATGTATAAATTTATTTGTATGTACATTAATCTAACAAATTTGTATCATTATATGTTAAAACACCATTTGTAGTTGTCACGCATGATGAATGACGAAAATGTTAATATCACGTTCGGGACCTCTGGTTCAAACAATGCAGATGGGTCTCACCATCAAGATATGTTGGAAAATGTTAGTGTTTTTTAAGTGATATTTTTAAAATAAATAATTGTGCACACATGTACATGTATGTATATATAATGATAAAATGTTTTAACAGATTCTGATTATGTCCGATGTTTTTGGGATGGCGGTACCTTCTTCTTCCTTGGGAGATGTACCTTCTACTTCCTTAGGAGATGTGCCACATCCACAACAAGTATGGAAAATTTTTCACTTTTAAAATTTATGTTTAAGTTATATATATATTCCACCTCAAAAAGTTCCATTAAAAATTGAGATATATATATCTATATCTTGAGTTATTTTAAATTTTTTGAATTTTAGGTTCTTGGAGATTTTCTTTTGGAGCCTCTCTTAGGAGATGTCCCAAATTCACCTGCAGAAGTATTCAATTTTTCACTTTTAAATATATATGTGTGTGTGTGTGTGTGTGTGTGTGTTTTTAATTTAGTTATAATTTATAAATTGAAGTTTATTTAAGTTTTATTATAAATTGAGATCTTGATCTTGAGTTATTTTATACTTTTAAAATTTTGAATTTTAGGTTTCTATAGAATATTTCTTTAATCCACGGACTCTAGCGACAGAGATAGGAACATCCACACCATTTCAACCATTTGAACAAGTTGTCTAACTTTTTTTTTAATATTATTGAAAATAAGTTTATATATGTACACATGCATTTTCATCTGAAATTTTTTATTATATATATATATATATATATATATATATATAACTGTACATGTATATTGTACAGTTTATTGTTGGAGATGTTCCCATGGGAGAACTTTTAGCAGGCGAACAAATGGAGAGGGAACCTCATGAGGTATTGCATGATTTTTTTTTTTATATTTTGTTTTTTACATGAAGTTATATATATATTCTCACTCATTTTTAAAACATCAAATTTTAATTTTTGTATGTGCATTGTGTACAGGTTTCCCATGCTTCACATGATAGTGTGCGGATTGAGACTCTGATAGGAAAGACACTACATCCATCTCTATTTGATGGACATGATTTGTAGATTTGTTTTCAAGATTTATATAGTCTTAAATTTACTTTTTATATATTATCTAGATGCACTGTCATATATATATATATATATATATATAACTTGATAATCTACAATTTTTGGACATATTTTATTACAATGTTAATATAATTTGTTTTGTTCCAAAAAGTTAAGCTTTGGATGGTTTTAGTACTTTTGGCATGTGAATGTGAAGTAATGTTGTTATATAATTTGTTTGGTTTTTAAAACTTTTAAGTTTTGAATAATTGAACTACTAGTAATGTTGTCATCTATAAATTAACGTTTTTCTTCTGAACTACATTTGGCATGTTATGTAATGATGTGTTATAATTCGTTTTGTTTTTAAAATTTAAGTTTTGGATGCTTGAAGTACATTTGGCATGTGAAGTAATGTTGTGATCTATAATTTAATGTTTTTATTGGATAGTTGAACTATAATTGGCATGGCATGTGAAGTAATGTTACTTGATATAACCAAAAAGTTTTTAAAACTCAAGTTTTGTATGGTTTCAATCTACATTTGGCATGTGATATTTAATGTTAAATGTTTAATGTTTCTATTGGATAATTGAACTATAATTGGCATGGCATGTGAAGTAATGTTACATGATATATATCAAAAAGTTTTTAAAACTCAAGTTTTGGATGGTTTCAATCTACATTTGGCATGTGATATTTAATGTTAAATGTTTAATGTTTTTATTGGATAGTCAAAAATTACAATTGGCATGGCATGTGAAGTAATACGTGCATCTGAAGTAATGTTGTGATCTATAATTTTGGATGGTTTCAATCTACATTTGGCATGTGATATAATGTTAAATGTTTTTATTGGATAGTTGAACTATAATTGACATGGCATGTCAAGTAACATTGCACGATATATAATCAAAAAGTTTTTAAAACTTAATTTTTGGATGGTTTCAATCTACATTTGGCACATGTGATATAATGTTAAATGTTTTTATTGGATAGTTGAACTACAATTGGATGGAATGTCAAGTAATGTTGTGATATAATAAAAAAAAAATTAAAACCCAAGTTTTGGATGGTTGAAGTACATTAATCATGTGAAGTAATGTTGTGATATAATAAAAAAGTTTTTAAAACTAAGTTTTGGATACCATTTCAATCTACATTTGGCATGTGATATAATGTTAAATGGTTAATGTTTTTATTGGATAGTTGAACTACAATTGGCATGACATGTGAAGTAATTTGTTTTGATATTTAATCAATTTTTTTTTTAAATTCAAGTTTTAGACATGGTTGAAGTACATTGGGTAAGTTTTTTAAAAAAAATTCCTTCAAACAATAGTATGTAGTATGTAAATTTTTCATCAATGCACATAGAACATATTCGACCATTGGACAGACAAATTTTGTACTAGATTTTGAATAAAAAATAGAGATGTGGGTCAAATCCCACCAAAAGTCGAAGAAGTGCTCCGAGTCTCTTGTCTGAAAGGAATCTTTGTACAAAATTATACTACAGATGATTTATCTACATTGTGGATACTTTTTACCAAAAAATCCCACAAGAAAAACTGGGCGTGCATTGAGTTCGTGTATATATCTAGTACATGCAACATTTTTTATTAGCGTACATAGAAAAACTACTTTCAGTTAATTGCATTCTAGAACATATATATTGAGTACGTGAAACATTTTTCATCAATGCACATAGTAAAACTACTTGAATAGTTAATTGTATTCTAGAACATATATATATATATATATATATATGCAACATTTTTCATCAATGCATGTATAGAAAAACTACTTTCAGTTGATACTAGAGTGTGCATGTACCAAAAAAATTTGTACATGTGCAAACACTTGCACAGATAACATAACAATGCAGCTCAATTTTTAATTGAGTACTCGAAGTTATAGAACATATAATCCAAAGAGAATAAATTGTTGGGTAGTTCAATCAAAAAAATTCCAATGGAATGCCATCTTCAATAATTCGTTCATGATCATATTTTGACATTTTCCATTTCTTAATATTCATTTTTTTCTTGGATTGAACCTTGATCAACTTCATGCGTGTTGCACACACCAAGTGACTATATTGACAACTTATGAAATCAGGTTCATAGTCTCCAAAGTAAACAAAATTCCCACTTTGATTAGTTTGTTTGAAAAAATAACCTTTTAGTATAATAGATCCTCTTTCATATAGAAATCCGTGATCATTATAGTCTTCTAATAATTTCATTTTTTGTTTAGTGCAATGCGTCAAATAATAATTCACATTTTCATCATTTCCAGTAGGTGCAATTACATCAAAAACATCTCCTACACAATAAAACAAACTTGACAAAATTATACATATTCAAATTTATTTCTAGATCTTTATCATTAGAAAGCAATTCAAATGTTACCTTCTCTAACAAGATTAGAAACTCGATCACCATCGGATGATATTGTAGTCTCCTCTAATTTCATTTCTTCAAACATTGCAACGGACATTTTTCCCTTTGTATTTAGCTATGTATGTTTCCAATCTTTTACATACATTTTGTTTTCACAAACATCATTGGATTTTGTGTTCTCTATGAAAATAGGACAAAAACAAGAATATTTTCTTTTATCCAATGCAAACACATTTCTGGACGACTTTGTTTTAATTGAATGCAATTTTCGAGTCCCTTTTATTGTTTCAACGTCATTTCCAATTGATCTATCTATGTCTTCGATCCCAATATTCCAAAAAAACCTTTATATGGAAAATTTAAATAAGAATGTAAATATGATATCAAAATACAATCAAAGATAATCACTGTGATAAATGTACACTATTTATTTAATTAGATATCCAATAAAAATTAAATTGAACGTACCTTCGCACTTCCCTTGATCAGTTAGTCTCATGGCTTAGAGCAGCGATGCACCATTGAACAACTTCTTTCACGTCCACAAGTCGGCTTGCAGAGGGGTTTATTTGATATCTTCAAAGTGCTCGTTTTATGCATGCCCCTGCACCGTCATGTTCTCCTTTTCCATGGCCAGTCTCAAAGAAATTCCAACAAACGTAGGTTTTCTTATGAAGACAACACAACCAAAAGAATGATCGTGCAGATTTGAATTATCCTACACATCCGTTTGACCATATCCAATGTTCATTGAATGTTATTCGATGATTTTTCAAGGAATCATAAATTTTTCCAAAAAAATGTTTTACAAAATATGTGTCATGTGTACGATCGTCACTGATATAAAAGTGATATTCTTTAATAATATGTCAATTTTCACTGGTGCTTTCTATATGATCGACGTTTTGTTTAGCATGTCTATATAGAATATGGACGAGCATGGAGACTTGGTCAGAATGATAGTATTCACTTTGAATTTATTTTTGTGGAACAAATGTGTAGTTTTCTGCAAAATCAATTACTGAAAAAATGGTACCTGGTGGAAAAACTTCACGGGATTTTTTGAATTGCAAATCTTGCCATCGAGCTCTATGGGAATGATTAGTGTATTTGTAAATTTCTGCCTCAAAATTTCTCAAAAAGTCTATCACAAAAATTTCTTCTTCTCATAATTCAATTCTTTTAACACTATTTGCACCTTGAATTGATGTATGGATATATTCATATCTCTTCCATTTCACTTTCATGTTGGAAAATGATTGATCGTTTATATCAGTACAATATTTGTTTTGAAATTTAGTCAAATTGCCACAATCATCGCATTTTTTACCATCGACACATTTCTTTTCATAAAATAGTTCATCGCTTTCTCTTTCACATAGAATTTGAGATATGAAATCACGGATAGTGGAAGGAGGAGGTGAATCCTTCCAAAATGTTCTACCAAAATCAAGGAATGTGTTATAATATAACTCAAATTACACATGATAACGACAACAACAAGTGTCGCGTACGGTGATAGGTTTTACATACCATGGATTTTGTTGAACAAAAGCACTGATTGAAACATGAATTTCACGATTCTCTTCTTTGAACTTGTTGAACAACTCTATCTGAGTGGTTTCCAAGAAATGTTTTTCATGTTCTTCGTACTGATTTTGTGCTATTATTATTCGCATCACATGCCTTGCAGTTGGTGAGACATGAAAATTGTTCTTCCAATATTCATATATTATTTTTTTAACATTTTCTCCAAGTATATCTTTATATGGTTGCCTAAAAATAACTCTCCAACAAGCAAGTTCATCATTTACATCTATTTGCAACCGAAATTTCTGATGTTTGTGCAAAGTTTTTCGTGAGGTTCCTAATGCTCGTGCCATAGATTTTACGAAGTGATTCTCTTTAGTATTTGATGAAACCACTGCCATATGTATTTCTCTACGTACAACTGAAACATTTTTCTGTCTAGATCTTTTAATTTAATTTATAACACTATTTATATTTTGTATCACATTTTCATTCATTTTTTTATCTTTGGTTGATTTTTGAATACCCAATAAAGTCGTAGCTTCTTTTAAATTCCTTAATGATAGGAGACCTTTCAACATTTGGGCTTGAACTATCATATTTTCCTTTATGAAATACTTCTCAAAAATGTGGTTAACATGATATTGTATATAATGGTTAGCTCTTTTATCTTCATCTGTGTGAGTGTCAACATTTTCTAACATCTCGCATCGACATTGATTTCATATGTACATATTCGAATGAATAGTACATAATAATTTTCATATTCAATAAATAACTAAATTAATAAATATATGTATAATTTCAATAATATGTGCATGTGTTCAACATATATATATATATATATATACCTTGTGATTCAATTTCTTCACTTGAATTTCTTTCATCATTTTCACCATCTTCAATCATTGGTTCAATATCTCTTTCACTTTCTCTTTCAAAATTCTGTATCTCATCATCAATGTTTTGAGGAATATCTCTCTCTGTTTACATTTCAAAATATTTTTCAAATTAATTCATCAAATAAAAATTAAGCTTCACATTTTACACTAAGAAAATTTTAAATATATCAAAATCATAATATTTATATTTACATACTTGTTTCAACTTCTAGTTGAGGTTTATTTTCCCCTTCAATATTTGAGATTGCTTCTATCTTTCTTTTGCGAGATTGTCTCGTCTCTTCTCTACGTTCCTCAGGGTCTCTTTTTCGATCATATTTTCTTGTACAATTTCTTCGATTTCCCATGATAATAGAGTATGAAGTTCAAAAATTTTCCTTCAAAAATTTAGACAAAAACTCAATTAAAAAAAAACATCACAAAAGATTTAATTTAAAAAAACTCATTTTAAAATTTTTGCAAAAAATACATACTCCAATCCAAAACACTTACTTTAAAAAATTCAAGGAAAAATTGTCTTATAAAAATGAAACGAAGTTCAAAATATTTCCTTCCAAGTGCTACAAAAAAATTTCATTTAAAAAGTTACGCAAAAACTCATTTAAAAAAATCATTATAAAAGATTTACTTCAACCCAAAACCAAAAAATGCCTTTTCCAAATTAAACCCAAATTCATACTTAAAAAAAAATGAAGCCCAAAAAACTGTATCACATACCTCCAAGAAATGTCTTTTGAATGTACCTCCAAGAAAATTCTTTAAACCCAAAAAAGTTCCTTGCAAAATCAGATCAAATGTATGAAAATAATGTCTCTCAAAGAAAAGTCCTTTGAATGTACCTCCAAGAAAATTCCTTAAATCCAAAACAATTCTTTGCAAAATCAGATCAAGACTTTTGTAAAATCAGACCAAATGTGCGAAAATATGTGAAAATAATGAATGGTTTCGCGGCAATTTATATTGCCGCGAAATGTTTTTTTGGAGGGGCTTGGCAGTACTTTCCGGCTGACGGAAAGATAGGTAAAATTTCGGCCGAACTTCTAATAAATATTTCAGCCGAACTTCTAATAAATAGTTCGGCCGAACTACTTTGTCGTTTGATTTAATGTGTCATTGGCGCAAAAAACAGTTTGGCCGAACTTTGTTTAAGAGTTCGGCCAAACTAACGCGTCACCAGTTATGCAGAGCCAAGGCCTAAATATGTTTCTGCAACTTTGGACTGATTGAACTCCATGAAAAATTCTGAATTAACGGTCGGAACCAAGACAAGCATTTTCAGAATTGAATCTACTTTCACGAAATATAACTTTCATGGAATTTCTTAAATATTTAATAATTTTAATTAATTTTGTAATAAAACAGATGCAAAAAATTTCTGAAGGTCATTGTGATTCAATGAAATCAAAATTTTGTATCTTCCAAAATTCATTGTAAAAAAAATTGAAAAAATTATTGTACATTACATTGGTTTGTTGTCTCTAATGGGTAGCTTTTAGATTTTTAGTTTATAACTCATATGTTTTTTGCGTCACGAAACATATTCAAAATATGCAGTTTTTCATATTAGACCAGTTCAAAAAATTCTAGTAATTATGATATGCATCCATTGGCTTTGTAAATATGACGAAACCAAAGTAGACTCTGTCTATATTGTTGTAACACATTTTGTTTCTCAAAAACACAAATTTTCAAAGAATACAACATTGCATATTAACATGACTTCTTATGAATCCGTTGATTGTTAAAAAACACACACTCAAAGAAATGCTAAGTTGACATAACAAATGTGTATAAAAAAATTCCAAAAAATAAGTAATAGAAAGCTAACAAAATTTCTGACAACTTTTATTTTTATTGCAAAATGAAATTCTAAACAGAAAAATTGTTTTAGCTTG
Organism: Pinus albicaulis; assembly: GCA_034641835.2. Lineage (NCBI taxonomy): Eukaryota > Viridiplantae > Streptophyta > Pinopsida > Pinales > Pinaceae > Pinus > Pinus albicaulis. The sequence continues at coordinate 1,075,631,076 of CM076580.1, read as the reverse complement.
CAGAAAGTTGAAGAAATGAAAAAAATGAGTGTATCAGATCATTCTCCACATACCTTTGGGTATATCAGATGGTGCTCCAAACATGATAATTATATGGGAATGCTCTCATCGAACGATTATACATTAGACAACAATACTACAAACAACACTTCCACAGACCATCAAGTATATTTTGGAAGTCCACCATAGGTTTTTATCCTCGCCATAGGTAACCGAGTTGACTGCCCTGTACACTATGATACATTGAACACAAATTTAGGGGATATTTCCTACCCGTACGTAAATCCTTGGTTGACCAATGTGGTATATTGTAGTTCACATTTTCTTGATAAACACTTTTTCCTAGTTACCCCTCTTTGTTTATTTTGTGTCTTTAATTTCTAAAATCAATTAATTGACCGTGGAATAACAAACTTACCATGGGACACCTTCTTAGTGGATCTCAGGTTGATACTAATGGTGACAGTTACTAAGTCTACTAATCAAGGAAACCCCTCTGAAGGGAATCCTATTCATTTTTCCTCCTTTTGGAAATATTGGCGCTCCTTATAGGCCAATTTTGTCCCTTACCGGATTTACCATTGGTTTTCCATTTTGGTTGTTTTCAACCCCTATGGATCTGAATTTCCAAATTACATCTCAACCAATTAGTCCTCCACCTAAACAACGCCAACCTCAAGTTGATCCTAAAGCTGACCCTTTTCCTTCTTCACTTGTTTTTTCTTCATCCCTTTCTTCCTCCTCGCCTGGTGAAAGTCTTGATTCTAATAAACGGGAAGCTAAGAAGAAGAAGAAAAGGAAGAAGAAGAAGAAGAAGCAAAATAAGCAACGCGGAGACCAAGCAACCATTGTTATCAATGCAACTAGTATGGAGAAACCTTCCAATAATCCCAACAAAGTGAAATTCCCTTGCAAGTTATGTAAGGGTGAACACATTATTAGATATTTTCCTGGTATTCCCCAGGTACTATAAGTATGCTCCATAGGCTCACATCAGCCTTTGTCATTAACCTCTGGAGATCATGCCAGTGATAAACCATCTACTACTGTTCATAAGTTTCATGGGAAAAAGGGTAAAGTCAAATTTACCTATAGGTTATGTGAAGGGAATCATCCTATTCACCTTTTTCATTATATGGATGAATCCTCAAAAGTGTTGGAAAACCTTACATCTTCTAGGCCTTGTCTTTCGGTTGGTCATCGAAATTTTTCTCCCAATACTCTGCAAGTTGATGAAGTGATTGATCAAAATTTGAATCCAAATAATCCAAATCTCCTTGAACATGAATCCCATGAGTCTGTTCCTGACCAACCATTTTTTTTGACCCAATTCCACCTTCATTCAATTTTACTTTTCCCTTACAGAGTGAGGATCATACTACTCATGTTCTTCTTGTTTCTTTTTTCCAACTGTACAAGGGGACAATCCTCCCATTCCCACGACACCAAGCTAAAATATTCCATTTTCCACGGTATAGGGGAGTATTTCTCCCATTCCCATTGTGCTAGGGGGTATTTATCTAGTTCCCATAACAACCCCTCCAACTAGTATGGTCACTTCCTTTGATTGGAGTCCGCTAGTAGGATATCGTCTTCCTCCTTATGTGCCCTCCCAGATCATGGTACATGCTTATTATATGGGCATACACAATACACTCATAGATGAAGGAATATCTATTATTATTATGTCCTCAAATATTTGGAAATATTTTGGTTCTCCACAACTTGTGCCCATTACCCAAAATTTGTTGGCCTTTAAAAGAGGATCCAATCAACTGTTAGGGATCCTTCCTAAGTTGCCTATTACTTTGGGAGGAAAGAATATCTATATCGATGTGATGGTAATCCAAGCCCCTTTGGATTTTAATTTACTTGGTCATTGACTATGTCTATGTCATGGGATCTCTTCTCTCTTCACTCTTTCATGTGATGTGTTTCCCGCATGGCGAAAGAATCGTGACCATTTACCAACTTTCGTTCGTTGGTCCTAATTTGATTCCCAATCAATAAACATTGATAAGTGGTCCTTATATGCAAGTGGTATCACCCCATCCACATATTAATTATGTGGAAACCTCTTCCATGCTCGCGTTTACTAATGATCTAGTAGGTGATGTAGTGCATCATTTACTGGGGGAATTGGAGTCTGATATTTCCATTGGATCCTTCAATACCTTCCAAAGCATTGATATTTCCATTGGATCCTTCGATACCTTCCAAAGCATTGTTCTCCCATATGATTAGAACCTCTTGGAATCCACGGCCTTTTTTAGGTCATGATCAAGGTCTCAGAGCAGAGTTCCTTGTCTTTTGTCAAGCTCGTTAAAAAGTGAAACAAGGTTTGTAGAAAAGTTCCTTTTCTTGTTTCAAGCTCCTTACAAAAAAAAACAAGGTCCCATGAGCATAGTTATTTTCCTATGTCAAGCTCATTAAAAAATGAAATAGGTCCCCTTTCAATCTAATTCTTTGATTAGATCTTGTAAATTCCCATCAGATTTTTTCACTTGATCTCGTAAATGAACCTTCATTCCATCCATATGCTAGTAACCAGTTGTCTATTTAGGTGAATGAAATGAATCTTGGGGGGAATGTCCCTAGAATTGAGCCATTATGATGGGAACATGAAAAATTATTCCAAGCACCTTTTTTCTCCATTTCAAGCTTGTGTAAAAATGAAACCAATCTCAAGCATAGTTTCCCATGTTTCAATATTGCATAAAAATGAAACCAATTTCAAGCATAGTTTCCCATGTTTCAATATTGCTTAAAAAATGAAACCATTATCCTCTAATCTCTCGTGATTTCCATTTTTATCATTCTATCTTTGCTAGATGAGCCTTGGCTTTCTCATTCCATCATCACCATCTGCTTGGACGATCATATACTTTCACTTGGTTATTTTAACCTTGCCTGGGGAACCGTTGTTGTGATTGGTCTTATTAGCCAGCCTTTTGACCTTTGTGTGTCTTTAGTAGTTCCATCATGAATGGAACCAGTTGCTACCTTTTATACCACTCGTTCCTCGAGGAGGATTCCTCTTTCAGCTCTTTTCAGACTCACAAAATATGAAAATATTACCGAGCACTTTTCTTTTCAAAATTGTTAAAGTAAATTAAAAGATGTCTACTGAGTATAAGTTTAACCCTTTTTTGGAATGATATAGACTACTTACAAAAAAAAATACTTTAGTCGACCATGGATAATAGGTTATCTTTGGTATCGTTTTATGCCTTTTGGACTCAAGGGACTATATATGAAAAGGAACCTTTGGAGTTTTATTTTCACCCTCTTTTTAAAACTCTCTAAACATGAAACATATGTTGATTTATACCTTCGCTGGACTCGTTAAAACATCAAGAAATGATGAACTCATCGATAATGATGAGACCAAACCACTCCTTCTCAGGGTTCGTGAAACATACTTAGAGGGATTCATCAAATAGATGAACTTACAAATCAAGCATATATTATCCTGCTCACGCTTGTTAAAAAATAAATAGGTACTAACCAGAAATGGTTTGGGAAATTTGGAAAATAGGGTACTCCACTTGTTAATGGCATAAAATTGCTCTTGAACATGTCGCTCTTCTACTTCATCTTTGTGGTTGTTGGTTTGGGAAATATTCCTGTCTTTTGATTCATCACACCATTTCAAAAGCCGTTATTTTTGGTTTTGGGTCAATGCTGCCAAGTCCATTCAGTGTCACCTATGTGTTCAAGAGAAGTCTTTCACTCAATATCTACTACAATAATCTTAAGCCTCCATTCCATGTATGTCATTCCTGATCCAGTTCAATATCTACATGATTATGTCTAAGGTCATGATACTTGTTTCATGTCCTTGATGGGGAATACATTAAGGCCCTCTTGTGGTGGGTTGCTTCCTATCGACATTAGCTAATTATCTAGGAAGTTGACTTAGAAACATCCTTTCAATACCTTGGTTCTTATATACATCAATTGCAAGGTTCCTCACCCTCGAAAATAGGTTTACATCATTGTCCTTCAACCAAAATATTTTTTGTGGTGTTCTACTTCAACTCATCCATTACACCATAAGGATTTTACCGTAGTACCTTCATAACCATTAATAGAATCGGTGTTTTCTCTCACATTTGTTAACAACTTACATTATTGTTCAGAAAGCAGATGGTGTCTACCATGTTCAACCTCAACTCATTGATTCACATGGTTAGACTCGTACTTTGGACAATCATGTGAATGCGATAGAAGACCCCGGATCTAGTTTCATCCATTCGAGTTGTGCTTTCAAGATTAATACAAAATTACAATGTATGATGACTATGATTATACAGACAAGCATCTAGTTATGAGTCTACTCTTTCTCATAAGTGGATGTATCTTTTTATCAGTGTACATGTTATGTTAGCTTATGTGTTTATTATGGGTATGCCTCCCTCAACAAAGATATAAATATGTAAATTTATTGTAATAGATATTGATCTCGACCAATTTTTCTTGATCCAAACATGTCACAAAGTAAGGCACTTTTTTCATTAGCCACTACCTCTTAATTTTCACTTTATGGGGCAATCTGTTATAGACCATTTTGTCACATCTAGTCAATAGGCTTGTTAAATAGATCAATCAACATCCATCGAACCTTTGTCATCATCCTTGCACAAAGCCTTAGCTATCCCTATCCCTAATCCCTCAGTTTATGGGATTAACAACTTCATTTCCTTACTTTTTAGGCCCAACACAACCTACATAATTGATCAACTGCATTGCAGTGTAGTCTCTCCTTCTCTGGAGGTGCACTATAAGTGCACCTTGTATAACTGTTGGGGGTGCGTGGATTCTATAAATTCGGGAAAAAAAAATTATATATATATATATATATATATAGGCTTCCTCTTCTAGAAGATTCCAATAGTTGTTCAAACCATTTACCTAGATATGAACTTATAATATTATGTCATCCTACCTTGGATATTTCACCTCTTATCCCTTGAGATTATCCTCCCATCAAGAGTAGATCTCAATGCTAGATTCGTAAATGGATAAGAATTCCTAACCTACCATCCCCTCCTAGATATTTACTTCCATCCACGAGTTAGGTGTTGTATTTTGGAGATAGATTCTACCATCATGTTGGACATAGAGGTACACTCAAGTAGTGTGTTTACTTTAAGGAAAACATTAAATTCTTTGATTTTTGTTGCTCTAGACTAGGCCATAATTTCTAGGGAAGATACTTCGATCCACAGTCGTAGATTCTTTATAAAAAGGAGGAGATGCTCTCATATCACAATTTGAGTTGGATTTCACCCTCATTGCTTGTATGGAAAGTCCTGCACCATGTAGTGTATGGTACTTAAACTTTGGTGTTTCATTTGATATGAAAAGAAATAAGGAGCTCTTCAGTAGTGAGGAGAACGACCTACAATTACACATAGAGCTTGGAGATTATGGAAGGTATAGTACCAAAGGGATTGGAACTATCACCTTTAAGAGGGATTCGAGCTCCAATATTCACCTAAAGGATGTAATTTATGTGCCTGGTGTGAAGAAAAAACTATTTTTTGTAGTTTTACTTGAATAGCATGGATATGATGTGTTGTTTAGTAAAGGGAAAGATTATTCAAAGCATGTTTCTATTAGAAAAATACAAAAAATTGGTGTTGGAGTTTAAAATCTCTACAATATAGAGGTATATTTCGCCATGCATGCAGTTATACCTCCAGGAGTGAGGTGGGGAGATGTAGATCCTTAGTATTAGAGTTGCAAAGATTTGGGTCAGGTCCATAAGAGTGTAGCAACAATTGAAGTATACTCTTCTCATGGATCATTACGCTTGCTACATCAGCCCACAATATTTAGTAGCACAAGGATCAATTTTAGTTGATGCAGTCATATCTTAGGATACAATTGCATCTCAGAGACACAATTGATTTAGTATTTTGAATGCCTCTTAGTTGCAGTTGTTGTAGTAGCAACAAAAAAAATGAGAGAGAGGGTCAGTTGTGTTAAAATAAACTCCACTAGAGAAGGATTGGGGTTTTACATCATCTTTTTCTTGCTAATAGGAAGTGTTAAACTATAGCAAGAAAATGTTTCATTTGACTTGTTCCTTAGTCAAATGGAGAAATTAGAATTTCCACACTAGCGGGATGAATTTAATTAAAGTTAGGAGGAGTGACATGACCAAGTCACTTAGTTAAATCATTAAATTCGAGTTTTGGAGATAGAAGTAGAGTTGTGCATGAGTTGTTTGCTAAGATATAGCAATTTCGTGGAGTTATTATTAGTTAAACTCAGTTATTTGATCTATAGTCATGAATAGAGTCAGTAGGAGTTTATTTAAGTAGTAGTAACTATTTTTATCTCATTGATATCAATTAACTAATTAATTTACTAAACATATCCCTAGCCATGCATGGAATTTGAATTTCCTAGTTAAACTGGAGGAAAAGGCACATTGCAATTTTTAATTATATACTACTTGAGTGTACAAGTTTGGAATTGGAGCAGGTGATCAATTCCATCAGGATTTGCGCAAGGAAATAATGAATTCTCCTATATTTTAGGAGCTACTTTCCTCAAGGACTTCACAAGGAAACTGGAGGAAGGTTGAGACCTATTTTGGCTAAGTGTTGGTAAGAGTAGGTCAAAGAGCAAGAGATCAATATTAAAATGTCAGTTGAGCTTCAAGGATTGGAGTTGTCATTGTAATATATCTATATTCTCATATACTATAACACAAATTAGAGGAGGGGTTTTTCTCGAGTTGGGTTCCCAAAAAAAAAAAAAAATCATTGTGATTGAATGATTGCATGTGTTTCTATTGTATGTTTTATTTTCCATAGATTGACTAGAAGAAATTTGTGTCTATTTTTTTCAGTCAGAATTAAATAGAAACTACAAATTTCAAGCTCTTTCTACGCTATATTCAAAATGTATATATTTTTGTTAAATGTTTAAAATCATTGGTTTTCTAGTGACAATTATTTAATGTACATTGAATTATTAATTAACGATAAATAAATATATAGAAAATCGTAACTTTAAAATATTGACTTCTTTTTGCTATGAAAAAAACAAAGAATTCATTACAATAAAAAATTGAAAAGAAAAGAAAAACATAAACCTAAAAAACACTTGAAAGATAAATATATCAGGGAAGAATAACAACACAACTTCTTCAAAAAATTTCAAATTGTTAAAAGAGGTTGATGTGGAATCAACTCTTTATGAAATGAACATGAAAATCACTTTCTGATTTAACACCACTAACATTTTACATTAAAAAAAATTAAAATGTCAAAAATGTAAAATGTAAAATGTAAAAAATATGCTCTAAAAAATGTGTATTCTGAATCAACATTTTTTAAAATCAGATGATTTTTTTCTACCTCTAAAAAGTGAGAACTAGGTACAGTTATCATTTGATTGGAAACTTTGTTATAACCTCAAAAGAAATAAAATCAAATAAAAATGATTTGTAGTTTACATCTTGACATCTTTTAAAATTGAATAAAACATATTTCAATAATAAGGAATTGATTGAAATACTTTTATAGCTAAACAAATTTAGGAATGTTGATGACACTATATAAATACAATTGACTTATATCATGTTATGATTAAGTGCTGGTAGATAATATCAAAATAAATAATATTGAATAAAACTACTTGTTTACACTTGACATATTTTAAAATTCAACAAAACTTATTTCAATCATATTTGTATTTTTTAATTGAACCTTGAGGTAAGAAATTGATTGAAATACTTAAAAAATATTTACGATGCAATGGTATATGGGTGGGTAAAAAAAACTTCCATATATAATATTTTTATTATAATATGGATGACTTTAGAATTCAAATAATTTATTTTTAAGATTGAATTGTAATAACATACATGTTGATTGCACTAAAAGACACTTTATACAAGCTAATATGAAGCATATTTGTAATTTTTTCCATGCTTAATATTAAATTGATACATGGTATATTTTAGTTTTGTTTTAAGTATCAAAGTGACTTACATCGTAGTAACATTGTATTTGTATCATGTTATTACTAAGCTATTGTAAATGACCTCAAAAGAAATAAAATTGAATAAATCATATTTGTTGTTTACAAGACATCTTTTAAAATTGAACAAAATTTATTTCAATCCTATTTGTGTTTTTAAATTGAACCTTGATATAAGGAATCATCGAAATATACTTAAAAAAGTTTTCCACACAATGGTATATGGGTGGGTCACAAAATTCTCCATATATAGATTTTTTAAATTATAATATGGATGACTTTAGAATTCAAATAATTTATTTTTAAAACCATTTTAATAACATATATGTTGATTTCCCACAGGGCTTTGGATTGACGGTGGATGGTTACAATGTTATGGCACCCCTTGCGAGAGGTCACTGGTTCAAATCTCCCGTTGGTGCTTACTTACAAAAAAAATAAAAAAATAACAAACATGTTGATTGCACTAAAATACACTTTATACAAGTCAATATGATGCATATTTGTAAGTCTTTCCAAGCTCAATATTAATTTTATATATGATATATTTTAGTTCATTTTAAGTAACAAGGTGACTTGCATCATAGTATGATTGTGTTTATATCATGTTATGACTAAGCTCTTGTAGTTGACCTCGAACTAAATAAAATAGAATAAAATGTATTTCAATTTTTACAAGACATCTTTTAAAATTGAATAAAACATATTTCAACTTCATTTGTGTTTTTTAATTGAACCTTGAGATAGCCCAGTAACTTTAGGAAAGTTCATATTTAATTATGTATAAAATGAGATAAACATATATCATTAATTATTTAAATTGGTATATTAAATTCCAATATATATGACTTAAGTACCATGTTGTGACTAAGATCGCCATGAAGAATTATATTATAATCTTAATCTCAAGCTACTAATTTATTTATTTAGGTCAAATTTGTTAGAAATTTAAAATGTCTTTTAAATAACAAAAAAAATGAATGTTAGGTCCATATATTACTATTATAGTCCCTTATTGTTGTTATTGTAACCCCCTTATTGTTATTATTGTACCTCTGTAACACCCATATTGTTATTATTGTGCCCTTAAATTATTATTGTTAGGTCAGCTAGGATTACATTGTGGCCCCACTAGGATTACATTGTGGCCCCATGGACTCCTATATATAGAAAGGAGGTTTTGTAATTTGCATCATCCAAGAATTGTTCATTCATGTAATGTATTGGATGTTTCTACCTCGAAGTGGCTTATTTCTAAGGCATTGATATCTCTTTTCTTCTATTTTTGGAGCTAGTTTCCCAACATTTGGTATCAGAGCTTATTATCTTTCCCAGCTTCCCTGCAATACCCCTTAATTTGACTTCCTTTCCTTCTGAAAAAAAAATTCAAGAAAAGTTCTTGAAAATTAAAAGCTACTGTCGTAAAATATTGTAACCATTGTACTCCTAGGATAACATCAATACCTCCCATAGGAATGGAAAGCATTGGACTATTCAATACATATTCCCGCATGGTTAGTTTGATATTATGGCATTTTATAGAGCAATTTATAGTTCCTCCATTTGCAACCATCACTTGATATTTTGGTGCTAGGTATAGGAAGCAATGCGTACCTTTTGTGTGTTCTACAATTAATACCCCGGGTCTTCTACAACATTTATCCATTCCAAGTCAACATTGGGAGGAGATTTCAATGGATTTTATCATAGGTTTACCTAAGTCCAAAGGAAAGAGTGTCATCATGGTGGTAGTTGATAGACTTACCAAGTATGCACACTTTTGTGCATTATCTCATCCATTTAAAGCAAGTACAGTTGCTACTACATTTATGGACACAATTCAAAAGCTACATGGGAACCCAAGGGTTATTGTGAGTGACAAAGATCCCATTTTTAATGGAAATTTTTGGATGGATTTATTTTCTTGTTTGGGTACTCAATTATCTCAAAGCTCATCTTATCATCCTCAATCTGATGGTCAAACTGAGATAGCAAATAAATGTTTGGAACGATATCTTCGTTGTTTTGTATCTAATAAACAAACACAATGGGTCAAGTGTTTACCTCTTGCTGAATTGTGGTATAACACTTCCTTCCATACTGCAGCAAAAATGACCCATTTATGGCACTTTATGGATATCATCCACCATCCATCACATCATATTTAAGAGAAAATTTGAAGGTTCAAGCAGTGGAAGATCACATCGATCATCAACAAGAAGTTCTCCAACTCTTAAGGATAACCTGAATTTGGCACAAAATCAAATGAAACAATAGGCAGATCAACATCGTAGTGAGAGAAGTTTTGATGTAGGAGACTGGGTATTTTTACGGCTACAACCATACAAACAAATGTCCCTCAAGCAAGCTAAGAAGGATAATAAATTATCGCCAAAGTACTATGGTACTTAGAAGGCGTTGCAAAAGATTGGTAGTATGGCATACAAATTGGAGCTTCCTGCTTATTCACGAGTGCATCCAGTTTTCCATGTTTCATGCTTAAAGAAGGTTATAGGTGAAAATCTTCCAGTTCAAACAATATTGCCAGAACTTGATGAGGAAGGAAAAATCATATTGGAATTTGAAGTGGTCACGGAAACAAGAACTCGATAGCTACGTAATCGATCAATTTCAGAGTATCTCATCAAGTGGAAGAACTTACCCACTGAAGATTCTACATGGGAGGATGATAATTTTATACAGAAGCACCCAAAGCTACTCAAGCATTGAGGATAACACTTTCTTGAAGGAGAGGGGCATGTTAGGTCCCTATATTACTATTATAGTCCCTTATTGTTGTTATTGTAACCCCCTTATTGTTATTATTGTACCCCTGTAACCCCCATATTGTTATTATTGTGCACTTAAATTATTATTGTTAGGTTGGCTAGGATTACATTGTGGCCCCATGGACTCCTATATATAGAAATGAGGTTTTATAATTTGTATCATCTAAGAATTGTTCATTCATGTAATGTATTGGAGGTTTCCCCCTCGAAGTGGCTTATTTCTAAGGTGTTGATATCTCTTTTCTTCTATTTTTGGAGCTGGTTTCCCAACAAGGAAAATTTATTTAACTATTTCCTAACAAAAAAATTTTAAAACCTAAAATAATTAGAAAATAAAGCTTTTACCATTCAAAAAAAAAAAATCATAATAAACATGCTACAATTACAAGTAAGGGAAAAAATATAAACCTAAATTATAACTTTATTTTGGTGGTTTTAAAGTGTTTTCTTGGTGGTTTTTTAGGTTGTTTTTGTGGTTTTCTAGGTGTTTTTTTGGTTTTATAAATTGTTTTGAAATATTTTTTTGGTGGCTTTTTTGTGGTTTTCTAAGTTGTTTTTTGTTTTTTTGAAGGTTTTTTTTGTGGTTTTCATGGTTGTTGTAGGGTAATTTTTTTTTCAAATCAATTTATTTAATTTTGCAAGAAAAAAAATAAAAATGACGAAAAGTATAGGAAACCTACCTTGACTTGAGCCTCTTGGATGTTAGCGGGGTTTTTGGGGAGGTTGTTTGTGTTGCTCTATGGATGAATCCCTTGATCGAGCATTAATATCCTCGATCAAGCTCACAATATGTGCAAAAGTGACTTGCGTAGACCGCGGGTGTTCGTTTTAATATAACACATAGAGCTCTAACACTCGATCAAGCCCTAAATCTTGATCGAGATTCTACCCTCGATCGATCTGTAATGTTAAGTTAAAATATAGCTCGATCAAGGGTTTTTTTTTTAATCCTCAATCGAGATATGTTTTAGCACTCAAGGAGCTCAACCAAGCACTTAAAAATGACTCGATTGAGCCACTTTAAACACTCGATTGAATTGTATTTTTCACTTAAACATTCCCTCCCATATCATAAAATGTAACCCAACTCCAAACTTTTACCCATACATAACAAAATAGAAAAGTAAAAATATATATGATAAGTAAAAATAATATATATACCTAATATATAAAATTCCATGATGAGTGATGCATACAAATAGCATTTAAATGACCTTCCATGGAATATTATCATATGGCGTGGTGTATTAAAGAAAATTAATGAAAACACTACTACCATCTATATTAGTAACATGAAACCTTAAATATAATTAAACAATAATAATATTAATTAAAACAATAATAATATTTAGATGAGATGGGTTTATGGTGCATTGTCATGCATTGAAAAGGAGTTACGGTGCTTTTGAAAGACAATTTGCCACGTTGAACACTTTAAACTACTTCTATTTTATTAATTGAACCTATAACATTTTTATACTAATTATCTAAAAAAATATCTTGTTACTTTTCTCTTCTAGCAAGACTATTTTATAATAATAAATTCTCCTTTTTCCTCGAATCCTTGCTACCTGTTTGGCATTGTTTTGTATGAATTTGTCCCATAATTATTATAAACTAGCATGTAAGGTTACCTTCATCACCCGAACGCGTTATATAGATGTTTCTCGACTCTTGAAATTATCACAAAACTTTGCTCTAGCCAAACCGAATGAAATTTATTGTGATAATGTGTTAGTGAAAAGCATAAATTACTATGGTAAACCCTCGTACACTTCAGTTAGCTAAAGAAGAGGCATTAGAAATTAATTATTCTATGAGAGTGGCAAATGGTGCCAACATATGTCACCCTTTCAATTTTAATAATATCACTATGCCAAGTCTATTTTGAACTCTTAGGGTTAAGTTCACTCTCAATGTTAATTAATTAATCAATAACTAAAATTTATTTGTTAATTAATTAATTAATAATTAAAATTTATGTTACAAGATTTTTCAAACTTTAATCTTGAGGTTTGAATTTTGGCGAATTGTATGGCGAACCTCATCGAACTTCATAACCATTTACCAAGTCCATAAATCAAAATTAATATAACAAGTGAAATCCACCATAGCTTAAGATATTCTATCTTAGGTGTGCAAGAGTGAATGCATTTTAACTCTAACCTACCAATAAAATCATGACACGATGAGAGAAAATTTATGAAAAGGAGTTCAGCCAATCCTAACCATTTTGGTTTACTAAATCTTGTACTAATCATTTTTTTGTAATTCCATTACAAAATCATCCCTATTGGAATATTTAGATGTGAAAGGAACATGAATTTGACTACCCTTTTCCTTATAGCAAGGCTTATCCTAATAGTTTAATTTTTGTGATAGCTCTCTAAAGAACTCCCAATACGGTGCACTAATCATTTTTTTGTAATATCATTACAAAATAATCCCTATTGGAATATTTAGATGTGAAATGAGCAAGAATTTCACTACCCTTTTCCTTATAGTAAGGCTTATCCTAATAGTTTAATTTTGGTGATATTTCTCTAAATAACTCCCAATACGGCCCACGTTGCGCACACCAGCATGTATCAAGTTGATATATATATATAGTCTGTTTTACAATTAGCCCAAGTTGTCACACATATTACATAATTTTATAGAGATAATCAACGCGATTGGGTAATTATACACGTAGGGTTGGCATAAATTAGATATATCTACACCAAATTTCACCACTACTAAGGAAAATAAGACCTATCCAAATTTATAGTAACTAATAAGCCAATCATTAGCTTCACAAATTACAAGTATAATTAAGTGAAAAAAGGAAGTCATGAGAGATTTCCTATTTATGCCATTCACACATACACTTCTATATAGAAGCCATCCATACAAACAAGCCCCATTAGATTTAGGAATTTGTGTTAGTTTACGAAATTCTAGCCAGAAACAAAATAAGTTTAGTTATACTAGTTACTTTAGAAATATACTCTCAAATCCACACAAAAATAGTAGAATTAGATTGATGCTCAAAATGTACTCATTTTCCTATTTTCCCTTAAAATATGTCGAGTAGCACTCTTTCAATTATTGTGAAATTAAATATCCCATATAAACATAAATTTGAAGAAAAATATTGTAGACAACAAAAGTCGGAGAAGGTACACAAAATTTTTAATATATAATAAATATCGTCTTTGTGCACATCAATAAGTAGTCATAAACCATATATTATTCTTTTTAATTCCTAGGAATCATATTACATGGTAGAAAACACTGCAATGACCGAGATGTCCTAAATTCTCATGATCAAAGTACTTATTAAATGCACCATTAGATGTAAGACATAATTCATGTATTTACACAATATGTCAAGTAAGCTATAAATATGATCCAGATTTATGCAGGAACGCAATAGAATAAACATATAACCATAAATACAAAGATGCAGCAGAAATACCACTTCATTTCATTAAGATCAAAGAACTGAAATTTTCTTACAGACAGAATGGAAATAAAACTAGCTAGGTCGTTCGTAGCTATCTCTGAGAAGAGATGTGATGGCTACAGGCCTCTGAACTGAGTTACAATGAGGCCCGAGGCATATTTATTATTTAGAAATAATGGGAAATCCTAAACATCCAAAACCCTAACCCTAGGAGTTGAAGCTCCAAAACAATGGGCCCTGTTTGAGTAAATTGGTGTTTCAACTTCCCAGGGGCGTAACTTTGGCATACGATCTCCGTTTGACGCGTACCATACCTCGTTAGAAAGATCTATCCGAGGAATAAAAATTTTGAACCAGAAACATTGATCAATGGACCCATGTTGCTCTCCGTTATCCCAAAAAACGTCGTTTAGGGCCTCAAAACGGCTCCGGAAGTTCGGGACAAGAAAAACTGCTAAAAATAGTAAGTTGTGCCAAAACTGAAAAAAATGAAAGAGACAATGGTGGGGCCCCAAGTGGAATAGGCGGGTGACCACCAATATCCACATGGATCATTCCTCCCCCCTTAGGAAGTAATGCTCCCCATTGCATTAAGTTCCTCCATGAGATGAGGAAATTTCTGCTAAACTTGGTCCCTAGTGAACCACTTTCCTTGGTGCAGGAATTGGCTAGCTTTGACAACCCGATACAGTTGGATCTTCTGTTGGCGAGTGTTCTTGATTTGCATGCCCATGATACAATCTGTGGTGGCCTGTTCCATGCAGTCTGGGTTTAACCCTGTTGGTGTGAGTTGTTCTGCAATGTCAGAGGTGTCCAGTAGAGGTGGGAAGTAAGGACGAAGCCGGTCCACATTGAATACTGGGTGCAAACCAAGGAATGGTGGAATACTGAACTCGAAGGCATTGTTCCCTACAACCTTAGTGATGATGTACGACCCATATAGGAGCAGGCGAAGCTTGCAGTGGGGTCCAGTGAAGCGCTCCTTCTGCAAATGTAGCCATACTTTGTTGCCCACCTGGAAGTTATGTGGCACCCGGTGTTGATCATGGCGTTGCTTGTACTTAGAATTGGCTCTGTCCAATATGTCATGAACCTGTAGGCAGATGTGTTGAATGCACTTGATGAAGCTATTTTCTTTGTCAACTTCAGACTGGACATGAGCCGAATGGGCCTGAGTAGCCGCAAATGGCATGGATACGTCAATGGGACATAGTGGTTGGAATCCCAAGCCCACCTGAAAGGGGCTATGGCCGATTGAACTGTGGAGAGCCCGAATATAACTATGTTTTACATAGGGGAGGCTCTCGTCCCATGTGCGTGGATGCTTTGAATTGTACATGCGTAGAATCTGTAGAATCATTCTGTTGATGACCTCTGTCTGGCCATCTGTTTGGGGATGGAAAGCTGTGGACTTGGTGAGCTTGGTGTCTAGCATTGACTAGAGGCTGGACCAAAATGTGCTGAGGAACTTGCTATCCCAATTTGATATGATAGACTGTGGGATCCCAAAGTGCACCCACACTCTTTCAAAGAAGAGTTTAGCAGTGGCTTCTGCTGTGATATTCTTCTTATAGGCCGCCATAATGGCCATCTTCGAGAATCTATCGACGACCATGAAAACATAGTCATTTCCATGCTTAGTAGAAGGCAGGCCCGACATGCAATCCATGGAGATGGATTCCCAAGGTCGACTAGGGGTAGGTAGCGAAGTATATAGGCCTTGCTTCTTGATTGTCAGTTTGGCAATGGCACAGGCAGTGCAGGATCTGATGTGCTTCTCGACATCCTTTTGAAGGTTCGGCCAATAGAAATAATTTTGTAGTACAGCTACTGTTTTCTCAACCCATAAATGCCCAACAACTCGACTGTAGTGTGCTTTCCATATCATCTTGGCACGATCGCTTGTAGGAACACAAAGGTTTCCAGGGTGACATAAAAGTGCATCTTGGAGGTGAAAATTTCGAACTTGCGTACCCCCCAAGAGTGCCTTGTAAGTGTGGCCGAATTCTGGGTCTCTCTCATAGAGAAGTGGCCTGTTAGAAGTCTCGTGCCCACAAGAGTTGAGAATGGTGGTGAGCACTATGATCGGTGGTCGGCTGAGGCAGTCTGCAACATTATTGGTGCTACCCTTCTTGTACTTGATGTTCAAATGAAACTGTTGCAGATATGTGGACCACTTATGATGGCGATAATTCTGCAACTTCCCTTGTGTCTGTATGAACTGCAGGGGTTGGTGGTATGTGTGGATGATTGTTTCCTTCCCCAAATGTAATGCTTCCATTTTCGACAAGCTTGCACAATGGAATACATTTCTTTGTCATAAGTGGGATACATGCGAACTGTGTCAAACAATGTCTCACTGTGATATGCCACTTGATGTCCCTGTTGAGTAAGAACTACCCCAATAGCATAGTCAGAGCCATCTGTCTTTATCTCAAATGGTTGTTGCAAGTCTGGTAATGTGAGCACTAGGGCAGAACAGAGGCGATTTTTCAATTCTGTAAATGCCTTCTGTTGAGTTTCCGACCAAAATAATTTTTCTCTCGCTCCTCCCTTGGTGACCTGACTCAAGGGCCAAGTGATATGAGAGAATCCCAACACAAACCTATGGTAGAAATTAGCAAGACCCATAAAGCTGTGAAGCTCTGTTATAGTGGTTGGGGCTGGCCAATCCCAAATGACTTGGATCTTGGTTGGATCCACATGAACCCCCCTTTCATCAATAATTTATCCCAGATATTGAACCTGGGTCATGCCAAAAGTGCACTTCTCCAAATTGGCACACAATTTGTGTTGCCGCAGTGTTTGGAGGACTTGTCGGATGTGGTGAAGGTGCTCTTCCCAAGTCTGGCTAAAGATCAGAATGTCATCCAAGTACACCACTACAAATGAGTTGGTGAATGGCTGCAAGATGTCGTCCATCATCCTCATGAAGTTTGCACGAGCATTCATCAACTCGAAAGGCATGACTAGCCATTCGAAATGGCCTTCCTTGGATTTGAAGGCAGTCTTCCACACATCGGAGGGTTCAATTGGTGCCTGGTGATAGCTAGACTTCAAGTCGATCTTGCTGAAATATTTTGCACCTTTGAGTTGGTCCAGAAGGTCATCAATCCGTGGGATCGGGTACCTATTCCGGACAATGATCTTGTTCAATGCCTGATAGTCAATAAAGAGTCTCCACGTCCCATCCTTCTTCTGTACCAACACAATCGTGCTCCCACAGGGCGATGAACTTGGTCAGATGTGACCTTTCTACAGCAGCTCCTGAATCTGCATCTTGATTTCATCATTCTCGAGAACAGAGTGCCGATAAATCGGTTCATTGGGTAGTGGTGCACTTGGGGTCAGATCAATCGGGTTCTTGACTTGACAGTGCAAAGGAACCCCTGTGGGTGAGGTGAAGATGTCTCTGTATTCCTCCACAACCTTATCCATTTGTTTTTGTCGTGTAGAGGAGCCCTGTCTGGAGGTCGTGGCCATAGTCTTCTTCTTGCCTTGGGGGTGGATCTTTAGGAAAACAAATTTCCTGGTTTGGGAAATGAGCTTACTGCATTGTTTTGCAGTAATCAAAGAGATAGTGGCAGGAGGTGGTACCTCTGGTATCCTGTACAACTGATTTCTCAAAGTGACAATAACAGCGCGAGGTCGAGACTCATACACAGCATGATGCTTCCACAAGTATGGTTGTCCTAATAATACATTAGAAACATCAATAGGAGCAACGTCATATAATACCTCATCCGTGAAGGGCTTGATGCTATAGGGAAGGCGACATTGTTGGCTGACGTGGAGATCTCGTCCTTGGTGAAGCCACCCGATGGTGTATGGATGTGGGTGAGCTGTGGTCGACAAGCCCAACCGCTTCACAACGTCTGCTGAAATGAGGTTCTCTTGGCTTCCATTTTCGACAATGAACTGTACCGGGGAGCCCTTTACCCACATCTGGGAGTGGAAGAGACATTCTTCCTCCTCTGGATCTTCCGGTT
This sequence comes from Pinus albicaulis, assembly GCA_034641835.2. Lineage (NCBI taxonomy): Eukaryota > Viridiplantae > Streptophyta > Pinopsida > Pinales > Pinaceae > Pinus > Pinus albicaulis. Next base: position 1,075,612,849 of record CM076580.1, on the reverse strand, counting down.
CCTCCTTCTAGATCTTCGTAGTGGCAATAGTGGCATTGGGCTCCACATAAATAATATGTTTCCCTTTGTCATTCCCCTTATCAGGTTCTGATTTAGAGTCAGAGCATGCATCTGACTCAGAAGCCCTCATCTCAGCCACCAGTGACTGCTTAGCCCGACACTCACTTGTGTTGTGAGTGGAGCTCTTATGGAACTCACACCACTTTCCCGTGTCCTTCTTTGGATTTGCGGTGTTTTTCTTTGCTTGTGGCTTCGACAGGTTGTCTTGAGTCGCCATTCCTTGGCTCTATCCTTTTTTCTGCGGTTTGGGAACACCCTTCCCTTGCTTTTGATTTGCAGATCCAAAGTCTCGCTTCTTCTGTTTGAATTTCTGCTCAATCTTGGCAGCATACCGGTATGCCGTACCAAGTGAGGAGATGTCGAGGAACTCCATTTCCTCCTTAATGTATCTGTGCAGACAACTGCGATACTTTAGCATCGGATGTTTCTCTAAATCTTTGATACCCAACTTGGTACGTAGGGTATGGAATAGATTCGTCAGCTCATGCACATCTTGATCCCTTTGTTGTCGTAGCGTGGTCCATTGTATGTACTTGTCCTCATAGCTCCCCACGGGATAGTATTGTTCCTTGATGGTGTCTCGGAAAGAATTCCAAGTGGGTATAGTTGAGAACAGAGAGGGTTCTGTTTTGTCCTTTTTCTCAGAGTGGGTTTCCCACCAGTCCTTGACATGGGGGGCAGCTTTGAGGAGTGCAAAAATAATCTTCTCCTCGTCGGAAAAGTCATGAACCGAGAAATATCTTTCTAATAGATTCAACCATCTATCTACGACATCTCCATCTATTTGACCCTCAAATATGGAAATGTCAAAATTTACTTGTACCTTAAAAGGAGTCGCACCTCTAGAGTGGATGCTGGATGCAGATGCGCCGCTGGTGGGCAGCTGTTGAAGGATCTGGGCAAAGTTATCCGTCATCGTGTTCCTTTTCTTTTGAAGGGCCTCCTCGAGAAATATTTGATAGGATCTCTTGCTCCCTCATCTTTCTTTTTTTCCCCCATGGGTGTTCGTCGGGGTTCTGCGAGGCTGATCTTGCAAAGGTTCCACCAGATCGAGCCCTAACTCCTTATACCCTGACCTCATTGGGGACATGCAAAGAAAGATCGAGAAAAAAACAAACCGCTCTGATACCACTGATTCAGATTTATGCAGGAACGCAAAAGAATAAACATATAACAATAAATACAAATATGCAGCGGAAATAACACTTCATTTCATTAATATCAAAGAACTGAAATTTGCTTACATACATAATGGAAATAAAACTAGCTAGGGCGCTAGTAGCTATATTTGAGAAGAGAAGTGACGGCTACAGGCCTTTGAACTGAGTTACAATGAGGCTTGAGGGCCTATTTATTATTTAGAAACAATGGGAAATCATAAACATCCAAAACCCTAACCCTAGGAGATGAAGCACCAAAACTATGGGCCCCATTTGAGTAAATTGGTGTTTCAACTTCCCAGGGGCGTAACTTCGGCATACGATCTCCGTTTGACGCATACCATACCTTGTTAGAAATATCTATCCGAGGAATACAAATTTTGAATGAGCAACTTCTATCCACTGACTTGTGTTGCTCTCTATTTTCCAAAAAAAATGTCGTTTAGGGCCTCAAAACGGCTCCGGAAGTTCGAGACCCAAAAAACTGCTAAAAATAGTAAGTTGTGCCGAAACTAAAAAAACTGAAAGAGAAAATGGTGGGGCCCCAAGTGGAATAGGCCGGTGACCACCAATATCCACTTGGATCATTCCTCTCCCCTTAGGAAGCAATGGTCCCCATTGCGTTAAGTTCCTCCATGAGATGAGGAAATTTCTGTTGAACTTGGTCCCTGGTGAACCACTTTCTGTTGGCGAGTGTTCTTGATTTGCATGTCCATGATATAATTTGTGGTGGACTATTCCATGCAGTCTGGGTTTAACTCTATTGGTGTGAGTTGTTCTGCAATGTCAGAGGTGTCTAGTAGAGGTGGGAAGTAAGGACAAAGCTGGTCCACATTGAATACTGGGTGCAGACCAAGGAATGGTGGAATACTGAGCTTGAAGGAATTTTTACCTACAACCTTGCTGATGGTGTACGGCCCATATCAGAGTGGGCGAAGCTTGCGGTGGGGTCTAGTGAGGCGCTCCTTCTACAAATGTAGCCATACTTTGTTTCCCACATGGAAGTTATGTGGCACCCGGTGTTGATCATGGCGTTGCTTGTAATTAGCATTGGCTCTGTCCAATATGTCATGAACCTGTTGGCGGATGTGTTGAATGCGCTCGATGAAGCTATTTGCTTTGTCAACTTCAGACTGGACATGAGGCGAATCGGCTTGAGTAGCCGCAAATGGCATGGCTACGTCAATGGGACATAGTGAATGGAATCCCAAGCCCACCTGAAAGGGGCTATGGATGATTGAACTATGGAGAGCCCGATTATAGCTAGGTTGTACATAGGGGAGGATCTCGTCCCATGTGTGTGGATGCTTTGAATTGTACATGCGCAGAATGTGTACAATAATTTTGTTAATGACCTCTGTCTGGCCATCTATTTGGGGATGGAAAGTTGTCGACTTGGCAAGCTTGGTGTTCAGCATTGACCAGAGGCTAGACCAAAATGTGCTGAGGAACCTGCTATCCCGATCTGATATGATAGACTGTTGGATCCCAAAGTGCACCCACACTTGTTCAAAGAAGATTTTAGCAGTGGCTTCTACTGTGATATTCTTCTTGCAGGCCGCCATAATGGCCATCTTCGAGAATCTGTCGACGACCATGAAAACATAGTCATTTCCATGCTTAGTAGAAGGCATGCCCGACATGTAATCCATGGAGATGGATTCCCAAGGTTGAATAGGGGTAGGTAGCGGAGTATATAGGCCTTTATTTTTGATGGTCGGTTTTGAAATGGCATAGGCAGTGCAGGATCTGATGTGCTTCTTGACATCCTTTCGAAGTTTTGGCCAATAGAAATACTTCTGCAGTATAGCTACTATTTTCTCGACCCCTAAATTCCCAGCAACTCGACTGAAGTGTGCTTCCCATATCAACTTGGCACGCTCTCTTGTAGGAACACAAAGGTGTCCCATGTGACATAAAAGTGCATCTTGGAGGTGAAAATTTGGAACTTGCGTACCGCCCAAGAGTGCCTTGTAAGTGTGGCCGAATTCTAGGTTGCTCTCGTAGAGAAGCGGCCAGTAAGAAGTCTCGTGCCCACAAGAGTTGAGAACAGTGGTGAGCACCACGATCGGTGGTCGGTTGAGGTAGTCTACAAAATTATTGGTGCTACCCTTCTTGTACTTGATGTTCAAATGAAACTATTGCAGATATGTGGACCACTTCTGATGGCGATCATTCTGCAGCTTCCCTTGTGTCTGTATGAACTGCAGAGGCCGGTGGTCTATGTGGATGATTGTTTCCTTTCCCAAAATGTAATGTTTCAATTGTCGACAAGCTTGCACAATGGAATACATTTCTTTGTCATAAGTGGGATACTTGCGAACTATGTCAGACAATGTCTCACTGTGATATGCGACTAGATGTCCTTGTTGAGTAAGAACTGCCCCAATAGCATAGTTAGAGGTATCTATCTCAATCTCAAATGGATATTGCAAGTCTGGTAAGGTGAGCACTGGGGCAGAACAGAGGCGATTTTTCAATTCTTTGAACGCCTTCTGTTGAGGTTCCGACCAAAAGAATTTTGCTCTCGCTCCTCCTTTGGTGACTTGACTCAAGGGCCAAGTGATATGAGAGAATCCCAGCACGAACCTACGGTAGAAATTAGCAAGACCCAGAAAGCTGCGAAGCTCTGTTATAGTAGTCGGGGCTGGCCAATCCCGAATGACTTGGATCTTGGCTGGATCCACATGCACCCCCCTTTCATCAATAATGTATCCCAGATATTGAACCTGGGTCATGCCAAAAGTGCACTTCTCCAAATTGGCACACAGCTTGTGTTGCCGCAGTGTTTGGAGGACTTGTCGGATGTGGTGAAGGTGCTCTTCCCAAGTCTGGCTGAAGATCAGAATGTCATCCAAGTACACCACTACAAATGAGTTGGTGAATGGCTGTAAGATGTCGTCCATCATCCTCATGAAGGTTGCGGGAGCATTCGTCAACCCGAAAGGCATGACCAACCATTCGAAAAGGCCTTCCTTGGCTTTGAATGCAGTCTTCCACACATCAGAGGGTTCAATTGGTACCTGGTGATACCCGGACTTCAAGTCGATCTTGTTGACATATTTTGCACCTTTGAGTTGGTCCAGAAGTTCATAAATCCGTGGGATTGGGTAACTATTCCGGACAGTGATCTTGTTCAGTGCTCGATAGTCAATACAGAGTCTCCATGTCCCATCCTTCTTTTGTACCAAGACGATCGGGCTTCCACAGGGCGATGAACTTGGTCGGATGTGACCTTTCTACAACAGCTCCTGAATCTACCTCTTGATTCCATCGTTCTCTAGAACAGAGCGCCAATAGATCAGTCCATTGGGTTACAGCACACCTGGGGTCAGATCAATCAGGTGCTTGACCTGACAGTGTAGAGGAACCCCTGTGGGTGAGGTGAAGATATCCCCGTATTCCTCCACAACCTTATCCATTTGTTGTTGTCGTGTAGAGGAGCCCTGTCTAGAGGTCGTGGCCACAATCTTCTTCTTGCCATGGGGGTGGATCATCAGGAAAACAAATTTCATGGTTTGGAAAATGAGCTTACTACATTGTTTTGCAGTAATCAAAGAGATAGCGGCAGGAGGTGGTACCTCTAGTATCCTGTACAACTTATTTCCCAAAGTAGCAATAACAGCGCGAGGTCGAGACTCATACACAGCATGACGCTTCCACAAGTATTTTTGTCCTATTAATACATTAGAAACATCAATAGGAGAAACGTCACATAATACCTCATCTGTGAAGGGCTTGATGCTATAGGGAAGGCGGCACTGCTGGTTGAAGCGGAGATCTCCTCCTTGGTGAAGCCACCCGATGGTGTATGGATGTGGGTGAGCTGTGGTCGACAAGCCCAACCGCTTCACGGCATCTGCTGAAATGAGGTTATTTTGGCTCCCATTTTCGACAATGAACTGTACCGGGGAGCCCTTTACCCACATTTGGGAGTGGAAGAGATGTTCCTCCTCCTCTGGATCTTTCGGTTCCTCCTTCTGGATCTTCGTAGTGGCAATAGTGGCATTAGGCTCTGCATCAATAATATGTTTCCCTTTGTCATTCCCCTTGTCAGGTTTTGATTTAGAGTTGGAGCATGCATCTGACTCAAAAGCCCTCATCTCGGCCACCAACGATTGCTTGGCCCGACACTCACTTGTGTTGTGAGTGGAGCTCTTATGGAACTCACACCACTTTCCCATGTCGTTCTTTGGCTTTGAGGTGTTGTTCTTTGCTTGTGGCTTCAATAGGTTGTCTTGAGTGGTTTGGGAGCACCGTTCCCTTGCTTTTGGTTCCCAGATCCAAAGTCTCGCTTCTTCTGTTTGAATTTTTGCTCAATCCTGGTAGCATACCGGTATGCCATACCAAGCGAGGAGATGTCGAGGAACTCAATTTCCTCCTGAATGTATCTGTGCAGAAAACTGCGATACTTTAGCACAATATGTTTCTCTAAATATTTGATACCCAACTTGGTGCGCAGGGTATGGAACATATTCATCAGCTCATGCACATCTTGATCCCTTTGTTGTCGTAGCATGGTCCATTGTATGTAATTGTCCTCATTGCTCCCCACGAGATAGTATTGTTCCTTGATGGCGTCTTGGAAAGAATTCCAAGTGGGTATAGTTGAGAACAGAGAGGGTTTTTTCTCGTCCTTTTTATCACAGTGGGTTTCCCACCGGTCCTTGACATGGGGGGCAGCTTTGAGGAGTGCAAAAATAATCTTCTCCCTATTGGAAAAGTCATGAACCGAGAAATATCCTTCTAATAGATTCAACCATATATCTATGGCATCTGCATCTATTTGACCCTCAAATATGGGAATGTCAAAATTTACTTGTACCTTAAAAGGATTTTCACCTCCAGAGTGGCTGCTAGATGCAGATGCGCCGCCAGTGGGCAGCTGTTGAAGGATCTGGGCAAAGTTATCCATCATCACGTTCTTTTGTTTTTCGAGGGCCTCCTCGACCAATAATTTGATAGGATCTCCTGCTCCCTCATCTTTCATTTCACCCCCATGGGCATCCATCGGGGTTTGCGAGGTTGATCTTGCAAAGGTTCCACCAGATTGAGCCCTAACTCCTTATACCCTGACCTCGTTGGGGACATGCAAAGAAAGATCGAGAAAAAAAGTAAACCACTCTGATATCACTGATCCGGATTTATGCAGGAACACAACAGAATAAACATATAACCATAAATACAAAGATGCAGTGTAAATAACACTTCATTTCATTAAGATCAAAGAACTGTAATTTGCTTACAGACAGAATGGAAATAAAACTAGCGAGGGCGCTGGTGGCTATCTCTGAGAAGAGATGTAATAGCTACAGGCCTCTGAACTGAGTTAAAATGAGGCTTGAGGGCCTATTTATTATTTAGAAACAATGGGAAATCCTAAACAACCAAAACCCTAACCCTAGGAGATGAAGCACCAAAACTATGGGCCCCTTTTGAGTAAATTGGTGTTTCAAATTCCCAGGGGCGTAACTTTGGCATACGATCTCCGTTTGACGCGTACCATACCTCGTTAAAAAGATCTATCTGAGGAATACAAATTTTGAACAAGAAACATCAGTACATGGACCCATGTTGCTCTCTGTTTTCCCAAAAAACGTCGTTTAGGGCCTCAAAACAGCTCTAGAAGTTCAAGACCTGAAAAACTGCTAAAAATAGTAAGTTGTACCGAAACTGAAAAAAATGAAAGAGACACTGTAAATTCTGCAGAATAGGATGACCACCACATCCACCGGATCATTCCTCCCCCCTTAGGAGGCATGCCCCATTGCTGTTCTTCCATGAGATGATAAAATTTCGCCGAACTTGGTCCTCGCAACCACTTCTCGGTGCAGAGCTGGCGCCGCTGCACCCGAGCAGCGCTGATTTTCTCGTTAGCGAGTGTTCTTGATTTGCATGTCCATGATACAATCTGTGGTGGCCTGTTCCATGCAATCTGGGTTTAACTCTGTTGGTGTGAGTTGTTATGCAATGTCAGAGGTGTCCAGTAGAGGTGGGAAGTAAGGACGAAGCCGGTCCACATTGAATACTAGGTGCAGACCAAGGAATGGTGGAATACTGAGCTCGAAGGCATTGTTCCCTACAACCTTGGTGATGGTGTACGGCCCGTATTGGAGTGGGAGAAGCTTGCGGTGGGGTCCAGTGAGGCACTCCTTCTGCAAATGTAGCCATACTTTTTCGCCCACCTGGAAGTTGTGTGGCACCCAGTGTTGATCATGGCGTTGCTTGTACTTAGCATTGGCTCTGTCCAATATGTCATGAACCTGTTGGCAGATGTGTTGAATGCACTCGATGAAGCTATTTGCTTTGTCAAATTCAAACTGGACATGAGCCGAATCGGCCTAAGTAGCCGCAAATGGCATGGCTACGTCAATGGGACATAGTGGCTGGAATCCCAAGCCCACCTGAAAGGGGCTATGGCCGATTGAACTATGGAGAGCCCGATTATAACTATGTTGTACATAGGGGAGGCTCTTGTCCCATGTGCATGGATGCTTTGAATTGTACATGCGCAGAATGTGTACAATCATTCTGTTGACGACCTCTGTCTGGCCATCTGTTTGGGGATGGAAAGCTGTGGACTTGGTGAGCTTGGTATCCAACATCCACCAGAGGCTGGACCAAAATGTGCTGAGGAACCTGCTATCCCGATATGATATGATAGACTGTGGGATCCCAAAGTGCATCCACACTCGTTCAAAGAAGAGTTTAGCAGTGGCTTCTGCTGTGATATTCTTCTTGCAGGCCGCCATAATGGCCATCTTCGAGAATCTGTCGACGACCACAAAAACACAGTCATTTCCCTGCTTAGTAGAAGGCAGGCCCGACATGTAATCCATGGAGATGGATTCCCAAGGTCGAATAGGGGTAGGTAGTGGAGTATATAGGCCTTGCTTCTTGATGGTCGGTTTGGCAATGGCACAAGCAGTGCAGGATCTGATGTGCTTCTCGACATCCTTTCGAAGGTTCGGCCAATAGAAATACATCTGTAGTATTGCTACTGTTTTCTCGACCCTGAAATGCCCAGCGACTCGACTGTAGTGTGCTTCCCATATCATCTTGGCACGCTCGCTTGAAGGAACACAAAGGTGTCCCAGGTGACATAAAAGTGCGTCTTGGAGGTGAAAATTTGGAACTTGTGTGCCCCCCAAGAGTGCCTTGTAAGTGTGGCCGAATTCTGGGTCACTCTCATAGAGAAGCGGCCAATCAGAAGTCTCGTGCCCACAAGAGTTGAGAACGGTGGTGAGCACCACGATCGGTGGTCGGCTGAGGCAGTCTGCAACATTATTGGTGCTACCCTTCTTGTACTTGATGTTCAAATGAAACTGTTGCAGATATGTGGACCACTTCTGATGGCGATCATTCTGCAACTTCCCTTGTGTCTATATGAACTACAGGGGCCGGTGGTCTGTGTGAATGATTGTTTCCTTCCCCAAAATGTAATGCTTCCATTTTCGACAAGCTTGCACAATGGAATACATTTCTTTGTCATAAGTTGTTCTGCAATGTCAAAGGTGTCCAGTAGAGGTGGGAAGTAAGGAAAAAGCCAGTCCACATTGAATACTAGGTGCAGACTAAGGAATGGTGGAATACTGAGCTCGAAGGCATTGTTCCCTACAACCTTGGTGATGGTGTACGGCCCGTATTGGAGTGGGAGAAGCTTGCGGTGGGGTCCAGTGAGGCACTCCTTCTGCAAATGTAGCCATACTTTGTCGCCCACCTGGAAGTTGTGTGGCACCCAGTGTTGATCATGGCGTTGCTTGTACTTAGCATTGGCTTTGTCCAATATGTCATGAACCTGTTGGCAGATGTGTTGAATGCACTCGATGAAGCTATTTGCTTTGTCAACTTCAAACTGGACATGAGCCGAATCGGCCTAAGTAGCCGCAAATGGCATGGCTACGTCAATGGGACATAGTGGCTGGAATCCCAAGCCCACCTAAAAGGGGCTATGGCCGATTGAACTATGGAGAGCCTGATTATAACTATGCTATACATAGGGGAGGCTCTTGTCCCATGTGCATGGATGCTTTGAATTGTACATGCGCAGAATGTGTACAATCATTCTGTTGACGACCTCTGCCTAGCCATCTGTTTGGGGATGGAAAGCTGTGGACTTGGTGAGCTTGGTGTACAGCATTGACCAGAGGCTGGACCCAAATGTGCTGAGGAATCTGCTATCTTGATTTGATATGATAGACTGTGGGATCCCAAAGTGCACTCACACTCGTTCAAAGAAGAGTTTAGCAGTGGCTTCTGCTGTGATATTCTTCTTGTAGGCCGCCATAATGGCCATCTTCGAGAATCTATCGACGACCATGAAAACACAGTCACTTCCATGCTTAGTAGAAGGCAGGCCCAACATGTAATCCATGGAGATGGATTCCCAAGGTCGAATACGGGTAGGTAGCAGAGTATATAGGCCTTGCTTCTTGATGGTTGGTTTGGCAATGGCACAGGCAGTGCAGGATCTGATGTGCTTCTTGACATCCTTTCGAAGTTTCGGCCAATAGAAATACTTCTGCAGCATAGCTACTATTTTCTCGACCCTGAAATGCCTAGCAACTCGACTGTAGTGTTCTTCCCATATCATCTTGGCACGCTCGCTTGTAGGAACACAAACGTGTCCTAGGTGACATAAAAGTGCGTCTTGGAGGTGAAAATTTGGAACTTGCATACCCCCCAAGAGTGCCTTGTAAGTGTGGCCGAATTCTGGGTCACTCTCGTAGAGAAGCGGCCAGTTAGAAGTCTCATGCCCACAAAAGTTGAGAACGGTGGTGAGCACCACGATCGGTGGTCGGCTGAGGCAGTCTGCAACATTATTGGTGCTACCCTTCTTGTACTTGATGTTCAAATGAAACTGTTGCATATATGTGGACCACTTCTGATGGCGATCATTCTACAACTTCCCTTATGTCTGTATGAACTGTAGGGGCCGGTGGTCTGTGTGGATGATTGTTTCCTTCCCCAAAATGTAATGCTTCCATTGTCGACAAGCTTGCACAATGGAATACATTTCTTTGTCATAAGTGGGATACTTGCGAACTGTGTCAGACAATATCTCATTGTGATATGCCACTCGATGTCCCTGTTGAGTAATAACTTCCTCAATAGCATAGTCAGAGGCATCTGTCTCGATCTCAAATGGCTATTGCAAGTCTGGTAATGTGAGCACTGGGGCAGAACAGAGGCAATTTTTCAATTCTGTGAATGCCTTCTGTTGAGGTTCTGACCAAAATAATTTTTCTATCGCTCCTCCCTTGGTGACTTGACTCAAGGGCCAAGTGATATGAGAGAATCCCAACACAAACCTGTCATAGAAATTAGTAGGACCCAGAAAGCTGCGAAGCTCTGTTATAGTGGTTGGGGCTAGCCAATCCCAAATGACTTGGATCTTGGTTGGATCCACATGCACCCCCCTTTCATCAATAATGTATCCCAGATATTGAACCCGGGTCATGCCAAAAGTGCACTTCTTGAAATTGGCACACAACTTGTGTTGCCGTAGTGTTTGGAGGACTTGTCGGAGTTGGTGAAAGTGCTCTTCCCAAGTCTAGTTGAAGATCATAATGTCATCCAAGTACACCACTATAAATGAGTTGGTGTATGGCCGCAAGATGTCGTCGATCATCCTCATGAAGGTTGCGGGAACATTTGTCAACCCGAAAGGCATGACCAGCCATTCGAAAAGGCCTTCCTTGGCTTTGAAGGCAGTCTTCCACACATTGGAGGGTTCAATTGGTACCTGGTGATACCCAGAAGATCATCAATCCGTGGGATCGAGTACCTATTCTGGACAGTGATCTTGTTGAGCACCTGATAGTCAATACAAAGTCTCCGCGTCCCATCCTTCTTCTGTACCAACATGATCGGGCTTCCATAGGGCATTGAACTTGGTCGGATGTGACCTTTCGGCAGCAGCTCCTGAATTTGTGTCTTGATTTCATCGTTCTCTAGAACAGAGCGCTGATAGATTGGTCCATTGGGTAGCGGCACACCTGGGGTCAGATCAATCAGGTGCTTGACTTAACAGTGTAGAGGAACCCCTGTGGGTGAAGTGAAGATGTCCCCGTATTCCTCCACAACCTTATCCATTTGCTGTTGTCATGTAGAGGAGCCCTGTTTGGAGGTCATGGCCATAGTATTCTTCTTGTTGGGGGCAGATCTTCAGGAAAATGAATTTCCTGGTTTGGGAAATGAGCTTACTGCATTTTTTTCCAGTAATAAAAGAGATAGCAGCAGGAGGTGGTACCTTTGGTAACCTGTACAACTTATTTCCCAAAGTAACAATAACAGCACGAGGCCGAGACTCATACACAGCATGATGCTTCCACAAGTATGGTTGTCCTAATAATACATCAGAAACATCAATAGGATAAACGTCACATAATACCTTATCCGTGAAGGGCTTGATGCTATAGGGAAGGCAGAAATGCTGGCTGACACAGAGATATCGTCCTTGGTGAAGCCACTCGATGGTGTATGGATGTGGGTGAGTTGTGGTTGACAAGCCCAACCGCTTCACGGCGTCTGCTGAAATGAGGTTCTTTTGGCTCCCATTGTCGACAATGAACTATACCGGGGAGCCCTTTACCCACATATGGGAGTGGAAGAGACGTTCCTCCTCCTCTGGATCTTCTGATTCCTCCTTCTGGATCTTTGTAGTGGAAATAGTGGTGTTGGGCTCCGCATCAATAATTTGTTTCCCTTTGTCATTCCCCTTGTCAGGTTCTGATTCAGAGTCGGAGCATGCATCTGACTCAGAAGCCTTCATCTCTGCCACCAGCGACTGCTTGGCCCGACACTCACTTGTGTTGTGAGTGGAGCTCTTATGGAACTCACACCACTTTCCCGTGTCCTTCTTTGGCTTTGCGGTGTTGTTCTTTGCTTGTGGCTTCGATAGGTTGTCTTGAGTCGCCATGCCTTGGCTCTGTCCTTTGTTCTGCGGTTTGGGAGCACCCTTCGCTTGATTTTGATTCGCAGATCCAAAGTCTCGCTTCTTCTATTTGAATTTCTGCTCAATCTTGGCAGCATATCGGTATGCCGTACCAAGCGAGGAGATGTCGAGGAACTCCATTTCCTCCTGAATGAATCTTTGATACCCAAGTTGGTGCACAGGGTATGGAACAGATTCGTCGGCTCATGCACATCTTGATCCCTTTGTTGTCGCAGTGTGGTCCATTGTATGTACTTGTCCTCATAGCTCCCCACGGGATAGTATTGTTCCTTGATGGCATCTCGGAAAGAATTCCAAGTGGCATTTCTGCTGAACAAAGAGGGTTCTATCTCATCCTTTTTCTCACAAGTACCCCACCAAGCCCTCTCCATGTGGGAAGCTTTGAGGAGTGCAAAAATAATATTCTCCCTATCGGAAAAGTCATGAACCGAGAAATATCCTTCTAATAGATTCAACCATCTATCTATGGCATCTGCATCTATTTGACCCTCAAATATGGGAATATCAAAATTTACTTGTACCTTAAAAGGAGTCGCACCTCCAGAGTGGCTGCTGGATGCAGATGTGCCGCCGGTGGGTAGCCATTATAGGATCTGGGCAAATTTATCCATCATCATGTTCCTTTGTTTTTCAAGGGCCTCCTCGAGAAATACTTTTATAGGATCTCCTGCTCCCTCATCTTTCTTTTCGTCCCCCATGGGCGTCCATCGGGGTTTGCGAGGCTGATCTTGCAAAGGTTCCACCAGATCGAGCCCTAACTCCTTATACCCCGACCTCATTGGGGACATGCAAAGAAAGATTGAGAAAAAAACAGACCACTCTGATACCACTGATTCGGATTTATGCAGGAACACAACAAAATAAACATATAGCAATAAATACAAAGATGCAGTGGAAATAACACTTCATTTCATTAAGATCAAAGAACTGAAATTTTCTTATAGACAGAATGGAAATAAAACTAGCTAGGGCGCTGGTAGCTATCTCTGAGAAGAGATGTGACGGCTACAGACATTTGAACTGAGTTACAATGAGGCTTGAGGGCCTATTTATTATTTATAAATAATGGGAAATCCTAAACAGCCAAAACCCTAACCCTAGGAGATGAAGCGCCAAAACTATGGGCCCCGTTTGAGTAAATTGGTGTTTCAACTTCCCAGGGGCGTAAATTTGGCATACGATCTTCGTTTGACATGTACCATACCTCGTTAGAAAGATCTATCTAAGGACTAAAAATTTTGAATGAGAGACATGGGCCCATGTGGCTCTTCGTTTTCCCAAAAAATGTTGTATAGGGCCTCAAAAAGGCTTCGAAAGTTTGGGACCCGAAAAACTGCTAAAAATAGTAAGTTGTGTCGAAACTGAAAAAATGAAAGAGATAATGGTGGGGCCCTTAGTGGAATATGTGGGTGGCCACCAATATCCACCTAGATCATTCCTCCCCCCTTAGGAAGCACTGGTACCCATTGTGTTAAGTTCCTCCATGAGATGAGGAAATTTCTGCTGAACTTGGTCCTTGGTGAACCACTTTCCTTGGTGCAGGAGTTGGCCAGCTTTGACAACCTGATACAGTTGGATCTTCTATTGTCAAGTGTTCTTGATTTGCATGTCCATCATACAATTTGTGGTGGCCTGTTCCATGCATTCTCGGTTTAGCTCTGTTGGTGTGAGTTGTTCTGCAATGTCAGAGGTGTCTAGTAGAGGTGGGAAGTAAGGACAAACCCGGTCCACATTGAATACTGGGTGCAGACCAAGGAATGGTGGAATACTGAGCTCGAAGGAATTTTTCCTTACAACCTTGGTGATGGTGTACGGCCCGTATCGGAGCGGGAAAAGCTTGCGGTGGGGTCTAGTGAGGCGCTCCTTCTGCAAATGTAGCCATACTTTGTCGCCCACCTGGAAGTTGTGTGGCACCTGGTGTTGATCATGGTGTTGTTTGTACTTAGCATTGGCTCTGTCCAATATGTCATGAACCTGTTGGCAGATGTGTTGAATGTGCTCGATGAAGCTATTTTCTTTGTTAACTTCAGACTGGATATGAGCTGAATCGGCCTGAGTAGCCGCAAATGGCATGGCTACGTCAATGGGACATAGTGGCTGGAATCCCAAGCCCACCTGAAAGGGGCTATGGCCGATTGAAATGTGGAGAGCCAGATTATAACTATGTTGTACATAGGGGAGGCTCTCGTCCCATGTGCGTGGATGCTTTGAATTGTACATGCGCAGAATGTGTACAATCATTCTGTTGACGACCTCTGTCTGGCCATCTGTTTGGGGATGAAAAGATGTGGAATTGGTGAGCTTGGTATCCAGCATTGACCAGAGGTTGGACCAAAATGTGCTGAGGAACCTGCTATCCCAATCTGATATGATAGACTGTGGGATCCCAAAGTGCGCCCACACTCGTTCAAAGAAGAGTTTAGTAGTGGATTCTGCTATGATATTCTTCTTGCAGGCCACCATAATGACCATCTTCGAGAATCTATCGACGACCACGAAAACACAGTCATTTCCATGCTTAGTAGAAGGCAGACCCAACATGTAATCCATGGAGATGGATTCCCAAGGCCGACTAGGGGTAGGTAGTGGAGTATATAGGCCTTGCTTCTTGATGGTCGGTTTGGCAATCGCACAGGCAGTGTAGGATCTAATGTGCTTCTCGACATCCTTTTGAAGGTTTGGCCAATAGAAATACTTCTGCAGTATAGCTATTGTTTTCTCGACCCCAAAATGCCTAGCAACTCAACTGTAGTGTGCTTACCATCTCATCTTTGCACGATCGATTGTAGGAACACAAAGGTGTCCCAAGTGACATAAAAGTGTATCTTGGAGATGAAAATTTGGAACTTGCGTACCCACCAAGAGTGCCTTGTAAGTGTGGCCAAATTCTGGGTCGCTCTCATAGAGAAGTGGCCAGTCAGAAGTCTCGTGCCCACAAGAGTTGAGAACGGTGGTGAACACCATGATCGGTGGTCGACTGAGGTAGTCTGCAACATTATTGGTGCTACCCTTCTTGTACTTGATGTTCAACTGAAACTGTTGCAGATATGTGAACCACTTCTGATGGTGATCATTCTGCAACTTCCCTTGTGTTTGTATGAACTGCAGGGGTCGGTGGTCTGTGTGGATGATTGTTTCCTTCCCCAAAATGTAATGCTTCCATTGTCGACAAGCTTGAATAATGGAATACATTTTTTTGTCATAAATGGGATACTTGCGAACTGTGCCAGACAATGTCTCACTATGATATGCCACTGGATGTCCCTATTGAGTAAGAAGTACCCCAATAGCATAGTCAGAAGCATCTATCTCAATCTCAAATGGCTGTTGTAAGTCTGGTAATGTGAGCACTGGGGTAGAACAGAGGCGATTTTTCAATTCTATGAACACCTTCTATTGAGGTTCCGACCAAAATAATTTTGCTCTCGCTCCTCCCTTGGTGACTTGACTCAAGGGCCAAGTGATATGAGAGAATCCCAACACAAACCTATGGTAGAAATTAGCAGGACCCAGAAAGCTGCGAAGCTTAGTTATAGTGGTTGGGGCTGGCCAATCCCGAATGACTTGGATCTTGGTTGGATCCACATGCACCCACCTTTCATCAATAATGTATCCCAGATATTGAACCCGGGTCATGCCAAAAGTGCACTTCTCCAAATTGACACACAACTTGTGTTGCCACAGTGTTTGGAGGACTTGTCGGATGTGGTGAAGGTGCTCTTCCCAAGTTTGGATGAAGATCAGAATGTCATCCAAGTACACCACTAAAAATGAGTTGATGAATGGCCGCAAGATGTCATCCATCATACTCATGAAGGTTGCAGGAGCATTCCTCAACTCGAAAGGCATGACCATCCATTCGAAAAGAAATTCCTTGGCTTTTAAGGCAGTCTTCCACACATCGGAGGGTTCAATTGGTACCTGGTGATACCCAGACTTCAAGTCGATCTTGCTGAAATATTTTGCACCTTTGAGTTGGTCCAGAAGGTCATCAATCCATGGGATCGGGTACCTATTCCATATAGTGATCTTGTTCAGGGCCCGATAGTTAATACAGAGTCTCCATGTCCCATCCTTCTTCTGTACCAACACGATTGGGCTCCCACAGGGCGATGAACTTGGTCGGATGTGACCTTTCTGTAGCAGCTCCTGAATCTGCATCTTGATTTCATCGTTCTCGAGAACAAAGTGCCGATAAATTGGTCCATTGGGTAGTGGTGCACTTGGGGTCAGATCAATCAGGTTCTTGACTTTACAGTGTAGAGGAACCCCTGTGGGTGAGGTGAAGATGTCTCTATATTTCTCCACAACCTTATCCATTTGTTTTTGTCGTGTAGAGGAGCCCTGTCTGGAGGTCGTGGCCATAGTCTTCTTCTTGCCTTGGGGGTGGATCTTTAGGAAAACAAATTTCCTGGTTTTGGAAATGAGCTTACTGCATTGTTTTGTAGTAATCAAAGAGATAGTGGCAGGAGGTGGTACCTCTAGTATTCTGTACAACTTATTTCCCACAGTAGCAATAACAGCGTGAGGCCAAGACTCATACACAGCATGAAACTTCCACAAGTATGGTTGTCCTAATAATACATCAGAAACATCAATAGGAGCAACGTCACATAATACCTCATCCGTGAAGGGCTTGATGCTATAGGGAAGGCGACACTGCTGGCTGACGCGGAGATCTCGTCCTTGGTGAAGCTACCCGATGGTGTATGGATGTGGGTGAGCTGTGGTCGGCAAGCCCAACCGCTTCACGGCGTCTGCTGAAATGAGGTTCTTTTGGCTCCCATTGTCGACAATGAACTGTACAGGGGAGCCCTTTACCCACATCTGGGAGTGGAAGAGACGTTCCTCCTCCTCTGGATCTTCCGGTTCCTCCTTATGGATCTTCGTAGTGGCAATAGTGGCATTGGGCTCCGCATCAATAATCTGTTTCCCTTTTTCATTCCCCTTGTCAGGTTCTGATTCAAATTCGGAGCATGCATCTAACTTAGAAGCCTTCATCTCATCCACTAGCGACTGCTTGGCCCGACACTCACTTTTGTTGTGAGTGGAGCTCTTATGGAACTCACACCAATTTCTTGTGTCCTT
This sequence comes from Pinus albicaulis, assembly GCA_034641835.2. NCBI lineage: Eukaryota > Viridiplantae > Streptophyta > Pinopsida > Pinales > Pinaceae > Pinus > Pinus albicaulis. The sequence continues at coordinate 1,075,595,584 of CM076580.1, read as the reverse complement.
CTTTGGCTTTGCGGTGTTGTTCTTTGCTTTTGGCTTCGACAGGTTGTCTTGAGTCACCATGCCTTGAATCTGTCCTTTATTCTGCAGTTTGGGAGCACCCTTCCCTTACTTTTGATTCGCAGATCCAAAGTCTCGCTTCTTCTGTTTGAATTTCTGCTCAATCTTGGCAGCATACCAATATGTCGTACCAAGCGAGGAGATGTCGAGGAACTCCATTTCCACCTGAATGTATCTGTGCAGACAACTGTGATACTCCCTCATCTTTCTTTTCCTCCCCCATGGGCATTCGTCGAGGTTTGTGAGGCTGATCTTGCAAAGGTTCCACCAGATCAAGCCCTAACTCCTTATACCCCGACCTCATTGGGGACATGCAAAGAAAGATCAAGAAAAAATTAGATCGCTCTGATACCACTGATCTGGATTTATGCAGGAACGTAATAGAATAAACATATAACCATAAATACAAAGATGCAGTGGAAATAACACTTCATTTCATTAAGATCAAAGAACTGAAATTTGCTTACAGACAGAATGGAAATAAAACTAGCTAGGGCGCTGGTAGCTATATTTGAGAAGAGATGTGACGGCTACAGGCCTCTGAAATGAGTTACAATGTTGCTCTAGGGCCTATTTATTATTTAGAAACAATGGGAAATCCTAAACAGCCAAAACCCTAACCATAGGAAATGAAGTGCCAAAACTATGGGCCCCGTTTGAGTAAATTGGTGTTTCAACTTCCCAGGGGCGTAACTTTGGTATATGATCTCCGTTTGATGCGTACCATACCTTCTTAGAAAGATCTACCCAAGGAATACAAATTTTGAATGAGCAACATCAGTCCATGGTTGCTCTCCCTTTTCCCAAAAAACGTCGTTTAGGGCCTCAAAATGGCTCTGGAAGTTTAGGACCCGAAAAACTGCTAAAAATAGTAAGTTGTGCCGAAACTGAAAAAATTGAAAGAGACAATGGTGGGGCCCCAAGTGGAATAGGCGGGTGACCAAAAATATCCACCTGGATCAAAATAACTATAAATTCTAAATTTCTCAATAGAATTAGAAATTCGAAATCACACGTCAGACACATTGTTCCTCGTGAATATGTAGAAATTTATGTGTTCACATGGAGATATATTTACGAGGCATTAGGCAGGTTGTATAGCTGTTAATTTATTAGAATTTTAAGGTTTTTTTTCTCTTATTTCCATGTGAAAGGTAGTCGCCTATAAGGTCCTAAGGGGTTTGATTCTAGCCTATGATACCATGTGTAAGGCTTATAATTGTAGTTTTATTTTAGAAGCAAATTTTTATGTGAAATCTATCAGTATATATTATTCATAGAAATATAATTCTTTTAATAAAACTAATAGTTAAATCTACCAATTCAAAATTATGTATATACCTAGTTTATATATATATATATATATACCTAGTTTTTTTGTGAGATGTCGATCCCTAGATGAGGTCCATCTATGGGAAAATCCAAGTCCTTTTCATCAGTTATCAAATGATAGATTCCCCTCTTCCTAATTTAGATCAACCTCTATGGCTCCCAAACCCAGAAGGTTTTGAGATCAAAGTATTCTAACTTCTGGGTAAAAATACAAATTTGGGTTACAATTTTGTAAGAATAGGGGGTGGAAAAAAAATTTTCTCGATAATTCGGCCAAAATTTCGAAATTAGTTCGGCCAAACTCGTTCATCCATTTACATTGACGGCGTACTAACGGCGTGGACAAACAGATTTTTGGGAGGAGATGGGAAAACCGGCAACAAAAGTTCGGTTGGACTATTAGTTTGGCCAAACTTTTAAAATAGTTCGGTCGAACTCGTATTTTATAAATATATCGGCCCGCAAAATTTTATAGGTTTCTTGTTCACATTTTTCTCACACGTCTGTCTATTGTTGTTGTTGCTCTGTTGCGCTCTGTTGCTTTGTTGCACTCTGTTTCTTTGTTGCACTCTGTGATTTTTGTTGATTTGTAGCTGCGCCACAACGATGATGTGATTTTTGTTGATTTACAGTTGTGCCATGACGACGAGGTAATTTTTGTTGATTTACAGCTGATTTTGTAGTTGCAGTTGCTATTTTTTTTGTTGATTTTTTTTGCTTTGATTTTAATTTAATTTTTTTTCACAGGGAATTTGATCTGCGTCTTCCATGACGTCTTTAGGGATCACCCGACTTCGTTCTTATTGCGGCTTTGTTTGCGAATTTATGTGAATTTCTAGGTATAAAACCAAATTCCTATACGCTATACACTAGGACCTGTAATGCAAGAAATTATTTTGCTAAAATTGAAAGTAAGGTTGTGTGAAGGTAGTTCTAGTAGTTTTCATCATTTGTACTTGTGATATTATAGTTAAAAACATGACGATTCTTAGTTCTGCAGCCTCTCAAAGTATGTTGCTCCTATTGAGTAACTAGTAATAACTGTTGAAGCTCATCATAAGTTGGATCCTCTATCTTTCCATAATAGATACTAGTTGTAATTCATATCAACCTGTGTAAAAGTTTTATGCTAGTAATTACTAATAAGGTATGGTCTTATATCTTACCATAAAAAATTAACAACCTTAATTACTTATATCTATGTGTCTATGCTTATAGCTCAATTTAATCACATACTGTGTTTCCTGCATTCTATAATTGCAACACAACCTTTAATGGTAATAATACTAATAGAACATCAGCTCTAGTGAGATCAGTAAGATGTACTCATTCGTATCAAGTGTTATGTATTATCTGTAATTTCGCCTATACTATCCTCTAAGTGTAATCTCAGGGGTCATTACATGAGTAGAACTAAGCAGTAGCTATAATGAAAGCATATCCATCTATCCTATATCCTGTTGTATTGATACATGTGATAGGTAAGCTATAATAGTGAATACAGAGCTGTTACCCTTCGATCTTCTATGTTCCTATATTAGCTTAGAGCTTGATAAGTTTGGTATTCAGCTTCATTATGGAGATAAGCATAGTGAGTGTTAGACATACCTGTACTCATTGACCTATGAAACACATTGGCTATTTACTCATCAATATGAGCTTAGAGGTTGTGATATCATGAAAATAAGGCACATACACGAGCTTGGTTGATTCAAACAAAGAAAAGTACACTGCCTGCTAATTTAGATTTCCATAATCTCCATTTGATAGAGTCATCATCAACATAATTGTCTGTATCGTCATCATCGTCATCATTGTTTGTCTCATGTTCCACTAATTCTTCTGGAACATATTCTATCTCATTATCATGGGTTATCTCAACAAAGTCATCTATAACAGCTTCTTATGTCTGATTATCGATAAATCGTATATTTTTCAAATGAAACCCATAAATTGTGCATACTATTTGGGAAGGAAAATAATAATAAAAATTGGAAAATCAGTAGCTAGTGTTTCCATTTTTTTTCTTGTCAGACAGAAAAAATTCTAGCTTATATAATGTGCCAGTTCATATTACTAACTTGAAATTGTCATACATAAATCTTCACTGATAAAAACCTAACATTCTTTAACTATTCTATCATCTTTCATATAGTTCCATTTGTTGTCATCATTTGTACTTGTGATATTACAGTTAAAACATGATGATTCTTAGTTTTGCAGCCTCTCAAAGTATGCTGCATGCTAATTTAGAATTCCCCAATCTCCATTCGATAGATTCATCATCAACATAATTGTTTGTATCGTCATCATTGTTTTGTTGGAAAAATACTGAGGAGGGGGGGGAGGGGGGGTGAATTAGTATTCAGAGCTTATATATTGAATTTTAAAATTTTGTTTTGCATAATTGCATACATGGATTTTACGAACTGAACTTGCGTATACACGCAGATATGCTGAAATAAACTCGCGTATACTGATATAAATTTCTATTTTATAAAGTATCTCAGAAATAGAATTTAAAACAGATTTACCAGTTATGCATCAGGTTAGATAAACATGAAATATGTGCAGTAATAGCAGTATAAAACATCACACAAGTGGAACACACATGAACACCAGTATTTAAGGTGTAAACCCAATTCGGGAAAAAACCACCGCTGCTGTCGTCTCTGTCTTCAATATTTATTATATGGAAAACTGCTTACAACATTGTACTGATGCAGACTCATATCAATACGCAGGCTTCTACCTGTAGAAGGCTACAACCTTCACTCGTTTACCAGCTGCTACTGGAAGGGAGCTCCAACCCCCTGATCTCGTTTACTAGCCACTCCTGGAAGGGAGATTCAATCCCCTGATTATAACACCAGCTTCTACTGGCAGGAAGCTTCTACTTCCATACTGAAGGCTTCAACCATCAGACCCATTGTAGACCATGTTTCATCAATTTTCATATTGGATCAAACAGCTTCAACACAACCCTTTATCAATCAATCATAACCTTTTCCCAACACTTCAATTAGAACAGTGAAAACACTGTGACCAGAACTTCAGAAATAACCCAGACTTCAGAATAGATATGTAGATACAAACTCAACCCTGAAAAATCATTGATTCAAATAGCATACGCTACTTTGCTTCAATGAAGCCGCATACATACGCGCTTTCCTGTACATCAACCTGCGTATACTTCTATGTATTTTATTCTTCAGAAAACCCTAACTACCATACACGCTTTTCATGAAGCGAACCCGCGTATACACGCGTTTTTGTTGAAACAAACTAGCGTATAGATCTGTAAAAAATAAATTTTGCATAACAGACCAGATCTATAAAACTTGCCCAGATTTATTCATTTTCCTCAGCACACTTGCACCAGTTCTTCATCATTCCTTTAGTAGATCATTCTAGAGATTCATCATCATCAGATCTAGAGATCTTGAACCATCATTATATCCATGGGTGCATCATAGATTCAAATCTATCAATTAGGAATAGAGTTCATCCATGTAGATATTCCTTAGAGAAATTTATTCACCAACAACCCTTACATATGCACACCTAGCACTATGATCTTCTTCTCCTTATATAGATTTAGCTTTTACCAATATCATGAGTCAAAACCACTCAACTGCTGATGGTATTCTTGGACGGAATCAAATAGACAATAAAATGCTCAATATTGTGGGCTAATACCATGGTAATGCCTCTTGGTATTATAATTTTAGAGCGCAAAAAGGCATACACGACTTGGAGCATTCGTTTCTGCGTGTATACACAACTTCTCTTCATGAAAAACTGCGTATATGCTAACCCTGAATGTATACATGGGTTTCCTTCACAAAAGTGGCATATACATTGCATCCATATGCGGGTTTCCTTTACAAAAGTAGCGTATACATTAAGACATATTATATTTATCATTTCTTTGGCACTTACTGGTATTCTTTTCTCTGTCACGTCTGAACTAATTTGTAGCTACATCATTATTACATCTTTAACACATAGGTTGCTTATCATGGGAAACTCATCAAGTAGGTTTCCATCAAGGACAACTTCATCAAGTAGGTTGCCATCAAGGACAACACATTACATCATATTGCCAACATGTTTGTCTCATGTTCCATTGATTCTTCTGGAACATCTTCTATCTCATTATCATGGGTTATCTCAACAGCTTCCTCTATAACTTGCATCTAATTATCAATAAATCGTACATTTTTCAGATGAAATCCATAAATTGTGCATACTATTTGGGAAGGAAAATAATAATAAAAATTGGAAAATCAGTAGCTAGTTTTTTTTTTTTTTTTTTTTTTTTTCAGACAGAAAAAACTCTGGCTTATATAATGTGCTAGTTCATATTAATAAATTTCTACTGTCATACATAAATCTTCACTGATAAGTCTATTTGATAAAAACCTAACATTCCTTAACTAATCTATCATCTATCGTATATTTCCAATAGTTGCCATCATTTGTACTTGTGATATTACTATTGAAAACATGATGATTCTTAGTTCTGCAGCTTGGCTCTTAGGTACATAGATGGGTGGGTTTGGCAATGTGGTTCATATGAAAAGTAATAGGGAATGGATTTAGTGGAAACCTTTTATAAGATCAGGACTCAAGCAATGAGAGAGAGAAAAAACCTTTTATATTCAATGTAAAACACATGCATTAACTTATAATTGTGATATTTTCCCTTCTTTCCAACTTAGTCCATCTTTCTAGAAAAATCCCTTTTAATGAAGCAGATATATCCATAGTGATCCACTGATATTTGTTCACCAACAACTATTCCATTTTGGACTTATATATCTCAAAACTATGCTCATTGAATTTATGTATCTATATCTTTAAACTACTCAACTATTTTATTACACCATAGGAATCATTTCAATATATCTCCCATTTTAATGGGGTCTATCACATTTCAAGAAAAACACATTAGCAATAAAATTTTCCCATTGAAACCAAAAGTAATTTGATACAAAACGTAGGTTTTAACCTTATATAGTTAATTGTTTCAAATATATTCTTAATAAAATGAAAAATATTCAATGTAAAACACATGCACATTAACATATAATTGTGATATTTTCCATTCTTTCGAACTTAGTCCATAGTTCTAGAAAAATCCCTTTTAATGAAGCATATATATCCATAGTGACCCACTGATATTTGTTCACCAACAACTATTCCATTTTGGACTTATATATCTCAAAACTATGCTCATTGAATTTATGCATCTATATCATTAAACTACTCAACTGTTTTATTACACCATAGGAATCATTTCGATTTATCTCCCATTTTAATGGGTTCTATCACATTTCGAGAAAAACGCATTAGCCATAGAAGTTTCCCATTGAAACCAAAAGTTATTTGATACAAAACATAGGTAGCCTTATATAGTTAATTGTTTCAAATACATTCTTAATAAAATGAAAAATATTCAATGGAGAACACATGCATTGACATATAATTGTGATATTTTCCCTTCTTTCCAACTTAGTGGACATCCTTCTAGAAAAATCCCTTTTAATGAAGCAGATATATCCATAGTGATCCATTGATAGTTTTTCACCAACAACTATTGCATTTTGGACTTGTATATCTCAAAACTATGCTCATTGAATTTATGCATCTATATCTTTAAACTACTCAATTTTTTTTTATTGAACCATAGGAATCATTTCGATATATCTCCCATTTTAATGGTGGTCTATCACATTTCGAGAAAAACACATTAGCCATAAAAGTTTCCCATTGAAACAAAAAGTAATTTGATACAAAACATAGGTTTTAACCTTATATAGTTAATTGTTTCAAATAGATTTGTAATCAAATGAAAAATATTCAATGTAAAACACATACACATTAACATATAATTGGGATATTTTCCCTTCTTTCCAACTTAGTCCATCCTTCTAGAAAAATCCCTTTTAATGAAGCAAATATATCCATAGTGATCCACTGATATTTGTTCACCAACAACTATTCCATTTTGGACTTATATATCTCAAAACTATGCTTATTGAATTTATTCATCTATATCTCTAAACTACTTACTATTTTATTATAGCATAGGAATCATTTTGATATATCTCCCATTTTAATGGGGTCTGTCACATTTCGAGAAAAAACACATTAGCCATAAAATTTTCCCATTGAAACCAAAAGTGATTTGATACAAAACATATTTTTTGACCTTATATAGTTGATTGTTTGAAATAGATTCTTAAAAAAATGAAAATATTCAATGTAAAACACATGCATTAACATATAATTATGATATTTTCCCTTCTTTCCAACTTAGTGGACATCCTTCTAGAAAAATCCCTTTTAATGAAGCAGATATATCCATAGTGATCCACTGATATTTGTTCACAAACAACTATTCCATTTTGGACTTTTATATCTCAAAACTATGCTGATTGAATTTATGTATCTATATTTTCAAACTACTTGAAACTATTTTATTACACCATAAGAATCATTTCGATATATCTCCCATTTTAATGGGGTCTATCACATTTCGAGAAAAACACATTAGCCATAAAAGTTTCCCATCGAAACCAAAAGTAATTTGATACAAACAGAAAAAACACATTAGCCATAAAAGTTTCCCATTGAAACCAGAAGTGATTTGATACAAAACATAGGTTTTAACCTTATATAGTTAATTGTTTCAAATAGATTCTTAATAAAATGAAAAATATTGAATGTAAAACACATGCATTGACATATAATTGTGATATTTTCCCTTCTTTCAAACTTAGTGGACATCCTTCTAGAAAAATCCCTTTCAATGAAGCAGATATATCCATAGTGATCACCAGATATTTGTTCACAAACAACTATTCCATTTTGGACTTTTATATCTAAAAAATATGCTCATTGAATCTATGCATCTATATTTTGAAACTACCTTAAACTATTTTATTACACCATAGGAATCATTTCGATATATCTCCCATTTTAATGGGGTCTATCACATTTCGAGAAAAACACATTAGCCATAAAAGTTTCCCATTGAAACCAAAAGTAATTTGATACAAAACATAAGTTTTAACCTTATATAGTTAATTTTTTCAAATAGATTCTTAATAAAATGAAAAATATTCAATGTAAAACACATGCACATTAACATATAATTGTGATATTTTCCCTTCTTTCTAGCTTAGTCCATCCTTCTAGAAATATCCCTTTTAATGAAGCAGATATATCCATAGTGGTCTACTGATAATTTTTCACCAACAACTATTCCATTTCAGACTTATATATCTAAAAACTATGCTCATTGAATTTATGCATTTATATCTTTAAACTACTCAACTATTTTATTACACCATAGGAATCATTTCAATATATCTCCCATTTTAATGGGGTCTATCACATTTCGAGAAAAATACATTAGCCATAAAAGTTTCCCATTGAAACCAAAAGTGATTTGATACAAAACATAGGTTTTAACCAAGTATATACTTAATTGTTTCAAATAGATTCTTAATAAAATGAAAAATATTCAATGTAAAACACTTGCACATTAACATATAATTGTGATATTTTCTCTTCATTACAACTTAGTGGACATCCTTCTAGAAAAATCCCTTTTAATGAAGCAGATATATCCATAGTGATCCACTGATATTTGTTTACCAACAACTATTTAATTTTGGACTTATATATCTCAAAAATATGCTCATTGAATTTATGCATCTATATCTTTAAGCTACTCAACTATTTTATTTTACCATAGGAATCATTTTGATATATCTCCCATTTTAATGGGGTTTATCAAATTTCGAGAAAAACACATTAGCCATAAAAGTTTCCCATTGAAACCAAAAGTGATTTCATACAAAACATAGGTTTTAACCTTATATAGTTAATTGTTTCAAATAGATTCCTAATGAAATGAAAAATATTTAATGTAAAACACATGCATTAACATATAATTGTGATATTTTCCCTTCTTTCCAACTTAGTGGACATCCTTCTAGAAAAATCCCTTTCAATGAAGCAGATATATCCATAGTGATCCATTGATATTTGTTCACCTACAGCTATTCCATTTTGGACTTATATATCTCAAAACTATGCTCATTGAATTTATGCATCTATATCTTTAAACTACTTGAAACTATTTTATTACACCATAGGAATCATTCCGATATATCTCCCATTTTAATGGGGTATATCACATTTCGAGAGAAACACATTAGCCATAAAAGTTTCCCATTGAAACCAAAAGTGATTTGATACAAAACACAGGTTTTAATCAAGTATATAGTAAATTGTTTCAAATAGATTCTTAATAAAATGAAAAATATTCAATGTAAAACACATGCACATTAACACATAATTGTGATATTTTCCCTTCTTTCCAACTTAGTGGACATCCTTCTAGAAAAATTCCTTTTAATGAAGAATATATATCCATAGTGATCCACTGATATTTGTTCACCAACAACTATTCCATTTTGGACTTATATATCTGAAAACTATGCTCATTTTTACCCGTGTGTGGGGAATTTTTCATCTATATGGAACCTTAAAGTGGGGATCCTTTTAGCCCATTTTATTCTTACCACTATGCTTAGAAAAATATATAGTTCATGGGGGTATTCACATAAATAATAGAACACATACCAAACATCCAATAATTATCCTTAATGTGACCATCAATGTTGCAATGGTTAGAATTATTTATACTATGCTTGCATGGATGTGTAGTGGCTATTTTATTCTTATCCTCCTATTTCCAGTTCTTATTCCCCTCCTTAAAAGCTTCTTGGTGCTATTTTTTCTTCAAACCACTGAAGTACCATTTATTTTGGCCTATGGTTTCTAGATAATGTGCGTATACACATGGCTCATACATTATCCTTAGCTTGGAAAGAATCACTTGTTTTTTTAGATGGTTATACAGACCCCACATATACTTAAGGAGTATATTTGGGCCCCTGGGAAAGATATCCAATAATATGGCCATATTTTTAAACATAGTACACTCTTATACACCCTTATGTCTACGTAAAGTAGTGTGAGTGATTCCACGGGTCCTCTACACACTTCATAGGGTATAATTGGGACATGAAGTATTAACTTCTACAAGTTCTATAGGCAGAGTCTGTAAAGGGCCAGTCAGCCTAGATCTTATATTTTATGAAAGGTAACATATCCAGTAGATGCCCCTACAGTAAATTTATGGAATAGATCTAAATAGAAGTTTTTCATTTTAATATCCATAAACCACAACCACTTTAAGGCAAACTGTGTACATTTGTAATTTCTCCCATAAATTCTTAGGCAAATTTTTTAAAGCATACATGTTATGTTGGCTTTCTCCCATTAACTTTAAAGCATGTTTTTTGTGAGTGCATAAAATAATTTTGCAAACCATGTAAATGTCATTTCTCCCACAAAATAAAGGATTTCTCTCATTAACTCAAGGCAATATTTAAGGCCTAAAAATTGAACCTAAAGTGGCTGAACTCTCATAGGATTTTGAACTTCCATAGGATTTTATTCTGTCTATTCAGTGTTAACTTCTACAAGTTCTAAAGGCAGAGTCTGTAAATGTCTAGGTAGCCTCTGTATCTCATATTTTCTCAAAGGTGACATATCCTGTAAATGTCCCTACAGTCAATCTATGTAATAGATCTAAATAGAAGTTCTTCATTTTAATATCCATAAACCACTACCACTCTAAGGAAAACCATGTACATGTGTCATTTCTCCCTTCTCCCATAAAATTTTAGGCAAACTTTAAGGCATGTGTCACTTCTATTTCATTTGTCCCACAAACTCATAAAGGTGTGACTTTTGACATATCTAGTTGTTTTAGTGAGTGCATAAAATAAATTTGCAAACCATGTAAATGACATTTCTTCCACAAACTAAAGGATTCCTCCAATTAATTCAAGGAAAAATTTAAGGACTAAAAATTGAACCTAAAGTGGCTAAACTCTCATAGGATAGTATCCCCCAAACTCAAGGCTTTCCCCCATTAATTCAAGGCAAACTTTAAGGCCTAAAATCTAAACGTTGTTTTAGTAAGTGCATAAAATAATTTTGCAAACCATGTAAATGTAATTTCTCCCACAAACTAAAGGCTTCCTCCCATTAATTCAAGGCAAGCTTTAAGGCCTAAAAAATGAACCTAAAGTGGCTGAACTCTCATGGGATAGTATCCCCAAACTCAAGGCTTTCCCCCATTAATTCAAGGCAAACTTTAAGGCCTAAAAACTGAACCTAAAGTGGCTGAACTTCCATAGGATTTTAGTTTCTTGGTTGAGTCTTAACTTCTACAAGTTCTAAACTCTCAATCTCATCCTTTATTAAGGCATGTTATTGAACTAAATGTGATTTATGTCATAAATTTTAAGGCAAACTTTCATGCAAACCATGCATGAACCATGTATATGTGTCATAAATATCCCTTAAAATCTAGGCAATGCAATCTTTAACGCATTTCATTTCTAGAAGTGAATTATACCATAAAATTTAATTCAAAACTTAAGATAAACCATGCACATGTCATTTATCTCATGCACATGTGTCATTTCTCCCATGAATTTGCAATAAATGTCAATTTAATATATATTTTTATTGTTTTTTTTTTCAAGGACAAAAAAACCACTAAATATGGTTGAAAAATGGAAATTATGCATATATGTTTCTTGCTATCCCAATCCAGGGAAATCAATGATTACATATGTGCTTTCCAATATTACGACTAGTAAAGTCGTCCAAAGGAAAATGAATACACCGAGAAGAACAAAAAACAACGAGGCATATTATATTGCATTGATAGAAGGCTTGGGAACATCTATGGAGTATGGATCAAATGGAATTGTAGTTTTCACCAATTCTGAAGTCGTGTGCAACCAGATGAATGGCGTGTACCAAGTTAAGAAGGAGAGGCTAAAAGAACTGCATGGAATAGCAAACAATATTGTTCGCCAATTTCAAATTTTTAGTATAAGACATTGTACAAATGTGAATAAGATGTCTATTGATCTATTGCGTGGGGCAATGCCAACTCAGGATTCATCTATCAAAGATGAATTAATAGATGAATTAGAATTATACGGAGCAATGCCAATGCAAGATTATTCTCTCAAAGATGAATTAGTTTTGAGACGCTCTTCTTCAAAAATTCAAAGTTCATCACTCAAAGATGAATTAGTTTTGAGACGCTCTTCTTCAAAAATTCAAGATTCATCTCTCAAAGATGAATTAGTGTTGAGACGCTCTCCTTCAAAATTTATTGATGGACATTGTAACATATCTTGGATATGTGTGTGTTTTGTACTTATAAATGCGTCTTTTTTAATGACCATGTGTTTTTTCAATTATATACCAAGTGCACTCCCACCACACCATGTAAAGCGCAACTTGGTGAACTTCACATTTGCAACAAGTGGTGAAATTCACATTTTTATAAAATTAAAATGTGAGGACTTCAACAATTTTTTGTTTAAATGGAGTTTCACACTTCTTTTTTAATGACCATGTGTTTTTTTCAATTTTATACCAAGTTTGCTCCCACCATGTAAAGCGCAATTTGGTGAACTTGACATTTTTATAAATAAAATTTCTTAAATTGAGTTTGACACATCAATTATTACTTTGAAAGTTGTGTTTTACATAATTTGTGTACACTAATTACATTAATTTTCTGAAATTTAATTTTAATTTATTTTAAATAGAAATTTAAAAAAATAATTGTAAATGTCCACCGTAGATATATATATCATGGAGGATGAAAGACGAAGATCAACAAAATACCATATCTCTACGAGAGAGGGGGATTAGGGATTGAGGGATGTTCATGGTATTTAAATATAATCTTAAATCTCCATACATATACATACATGTGTGTACATATGGAATTTATTTTTTATCAGCTTTGTGAGTTGAATTAGTTGTTAATAAGTTTTTATTTTTATTTTTTAGGAGTTAAGAGGAGAAGAGTCTCTACTCCATCAAAGGAGCATGCCCATGGTTCACCCAGTCATGGTATGGTTCAGGGAATTTAATCAATGAATATGTACATGTATTTATATGTATGAATGCATTTTTTAATTAATTATAAATTCATATTTGTTTATGAAGCTTCTCTCTCGTCTCGAGAGATTGGTGGTGGTTCAAATCCCCTTAGAGGGCCATCAATAAGTGCTAGAAAGTTACGTGAAGGTGGTGATATTTATTCCCCCAAAGGCCAATCAACGAATGGTCATGTTGGTTCTCAACAGGGTCATTCTAGTTCTCAATAGTCTCAGGGTAGGGAAGATGCTAGCCAACCACATCGAGGTGGCCATCAATTTGAATATTATTTTCATTCAATTTGTACAAATTTGTTTACATGTTTTTTTTTCTAATATAAAAAAATTTATATATTGATGTAGAGGTTGAAAATGCTCCAAATGTTGGTAAAAAAAGACATAGGGTAGAACGCATCATTCAAGAAGAAGTTTGTCCACCCACCACAGCTTATCCGCCCGACATTTTCGATATACCTTGGGAAAGAAACATGCATCAATGCACCTTAGAAAGGTGTCAACATCTTCACGTAAAATTGCAGAGAGATCTCGTGGCTTTGACTCTACCCACTGAGAGTCGACAAAGATTTGAAATAGTTACACACTCTTTAGGCGAACTAGTAAATGTGTACCGAAATCTTGGGCCAACCACTGATACTTTTGTATAATTCATGAGAAAAAGAAAGGAAACAATTATGGGTCTCGATAAATGGGAGGTTGTTAAAGAAAGAGTTATAACAGCAATGGAAAAGGCTATGTTTAATTTCAAAGAAGGGTTGAAAAGAAAGATGCTAAAGGTGCAATATTTCAATCACCCTGATATAGCTCACTATTTATATGATAGAAACCTTGCGGCCTATGGAAGACTCCCATGGAACGATGAGGTTTCGATTTATTTTGAAAAATTATTTTATGCATAATTATTTTTGCAAATGAAACCTAATTACAATGACCTCCCCTCTGAATTTTTTTGTTCTGGGGAAGGTCGATTGTGTGACCGTAGGGGCACTAGGCGTGATGTTGAGTTGCCTCGCCCTGAGCCACCATTGGTTAGTTGACCTTTTCGTGTCGAAACTTTGCAATCAGAGATGGAAGCTACTTCTGAAATTAGTCGAGAAGCAAGGGATGCCATCATCGACAATGTTCACAGTGGATTGGGTAGAGTCGATGTTTGTATGAATCGAAAAAGAACACGTGAGAATTCAAGCGCTAATTTTCTGTATTATACAGATGAGAAGATTAACAACATGAGTGTTAAAGATATCAAAACATATGCAAAGAATTGTCGCAATGGTTGGTATGACCTAATTGTTCATGAGGAAGAGGGCATGGAAATAGTATATGTTAATGGCTAGGGTTCAATTATTTTAACACATGTACAATTTGTACTAAATACATATATACATACATTTATTTGTATACATTACTCTAATAAAAATGTATCATTATATGTTAACACCATTTACAGTTGTCACGCTTGATGAATGAAGAAAATGTTAATATCATGTTCGGAGCCTCTGGTTCAAACAATCAAGATGGGTCTCATCATCAAGATATTGGAAAACGTTAGTGTTTTTTAAGTGATATTTTTAAAATAAATAATTTTGCACACATGTACATGGACATACATATAATAAAATGTTTTAACAGATTCTGATTCTGTCTGATGTTTTTGGGATGGCGGTACCTTGTTCTTCCTTGGGAGATGTACCTTCTACTTCCTTAGGAGATGTGCCGGATCCATAACAATAAGTATGGGAAATTTTTCACTTTTAAAATTTATGTTTTTAAGTTATATATTCTACATCAAAAAGTTCCATTAAAAAATGAGATATATCTATATCTTGAGTTATTTTAAAATTTTCAAATTTTAGGTTTTTGGAGATTTTCTTTCTGAACCACTCTTAGGAGATGTGCCAAATCCAACAACATAAGTATTCAATTTTTCACTTAAATATATATATGTTTTTAAGTTATAAGTTATAAATTGAAGCTTAAAATTTTTATTATAAATTGAGATCTAGAGATTTTGAGTTATTTTAAATTTTTTGAATTTTAGGTTTTTGGAGATTTTCTTTTAGAGCCTCTCTTAGGAGATGTGCCAAATCCACCAGCAAAAGTATTCAATTTTTCACTTAAATATATATGTTTTTAAGTTATAATTTATAAATTGAAGTTTAAAAGTTTTATTATAAATTGAGATCTTGATCTTGAGTTATTTTTATACTTTTAATTTTTTTGAATTTTAGGTTTCTATAGAGGATTTCTTTTCTCCACAAACTCTAGTGATGGAGATAGGAACATCCACACCATTTCAACCATTTGAACAAGTTTGAACCATCAGAACAAGTTGTCTAACTTTTTTTTTAATATGATTATGCAAATAAGTATATATATATATGCATTTTCATTTTAAAAATTAGTATATATATATATATATATAAATAACATATATATATATATATATATATATATATATATATATAAATATATATATATAATTGTACATGTATATTGTATGTTTACTATTGGAGATGTTCCCTGGGGGAAGTTGTAGAGGAAGAGCAACAAATGGAGAGTGGAACCTCAAGATGAATTGCATGATTTTTTTTAATATTTTGTTTTTAACATAAAGGTTTATTTCATCCACTTACAAAATATCAATTTTTAATGTTTCTCATAATGTGTGAGTTCCATGCTTGCAGGACAGCTCAAACACAGATTGAGAATCAAGGAAGACACTACATCCATCCTGCATTTGATGGATGAGGCACATGCACACGTGCAACATTATATTTTCAATAGATTTAGTCTTAAATTTACTTTTTTATATATCTAGTCTTATCTAGATGCAATCATATATAACTTGATACTGGATACTTGTGAGATATACAAATTTTCGACATATTTTATGTGAACTACATTTGGTACATGTGAATGTGACATATAATGTTTTTAAAACTTAAGTTTTGGATGGTTGAACTACATTTGGCATGTGAATTAATGTTACAGTGTTATATATAATTTGTTTTGTTTTTAAAACTCAAGTTTTGAATGGTTGAACTACATTTGGCATGTGATGTGAAGTAATGTTGTGTTGAATAATTTGTTTGTTTTTAAAGTGTTATGGTTGAACTACATTTTGCATGTGAAGTAATGTTACTTGATACTTGTGATCTATAATGTTTTGTTTTTAAAACTCAAGTTTTGATTCTTGTGATCTATAATGTTTCGTTTTTAAAACTCAAGTTTTGATACTTGTGATCTATAATGTTTTGTTTTTAAAAAGTTTTGATACTTGTGATCTACAATGTTTTGTTTTTATAACTCAAGTTTTGTATGGTTGAACTACATTTGGCATGTGAAGTAATGTTGTGTTATAATTTGTTTTGTTTTTAAAACTTAAGTTTTGGATGGTCAAGAAATACATTTGGCATGTGAAGTAATGTTGTGATCTATATTAATGTTTTGCTTTTGAAAAACTCAAGTTTTGGATGGTTGAACTACATTTGCATGTAGTTAATGCCTTTGTTATAATTTTTTTTGTTTTTGCAAATTGTGTTGGATGGTTGAACTACATTTGGCATGTATAAATACAAAGTTATAGACTTGTTTTTAAAACTGTGTTTGATGGTGAACTAAAAGATTGGCATGTGAAGTAATGACAGATTCTATAATTTTTTGTTAAATTAAAACTTAAGTTTTGGATGGTTGATCTACATTTCGCATGTGATATAATGTTAAATGTTTTTATTGGATAGTTGAACTACAATTTGCATGGCATGAGAAATTAGTTAGTTATGACTAACTCTCATGGAAATGGTCATACATGAATGACTTACTTAACGTAGTTGAGTCCCAAAATGATATCTAATATAATGCACTGTGGAAAACCCTCATACTTAAAATACAAAGAGTAAAGGGAGATCTTCTTGAATGATTCATGAGGCACAATACTTGCTAAGGTTTTTCAAATGGGGTATCAAGCTATGGTTCATGTGATTGTAAGGGAAAACTCCACAAATAACTGCACGTTTACATGAGGAGTTCGGGATGTGACTCTCTCGGGAAGTCCTAGTTTTCGGGTGCAAGCCCCGGAAGTGATGATTGACACTATGTGATTCATTTCACTAGTTTCAATCCCACTTCTTCACTCCTGTGAGCATCACCCGATGCAATGAGTGATAAGTGGACTATTAAAAAATCATGAGAAATTAGTCAGTTACGACTACCTCTCATGGAAATGGTCATAGATGAATGACTAAATTAACGCAGTTGAATCCCAAAAATTATATCTAATATAATGCACTGCGGAAACCCCTCATACTTAAAATACTAAGAGTAAAGGGATCTCTTCTTGAATGGTTCATGAGGCACAATAGTTGCTAAGGTTTTGCAAATGGGGTAGCAAGCTAAGTGGGCTTGATTGTGGGGGAAAACCAGAAGAGCTGGTTTGTCGCAGGAGCCTGGGATGCAAGACCTCCCTGAGAAAGTCTTGCTCCAAGTGCAAGCCCTGGAAGGGATGATGATGATCGACATCTATGTGAGCTATTTCCATCAGTTTAAACATGTAACCTCTTCACTTTGAGTGCACCACTCATGCAATGAGTGCTAAGTTGACTATTAAAAAATCATGAGAAATTCACCGGGCCACGACTGTGACTTCTCAGAAATTTGGCCTAGGAATGGATATAATGACTTACTTAACACAGTTGAATCCCAAAATGATATCTAATATAATGCATTGTGGAAACCCCTCATACTTAAATACAAAGAGTAAAGGGAGCTCTAATTGAATGGTTCATGAGGCAAACATTTGACAGGTTTATGTTGGTAGAAAGCTAAGTGGGGTTTGATTATGGGGAAATCATAGTTGTTGCCAAAGTGATTTGTGAGGAGTTCTTGATGGGTGACCTCCCAGGAAGTCCTGGTTACCGGGTGCAAGCCTCGGAAGTGATGATTGACGCTATGTGATTCTTTTCACTAGTTTCAATCCCACTTCTTCACCCTTGTGAGCATCACCCAATGCAATGAGTGTTAAGTGGACTATTCAAAAATCATGAGAAATTAGTCAGTTGCGACTACCTCTCATGGAAATGGTCATACATGAATGACTTATTTAACGCAGTTGAATCCCAAAAATGATATCTAATATAATGCATTGTGGAAACCCCTCATACTTAAAATACAAAGAGTAAAGGGATCTCTACTTGAATGATCTGAGGAAGTATTTGCTAAGGCTCAACATATAAGCCAGTAAGTGGGCTTGATTGTGCAAAAACCACATAATGCTATTGAGCCAGATATTCTCAGATATGATCTCCTGAAGTCCTCGGTTTCTAGGTGCAAGCCTGAAGATGGGATTGACACTATGTGATTCATTTCATCATTTTGTCCCACTCTCAAGCTAAGTAGAATATTCAAAAATAATGAGAAATTAGTCAGTTATGACTATCTCTCATGGAAATGGTCATACATGAATGACCTACTTAACGCAGTTGAATACCAAAAATGATATCTAATATAATGCACTGCGGAAAACCCTCATACTTAAAATACAGAGTAAAGGGAGTTCTTCTTGAATGATTCATGAGGCACAATACTTGCTAAGGTTTTGCAAATGGGGTAGCAAGCTAAGCGGGCTTGATTGTGGGGAAAACTCCACAGTTAAGCACGCTTGAGCCAAAGGAGTTCTGGGATGGGTGACCTCCCGGGAAGTCCCGGTTACCGGGTGCAAGCCCCGGAAGTGATGATTGATGCTGTGTGATTCATTTCACTAGTTTCAATCCCACTTCTTCACCCCTGTGAGCATCACCCGATGCAATGAGTGGTAAGTGGATTATTCAAAAATCATGATAAATTAGTCAGTTACGACTTCCTCTCATGAAAATGGTCATACATGAATGACTTACTTAACGCAGTTGAATCCCAAAAATGATATATAATATAATGCACTGCGGAAACCCCTCATACTTAAAATACAAAGAGTAAAGGGATCTCTTCTTGAATGATTCATGAGGCACAATACTTGCTAAGGTTTTGCAAATGGGGTAGCAAGCTAAGCGGGCTTGATTGTGGGGAAAACTCCATAGTTAAGCGCGCTTGAGCCAGAGGAGTTCTGGGATGGGTGACCTCCCGGGAAGTCCTGGTTACCGAGTGCAAGCCCCGGAAGTGATGATTGATGCTATGTGATTCATTTCACTAGTTTCAATCCCACTTCTTCACCCTTGTGAGCATCACCCGATGCAATTAAAATCAAGAGAAATTAGTTAGTTATGACTACCTCAAGTGGATCTGTCATACATGAACACTTCATTAACGGGAAGGAGTCCCAAAATGATATCTAATATAATGCATCGTGGAAACGCTCATGTTTAAAATAAAAGAGAAGGGGAGCTCTTCCTGAATGATCTAAGAGGCACAGTACTTGCTAAGGTTTCTTTTTCAAATGGGCAGATTGTCATGGGCTTATCAGGAAAACTCACGCTTAAGCACCCTTTTGAGCTAGAGGAGTTCTATGACGGATGACCTCCCGAAGTCCTCCGTTTTCCGGTGCAAGTCCTGGAAGTGATGATTGACACTATGTGATTCATTTCACTAGTTTCAATCCCACTTTTTCACCCCTGTGAGCATCACCTGATGCAATGAGTGCTAAGTGGACTATTCAAAAATCATGAGAAATTAGTCAGTTACGATTACCTCTCATGGAAATGGTCATAAATGAATGACTTACTTAACGTAGTTCAATCCCAAAAATGATATCTAATATAATCAAAAAGTTTTTAAAACTCAAGTTTTGGATGGTTGAACTACATTTGGCATGTGATTATGATATTATGTTTGTTTTTAAAATTCAAGTTGTCATTTTCCAAACAAAAAAAATTTCACAGAAATATACATGTACATGTAGAAATGATTTTACACATGTTTGAATATATATGTTAAAACGATTGAAGTACAATATATATATATATATATATATATATATATAAACAATCATAAGATTCTAGGTCTTGTTAGATGTGTTGAAAACAATCATAAAATTTTAAAAATGCAATATATATATATATATATTAAAGACGCGCAACATTTTTCATCAATGCCAATAGAATTTAGCTACTTTCAGTTAATTGTGTTCTAGAACATATATATATTCAGTACGTGAAACATTTGTCATCGATGCACATAGTAAAACTACTTGAATAGTTAATTGCATTCTATATTCTATATATATCCAATACGTGTAACATTTTTCATCAATGCACATGTAGAAAAGCTACTTTCAGTTAATTGCCTAGAACATGTATGTATCCAGTACGTGCAACATTTTTCATCAATGCACATAGAAAAACTACTTTCAGTTAATTGCATTCTAGAACATATATATCCAGTACATGCAACATTTTTCATCAATGCACATAGAAAAACTATTTTCAGTGAATTTCATTCTAGAACACACACACACACACACACACACACACACACACACACATATATCCAATACATGCAACATTTTTAATCAATGCATGTATAGAAAAGCTAATTTTGAGTTGATACTAGTGTGCATATAACAAAACAATGTACATGTGCAAACACTTGCACATATAACATAACAAGGCAGCTCAATTTTTAGTTGAGTTCTGGAAGTTCTAAAACATGAATCCAAATAGAAGAAATTGTTGGGCAGTTCAATCAAAAAAATTCCAATGGAATGTCATCTTCAATGATCCGTTCATGATCAGATTTTGACATTTTCCATTTTTTAATTTTCATTTTTTTCTTGATTGAACCTCTATCAACTTTATGTGTGCTGCACATACCAAGTGACTATACTCACAACTTATGACATCAGGTTCATAGTCTTCAAAGTAAACAAAATCCCCACTTTGATTAGTTTGTCTGAAAAAATAACTTTTTAGTATCATAGATCCTCTTTCATATGGAAACCTGTGATCATTATAGTTTTCTAATAATTTCATTTTTCATTTAGTGCAACGCATCAAATAATAATTCACATTTTCATTGTTTTTAGTTGGTGCAATTATAGCAAAAACATCTCCTTCACAATAAAACAAACTTAACAAACTTATGTATTTAAATTTATTTCTAGATCTCTATCATTTGAAAGCAATTCAAATGTTACCTTCTCTAACAAGATCAAAAACTCGATCACCATCAGATGATATTGTAGTCTCCTCTGATTGCATTTCTTCAAACATTGCAATGGACATTTTCCCCGTTGTATTTAGCTCTGTATATTTCCAATCTTTTACATACATTTTGCTTTCACAAACGTCATTGGATTCTATGTTGTCTATGAAAACATGACAAAAACAAGAATATTTTCTTTTATCCAATGCAAGCACATTTGTGGACAACTTTGTTTTAATTGAATGTAATTTTTGAGTCCCTTTTATTGTTTCAAAATAATTTCCAATTGATCTATCTACATCTTCGATCCCAACATGCCAAAAAAACCTATGTATGGAAAATTCAAAGAAGAATGTAAATATGATATCAAAATACCATCAAAGATAATTATTACATGATAAATGTACACTGTTTAAAATTAGATATCCAATAAAAAATAAATTTAATGTACCTTCAAACTTCCCTTGATTGATTAGTATCATGGCTTAGAGTAGCAATGCACCATTGAGCAACTTCTTTAGCATCCACAAGTTGGTTTGTAGAGGGGTTAATTTGATATCTTCGAAGTGCTCGTTTTATGCATGCCCCTACACCGCCATGTTCTCCTTTTCCATGGCCAGTCTCAAAGAAATTCCAACAATGTTTAATGCAGGTTATATTATGAAGACAACACAACCAAAAGAATGATCATTAAGATTTGAATTGACCTGTGCATCCATATGACCATATCCAATGTTCATTGAATTTTATTCCATGACTTTTCAAGGAGTCATATATCTTTCCAAAACAGTGTTGTACAAAATATGTATCATGTGTATGATCTTCACTGATATAAAAGTGATATTATTTGATAACATTTTGATTTTCACTGGTGCTTTCTATATGATCGATGTTTTGTTCAGCATGTCTATATAGAATATCGACGAGCATGGAGACTGGTTCGGAATGATAGTATTCACTCAGAATTTCTTTTTGTGGAACAAATGTGTAGTTTTTTGCAAAATCAATTACTGAAAAAATGGTCCCTGGTCGAAAAAATTCATGGGATTTTTTGAATTGGACGTCTTTCCATTGAGCTCTATGGGAATGCTTGGTGTATTTATAAATTTCTACCTCAAACTTTCTCAAAAATTCTATCACAAAAATTTCTTCTTCTTGTATTTCAATTCTTTTAGCACTATTTGAACCTTGAATCGATGTATGGATATATTCATATCTCTTCCATTTCACTTTCATGTTGGACAATTATTGATCATTTATATCAGTACGATATTTGTTTTGAAATTTAGTCAAATTTCCACAATCATCGCATTTTTTACCACCAACACATTTCTTTTCGTAAAATAATTCATTGTGTTACACCATTTTTTGGTCATCTAACCTATTATTATTAGATGGACCCAAGTACACCATATAAGACCAATTTTACCCTAAGTAAAATTGCCTTCACTATGTTAAAACAGGAAACCCCAAAAGGAAATATTAAACAAACCTATATTTGTTTGATTTTCCTCATGGAATAATTAATTAAACCATAATTTAATTATTATTCCCAATCATGTTTAACCCAAAACAAAGAAATTAATTAGATAAACCTTTATTTATCTTATTATTTTCTAGGAATAATTATTTAAATCTTATTTAGATAATATTACTTGTTAAATATGACCAAATCACCCACAAATAATTAAATAAATCATTATTTATTTAATTATCTTTCAACCACTTCCTTAAATAATTAAATGAATCATTATTTATTTGATTATCTTCTAACCGCTTCCTTAAAAAGATAAACAAATCATTTATTTATTTATTTTTGACAAATTAAGGGATTTGACCCAAGTCAAATACCTTTTCCCTCCAACAAATATAATAAAATATTCCATAAAAAGTGGATCTAGATCTCGTTAACCCATGCACCAAGATCTAGAATGACCCAATATTTTGTTATAAATAGGAGGGTTTTTCCTACCATTCTTCACCTTTTGTTGCCTATTAGATCACTCTGGATCTATACACTTGGTCACCATTTTCTGCCATTTGCCGTGTGAGCTCCCTTTGAGTTCCATTCTTTGTGTGGGTTTTCTACACCAACAAGAGAGAGAAATCTTAGATCTGAAGCGCTGAGGACTTCCAAGAACCCATCCCACTGAGGAGAATTGGATACGCCTTCTTGTTTTCCTCCCAGGTGCCCAATTAATATAAAATTCTTTCAAAAAATCGTTCTTGTCTTGTCTATTGGTATATGGAGCAAACCCTTATTTTTTCTGCTTAATGTCTTTCCATGCATAGATCTGGTTTTTGTAGCTCTTTTATGTTCAACTAACCACAGATCTGAAGATATTGGCAGCCACTTTTGTTGTTAGGGCTATTAGTTATGCGTAGCTAAAGTGGTCCTTTTTCGTACACTTCGACAAAGGATTCATACTAACAAATGGCAACTCCACACGGGTTTTAAATTACGACCGCTGTCGTTTTTCATATTCCTGCATATCCAGCTACTTCAGACCCTAGGGTTTCTTTTCAGCTATTTATTTTTCCTATTTTTATGTTGTTTTTCTCACATAAAACCCTAAAACATAAAAATTTCTAACTTCCATGTGTTTCTGGCCCTATTGCGCAGGTAAGCGACACCAATCGCAACTGAGACGGAAACTTTTCTGAAAATCTGCCGCCGAGACAACCGGAACGGGGGGTCGCACTTTTTGGCCCATAACCTGCGACCTGGACCTCCAGGTCGCACTTTTCTGCCCCTTTTCTGCAACCTGCACTGAAAACAGGTCAGAACCTGCGACCTGCCAATTTTTCAGTGATTTTTCTGCAATTTTTCTGGGTTTTGCTGCAGCTTCTGTCAGGGTCTTCCAGCCTCTATCTCAGCCCGCTTTGACCAAGTTCTGATATGTTTTTACTCATCTAAGTGGGAACCTAGCCCCCTAGGGATTTAGTACCCCCACTTTTGGTGGAAGAGTTTTAGCTGTTTCAGCCGTCTGTTTTTCAGAGCTTCAACCTCCTTTTTTCCAGATCTGTTACCTCCCTTTCAGATCCATTGTAATCAGCTCTTCTACCTCTCAAATCACCTCCTGAAGATTTGTTTGGATCTACTTTTAGGGACTCCTCCTTGCCCCCTCCGCTTTTTGCTGATTACCTTCCTTTTTCCAGCCACCTTGCCTCTATCTCTTAGCTGTGATCTGCACCTCTTTTCAGCAGCTTTATCCTTTAGATCCCTGTCCCTTTTGACCCTAGATATATTGGCCTCTTTTTATGTGTGTTTTGATTAGATTTTTGCCCTCTTTTAGAGTAGTTTTGAGAGACCCACCTTTTTGGGATAGATTGATGCATGGTTAGCTGTTAAATGTTCTGTTATTTCAACATTATATACTGTTCTTTGCAGATTTATTTTCAGTTACGCAGCACACTTTTTCTTGCTCTCAAAACAAAAAGGGTTTTAAAAAATTAAAATTAACGCACACCACACACTGACCCTAAGTGAAGAAGCGCCTGGTTAACACCGCTTGGCAAAGACTCTAAAATCAATTGTCACTGCACCTTGTCTGCCCTTGACCTCTCTTGATTCTGTCCCTTTCTGCCCTTGTCGGTTTCCTTCTTCCTGTCATCATTGCGCCCCCTAGGCGCCTTTCCCGGAGACTTCTTGGCCTTCACCCTCAGTTTCCGGTTGATCGACCTGCTCTGCCCCGCCGTCGTCGAGCCAGTCCTCCTTCGAGTCCGCACTCCGACTCCTCTCCTGATTCATCGGGTTCTCCTTCTCCTCCTGGTTCTCCCCCTGCCACCTTCACTATGTCTGGTCCAGGGCCTAACGCTAGCGATTCTCCCGGCCCTAATGCCGGCGCGACTACTAGCGGAACCGCCACAGGAACTACCCCGGCCACCCCCTTGCTGCCGTACATTGCAGGCCTCAGCCTCCCCGATTTCAATCAATTGATCAATGACCCTATCCGCCACGATGTTGGTTGGCCTGCTATGCCAACCAAGCTCCCTTCCGACATCCCTAAGTTCGAAGGCCAAGCTAGAGAAGATCCAACCAATCATGTCCGATCTTTCCACATGTGGTGTTCCTCCAATTCCATTACCGATGACTCCATCCGTCTTCGTTTGTTCCAACGCACGCTTACCAGCGAAGCTTCTAAATGGTATGTTGAACAAGCCACCTCTTCCCATACCACCTTTGCGACCCTTGCCCAAGCCTTTTTGTCTTATTTCCAGCTCCCTCTCCGATACGACACTGGCACGGAGCTCTTGACTTCCTTCAAGCAATCCTCTTCAACCCGCCTTTCCGCCCATGTTCAAGAATGGCGAAGAAGACGGAGCTTATGTCGAGCCCCTCCCTTCGAAGATCGGGTTTATATGGACTGGTTCCTTCGCACCCTTCCAGCTCCCATCGGCAAAGATGTCGCCTCCCATTTTCCTCAAACCGAAGAAGCCGCCCTCCAAATAGCCTTGAAATATGACCTGATCTATGCAAAATCTAGTTATGTTTATACCGTTCTTCCTGACCTCCCCAGGCCCGGTGGTGCTAACGCCCCGGGGGCATCTCATTCCACCGACGGTATCATTGGAGCCCTTTCCCATCCATACGCTCAACCTCCTATGGGATATGGTCTCCCTCAGGGAGGGGCCAGCACCTCCAGCACTCTTCCCCCTCCAGGTAGCATGTATCCAGGATATGGCATGCCTCCTCCTTTTGCCCAACCTCTTGCTTACCTCAATGTTGCCCAACCTAACCATTACATTTATCCGCAGCCTGGTGCGCCAACTCCTCCAGCATATGCACTTCCATCTCCCTTGCCTCCTCCAAACCCGCAACAGCACTTACAGCCCCCTCCAGGGCAAGTATTTGCACAGCAGGGCGTGACTAATCCCCCTTCTTCTCAAAGAAGGCGGAGAGGCAATCAAAACCAATCTGCCCCTAGTACCTGTGGACCCAATTCTGGTGTGGACCCTAACACTGCCAACCAGCAACAGGGCACTCATCCCAAGCCGGACAGGCCGCTTCGCACAAACAAGCCTTGTTCGTGTTGCGGTGTTTATGGTCATTACACCCATGATTGTCCCCTCTTAACCTAGATGCGGCAAATGTGGGAGTCTCAAGCCACATTGCGCGGACAACACGCCTCCCCTCATGCTCCTCCTAATGTGGCCACTACCCAACCGGCTGTGTTTACTGATCCTTTCCCTCAGCAAGGATTCGTGGCTACCCAACCGCCTGATAGCCAGGTCGCCACTCCCCCTTCCCTTTCTGGTTCCTCTGATTACCAGATCCTTATTGTTGAGCCTCAAGATTGTGCTTTCTTTCATTCTACTTTACCTCATTTTCCTTTGTCCATTGCTATTCCAGACCCAATTGATCAATGAATTTAGTTAAAATTACTTTTAGAATGATTAACATGACTGACTTGCTAAGATTTATGATTTTTGTCATTGTAATGCATTTTGACCGGAACTAGCAGCAGAATGCAGACATTCCGTAGCTAACCGACGATTCTGCAGCTGTCTTCACGTTTGGGTATGTTCCAGGTGGCCTCTCAAGAAAAACCACATATGGGTATATTCCACGTCATGTCTACATTGTTCGTTGCTCACCATGAAGGAAGAAACGAATTCTGGATATGATTTTGGTACGTGGGAACACATTTAAGAAGGCAGACTTCTAATAGGACTGTCTTAGTCCAGATGTCCTTTTCTTTTTTATGCAGCCACTTCAAGAGTCCTAATGTGATTTCGATAAGGAAAGACAATGATCCTGGAATTGTTGCAAGTCTTGTTATGTACATTTGTTATATAAACACTTGGGAAACCGAGAGCTAGGCTAGATTTTGTTCTAGATTTTGCTTAGATTCTGTGCTACATTTCTGAAGACGCAGAGTGCTCTGTTCAAGTAATTTCTCCTTTAATGAAGCAGACAGTATTGTTTTGAAAGCGTTGATTTGATTTGGAGTTAGACTTCGTCTGGTGGTAGAGGGCCCCTGCCCCCTGTACGGATTTATTTGCGTAATTTAGATAAGTATCCTAGCTGCCTTTACGTTTTTTTTTGAAGTTGAATTCGTAGTTGTTTTCATTAGCTACTATAGTTATACTCGTTCTAAAAACTCTTCCAAAAGATTATGATAATGAATGGGAAATGGCTATAGTATTGTAGGATTTAATTGTAATCTCTTTTGTTCACCATCACAGTTATACTTATGCTAAGAACTCTTCCAAAAGAAGAAACTCTTCCAAAAAATCCTTATAATGTCTTAAGCATGATTGTGATCCTGAACGCTTCAGTTGTGTGTTTTTACTAAGTACCATAGTTGTTCTTGCTCTTAAAATGCTTTTCCAAAATATCATAATGATGGGTAGGAGATAGCTATGATATCTTAGTTTTTCATTGCTTTCAGTCTTTATGTTTGCATTTGCACTGAATTGTATAGTTAGGATTGTTCTAAGAAACTCTTCCAAAATACCAATCATGATGGACAAACAGACTGTATAATTCCATAGAATAATGCATGGTAGCCTAGTTAGGATACTCCGGAGTTTAATTGCACTTAATTCATGCTCAGTTATTTTGTTTTAAGTTTGATAATGACTTGGTAGTTCAGCACTGTTTTAGATTAGTGACATCTTAAGTTCATTTTTAGCTTAACTCATTGCATTTGCACTCCACATTCAATTGTCATTCACTGCGTATTAGATTACTTTAGTTGTTAAACTTAACAAAACAACCTTCATTATTTACAAACCTCTTCTTGTTCTAAAATCTATAATTGATTCATAACCATATGAACAGAAGACAATATCATTTTAAGGCCTGAAGTACTTCTGCAACTTCCTTATCAACTCACAAACAAACATTTCCTCAAAAGACTATTTTAAAAATCTATAACCTCTGAGTGAAGTGTAGTGTTATCAAACTAAGTTGCAGAATAGAGTTAGGAACTAGTCTTAAAGTAGAGATCTTATGATGGTATCAATGTTTTACTCCAAATATGCTTCAACAAATCTCTAATCATGGATAACATGTTTCATCATTATAAGTTAGTTGTTTAACTGTTTAGTTAGGAGAATTTGCATGCTTAGCTGACCATGTCTCAAGCTCTCTCTCAAAACACCTTTGATGAAAGAATTTGACAAGTTGAGTTTATGTTTTGAATCATTTGCTTAAAAGTCATTATCAAGCTTTGTTTTTGCTCAGTCATAGTTTGGATTTGATTCTGTTTCAATATCTGCAATTGCATTTGTCATTTGTCATCAACCAATTAGGTTTCACTCTGTTTTTTTAATCATTAGCTTCCTTCCACTAGCTTTCTAGTCTTTTTCCTTGTGAACATAAAATTGCCAAAAAGACCAAAAACATCATAAATCATCATAAAATACCAAAAAAATCACAAAACACTACACACAATTCATTAAGAAACAAGCACCTAGGTACATACAGTACACTTCACTTTAGCAGTTTACCAACCCTGGTTGACAATTAAATGAGCTCAATTTAGGAGACTAGATTGAGACCAAACATTTTTGCGTCGTTGCCGAGGAAAGTGAAAACTAGGTAACCTTTGTTTCTTAGCATCCAAAAACAATTATTTGCGTAGGGAGAGATATTCAAGGGGAAGATTTATAAGTAGCAGAGGCAGAAGTTTGATTTCTAGAACACCACTTGTTTCATCTAGATCCAGAGCTAGTACACCTTCAACTCATACCCATATTCCATCCTCTCCTGATCCTGGACTTCTAGAATATCTAAGGTCAACTATTCCATTAGAGAAACCTTCCACTTCATCCACTGAACCTGCCATAGAAGAAGATCTAAAAACTCCTATTAGGGACACAAACCTTTCCACTTCCACAGGAGAGTCAACCATGGCAGAAGAAGGAGGAGGAGGAGTTTTTAATGGAGAACACACACTATTTAGAGGTAGAGGTAGAGGAGAAGGAGGTAGAGGAGAAGAAGGTAGAGGTGCAGATGGAGGAAGAGGTAGAATAGGAAGCTCTTTTGGGTTCCCTATAATTGATGAAGAAACCAATACAACCATGAAAAACATTTCACCCTCTGTCCTTCCAAACTTCTATGGACTTAAAACTGAAGATCCTGAAACCTTCTTATTTGAATTTGAAGTGTTTTTTAGAACTTATGACTACTTACAAGATGCTCAAAAAATGAAATTATTCCCTTCAACCTTGAAAGGAGCAGCATTGAAGTGGTTTATGAGTCTGATCAGCAGTTCTATTAGAACATGGGAAGACATGAAACAGGCATTTCTAGAGAGGTATTTGGATTATTGTATGCCAGTTAATCATAAGGAAGAAGTGTTCAAGATGTTACAAAAAGAACATGAAAACTTAGAAGATTTTTTGGAAATATTTCATTACAACATCAAAAGAGAAAAAATGGAAAACCTAGACCAAGACACCTTAAAAGATCTTTTGTTGAAAACAATTAGGGATGAATGGTTGGATATCCTTAACATGATGGGAAAAGGGGATATATCACAACTCACATTACCTGAAATATCTGAGTTATGTATCAACCTTTCAAGAGGGAAATCTAAAACTGTCAAAGGTCCAAGAGATCCCGCTCTTGCAAGGGCAAGTAAGTTTGCTTCTGGGACAGTAAGTAGATCAGAAATAGGACACATGCTTGATGATTTTAAATCTGACATCTTAGGGAGTCTTAGTGAACAAATAGACACCCTTAAGATACAAAACAAGCAAAAGGCTGAATCTGATGCCTTGGGAATCTTTTGTCCCAAATGTAGAAAGAAACATGCCTTGAGAGAGTGTCCTTTGGATGTAAAAGTTGTAGAAACCCGTGTCATTTGTTCTGAAAAACATGAGACCAAGAATTTTCCTTCTCTTCCGGGTCTCAAAGCTGTCTTTCAGGAGGAAACTCCTACAGATTCCACAGAGTCTCTCAATTTTGTATCTAGAAGACCTTGGCAGGGACCTCAGACATAAGGATTCCATGATCAAATGTATAATCAACCTCCACCTTGGAATTCTTGGCAGCAACCTTGGCCTCAATTTCAAAATCAATCTCAATCTTGGGCGCAAGGAACACAAAGTTCCTATGGAAGATACTCTCCATACTATCAGTATCCACCATCCTATCCACCATATCCACATTTTTATCCTCAAAATCCTCAACAAAATTTTCCTCAAAATCTTCAACAAAATTCTCAACAACATCATCAGAACCAACCACATCAAAATCAACCACTTTCATTACCATTCCCTCAAAAATCAAATCAATTGCCTGCTCAACCCATACCAAACCCCAATAATAAAAATCCTCAGAACACATACATGATAGAAGGCCAATAGTTTCCAACTTATTTAATTACTCCTCTAGACCTTAGTGATGTTCAACTTAGGTCTGGAAGAATACTTGAAAAGAGGAAACCTTCTGTGATTATACAAGAACAAGATAACTCCGAGGAAGACTCTCTACGGGTGAATAAAAGTCTTGAAGGAGACACATCTTTTCAGGACCCAAACACTGAAAAATTAAAGCAAAAAGATCCAATAATTTCAACTCCTGTATTAGAGCAACCATCCACATCTACTTCTATACCTCCCTTTCCAGAAATATTACAAATTGATAGAGGTGTAGAAAAACAAATTATGGTGCCTAATTATGATTTCCTAGATGAGCCGAGAAATGTTTGCATTAAAATTCCATTATTACAATCCATCAAGGAAATTCCAATTTTAGCCAAAACAATAAAGGAGTTGAGCATGAAGAAAACAAGAAAAAGAATAAGAGAAACAAAGAAAATTCAACTGGTAGGAAAAATAGCAGACATTATGATGGGCAAGATTGTTATTCCAAAGTATCTTGACCCAGGAAATCCAGTTGTCAAAATTCACATCAATGGAATTGAAATTCAAAACACACTCATTGACTTAGGAGCAGCAATAAATATCATGAGTAGACAAATCATGGACAAACTGAAACTTCCTAATCTTCTCTTTACACCCACACTATTAAAATTAGCAGATAGATCTATGATCAAACCATATGGGGTAATAGAAGACATTCCAGTGTCCCTAGATTCTTGGGAATACCCTGTGGATTTCATGATCCTAACTCCTAAGAATAATCTAGGAGGCCATCCTGTTATATTAGGAAGACCTTGGTTGGCTACAGCTGATGCTTTTATTAGTTGTAGATCTGGTGATATGTACATCTCTAATGGTAGTTCAACTAAGAATTTCACTTTATATCCTCCAGCTAGGACAATTACAGATCTAGATGACACTCAATGGATAGAGGATGAGGAAGATTTACAACCTCTCTTCACAATTTCAGAAATTAGTGAAGATAATCAAATTATGAATACTCTAGAAAACTTTGAATCCTCTCCAGAACACAAACATGAATCATTTCAAGAGGGATCCAATATTGAGTTTTTGTCATCAAGGCAGATGTCTCTTCATTCTATGGACAAATTTGGCAGCTCTACAAGTGAGATTTTCCGAGGTAAAACTTTGAACATAAACAAGAACCTAGAAAAATCTCAACAAGAAGAGTTAGTCAAAGTATTACAGAGACATTCTTCTGCATATGCATGGGAATACACTGACATGAAAGGGATAAGTCCCAAGACTTGCACTCATCACATCTATATAGAGGGAAATTGCAAACCAATCAGACAACCTCAAAGACGGATGAATCAAAATCTTAGGGAAATTGTTAAAGAAGAATTGCAAAAATTGTTAAATGTTAATTTTATCTATCCTATTTCAGATAGTCAGTGGGTTTCTCCTTTGGTAATTGTGCCAAAGAAAAATGGAAAATGGAGGGTATGTGTTGACTACCGAGAACTAAACAAAGCTACTCTTAAAGACCATTTTCCCTTACCTTTCATAGATCAAGTGTTAGATACATTAGCTGGAAAAAAGTACTTCTCATTCCTAGATGGGTTTAGTGGTTACAACCAAATCCAAGTAGCACTTGAAGATCAAGACAAAACCACATTTACTTGTCCTTGGGGTACCTATGCTTACCGAGTATTGCCATTTGGATTATGCAATGCACCTGCAACATTCCAAAGGGCAGTATTAGGAATTTTTTCAGCTCTAATACATGATTGTGTAGAGGTGTACATGGATGATTTCACAGTTTATGGAAACTCATTTGAAGAAGCTTTAGAAAACTTGGAAAAAGTTTTAAAGAGATTTCAGGAAGCAAATCTTTCACTTAGTCATGAAAAATGTTTTATGATGTTTACTGAAGGTATTGTTTTAGGGCATCACATTTCAAGGGATGGGATTAGAGTTGATGAGTCTAAAGTTGAAGTCATATCTAACTTATCCATTCCAAGTTGTCAAAGAGATGTTAGAAGTTTTCTAGGATTTACAGGATATTATCGGAGATTTATAGAAAAATTCACCAAAATAGCATCTCCACTCTTCAAATTACTCACCAAAGATTGTGAATTCAAATGGACTTATGATTGCCAGTTAGCTTTTGAAACCCTGAAAACCAAAATTTCTGAAGCACCTATATTAAGGGGACCTAACTGGAAGTTACCTTTTCATATCTCGACAGATGCTTCCGATACAGCTCTAGGAGCAGTATTGGGACAAAAAGATTTGATTCCATATGCCATCTATTATACCGGTAAAAATTTGACTCCTGCAGAGTTAAACTATATTGTAACTGAAAAAGAGTTTTTAGCTGTTGTTCATTCCATAAACAAATTTAGACACTATATAACAGGCTATGAAACTTTTGTTCACACTGATCATTCTGCAATTAGATACTTAATGAACAAATCAATTACTAATGGCAGAGTTATAAGATGGTTATTGCTCTTACAAGAATTCAACATTACCATTCTAGATAGGCCTGGAAAAAAAAACACAGTAGCTGATTTCCTATCTAGACTCCAAAATATCAAAGATGACACTCCGGTTGAAGATCGATTTCCTGATGAATATCTTTTTGCAATTTCTACTCAAACTCCATGGTTTGCTGATATTGCTAATTATTTAGTTTCAGGAAAATTTCCTTCAATAATGAATGCAAGGGATAAAAGAAAAATCATTAATGATAGTGAAAAATATTCATGGGTTGCTAATGAGTTGTACAAGACAGGTCCAGATTTGATCATTAGAAGGTGTGTTCGTGAAGATGAAATGCCTGAGATTCTCAAGGCATGTCATGATGAACCTTGTGGCGGACACTTTGCAGATAAGAGGACAGCTTATAAGATCCTTAATTTAGGATATTATTGGCCATCCTTGTTTAAAGATGCTAAAGAGTATGTCAAAAGGTGTGACAGTTGCCAAAGGGTAGGGAAACCTTCTCCTTCAGGTGAGATGCCATTACAACCTCAGGTACACATTGAACCTTTTGAAAAATGGGCCTTGGATTTTGTAGGACCTATTAGTCCTCCATCGAGACAAAAGAAATACATATTAGTTTGCACTGATTATGTTACTAAGTGGGTAGAAGCTAAACCATTACTTGTTGCTAATGAATCATCTGTAGTTACTTTTCTTTTGAGGATATTTTTACTCGTTTTGGTGTCCCAAGGGAAATTGTTACAGATCAAGGAGCTCAATTTACATCAAGGCTAGTGGAGCAAATGATGGAGAGGTACAAAATTAGGCATAGAAAATCTACTCCTTATCATCCACAAGAAAATGGTCAAGTGGAATCTACTAATAAGGTCATTGAAGGAATCCTAACAAAGACTGTTCATTTACGTAGAAGAGATTGGGTAGATAGGCTTCCTGAAGCCTTGTGGGCCTATAGAACTACATGGAGAAACACAACAGGCCATACTCCTTATGAACTTGTTTATGGAAAGCAAGTTTTGTTTCCCATAGAGTTCCAGATTCAAACTTTCAAAATGGAAATTCAGCTAAGACTTGATTTAACGGAGGCACAAAAGCATAGATTGGAGCAAATCAATGAATTGGATGAGATCAGACAAGAGGCAGTTCAGAAAACAAGTCTAGTCCAATAGCAAAGGGCTAGATGGCATGACAAATACATCAAAGAGAAGAAATTCAAAGAAGGTGACTGGGCTCTCTTGTTTGATTCAAAATTCAAGGATTTTCAAGGTAAATTTCAGACACATTGGCTTGGGCCATATGAAATTGTTGAAATTTTTGATAATGGGGTAGTAAAAATCAGAACTATAGATGAAGAAGAGGTCAATTTTCTTGTGAATGGTCATAGATTGAAGTTGTATCACAAACCACTCTCAAGAGAAGAATTTGTCCAGAAGTTCCAAGAAAGCAGTGATGTGAAGTTAATGAAGAAGAATCTTTCTTCTTCATCAACTTGATTGAATTTTCTGAAGCATTTAAAAAAAATAAAAAATAAAAAATAAAAAATAAAGGTATAAACATGAAAACCAATCATTGATTGACATGTTTATACAGAAAAGATAGGGTGAAAATCAGAGTCTCTCTGACACTCTAACTTTTCCATTTTGTTTTTGCAAGCAACTGTTATAAAATCATAAGTTCAGATCCATAGTGCTTATGATCCATCTCATTTCATTTCACTCCATTCACTTATCCATCCATACTCCATTTCATTCATTCATACTCTACTTCATTCCATATTTCATTCATCTCATTCCATACTCCATCCACCTCATTCTCATGTCAAAATTTTAAGTCTGATGTCTTACTGCAATTGAATAATACATGTCATGGATTGCAGGGCAATTCTTATGTTCTTCCACTCCATTTCATAAACTGAATCCATTCCATTTCATCATCCATTTCATACATATCATGTCGCATCATCCTTCATGCCATATAACATCTCACTTATATTCCAAAAACACTCCATTCCATGATTAAAATACTCTACAGGTACATTCTGCAGCTTAACAGACATTCTGCAGCTGATCAGCCTTTCCGCAGCCAGACAGCCATTCCGCAGCTACAAAACCTGAAGGAATTAGTTAGCAGACATTAGAATTGCAACAAAATGATCCAGTGTATCCATGAATAAGAAGAATCAAGAAGGATTATGAAGACTCTTCCAAAGGAGAACAAAGAAGACAAAGACTACAAAAATCAAATGAAAAGCAGAGGTAACAAGTTTAGATTATAATGGCATTTCATAAAGTTTAGCATAGTTTTAGTTATGAATTGTTCGAAAAGGTTGTTTTGATTATTTTTATTGATCATGACCAATAAACCCTCCACAAACTTTGGATTAAAATATCTCATTTCAAATTCCATACCCGACATCATTTAAGCGGTTAAAATGGCTGAAGTGTTTGAATTCTTCACGTCACCCAACCAAATCATTCAATGATGATTCTCTTTCCCGTTGTAAAAATCTCCGCCGTCTTTTCAATCATTAATTCATTTCCTCCACCTCACTCTATTTACTCATTTCGTAACTACTTCCATCACTCCATTCTGTAGCCAGCACTTCATTCCGCAAACAGAGATATTCTTATCACCGTGAGCAGAGCAAAAGGGCATATCAGTCCAAAGTTTCATTGTCAACCAGAGGCATATCAATCCGAAGTTTGAAGCTGTTGTCACTATCAACTAGAGGCATATCAGTCCGAAGTTTGAAGCCATTGTCACTGTCAACCAGAGGCATATCAGTCCGAAGTTTGAAGCCATTGTCACTGTCAACCAGAGGCATATCAGTCCGAAGTTTGAAGCCATTGTCATTAAGAACCTGAGGCATATCAATTCAAAGGTGAGAGTTATTGTTTCAGTGGGTAGAAAGAGTATTAATCTGAACATTGAAGAAGCAATTATGGGTTTCATTGTAAGAACTGAACCAATGGGTACAAAATACCTAGAAGGCTACCCTCAATGTAAAGAAATGTGGCAACAGATAGGATGGCTACAATTTCTTGAGAAGTTTAATGGCTTCCACAAAGAAGTCACTAAAACATTTGCAACATCATTTCAAGGTCCTGAAGTTGAAGTGGGAGATGTCAAATTCACTATCACTGAAGTTTTCATTGCAGAAGCTACAAGGTTGCTTAGAAATGGAGAGAGATGGTTCAAAAACAGAGAATTCCATCATGAATCCTGGAAGAAAATTCTAAAATCACCAGGTATGGATGTCACTGTGTTTAAGAAAGGAATTCCGAGTTCTGCATTGAAAAATAAATGGAGAAACATACTACTTATTCTGCAAAAATTTATTACATGTGAGGGTAGATATGGCACATTTTATGTCTACCACATTAGACTAATAATGCATTTTATGGGGGAAGACTTAAACCTACCCTATTTCTTGCTTCAAAGTTTGAAAAAGATGGCTTCCTGTGTTCAAAGAAGGGTTCAATTTTTAGAGACAACTCTATACCATCATGGCTTGGTGAAGATTTTAATTGAACACCATTTAGCCAAAACAAATGATACATGGGACAATTTCTTGATAAGAAATCATTTTGAAGAGCCAAAAGAACCCTCACCTGAACAACAGCCTACAAGGAGAAGTAGAAAATGGAGAGCTTCAAAAATTGAAATTGACAAAACAGTTCAAGAAAGTAGTGAGGAAATCATCTCAGAGAAGTTGAATCAAATCAAGAGACAACTTAAGAAAGAGAAGGTAATCAAGAAATCTGCCACAGAGAAAGGAGAGGGATCTTCTCAGCCAAGAAGAAGCCATAGACTAAAGGGGAAACTAAGGAAAACTCAAATCAAACAAACAGGGGTGATAAATATAGAAGAGGAGGAAACATCTATTGAAGAAGATGTTGAAGAGGATTTTAATGAAGGAACCCCTGAAATTGACCCTGCTCAGCAAGAAGTCTATGAATATGTTGAAACTTTGGAAAGGAAAGCTTCAGAGAGTAGAGAGAGAACCCCTAGTCCTCCACTGTCCGAAATAGATGTGTTAAGAAGGGATAGGTATGAGCTGGAAATACTTAATAGACACATCAAAAATGAGAATGAAATTTTGAAGGAACAAGTCAAGCTCAAAACTGATATGAACTCAACCTTATCTCTACATATAGACAAAGTGGAAAAGGCTAATGAAAAGTTGAAGAAGAGGAACAAGAAGCTAATCAGGGCACTTACCAACTTAAGGTTCAAACTTGTCATCAGAAAACCCAGAAGATCTTTAGCTTCCAGGCAAAGGAGAAGGAGAGGATTAGATGTTCTTGCAGAAGCCTCTGAGTTTATAGGATAAGTTGCATGAGAACATGCAAGAAGTCAGCAGTGGGGGTATGTTGAGCCTCAAGATTGTGCTTTCTTTCATTCTACTTTACCTCATTTTCCCTTGTCCATTGCTATTCCAGACCCAATTGATCAATGAATTTAGTTAAAATTACTTTTAGAATGATTAACATGACTGACTTGCTAAGTTTTATGATTTTTGTCATTGTAATGCATTTTGACCGGAACTAGCTACAGAATGCAGACATTCCGTAGCTAACCGGTGATTCTGCAGCTGTCTTCACGTTTGGGTATGTTCCAGGTGGCCTCTCAAGAAAAACCGCATATGGGTATATTCCACGTCATGTCTACATTGTTCGTTGCTCACCATGAAGGAAAAACCGAATTCTGGATATGGTTTTGGTACGTGGGAACACATTTAGGAAGGCAGACTTCTAATAGGACTGTCTTAGTCCAGATGTCCTTTTCCTTTTTACGTTGCCACTTCAAGAGTCCTAATGTTATTTTGATAAGGAAAGACAATGATCCTGGAATTTTTGCAAGTCTTGTTATGTACATTTGTTATATAAACACTTGGGAAACTGAGAGCTAGGCTAGATTTTGTTCTAGATTTTGTTTAGATTCTGTGCTACATTTCTGAAGACGCAGATTGCTCTGTTCAAGTTATTTCTCCTTTAATGAAGCAGACAGTATTGTTTTGAAAGCGTTGATTTGATTTGGAGTTAGATTCCGTCTGGTGGTAGAGGGCCCCTGCCTCCTGCACGGATTTATTTGTGCAATTTAGATAAGTATCTTAGCTGCCTTTACGTTTTTGAAGTTGAATTCGTAGTTGTTTTCATTAGCTACTATAGTTTTACTCGTTCTAAAAACTCTTCCAAAAGAAGAAGCTCTTCCAAAAGATTATGATCAAGAATGGGAAATGGCTATAGTATTGTAGGATTTAATTGTAATCTCTTTTGTTCACCATCACAGTTATACTTATGCTAAGCACTCTTCCAAAAGAAGAAACTCTTCCAAAAAATCCTTATAATGTCTTAAGAATGATTGTGATCTTGAACGTTTCAGTTGTGTGTTTTCACTAAGTACCATAGCTGTTCTTGCTCTTAAAATGCTCTTCCAAAATATCATAATGATGGGTAGGAGATAGCTATGATATCTTAGTTTTTCATTGCTTTCAGTCTTTATGTTTGCATTTGCACTGAATTGTACAGTTAGGATTGTTCTAAGAAACTCTTCCAAAATGCCAATCATGATGGACAAACAGACTGTATAATTCCATAGAATAATGCATGGTAGCCTAGTTAGGATACTCCGGAGTTTAATTGCACTTAACTCATGTTCAGTTATTTTGTTTTAAGTTTGATAATGACTTGGTAGTTCAGCACTGTTTTAGACTAGTGACATCTTAAGTTCAGTTTTAGCTTAACTCATTGCATTTGCACTCCACATTCAGTTGTCATTCACTGCATATTAGATTACTTCATTTGTTAAGCTTAACAAAACAACCTTCATTATTTACAAACCTCTTCTTGTTCTAAAATCTATAATTGATTCATAACCATATGAACAGAAGACAATATCATTTTAAGGCCTGAAGTACTTCTGCAACTTCCTTATCATCTCACAAACAAACATTTCCTCAAAAGACTATTTTAAAAATCTATAACCTTTGAGTGAAATGTAGTGTTATCAAACTAAGTTGTAGAATAGAGTTAGGAACTAGTCTTAAAGTAGAGATCTTATGATGGTATCAATGTTTTACTCCAAATATGCTTCAACAAATCTCTAATCATGGATAACATGTTGCATCATTATAAGTTAGTTGTTTAACTGTTTAGTTAGGATAATTTGCATGCTTAGCTGACCATGTCTCAAGCTCTCTCTCAAAACACCTTTGATGAAAGAATTTGACAAGTTGAGTTTATGTTTTGAATCATTTGCTTAAAAGTCATTATCAAGCTTTGTTTTTGCTCAGTCATAGTTTGGATTTGATTCTGTTTCAATATCTGCAATTGCATTTGTCATTTGTCATCAACCAATTAGGTTTCACTCTGTTTTTTAATCATTAGCTTCCTTCCACTAGCTTTCTAGTCATTTTCCTTGTGAACATAAAATTTCCAAAAAGACCAAAAACATCATAAATCATCATAAAAGACCAAAAACATCACAAAACACTACACACAATGCATTAAGAAACAAGCACCTAGGTACATACAGTACACTTCACTTCAGCAGTTTACCAACCCTGGTTGACAATTAAATGAGCTCAATTTAGGAGACTAGATTGAGACCAAACACTTATGATGCACTCCGATCCTTCCCCGACCGTCGACCTTCACCTTCAAACTCGGTCTCGCCAGTACCCCAAGCCTCCTGCTCAGTCTGCCCCCGAGCCCCCTTCTTCAGGTTCTACAGAGCCTCTTTCGACATCCAGTGGCCCCTTACATATCCCTCAACCCAAAGTTGAGGTTCATACCAAGATTCCTAAGGGACCCCTACGTCGAAACGCTGCTTCCAGTCGAGCTACTCATTCGTATAGTATAGTAGACGATTTGGCGCAATCTCCTGCTGCCATTTCCACACTGGAACTCCTCCAGTCGTGCCCTTCCCAAAAGAAGGCTCTACTATCTGCCGTGGGCGCTGTAGATCCTGCTGATGACCAAATGATTGTTTTCGACGCTACTCAATCGGACCATCCTCCTCTCCCTCCTTCCGTCGCCTTCCAAATCCCAGTCAAAATCCGGAACGCCAACGTTTCCCGGTGCATAATTGATGAGGGGGCATCCACTTGCGTGATGTCTGCTTCGGTTTGGAAGCCACTCGGATCCCCTGAGTTGGCCCCGTCCACGATCACCCTTCGAGCATGGGACGACCATGCCTCCCAGCCCATTGGCCTGTTTCGTAATTGTCCTATCACCCTCGCTGGTAAGAATGTTTGTGTTGACGTCAAAGTCATCGACGCCCCGCTATACTACAACATTCTATTGGGGCGAAGCTACACCTATGCTATGTCTGCTGTCCCATCCGCGGTTTTCCGCAAGATGTCTTTCCCCCATAATGGAAAGATAGTCACCATTGACCAGTTGACATATCATGAGCCAAAATCTCAGACCTCACCTGAGACAACCATCTGTTCTGTAGCCAACAAGCAAACCGTCAATTCCTTGACCAGTGTCTCCCTCGGCATCTACAAAGATTCCTCCTTGCTTGGAACTTTCCCTAACCTTCCCCCTCCTCCTATCACTGATCCCAGCTTATCGAATGTTTGCATGATGCAATCGTCTCAGGCTACCCGTAAGCGGCCTGCCTCGGCTAGTCAGCAACCTCCCCCTCGCCCTTCGGAACCCGCTCCTAGACATTCATCTCAGCCAGCCGAACCTCCTCCTTCTGGCCCTCCCCCTACAGCTGGTATCCCTGAACCCCTTTATCCTCCTGGATCGGTTCCTCCTGGCCTTAACCATCTCGAATCCGTCCCTCCCGGTCATTACCCTGCTGGGCAGATCCATTTCCTAGCTCCCCCTTTCGGAGTATATTCTGTCCCCGTCATGGCCACCCTCTCTCTCCCTAACTTAACCTTGGGCATACCGGTCTGGTACATTGATCCCCCAGCCACCACCCCTCCTGGTCACCCCAAACCCTACATGGCTTTGACACTGGTTCAACCGGTCCCCCTCGCTTCCTCCGTTGCCACTGTGCCCCCAGCACCTCCACAGGACCCTTCTCCTGTCGTGACGGCTCTCGGGAAGAAAGGCAAAGCCCGCAAGGGGGCACCTAAAGACAAGACCACCACGACTGACCCGGCCCCTCCTCCTCCCGCAAAGCCTTGTGCCTTATGTGATTTCACCGATCATGCCACCCATGCTTGTCCCGAGTTGCCCCGTATTCAGCCCTTGGTTAAAGTCGCGTTCCCCGAGTCTACGGTCCCTGAAGCCTCCATTCCTTCTTCGTTCGTAACCAAGAACCCCAAGACTCTCCGCACCAACAAACCCTGTGCTTTGTGCGGCGTTCATGGCCATTACTCCCACCATTGTCCTCACTTGACGCATTACCGCGCCTCTTTAGAGGTGGTCCGAGAGTATGAGGTTGAACAAAATCAATCCCCCTCTCCCATCCTCGCGCAGTATGCTTTAGGTCAACCTGAGGATCCCCCCGCTCCCATCGACATTCCCCCCCTGATGTTCAGATGACGGAGTCTACTGTAACCATTCTTTACCTATCCTCCTCTGCGAGACACTTGGAGCCTAGCCCCCCTGCATCCTCCCCCGTTGTGTCACCTGACCACCCCTTTTCTACCCATACGCGAGATCACTCCACCCGTGTCTCTGTTGACCTCCGCAGCCCGAGTCCTCTCCATACTTCCGATAGCCCTCATATACCACCCTCTAGTTTGTATATGAGTCACAATCATCCTGCTCCTTGCACTCCCTCCCGCAGTTGCCGCCCGATGTCTTCTGTGCACTCACGCTGCCGTCATTGCCTCTCCTCCCCTCATTTGTCATCTTGTAACACCATTCCGCAGGACCCCCCATCCACACCCTTCATCGGTTACGCCGATGGTGCAAGTCGTTACTCCCGAAATCTAGCCTCAGCAGGTTGGGCCATCTTCACCCTCTTGCATGCCCTTGTTCTCTCTAACGGGGTCTGCATTGGTTCTACCACCAACAATCAGGCCGAATATGATGCAGTGTGTGGTCTCTTAGCCGATGCCCTCTTTCATCGCATCCTCCATCTGCACGTTCGTTTGGATTCCCTACTTCTTGTAATGCAACTAAATGGTGTTTATCGTGTGCATAACCCTGTGCTATTTAGACGCTATTTACGAGTGAAAATCTTGATACGTGCATTTGAAACCATAACTTTCAACCATGTACCTCGAGAACATAATCACTATGTAGATAGTATTGCAAACCATGTTCTAGATTGGAATTTATCACACGCATTTCATTCAAGACAATAACATTCATAATTATTACAAACGATGCATATCCATAGTATGTGTCACAAAAACATGTGTTTAGAGTCCATCTACTCTGATACATATGACATGCCCATAGCATGTTACAAAAAACTCAAAACTGGGGGCACCACCTACCCCTACATACACACTAGGGGGCACCACATGCCCCACACCTAATCACTATTTAGCGGATCCCGAGCCAATGGCTCTGCCCCTGCAGCCTGTAGATCACAAATCCCCTGACCGGCCATCGCCATGCGCCGCATGACCCCTCGCCATTCTGAGGGCAGACCAATACATGGCTCTATGTACTGGTCTTCTAAGTCCTGCCACCCGCGCTCTGATACTCCGGTTAGCAACCTTTCGCATCTACGGCGGATGTCCTCCAGAAGGGCGGCTGCATCCTCATTTTGCGCTGCTCTCGACCCACTCAGACCTGCGGCTCCAGCTGCTGCCGGTCGTCCCATATATCCGGCCGGTTTTACTGGTGCTATATCTGCATACCAAAAGTACATGAATCAGTACCCTAAACTACTATTCAAAAAACTTTAACATGCCCACACAAGAATAGCAATCTGTCACTTACCATCCGACCCCCAGACTCGACCAGGCGGAAGTGGCAGGTCCGGGTCTCCACAGTAGCTCATCCCACTATAGGGATAGTCGTCTATGTACAATGGCATCTGATCCCAATGGGAAAAGAACTCAGGTCGAAATACTCGCCCGACCGCCCCTCCTCCTCCTCTGCACAGTAGCCGTCCCCAACGACGCATTTTGGGCTCTCTCGGGCCCCCATCTGGAAGCTGTACATGAGGCCTCAAGTTCGGGATCTTTTCAAAGAAGAAGGTGCACAATAAAGTCCCATATGAGCAATCATGGTTCACCTGCCGCCTGCATAGCGACAATTGTCGCTTTAGCGACACCAACATCATTTGGGCCCACCCATAGTAGGTCCCACCCAACACATTCTCCATTATCATCATCTGCCCCCCAGTGATGTGATGGAGCGCCTGGTTGCCCAGGATACGCAGCACAGCTGCGGCCACTGCACGGGTTTCTAGCCTCTCTAGATCCCCGATCGGTATTCGAGTCCCCTTGACTTGGAGACCCGGTCGACAATGACGCTCCACAAACTCCATGATATGTCGCCCTCGCGGCAATACTGGCTGTGTGTTTCCCACCATCCCCAGTGGCGGGAGACCAGTTAGGAAATACACGTCCTGGACCGTCAGTTCGATCCTGTGCCCCTGCACTACAAAGACCTCTTGATCTGGATCCCAGTAACTGATAATCCGGGCCAATAACGGTTCTCCTGCTCTTGTCAAAGGGTTCTCCAAAAACTTTAGAACCCCAAACCTGGCCAATACACGACGAATGCCCTGATCCGCCTGGATCTCTGCCCGTAGTGTCCCCAGGTCTCTCTCTCTCTAGGTAACCCGTAAATCTGCCATACCTGCACAAACACATCATCTTTGTCAGCTTACAGATCGGGAAAACCATAACCAAACACCACAACCCAACTTCCAGCCATAAAACAGCACCAAAACCCCCTCATCTCCCAGGTCGCAGTTTTCTGCCCATTTCTGGGATAGGTCGCACTTTTTTTCCTGAAACCTGCTTCCCAGGTCACACTTTTTGGCCCAAAAAGTGCGACCCGGCCGTAGAGATGAAGGAGGGGCTGTTTCTAGAATTCTGGGCCCTAAAGTGAAAGTTTAATCCATCAAAATGCAAGAGAAAGGTTAGGCCTCTTATCTGCAACTGACAGATCTCGATTCCAACGGTCGGTTTGTCCG
This sequence comes from Pinus albicaulis, assembly GCA_034641835.2. Lineage (NCBI taxonomy): Eukaryota > Viridiplantae > Streptophyta > Pinopsida > Pinales > Pinaceae > Pinus > Pinus albicaulis. The sequence goes on along the minus strand of CM076580.1, from coordinate 1,075,551,107 downwards.
CTACGTTCACCACAAGATTTAGGGCCTTCTCTCCTCTCTACATTCACCACAGCAACAATAGAAAATGAGTGATTTTGGAGGGAAAACTGCCTTATTAAAAGAGAACCCCTATTTCTTCTTTCGACTGCTGCGACCACACCGTAGCCCCGTTTGACGAACCGTCTGCACCGTTGGAAAGCTCTCACCGAGCCCTCAAATGGGTATCTATTAGTTTTTTATGATCTGATACTTCACCAAGACACATTTTGTCCAAAAAGGGTCACTTCCCCTCTCATTAAAATCGAATTTCCTCACTTACGACACTTGTACTCAGGGCACCACTTTGCCTCCTTACTTGTCTTTGTTCGTGACGATTTTCGTCATGAGTTCCCATCCTGAACTCATGTTTTTATGGTCCCCCACTAGGCCTTTACTGTGTGGCAACACCATCGAGTCGCCCTTGCTTATAGCATCCAAGTTGAGTCATCATCGCATTCATGGAGTCTATCCCGAGTCCCTCTGTACCCCGCTATAGCCCTCCATCCTTCATTGCTTGATCTCTCTCTTGTGCCGCACATTATGACCTTCAGTCTCACTGTCCCCCATCCCTGATGATGTTGTGTCAGTCGCTGCCATGTCATTCATGCCCTTTATGCTCTAGCAACAAGCGAAGTCATCCATTAGCTACTCGATCCTTTCCACTTCACTATCATCATTAGTGTCGATCTGTTCCCGTCGCTCTACTATTTTCTCTCGTGCCTTAGTTGAGGATCTCTCATTGCCTCACCTATGGCGGACCTCCTTCTGTCGACATCAGCTTATTCATTCCAGAAGCCAGGTCTAGAGGGCGGTGTACCTTGGTTCCAGCTTCCACTCTTGTTCGGTGCCTCGGATCAGGCAAAGGGCTATCTCCTTTCCCTTTGACTTGATTGTTTCTCCAGCTCCTTTCAGCATGATCGAGATCCGTATACTCGATGGTCCAGTGATCCAGCAGCAGCTCTTGATGATTCCCCGGGTGTGTGTGAGATGTCTCAACCCTCATGCGGGGGTGGCCCTGCAGGTAGCCCCCCACATGCCCGGATGACCTCTTCATTGTAGCCTTCGATGCAGCTCCAGATATTTGATGATGTTGGCCGTAGCCACTTGCAACGCCTCTTCGACTTGCATGTATCAGTCATATTTTGTGAGCCCCTCCCCATTTACAGGGGGCATTTGGGTTGTTTTTCTATCTCATGTACTCGGATATTATTGTACAAGTCCTGGCTGTTATCCCAGGCACAGCATGTATATGGGATTCCTCATTATATTCTTATCTGGCTCATGATTATGCCAACTGTACTTTATGGTTCGGTCCCTTGTTTACTGGACACACTATTCTTTTCTACTTTGTCTCGGTGGGCATAGGTATGCCTCCCCCGCCACCTTCAGCACAGGTACCCTCTCATAAAAAGAGACTTGTTGCACCTGTGAGTCTTGTCTCCTCAGGGTCTAGTCCTTCAGCACACTATCTACCTCACCTTTCTCTCTCTGACTTCCCTTTTGTTGTCTGGTGATTGAAGTTCTTACAACGTACTTCGGTCATACGATTTGCTCCTGACACTCGCATGCTGGGGGGCAATCTGTTACACCATTTTTTGGTCATCTAACCTATCATCATTATATGGACCAAAGTACACCATGTAAGACCAATTTTACCCTAAGTAAAATTGCCTTCACTATGTTAAAACAGGAAACCCCAAAAGTAAATATTTAACAAACCTATATTTGTTTGATTTTCCTCATGGAATAATTAATTAAACCATAATTTAATTATTCCCAGTCACGTTTAACCCAAAATCAAAGAAATTAATTAGATAAACCTTTATTTATCTTATTATTTTCCAGGAATAATTATTTAAACCTTATTTAGATAATACTACTTGTTAAATATGACCAAATCACCCACAAATAATTAAATAAATCATTATTTATTTAATTATCCTTCAACCACTTCCTCAAATAATTAAATAAATCATTATTTATTTGATTATCTTCTAACCGCTTCCTTAAAAGATAAATAAATCATTTATTTATTTATTTTTAATGAGTGGGGATTTGACCCAAGTCAAATACCTTTTCCCTCCAACAAATATAATAAAATATTCCATAAAAAGTGGATCTAGATCTGGTTAACCCATGCACCAAGATCTAGAATGACTAATATTTTGTTATAAATAGGAGGTTTTTCCTACCATTCTTCACCTTTTGTTTCCTATTAGATCACTCTGGATCTATACACTTGGTCACCTTTTTCTACCATTTGCTGTGTGAGCTCCCTTTGAGTTCCATTCTTTGTGTGGGTTTCCTACACCAACAAGAGAGAGAGAGAGATTTTAGATCTGAAGTGCTGAGGACTTCCAAGAACCCATCCCACTGAGGAGAATTGGATACGCCTTCTTGTTTTCCTCCCGGGTGCCCGATTAATACAAAAATTCTTTCAAAAAATTTTCTTGTCTTGTCTATTGGTATATGGAGCAAACCCTTATTTTTTTTGCTTAATGTCTTTCCATGCATAGATCTGGTTTTTGCAGCTCCTTTATGTTCAACTAACCGCAGATCTGAAGATATTGGCAGCCACTTTTGTTGTTAGGGCTATTAGTTATGCGTAGCTAAAGTGGTTCTTTTTCATACACTTCGACAAAGGATTCATACTAACACATCGCTTTCTCTGTCACATAGAATTTGAGATATGAAATCACGGATGGTGGAAGAATGATATGAATCTTTCCAAAAAAAATTACCAACATTAAGGAATGTGTCATAATATACCTCAAATTCCACATGATAACGACAACAACAAGTGTCGTGTATGGTGATAGGTTTTACATACCATGGTTTTTGTTGAACAAAAACATTGATTGAGACATGAATTTCACGATTCTCTTCTTTGACCTTGTTGAACAACTCTATCTAAGTGGTTTCCAAGAAATGTTTTTCATTTTGTTCGTACTGATTTCGTGCTATTCTTCTTCGCATCACATCCCTTGCATTTGGCGAAAAACGTGAATTTTTCTTCCAATATTCATATATTGTTTTTTTAACATTTTCTCAAAGTCCATCTTTGTATGGTTGCCTACAAATAGCTCTTCAACAAGAGATTTCATCATTTACATCTATTTGCAATCGAAATTTCTGATGTTTGTGCAAAGTTTTTCATGATGTTCCTAATGCTTGTACCATAGATTTTACCAAGCAATTCTCTTTAGTACTTGATGAAACCACTACCATATGTATTTCTCTACGTACAACTGAAACATTTTTCTGTCTAGATCTTCTAATTGAATTTATAGCACTATTTATATTTTGTATCACATTTTCCTTCATTTTTTTATCTTTTGTTGATTTTCGAATACCCAATAAAGTCGTAGCTTCTTTTAATTTCCTTAATGATAGGAGACCTTTCAACATTTGGGCTTGAACTACCACATTTTCCTTTATGAAGTATGTATCAAAAATGTGTTTAACACGATATCGTATAACATGGTAAACTCTTTTATCTCCATATGTGTGAGTGTCAAGAATTTCTAACATCTCATCATCGACATTGATTTCATCTGTACATATTCGAATTAATTGTACATAATAAGTTTACATATTCAATAAAAAACTAAATTAATAAATATGTATAATTTCAATAATACGTGCATGTGTTCAATATATATATATATATATATACCTTGTGATTCAATTTCTTCACTTGAATTTCTTTCAACATTTTCACCATCTTCAATCATTGGTTCAATATCTCTTTCACTTCCTCTTTCAAAATTTTGTATCTCATCATCAATGTTTTGAGGAATATCTCTCTCTGTTTACATTGCAAAATATTTTTCAAATTAGTTCATCAAATAAAAATTAAGCTTCACATTTTAAACTAGGAAAATTTTAAATATCAAATTCATAATATTTACATTTACATACCTGTTTCAACTTCTAGTTGAGGTTGATTTCCCCTTTCAATATTTGAGAGTGCTTCTCTCTTTCTTTTGTGATATTCTCCTGTCTCTTCTCTACGTTCCTCAGGGTCTCTTTTTCAATCATATTTTCTCATGAAATTCCTTCGATTTCCCATGATAATAGAGTATGAAGTTCAAAACATTTCCTTCAAAAATTTCGAAAAAACTCAATTAAAAAAAAACATCACAAAACATTTAATTTAAAAAAAGCTCATTTTAAATTTTTTGCAAAAAATACATACTTCAATCCAAAACACTTTAAAAAATCTGAGAAAAAAATGTCTTATAAAATTGAAATGAAGCTCAAAATATTTCCTTCTAAGTCTTGCAAAAAAATTTCATTTAAAAAGTTAGACAAAACTCATTTTAAAAAATCATTATAAAAGATTTACTTCAACCCAAAACACGTACTCTAAAAAAATGTCACTTTAAAAAATACCTCCAAAAAATGTCCATTGAAAATTAATTCCAAATTTTTAAAAAATGCCACTTTAAAAAATACTTTAAAAAAACCTTTAAAAAAATATCACTAAAAAAAATACCTCCAAAAAATGTTCTTTGAATATTATGCCTAAAAATAGTCCTTTCGAAATTAAGCCTAAAAGGTTCCTTTGAAAATTAAGCCCGAAGCCTCTAAAAACAATGAAAATTAAGCCCAAATCCATATCTTCAAAAACAAATGAAGCCCAAAAAACATCCAAAAAATGTATCACATACCTGCAAGAAATTTCCTTTGAATTTAATGTCCTTTGAATGTACCTCCAAGAAAAGTCCTTAAACCCAAAAAAATCCTTTGCAAAAATGTCCTTTGAAAGTACCTCCAAGAAAATTCCTTAAACCCAAAACAATCCTTTGTAAAAATGTCCTTTGAATCTACCTCCAAGAAAAGTCCTTAATCCCAAAACAATTCTTTGCAAAATCATACCAAGACCTTTGCAAAATCAGACCAAATGTGCGAAAATATGCGAAAATAATGAATGTTTTTGTGGCAATTTATATTTCTAGAAATGTTTTTTTGGAGGGGCTTAGAAGTGATGTTTTCCAACCCAGGTGAAAAGTATGCAACCTATTTCAATCTGAACTTTTATAAAAAATTTGGTCGAACGTTTATGTCGTTAGACTTGACGGGCCGTCGGCACGAAAAAAATTCGATCGAATTTTTTTTTAAGAGTTCGGCTGAACTAAAACGTCTGCAATTACGCAGAGCCAAGCTCTAAATACATATCTTCAAATTTGAACTGATTAAAATCCATGGAACATTCTGAATTAACTGTCAAAACCAAGACAAGCATTTTCAGAATTCAGTCTACTTCAAGGAAATATAACTTTTATGGAATTTCATAAATATTTACTAATTTTAATTAATTTTGTAATAAAACGGGTGCAAACAATTTCTCAAGGTCATTATGATTAAGTGAAATCATAATTCTGTATCTTCCAAAATACACTGTAAAAAAAATTTAAAAAATTATGGTGCATTACATTTGTCTGTCATCTGTAATGGCTAGTTTTTAGATTTTTAGTTTATAACTTATATGTTAAGAAATTTCGTGCACCGCGAAACATATTCAAAGTATGCAGTCTTTTCAAATAGGACCAGTTCAAAAAATTCTAGTAATTATTATATGCATCAGTTGGCTTTGTAAATATAACGAAACCGAAGTAGACTCTGTCTAGATTGTTGTAACATATTTTGTTTCTAAAAAACACAAAGTTTCAAAGAATAGAACAGTGTATATTAACATAACTTCTTATGAATCATTTGATTGTTAAAAAACACACACGTAAATAAACGCTAAGTTGACATATCAAATGTGTATAAAAAAATTCCAAAAAATAATTAGTAGAAAGCTAATAAAATTTCCGACAACTTTTATTTTTATCGCAAAATGAAATTCTAAACAGAAAAATTGTTTTGGCTTGTAGAAGGTTGAAGAACAGAAAACAAATGAAATTATTTTCTCAAAAAAGGGCAAAAAGTGTAACCCAACTTCACATTTTCACCCCTAAGGAAAACTCCAAGAATAATGCTCAAGTTTCCTAAGTTTACATTTGAGTCTAGAGCCTTGGGCTTGTCCCTCAAATTAGTTCCATCATAATCTCTCTTCACCATAACTTTGTTTCCCTTCCGCTTCCCATCCAAAATTCCCCGTCTTTAAACTACAGTCTAAATTTGTATAATTAAAATAATAGAAATAGAAAATTTATTCACATCTGTGGTCATTATTTATTGAGAGTTTTATGTTTAAGAGTGGTGGATCATGATATGCAAATTTTATTATGGACCTAACATTTTGACTTAGTCAAATTTCATAAAAACAATTAAAATTATCGGTCACATTTTTTGTGGCTCCAAGTTTTGACAACCAGTTGTTTTTCTCATAATATTTTTGACCCATGGTTATTCCCATAGTATTATTCTTTCATGTAACTTATTTAAAGGCATAAAATTCAAATATATTAAAATACATTTTAAAAATTAGATAGATATATTAAAATATATTTTAAAAATAAGATAGATATACTAAAATATATTTTTTATTTTTAAATTTTGTATATATATATATATATATATATATATATATATATATAATTTTTAAATATGTGTAACTTAATATGGAATTTTATTTTCAAAATTTTAACCATGGACTTTTTTATCAAACACCAATAATGTAAATTTTGCAATGAGATACTTAAAAAGAAGTAATTCTAACCAAAGTATAATTCCGTTTAATATTTCAATAAAATATATAAGTTAAATATATAAATGAATGATATGTATATTAAAATATACTTTTATTTTTTGTATATATATATATATATATATATATATATATATATATATATATATATATATGAAAGATATGTAATTTAAACTATATTTTAAATTATTTTAGTATAGGCAATTTAATATTGAATATTATTTTCAAATTTTTAAATGTGGATTTTTTTAAAAAAAATTTCAAAGTCAAACACAAACTATGTAAATTTTATAATGAGATATTTAGAAAGAATTAACTCTTAAATATTTGTTTATCAATTTATAAGAATACAAATTATATATAAAGAAATTTAATTAAAAAAATAATTATTCAAAAATTAAGTAATAAAATTATTTTATTTAAAAATAAAAATAAAAAAATGAATTTATGAAATATTTATAAATAAAATTATTTATTAAGTATATCTTTTATATTCATAATGTGCATAAAATATGTTGTGAATAATTTATTTTTCACATATATATTAGTGTAACTATATAAATTAAATGAGTAATAAATGTGGATAAACATTAAAACACAACTAGTTGAGGATGGGCCTCGTCGATCAAACCTCACGGGGAGTGGTTGTACCCTGTGCTAGGGGATGCAACATGCTTAAAAATGAGTGATAAATGTAGATAAACATCAAAGCTCTTACATCATAGCACATCTCATATTTTCATAACTAGCAATTGCATCATATGTTGCAAAGGGAACGTCATAAGGCGATAGCATATGGAAAAATAGTATGGATGAAGACATATGTGAAATGTTACAATTTTAGTTGCAATATGTCAATTGAGGGAATGCTTAGCAGTTTCAACATTCTACTTACAACCTTACAACCCGTCAATTTATTTTTGCTTCACTTGCTTTTATACTGTGTACATCCTCTCCCATGAAAACTTATAATGATTTCCTATGATTTCTTTCTCTTTGGTGAATTTTCTTACAAATGTACCAATTCAAATAATAAGAATGTCGAAGTGATATCAACAACTACCAATTTTTTTTTTTTTCTACAATTCTTAGTAAGACGATTTTGAGAATAACTAACAAACCAGAGTGACAACTTGTTTTGGCTTTGGATATTTCCTTCACCATATTCAAAATTTCCAACCGAATTAACCTGAAAACTTTAAAAATCGACATAGACAACGAAATTCTATTTTCTCCTCCACTATACATAGTCATCACTTCCTTACACGTTTTTGGTTTACAAAACCCTTTAAGAGGATTTTAAGAAAAAACACTAAGCCAAAGTGACTACCACATGTTTTGGCTTAAAGGATTTCCTTGACAATCTTCAAGGTTTGAAGTTGTCTTAACCTTGAACTTTAAAAATCAACTTAGAAATATATATTTCATTTTCTCCTCCCATGTGCATTCTAATTTTCAACTTGTAGTTTTTGTTTAAGGGGCCATATTGAATCTAAATATTTGTTCCTCCTGTGTACATTCTGATTATTAACTTGGAGTTTTTGTTGAAGGAGCCATAATGAATCTAACTTTGACATTTTTTGTGCTAACAAAATTTACTGCTTTATGACAAATTTATGTGCTTCCAATTGCCAATTATGATAGATGTATGATCAATTTTAGTGTTGGATCACAACTTATACCTATTATATATCCTTTTTCTAGCTTTAAATGTGTGTGTCATTTAATGTTATCAACAAATATTTCAACATTTCTTTTTTAATCTCCATTTATCTTCGTTTTAATTCTTATGCATTGAATTTCTTACCCATATTTTATTTTACCATTGTTTTTTTTACTTTAGTTTAATAATATCACATATATAATAAGTGAAATAACTAAGAATGTCACTTTGGGAAGATCGTACCTCAGGAAAATATGGAGGCTAATTAGTTGTACAAGCCTTTGGCATGGTTAAACAATACCAAACTCACCACCTATTAGTATAGGATTGAATTAGGCATAGGAATATGCCTAGTACAAATGCTTTTATTATCTAAACAACTTTATTTCTGGTTCATACCCTTCTAGGGAACTAACTATCTTGGAAATTTGGAAATGGATGGTTTGTGAATGTAGGCATAGATCCTTTATTAAATCACTCTATGCCACAATGGGTAAAGGAGTTACTGCAAAATATGATTATTTTCTAATGTACGATCAATTAATTTTATATGTTAAATTTAATATTTAGAATTTCTTATATTCTATCTTAAAAATATATGAAAACTTGTTTCCATTTATATCTCTATATTATACATTTTATTAATTAAAATTTTGTATATATGTTTTTAGATTTAATTTTAAAAACTCATAAAAACAATTTCAAATAATCCATGTCTCTATATATAGTTTATTGAGAAGATATTAAGTAAACTATTGGTTTCCCATTTAGGAATCTCTATATATATTTTATTGAGAAGATATTAAATAAACTATTGGTTTCCTATTTAGGAATTGGATATCATATTCATTAGATTTTAATAGTGATATCCTTCTCCAAAAACACTTCTATAGAGGATGTTAATTAATAGTATAACAAATATAGTTAGATAATGAACTATTTTTAATGTAATTGTTCTCATTTTCTTATTAAAATTAAAATTAAACAAATTGCATTGTAACACTAAGTTATAACACTTTAATTAAAACTATTTTTACGTCGTAAGGCGTCTTTATTTGAAAACAACTTTCCTAACTGCCTTTCTGTCATAATCTGTACCCTTTGATCTTTTGTTAGACGATTGAATCGTCCTCAGCCATTGATTTGAATTGTGATAGTTGATAGTTGTAAAGCAGTTGCCAGGTAGTTGCGACTTTCCGTAGTCATCATCCTCCCTCCTGACAGCATCAAGGAGGATGGCTCCGGCTTGTAGCATTTTTTCTGAGCTGAGGCCATTGTAGTGGACTCACAAATACACCGAAGCCATTCGTCTCTCTTATAATCCCACCGGTTTTACAATCTAACATACAGCAAGCCTAGGCGCTCTCCACCTCGCTGAAATATCCGGCTTTATTTCATTTTAAAGCTACAATTTCAAGAACTATGACGATTTGTTGATCATGTTCGACTTCTCTTTCAGTTCCCGAGTACCAAAGGGCCCGCTCCAGATCTGATTCCTGAGTACACAAGTCGAATTTTCTTTTGCATAAGATAGAGAGAAGATTTGTTGTTTTCTTACTTTCTTGTTTTTCTTTTTAAATTCAGTGCAATCGGCCTGTGCATTCATGACATGAATGAAAAGGCTGACAGATAAGTGAGAAAATAGAAGCATAAACAACCTCGGGAATTGAATCCCTGTGTGCTATCTTCCCTACCTTTGAATGTCACCCGGTGCTAGCTGGCTTTGCTCGTTTTTTTGGTAGCGTTCGTGGTGCCCTGCCTCATCCTTTCGGTGGAGACCGATGGTCCTCAAATAGATGCATGTGGGCCTCTAGGTAAATATTATGATAGTCAAATCTTAGTCTTTTTCTACAAATGATTTCTAGTTCGCTACCCTACAGATTACCGAAGACCATCTGATAAAATTGTACAATTTTCTCCTACCTTTTAATGTCAGTCGGTGCTAGCTCGCTTTGCTCATTTGTTTTGGGAGCGCTCGTGGTGCCCTACTTCTTCCTTTCCGTGGAGGATAGACAGTCTTCAAATAGGCATGTGTGGGCCTCTAGGTAAGATTATAATAGTCAAATATTGGTCCTTTTCCACAATTAATTTCTAGTTCCCATCGATTTTTTTTTCAAAATATCACATTAAAGAAAACTCCCTAAAAAACTGATAAAGAAACTGTTTTGAACGGAAACCAAAACCAGTGATTGCTAGCCTCAAACCGGCATCTCAAATATTTTCTTTTAACGTAATATATTCTTTTAATGAGAAGATTGGTAAATTTCCTTGGGAATATTGGCCATGCACATGTACAAGTAGGACCTCATCTTAATCCTTTTGTTTTTTTGCCACTCGGACAAGCTTCATATGGTAAATTCAAAAGCATGAAAACCTCCGTCTTCGGTCATCTTCATTAAGCGTATGGCTTTGGTTGGAATTAGCGTGATTAAAATAAGCCCACTCATAAAAGATTAGATTCACTTCTCATGTCTTACTTGGACATCACTTACAAATTTTTTATGTCCTGCCATGCCATACACATGATATCTCAGGACTGTTGAAGACGGCTTCTGTCGGCTCATGTTGGGTGAACAAATCCAACAATTCAAATGGTTTTCTGTTGGTGTCCTCTAAATTCGGATTCACAATGCATTTATTTCTTATACCGTGTGATTCTTTCGGTTTTATATGCATGTAAAGTGGAGGATATTGGCTTTTTACTTAATGTACCATTTTTATTTATATGTAGGTAAAATGGAGGAAGTTGGTGGTAGCTATTTATAATAAATACCAAAATATAACATATAATGTGTTATAAATTTTATAAGCAATATCTTATTACTTAAGATAATTGAATTCTTGGTGTAATTTGATAACTATGAAATTAAAGATTGATAAAAAGGATGATCGAATTGTTGAAGTAGGTTGCTATTTATTTGAATTTTTCTTTTTGGCTCTCTCATATGCTACATCTAGTAGTTGTTCTCTAATGATGGCCTCATGGGAACCTCATCTCAAGAAGCTAATAAAGAGGAGTGGGATTAAGGAGAAGTAACCCTATTCTCTAATGGTGGCCTCATGGGAACCTCATCTCAAGAAGCTAGGAAAGAGGAGGGGATTAAGGGGAAGTAACCCTTGTTCTTTTTCTTGTGGAGTTTTTGAAATTTTAAGCTGTATTTTATATTGTTTATGCTCTTTTTCGACTATGCTCATTTTTGCAATGTTTCTTTTTCAATAATGATTCAGATTGCACACTTAGTCCATTTGACATAGTTGTGTCACTTTTCTGGTTATCAGAGTCTTCATAGATCAGTTATTTGATACACAATTATGTACTTAACCGCAGATTTCTGTTCATTATACATTACTAAAATTGACCAAAATCACTACAGATATCTTTCTTAGCAACTATTGGATCTCTTTAAGAATCTTATGGCGTTTCCTTTGCAACATCTGGTGATGGTGCAATTGCTAGTTATTTTTTTCCATAACTGACATTTATTTATTACACCATAAGACATTCCTATTTGAAAACAACTCCCCTAGATGTGTTTGAGCCATTGGATCAAATTTTAGATGATTGAAATGTTTTAGGCCATTAGATTCACAAGTAAATAGTTTTATATATGTTTTTATAATGTTAGTTTTTTTTCTTTTTAATAAGTTATATTGAATTTAGATTTTGGTGACTTTGTCAAATTACACAAAAATAAAAATAAAAATAGATTAAATAAAAAGTTGACATAATGTAATGAACATTTTAACTAGGTCAAGATACAATAAAAAAATAAAAATAAAAAAATAAAATAATACTAAACTATAAAAACAACCCATGGTATTCACGTGGAATGTAGTTTATCTAAAGGGGGGAATTAAGATGGCCTAACTCTAGATCTACCAAGAGCCAAGAGGGATCAAATATGTTGATATGCAAACCTCATTGATCCCTCTTATCAATAATATAGATCTAAACTAATTATTTTTAAATGTTTATAACCATTATTCTTTTAAAAGTTTACTTAATAAAATGTATCTAAATTTTCATACATCCAAATATACATATTTTTTCTAGTTTTATATTATTTTTGTTACAACTATTTTATTATTCAAAAAATACATGGTTTTTTTTATTATATATTATTTATGTTACAACTGTTTTATTATTCATGAGTATAAAAAATTAAATTAATAACGAAATTTTTTAAAATATGTGATCTTTTTAAATTTTCAAATTATTCCACACTACATGATTTATCTTGAGAAATAATTATGAATGTTCATAATTCTCATTTCTTAAGTAACACTAAATTTACCTTTAATTACTTAATTGTAATAGTTTGTAACTACATAATAGTTTGTAATTACATACATACTCTTTTGGATTTTTTTTGTCAATGAATATCAAATTTATTCCCTTAAAAAAAACTATATGCATATCTTTAATTACCTAATTGTAGCTAAAAAAATCTTACACGTTTTTTAATTTATAATCATAAACAATTTTCATATTATATGATGTCAAACTTACTCAACTTTTTATTATGATATTTTAAATAAAGTTTTTCACTACATAATTTTAGCTTTTATAACATTTTTATTTTTCAATTCCAAACAAAACTTACAAAAGAAGAAACCCACTCAGTCCTTACTGTAGGTTATAGTATGTGATTAACAATAGAGTAAGTTGAGACAACCCTAAGGGGTTTTTTGTATAAGTTTTATCATAACCTTTCCCACTGAGTCCTTGCTGTAGATTATAGTATGTGATTAACAATAGAGTAAGTTGAGACAACCCTAAGGGGATTTTTGTATAAGTTTTATCATAACCTTTCCCTCCATCCAATATATAATGTAGAGTCTTATGAAGAGAGAGTATATTCTAGTTTAACATAGTTACCAATGAAATGGGAACTATTACCTCAAAACGGGAACTCTAACAAAAAAAAACCATCAAAACCCCATGAAAAAACAACCGGAAAACAAAAAGTTGTATTCTAGAATAACCTTCTCTTTTTTTCGAGGTAAATTTTCAACATCTTTAAAAAAAAAATTATTCTGGAATAACCTTTCTTTTTTTCGGGGTAAATTTTCAACTTTTTTTAAAAATAGAGGTAAAAACCATTTTGTTTTTTGTGCAAAAAACATGCCGCAAATGGAAAGTATTGAAACCAATATTTTATAATAATAAAAATTTATATTAAAAATTAAAAAAATTAAAAATGAAAAAACCATTTTAAAATAACTAAAAAAACAAAATTCATTATATTTTTTTAAGGTAAAAAGTTCAAAAATTAAAAAAAAACAAAAACAAATAAATAAATAAATAAAAAGTTAAAATTGAAATTAAAAAATATATTAAAAATTGAAAAAAAAAAACAAACAAAAAATTTAAATAAATAAATAAAAAATTAAGAAGAAAATTTTACTAAATAAAAAAAAATATATATATATTTTTTAAAATAAAATATTAAATTAAAAAAATATATATAATTTTTTATTAAATTCAAAATATTAAAATGAAAATTAAAAATACAAATTAAAAATTAACAAAAAAATAAAAATAAAAAACATTACTTAAATTCAAATTAATATTTCTTTTAAAATTAATTGAAAATAAATAAATTAATAAATTAAAAAACCATTATTAAAAAACAAATAAATTTTAAATATAAACAATAAATTAAAAATATATATACTAAACTTTATTAAATAACAAAAAACATGTTATTAACATAAAAAAAAATAAATGTCAAAAAAATATATAAAATTTTAATACATAAATAAATTGATAAACATATTGTAAAATAAAAAAGAAAATTAAAAATAAATTGTCACAGTCATTTACAATCAATTTATCACAGTAAAAAAAATAAATTTAAAACCATAAGTTTAGTTGTCTCAATCTGAGAATAATTCAGATCCTACAACTTTAAAACTCTTATGTCATAGCACTATTACAATTATAAACAATCATTCACATGTACCAAAATAGATTTATATATATTCAAGTTTCGAATGGAAAGTCTATGGTCTTATGTTTGTTATGTCACAGTTGAATCATGGCAGTCGCTATGGATGTTGTGATGTTAATGCTTGTCATATTTCTTTGTACTTGGTGTGAATTTTGCTATGCGGGACACCTTTCGACTAAATTCGTTTGCTCCTGCATTACTCATCGGATTCCCGTACCATGATAATCTTAATTATCTAGTCCTGCTTGGACTGATATCTTGCCACATGGCACATGGTTCTCAACGACGAGGCATGTGCCTCGACCTTTCTGCATCTGCTATACAAGGTTATTAACTCTATTGACAGGTGTAATCAATTCTCGAGTTGCCTCAGTGAACGCGAGGGAAATCAGCGGTAACTCTCCCGCCTGTCGACCTGGAATGCCATTGTTTCGCTCCTCCATCGTGCTAGCAAGCGGAGCTTCCTCCCCGCTGGTCTGACGGATTACTTCTGGTTTATATGGTAAGCTTTCCAGGCAAGCTTCGCCAAGATTTTTTTGTTTTAATTGGTTTGGTTAAGATTCTGCACCATCTATAGGATTGATCTCTTGTTCTCCGAGACTTCACCCTGGTGACATAGGTTGATTTGCAGGTTTTGAGCGCTCTACTCGTTATGGCGCGGCTTCCACTACTCTGTTCGAGAGCTTTAACCTGCAACGCCACTTCGGTGGTAATACCTATAGGTAAAAAGCATACTTGTCTTTTTTTATCTATCAGTTCAGGGTTTAAACTCCGGCTATAGCATATATTCTGGGTTAAGTTTTCTTACAGGGCCGTGTCAGTTTTCTCAAACCCCTTTTTTTTGTTTTCCAGGGAATACACAGGGTATGTGGGGTCGGCTCTCTGTCTACAGGTAACGAAACGGGCCAATATTTTTATCCCGTTCCGTGTAGCCCTCTAACCCGTATATGTCTGTTTTATGAAGATATAGTTTCCTCCGGTTTCTCACTGAACTATTTACTTGCAGGTTAAACCAACCCCAATCTCTCCTCCTCATGGTTTTTGGATTCGTTCTAGCGATTAATTCGACTCCACCTTTACTCGCAGGTACCCCTTTCTGCAAAAGGATGGAAGCCGTGGCTTCAAGGGCTTGCTCAGGATCATGTTTTGATTTCTGGGTTACACTGCCATGATTTAGCATTTCTATTTTTTTTCCTCGTTGACTCTGCTGAGTCTAAGGTGTAAATGCACAGTTCACTCTTTAAGTACAGTTTCTAGTTATAACTTATGGGTTTGGGCATGCCTTCGAATGGTGTAATGGTCCTTTTCTTTGGATGGCTATTCTCATGGCCGATTCATTTCATTATTCTAGTCTAAAATGTCAGAGTATTCTGTGCCAAGTGTTGTTGATTCAGAATTCTTTACCCTTTCTCTTTTGATATATGTCAGGCACGCGGAAGTGCTTACAGTATTTTTATGCATCTTCTCTTTGTTAAAGAACTAGCCGTAAATACTACTATTTTTCTTTTGTTTATTCGTCCGCGGCTACTTCCGCTGGAACATAATAATTATCATGCAGATGAGTACTATGGATTTTCTTCTGAGGGTTTTTTTTTCTGTAGCACTTGATTCTAGCTATCTCTCACCATAGTATGATGACAATGTACAGAGTACTACCTTAGTTATGCTGTGCAATCTCTTTTATGGTTTCGTATATTAATTATATACATGCTTTTTGTCACAGCAGTGTTCGTCATTATATGCATTGAAGTTTTTTTGAATGAATCTGTATGTTTTTGGCTTATATGTAGTTAATTTAGTCCTGCAAAGAACTTCTCGGCGCTTCTTACACTATGACAAAGAGAGAAATTATTATTAAGTACAGTACTAATCATTGTTAGTAGAAGTAGTCGTTCTGTAGATGTAATTCACTTTAAACTCCATGGCTCCAGCCCGCCATTTTAAAGGCTGTGTATAATTTATATTTAAATGAACAGGAGCAGGGTAGGGTTTCTGACCCAAACCCAGCTCCACAGGTTCGGTTATGGTTTTCATTCGGTGCTACTATAGTGATTATGTATGAAGAGGGTGATACTTCTGATTTCTCTATTGCATGTATAGCAATTTCTTCCCTGTCTTTCGATTCTAGTTATAGAGTTACTTTTCTCTTTGATTTCTAACTTCAGTATTATTCCTTTTTAATGTACTTCTAGTTTCCAGTTCACTTTACAATTATGTTAACCAATTTCACACAATTATTTTTCTTGTAGTGAAATGCACATAGTCTCTATTCTGTCGAACTATAATTACTTAGAATAAAAGAGAGAAATTCCTATTCCAACAGTTTTTTCATTTGATTCACTTCGCACTTTTGCAGAAAGTAAATAGATAGTTAATTCTATTACGAAAACCTTTTTTCCACATCCTAGTGGTATTTTCATTCCAGGTTAGCTAGTAGCTGCCTGTTTTTCCACAAAATACATACAATACTATCACACACACAGAGCTTTGCTACTAGGATAGTCTTTACTCTGTAGAAATCAAGAACAGTTTAAGTTCCTTTAGCATTTTAATAACAAGAAATGACAGACAGTTAACCTGTAATTTACAGAGTTCCAGATTTTAGATACTTATCTTATCAGGAACAAAATCCATTTTAAACTGTGGTCCTCCCAACCATCAAGAGAGGCAATGACGTCCTCCTCTTTGACGTCCTCCTCTTTCCCCCTAGCTCCAGAATTCTGGACGGCGCCATGGGTAACAGTGTATAACCTTCATCTGCTGTGACCTCAGGATGGCCAATCCAGTCACCTGACAGGTATTCTGGCTCACAAGGGTTGCAAAAGCTATTCTCCACTAGTCTTCCACCCAGCTCTAGAAAATACTTCACCTTAAAGCCAAATTTTAGAGAACCCCTACCCCTCTCCTGGGATTCCCTTTTATCCCAAAGGGTAGGTAACTGCTTTTCCAACTGTTTCCAACCACCTCCTATTCTTAGAAACTTCACCAACAGTTTAAGGGGTTTTTTCCTTTTCATTCCCTGTTTCACTTGTTAACTCAGTAACAAAATAAATAATACTTTTGTATCATGAAAAATTACAACTAAGTTTTTTTCTTGTCAAGAACAATAAAAGAAAATAAAATAAAAAGTAATTAAGCCAATAGTCTTTTAACTAGTTGTAACTAGTTTATCTCTTAATGAGGCTGTCACATAAATAAAAAAAATAAAACTAAAAAACATTTTTAAAATTAAAATTAAAAATAAAACAAAAAATTAATTAAAATTAAAAATGGGGAAAAATAAATAAATAAAAATTATTTATTAAAAAAAAAAAAACAATTTAAAAAAGAAAATTAATTTAAAATATAAAAAATGAAAATAAAATAAAAAGATATTAAATTTCAAAGTTTAAACGTTATATTTTATTCAGTTAAAAAAAAAAAAAACATCAAAAAAAAAAAAAAAAACAATATTAAAAAAAAACAAAAATAAAAATAAAATAAAAAATAAAAACATATTAAATTTAAATCAATTAAAAAAATATAACATTTTATTAAATAAAATTAAAAAAAAAAAAAAAAAAAAATTTTGTTAATGAATTGGCCCCCCGGCCCAGGTGGCGGCGAAGGCCGGTCGCTGGGCAAGCGGGGTGGCTGCACGTAGCCCCCCGCCCGCCCTCACAAGGAGTGGTTGTGTCACGCCCCCATCTTGTGCACCCTTGCTGGCGGGTCGTGCGGCACCGGCTAAATGGCCCCCTTTCGTTTTTGCCATCTTCCGGACTACGCCTTAACTTATTTTTTTAAGTGTTAGTCTTCACTTGTTAATTATGTTTTATAGCGAAAATATAAAACAACAACCACAATTCAGAAATGCACCAAACAGATTTGAGAAAACGCAATTTTATATATTAAATATCATAAAATTGTCTCGCTGGATTATACAAGTCGAGCGCCTGTTTTTACAATGAAACGTGCACGACTCGGCCCGTGACCGTTCGGGCGGGCAGAGAGTCACCCGACTCGACCTGCGCTCGTGTCGCGGCCGCCCGTCGTTACACCCGCACGCCTACTACCACAACCCGACTCTTCGTCCGTTGATACGCGTAGTGCGTCGCTGCCCCGACGCGCCCGTCGTTCCTTGCTGCCGCCCGGTCTACCGCAGCGCCTGTATCACAGTGTGCCACTACCGCCGCTCGCCCAAGTCTCCGTTGGCTCGTTTCGTTGACTGCCCGCCCAGCGGGCGCATCCCTCGCTCACGTCGCAAGTCCTGTGCTGCGGTGAACGCTTGGATGGTCGTCGTTCGATGCTCCAAACCTTCGCTCACCACTTCGTTTTTATACCACGACACCAAGTCATGGTGGGGCGTCGGTGACCCGTCGTGGTCCCGGGCCGACCCCCTCGTTTGGCTACACGCGCCCGTCGTTCGTATCACAACCGTCGGTCTCGTTGGTGTCGTGCCGTTTCAACCCCGTGTCTAGAATTGGCGTTTCGTCGTCGCTATAACCGTTCTCAACCGCCCTTGTGTAATACGACTGAGACGCCGTGTGGGCGCGCCCGTCGCCGTGGCGCACGCCCGTTTATCGAATCGTTCATGAGTGCCCGTGAGGGGAGCCCGACTCACCCGAGTCGTGGGCGTCCAACTCGTGGGCCTGACATACTCCCCCACCTTGAGTCATTGACGTCCTTGGCAATCCGATAGATCTCATCAACTGTTCGTCAAACTCTGCTATTTCTTTCTTCCATCTCCACAGCGTTTCCTCTGGTTCCCAGCTTGAATCCTCCGGTCGATCTTTCCACTGAATGAGAAATTCTCTCCGTGCATTGCCCGCAACTCCTGTTGTTCGAAGATCAAGGATCTTCTCCAAAACTATGTCTGGTTTGTCAATGATCATCGCTGGTCCCCTCGGTGGTGCTGCTCGATCTGGGTCATCAGCATCAAGTTTGCCTCTCTTCAGTTGACTTATGTGGAAGACATGGTGCCTGGCATGCATATGGTCTGGAAGTTCCAATTCGTATGCAACTTCACCAATCCTCTTCTTTATGCGGAAAGGCCCATCATATCGTCTCGTCAAAGATCTAACAGTCCCTTTAGGTGGCTGAAACTGATCTCCGGTGATCCTCAGATAAACCTTGTCTCCAACATCGAAGTGTGCATCCTTTCGACCTCTATCTGCCTGTTTCTTCATCCTTTCTGTAGCATCGTGCAGACGCATCCGTGCTATCTCCAAGTTTTCTTCCCATGCTATCAAGAACCTTTTGGCATGGGGGCTCCTGCCAAATCCTCTTGGTAACACCGTATGCGGTGCAAGCGGCATCTGTCCATTGACCAATTCGAATGGAGAATACCCCGTTGCGGAACTCTTCTGCATATTGTAGCTAAACTGAGCAATATCCAGGAGTTCTGGCCAACTCTGCTGATCAGCCGTAACAAAATGTCTCAAGTAGTCCTCCAGCAATGCGTTTATCCGTTCGGTCTGCCCATCTGTCTGCGGATGGTAACTCAAACTTTGCAGCAATTCTGTCCCAACTAGCTTGAACAGGGCGTTCCAAAACTTCCCTGTAAAACGTGAATATCTATCAGATACGATACTCATCGGTATCCTCCAATACTTCACAACATATTTGAAGAAAAGCTCAGCTGTCATCTCTGCCCCACATGGTAGCTTCGTCGGAACGAATGTAGCATACTTGGAAAAACGGTCAACAATGACCATGATCCCGTTATACCCCTGAACCATTGGTAAGTGAGAAATGAAGTCCATAGAGACACTTGCCCATGGTCTCTTCGGAATCGGCAAAGGCTGCAACAATCCTTCCTGTCTATGAGTATCTAATTTGTCTTGTTGACAAATTATGCACGTATGTACATACTCCTCTACTTCCTGCCTCATCTTCTCCCAGAAGTATCCCCTCTCCAATAATGCCATAGTCCGACGTTGACCCGGGTGGCCAGCCTAAGTTGAGTCGTGGCATTCCTTCAAAAGGTGCCTCCTAAGTCCCGATGACTTTGGAATGTAAAGTCGGTCTCCATAGAACAAGAAGCCATCCCGTAAGTAAAACTTACGTGTCTTCCCTTCCTTAACCTGCTTCATGATCAACTTCACTTGTGTATCTGTTTCCACGCTAGCTCTAAGTCTCTCTTGCATCTCCGCAGGCATATTGACCTTGCTTCTTGTCATATCAGCTCGGTCTTCGGCTTCCAATGTTGCTAGCTGTGCCTTTCGACTGAGAGCATCTGCCATAGCATTGAGCTTCCTTGGTTTGTACTCAAGAGTCATGTCAAACTCAGCCAAGAAGTCTTGCCAACGTGCTTGTTTCGCTGACAGCTTCAGTTGTGATGCAAAATAACTTGCAGCAACGTTGTCAGTCTTGACAATGAATGGTTTCCCAACCAGATAATGTCTCCAGACATGCAGACAATGAATGATGGAAGTCATATCTTTTTCATGAACCAGATATCTGCGCTCTCTATCCTGCAACTTTCGACTTTCATAAGCCACTGGATGTCCATCCTGCAATAGAACCCCTCCGATTGCAAAATCTGAAGCATCAGTGTGAACCTCAAAGGGTCTCTTGAAATTAGGTAGCCTCAGTATCGGTGTTGTCACCATCCTTCTCTTCAGCTCTTCAAAAGCTTCATGACACTTCTTAGTCCAACTCCATCGTTTCCCCTTCTTCAAAAGGTCTGTCAGTGGTGCAGTTATCTTGGAATACCCCTCTACAAACTTTTGTTGGTAGTTTTTCATTCCCAAGAAAACCCTCATATCATGGACATTCTTCGGTTCTGCCCAATCCTCAATGGCCTTGATCCTACTCGGCTCCATCCGTATGTAACCCGGCCCAACAATGTGTCCAAGGAACAGAATCTCGGTCTGAGCGAACATACACTTGGATTTCTTCAAGTATAACTGATGTTTCTTCAGTGCTTCGAAGACTAATGCCAAATGCTTCTTATGATCCTCCATGTTATCACTGAAAATAACGATGTCATCCAAGTACACCACCACAAAGGTGTCAAGGTGTGGACGTAGTACGTCGTTCATCAAAGTGCAGAACGTGGCTGGAGCGTTGCACAACCCGAATGGCATGACTAGGAATTTGAAGCTTCCATATCTCGTCACTATCGCGGTCTTCTTCTCGTCTCCTTCAGCTATCCGCACTTGATAATACCCCTGTCTCAAGTCCAGCTTGGAAAACACTCGGGCTTTCGCAAGCTTATCGAAACAATCTGCTGCTAACGGTAGAGGATATCTGTTCCTTATCATTTGCTTGTTCAACGCACGATAATCACAGCACATCCGTAGTTCATTCGTATCCTTCTTTCGTTGGAACAATACTGGAGCACCATACAGGGACCTTGAAGGTCGAATGAAACCTGCTTCGGCTAAGTCCTTCAGCTGCTTCTTCAACTCTTCCAATTCCGGCCCTGACAGTCGATAGGGAGCTTTGGCTGGAGGTTCCTTCCCTGGCTCTAGCTCAATGGCATGGTCCACTGCACGCCTTGGTGGTAGTACTTTCGGAAGCTCATCAGGCATAAGATCTGCATATCGCTCTAGCACATCGGAAATCTCAGCAGGAATAGGCGTCCCCACTCCATCAGTCTCGACTCCTCGGATGACTGTCGCAAAAGTTTCGATCCCTGGATCCTTCATAGCTTTATTCATACTTGGTGCAGAAATGTACTGCACACTCACTTCCCTACGTTGCGCATGAGTAGGTATAGTCCACCATCGTGAGTCCTTCCATATAACTATCTCACTGCTAGAAGGTGAAACAACCACACGGTTGCCCTTCAAAAAGTCCTGCCCCAATATCACGTCAAAGTCGCTCATTTCCATCACGGTGAAGTCCAGAAAACCTTGCCAATCGCCAATACGAACCGGCACTTCGTTTGCCAAACCCGACACTTTAGTCCTGGAGTTCACTACCTTTACTTCCGCATCATTGGGAACTAGTTGCAGCCCAACTACCTTCGCTACATCTGTCGACATGAAGTTGTGTGTGGCACCTGTGTCCACCAGTGCTTGCAGATTCTTGCCTAGAAGCTCTAGGTCAAGGAACCCCAAGCTATGCAACCAAGCTTCATGATAAACCTCTGACTGCATACATACCTGCTTACGGTAGCATTTCTTGCTGGCTCCGATACCATTTGTCACGCCCCCATCTTGTGCACCCTTGCTGGCGGGTCGTGCGACACCGGCTAAACGACCCCCTTTCGTTTTTGCCATCTTCCGGACTACGCCTTAACTTATTTTTTTAAGTGTTAGTATTCACTTGTTAATTATGTTTTATAGCGGAAATATAAAACAACAGCCACAATTCAGAAACGCACCAAACAGATTTGAGAAAACACAATTTTATATATTAAATATCATAAAATTGTCTCGCTGGATTATACAGGTCGAGCGCCTGTTTTTACAATGAAACGTGCATGACTCGTCCCGTGACCGTTCAGGCGGGCGGAGAGTCACCCGACTCGACCTGCGCCCGTGTCACGGCCGCCCGTCGTTACACCCGCGCGCCCGCTACCACAACTCGACTCTTCGTCCGTTGATACGCGTAGTGCGTCGCTGCCCCGACGCGCCCGTCGTTCCTTGCTGCCGCCCGGTCTATCGTAGCGCCCGTATCACGGTGCGCCACTACCACCGCTCGCCCAAGTCTTTGTTGGCTCGTTCCATTGATTGCCCGCCCAGCGGGCGCATCCCTCGCTCACGTCGCAAGTCCTGTGCTGCGGTGAACGCTTGGATGGTCGCCGTTCGATGCTCCAAACCTTCGCTCACCACTTCATTTTTATACCACGACACCAAGTCATGGTGGGGCGTCGGTGACCCGTCGTGGTCCCGGGCCGACCCCCTCGTTTGGCTACACGTGCCCGTCGTTCGTATCGCAACCATCGGTCTCGTTGGTGTCGCGCCGTTTCAACCCCGTGTCTAGAATTGGCGTTTCGTCGTCGCTATAACCGTTCTCAACTGCCCTTGTGTAATACGGCCGAGACGCCGTGTGGGTGCGCCCGTCGCCGTGGCGTGCGCCCGTCTATCGAATCGTTCATGAGCACCCGTGAGGGGCGCCCAACTCACCCGAGTCGTGGGCGTCCAACTCGTGGGCCTGACAGGTTGTTACCTGTGCTAGGAGGATGCCACATGCTTAAAAATAAGTGATAAATGTAGATAAATATCAAAGCACTTACGTCATAACACATCTCATATTTACATAATTAAAAAATCATAAAATTTGAATAAATTATAAGTTTATTTCAAATTATAATTATCAATGTCAAGTCTCACTAGCACAACTAGTTGAGGATGGGCCTCATGAGCAAGGGAACCTAGGATCAAACCTCATTGGGGGTTGTTGTGCTCCAATAGGTTCAGTGTGATCCGGAGTGACTTTGACAGCTTAGATGCCCAGACTCCTCAAGCCACAAGTCAAGTTTGGGTCTTAACTTTTACACCCTCATTTTATTATGGAGATTCTAAACTTTTAAATAAGCATTGGTACAACACCATGACTTACTAATACCATATGCCAAGGAAACCATAACTCATGTTCATATGACACACTTATATGGTTTTATTTTTTACCCTTTATTAATAAATTTAATTAAAGAAAATAAAAGACATACCTACTTTTGAGATAAATATCTATTTTTGATCGTGACTACTACTACATATATTCTAAATCCCTACTACCCAATTAATAATTTGGAAACCCTACTCCAAAATAAATATGTCTATCAACATAATTAAATGGTAATTATAACATAGACTTAATTTGTAAAATAGTTTTTTTGCATTGTAATGATTTGGAAGTCAATGACACCATATAAGCTTATTAATTTCACTCAAAATGGTAATTCTTACATAAACATAGTTTGTAAAATATCTTATTTGCATTTTAATAATTTGGAAGTCAATCATATATGTATAGGCATGTATATTTGATAATAAAACTTCTAGAATTTTAATTTAATTATTAGTAATTATTAGGTGAATGGTAGATATTTAACCTCAGTGAAATATGCCAGAATTTTCATAGTAGTATATTCATAAATCAAAAGTTAAGATTTATCTCTAATTATTAATTTTTTTTCAAATTAATTAATTGAAGAAAATATAGTACCAACAAGTGTCATACTGGGCATGACGTATTGATAAGCCATGGTATTGTAAGAAAAGCTACTTAGGAGCTATGAATATACATGGTAAAGTGTGAATCTCCATAGTTAGGAATATTGCTACATTTTGATAATGTCTTTAGGATTAATCACATCATACCAACAACTTATGATGTGATTAATCAGAAAGACATAATCAAAATATTGTTACATATCTTTTTAAATATATATGTTAAAGTCATATATTAATTCTTCTTATAATTAATAACTAGCATAGATCCATCTTAAGTATTGAATTAACATGAGCAAATTTTTTTAGAGTGCAAAACATGCAAATAATTTTTTTTAGTGCAAAACACAATGTGTTATTTTACATTGTTTAGATTGTATTTTTGAAAGCTAAATAGAGTATATATAGGACCAAATAAAAATTTTAACCATAAAAACATAATTTTTTTTTATATACAGGATATATATGAAGTTGATATACTCATAATTTAGTTAACACATATCTTCTAATAGTTTATTTAAATATCTTGTTGAAATATTTTTGAAAAGTATAAGATTTAAACATTTGAATCACAAATTTTTTTAACTTGGAATTACTTTGCAACATATATATATATATATATATATATATATATATATATATATATATATATATATATATATATATATTTTAAATTACAGTCAACATTATTTTTCTATTTAGAACATTATTTTTATTTTAAAGGGGCACTAACAGATGGACAAACTTACACATCCGGTCATATTGGGCTATAGAATGAGCTTCTAGGCTCAATAATAATAATTAAAAAAAATTATAATTTAAATTAATTTCTAACAATTTTTTAACTTTCGGTAATATGAGATGTCTCACCCCATAAGTGTTTTATCATGGATTGATGTCTATTTGTATTTACCAACCATTTATTTTATAGAATTTAAATTTTATTTTATATTTATATTATTTTTAATTTATAAAAATATAATATTATAACTTACTCATCCCCTAGTATCTACCTCGAGAATAAGCCTCTCCGCTCAATAATAACAATTAAAAAAAGTTATAATTTAAATTAATTTCTATCCCTTTTAAAATTTAGGTAATATGAGATGTCTCACTAGATAAGTGTTTTATCATAAATTGATGTTTATTTGTATTAACCAGCCAATTATTTTATATAATTTTAAATTTTATTTTATATTTATAAAAATATAATATTATATCAAGATGAATTTTTTTTTTTGGTAAGTTTGGTAGTACTTTTCATTTTTTCTCTCCATCTTCATCCACATGTCTAGATACATCATCCAGACCAGAGAAGAAAATTGAACCTATGATGAATGCTATAACCACTGGTCTCATCACCATTTAACCAAAACCCTACTGACATTAAAATTAAACACTATATTAATCATCTTTTTCTTTTCTATTCAAGGGATAGATAGATCAGCTCAGGGACAGACAAAGATCTCAGCCTATCCTTATAACTTAGGCCATGCTAATCAGGTCTAAATAGCTATTTGTTGCTGTGGTGTAGTGAATTAGAATGACAATGGAGTGATAATTGACCTTATAACTTAGGCCATGCTAATCAGATCTAAATATCTATTTGGAAGTGAGTAAAGAGGAGGAGAAAGAGGATTTACCAGTGGGGAAGGTGGCATTGGAAGTGAGTAAAGAGGAGGAGAATGAGAATTCACCAGTGGAGCAGGTAGCAATGACTGTGAGTACAGAAGACGATCCAACTATTCCTGTATGGACATTTCGAATGTGGGTTCTGGGGCTCCTTTCATGCGTAATGCTCTCATTTTTGAACCAGTTCTTCAGTTACAGGAAGGCACCACTTGTCATCACACAGATTTCAGTGCAGGTGGCAGCCCTTCCCCTTGGGCGTTTCATGGCCTCGGCTCTGCCAACGCGGAGATTCAGAGTGCCTCTGTTGGGGAAGGAGGTGTCTCTGAATCCAGGGCCCTTCAATATGAAAGAGCATGTCCTCATCACAATCTTTGCCACTGCAGGGGCTGCCTTCGGTAATGGATCGGCCTACGCAGTGGGCATTTTCAACATCATTAAGGCCTTCTACGGTAGGAATATCCAATGTTCCACCAAGTCCCCTGGAGGTGGGAGCGAGGGGGCGAGGGAGTGCGGGAGCGGCCTATGCAAAAGCTCCCTACCAATTTTCAGGAAACGTGGGGGGACGTCGGGGTCATAAAAATTATAAAATTTAATATTTATAATGTAACTATATTTTTGCAAGGAATGTATATACAGTCATCATACACTTGCATCATGAAAGATAAATCAAAAATGATAAAATTACAAATCGATGAATGATGAATCATATAATTGAAACAAATTTAAAAGTTAAAAGTTAAAACATACATCATACAATCATGCATGTAAGTTTGTAACTAGATAATAATTAATGTAACTACTAACAATGTAAAATAAAAATAAAGTTTAATATATCAAATGACATATTATATCAAGATTCAAAATAGAGTTTAAACTGAATTTTACAACTCAAGTCTAAAATATAAAACTTAAACGCAAATAAGTTATGTCTGAAACATAAAACATAAAAAATAACATATGAATATCAAATGATATCATCATAATGATAAATGAGAATAAATGCTCAAGTTAATGCCCCACTAGTCTCTGCATCCAACTTCTGCACGAATATATTAGGATCAACCATGTCACCATCTGAATCAGAATCACTTGGATTCTCAAATATGCTAAGTGGCACATCAACTTTTAACACGAAACCATAAACTAAAAGGGGCGGTGAGGGGACGTGAGGGGGCGTGAAGGGGGGTGTGAGGGGGCGTGAGGGGGCGTGAAAGGGGGTGAAAGGGGGCGTGAGGGGGCGTGAGGGAAACGTCCCCTAGAAGTCCCCAAGTCCCCGGAGCGCGAGGGGGCGAGGAATCTAGACCCCTAGGTGGGGGGGCGAGACCCCGTGTAACACTAAGAATATCCCTTTTTCCCAGCTTGGCTCATCGTAGTAACAACTCAGGTATTAGGCAGTGTTTCCAGTGAAATATATTATATTTTTAGATTATGTGTAATTCATCCAGGATTTATATGATATTATTGGGATTATGTGTGCATAACAAGTTATTAATCGAGTAATCCAGATGATTAGTGGATTTAGTGGTGAAGAACATGTTTTTTTTTTAATTAATTATAAATTTAAATTCAAAAACATAGAATAAATAAAATATATACACTTGATAAAGCAAAAAAATACAAATAATTTTTTTTTAATCTATCAAACCCCAACCTCATACCAGTTTGATGTTTAACTTTATAAACCCAGAATAAATCCAACCAAATATATAAACCATTTAAATTTTAATGTTTTAATAAGTGCATGTAATTTCATTTCTATCTTATGTAAATTTATCAGTTTTTTATACTGTGCTGTGATGAATCAGGTGTTAGGATATGGATAGGCTGGACTGCTTCACAAGTATGTTGTAGAACCTGCACACATGTGGTGGCCGAGCACACTTGCCAGGTGACCCTGTTCAGGTAGTATTTCAACATAATTTTTTTAAGTGTTTTACAGTGGTAAATTTTAATTACTATAGATCTATTTTAAGTATTAATGTAACATATTTTCATACTGGATAGTAGAATGAGCTACTTTCATATGTTTATATTAGGCAGTAGACTCAGACTTTTATATTGTATTAGGTAGTAGAGTCATGCTTACTATAGATCGATTTTAAGTATTAATGTAACATATTTTCATACTGGATAGTAGAATGAGCTACTTTCATATGTTTATATTAGGTAGTAGACTCAGACTTTTATATTGTATTAGGGAGTAGAATCATGCTTTCATACTGGATGGTAGAATGAGCTACCTCATACTTTCATATTGGGTAGTAAAATAAGCCACCCTCATATCCTTATACTAGACTATAGACTCATGTCTTCATACTGAGTAGTAGAATGAGACACCCTCATACTGGACAGTAAACTCATACTCTCATACTGGACAATAAAATGAGCCACCCTCATACTAACTACATAGACTCAATAATTTCTTTTTTTTTTTTATAAAATTCAGAAAAATAATTCTGATATAATTTACAAATAAAAATTAGCCAATCCACCTCTATTAAGTTACTTTTCATTTAATTTAACTGTGAGTGTGATTGTTGGTAATGAAGAAGGTTCTGTGTTTGGCATGCAGGGTATTGCATGAGAAACACCAAGGAAAGGGATGTCTCGTGATACTTTCTTCTTCATTGCCATGATATGCAGCTTCTGCTATTATGTATTCCCCGGTTTTTTTATTCTCAACCCTTTCCAGCCTATCGTGGGTGTGTTGGATTTGGCCTCACTCTGTCACAGCACAGCAGATTGGCTCTGGCATGAGTGGCCTTGGACTAGGTGCCTTTGGTTTCGATTGGAGCGCCATCGCAGCCTTCTTGTTCAATCCTCTTATTTCTCCTTTCTTTGCCATTATGAATGTCATGGTTGGTTATGTCCTCGTAGTATACTTTGCAGTTCCCCTTGCTTATTGGGGCACTAACATGTACAATGCAAAGGCTTTTCCTATTTACAGCTCGGATTTGTTCACTGCCCAAGGTCAAAAATATAATATTTCAGCGATTGTGAACGATAAATTTGAGCTGGATCATGCTGCTTATACTGAAAATGGTCAGTTTTTTTTTTTTGCTCTCGCTTATGCTTTTGGATTTGCTACCATTGCTTCTACAGTTACCCATGTTGCTCTGTTCTACGGGAAGTAAGTTGTTCTGATTCTTGTATTGATTTGACTTCCTTTACTGTCTTCTGTCAAGAATGTCTATTGCAAATTCCTGGAATATTCTAGAATCCATATCATATTCTAAAATATTCCAGAAATCCTCAATCCAATTAAAGATGTCCAAGATGCCAATCAATTATGGTCTGACATGCATTGTTATGGTGCAGGGAAATATGGGAGCATGCTGTAGCAGCATCCAAAAACAATCAACCTGATATCCATACTAAATTGATGCGCAAATACCCTGATATCCCACAATGGTGGTTCTACACTCTCTTGTCTGGGACTATAGCTGTTGCCATTGCACTCTGCGAGGGTTACAAGGAAGTGGTACAACTACGATGGTGGGGCTTACATTTTGCCTGTGCTATCTCTTCATCTTTCACTCTTCCCATAAGTATCATCACTGCTACTACTAATCAGGTAAGCCCATTGATTTTCAGTTTGCTAGAGATGAGATTTTAGTCCTCTGATTTTCAGTTTGTAAGAGATGAGATTTTATTGATTTTTTTGCAGAAGGAATTCTTTTTCTTTTTTTTGGGTTCTAGTTATATTTTATCCTCTTATTTTGTTTTGGCACAGACACCAGGCATGAACGTTATATCCGAATATTTAATGGGATATATCCTTCCTGGGAAGCCTATTGCCAATGTTTGCTTCAAGGTCTATAGTTACACGAGTACGACCCAGGCAGTTGCTTTCCTGTCAGACTTCAAGCTCGGCCATTACATGAAAATCCCACCACGCTCTATGTTCCTTGTACAGGTATGCTATGTTCAAAATACTCACTCTCCTTCAAAGTTTTGTATATAGATATATCCTCGTGCTTATGGCACTCACCCAGCTCTTGTTTTTTCTGCTCTGCAATTCTAATACCATTTTAACACTCCATAAAGGTCCAGATGGGAATTTCATATTGAAGCACAAATATTTATAAAATAAGTAATAGCCACTGTTCTACCAAATTAAACGTTATTTTTCCTGTCATTCTGGACCATTAACTGCTCCAGAAAACTAGATTTTTATTTATCAGATGATTGAAAAAAAAAATTGAGGTGTTTATTCTGTGTGTGTCAAAGAAACTGGTGTTAGGCTTTGGCATTTTTTGGGGAGTTTATTCTTTGTGCCAAAAGAACTAGTGCTAGTCTTGTTTAAACCTGTTATTCAACATCTTGGTGAATTGATAAAAGCATTGCTTTTGTTTAGTTTCAAAATTCTCTTTGCCATTATGAAACTTTCCATACACATCATAGATAAACACACTATATTATAGATACACATCAGAATTCTTTAGAACAAGGTATTCCATTTGTGAGAAAATCAGAATGAATTTTCCACTTGCAGAACGCTCTTTAGATCAAGTTAATGGTTGCCCACATTTGTTCGGTTCTGTTTACTGATCTCTTGTGGATGCAATGCAGTTTATAAGCACATTAGTTGCTGGAACAGTCAACCTGGGAGTTGCATGGTGGATGTTGGGGTCAGTGAAAAATATATGCCAAACAGCTCTTTTGCCTGCAAGTAGCCCATGGACATGTCCCAATGATCATGTGTTCTACGATGCATCAGTCATATGGGGTTTGGCCGGTCCTGAGAGGTTATTTGGCAAGCTTGGAGTGTATCCCTAGTTAAATTGGTTCTTCTTGGGTGGGGCAGCTGCTCCAGTTATAGTGTGGTTGGTCGACAAAGCCTTTCCAACTATTTTGTCTTTAAATATCGCAAGGCTTGGTGGCAACGTTACAATTATGTGCTCTCTGCAGGCCTGGATGCTGGTTTGGCCTTTATGGCTATACTGCTATACTTCACATTGAATATGGGAAACATATCTATAAATTGGTGGGGAACAAGTGGGCAGAATTGTCCTTTAGCCACCTGCCCCACTGCTAAGGGTGTCCAACTGGATGGTTGCCCTGTTTATTAATTCTGATTTGATGTTCACTATTTTTGCATTCTGTTTTTCTTTTATGTTGGCAAGTATGTATATGTATACATGTCATCTCATCTCAATGAATGTGTGGATAATTCTTTTACTATTAAATAAAATTCATTAAAAGTCTCTTCTACATTCATTTCTTTATTTGTTTAATAGCACATATTTTTATTAAATAATTATTACAGAAAGAAACTGCACATACATTTTTCACACCACCAACACAATAAAGAGATAAAGGACGATTCGTTTAAAAATAAAGCTTTTGGCAATGGTTGTAAATGGCTTTCGATTAAATAATATTTCATTTCGTCACTAAAAGATTTAGTTTTTCAAAATTTAAATAGTATGGGAATTTTTGGTTCAGTCTAAGAAAGTCAAAGTTCTTTTGGTTCTCATTCATGGAGCTTGAATTATGAACAAAATCAAAATATATTTTTCCTGATAGAAATTTAAATTTTTTTCTCTTTTTATAGTTATGTATTTTGTAACTATGTTGTCATTATGATGGGGTTAGTTTTTTTATTGGATGGAATAAGATAAATCGGCTCACAATGGGATGCTTATCCTAAGATTGTATTGCGTGTTGAAATTGGCAACAAGAAGAGCTTATAATTTAGTTTTCCCTTAATTAAATTAGAAGGCAATTGTAATTCCACATCACATGATAGCTTGTACGAGTTAACTAAGTCAAGAAGACTTAGTTAGCTTAGTCAATTCGAGTTGAGGGTCAAACTAGAGACATGTAGAGTGCATTCTAAGTTTTAAGGGGCCCAATTGCAGTTTATTTAGAGTTGTAATTGTTTAACTTGTTTATTTGAGTTAAAATCAGTTTAACTAGTTCTAACGAATGGATGAGCTAGTGAGAGGTCCAATGAATTAAATCTGATTTAATTCACATGCAGTGATCAAATAGATAATTGAATATTTGCTATAAATAGTTGTTGCATGTCAGTTCTAAGAAAGGCCCAGTGGAGATTGGAGTTAGAGGGAAGAGAACTATCAGTTGTATAATTAGAAAACTTTACAGTTCATGCATGAGGTCAGCATGATGTCTTCGATGAATTGCTCAATCAATTCTTGGAAATTTCCTAATTAATAGGGGCTTAATTCCTCCAATAATGCATAAGCATGGTTGAGCAACCCAAAAGTAGGAAATTGGTTAAGTATCAGGCCATTCTTGCTGGGATCAACGTGAGACATTAAGAGATAGTGCAGAGAGCTCTCAAGCCTGCGAGAAGCATTGTATTGTTTCATATTCTTGACTTAATGCAATATACAGATAGTGGGGTTTTTAGCTAAGGCTTTCCCCAGATACATATTTGTGTTGTGTGATTGAAATTCTTTTTCTTTATTGTTCATGTGATTGTGCAATTGTAATTGGTTTCCGCAATTTTTAGAATATATTCAATATTTTGTTTTAGCATATTACAAGATCAATTGAATCTATGTGGATTTTCTACATGGTATCATAACAGAAATCACTATAGAAGAGAAGAACTAGAGTTTGTTTTGAACAAGTTAATTGAATTTTCAGATTTATTCTTCATAACCAGAAGTAGATCGAGATGTCATTCTCTGGATTGAGAATTGAATATGCCCTTAAGGGTAATTTGAATTACATAGCTTGGAAGGACAGATAGAGGTATTGTTGGAGGACCACAGCCTGAAGGAATTCATAGACAATGATATTCCCCTTCCCACATCAGAAGATGCTCATCTTATTGATGCATGGAAGAAGAATGTAGCAAAGGCAAGAATGATTCTATTAGAAGGAGTTCAAGATCACATTGTCTCAAACCTCCATGGAATGGAAACTACATATGCTATGTGGAAGGTCTTAACAAATCTGTTTTAGAATATCAGCGACCAGGGGAAGATGGTGCCAAAGGACAAGCTCAGAAAGATCAAGATGGAGAAGGGCGACATGATACCAAAATACTTGACGAATTTCACTCAATGTCAAGATGAGCTTGGAAGTGTTGGTGTGACAGTTGCCCAAGATGATTTGGTGAGCCTGAAACCTCCAGGCCTTTCGAAGAGCTGGCATAGCTACCAAAACTGAGTGAATGGGAGGGAGAAGCTACTAGAGTGGGAGCGATTGTGGTCTGACTTGGTAAAAGAACAGATTCGTAGGAATACCAGAGATGGATCCTCATCGAAGACTAATGATAAGGAGAACTGTGCCTTGGATGGAAAGGTGAAGAAAGAGAAAGAGAAGGCGTCCCATAAGGCAGGAAAGAAGCGAGATTTGTTAAAGGTAAAAACTTTTCACTATCATGAGCTTGGACATTATGCTACAAAGTGTCTTGCACAAGAAGACTGACAAGAAGCCCTCAAAGGGAGGGGCAGGTGGAGCACTTTCTTCATAGTTCTAGTTGGATTGCACCCTCATCACATGCATGGTGTCATCGGTGATGGGTTCTGTTTGGTATTTAAATAGTGGAGCTTCATTCCATATGACCAGCAACAAAGAATTCTTCAGTAACTTGGAGGAGAAGGATCTTCAGGTGCACATCGAGATGGGATATGATAGGAGGTATATCGATATCAGAATAGGTACAGTTACATTTCAGAGGGATTCTGGTAATACTCTCACGTTAAAAGATATCATGTATGTTCCTGGTTTAAAGAAAAAATTGGTTTATGTTCCTATGTTGGAAGACCATGGATATGATGTGATATTCTTCAAAGGAAAGGCATTCCTTCATCACAAAGGCACGAAACAGGTGAAGAAGATTGGGGTTTGAGTAAAGAACCTCTACAAATTAGATGTAGAAGATTGTGCTGCCTTGAGCACGAAAGAAGAGAATGTGGAGAGTCGAGACATCTGTGAGTTATGGTATAGGAGGTTGGGCCATCTACACCATGACGCTTTTAAGATCATGCAACAGATTTATATAGGGCTTCCAAAGGGCTGACTTGAGTATCAAGATGCATGCAAAGGGTTTACTTTGGGGAAGTATACCAAATCCATCTTTCACTATAACAAAAGTCGAGAAAAGGTGATCCTTGAAAGAGTTCACTCAGATGATGTGTGGATTTTTTGTGATAGTTTCCACAAAAAAACACATGTATTATGAGATTTTTGTAGATGATTTTTCACGCAAGTGTTGGATTTTCTTCATGCAGAAGAAATCTCTAATGTTTTCAAATTTTTTTGAGTTCAAGGCACTTGTCGAGAAAGATACAAGGAAAAAGGTGAAGGCTCTTAGGAGCGAAAATGGTGTAGGATATGTCTTGAACAAATTCAAGAACTTATGTGCTTCAGAAGGAATTCAAAAGCAATTGATAACATTTCATAGCCCACAGTATTATGAAGTTGCAGAAATGAATAATAGAACTATTGTGGGTGCAGCACGAGTGATGTTGCATGATCAGGGCCTACTGTTGCATCTGTGGGCGGAAGCATGCAACATAGAAGTATTTTTTCAGAATATAAGTCTTGATCAAATACTTGGGATAAGTACACTAGATGAAGTATTTTCAAGTAAGAGACCAGATATGTCACATTTTAAAATTTTTGGTTCACCAGTTTATTGCCATGTAACCAAAGATGTCAAGAAGAAACTAGAGCCAACAAATGAGTTGGGAATATTTGTGGAGTACACCGATACACCTCAAAACTATTGGTTGTACTTTGAAACACATAGGATGAAAGTGGTCAGAAGAGATGTGGAATTTTATGAAGAGAAGTCCATATGAATTTCCCTTGAGAGGGAGCTTCAGTTGCACGTAGTTGAGGAGCTCTTGGCTCCAAAAGAAGAACCACGATATGTGGAGAAACCACAAGTAGAGTTGCAAAGAGTGGAAGCATCAACTCATGCAAAGACATCCCGAGATAGAAGAAACCACACCAGAGAGGCTGACAGGTTGGTGCTTGATGCTAGAGAGAATGTGGAAACACCCACATCACAACGCAGGAAGAGAAGGTCCCCAAAGCGGTACACTAGCTAAATGGATCGTATGAGTGAAGGTGTAGAGATAGAGCCATCCTCTTTTGGGGAAACAGTGCAGAAACCAATTTGGGTTGATGCCATGGTTGAGGTGTATGACTCCATTATCATAAATAGTGCATGGTAAGGTGTCCCAATACAAGAGGGGAATTCAATTGTAGGATACGGGTGGATCTACAAGGTGAAGCAGGAAATAGATGGGAGTGTGGAGAAACACAAGGCCATATTGTGGCCAGAGGGTTCTATCAAGTGGAGGGGATTGATTATGATGATACCTTTGCACCAGTCGCAAGGTACTCATCAATAGATCCATCCTTGCACTTTCAATGCAGATGGGATGGAATATACATCAGATGGATGTAAAGACAACCTTCCTCAATGGGGTGATTGAGGAACATGTGTACATTGAGCAGTCGGAAGGTTTCGAGACCTTCGACAGAGATTCGCATGTGCGCAGACTCAAGAGAACACTGTATGGGCTGAAACAAGCACCTCATGTTTGGTACACCAAGATCGACAACTAATTCACTGGGTTCGGGTTCACCAAGAGTGAATTAGTTGTGAACCTTTACCATATTGTGGTAGAAGGTAAACTTTTGATCATTCTACTTTATGTCGAACACTGTATGGGATGAAACAAGCACCTCATGTTTGGTACACCAGGATCGATAACTAATTCACCAGGTTCGGCTTCACCAAGAGTGAATTAGTTGTGAACCTTTACCATATTGTGGTAGAAGGTAAAATTTTGATCATTCTAATTTATGTCGATGGTTTGATACTAACAAGTGATGAGAAACTCATCAAGTCTTGCAAAGAGGATCTTTTAAGAGAATTTGAGATGAAGGACATGGGGCTCTTGCACTATTTCATGGGATTGGAAATTTGGCAAAGAGATGAGGAGCTATTTGTATCTCAGGGCACGTATTCCAATGAGATTCTGAGAAAGTTCCACATGAAGGGAAACAAACTCATGGAGACTCCTTTAGCAGGAAAATGGAGGAAGGAGGATGCTACTTCAGGTGAAGTAGTAGATGCTACCATCTACAGGTAGCTCGTGGGTTCACTCATATATTTTTTGAACACATGACTATACATATGCTATGTGGTTAACCAATTTAGTCAAGCTATGGTTAAGCCTACCAAGCTCTTTTGGAAGGTAGGAAAGCATGTGTTGAGATATCTCAGAGGCACTACAAAGTTTGGGCTATGGTACAGAAAAATAGAGGGAGTGAAGCTTCAAGGCTTCAGATATGTAGATTGCAAAGGGATTCCATCTAATAGGAAGACCACATCAGGGGGCATCTTCAGCATAGGATCAACAATGGTTTCCTGGTACAGCAAGAAACAGATATCAGTTGCACTTAGTTCAGCAGAGGAAGAGTACATGGTGGCCAACCAGGCAACATATAAGGCCATCTAGATGAGGAAGATACTTGTTGGTTTCTTTGGTCGATAGATGGATCCAACAGTGACTTATTATGATAACTAGAATTACGTCAAACTCTCGGTTAATCCAGTTTTTCATGACAGGTCCAAGCATATTGATATCTAGTATCACCCTCTCAGATATTGTGTGAAAAGGCGCATAATTCCATTAGAGTTCATTCCCATGGAGGATCAGGATGCAGACATCTTGACGAAGGAACTGTTAAGAGGAAAATTTGGGTTCCACAGAAGAAGGATTAGGGTAGCAGACAATCCCTTTCTTGTTGAAAGGGACTGTTGAAATTGG
The DNA here is from genome assembly GCA_034641835.2 of Pinus albicaulis. NCBI lineage: Eukaryota > Viridiplantae > Streptophyta > Pinopsida > Pinales > Pinaceae > Pinus > Pinus albicaulis. Next base: position 1,075,514,307 of record CM076580.1, on the reverse strand, counting down.
CAACAAAAAGGGAATCTAATTTAATTTTCCCTTAATTAAATTAGAAGGAAATTGTAATTCCACATCACATGATAGCTTATACGAGTTAAATGAGTCAGGAAGACTTAGTTACCTTAGTCAATTCGAGTTGAGGGTCAAATTAGAGACCTGTAGAGTTCACTCTAAGTTGTAGGGGGTCAAATTGTAGTTTATTTAGAGTTGTGATTATTTAACTTGATTATTTGAGTTAACTAATTCTAACTGATGGATGAGCTAGTGAGAGGTCTAGTGAATTAAATATGATTTAATTCAAATGTAGTGATCAATCAAATAACTGAATATTTGCTATAAGTAGTTGTTGCGTGTTAGTTCTAAGGAAGGCCCAGTTGAGATTAGAGTTAAAGGAAAGAGAACTATTAGTCGTATATTTAGAAAATTGTACAGGTCATGCATGAGGTCAGTAGGACACCTAAAATGAATTTTGCAATCAATTATTGGGAATTTTCTAATTAATAGGTGCTCAAATCCTCCAAGAATGCGTAAGCAAGCCTGAGAAACCCAAAGGAAGAAAATTAGTTAAGTATCAGACCATTCTTGTTGGGATCAGAGTGAGACAATAGGAGATAGTGTAGAGAGCTCTTAAGCATCAGAGAAGCATTGTATTGTTTCATATTTTTGACTTAATGCAATATACAGATAGTGGGGTTTTTAGAAGAGGCTTTCCCCGAATACATCTTTGTGTTGTGAGATTGAAATTATTTCTATTTCTTGTTCATGTGATTGTGCGATCTTAATTGGCTTTCACAATTTGTAGAATAGATTCAGTATTTTTTTTTAGCATGTTACAAGATCAATTGAATCTATGTGGATTTTCTACATGACACTTGGTCAAGCTTGGAGGCCCCTTGGGAAGTTTAATTCACCAAAGTCACTTCCATATTCCACCCCCCCCATGAGGTTTGAACCTGTGAGGGACAATACCCCACGCACCCTACCTGGACTACACCCCACGGGTCTTTTTGTAACTATGTTGAGTTTGTTTATAATTGTGTCTACAAATTTTTTGATTAGTTACTTGTCACAATCTCATGGACACCTACCCTTTTAGGTGACATCACTACAAGGAAAAGACTCTCTAGCAGATGTTTTTGAGGAACTCCACATAAAAATATCCCATACATTCGTTTCTAGTGGGTTACTAGAAGAGGTTGGCGGGCGGAGGGTTTTGCGGATGTTTTTCACTCTGTGCGCTTATCATTCAACATCACACCGGTGCTCCTGAAACGTGAAAGCACTAGTGCATAAAAAAAATTGGTACACTGGACATCGTGCACTCCGTACACACCCGCCCAGTGCGTCGTATTATTGTAGAGCACTGGAGCTTCACAACTCTTCTACGCCGGTGCATTATAAAACACCGCGCCAAAATCGAAACCGCCCGATGCGGTATTATGAAGTCGCACCGATGCATCATAAAAAAACACGCCAAAACAGAAACCAACTGGAGAATTCGTAAGAAATAGAACCGGTGCGCTGATAAGCCATGTGCACCGAAAAAGGGTTAAATAAAAAAAATTACAGCAAAAAAACTGGATTTTTCATTTTTTTAGTGCTCCTGAGCTCTCAATTACTGGTGCGCTCTACCATAGAAAGCACCGGTGCACACAAAACATTGGCACACCAGACACCGTGCGCGACTTACACACCCGCCTGGGCATCCTATTACTGTAACGCATCGGTGCTTCACAACTCTTCCATGCTGGTGCATCATAAAACATCACACCAAAATGGAAACCACTGGATGCAGTGTCACAAAGCCACACCGGGGCATCATAAAACACCTCGCCAAAATAGAAATGTACCAGTGCGTTCTTATCAAAGAGCATTGGTGCACCTATAAAACACACGCACTGGAATAGGGTTAAATAAAAAAAAATTACGGCCAAAAAACTGGTGCTTTACGACTATTCCGCACCGGTGCTTTACGAGTATTCTACCCTGGTGCATCATAAAACATCGCATCAAAACAGAAATAGCTCGGTGCGGTGTTAAGGGATCGCCTCGGTGCATCATAAGCAACACACCAAATTTGATACCGTCTGGTGCAGTTGTAGGCAACTGCCCCAGTGCACCTATAAAACCTCGCGCACCGGAACAGGGTTAAATAAAAATAAAAATACGGCCAAAAAATCACATTTTTCACTTTCCTCAATGCTCCAGAGCTCTCAAGCACCAGTGCAATTTCTCCTTCTTTGAGCCGCCCTGACATCAGTGCTCCCATTGCACCCATTGCATGCACTGCTGTTGTGCATTGGCCACCAATCTCTAGCTTGCATTTTGCAAAATGGTGGGAAAATTTTCTTTTGCAAATTCTATAGCCAATATGCCTCCTCGACTACGAAATGTACATGTATTTTTCTAGTTTTTCCATAATTAAGTTTTTTAGCGCATTAGAATTTGAAATAACCTTAAAAATAACCATTTAAAAAGCAAAAAAAATTGTCGCGTGGTGCACACGAGCCATTTGGCTCGCATCGGTAAGCGGTGCTACCTATAAAATTTACAGGCTGCATCGCCACTGGTGCTAACGGTATCCGCAACATTTCTGGGGCAGTACTGAAAGGCGCCCGCATTATTTTAGATTTAAAAAAAAAATGCGGTGCGCTCATTTAGCCAGTCGCACCATTGACCATTGGAATAGCAGTGTGGTGCGTTGACAGAATTATCCGCCCCAATGTCTGTCAGTGCACCGCATTTGGCATTCCAAAAGGGTCAATGGTGCGGCCGGATAAAAGACCGCACTGTTGACTATGTAATTTTCAGGAAGTGGGTGCGCTGACACGACTATACGCATGGGGGCGTATATTTCAGTCAGCGCACTGCTCTTCTAACATCATATATAGTCAACAGTGCTTGAAAAAATTTCAAGTGCACCGTGGACAGTGCATTTTATTTCATTTGGGGCACCGCCACCGATGCGCTACAAACACAAGCCGCACCGGAACCGGTGCATGGCTATTTTTGTGGTGCACCGACTGGTCATTTTTTTTTTTCAAAAAAATAAATATATATGTATATTCCTAAATACATGTCTGATTTAATAAAAAATAATTATTTAATATGTCAATGATTCAGAGAGAAGAGGAGGAACAACATCAATAATAAGCAGAGCAGTATGACATGATTCGCCAGACTTGGGAGGCACGAGAGAGGGAGAGAGATGCATAATCTCGCCCTATTACGGTAGATACCCAGGGGATCCTAAGGTAGGTAGGCCTCCTCAAGTTCTATGAGGAGGCTACTTCCCTAAAGGCCCATAGTGTGTTTTTGAGACATCTTATCTGCAGGTGGAATGCCCACCAATAGGCTTTCCAGGTTGGTCCTGATTAGTGGTACACACCCACTGAGGAAGATATTTATTTCATTACAGGGCTATCAAAGAGGGGTGGATTTTCCCTCATTCCCAGAGGTTCCAACTGGTTGTGTAGCAGGGAGTCAGTTAGTTTACTCCCGGAGATACATTGGAGTAGACGTATTGTCTCCTGCAGAGTTTCAGGTACCTGGAGGTCAGTTACGTATAGGTGCATTTGGCAGACAGGACGTGCAGTGTCTCTCATTTATCATTTCAACCATTTTTCACAACACCAATGATGGGAAATGCATTAGTTGCTCGCTTTTATATTATGTTGATTCCATAGTACAGGAGCCACAACTTGTCAGGTGGTCTGCCATTTTTTTGCAGTAGTTTTGTACGGCCTTAGATATATGTCGTTCTCATGCACAAGGGAGGGTCAACTTCCCTTTTTCTTCAGATATTTTGTTTGTTTTTTGAGAGGTTTCCATAAATGAGGCCTACTTTTGTTCGGCAACCTCGTAGGCCGATGTTGGAGGCCCAAATGCACATGTGGGGGTAGATGATGCCCAAGAGGGGAGAGACTATGTTTCCAACCAGGATATCGCATGATGCATTGGACTTCCTAGCCAGTGTTAACGAGATGAGACCCTTCATTATGGTCCCATGTACTTATGCTGGATTAGATTGGCGAGGGTGTGCCAACATCCTCTTCACAAATAATGAGCCATTAGATGATAGAGGTAATAATACTATTATATTATATTTATTCTAACATGTTCTTTAACTTGTTTTTATAAAATTGTGTAATGAAATTGTCTAATTTTTGTTGTGTACTTGTATATATTTTGCAGACATTGGCTCTTTTGATGGCGAGGAGATGATGGAACCACCACATGATCTAGGTGTGGATCCTGATGATGATCAGGACATGGCCAATGCAGAGGATCATGATCAAGATTAGGCCGATGCAGAGAGACATGCTCTTGCTGGTGCACCGGTACCACCTTTTTATAGGTAGATTCGACCTGATACTAGATATAGGATGGAGTTGGGCAACCAAATCAGTGCATTAACTGTTGAGGCGGGCATCAGGCCCGCTCATTAAAAAGACATACAGGCAAATGATAGGCTATTATGGATGTGGAGAGGCATGCCACGTGACATGTACAACCTGATGCAGCATGTCGTAGGAGCTACGACAACTGTTACATGACTGAGTAGGATTGTTGCACGTTATAGGCATAGTCAAGCCACATCATGATGGACAGTCTGCGAGAAATGAGTTATCATCTCATGATCGCTCACCTCGCGTCGCGCTTGATGAGCATGAGGCTCAACTAGCATCATCTAGCAGTCGTCGTGGAGATGAGGCTAGACCATCGGCCACATCCAGTCAGTAGCCTGCAACATCCATCAATACTAGTCATGATCATGAGCAGGTTGGACCATCGACTGTCGAGGCTACACTGTTGACTGAACAGGCCTCCATTGCTATTTCTTATATTGATGTTGTACTACCACCAGCTGATCCATCCATCAGTACTAGTCATGATCATGAGCAGGCTCGACCATCAACTGTCGAGGCTGCACCATTTACTGAGAAGGCCTCCATTTGTATTGCTATTGATGTTGTACTACCACCAGATGATCCATGACATTTATATTACAGTTGTATATTTTTAACATTATTCAATTATATATATATATATATATATATGGTCCATGTATTTTATGTTCATATTGCAGTTGTACTTAATTTACATGTTGGTGATCATCATGATGTGCATATTGTTAGGTCATGTTAGATATGTTCATTTAATGTTTAGCTTGCAGATAAATGTGTACATGTGATAGCATGAGTTATTTGAAATGAGATGTATATTTGATGTTTGTGTTGTGATGATGTTAATATATAATGTTAATTTGATGTTTGAATGTGTTTTTTAGTCGAATATGATGTTTGTACGATGTTTATCATGATCATAATGATGTTTATTAATTAATTTAATATTAAATGACCATGATATTTATTAAATGTTATGTCATGATTTTAATTGAAATTTAAATTTTAATTGTATGTAAAATTATATTTGTATTTGTAATTGCAATTTAAATCATAATTGTATGTAAAATTTTAATCGTAATTGTAATATTTAATTTATTGTGAAATGATTGTAATTGTAATTTTATATATGACAAATTGTAAAATTGTAATTGTAATTGTAATTGTATGTAAAATATTTGTAAAATTGTAATTGTAATTGTAAATGTATTTCTATATAAAATTGTAAATGTAATTGTATGTAAAGTTAAAATTCTAATTCTAATTTTAATCGTAATTGTATGTGAAATTAATGTAAAATTGTATGTGAAATTAATGTAAAATTGTAATTCTAATTCTAATTGTAATTGTATTTGTATGTAAAATATTTGTAAAATTTTAATTGTATTAATGTGAAATGATTTTATTAAAATATTTAAATTTGTAAATTTGCAAATAATTGTAAAATAACAAATCAAGAATAATATGAATTTTTGTAACATAATAAAGTTTAGAAAATAATGCAAATAAATTCATGTACTTTAGAATTATCATTATTTTATTATGATCTTACATACAAAAAAAAGAACTTTATACAGTCCAGTGCGCTTATCATCATAACACGCACCGGTGCGTCTTATTACTCAGACGTATCGGTGTTTCATAACTCTTCTGCACCGGTCACGAATAAACACAAATAAAAAAAACACAACTCTATTTTATTTAAGTGAAGAAAAAAAACGAAAATTTGAAAAATGGACAGCAAAATATTTTTGAAAATCTAATTTTATAAAACAATTCTTTAAATACTAAACAATTTTCATTATTTCACTATTTTTGCTAAAATTTTCAGCCAGATATTTGCAGGAGACATACCCGGAGCAAGAGAGCACGATGCCATTATGGAGTAGCGAAATACGTTCAAACAGAAGTATTCAAACAATCAGAAGCCAAACTTCTGGTGATTAAAACCCTGTATCATATAATTTCAAACCATCTTGTGATTAAATTTGATTATTTTTTTACTTTTTCTGCAATTTTATCCATTTTTACCCTAAACCTTTCATTTTTGTTTTTTGTTTTTTCCCTTTCTTCTCCCTATTTATGTGATTTCAGAATTAGAGTTTTTCATTTTAGATTGACATCCAACCCACGAGACAACTTGCATAGTCGGATCCCAATCTATTTGGCCATTGGGTGAATTTTTGGAAAACATGGATTTTTCTTTATCGGTGTGCCTTGCGTACTTTAGAGCATTGGTGCACTGTATTATATAGCACACGGCGGAAGTACTGTGTAATAAAAAAATTGAAAACAATTTTTTTTAAAATCAGTGCGCCATATTTGAAATAGGGCACCGGTGCTCCATTTTGCGAGGATAGCACTGTACAGTCTATTACAATGTTTGTGCCCTACGTTTATAATACCCCACGCACTGTACGGTCTATTATAATGTTTTGTGGTGCATTTATAATACCCCACGCACCTTATGTTCTATTATACTATGTTGTGGTGCGTTTTTAATAACCCCCACGCACTGTTGGCGGTGCGTACCTCATGAAAGGCGCATCAGTGTCCTGAGATTTATTTTTGAGAATTTATTTATAAATATATTAATGAATGATATGGTACAAGTTTTATATTGATAAAGAAATGACTGACAAGAGATCAAGTAACAAAAATACGGATAACACATCAAGAAAAGCAAAAAATGCAAGTTCTTTGTAAAATTTTTATAAAAAATATTATTTTTGAACAATATGTATGTTTAACTAATATGTATTTTTGACTGTGTATCATGCAGAGCCAAAAAATGATGAAGCTCAATAAGATTATTTCTGATCTAGGACCAGAAAAACATAAAATCTTAATGGAAAAATTACAAAAGGATGAATCAGGTGAATGAAAAAATACTATCGATCTAATATGAGTTTCTTTTTTTAATTATCATTAATAATATACTTAAAATTATTAGATAACATGTGTCAACCAGTATATTAATTCACATATGTTTAATGTTCTACAGAGACCAACAAATCAGAAAAAGAATGTTATTCGAAGAAAATAAAAAAAATAGAACATGCAAATGAAAATGAATTGCTCCTTAGCTCATCTGGAGTGGTGTTGAAAGTTAACGAAAGGGGGAAAACTTTTACAAAAGTTTGAGGGATCTAGTGGAATGAATGTATAGACTTTCTTTCCACTTACAATACAAAAATCAATCCAATGATTCCAAGAACCAAATTTTATCTAAACTAGAGGAAGAGTTTCTAGAGAAGTGGTCAATAAGACATGTCAGACTTTTAATAACAAAAACTTACAACAACAAAAAAGAAGGAATGAAAAAATAATATTCATTTAAATGTTTGTCTAAAACTATTTATAAATATCACTTTTGTTATATTTAATTTTCATATATCAATATAAAAATTAAATATTTTATTGTCATGTTACATTTTCAGGAAGATTATGAAAATCTTAAAAGATGAACGCGCTGATATCAAAAATATGTCCATAGGAATGTCCAAAAAGGTGTATAAGGAGATGGTCAAAGAAATGGACAAAATTGCATCGCAGGAGGAGCCATCTCAACAACAACATGCTTCAAATGTAATATGTAATCATTGAATTTTTCGATCATTAGGTTCAATAAATAAACAATTTAGTATTAAATATTAATTTTCAAGAATTTTCTTACAGAAAAAAGAAAAGAAAATGGAACCCATTCAACACATAAAACAGGACGACAAGGAAGAAAATGATTGATATCTAAGTTTGTGAGTAATTGTTACTTCCTTATAACAACTTAACTAGATTTCATTTTTGTATTTTTTAAGTTGTTTTACAAAAATCATTATTGAATGTCTTGAAACAGGTGCTAACATACAAAGAAGAACCATCAAACAAATTGATTGAAATTGGGTTAAATATGGGTTGTGAGTATATGTTGGCATATCAGAAATTAATTGTGGAATTTGTAAGCATCTATCGATCTTGTTTTACTTAGCGCCGTCTATAATTAATAGAACAAAAACATCTTTTATATTAAATATATGATTTGTTATGGGGTATAAAACCTGCAGGAAACAAAGTATGGAACTGCAACAATAGATGAAATTTTGAAAGATGGCATGGTACACGGTTTTGAAAGAATGTGTATAGTTTATGAGTCAATTGTTGCGATGGCATGCCATTTTTTTTTTCGATTTACATTGATGTATATTATTTAATATTGCAATTTTAATTATTCTCAGCAATGTATATACACTCATTTCAGTTTATTTTTATGTTTGTAGATGGAAGGTGAAGAAGAAGAAAACAATCAACGTCGTGAACAAAACATTCCTGAAAACAACCCAAGTCATGGAAGTAGCTCTAGTAGTGACATCAGTTCAAGCGAAGAATGATGATCACTATGTTTAGATATCAAAGCAAGGCATTTTATTTTTTGAAATATGTTTGTGAAATCAAACATTTTGTTTAATGTAATGGACATAGTGTCTCAATTGAAAGACAAAGGGATACCAATAACTATCCCATTTTGTATGATAAAGACTGTCTTATATATATATATATATATCATAAAATATGTTTTAATTTATTCTATTGAGTTCTCCATTGTTGCTATTGTGTTCTCCATTGTTGTTCTCAAATGCACTAATAAAAATTCAATTTATATGAATATTTTTATAAGATATATGGGTGAAAATGTGAAGCTAGGTTACACTTTTTGCCCCTTTTTAGAAAATAATTTCATTTGTTTTCTATTCTTCAACCTTCTACAAGCAAAACATATTTTCTGTTTATAATTTCATTTTGCGATAAAAATAAAAGTTGTCGGAACTTTTATTAGCTTTCTATTAGTTACTTTTTGGAATTTGTTTATACACATTTGATATGTCAACTTAGCGTTTCTTTGAGTGTGTGTTTTTTAACAATTAAAGGATTCATAAGAAGTTATGTTAATACGCACTGCTGTATTGTTTGAAACTTTGTGTTTTTGAGAAACAAAATGTGTTACAACAATCTAGACAGAGTCTACTTTAGTTTCGTTATATTTACAAAGCCAACTGATGCATATCATAATTACTAGAATTTTTTGAACTGGTCCTATTTGAAAATACTACATATTTTGATTATGTTTCACGACGCACAAAATTTCTTAACATATAAGTTATAAACTAAAAAGATAAAAACTACCCATTATAGATGATAAACTAATGTAATGCACCATAATTTTTTCAATTTTTTTACAATGTATTTTGGAAGATAAAGAATTATGATTTCACTGAATCATAATGACCTTGAGAAATTGCTTGCACCTATTTTATTACAAAATTAATTAAAATTAGTAAATATTTATGAAATTCCATAAAAGTTATATTTCCTGAAAGTAGATTAAATTTTGAAAATGCTTGTCTTGGTTCTGATAGTTAATTCAGAATGTTTCATGGAGTTCAATCAGTCCAAAGTTGAAGATATGTATTTAAAGCTTGGCTCTGCATAAGTGCAGATGTTTTAGCTCGACCGAACGATCCGTCAAGTTTAACGACATAAAAGTTCGACCAATTTTTTTATAAAAGTTCGGCCGAACTTTTAGCCGACTTCCCATCGGTCGGAAAACATCACGAAGCCCCTCCAAAAAAACATTTCATGGCAATATAAATTGTCGCGAAAGCATTCATTATTTTCGCATATTTTTGCGCATTTGGTCTTATTTTGCAAAGATCTTGGTCTGATTTTGCAAAGAATTGTTTTGGATTTAAGGACTTTTCTTGGAGGTACATTCAAGGGTTATTTTTGCAAAGGATTTTTTTGGGTTTAAGGAATTTTCTTGGAGGTACATTCAAAGGACATTTTTGCAAATTATTGTTTTGGGTTTAAGGACTTTTCAAAAGACATTTCTTGGAGGTATGTGATACATTTTTTGGATGTTTTTTGGGCTTCATTATTTTTGAAGATATGGATTTGGGCTTACATTTCATTGTTTTTAGAGGTTTTGGGCTTAATTTTCAAAAGAATCTTTTTAGGCTTAATTTCAAAAGGACTCTTTTTAAGCTTAATATTTAAAGGACATTTTTTTGGAGTTATTTTTTAAAGTGATATTTTTTTAGAGGCTTTTTTAAAGTGGCATTTTATAAGAAGTTGGAGTTAATTTTCAATGGAAATTTTTTGGAGGTATTTTTTGAAGTGACTTTTTTTTAGAGTACGTGTTTTGGGTTAAAGTAAATCATTAATAATGATTTTTTAAAATGAGTTTTTGTCTAACTTTTTTAATGAAATTTTTTTGTAGGACTTGGAAGGAAATATTTTGAGCTTCATTTCATTTTTATAAGACATTTTTTTCTCAGATTTTTTAAATTTAGTGTTTTGGATTGAAGTATGTATTTTTTGCAAAAAATTTAAAATGATTTTTTTTTTTTTTTTTTAAATTAAATCTTTTGCGATGTTTTTTTTTTAAATTTAGTTTTTGTCTAAATTTTTGAAGGAAATTTTTTGAACTTCATACTCTATTATCATAAAAAATCGAAGGAATTGCATGAGAAAATATGATCGAAAAATAAACCCTAAGGAACATAGAGAAGAGATGAGAGAATCTCGCAAAATAAAGAGAGAAGCACTCTCAAATATTGAAATGGAAAATCGACCTCAACTAGAAGTTGAAATAGATATGTAAATGTAAATATTATGAATTTGATATTTAAAAATTTCCTAGTTTAAAATGTGAAGCTTAATTTTTATTTGATGAAATAATTTGAAAAATATTTTGAAATGTAAACAGAGAGATATTCCTCAAAACATTCGTGATGAGATAAAAAATTTTGAAAGAGAAAGTGAAAGTTATATTGAACCAATGATTGAAGATGGTGGAAATGTTGAAATAAATTCAAGTGAAGAAATTGAATCACAAGGTGTATATATATGTTGAACACATGCATGTATTATTGAAATTATACATATTTATTAATTTAGTTATTTATTGAATATGTAAACTTATTATGTACTATTCATTTGAATATGTATAGATGAAATCAATGTTGACGATGAGATGTTAGAAAATGTTGATACTCACACATATGGAGATAAAAGATCTGACCATGTTATAAGATATCGTGTTAAACTCATTTTTGATACGTACTTCATAAAGGAAAATGTGACAGTTCAAGCCCAAACGTTGAAAGGTCTCCTATCATTAAGGAAATTAAAAGAAGCTACGACCTTATTGGGTATTCAAAAATCAACAAAAGATAAAAAAATGAAGGAAAATGTGATACAAAACATAAATAATGCTATAAATTTAATTCGAAGATCTAGAGAGAAAAATGTTTCAGCTTTACGTAGAGCAATACATATGGTAGTGGTTCCATCAAGTACTAAAGAGAATCGCTCGGTAAAATCTATGGCACGAGCATTAGGAACCTCACAAAAAACTTTGCACAAACATTGGAAATTTTGGTTGCAAATAGATGTAAATTATGAACTTGCTTGTTGGAGAGCTATTTGTAGGCAACCATACAAATATAGACTTGGAGAAAATGTTAAAAAAATAATATATGAATATTGGAAGAAAAATTCACATGTTTCACCAAATGCAAGGGTTATGATGCGAAGAAGAATAACATGAAATCCGTACGAAGAACATGAAAAACATTTCTTGGACACCACTCAGATAGAGTTGTTCAACAAGTTCAAAGAAGAGAATTGTGAAATTCAGGTCTCAATAAGTGCTTTTGTTCAACAAAAACCATGGTATGTAAAACCTATCACCGTACGCGACACTTGTTGTTGTCGTTATCATGTGGAATTTCAATTATATTTTGACACATTTCTTAATTTTGGTAGAACATTTTGGAAATATCATGGGGGCGTCACTGATAAAGAAATATTATATCACGTGCGTTCATATTGGGGTAATTTTTTTTAGAAAAACCCAAAACATTATATTGGACATATAACTATGGGTTAGAGGGTTTTTTTATTACATAGGGAATATAAATATTTTAGGGTATTTATTATTGATTTATTTGGCCAAATGGCTTGTTGTGCAAGCATGTCAAAAATAAAAAGAGCGCGTCCGATAGTTTTGCCATTAGAGCACATTCCATTGCAGAGAACCATTGCCATTCGATTCAGATTCAGTAGAGGCCACCATTGGCATTCGATTAATCAGAGATTCAGCAGAGGTCGAGGTCGGCCATTGGAGCATGTTCAATTCAGCAGAGGTTCATTACCATTCGATTCAGTAGATATTCAACAGGCTGCACTATTTCCATTTGATTCAACAGAGATTCAGCAGAGGTCGACCATTTCCATTCAATTTAGTAGAGGTGGACGGGCATGCAGACCTCAGAGGAAAATGGGCACCATTGCAGACAACAGAGGCGGATGAACTAGGGTTTAGACAGGCGGCAGACGAATTTGAGATTCACAAACCAACTCTCTTGTCTCTACTATAGCTGCTGGTGATATCCACTGGTGAGTCGAAGGTTTCAAGCTATGCATGTAATTTAAATGTAATTTACTTCATATAAGATAAGAAAATCATTCATTTCCTGAGTGAAATAATTTATATAATACTCCTCTTCTTCAAACAAATGCAAATGCAGAATCCCCTTCTAGTTTAGTTTCCCAGTTTGTCATGGTCACGTTGTAACAAGTTCCTGAAACAAAAAGATCGCTACAAAGTACGATTGCCTAAAAACTAAACAATGGTTCTAACATATACCATACCTATTTAAATGCATCCCTGGCCTCTGAAATTAAACAACATCATTGTCTGCTTCCTGCCTTTTGTTCTGATATTTCTCTAGGAGTTAAACCCTTTCACGCTCTACTTCCTTCTCGAAAGCTACTTCCTCCTATAATTGCCTTAGTTTGATTTCCCTTCTCCTTTTGTCACGTGTTTTAATAAGTTCTTGCCTCACCCTTTCATATTCTTCATAATCTTTCAAACTGGTTTCAATTATCAATTTTCTTCTTGTAATCTCTTCATCAATTTTGATCCTTTTTTCTTGTTGTTCATCATTCACAACTTGTGTATCCTTTGGGAGCTTAGCAGAGTCAACTTCAAGTTGGTGGAAATGGTCTAAGTGTACCTTCTTAAACTCCTCCTGCATCTTTTCCAACTGTAATTCTCCTTTTACAACATCTTCATTTAGCTGATCAATTTGCTGTCAATAACTTTTCTCCAAATAATCCATCTCTTTCTTGCATTCCTTGTGTTGCTCTGTAGCCCTTTGTCTAATAATCTTAATTTTAGCTTCTTTGAAAGCCAACAATTCTTATTGAAGGTTGCCCAACATCACCTTTTCCACAGGAAGGGGATGACTAATAGTTGTATGGTATCCCATATGCCTTTTCTTATTGTCTGATCATCCACTTGTCACATAAAATAAACACTTTCCAATGATTGGAAGAGTACTCTAACTTCTATTCTCAGAACCTTTGAGTGACTTTACACCCCTGTAACGCAGTTACGATGTGTGAAACTAGAATGGTGCAGTATATTCTTAACTGCAAGACTGTTATTGAGATTTGAGAAGAAGCAACCATGCACCCTTAATTAAAAAAATACGGAGCTTTAATTGAAATTTGAGAGGAAGGTCCATGGGATAACCTGTTGTTTTCTTCCGTAAGCATTTTCTGGGAGTTTTTGGTCGATGGTCTATCTATTAAGATATCTTCTTTGAGATTTATAAGTTTTAGTTTTTCACATTTTCTGTTGTTTTGTCATTCTCTCATTATCTGGCATTTTTAGTTGCTTTACCCATTTTCATGCTTCCTCCTTTATGGTTTTTCATGTGTGTGACATTTAAAGTTTAAAATTTTGACCACTTGATCGTGAGTTTTAATAGTGCATACTCATCCACCAACCCATTAGAGCTTCTTGATCTTGTTTTAGGCTAGCATCAATTCTTTTGCTCCCTTATGTGTTGAAGGTTAACATGGATTCTTTTGACAACAGTCTGGAAAGAATCCATTTAATTTTTATGTGAGATATGTGATTGCCGAGCTGTTACACTATTATTACATGCTGTGTTCCACTTTTCTTTAAGTTTCTTGGACTGATCAATATTTTTGTTCCTGACATTATCTCTTAAGAACTAGCTTCCACTTCAATTAAAAATCCTCCTATTTGAATCTCTGTCTAAACCACCATCAGCAAGATCTGATTATTATCCCCACTTATTCGTTGCTTGATTGCTCAGTTCGTGTCCCTTATCAATCCTTTTGATTATAGTTATTATCTAACACCTGGATTAAAACAAACATGAGGTTTTCAAATGTTGAATTTATTCTTCTTCTATACCTAGTGAGTTCCTACCTATAAAAATTTTCCCACATGTCAGTTTATCTTCAAGTAGATAGTAATGTTCTTTTGGACAAAACTATGGCATTATTCCTGTATGCTTTGTCAAATTGTTCTATTTTCATGAAACTAATATCCCTTTGTTTTTGGGTCATGATTTTTGTCTTAGGCAAAAATTGTCTTACATAAATAAGCATTCCATGAGAACATATTCCAGACCAAGATTTTTGTGTACAACCCACCATAAAAGTTAAAACATGTCACTTGTAAAAGGGTTTCCAACTACTCCAAACAAAATTTTGTATGATACTATGAAGTGGTTCTATGCTTGAACAAAAGGTGGGGATGAGGGATCGTGAAGCACGTTAGTTAAAGAAGTGTCATAATGTCATTCTATTTAAAATTCTCAATTTTCATTCAAGCACATACTATTGGGGTGGCTTATGTTCCACCATGGATTTGCTGCCAAGACTAGATTTCAAAAATGTTATGTTGCAAAAGCAGCTGCGTACAGTGTTGTGAGACTCAGTAAGGACTTGTGACTCTTATCAAGTATCTTCAGAAACAAGTACTTTGGGCTAAATTCGTCTGAAATGAAATTTGGCAAAACTTGAAATTTTCCACATTTTAAGTTCTTTTTTATATTTTTCTCTATTTGCTGAGCTTCAACTAGTCTTGAACTGAGTTGTGCCAAGTCCTGAGCTGGCCAAGGTTTTATTGAGTTTGAGTCTCACAACCTTGGATGCATGAATGCTTTGTAGTAGGGATGAAATCACCGAGCATGTCTTTTGATGATCCCCATCAGTGAAGACATTTTGGGGATGGTTTTAAGCTGAATTTGATCATTATACTTCCCTACTTTCCTGGAAATGTCCTCTCCTTTGGAACACATGGATGATTAGGGACAACTGAAAAATCTGTACTGTACACGCTTTGCTGCATTATATTTCTTTTCTGTGAAAAATCAGTATATACTATATAGCTACATTTCATAAGGAACCATCCTATATTAACTGAGGGGAATTGAAACTTTTTAAGCATGAATTGGTTTTTCTTTTTTAAACCAAATTCATTTTTTCCCTAAAGATATTGACTTTCTTCCTAGTGGGATACCGGCTCATATGCTAGCACTTTTTAGGATGGGAATTTCCTTGTAATCCAGTTGTTAGATTGTTGTAAGTCTCTTTGTACGATGATGAAAATCTTTATTCCATGGACTGATCAATATATAATTCATTTTTCAAAAAAATCCAGAACATGTTGTTGATCATGAACAACTATGAATAGGGCAGGTTGTTGAACCAGCCAACTCAATTGGTTGCATACAAAAAATAGTTTACAGGAGCCACAGACAACAATATGGCTAGCATAGCCCAACAAAAGTGTTTCCTGCTTATCGAGCATACTTAATTGTAGCTTATAAAGATGTTTTACACAAAGCTAAGAAAAATGTCAGAAGATGGTGAGTTGTTACTAAATTGTTTTCTCAACTCAAAATGGATTAGAGATGCGAGCACACACAAAAGTCACTTCTGACTAATATTTCGATTTGGGCACAGGTTTGATTTCTTGGTTGAATAAGAAACACATAGTAATTTCCCCTGATTTGAAAAAACCAAAATATTAAATATATGGCAACCTCTGCAACTAGTTGTGAAGCTAATTGGCTTCCCATTTGTGTAGCGGAGTTTCCAGATTAAGATGTTGGGGCCCATTATCGTTTTTTGTGATAATTAGAGTTATATATGGTCCTATAAGAAATTATAATCCAAGCTTCAATGACTAATCCAAACACATTCAGATCAGGTGTCATTTCCTGAGAGATAGAGCACACAGGACAACTGTAACCCCACATTACATTTCTATGGATTCACAGGTGGTCAATATTCTAAGTTCTAAAAAATCCCCTAGCAAAGGAGAACCAAAACATTGATAGACAAGCTTGTTTTGATGGAGAAGATATTCCTCACAAAAATGGAATATTAGCTTTTTGTTGCTCTGAGCCTATTCTCCAAATAATTTTCTTCATCTTTTAAAAGTTAGGATTTCCTATTTTTAGGAGCTTCTATTTGTACACTATTAATGATTAGTCATTATTCATTATGTTTTTAATTTTTGTCTTTAATTTCCTTCTATTTTTTATTGTCTATGCTTAGCTATTCTATCTTTACATTTAGTTGATTGTTTGACTAGTGATTAGGCATTAGTTAGTTATTTGCATTTAATAATGAATTGAGCACTTTAATTAGATAGAATATTATATCTACTGGTACATCTCACTACTGATACGCAAGTGTGCCTTATCTAGAGAGAAAAAGTCAAATTTGCACCAATTCGCTTGATGCATGTCAATGAAAATTCAGTGAGACAATCTCTCACGTGGGCCAACCTTTCTACTATAACCAATGTGTCAATTTAGGATATTTAAGTGAGTCTTTTGTTATCTTCTTTATTATCTACTGGTTGTTTTCTTTTACCACTTGGTCACCTGACATGAGCACATGGCAAGTTGAACTCACCCATGTGGAGCACCTACCTTCAAGGGTGTTTCTCTTGTTTTATATCATTGTAATCACTCACTTGAAGTTAATTATAAGTATGTAATTGTTGTTACAGATTTCAAGCATCCTGGTTTTTATTTTCTGAATTAGCATTTTTTAGATCTAGATTCTAAACTATGTTACTTCACCTATTGATTTGAAAATCATATTTTCTATGGTTTTAGCCTTTGAAAAATATTATGTGTTGATTTGTGTTTCATAAGATCTTAGATGTAGGTTAGATATGAATATCATGAACAGAAATTTTAAAACAAAATGAATAGCATGATTAAACACTAAATAGGATGATCTTATAGGATAAACAAAATTCAAACAAAACAACCTACAGAGATAAAGTCAAATTGAAAATGTTTAATCTTATATCATTTTGCAAAAACCTGCTCCAAGCTCCAATGGTCTTGAAAGTACAGGAGACATGATAATGTTTTCAACAAGTACCAATGCACCATGTGCATGTGCTATTTCTGAAATTGTCTGAGAAAAACATATATACAATAATTAGAGTAAAAATAGCTGGATTTAAATCAAGCTAGATTATCCACACATCATTAATTCATGAGGAATTACAAATTCCGGCTTCAAAAAAACTATCCAAATGCTAACACCTAATTTAATGACCAATAAAGAATTTGAGTATTTCTCAATTTTTGAATGTTGTGATGTAACAAGATTGTAACAGTATGAGTCAAGAAAATGAGAGGAGTAGACATAAAAAGTGGGTCGCTAATGGCCATAGAGAAATTTCTATGTGCAAAATATTATCTGTCATTTCCATATTATGGAATTCAAAACCATTAACCATATAAACCTTCCTACGTTGTCAGAATAATGCCATGATGAAGTCCCTGGCCATGAATATCATCACATGCCCAATTACCAATTTTTAATGGCCATCACCAATTTTCAATAGCTATGGATGTCTGAAGTAGTAATAAAATCTGATGGCAATCAGGCCTTCATATGAAACAATATGAATTAATTGTGCACATTATTAAATTTCAAATAGAATGCTATTGCTAGCCTAGGTTTTTAACCCTAGATTCAGTCAGTGGTAACTTTCTCATCTTCAAATGGGTGAAAAATCAGAATAATAGAATGGAATGTTCAAAGTTCAAACACCCAGGCATTGGATAGGCTAATGGACAATTTTGGTGTCTAAAATCCAAACATATCTATTTTTTATAGTTGCTAGTGCTAGTGGCAGCTACACTTGTAGTCTATCTATTTGGTAAAAAATGCCCTCCGTACTTTTATAGTCAAAGAAAGCATATTATTCCAAATAGAAATTTAAAACATCTAAATATTTGCAAATGCATTCATATAGGAGAAAACAACATAGTGGATTGGAACATTCATTAAATCGATGTCAACTTCAAGAAACGTTCATTAAAACTAGAGACAGAGATATAGGTCAATTTCAAGAAAATCTGGAAAGAGATTCGAAGAAGGGCTCTATAGAAATGACAGGTAGGATGGAATTAATGACCTGCACCACCATCAGAAATAAGGGCAGCACCTCTGTGCCTTTTCATTTGTATGTTGTTTCCATATTTTAAATTTTAATAGTATTTTTCTATGACAAACATAGTTTTATTTCCAATTCCAAATGATGAACAGAAGTCCTTTAAACAGTGATAAATGGAATGCTAACAAGCATGGAGTTACATTTAAGCCCTAAGCTTTTCTGGCCCAAAATAAAAATCAGCAACACTTCAAATAACCAATATGAGAGGTGGCATGCAGTTTCCACAAAGGCTTAAGGTATTTCTCTTTGTTTGTTATTAAAAATAACGAGAATTACTTTGTGGCTTCAATTTGCAGTCATGAATACTTCAGTTTCATAGGTACGGGATGAAATGATTTCCATTAGTCACTACAGAATGTATGCAGTTGTAAGTTGTGTTTTGACATGAATTCAGGCAAGTAACATTGAATCTGAAAACTCCAAATGGACTTAAACGTTAAAGATACAGATTTTGTAGTATTAGTATGATACAGAGTTTGGAATATCTGGGTTCTTTTTTCCTATGTAATGACATGGTATCTAAGCTCTCTCTGTCCAAGTCAGATCACACTTTAAAAAAGGGACAAGTGGAGTGTATGGAAGCTAATTAAGATGATTTGAATTTTTAGAACATATAATCGAAGACAAAGATCTTAAAAGACTATGTAGCATTGTTCAGAATTCATGGATCCAAAATTTAGAAGATTGATGTGTGAATTTTCAGAAGTATATATTCATTCTTGTTCGAAGACAGAGATCTTAAAAGACTATGTAGCATTGTTTAGAATTCACAGCATTGTAGTCATAGTTTTCCTAAGGATATAATTATTCTTAAGTAATGGTTTTGCAACCTTGGTGTAGCATAAACTTGTAGTAATTTGACAAATCTTCAGAATCATAAGCCTACTAGGGATGTATATATCTGTGGAGTTGATTGGAATTAATACTTTAGATTGCATGCACAAGATTCAACCCCTTTCATGTTACTGATATCATGGGTGTCTTCTCTATCATGACTAGAAGATTGAATCTTTAAAGGAGTTTCGATTTATGATTATAGTGAGACCTTTATTTAATACATATTTGAAGCTTGACCAAGGTGGCATCTGCTCAAGGAAAATATGAAGCTAATCAATTAGACTTGAGGAATCATCACACTGAAAGAGTAGTTTTCATTAACACATGGAAAACAGAAAATAGTAGGTAAGTTTCCTCAGATGCATTTGACCAATATTTGATACTAGTTGACCAGAGAATTTAAGTTTGTCTAAACAGTGATGCAAAAAGATAGAATACTTGAAAAGAAGCAAAAATGGAGTTATTTAACATGACTTGGGTTCATCAATGTGTTCATAAAGAGACTAATATACTCTAAACACACTCTAAAGGTACTAAGCATAATTGCAAGATTGTTCCTTTGAGCATGGTTGTCTTGAGAATTTTATATGGAAGATTTGCTTGATATCATATGATTGACAGTGAATGACGATAACATAGATCTTAATGATATATGATAGTGTCTCTTATGGTTAAACAATGATAGTTCACTACAGTAGGTAGGTTGGAGAAGATGTGATAGTGGTAATAACAAAAGCAGTGGTTGTAGACATTGATTTTAGAAGCAGTGGTAGCTATAAATATGACACTGCCTACCAAATTTAACCAGTGCATTCTATTAGGCAAGAAATTTTTTCTTTTAATTTAGAGAAACGAATTTGACTCTCATATTAATTGTAAATCCATTACATATAATATCTTATTTAAGGAAACAAGTAGGTTTTTCAACCTATACACGTGTCAATTCCTGAAATGGAAATACTAGCTAATACAGACACTTGGATTCAAAATATTGAAAATCATTCAAGGAAGCTATGACTGAGGCAATACAAATGAATTAAATTCAATTCAAGAGAACACATTTCATGCAATTGAAGAAACATGGCAAGTTATTGGCCAAATGACAGCTATTGCGGGTAGTAGCCCTTAGTTGAGTTTATTACAGAGAAAAGAAAGTGAAATAAACCCTAGTGAGGCAGATCACATCATGAAAGGAAAAAGTGAAAGGAAAAAGTGATGATGATGTTTAAATTCTCACATATATATGCGATGCATGATGATGTAGGGGATGGGGGTAATTCATGTTGAAATATGTAACTAGGTTCGCTCTTCATAATGACATATGTACTCATGATTTTATGTATTTGATGTAAAGAGAAACATAAATTTATTATTATTAAATTCTTGAGGCATGGGTTTCATGCTCAAGGGAAATTTATGTTTAGGTCAATCACCCATTGAGTGCTTCTAGGACTTGTCATTTGGTCTACAAGTCAGTTGAGTCATTGTCATGTATGGAAGACTCTTTTGGGCATGTTACATATTGTAAAGAAAATTTATTTGAGTCAAATCTAGAGTCAAAGACCCTCCAAGGCCTCGTCATAGTGCAAAGAACAAGTCGACCTCTATGAGAGGATAAGTCGGCCTAAAGCTAGAAATTCGACCTAGAGAAAGACCTATATAGAAGAAAGACTTCGATCTCACTTGAAGGACTTACTCCACGTTAATGAACAAGCCTTACAGTATACAATTGTATAGGATTTTGATGTATTGAGTTGTCTAGCTAGATGCAAATAAGTCTTGAGTCTATCTGTGTATCATAGATAGCTTTTTCTGAAGCTTATTAACAAATTTAATTTCAGTTGGTTTCTGCAAGATTTGATTCTTGAGGCAGTATGGTTGAGCATGTTGATTGATCATTTAATATCGTCACGATGTCTCGACACCTTTGTTGACATCATAGAACCTTGATTTGAAAATGAAATTTATAGTATTCTTGTGGATATATAATAATGAGGCTGTCAAGGGAAGTAATCTATAGACTGTGACCTATGTGTCACTGAGTGACCCTGTTTCACATTTTTATACTAATCTTTAATGACAACATGAAGGATCTTGCTTTTTTCATAATAACCTTGGCATCTGTATAGTAGCAATCTTCTCTGTGACATGGTGACAATGATCCCCTTTTGTGAACACTGTTGAAGATTCATCTTGCGGTTGTTGAGTATATTTTTTATAGTATTTATGACTAAAGATTCATCTTGAAGTTTTTGAGTATAGTAGTTACAGTAATTATGAATACATCTCGAGTGCTTCTAAATAGGCCTTGAAATTTATAGTACCATTTTGAAAACACATTCTTGTCTTAAGCTAGTGAATATTGGGCTTATTAATTCTTCTCCAATCCAACCAAGATAGTGTTGTGACCCCATAGATTCCTCCAAATGTGAAATCCAATATTTGAAAGATGATTACTGAAAAACTTGGGGGTAGACCTACCTAGCATGTTGATGTTGGGAAGGTTCATCAAACATAGCCACATAATACCATCCGTTTGAACTTGGAGGAAACTCTCTACAATGCTTACAATTTTTTTTTTATAACCCTGAAAACAAGAAATATAGTGGTAAGAGCTCTTTAAATCACATTAATAAGGTTAAAAACCATTATTTCCATCCACATGGGTCGTTTCAAAATGATGTATTAATAAAATATACCATGGGGCTCTCATTAAAATACTTAAATTAAAAACAACAGAGAAAAATGTTTTTTTTTTCATTAAAGCAAAGGGAGGGTCTCATAACTCATCCTTACCTTGCCTTTTCTTCTCTATATAACTCTTCGAAACTGTAACTTTTGTTGTTCCACCTTAATAAGACACTAGTTTGAGTACATGAGCTTGTAGTTGGATTTTTGAATAAAAAGCTTTCAAAGGGAAGAGGGTCTAGACTTGTGATTGAACACCTTATTTGGTGCAAACATATTCATAAAGATTGATCAATTGATTTTTCATCATCATATAGATCAATTTATATGTCATTTTATAGACATGCACATAATCAATCTTCCTAAAACATGGTTGATCTTTATATGCCTTAGACCATTAAATGCCACAAATCATAGTGAGTTGTGCTTGAGTGTGGATTGAGTAATCACATTATGGGAATACTAATATGCATCTCTTATGTATATCACAAGAAGAAAGGTGAATTGTAGAATGCATGTTGGGTCATAAGAGAGGCATTGTGTCATTATGTTAAGGATATAAATATAAAGGGGTGTAAAAAATGTTAATGAAAAAATAGATACCTACAATATCTAGTGAAAGTACGGGTTTTTTAAATTGGGAAAATGCAATGGGTTAGTATTGGTAGGGGGTTAAATAAAGTGATTTTTAGAGGTATTTTCCAATATGTAGTCAAATTAAGGGTATTGTTTAGTATGCCACAAACGCACGTGCTATGCCATAGGTTAATTGAGTGATGCCCCTGTGGGAAATATTCACCTCCTCCTTCCACTCTCTGTGATTTCATATCTCAAATTCTATGTGAAAGAGAAAGCAATGAATTATTTTACGAAAAGAAATGTGTTGGTGGTAAAAAATGCGATGATTGTGGAAATTTGACTAAATTTTAAAACAAATATCGTACTGATATAAATGATCAATCATTGTCCAACATGAAAGTGAAATGGAAGAGATATGAATATATCCATACATCAATTCAAGGCTCAAATAGTGCTAAAAGAATTGAAATACAAGAAGAAGAAATTTTTGTGATAGATTTTTTGAGAAAGTTTGAGGCAGAAATTTATAAATACACCAAGCATTCCCATAGAGCTCAATGGAAAGACTTCCAATTCAAAAAATCCCGTGAAGTTTTTCCACCAAGGACCATTTTGTCAGTAATTGATTTTGCAAAAAACTACACATTTGTTCCACAAAAATAAATTCACAGTGAATACTATCATTCTGAACAAGTCTCCATGCTCTTCCATATTCTATATAGACATGCTGAACAAAACGTCGATCATATATAAAGCGTCAGTGAAAATCAAAATGTTATTAAAGAATATCACTTTTATATCAGTGACGATTGTACACATGATACATATTTTGTACAACACTGTTTTGGAAAGATATATGACTCTTTGAAAAGTAATGGAGTAAAATTCAATGAACATTGGATATGGTCAGATGGATGCGCAGGTCAATTCAAATCTTCACGATCATTCTTTTGGTTGTGTTTCCTTCATAAGAAAACCTGCATTAAACATTGTTGGAATTTCTTTGAGACTGGCCATGGAAAAGGAGAACATAACGGTGTAGGGGCATGCATAAAATGAGCACTTCGAAGATATCAAATGAACCCCTCTGCAAACCAACTTGTGGACACTAAAGAAGTTGTTCAATGGTGCATTACTGCTCTAAGCCATGACACTAACCGATCAAGGGAAGTGTGAAGGTACATTCAATTTAATTTTTATTGGATATCTAATTTTAAACAATGTACATTTATCATGTAATGATTATCTTTGATGGTATTTTGATATCATATTTAGATTCTTCTTTGAATTTTCCATATATAGGTTTTTTTGGCATATTAGGATTGAAGATGTAGATAGATCAATTGGAAACGACCTTGAAACAATAAAAGGGACTTGAAAATTAGATTCAATTAAAACAAATTTGTCACAAATGTGTTTTCATTGGATAAAGGAAAATATTCTTGTTTTTGTCATGTTTTCATAGACAACACAGAATCCAATAACGTTTGTGAAAAAAAAATGTATGTAAATATTGGAAACATACAAAGCTAAATAAAATGGGGAAAATGTCCGTTGTAATGTTTGAAGAAATGAAATTAGAGGAGACTACAATATCATCTGATGGTGATCGAGTTTCTGACCTTGTTAGATAAGGCAACATTTGAATTTCTTTCAAATTATATAGATCTAGAAATAAATTTATATGCATAAGATTGTTAAGTTTGTTTTATTGTGCAGGAAATGTTTTTGTTGTATTTGCACCAACTGACAATGATGAAAATGTGAAGTATTATTTGATGCATTGCACTGAACAAAAAATGAAATTATTAGAAAACTATAATGATCACGGGTTTCCATATGAAAGAGGATCTACTATACTGAAAGGTTATTTTTTCAAACAAAATAATCAAAGTGGGGATTTTGTTTACTTTGAAGACTATGAACCTAATGTCATAACTTTTCAATATAGTCACTTGGTGTGTGCAACACGCATAAAGTTGATAGAGGTTCAATCAAAGAAAAAAACGAAAATTAAGAAATGGAAAATGTCAAAATCTGATCATGAACGGATCATTGAAGATGGCATTCCATTGGAATTTTTTTGATTGAACTACCCAAAAATTTCTCCTCTTTGGATTCATGTTTTAGAACTTCCACAAATCAACTAAAAATTGAGTTGCCTTGTTATGTTATCTATGCAAGTGTTTGCACATGTACATTTTTTTGGTACATGCACACTAGTATCAACTGAAAGTAGCTTTTCTATACATGCATTGGTTAAAAATGTTGCATGTATTGGATATATATATATGTTCTAGAATGGAATTCACTGAAATTGGATTTTCTATATGCATTGATGAAAAATGTTGCAAGTACTGGATATATATGTTCTAGAATGCAATTAACTGAAAGTAGTTTTTCTATGTGCATTGATGAAAAATGTTGCACGTATTGGCTATATACATGTTCTAGGAAATTAACTGAAAGTAGATTTTCTACATGTGCATTGATGAAAAATGTTACATGTATTGGATATATATATGTTCTAGAATGCAATTAACTATTCAAGTAGTTTTACTATGTGCATTGATGAAAAATGTTTCACGTACTGAATATATTTATGTTCTAGAATGCAATTAATTGAAAGTAGCTAAATTCTATTGGCATTGATGAAAAATTTTGCACGTACTGGATATATATACATTATAGAATGAATTTTTAAAATTTTATGATTGCTTTCAACACATCTAACAAGACCTAGAATCTTATGATTGTTTATACACACACACACACACACACACATCAATATGTATTGTACTTCAATCGTTTTAACATGTATATTCAAACATGTGTAAAATCATTTCTACATGTACATATATTCATGTGATTTTTTTTTTTGTTTGGAAAACGACAACTTGAATTTTAAAAACAAACATAATATCATAATCACATGCCAAATGTAGTTCAACCATCCAAAACTTGAGTTTTAAAAACTTTTTTGATTATGTCACAACATTACTTCACATGCCATGCCAATTGTAGTTCAACTATCCAATAAAAACATTTAACATTATATCACATGCTAAATGTAGATCAACCATCCAAATATTAAGTTTTAATTTAACAAAAAATTATATATCAAAACATTACTTCACATGCCAAATGTAGTTCAAAAGAAAAACATTAATATATATCACAACATTACTTCAAAAAAAATTATAACAAAACATTACTTCACATGCCAAATGTAGTTCAAAAGGAAACATTAATATAGATCACAACATTACTTCACATGCCAAATGTAGTTCAACCATACAAAACTTGCGTTTTAAAAACAAAACAAATTATATATAACACTGTAACAATACTTCACATGCTAAATGTAGTTCAACCATCCAAAACTTAAGTTTTAAAAACATTATTTATCACATTCACATGTACCAAATGTAGTCCACATAAAATATGTCCAAAATTTGTAGATCTCATAAGTATCAAGTATCAAGTTATATATGAATGCATCTAGATAAGACTATATATAAAAAAGTAAATCTAAGACTAAATCTATTGAAAATATAATGTTGCACGTGTGCATGTGCATCATCTATCAAATACAGATGGATGTAGTGTCTTTCCCAGCAAAGTATCAATCCACGAGCTATCCTGCAAAGCATGTGGAACCTGTACACAATGTGTAGAAACATTAAAATTTGATGTTTTAAATTTGAGTGAGAATATATAGAACTTCATGTAAAAAACAAAATATAAAAAAAAATCATGCAATACCTCATGAGGTTCCCTCTCCATTTGTTGCTCGTCCGCTACAACTTCCCCCACGGGAACATCTCCAACAGTAAACTATACAATATACATGTAGTGTTATATATATATATATATTAAAAATTTTCAAATGAAAATGAATATATATAAACTTATTTTCAATAATATTAAAAAAAAATTTATACAACTTGTTCAAATGGTTGAAATGGTGTGGATGTTCCTCCATCGCTAGAGTCTGTGGAGAAAAGAAATCCTCTATAGAAACCTAAAATTCAAAAAATTTAAAAGTATAAATAACTCAAGATCAAGATCTCAATTTATAATAAAACTTTCAAACTTCAATTTATAAATTATAAATTTTAAACATATATATTTAAGTGAAAAATTGAATACTTCTGCTGGTGGATTTGGCACAACTCCTAAGAGAGGCTCCAAAAGAAAATCTCCAAAAACCTAAAATTCAAAAAATTTAAAATAAATCAAAATCTCTAGATCTCAATTTATAATAAACTTTTAAGCTTCAATGTATAACTTATAACTTAAAAACATATATATATTTAAGTGAAAAATTGAATACTTGTGCTGTTGGATTTGGCACATTTCATAAGAGTGGTTCAGAAAGAAAATCTCCAAAAACCTAAAATTCAAAACATTTAAAATAACTCAAGATATAGATATATCTCATTTTTTAATGGAACTTTTTGAGGTGGAATATATAACTTAAAAACATTAATTTAAAAGTGAAAAATTTTCCATACTTTTTGTTGTGGATCTAGCACATCTCCTAAGGAAGTAGAAGGTACATCTCCCAAGGAAGAAGAAGGTACCGCCATCCCAAAAACATCGGACGGAATCAGAATCTGTTAAAACATTTTATTATATATATGTACATGTACATGTGTGCACAATTATTTATTTTAAAAATATCACTTAAAAAACAATAACTTTTTCCAACATATCTTGATGGTGAGACCCATCTTGATTGTTTGAACCAGAGGCTCCGAACGTGATATTAACATTTTCTTCATTCATTAAGCATGACAACTGTAAATGTTGTTAACATATAATGATACATTTTTATTAGATTAATGTATACAAATAAATGTATTTATATATGTATTTATTACAAATTGTACATGTGTTAAAATAATTTAACCCTATCCATTAACACATACCGTTCCCATGCCCTCTTCCTCATGAAAAATTAGGTCATACCAACCATTGCGACAATTCTTTGCATATGTTTTGAGATCTTCAACACTTATGTTTTCAATATCTTCATCTATATAATACACAAAATTAGCACTTGCATTCTCATGTGCTCTTTGTCAATTCAGACAAACATCGACGCCACCCAATCCACTGTGAACATTGTCGATGATGGCATCCATCACTTCTCGACTAATTTGAGAAGTGGCTTCCATCTCTGACCACAAAGTTTCGACACAAAAAGGTCGAATAACCAATGGTGGCTCAGAGTGAGGAAACTCAACATCACACCTAGCGCCCCTACGGTCAACAATCAACCTTTCCCAGGACCAAAAAATTCAGAGGTAAGGTCATTGTAATTGGGTTTCATTTGCAAAAATAATTTTGCAAAAAAGAATTTTTCAAAATAAAGCGAAACCTCGTTATTCCATGGGAGTCTTCCATAGGCTGCAAGTTGTCTATCATACAAATAGTGAGCTATGTTAGGGTGCTTGAAATATTGCACCTTCAACATCTTTCTTTTCGGCCCTTATTTCAAATTAAACATAGCCTTTTCCATTGTTGTTGTAACTCTTTCTTTAACAACCTCCCATTTATCAGGGCCCATCACTGTTTGCTTTCTTTTTCTCATGACTTATACAAAAGTATTAGTGGTTGGCCTAAGCTTTCGGTACACATCTACTAGTTCGCCTAAAGAGTGTGTAACTATTTCTAATCTTTGTAGACTCTCAACAAGTAGAGTCAAAGCCACAAGATCTCTCTGCAATTTTTCATGAAGATGTTGACACCTTTCTAAGGTGCATTGCTGCATGTTTCTTTCCCAAGGTATATCGGAAATGTCAGCCAGATAAGTCATGGTGGGTGGACAAACTTCTTCTTGAATGATGCGTTCTACCCTACGTTTTTTTTGACCAACATTTGGAGCATTTTCAACCTTTACATCAATATATAAAATTTGTATATGTTGGGGCCCTTGTTTTGAGAACTTGTTTTGAATATTTTGAATTTTGAATAAAGAATGGCTTTTTGGAGGTTGCAGAATGACACATGGCAGTCGCACCTAAGTCGCAACTATAGTAAGTCGCGGAGCTATCAAGGTGGCGAAGAAGCAAGAGATAGCTGAAGAAAGCAGATGCATGAGTACAGACGAAGAGAATATACAGCAGAAGACAGAGAGAAGAACACACAGACAACAAGAGAGAAGCCGGAAACCGCTGAAGAAGAATGCAAAGAGGAACTAACAGTTGCGATAGTGGGTGAATAAATAGCATTCATCTGGCCGAAAGAAAAGAGAATGTGACAGGAGAAAGAATGCGATTGACTGAAGGAGACCGGGCATGATATCTCTTTAGTTCCTAGGTTTCTCTTATCTACCTTTATGTTCTGTATGGCGTCTGTATCAGACATGTAAGCTCTCCTTGCGGAAGCTATGTAACTATGGATTTGGCTGAAGATATCAATACACTTGCAAGTTGCTGTCCTATTGTGTGATTCATATGCATGCATGATGGTTGTGATGATTCAAAATTTTATTTTCTTAATACTTGTTCACTCTCTGAATGTTCTTGCATATATAACTATTTTTATGCTATGAATTCGATGTTAATCATGAGTTGTGGATCCTTTCACTGCTATTGATATATTCCCCTTCTGCATGTGATTGCGGCACGCCTTGGGTGAGACTCTCTTCTCTCCGGAGTAGGGTGATAATGCCGGTGTGGTTCTAGACTATAGCGAATTCCTTTGTTGGCCCCAACCCCTGAACCTGGGTCTTGCCTGCGAGACCTGTTTCCTTGCCAAAAAATGGTTCCGTTGCTGGGACCTACATGTTATGAGGGGAACTAGATCATGGTATCAAGGATCTTCGAAGGCGAAATACGGATATGGTGGGATAACCATCTGGACCAGTTCATTGCTCAGCAAGCGGAGTTGACGAATCAAAAGGAAAGGGTGCTTAAGGATCTCGTCCTTTTCTCAGATTCTGCCAGTGATACCTACGAGATCCTCTGGGGAAAATTCCCTAGAGACCTCTATAACTGGTTGCGGAGGTTATAGACGAAGGTGCCTAGGGATAGCTCGTGGAAGATAAACCACAAGTGGGTGCACGGGGATCTGGTGGCTCTGCATCGGTTGGACACTGAATTGACCCGCGTGGTGGATTTTTGGGTAGAGACCACTTTGGACAGATATATTGTGGAGTTTGCGGCAAATTGCTACCAATCCTTCTCGAAGGATGAAGCTATCTTCCATTTCGGGCTAAGAGGGAAGTTGCTTAAGGAGATTCCGCTGTGGATTAAGGCCCTGATGGTGGATGAAGGGCTGATGGAATTCCAAAATTCGAGCATGGAAGCGTAAACCTCCAGTGCTGGGGGAAGGGTTGAAGGGACAGATGCTACATGAAGTGTGAAGTGGGGAGTGGGGGATGGATGCTGAGGCCCCGAGGAGATTGAGGGAGCGACGTGCACATCGGTGGGCACAAACCAACGACAGGTGGTGAGAAAGGGTGATGCAGGAGTTAAGACGACAGGAAACCGACAAGTAGATTCAAGAGGAGGTGCCTCAGAGGATAGAAATTATGGACACTCAGGAGGATACCCTGGAAAGGGAAGGGACCGTTGTGGGAGTGTGGCGGGTGCATGGGAGCCTGGCTAAGAGAAAAGAGGAGATGACGACTGATGAAGACGATGCAGGTGGGCAGCCTGAAGAAAGTTCCAATGGCGAATGGTACGTCGTGATGCAACGGTTGTTTCAAGAGCGTACGACATTCATCTCTCCAGGCAGCCCTACTTCCAAAAATTTTCACGGCAAGGATCCCTACCTTCCCCTGGTACTCTATCAACCTTTAAGTAATATTTTCGTTAAGTTACAAGCATTGAGTCAATTGCACAACAGTTCATTGTCAACAACGACATACGCTAATAACAGCGTCACTAGTAGCATTGTATTTCCTAGCAGTACAGCCATGCAACCAGGACCCAGAGGGTTTATCCTGGTTACCCCTTCGCAAGTAAATATGGCTGGGTCATTCACCCGGTATCCAAAATTCTCTGGTCGGGGCAACGATGATGTAGAGCAACATTGGTATCTCTGTGAAGCCATATGGAGGGCTCGGCAGACGCCAGACACAGGGAAGCTAATAGAGTTCTAAACCACGCTCAGAGAGAGGGCTTTGCGGTGGTTCATCAAGTGGTCTGAGGCCCATCCTAATCCAGTAATCACGGATGTTAAGAGGGATTTTGTCCGGGAATTTAAACTTCCCTAGACGGACCAGCAGGGTTCGTCCGAGCTCTGGGAGATTAAGCAGAAAGAAGGAGAGACTGCATGAGAGCTGATCTGTCGATTCAAGGATGCGATTGGGAAACTCAGCTACCCGATCGATCCAAACCATTAGAGGGACTGGTTCATCAAGGCTTTGCTTCCCTTGATGCGAACCCCCCTCACCTAGCAGAAGAGTGACAACTTGCAGGATGCCTTGGAACAGGCCATGAAGATAGAGGCCATGGCAGGCTACCCTCAGGAATATCGGGGAGGGCCGGCCCCGCAGGATCCTTCCTTGGTGGGATTGCAGCATCAGATTGCTAGTCTGACTGAAAAGCTCAAGGAGATGCAGCCTATAAGACCAGCCATGCCGAACATTTGGTGCACTCACTGCCTGGTTGAAGGCAACGTCACAACCGAGTGTCCTCGGCTACGGGGCACGGGTGTGGGATCCTCTGTTGTGGCAATCCAGGGGGGTCCACCTGCAGGGGGTGGCACAGGGATGAATCTGCAGCGGGTATACCAGCCGCAACAGCCTTATGCGGGGTTCCCATCTCAACCAAACCCAACCACCACGGAGTATTGCGAGATTTTTCGGACGATGGGGCATCCCCCTCGGATGTGCCCGATACTACAGAAGTAATCCAACGTCCCAAACAATGTATACTATGATTTTTGTGCTTCCACGACTCAAAACACTGAGCAGTGCAGGGCTCTCGACGCACTCGCGGACCAGTTGGACTGACCTTCCTATAGGATGAATGAGGCTTCCAGGGGAAGAGGAGGCAAGATGCGCGAAGGCCGCACAGGGGGACGAGGTCCGGTGAAATGCTACAACTGTGACCAGGAGGGTCACGTGGCTCGCGAATGTCCCCTTCCCCAACGTCCTTGGTGTTCCTAGTGCCACGTGAATGCCCATGCAACAGAGGACTGTCCAGAACTCATTAAGAAGTGGGAGGAACGAGCTCGGAAGAGGGGCACAAATTTGGTAAACTCCGAGCCGCGAGGAACCGTGACTCCGGCCATGTAGAATGTAGCGATTGTCACACGTGGCGGCAAGAAGATGGGAGAGGACGCTCATCGAAAGGAGCTGGTCTGGGCTATTCGACCCACCTCCCCAAAACAACTGATCAGGCTGGACGCGTAGAAGCGGTACTTACAGGAGGCGGTGGAGGCTTTTGCTCAGCTGGGGGGAGCCAGCGGCCTCGAGGTACCCCCGATGACTGGCTCCGGAGAACAGAATGCTATGGGGACCTTGATTGAGGAATGGCTTCAACTGTTTCTCAAGATTGTTGATGATGCTTCGATGCGAGACCAACTCAAACGTACCCTGGAGGACACACTGCAGGGGAATACGAGGCCGAGGGAACTGGTGGACACAACACCCCAGTATGTGCAGTGAGTCAAGTGGAACAAGTGACGAATGGGAAAAGAGCTCCGACTTAACATGTAGGTTGCGGGATTCCAAATTAGTGATACCATGCTTGATTTAGGGTCTGACGTCAACATCCTACCGCGGAATACGTGGGAGGCTCTTGGAAGGCCATGGCTGACCTACTCGTTAATCCAACTCAGAATGGCAAACCAGTAATGTATTGTGCCGATCGGCTGACTCGAAGGTGTCGAGGTCGACATTGCGGGGGTGAAGACTTACATGGATTTTGAGGTTATTGATATTATGGGAGACAAGGATCCTTACCCTACCCTGCTAGGCATCGATTGGGATTTTGAGAACTACGCCATCATCGACCTCAAAAAGGAGCTGATGATCTTCGAAGATGGAGAGGTCTGGGTCACTCAGCCCCTCGACTCGTATCAAGGCCCACGATATACCGAAATTGTGGACAACCGGGAGGATGCTCAGATGATGGACCACCTTTATCAGATGATTGCAGGGAGGCGGGAGGACTATATCAACCCAACCACAACCGGCTCCATCAGCTGGCGCAGTGTCCAGAGCTCGGAGCTAGGATCAGAACTCGCCTGGGAAGATTGGCAGCAGGGGGGGTACGAGACTAGCACGCGGAGATGTGCCGCCATTGCCCGAGTCCGTTGGATTGGCGTTGAGTTCAGAGAATACCCCACCCTGTCAAGCATGTAGGCTGTCAATACCTTTATTGCAAAGGTGGAGGACATGGTGCCAGAGGGAAGAAGGATACCACTTTTGGACTTCGTACTATAGTCCACATCAGCCAGGTGGTGGAAAAATCACCGCACCACCCTGTCGCGGTGGAGTTGTGTGGTGGAGGCTTTGAGGGCATGGTTTAAAGAAGACGAAGTCCCTCGAAGCGGGCATAGGTACGAAGGGACTTCTGATCCATGGGACCACCTGAAGACCTGTGAGGAGTAGTGTCAAAGTCTGGGATACCCGCCAGAGCTATGGGTACATCGGTTCATACACTCCTTAGATACCATCCCCTAGGCCTGGTACTTAGAATAAGAGCAAAAATGAGGAACCAGCTCCTGGCAGGAAGTCACAAACAAATTTGTTCAGTGCTTCTCGTTCGAAGGAGAGACAGAGCTGGTGTCTCGAGCATTACAAGCTATCAAGGGGGTACTGTTTCTCTGCGACCCAGAGCCCGATGGGAGCACATTTGCATCGTGTCTTGGGGCCAGGCAAGAGTTGGATTGCCAACGGATTGACGGCGATCCAGACCATGACAGTCTGGATGACCTCAGGCACCTATATTTCGAAGAGAAGGAAGGTGAGCGGAAAATTAACGAAGAACCGACTACCGAAGGCGTCCATTTACATCCACTAAAGACAAAGAAGTTGAACATCGGTACGGAGGAAAAACCCAAATTGGCTACAGTTGGGGATTATTGGGACGAGGAGATGACAAAGGAAATTTTCAGCCTCGTCCAGGAATACGAAGATTTATTCCCTTCGTCGGTTGCAGATTTTAAGGGTATCAAAGGTGACCTCGGAGAAATGCGTATTATGCTGAAACTGGATGCTAGGCCCGTAAAGCATCGACCCTATCGGTTGAACCCACGGATCAAAGAAAAGGTCAAGATGGAGATTGACAAGATGTTGGTCACAGGTATCATCTTTCCGGTGGAAGAAGTAGAGTGGGTGAGTCCTATCGTCATTCAGAATAAGAAGGAAAAGGCGGAGATATGCGTTTGTGTGGACTACCGGAGTCTGAACAACGCCTGCATCCATGATTCGTTTCCCACTCCTTTCAGCGACGAAGTATTGGATCATGTTGTGGGAAATGAAGCTTACTCCTTCACTGATGGTTTTTCGGGTTATCATCAGGTGCGCATTGCAAAAGAAGACAAGCCGAAGATGACATTCACCACCGAGTGGGGATCATTTGCATACCATGTGATGCCATTTGGGTTGAAGAACGCCTCGGCCATGTTTTCCCGAATTGTCATCTCTTCTTTCTGGGAGTATATCCACAAGTTCCTAGAAGTCTACATGGATGATTGGACCGTCTACAGTTTGCTGAAGAAACACGCCACCCTGTTGCGTATCATGTTCGATCGGTGTTGCCAGTTGCAAATTTCCCTGAACTTGAAGAAATGTATTTTTGCAGTTCCTTTTGGCACGCTATTGGGACACGTGGTATGCAAGCAAGGGGTCTGTGTTGACCTCGCCAAGGTAGCAGTGATCGTCCACATGGAAGCCCCTGAAACAGTGAAGCAGTTGCAAGCACTGCTTGGGCACACAAGATATTACCGGCAGTTTATCCATAATTACGCGAAGATCACCGCTCCTTTAGAAAAGTTGCTGCGGAAGTCAGAAGTATTCTAGTGGATGGAGGAGTGTCAGATGGCCCTCGATGCTTTGAAGGAAAAGCTAGCGACGACACCTATTCTTGTTCACCCAGAATGGGATAAGCAGTTCCATGTGCATATTGACGCTTCCAGTATTGCACTTGGGGCTGTCTTGGTGCAACCCAGAGAGACGATAGTTGACCATCCAGTCTACTTCGCGAGCCGCAAATTGTCTAATGTGGAGAAGAATTACACCACTACCGAGAGGGAGGCCCTGGAAATGGTGTACTCGCTCTAGAAGTTCCGCCACTACCTTCTAGGGGGAAAATTCAAGTTCTTTACAGACCACTCTGCATTGAAGTACCTGGTCAATAAGCTTGTTTTGGAAGGACGGATCTGTCGCTAGCTTCTACTCTTCCAAGAATTCACGTTTGAGGTGATTGTCAAGCCCGGGAGGTTGAATTTTGGGCCCGATCATTTATCCAGGTTGGAGATGGGGGAGAACGATGGCTCTCTCGATGATCAGCTGCCAGATGCTAACCTCTTCCGAGTCGAAGCTATACTGGATTACTTGGCCGACATTGCCACCAATCTGACCATGAGGCAGTGCCCTCAGGACTACACCTCACTCCAGAAATGACACTTGGTTGTCCGCACCGCTGAATACTAACTGATTGCGGGGTAGCTCTACAAACTGGGCCTTGATGAGGTTCTGCGCCGATGTGTACTTGACCACGAGCACGAAGCTGTGATGTGGGAATGCCACAGCGGTGTTGCGAGAGGGCATGTGGGGGAAAAACCCACCGCGAGGAAGGTACTCTAGGCTGGACTATGGTGGCCAATGGTCCATGCAGATTGTAAGACATTTGTTAAAAGATGCGATGTCTGTCAGTGAATGGGGAGGCCCTCTCATAGGGACGAGCTTCCGCTACACCTAGTGCATGTGTTGCGGCCATTCGAGAAATGGGTTGTTGACTTCGTAGGCCCCATAGCCCTGGTTTCCAGGCACTCCAAGGCACGCTACATCATTACTGCAACCGACTACCACACTAGGTGGGCTGAGGCAGCGGCAGTACGAGACTGCACGAAGGATACAGTAGCATGGTTCATCTTTGAACACATCATCAGCAGGTTTGGTTGCCCGCGAAGTTTAACCAGCGATCAGGGTACGCATTTCATTAATGACACGGTCAAGTCGCTGCTAGACACATTTATGATTCAACATCACAAAAGCATCCCGTACCACCCACAGGCCAATGGTACTGTTGAAGCGTTTAATAAAATTCTTGAAAAGGGGTTAACAAAGATCTGCAACGCCCGGCGGGATGACTGGGATGAGCGGCTACCAGCTGCACTTTGGGCCTACTGGACTATGATGAAGTGCTTGACCAATCAGATACCGTTCTAGTTGGTGTATGGCCGGTAAGCTGTGATTCCCGCCGATTTCACTGTACCAAGTCTTTTGATCGCCACGTCTCTCAAGTTCTCAGAAGAAGCATCGCTTCAAGAGTGCCTACATGAATTACAGGAACTGGATGAGGCCCGGTTCCTGGCCGAATTTCACCAGAAGGTTCAGAAGGACAGGCAGAAAGCGTGGCATGACCAGCACATCAAGAAAAAAATGTTCCAGGTTGGAGGCAAGGTCCTCTTATATGACAACAAGTTTCAGAAGTTCCCAGGAAAGCTACAGATGCACTGCTTGGGAGCTTACTTCGTCATCGAGATTAGAGAGTCCGGAGCCGTTCGGTTGGCTCAGCTAGACGATACTGTTTTACTGGGATGGGTGAATGGCGCACGCCTGAAACCCTACTAGGAGTAATTTTATTTCACTCTTCATCAATAACTCTCACAACCGAGAGCACCCATAGAGTAGCGTAGTTGAATAACTCTCACGCAACTGGGATGAGCATAGGTAGTCTTTTTGGTTCATGCATAGCTTGTCAATAACTGCTCTGTTGCAGGACCTCATCGCAACCGACTGTGGTCGGGGAGGGGTGTGTCCAACGTGTCATCCCCGTAGGATTCATAAACGTGTCAAGGTCAGTCCAGGTCATTTCAGTCAGTACTTGTGTCAGTATGTAGGATCGTCTATATTTGCACAATAAATTACCATAATTGGAAGTAACCTCGCCATAATAATTTTTCCATCATCCACAGTAACCTCAGCCGTTGCGTCTGCCCATTTCCCCATGCCATCGTCAACAATTGTCAGAATACACATTGGCACATGATTGATCGCATGATTATCGCAGAAAAGAATGCCAGTAGGAATTAACTCGTTAGGGGGTCTCATCAACTCCACTTGTGCCAGGTAATTACATAACTTGCATGAAAACCAAAAGCATGAGAATGTTGGAATAGTTAGAACTAGAAATTGCAGTAGAACCAGAGCAGCAGAAGTATCCAGACGCACAACACCAAGAGAGGACGTCGAGACAGATTCTGCAGGTCTATTAGCGACGAGAAAAAATGCCGAAGGCCATCCCAGCCATCCTAGAACCAGAGCTCGACAGTAGAATTCACAAGATAGAGTCCCTTGTAGGGAAATATGACAATGCGGCCCTGATAGATGCTAACCTTTCAGACTCTTCCAAATTCCCGGCACTCAACTGGAAGGTGTAGATGGAGCATTACTACTCAACAGCCAGGCACTCAGCAAACATAATTTTACCAGAATTCTGAGGCCTTCAGCAATCTTCTCTGCTGAAATTAAGAAATCTTCCGGGACCACAGGATTGGCTATGCAGTGCACTAGGTTCCTACTCAGCCGCATCTAGAATGGGTCCTTGTGGCTGAATAAGGAAATTTCCATTCATGTTGAGGATATCCATCGTCTTACAGGGATTTCACAGAATGGTGCAGATGTCTCGACTGCATGTCAGACCACATCCAAGCGAGCGCGGAAGTCGAGAGACGCAGACTTGTATGTCAAATATGGCACCTGACGGGGAGGGAAGGGAGCCAAGATGGAGCTTATCAATAAGCCCAAGATCAAATTTGCATGCTACCTCATTTCCAGCAAGACAATGAGGCACTACACAAAGGGAAAATGCACTCTAGACACTATCTCCATTACAGAGCACTGTGTTCAAGGCGCCAAGCTGAATTGGTGCTCCTTCCTGTTGAAGGAACTGTTTGACGCGTGTGAGGAAAACTACAAGCGCGCTACCAGATTCATTTACGGATATTTGATCGTTGCCTTTGCCATGTGGAAATGGCACACTCCCCTTGTTCGGTTCCCAGTGGAAATTACAGAGGGTCAGCCTCTGGCGATGAAGTTCGTTCTGTGGAAGGTGTCAGCTGATCCTAGCACCAAACAGGTGGATGCAGAGGCATTTCGGTCCTGGTACGGTCTAATGATGGATGTGGTGGCCATCCAGCAAAGGGTGCCTAGGAACCTGTTAGATGAGTACAGTGAGCAAGTGTGGTTCGGGGTCAGTCACAGGCATACTTACCTCCGACCCACTTGCGTGCCAGGGGACACCTTCCACATGAAGCCGTTGAAATTCCAGCTTGAAGATACCGCCTTCCACAACGAGTTCTGTTCATGGCCAGGGGTTGCAATGGAAATCTAGGACGGGGTACCCAGGTACAACTTTGAGTGAATGTTGCCACAGCAATAGCCTTCCAAAACTGATGCGAAGGTGACACCACAGGAACTCCTTGAGCCGCTCGTCCCCATTTTCCGCCACTTGAACAAGCAGGTACGCAATTTTAATGCGGCGACCCAGGTCATTTCAAGCGGTGCCGCTCTTTTCCCTTTATTTTCCGAGTTCCCTCTTTCTCACTCTACCTCGCACCCCCATACAAATCCTCTCACCTCCCCCATCCCTACTGTTCTATTTACTTCGGCAAGCCCAATCATAACCCCGATGGGAGAGAAGAGCAAGACCCCAGATCTATTAGAAGCCCCTCAAGCCAAGCGGGCCCACACCACCGAAGCAAATCTGGTGGTAGACCTCACTGTTGATGATCCACCACTGCCACCGATGATCTGAAATTGTGAGAACAAAGTATTTCTCATACTGAGATTGAAAGTAGGGGGCTTTTACTGGTTATTTCACCTTTACTAGAAAGGATGAAACCAAAAGCTTCTGGCCCACAAACTGGCTCTGCCTAAAGAAATAAAATGTAAACACTGAAATAGATCCAATCAATGAAAGTATTTGTTTATGTGCAAAGTATTCATTAATCAAAATTTTATGTGTGAATAAGCAAGTTCAAGTATTCTGCAAATGAAGTAATGTGGTTTGAAGTTGAACTAATGAGTTTTGTTCACTGTATAAGTCTGCTTGGGAAATGTGTACTTATAAAAAGTTACTGTTTAATGTAGCAGAATCTGAAATATAACAGCAAAAATGCACAACATAATAGTAAGCATTTGTTTAAGCAGTTCACCCCTCTCTTGGGCTACCTCTACTGGGTCCAAAAGCCTCTAATTAGGCTTTTCCCTTTTTCATTAATGCTCAAAATATGTATTACACTGTGTAGAAATCCTAAAAAGGAAAAATAAGCTGCAAATTCAGAAACAAAAGGCTGAAATCAGTATAAATCGACTATTCATTCACCTCCAATGGATGAGTATAGTCCAACATAGCTGATCTTTCAATCGGCCCTAGTGGCTCCACAACCAAAATCGCTGGTAAAATCACTGATAGAGCGCCCTGATGGCTCTGCAACCTGTCCCAACAGCTCCAGAATGCTTCAATACCCCAAAATAAAAAATTAATCGTTCCAAATGAACTTTCCTAGCCAAATTTATGGCTAACTAAAGTTTGCCCAGTGTAACCTACAAAAACTCCACTAAATGTGGAGGACTGCCAGATAGAGCCGTCAAAATAGGAGGCGGGCGCTAAAATTAGGGGAACCTCCATACTGATCGCCAGTCATGGGGGGCTAAAGAATCGGGCCACGTGACCCTAACCGTCGGAGTTTGTTTGAAGAACTTTAAGTTATCAACGACATATTATAAAGTTTGAACTATATGTTATTAATGAGCTCCGCACCTTCCGCCGGAACCGCGTGACCAAGACCCACGGTGTTATCTACCCAAAACTTTGACCACGTGATTTAAACCCACATAACATACGTTGCCACGTATTAAAACTTGAACCATACGTTACACCTTTTGGGTTTTAAAACATTTCACATTTGAACATTGAACTAACGTATCATTTGACTTAACCTTTGTTATAACATAGCTTTTTAAAAACTAATGTATGGTATTTTAATTAATTTAATTAAAAAATTTTAATATTTAATATATATATATATATTTAATATAATAGATGATTTTTTAAAATCAAATAAAATATTAAATATTTATATATATAAAAAAAACATTAATATAACTTTAATT
This sequence comes from Pinus albicaulis, assembly GCA_034641835.2. Lineage (NCBI taxonomy): Eukaryota > Viridiplantae > Streptophyta > Pinopsida > Pinales > Pinaceae > Pinus > Pinus albicaulis. The sequence continues at coordinate 1,075,474,121 of CM076580.1, read as the reverse complement.
AAAATCAAAAAAATTTCCACACATAGAATTAAAAAATTTTCTTTCAAAATTGAAGGTTATTGGCGATTTAAAAATGCAATATCTCCTCCATACGGTAACGGATTTGAGTGTCGTTCACTGCTACAGGATTTTTTTTCCGAGCGCTTTCCAGTCGATCTGGTTTGGACCAATTCTGAGCAACTTAATTTTTGAGCATTTTTCTACAAAGGACTTGATCTCCTAATCAACCGAGCACAGGGGTGCTGATACAGGAAGAACCCCTCATTGACCCCTGAGAGTTTATCAATATTCACCTTCCACATCCCTCCACCACTCCACCCACTATTCATCTGCTACCGTGTCCGACCCAATCATCTGGGAACTCCTTGGTGGGGACCACGGGGCCGAAGTTGACTCTAGTACTGCAGCAGTAGTACCACCAGTCGACCCCGCAGGAGAAACTCGAGTTTATCTGACTGATATATTTACCCAGAGGGCACACAATGTTTCCGACTCAGCTGAGGCTTAGCCTGAGCCTACTGTCCCTCCACAAACTGGCCATATAGATCAACAAGAACGACCAGACATGAATATGGCTAACTCAGTGCACCCATAGACCATGCCGCCATCCCCTCTAAAGCATTCTAATCAACCAGTTGCCAGTGGGCAACCCTTGTAAGAAAGGAGGCCGGACCAGGGCACTTCGAGGAGTGCCAATTTAGAAACCTGGGGTACAGCTCAGCTGTACTTATTTATCTAGAGGGTGGCCCAGCAAGCCGAAAGGCTTCATTATGAGCTACAGCAGAGGTGCAACGAGCAACAACAACAAATTACAGCACTTACTGAATAGCGCGACCAGCTTAGAATGGCACAGGAGCAGCTGGAAGGTCAGATAAACAACGTCACCCAGGTGTTTTCAGAGCTATGGCCGAATGTCGAGGCTCATTATACTCAGCTGCCTCTCGATGTCACGGAGACAAGTGTCATAGCACAGGATTTTCACCTCCGGATCGCATACAATGGCCTACACAGGGAAAACCAGGAGCTTCAAGCAGCGTTAGCTGCACGGCCAGCGCTGCCCGATCCAGAGGTTGTCTATTCCGCAAAGGTTGCAGTAAAGCAGGGCCAAGCCACTCAAATGCAGGAAACCCTTAACTCTATGGCGCGCGAGGCTTACGACCTCCTGAAGGGTCTTCGGGAGTGCTCACTGGCCCTTACAGTCAAAACGTAGCCAATTTCAGCGCAGCTACAACAGATTTTGTGGGAAATCCAAGAGACCGCGGACCCCGCGCGGCTGGACTAGTTATATGCCCAGGAGGATGACCTTGAAGTACAGATCCAGCAAACAGAGGCCAGCTCAGGAATGGCCAAACGGGTAATTTGCGAGCTCCACCCGCCCCTTCAATTCAGCACCAGGTCAATGCAATGGCTAGCCGCCGAGGCCGAAACCCAAATTAGCACGGTGTTCAGGGCTGTACCGGCGCACATAGAAGAGGCTGCTATCACCAAGATCGCTGAAGAAACTGATTCACTATTGCAAGGGTGGCAGCAAGCTGTGTCGGCCTTCACTGAGCTTAAACCTACAACGTTCCGCAGAGTCCCAGAGTTGGGGCCCTTGTTTGAACAACAGGCTAAAGGCGCACAGCGAGAACAGGAACAAGCTGAAGGCGCACATCGAGAACAGGGCACGGGGTCCAGCGGGGCGATGGAGATAGAGACTGTGATTTGTGATTGACTCAAGGATGAGTCAAGAAACTATGGTCAGGGCTTGTTGGGGCCCTTGTTTTGAATATTTTGAATTTTGAATAAAGAATGGCTTTTTGGAGGTTGTGGAACAACACATGGCAGTCGCACCTAAGTCGCAACTACAGTAAGTCGTGGAGCTATCAAGGTGGCAAAGAAGCAAGAGATAACTGAAGAAAGCAAATGCATGAGTACAGATGAAGAGAATATACAGGGAGTAGAACACACAGACAACAAGAGAGAAGCTAGAAACTGATGAAGAAGAACGCAAAGAGGAACCAATAGTTGCGATAGCAGGTGAATAAATAGCAGTCACCTGGCTAAAAGAAAAGAGAATGTGACAGGAGAAAGAATGCAGAGCGACTGAAGGAGACCGGGCATGATATCTCTATACTTCCTAGGTTTCTCTTATCTACCTTTCTGTTCTGTAAGGCGTCTGTATCAGACTTGTAAGCTCTCCTTGAGGAAGCTATGTAACTATGGATTTGGTTGAAGATATCAATACACTTGCAGGTTGTTGTCCTATTGTGTGATTCATATGCATGCATGATGGTTGTGATGATTCAAAATTTTATTTTCTTAATACCTGTTCACTCTCTGAATGTTCTTGTGTATATAACTATGTCTATGCAATCAATTCAATGTTAATCATGAGTTGCGTATCCTTTCACTGCTATCGATCTATTCCCCTTCTGCATGTGGTTACGGCATGCCTCGGGTGAGACTCTCTGCTCTCCGGAGTAGGGTGATAATGCCGGCGTGGTTCTAGACTATAGCGGATTCCTTTGTTGGCCCCAACCCCTGAACCTGGATCTTGCCTGCGAGACCTGTTTCCTCGCCAATAGTATATTAGACAAAAAACATGTAAACAAATTTGTACAAATTGAATGAAAAAAATATTCAAATTGATGGCCACCTTGATGTTGTTGGCTAGCATCTTGCCCACCCTGAGACTGTTGAGAACTAGAACGACCCTGCTTAGAATCAACACGACCATCTGTTGATTGGCCTCTGGGGGAATAAATATCACCACCTTCACGCAACCTGCTAGCACTTATTGATGGCCCTCTATGGGGATTTTAACCACCAACAACATCTCGAGACGAGAGAGAAGCTTCATAAAAAAAATATAAATTTATAATCAATTCCAAAATACATTCATACATATAAATACATGTACATATTCATTGATTAAATTCCGTGAAACATACCATGACTGGGTGAACCATGGGCATGCTCCATTGATGGAGTAGATACCCTTCTCCTCTTAGCTCCTAAAAAATAAAAAATGAAAGTTATTAACAACTAATTTAACTCACAAAGTTGATAAAAAATCAATTCCAGATGTACACACATGTATGTATATGTATGGAGATTTAAGATTATATTTAAATACCATGAACATCCCTCGATCCCTGATCCCCCTCTCTCGTAGAGATATGGGATTCAGGTGATCTTCGTCTTTCATCCTCCATGATATATATATCTACGGTGGACATGTATAATTATTTTTTTAAATTAATATTTAAAATAAATTCAAAATAAATTTCAGAAAATTAATGTAATTTAGTGTACACAAATTATGTAAAACAAAACTTTCAAAGAAATAATTGATGTGTCAAACTCAATTTAAGCAAACAAATTTATAAAAATGTCAAGTTCACCAATTTTCCCTTTACATGGTGGGAGCACACTTGGTATAAAATTGAAAAAAACACATGGTCATTAAAAAAGAAGCGTGAAAGTCCCTTTAAACAAAAATTTGTTGAAGTCCTCACATTTTAATTTTATAAAAATGTGAAGTTCACCACTTGTTGCAAATGTGAAGTTCACCAAGTTGTGCTTTACAAGGTGTGGTGGGAGCACACTTGGTATATAATTGAAAAAAAACACATGGCAATTAAAAAATATGCATTTATAAGTACAAAACACACACATATCCAAGATATGTTACAATGTCCATCAATAAATTTTGAAGGAGAGCGTCTCAACACTAATTCATCTTTGAGATGAATCTTGAATTTTTGAAGAAGAGTGTCTCAAAACTAATTCATCTTTGAGCAATGAATCTTGAATTTTTGAAGAAGAGTGTCTCAAAACTAATTCATCTTTGAGAGATGAATCTTGCATGGGCATTGCCCCGTATAATTCTAATTCATCTATTAATTCATCTTTGATAGATGAATCCTGAATTAGCATTGCCCCATGCAATAGATCAGCAAACATCTTATTCACATTTGTACAATGTCTTATACTAAAAAAATGAAATTGGCGAACAATATTGTTTGCTATTCCATGCAGTTCTTTTAGCCTCTCCTTATTAACTTGGTACACGCCATTCATCTAGTTGCACACAAGTTCAAAATTGGTGAAAACTACAATTCCATTTGATCCATACTCCATAGCTATTCCCAAGCCTTCTATCAATGCAACATAATATGCCCCATTGTTTTTTGTTCTTCCCGATATATTCATTTTCCTTTGGACCAATTTTCTAGTCGCAATATTGGAAAGCACATATGTAATCACTGCTTTCCTTGGATTGGGATAGCAAGAAACATATATACATAATTTCCATTTTTCAACCATATTTAGTGGTTTTTTAACCCTTGAAAAAAAACAAATTCAATAAAAATATATATTAAATTGACACTTATTGTAAATGCATGAGAGAAATGACACATGTGCATGAGATAAATGACATGTGCATGGCTTATCTTAAAGTTTGACTTAAATTTTATGGTAGAATTCACATCTAGAAATGAGATGCGTTAAATATTGCATTGCCTAGAGTTTAAGGGATATTTATGACACATATACATGGTCATGCATGGTTTGCATGAAAGTTTGCCTTAACATTTATGGCATAAATCAAATCTAGTTCAACAACATGCCTTAAGAAATGATGAGATCTTGAGTTTAGAACTTGTAGAAGTTAAGACTCAACCAAGAAACTAAAATCCTATGGAAGTTCAGCCACTTTAGGTTTAGTTTTAAGGCCTTAAATTTTGCCTTGAATTAATGAGGGAAAGCCTTGAGTTTGGGGATATTATCCTATGAGAGTTCAACCACTTTAGGTTCAGTTTTTAGGCCTTAAATTTTTCCTTGAATTAATGGGAGGAAGCGTTTAGTTTGTGGGAGAAATTAAATTTACATGGTTTGCAAAATTATTTTATGCACTTACTAAAACAACTTTCAGTTTTTAGGCCTTAAATTTTGCCTTGAATTAATGGGGGAACACCTTTAGTTTGGGGGATATTGTCCTATGAGAGTTCAGCCACTTTAGGTTCAATTTTTAGGCCTTAAATTTTGCCTTGAATTAATGGGAGGAACCCTTTAGTTTGGGGAAGAAATGTCATTTACATGGTTTGCAAATTTATTTTATGCACTCACTAAAACAACTAGTTATGTCAAAAGTCACACCTTTATGAATTTGTGGGAGAAATGAAATAGAAATGATACATGCCTTAAATTTTGCATAAAATTTTACGGGATAAGGGAGAAATGAAACATATACAAGGTTTTCATTAGAGTGTTAGTGGTTTATGGATATTAAAATGAAGAACTTCTATTTAGATCTGTTACAGAGATTGATTGTAGGGGCATTTATAGGATATGTCACCTTTGAGAAAAGATGAGATACAGAGGCTACCTGGACCTTTACAGACTCTACCTTTAGAACTTGTATAAGTTAAAACTGAATAGACAGATTAAAATCCTATGGAAGTTCAAAATCCTATGAGAGTTCAGCCACTTTAGGTTCAATTTTTATGCCTTAAAGATTGACTTGAATTAATGAGAGAAAGCCTTTATTTTGTGGGAGAAATTACATTTACATGGTTTGCAAAATTATTTCATGCACTAAAAAAAAACATGCTTTAAAGTTAATGGGAGAAAGCCAGCATGACATGTATGCTTTAAAAAATTTGCCTAAGAATTTATGAGAGAAATGACACATTTACACAGTTTTCCTTAAAGCGGTTGTGGTTTATGGATATTAAGATGAAGAACTTCTATTTTGATCTATTCCAAAGATTGACTGTAGGGGCATCTACTGGATATGTCACCTTTCATAAAAGATGAGATCTAGAGGCTACCTAGCCCTTTACAGACCCTGCCTATAAAACTTGTAGAAGTTAACACTACCTATCCCAATTATACCCTATGAAGTGTGTAGAGGACCTGTGGAATCACCCACACTACTTTAAGTAGACATAAGGGTGTATAAGAGTGTACTAAGTTCAAAAATATGGTCATATTATTGGATATCTTTCCCAAGAGCCCAAATATACTCCTTAAGTATATGTGGGGTCTATATAACCATCTAAAAAAAAAAGGTGATTATTTCCAAGCTAAGGATAATGTATGAGCCATGTGTATATGCACATTATCTAGAAACCATAGGCCAAAATAAATGTACTTTAGTGGTTTGAAGAAAAAATAGCACCAAGAAGCTTTGAAGGAGGGGAATAAGAACTGGAAACAGGAGGATAAGAATAAAATAGCCACTACACATCCATGCAAGGGTAGTAGAAATAATTCTAAACATTGCAACATTGATGGTCACATTAAGGATAATTATTGGGTGTTTGGTATGTGTTATATTCTTTATGTGAATACCCTCATGAACTATATATTTTTCTAAGCATAGTGGTGGGAATAAAATGTGTTGAAAGGAACCCCACTTTAGGGTTTCATATAGACGAAAAACTCCCCAGACATAGGTGTTCAGGGGTAGTGCCCCAAAAAAACGTTTTTGGGAAAAAATGAGCATAGTTTTGAGATATTTAAGTCCAAAATGGAATAAGTGAATGAATATTAGTGGATCACTATGGATATATCTACTTCATTAAAAGGGATTTTTCTAGAAGGATGTCCACTAAGTTGGAAAGAAGGGAAAATATCACAATTATATGTTAATGTGCATGTGTTTTACATTGAATATTTCTCATTTTATTAAGAATCTATTTGGAACAATTAACTATATACTTGATTAAAACCTATGTTTTGTATCAAATTAATTTTGGTTTCAATGGGAAACTTTTATGGCTAATGTGTTTCTCTCGAAATGTGATAGACCCCATTAAAATGGGAGATATATCATAATGATTCCTATGGTGTAATAATAGTTTCAAGTAGTTTAAAGATATAGATGCATAAATTCAATGAGCATACTTTTGAGATATATAAGTCCAAAATGGAATAGTTGTAGGTGAACAAATATTAGTGGATCACTATGGATATATCTGCTTCATTAAAAGGGATTTTTCTAGAAGGATGTCCACCAAGTTGGAAAGAAGGGAAAATATCACAATTATATGTTAATGCATGTGTTTTACATTGAATATTTTTAATTTTATTAAGAATCTATTTGAAACAATTAACTATATAAGGTTAAAACCTATGTTTTGTATCAAATCACTTTTGGTTTCAATGGGAAACTTTTATGGCTAATGTGTTTTTCTCGAAATGTGATATACCCCATTAAAATGGGATATATATCGAAATTATTCCTATGGTGAAATAAAATAGTTGAGTAGTTTAAAGATATAGATGCATAAATTCAATGAGCATAGTTTTGAGATATATAAGTCCAAAATGAAATAGTTGTTGGTAAGAAAATATCAGTGGATCACTATGGATATATCTGCTTCATTAAAAGGGATTTTTCTAGAAGGATGTCCACTAAGTTGGAAAGAAGGGAAAATATCACAATTATATGTTAATGTGCAAGTGTTTTACATTGGATATTTTTCATTTGATTAAGAATCTATTCGAAACAATTAACTATATACTTGGTTAAAACCTAAGTTTTGTATCAAACCACTTTTGGTTTCAATGGGAAAATTTTATGGCTAATGTGTTTTTCTCGAAATGTGATAGACCCCATTAAAATGGGAGATATATCGAAATGATTCCTATGGTGTAATAAAATAGTTTAAAGTAGTCTCAAAATATAGATGCATATATTCAATGAGCATAGTTTTGAGATATAAAAGTCCAAAATGGAATAGTTGTTTGTGAACAAATATCCGTTGATCACCATGGATATATCTGCTTCATTAAAAGGGATTTTTCTAGAAGGATGGACTAAGTTGGAAAGAAGGGAAAATATCACAATTATATGTTAATGTGCATGTGTTTTACATTGAATATTTTTCATTTTATTAAGAATATATTTGAAACAATTAACTATATAAGGTTAAAACCTAGTTTTGTATCAAATTACTTTTGGTTTCAATGGGAAACTTTTATGGCCAATGTATTTTTCTCGAAATGTGATAGTCCCCATTAAAATGGGAGATATATCGAAACAATTCCTATGGTGTAATAAAATAGCTTAAAGTAGCCTCAAAATATAGATGCATAGATTCAATGAGCATAGTTTTGAGATATAAAAGTCCAAAATGGAATAGTTGTTTGTGAACAAATATCTGGTGATCAGTATGGATATATCTGCTTCAATAAGGATTTTTCTAGAAGGATGTCCACTAAGTTGGAAAGAAGGGAAAATATCACAATTATATGTCAATGCATGTGTTTTACATTGAATATTTTTCATTTTATTAAGAATCTATTTGAAACAATTAACTATATAAGGTTAAAACCTATATTTTGTATCAAATCACTTTTGGTTTCAATGGGAACTTTTATGGCTAATGTGTTTTTTCTTTCTGTATCAAATTAATTTTGGTTTCAATGGGAAAATTTTATGGCTAATGTGTTTTTCTTGAAATGTGATAGACCCCATTAAAATGGGAGATATATCGAAATGATTCATATGGTGTAATAAAATAGTTTCAAGTAGTTTAAAAATATAGATGCATAAATTCAATGAGCATAGTTTTGAGATATAAAAGTCCAAAATGGAATAGTTATTTGTGAACAAATATCAGTGGATCACTATGGATATATCTACTTCATTCAAAGGGATTTTTCTAGAAGGATGTCCAGTAAGTTGGAAAGAAGGGAAAATATCATAATTATACGTTAATGCATGCGTTTTACATTGAATATTTTTCATTTTTTAAGAATCTATTTGAAACAATCAACTATATAAGGTTAAAAACTATGTTTTGTATCAAATAAATTTTGGTTTGAATGGGAAACTTTTATGGCTAATGTGTTTTTTCTCGAAATGTGATTGACCCCATTAAAATGGGAGATATATCGAAATGATTCCTATCGTGTAATAAAATAGTTGAGTAGTTTAAAGATATAGATGCATAAATTCAATAAGCATAGTTTTGAGATATATAAGTCCAAAATGGAATAGTTGTTGGTGAACAAATATCAGTGGTTCACTATGGATATATTTTCTTCATTAAAAGGGATTTTTCTAGAAGGATGGACTAAGTTGGAAAGAAGGGAAAATATCACAATTATATGTTAATGTGCATGTGTTTTACATTGAATATTTTTCATTTTATTACGAATCTATTTGAAACAATTAACTATATAAGGTTAAAACATATGTTTTGTATCAAATTACTTTTTATTTCAATGGGAAACTTTTATGGCTAATGTGTTTTTCTCGAAATGTGATATACCCCCATTAAAATGGGAGATATATCAAAATGATTCCTATAGTTTAATAAAAAAAGTTGAGTAGTTTAAAGATATAGATGCATAAATTCAACGAGCATAGTTTTGAGATATACAAGTCCAAAATGCAATAGTTGTTTGTGAATGAATATCAGTGGATCACTATGGATATATCTGCTTCATTAAAATGGATTTTTCTAGAAGGAATCCACTAAGTTCGAAAGAAGGGAAAATATCACAATTACATGTTAATGCATGTGTTTTCCATTGAATATTTTTCATTTTATTAAGAATCTATTTGAAAAAATTAACTATATAAGGTTAAAACCTATGTTTTGTATCAAATCACTTTTGGTTTCAATGGGAAACTTTTATGGCTAATGTGTTTTTCTTGAAATGTGATAGACCTCATTAAAATGGGAGATATATCGAAATGATTCCTATGGTGTAATAAAATATTTGAGTATTTTAAAGATATAGATGCATAAATTCAATGAGCATAGTTTTGAGATATATAAGTCCAAAATGGAATAGTTGTTGGTGAACAAATATCAGTGGATCACTATGGATATATATGTTTCATTAAAAGGGATTTTTCTAGAAGGATGGACTAAGTTGGAAAGAAGGGAAAATATCACAATGATATGTTAATGTGCATGTGTTTTAAATTGAAATTTTTTTATTTTATTAAGAGTCTATTTGAAACAATTAACTATATAAGGTTAAAACCTACATTTTGTATCAAATCACTTTTGGTTTCAATGTGAAAATTTCATTTCTAATGTGTTTTTCTCAAAATGCGAAAGACCCCATTAAAATGGGAGGTATATCGAAATGATTTCTATGGTGTAATAAAATAGTTTAGTAGTTTAAAGATATAGATACATCAATTCGATGAGCATAGTTTTGAGATATATAAGTCCAAAATGGAATAGTTGTTGGTGAAAAAATATCAGTGGATCACTATGGATATATCTACTTCATTAAAAGAGATTTTTCTAGAAGGATGAACTAAGTTGGAAAGAAGGGAAAATATCAAAATTATAAGTTAATTCATGTGTTTTACATTGAATATAAAATGTTTTTTCTCTTTCTCATTTTTTGGGTCCTGATATTATAAAAGGTTTCCACTAAATCCATTCCTTATTAATTTTCATATGAACCACATTGCCAAACCCACCCATCTATGTACCTAAGAGCCAAGCTGCAGAACTAAGAATCATCATGTTTTTAACAGTAATATCACAAGTACAAATGATGGCAACTACTGGAACTATATGGTAGATGATAGATTAGTTAAGGAATGTTAGGTTTTTATCAAATAGACTTATCAATGAAGATTTATGTATGACAGTAGCAAGTTAGTAATATGAACTGGCACATTATATAAGCCAGAGTTTTTTTCTGTCTGAAAAAAAGAAAAAATACTAGCTACTGATTTTCCAATTTTTATAATTATTTTACTTCCCAAATAGTATGCATAATTTATGGATTTCATCTGAAAAATGTATGATTTATTGATAATCAGACGCAATTTATGGAGGACGTTGTTGAGATAACCCATGATAATGAGATAGAAGATGTTCCAGAAGAATCAGTGGAACATGAGACAAACAATGATGACGATGATGACGATACAAACAATTATGTTGATGATGACTCTATTGAATGGAGATTGGGGAAATCTAAATTAGTAGGAGACATAATTTGAGAGGCTACATAACTAAGAATCATCATGTTTTTAACTGTAATATCATAAGTACAAATGATGACAACTACTGGAACTATATGAAAGATCATAGAATAGTTAAAGAATGTTAGGTTTTTATCAAACAGACTTATCAATGAAGATTTATGTATGAAAATTTCAAGTTAGTAATATGAACTGGCACATTATATAAGCCAAAGTTTTTTTTGTCTAACAAAAAAAAAATGGAAACACTAGCTACTGATTTCCCAATTTTTATTATTATTTTCCTTCCCAAATAGTATGCACGATTTATGGGTTTCATCTGAAAAATATACAATTTATCGATAATTAGACACAAGAAGCTGTTACAGAGTACTTTGTTGAGGTAACCCATGATAATGAGATAGAAGATGTTCTAGAATAATTAGTGGAACATGAGACAAACAATGATGATGATGATGACGATACAGACAGTTATGTTGATGATGACTCTATCGAATGGAGATTAGGGCAATCTAAATTAGCAGGAAACATACTTTTCTTTGTTTGAATCAACCAAGCTTGTGTATGTGCCTTATTTTCATGATATCACAACCTCTAATCTCATATTGATGAGTAACAAGCCAATGTGTTTCATAGCTCAATGAGTATAGGTATGTCTAACACTCACTATGCTTATCTCCATAATGAAGTTGAATACCAACCTTATCAAGCTCTAAGCTAATATGGAAACATAGAATATCAAAGGGTAACAATTCTGTATTCACTATTATAGCTTACCTATCACATGTATCAATACAACAGGATAAAGGATAGATGGATATGCTTTCATTATAGTTACTGCTTAGTTCTACTCGTGTAATGACCCCTGGGATTACACTTAGAGTATAGTATAGTTGAAATTATAGAGAATACATAGCACTTGATACAAATGAGTACATCTTACTGATCTCACTAGAGTTTATTTTCTATTAGTATTATTATAATTAAAGGTTGTGTTGCAATTATATAATATAGGAAACACGATATGTGATTACATTGAGCTATAAGAATAAACACATAGATATGAGTAATTAAGGTTGTTAATTAGTTATGGTAAGATAGAGGACCATAATTTATTAGTAATTACTAGCATACAACTTTTACACAGGTCGATATGAATTACAACTAGTATCTATTATGGAAAGATAGATGATCCAACTTATGGTGAGCTTCAACAGTTATTACTAGTTACTAAATAGGAGCAGCGTACTTTGAGAGGCTGCAGAACTAAGAATCATCATATTTTTAACTGTAATATCACAAGTAAAAATGATGATAACTACTGGAACTACCTTCACGCAACCTTACTTTCAATTTCAGCAAAATAATTTCTTGCATTACAGGTCCTGGTGTATGGCGTATAGGAATCTAGTTTCAGATCTGGAAATTTGCAAAAAATTGCAGATGAAGTCGCAATGAGGACAAATTCAGGCGATCCTTGAAGACGTCATGGAAGACGTAGACCAAACTCACTGTGAAAAAAAAATTAAATTAAAATCAAACCAAAAAAAATCAACAAAACAAAATTATAAAAAAAAGAGCAACTGCAACTGCAAAATCATCAGTAAATCAACAAAAAATACCTCGTCGTCGCGACACAACTACAAATCAACAAAAATCACCTCGTCGTCACGACGCAACTGCAAATAAAAAAAAATCCGCAAGTACAAACTATGAGTCTGTGAGCTATGGAAACCATGACAACACCTAGACAAACAAATGCGTGAGACAGATGTGAACAAAAAACCTATAAAAATATATGGATGATATATTTATAAAATATGAGTTCGGCCGAACTATTTTAAAATTTTGGCCGAACTAATTTTCCGGCCGAACGTTTAGTTCAGTCGAACTTTTTTTGCCGGTTTTCCCATCTCTGCCCAAAAATTCGTTTTCCCACGCCTTCAGTACACCATCAATGTAAACGGTTGAACGAGTTTGGCTGAACTAATTTCGAAAGTTCGGCCGAATTATTGAGAAAAAAAGTTTTCCACCCCCGATTCTCACAAAAATGTAACCCAACTTTGGATTTTTACCCAGGAGTTAGAAGACTTTGATCTCGAAACCGTCTGGGTTTGGGAGCCATAGAGGCTGATCTAAATTAGGAAGAGAGGAATTTATCATTTGTTAACGCATGAAAAGGACTTGGATTTTCCCACAGAGTGACCTCATCTAGGGATCGACATCTCACAAAAAAACTAGGCATATACATATTAACTAGGTACATACATATATTTGAATTGGTAGATTTAACTATTAATTTTATTAAAAGAATTATATTGCTATGAATAATATATACTGATAGATTTCACATAAAAATTTGCTTCTAAAATAAAACTACAATTATAAGCCTTACACATGGTATCATAGGCTAGATTCAAACCCCTTAGGACCTTATAAGTGACTACCATTCACATGGAATTAAGAGAAAACAAACCTTAAAATTCTGATAAATTTAACAGCTATACAACCTGCCTAATGCCTCATAAATATATCTCTATGTGAACACATAAATTTCTACATATTCACGAGGAACAATGTGTCTGAGGTGTGATTTTGAATTTCTAATTCTGTTGAGAAATTTAGAATTTATAGCTATTTATAACTTACTTGACATATTGTGTAAATACATGAATTATGTCTTACGTCTAATGGTGCATTTAATAAGTACTTTGATCATGAGAATTTAGGACATCTCGGTCGTTGCAGTGTTTTCTACCATGTAATATGATTCCTAGGAATTAAAAAGAATAATATATGGTTGATGACTACTTATTGATGTGCACAAAGGATATACTTATTATATATTAAAATTTTTGTGTACCTTCTCCAAATTTTGTTGTGTGCAATATTTTTCCTTCAAATTTATGTTTATATGGGATATTTGATGTCACAATAATTGGAAGAGTGCTACTCGACCTCTTTTAAGGAACAATAGGAAAATGAGTATATTTTGAGCATCACTCTAATTCTACTATTTTTGTGTGGATTTGAGAGTATATTTCTAAAGTAAATGGTATAACTAAACTTATTTTGTTTCTGGGTAGAATTTCGTAGACTAACAAAAATTCCTAAATCTAATGGGGCTTGTTTGTATGGATGACTTCTATATAGAAGTGTATGTGTGAATGGCATAAATAGGAAATCTCTCATGACTTCCTTTTTGCACTTAATTATAATTGTAATTTGTGAAGCTAATGATTGGCTTATTAGTTACTATAAATTTGGACAAGTCTTATTTTCCTTAGTAGTGGTGAAATTCAATGTAGATATATCTAGTTTATGTCAACCCTACATGTATAATTACCAAACCGCGTTGATTATCTCTATCAAATTATGTAATATGTGTGACAACTTGGGCTAATTTTAAACCAGAATATATATATATCAACTTGATACACGCTAGCGTGCGCAACATGGGCCATATTGGGAGTTATTTAGAGAAATATCACCAAAATTAAACTATTAGGATATGCCTTGCTATAAGGAAAAGGGTATTCAAATTCTTGTTCATTTCATATCTAAATATTCCAATAGGGATGATTTTGTAATGGAATTACAAAAAAAAATGATTAGTGCACCATATTGGGAGTTATTTAGAGAGCTATCACCAAAATTAAACTATTAGGATAAGCCTTGCTATAAGGAAAAGGGTAGTCAAATTCATGTTCTTTTCACATCTAAATATTCCAATAGGGATGATTTTGTAATGGAATTACCAAAAAAAAAACATTAGTACAAGAATTAGTAAACCAAAATGGCTATAATTGGCCGAACTGTTGGAAATTTTGTCATTGATGGCAAAGAGAGAAGAAAAATAGCAGAGTATCAGAGGCAGAAAAAAGGTAGACAAGAATCAGAAGCTGTAGAGAGGGCATAAGACAAGTAGCAGAGGCAACAAAAAGAGAAGAAAAGTAGCACAAAGGTGACAGACAAGAAGCAGAGAAAGAGAGGCAAGAGGAGGGACCATGAGACATTAAGCAGAGAGCAAAATATTTGGAGAGATCTGGGGGGACAAAGTATAGTTGAGAGAGGGTTCGATTCTTCCTTCTAGAGTTATTATACTGAGGAAGGAATTTTTGAGTTATTACCCTCTGAGTGTGTTAGCCCCCCTATAAATTTTTGATAAGCAAATAGGGGGCTAAATGTTTTTGAGCCTTCAAGGAATGCATTTCCTTTGGAAACACATCATCCTTGAAGCCTGTTTTATAATTCCCTGCCTTTTTCTATTTCCCCCTGCTGTCATGAAGTCAATAAGCCTCGCTGAACGATAAAATTTTGCTCGAAAGGCCTTATTTCGCCCCTTGTATCTTTGCAGAATTCCCTCACTTTATCTTTTTTCCTTTTTTCCCAAAGTCCCCTTTTGTTCCCCCTTAATTCCCCCTTACTCTCCTAAATCTTCCCAAAATCCCCTTTAAACCCCACCTTTATCCCTTGTTTGGTTAATTTTCCCCTTTTCCCCCTTATTGTTTCCCTTTAAAAGGCTTTAAAATCCATTGAAATGGGCTCAAAACCCACTTTAAACCTTATGATAGGGCTTATCCCTTTTTCTCGTCAGCCCTAACCACTTCCCCACATATGCCCGTCACCCAAAGGCCAAGCGCTTAAGCTTTAAGCACTAATCGCATCAGAAAAGACCAAGCGGAGCGTTAAAATCCTTTGTAACATCATGAAAACTCCAATGCGATTGTTTTGTTAACAAGTACTGCGACTTGATATCCGTTGTTGATCCCCTTGTCTAATCCAACGGCTATCACTTGTCCCCGCTCATTGTAATCGGAAGTTTGTTAGTACCGTTCCTTTGTGTCCTCTCCGATTGCGATCCCCCGATCCGCATCTCCACCGTCGATTCCCGTGCGAATCCAACCGTCATCGCACTTCCCAATCGTTTCTCCTTCCTCGATCGCAATCGGAAGTTATAAGTGTGCGTCCCTCTCGTCCATCGCAATTGCGATTCTCCGACTAAATCTTAACCGACCGTTGGGTTTAAGATCTAACGGTTCAAAGCGAATCGCCCTCCGCCTCCAGCTGGGTCCCACCTCGTACGACTACGTCCATGCATTTCGTTACATTTCCTTCGCTTTCCTTTGTATTTTTTTTGAAATCCAAGGTTCAAGACTTTACACTAAAGTCTTATATTTCACTGTTTTTCCGCCCAATTTCATATATCACTCTGCCACTCGATCTCTGCCATCGATCTTTGTCCCCTGACCATGATCTAACGGTCGGCACTGCATTCCACCACCAAACCCTATTATTCATAGTTTCCTCCGTTTCATTGCATCTTGTCACCATTTTTAGTGAAAAACCACCATTCCTCCGTCGCGCTACCATTTCATCCACCCTTCCATTGCATTGTTCTTCTTAGTATATTTGTGTGTTCCGCAGGGTACAGAAGGCGGACACGCCTCCATAAATACGTAGTATGGATACAGCGGCAAGTTTTTTACTGACAAAGGCATGGAAATTAATATATGACAGGTTTCTCTACATCAGCAGAATGTTTTCCTCCCAGAAAGGACGAGTTTCCCATACTGTTTTTATTCCATACCGTGCTCCAGAGGAGATCTCCGCCCAGAACACAGTCCAAGGATATCAGAGCATTTGTTGCTCAAGTATGGCAGATCATTCCATTTTTTATTGCCATTTTGTTTATTCACCAAAGGTACTACAAAGTACATCAAACCAGAATGCATCAGAGACATACCTGGAAGTAATGAAGCCTGACGAAGACCATTCTTTTCTCCAAAGAGTGCCAGAAATTAATGCTCAGAGTTTAAAACAGAATGGGCTTCGACCATCTCCTTCTTTTTTGAGTTTAATGCTATATTTAGTGTTCTACCTACTTCCTCTACTCTTTTTCAGTTATAAAAACTATGAGAAAATTGTTGTAAAGGTTATTGATGAGATATCAGAGAATTGCAAGCAGTTTCTCTTGAGATAAGTCTTTTGTGTATAGTCGTAATATAGGCTGAGGAAGATGTATTCAGACTGAATGACCAAGCTATTGGCTATGTTGTACCTGATTGGTGTTGATGTTTAATATGATAAGCACATTTCATTGGATCCTGATCTAAAGATGCGGTGATGTTTTTCTATCTCTGTGTTTATTTCCATTACATTTCATTTCTTCTGGCTCACATCAGAAATTTGGCATAAGATTCGCCCTTGTTAGGTGCCTTATGTTGCTGCTCTCCCAGCCCTTTATGTTTTCTGCTGTATGTGCTATCTAAGAATTAGTTTCGATTAATTTAACCAACATAGTGGATGTCGTTGCATGCTCTCTGATGTATGAATTAATGAATCTATTTCCTAGATGTTCTTGTGAGGATTTAATTGGATGAATTGGGAACACTGGGAGGAATGAACTTAGTCTCTACCTCACTAGGATCTTTTTCACTCCAGTTACCTTCCTAAGATCCCTTAAGTTACCTTTGAGAGTGGCCCTTGAGTATGTCCAAGCAAGTCTGGAGTTAAATGACCTTTGACCTGATCTATAGACAGAAAGTGGTGTCTTCTCCTCCTTCTCACTTTCTCTCCTTAATGTTCCATCTCACCCTCATCTTTTAGGATCCAAGGCTTTAGACGACTAGCCCAACTGAAAGCTTGCATATTGACAGCAAGTAAATCCTTTCTTGACTCCATTTCCCAATGGACTTGGTATTCCCTAGACTATTTCTCCTTTGCCTAAATTCCTCTTTGCCCAGCCTTGTCTCATGTTGAACCCTTCATTACTGATTCCCAACAACCAAACTCTAAATTAAACAAACAACCCTGTGCATATAACTAGCCTAACATCTTAAATCTGAGCCTCAAAGACATATACTTAGACTCATATAGACAGATCCCTCTCTGGACCAAGGAGGGCTAGATCCTAAGGTCTGAAAGTGGTTCTGATGTTATCTCACCTTTTGGTCTTGCCAATCTAGCCAAAACATGGGAACCCCAACAGAGTGGAATGAATTAATCCTTGTGGAATGCGTCATTGAATGCTTGACGCAGAATGGAGGTCAAAGGAGAGAAGGGTTACTTCAGTTAGATGCAGATAAAACTCAGTTTGGATGCGCAACAAATGGGAGATACAGTGACTAATGTTGTAAGAGGGCGGAGCTGTTTAAAAGCACAGCGGAACCAGAAGTCTGTGGAACAGTGGTGAAATCATAGTTTTAACAAAGATAAACAAATAACAGAGGCAAAGCTTATATGGCAAAGGAACTAAAAAATCAATGAGACACCATTTCAAAGGAATAGCATAGTCGACTGTGGAACCAGTAAGGGCGCAGAACCAAGAAAGGAACCGTGAATGCACAGTGAAAACCTAATGGAGTCAGGCATTAAACATATGGAAGAATTGTATTATAATGTCGAGAACGCAAGAGGAAACATGAGCGCGAGTGAGAATTCCTTTTAATAAGAGTTAAATTTGATGAAGAGGAACCATGAAAAGCAGTCGGAACTTTGAGTGAACAGTAAAACTGGAGGTTCAAAAACTAGCGGGTTCACACTTTTTAAAAATGGTAAGTGGTATAATGAAAATTAACGCGATATGTGTCTCTGCTCGCCACGTGTCCTAAGTTGGTTTTCTAAAACAATGTTTATCACGCAATTTTAATGTGTTAAAGTTCGTCTCAATAAAAAATGCGAAACTCATTAATGGTCATCCGATAACAAAAGTAGATGCGATAAAACAACGACTGTTGGATGCGAGGGGTGAATTAATCATTGGGACACACTTCATCGCGTAAGTTCTATAGGTTAACCCTCGTGTAACTTAATCACGCGATTGCCATCGGATTTGTTGGCTGGAGCGCGACGAGTCATTCGCTGTCGGATGAAAATTAAGTTAACAAGGTACGTCGTATTCTGTCGTGGGACCGAGCAGACCCTTTGTGTGTTGGGTGTGTATTAAATCAAAGTCAAAGGTTTATTAATATTATGACGAACCCATATGCATGAGAGAATATGACGAGTAGTTGATAGTGCTGTGGTGGCATATATATATATATATATATGCGCATATAATGTGCTAACCAAAGTTGTGGTTTGGACTTACAATATAACATATGAAGGGTAAGCCTGGAGAATATATATATTGGGTTTTATAAAGTCCAAAAATTGGGTCGAACTTCGTTAGGGTGAGAACCTTTGGTTTATCGAGTTATTAAAGGTTGATTTCATATATTTATGTTGGGTTGGTGTATAAAAGGCGAAAGTTGATTTGAAAAGAAGGTTAACCCCAAATTGATTCCGAATGTGTAAATAGAATGGACAGATGAGTTTATTAACCCTGTGGGCCCGAAGGTTATTTCACGGTGTTATGTTTTAACCAAAGCTTGAATATTGTTATGTGTTTGACGGGGCGCTTAAAATAATTTCTTGTCGAAGTATAAATATGAATAAAGTGTGGGCCCGATATACATATATGGTTGCATAGTCATATATTAAAGTTAAAGATCATTTGGGATACGTTATGGGCCTTACCATATGGGTTTTACCACGAAAGGAAAAGTAAATTTCCGTTGTGTAATCGGGTGTATGGATTTATAACCACAGCAAAATTGGAGGCGCATCTCTATATGCACAGAGAGGAAAAATTGCCCAGATCTGAGAATGTAACAGGTTTAAATGATTTTGATAACCAGCAGATGTAAAAAGAAAATCTTCCGCACTCATTTGTTTTTAATTATCAGTTCAAGAAAAATTAATGGAGAGGCAGCTATATATATAATAATAATTTGAGAGTTATCGAGGAGCTAATCTTGTAAAACAGGTATTTATGAAACAGATACACAACTACAGTAAACAAGTGAATATGCATAGGAATAAAAAAGTGGGTTTGATAGGAATACATACACAGGTGCACAAAATTGTAGCAAACAGTAGAGGTATGTAAAAATTTACTCAACAACAGCAAAAAAGACAAAACGAGCAAAGCCAAAGGCTGGAAAAATAATTGAGTGAAATTGATATATGTAACTGAAAATGGGAATGTAAATGTTTTAATTGATTTTATATTGTTTGTGATGCATTTGAAAGTCTCCGGAGGAAAACAAAAATCCCACTATAATATTGATATTTTTTTTCTACATGTGTTGGACAAAGGAATGAGAAGGCAGAAGCCAAAGAGTAATGGCTGTTCACTCCAAATTCCATGAGGAATGCTAACAGTCATAAGGAAATCTCTATAACTGATATCACCTTGATATGCATACAGAGGTTAGAGAGGTTAGAGAATGCAAAAATGATGCAGTGAGGCAGAGAAGAAGGAGGAGCTGATAGAAAAGCAGAGAATGCAGAAATGAGGCAGTGAGGAAAAGAAGAAAGAGGAGATGATAGAGAATCTGAGAAGATGCAGAGATGATACAGGGCAGATATGAGAACTGATGGACAACAGAGAAGATGGTACAGAACAGAGCTGATATCCAAGGTAAACCAGCAAGTGTTTTCTTTTGAAAGAGTAAGGAAGTTGGAGCTTCCCTATCAAGTTGTAGCTTGATAGATGTCAGTTGTAGCTGAATGAGGTAGAAGCCTCCTGTAGGTTGTAGCCTACAGAAAATAGATGGGAGTTGGTGCTTCCACATCAAGTTGTAGCTTGATAAAATGTCAGTTGTAGCTGACTGAGGTTGGAGCCTCCTCTAGGTTGGTGCCTGCAGAAAATTGATGGGAGTTGGAGCTTCCTTGCAAGTTGTAGCTTGCAGAATGAGGTTGGAGCCTCCTGTAGGTTGGTGCCTACAAAAAATCAGTGGTGAGAGGGAGTTGGAGCTTGCCTTTGCATGACAATAATAATAAGATGTGGTTTTCTCCCTTTATGGGTTTCCAAGTATATCTTCTATCTCTGTGTGTGATGTTCATGTGTTGATATGGTTTATTCAATCTACTTAATAATTGCTGCTCTCATAATAAGTCTGCTGTCACATTATCTTAATACT
This sequence comes from Pinus albicaulis, assembly GCA_034641835.2. Lineage (NCBI taxonomy): Eukaryota > Viridiplantae > Streptophyta > Pinopsida > Pinales > Pinaceae > Pinus > Pinus albicaulis. Next base: position 1,075,453,193 of record CM076580.1, on the reverse strand, counting down.
TGCTGCTCACATATTAAGATTGTTCACATATAAATTTGATCATGAAATTAAGTTGTACATAAGATTAATGAAAAAGTTTTATATGTTCATAAATGTGTTAAACTGATTCACCCCCCCTCTCAGTTTAACTAAGGGTTCAACAATTGGTATCAAAGAAGGTTCCTTCTGTATCAGTTTAACAGCTGAAAGGAGATCCTAGGTCCCCAGGATGGCTAGTCAAGAAGGATGCTCAACTAAGAAAACCCCTTTTTTCACCGGCGCAAATTATGCCTTCTGGAAAATCAGAATGAGGACATACATAATGTCTCTAGGAATAGAAGTTTGGGCTGCTGTGGAATTTGGATATGCCCCAAAGGCGACTGACAAAGAGAAAGAAGCCAAACAAGATTTTGCAGCTAATGCAAAGGCCATGAATGCAATCTTAAATGGACTGTGTGAGGCATAATTTATCAAAGTAATGCACAGCAAGACTGCCAAAGAAATGTGGGATACACTAGAAAACATCCATGAGGGAGACAAAAAGGTGAAGAATGCCAAGCTTCAAGTCTATAGAGCCCAGTTTGAAAATATAAAAATGAATGATGATGAAGACATTGCCAACTTATTTTTAAGGGTTTCAGAAATTGTGAATAACATGAAAGCTCTTGGAGAAACCATACCAGAAGTTGTAATTGTTCAAAAGATTCTAAGATCTCCTCCATCCAGCTTTAACCCCAAGGTTTCTGCCATAGAGGAAACAACTGATTGGGAAACTCTAACCATGAACCAACTACTTGGAAATCTAACAACCTATGAGATCAGACTGCCACAGAGGAAGTCAAATGTAAGGGAGGCAGCCTTTAAGACAGAGAAGAAGAAAGAAGAAAAGGAAGAGATATGCTCTTGCTCTGATGAAGAAGAGGCCAAATTTGTCAGGAAATTGGGTAGAGGCTCAGGTAAATATAAAGGTAAAATTCCATTTAAATGCTTTAACTATGGAAGAGTTGGGCACTATGCTGCTAAGTGTCCTCATAAGAAAACAAAGAATCAGGGTCAAGAATCACAGAAAACCATATCAAAGAAAGGGAAGAGATTCAATAGAAATTCTTTCTATGCTCAACAACATAGCAGTGCATCTGAGGACTCAGATGAACCCTCAAGTGAAGAAGGAACCTCTGAATTTATATTGATGGCTATAGAAGAGCTTGAAGGATTCCTTCTAGAAGATGAGGAAGAAGGGGAAGTTGATCTTGAGGGGGAGCTAAGAAGTGCTTTGGAGGAAATTGACAGACTCAAACTGAGGTGCAGAAAACAGAAAGACAGTCTCCTCAAACATGTAAGAGAAGAAAAAAATTTAGAAGTCCTCATTCAGTTGAAAGTAGAGCTTGAAGAAGCCAAGAAGGTTGAAGACATTTTACTTAAAAAAATTAAGGATAAAATTAAGGAACAAGAGAAATTGGAAGAAGAAGTAGTATGCTTGAGGAAGAAATTACAAAATGCCCAAAGGAAAGTGTCAATAAATACTTCTCAAATGACAAGCTCTGATAAGTCGAATGAAATTCTAGATGCTCAAAGGTCTCCTCTGATAAAAACTGGGATAGGCTATGAAGGAGAATCAAGCAAAGGAAAAGAAAAGGAAAACAAAAATATCATTTTTGTAAAAGCAGATAAGGATAATAAAGCAGCTCAGAAGATTCCTACTGAAGAAGAAACCTGCAATGAAGTAGACATAAACTAGAAGGAACCTCAAATGACAAAGAATGAAATAAATAAATAGCTAACTAAAAAAGGCTCATATACTCCTGAATATGTAAAATTTGGAAGCCAACAAAGGAGATTCTTCCCCCCAGTGAAAAATGCCACCTATTATGCCTGCCATAAACTGGGACATATTGCTGCATACTGTCATACAATGAGAATTAATTCAAACCAGAAAAGGATGCAAATAGTGAAAAGATTACCTCATGAAAACAAATTGAGAAGACAACCCTTCATCATGTATGCAAATTGTTTTTATGGATATTGTTTTTAGTGTAAGGAATTTGGCCATAAAATCATAGAACGCAGAAAATATGGACAAAGAATGATGTTCAAAACCTCAAGGAGTTTTATGAATCATGGAGAGTTTACTCGTACTCATAATTCTGCTAAAGATATGATCAAATGCTGTGTATGCAATAAAAGTGGACATATGTCTTCCAAATGTCCTCTCAGAGAATGTGGTCCATCATATCAGAAAAGGCACCAAAAAAAAAGATGCTTGCAGTGGAAAAAGAAGGTAAATAAATGTGACTTGGCTCTAACAGCTCAAGATCTGAAAAGCCAATGGTATTTAGACAATGGATGCTCAATGCATATGATTGGAGATAGAAGCAAGTTTATAACCTTTGATGATAAGAAATCTGGAAATGTTACTTTTGGCAGTGATAAAGTAGGGAAAATCAAAGGAAAAGGGTTAGTCAGTCTGGATAATGGCAGAGGAAAGGCCCAAGATGTACTATTTGTGGATGGGCTGAAAGAAAATCTGCTGAGTGTCAGTCAAATGTGTGATAAAGGCTGTGAAGTAAGATCAAGCACCACAGGAAAGACCCTTATCAAAGGTGTTCGAACAGAAAGGAATGTATACATAGTGAAAGAAGAGAATGAAGAATGCCACCTTAACAAACTTGAAGAGTCATGGTTATGGCATAGAAGATTGGGACACCTTAACTTCGACCACATCATCAGTCTGAGCAAGAATAAAGTAGTCAGAGATATGCCAGCAATAAATAAGCCTTCAAATACCATATGTAAATCTTTCCAACTGGGCAGACAAACCTGCACATCCTTTAAGACCAAAGAAGAGCTATCAACAAGTAGACCACTTCAGCTTATACACATGGACCTATGTGGACCTGCAAGAACTAAAACACCAAGTGGATAATCCTATTTCATGCTGATAATAGATGATTTTTCCAGAATGACATGGGTTGAATTTCTCAAATATAAATTGGAAGCACTTGACAAATTCAAAATATTCAAGGCATTGGCAGAAAATCAAACAGGATGCAAGCTAAAGTGCATCAGATTAGACAAAGGAGGTGAATTCACAGACTATGATTTTGCAGACCTATGCAATGAGCATGGAATAAAAAAACAGTTTATAATTGTAGGTACACCTCAATAGAATGGAGTGGCAGAGAGACAAAACAGGTCTGTACAACAGATTTCCAGAGCTATGATGCAAGAAAGTAACATTCCCCAAACCTTCTGAGCAGAAGTAGTACACACATTTTTTCATATTCTTAACAAAGCTCATTTAAGAGCAAACAGTGACAAGACTCCTTATGAACTATGGCATGGTAAACCAACATCAATCAAGCACTTTAGAGTCTTTGGAAGAAAGTGTTTCATAAAAAATAATGATGAAAATCTGGGAAAGTTTGATGCAAGAGCAGATGAAGGAATATTTTAGGATATGCATCCAAGAGTAAGGGTTACAGGTGCTACAACAAAACACTTCGCAAAATTGTGGAAAGCATTGATGTAAGATTTTATGAAGAACTACCAAACAAGACAAGAAGTACAGGTTGCAGCAATCCTCCAGAAGATCATGAAGAAGAGAACCAAGTTGATGATGAAATATGCCAGACAACAGAAGATATTGAACTGAACTCAAAAGGCCCCTCAAGATACACTCAAAAGAGCCATCCAGAATATCAAATCATTGGGGACAAGAGTGTAGGAGTCCAGACAAGAAGACAACTAGCTGAACAGAGAGAAGAGGTATACCTAGCTATGTTATCACAAATAGAGCCAAAGAAGTTTGAAAAAGCCAGCAAGGAAAAATATTGGGTGAATGCTATGAATGAAGAAATGGACCAAATTGGGAAGAAAAATACCTGGGAATTAGTTCCAAGACCCACTGAGAAAAATGTCATAGGCTCAAAATGGATATTCAAGAATAAGATGAATGAACAAGGACAGGTAATCAGAAATAAAGCCAGACTTGTATGCAAGGGATATTTACAAATTGAAGCTCTTGATTATGATGAAAATTTTTCCCCTGTAGCCAGAATGGAAGCTATCAGAATTTTTTTTGCCTTTGCATGCTACCATGACTTCAAGGTATATCAAATGGATGTGAAATCTGCCTTCCTAAATGGAGATCTAGAAGAAGAATTCTGCATGGAACAACCTGAAGGATTCTCATTAACAGATAAACAAGAATATGTGTGCAGATTAAAGAAAGCCCTATATGGGCTGAAACAAGCTCCTCGTGCATGGTATTCAAGGCTGGACAAGTACTTGCAAAAAAAAGGCTTTAACAGAGGAGGAGTAGACAACAATTTATACATAAAGGCAAATGAAAATGAACTCTTGATTGTAGTAGTGTATGTAGATGAAATCATGTTTGGAAGCAGCAAAGATTAGTTATCAAAAGGATTTGATGAAGAGATGAAATCAGAGTTTGAGATGGCTATGATTGGAGAGCTCACCTTCTACTTAGGAATTCAAATTCAGCAAAAGAACACAGGCACATTCATCTCACAAGAAAAATACTTAAGAGAAATGTTGAAAAGGTTCAAAATGGAAGACTGCAAACTTGTGTCAACTCCCATGATTACTGGATGCAAGCTATGTGCTGATGATGGATCTGCAGATATGGATCAAAGACTCTACAGATCCATGATAGGAAGTCTACTGTACCTAACAGCTTCTAGACTAGACATTATGTTGGCAGTAGGACTTGTGGCAAGATATCAAGCAGCACTAAAAAAAAATCACTTACTAGTAGTCAAAAGAATATTCAAATATCTACAAGGAACTGCAAATTATGGGCTATGGTATCCAAAAGGCAACAACTTCACTTTGACAGCATATACAGATGCAGATTGGGCTAGCTGTGTGGATGACAGGAAAAGCACTAGTGGAGGAGCATTCTATTTGGGAAAAATTCTGGTGGCATGGCTAAGCAAGAAGCAAACCTCCATCTCTCTATCTACAACAAAAGCAGAATACATAGTAGCAGCAGCTTGTTGCACACAAGTTATGTGGATGAAACAAACTCTCCAAGACATGAAGGTAAGCATTGACGAGCCTATTTCTATCAAATGTGACAATACAAGTGCAATAAGTATATCAAAAAATCCTGTACTTCATTAAAAAACAAAGCACATCCCAATAAAGTACCACTTTCTTAGAGAACAAGTAGCACAGAAAGTAGTAAAGCTATAATATGTACCAACAAAGGAAAAAACAACAGACATATTCACAAAACCCCTTGCTAGAGAATCATTCGAATACCTAAGAGACAAACTAGGGGTAGTGTCTGCAGAGGCTACTCTCTGACATGAAAAGGAAGCATCATTCCAGGGCAAGAACAGAAAAGAAAATATCATTCTAGGGGGAGACCAGTCAACAAGGAGTGCCAAAAAAGAACTAGAACAAGTGAGCAGAGCATTGAACAGGTCCTCAAGATCATAATATTATGGAAAAGATTTTGAAAGCACACTGGAAAATGGGCAACCCTTTGCAATTGATGTCAAAGGGGGAGGAAAAGCAAGTAACAGAAGAAAGGGTCCTAAAAGGCAAGCAGAGGAAGTGTATTTCCATCAATGCCAAAGGGGGAGACTGTTGGAAATGTTGTCAATGATGGCAAAGAGAGAAGCAAAATAGCAGAGTAGCAGAGGCAGCAAAAAGGTAGACAAGAAGCAGAAGCAGCAGATAGGGCATAAGACAAGTAGCAGAGGCAACAAAAAGAGAAGCAAAGTAACACAAAGGTGACAGACAAGAAGCAGAGAAAGAGAGGCAAGAAGAGGTACCATGAGACATGAAGCAGAGAGCAAAAGATCTGGAGAGATCTGGGGGGACAGAGTATAGTTGAGAGAGGGTTCGATTCTTCCTTCCAGAGTTATTATACTAAGGAAGGAATTTGAGTTATTACCCTCTGAGTGGAACGAATTAATCCTTGTGAAATTAAACATTGAATGCTTGACGCAGAATAGAGGTCAAAAGAGAGAAGGGTTACTTCAGTTAGACGCAGATAAAACTCAGTTTGGATGGACAAAAAATGGGAGATACAGTGACTAATGCTGTAAGAAAGCATAGATGTTTAAAGGCACAGCGGAACCAGAATTCTATGGAACAGTGGTGAAATCAAAGTTTTAACAAAGATAAACAAATAACAGAGGTGGAGATTATATGGAAAAGGCACTAAACAATCAACGAAACCCCATTTCAAAGGAATAGCACAGTCGACTGTGGAACCAGTAAGGGTGCAGAACCAAGAAAGGAACTGTGAATGCACAATGAAAATCTAATGGAGTCGAGCATTAAACATATGGAAGCATCGTATTATAATGTCAAGAATGCAAGAGGAAATAGAAGCGAGAGTGGGAATTCTTTTTAATAAGAGTTAAATTGGATGAAGCGGAACCATGAAAACAAGTTGGAACTTTGAGTGAACAGTAAAATCGGAGGTTCAAAAACCAGCGGGTTCACACTTTTTAAAAATGGTAAGTGGTATAATGAAAATTAACGTGATATGTGTCTATGCTCGCAACGTGTCCTAAGGTGGTTTTCTAAAACAATGTTTATCGCGCAATTTTAATGTGTTAAAGTTCGTCTCAATAAAAAATGTGAAACTCATTGATGATCGTTGGATAAAAAAAGTAGATGTAATAAAATAGCGACCGTTGGATGCGAGGGGTGAATTAATCATTGGGACCCACTTCATCAAATAAGTTCTGTGGGTTAACCCTCGTGTAACTTAATCGTGCGATTGCCGTCGGATTTGTTGGCTGGAGCGCGACGAGTCATTCGCCGTCGGATGAAAAGTAAGTTAACAAGGTACGTTGTATTCTGTTGTGGGACCGAGCAGACCCTTTGTGTGTTGGGTGTGTATTAAATCAAAGTCAAAGGTTTATTAATATTATGATGAACCCATATGCATGAGAGAATATGACGAGTAGTTGATAGTGCTGTGGTGGCATATATATATATATATATATATATATGTTTATATGCGCATATAATGTGATAACCAAAGTTGTGGTTTGGACTTACAATATAACATATGAAGGGTAAACCTGGAGCATATATATATATATTGGGTTTTATAAAGTCCAAAAATTGGGTCAAACTCAGGGAAAATTTTAAGAACCCCCCTAAATTTATATGTATAATAAATGGGCGAATCCCCATGATACATAGGAAAAATGGAAGGTGATTTTATTAATAATATAATATGTATATATAATTTTTTGGCGAATCTCTCACGAGATTATATTATCTTGTAAAATCGTGGCGAATCACTAGTACAAATTGGTGAATCGTTGTCTAGTGGAGTTCGGTGTGTTGGTTCCAATGAAGATATGGTAGTTGAACCAGGAGTTGAAGGAAACGAACCACCGAGACCAAGCATGGCACATGGTGACTCGTGAGGGACGTAGTTCTCGTGCAGGTTGGAAAATGCGTTCTAGTTCTGCTAAGCGTAGTTTTGTTGCTCATGCTACTACTAGCACTGATATTGAGGTTGGAGAGGAGTTTGAGGAAACATGGAAGGTTGAGTGATTTTTTCTTCTAGCACTCAAAAAGGAAGAAAATATATTGATTGATTGAAGAAGATAACAAGGAAAGTCAACTCAAAAAAGAAGAAATTATTGATGTGGCCAAATAGGGAGACACGCTGAATGTGGATGCTATGGTTCAACAAGAAATTTCCACCATTCATTAGAAAGGAAAGGATCATAAGGACTCTTTAACATTGGATGGAATCAGGGGCTCAAAGAGAGCTCATGTCTCTGAGAGCTTGGATTCTAACAAAGGAGTCCCACAAGTGGGATGTGAATTGACTTTGGTTCTTGTTGAACCAAATCCCAAGGGTTGGAAAAAAGTGCAAAAAAGGAAAAAAAATGAAAATATTAGCTCTAGTTGTCATACTTTATTTTCTTTGTTTCTTTTGATGTTATTTTCCCTGCAGTTCTTAGTCATAAAAAAAATCTTTCTTTTTCCTTCTATTCTTTTGATGTTATTTTCCCTGCAGTTCTTAGTCATAAAAAAAAAATCTTTCTTTTTCCTTATATTATTTTTAGCTTCATCATGTAATTTCTGATCCTATATGAACACACATTATGTGTGTCTACAAAATATAATTTTTATACCATTAACAAAATTTAAGGTTTTTTTTTTCGAGGGAAAAAAAGAAAAAAAAGAAAAAAAAGAAAAAAAAAAGAGAGTTGAAGATGAAAAACACTTTATATTAAAATATTTTGTGTACACCCATATGACATCACATTTTCAAAATATTTGTCACAATACCAACATTCTTAACTTTCTAATTTATCAAAATTATATGAATCTTAGAATGTTTTTTTTACTATTTAACAAAAAATTGAATAATTCCTTATCTTTCTTAATATCTAATGAATAAAATATAGTTCCAATAAATATTAACTACCATCATCAAACCATAACCATATTATAATAAAATTTCTAAAATAATAAAATTACTAAAATATAATTATATGACAATATTAGTAAAAAGAAGTCCACAAAAACAACATAATTAATTTCAATGGATGTTTAAATAAAACGGTCATCATCATCCTAAAATATTTAAACCATAATCCCCACATACCACCATAACATAATAGAATTTACTAAAATAAAATATTACATAAAAGATAGTCTAAGCTATTTGTCATTATCATAACTGGTCTAACATTCTTTATAAAATCCTAATGGTCGCATAACTGGACCCCCTTATGACAAGTTTTCTCAATTTTATAATTGTTATTTAGTGATTAAATATCATTTTGAAAGGGCAACAACCTCCCACGTATCCTTTACTAGCAAGCGAATCTTTGTTACAATGTCGTGGTCTATCGCACAATTATAAATACTATTTTTACATTCCTCCGATTAGGAAGCTTATAATTTATTTGTCAACCGCCATTTTAAACAAATTTATAATTTATTTATCAATCGTTGTCACAAACACTGAGACTATGCTCAACAGATCATCTTATTCATTCTAATTATTTTATTGGAGCAAATGCCATTCAAATCGAAATGTCAAAAACAAACAATCAGCAATTTATAGTGGGAGTTAAAGGTGGAGAACACATCTCAAGCAATTGCGTGCCAACAAAAATTCAAAAGCTTTGTTGATCTCTGAAAATGGCAACTCATGGGTAATAACTCCTCCACTCTGATCTCCTGCAACCACATGTACATATTCAGAAAACAATGCAAGAGAAAACCATGATTAATTGGTCATCAAATGGAATTGAGAGTTATGTTCTAATACCTTATTCATAAACATTTCTACCACGCATGGCAGTTTGAGTTTTAAAAATTTCTTATTCATAAACATTTCTACCTTATTCGTGGAATTGTAAGTTTGAGTTTTATAATTTACACAATTCAAGTGCCCCAGAGCTTTTCAGGGCACTGAATCTATTTATACATTCAAAAACAAATTTTAAACAACAAAAATTGTCTCCAGTCTCATGCTTGTTGTGAATAATGGTGGCTAATGCTGCATAGAGAGATGCTGTATAAGAATAAGAAATGTTTTAAAACTCAAACTGCCATGCCTGGTAGAAATGTTTATGAATAAGGTATTAGAACATAACTCTCAAGGTGGATAAGAGTGGATAAGAGTGTATCCCCCTCAACAATACTGGCCTCCCATTAGGCCCTTTGAACTCCATCTCCAACTGCTTCCAATCAGTGGTGAATTTCCCCAATGTGTACAACCACTGAACTCCCAACACCTCATTGGTATTCGGAATATCAACAACAAAGAAATGATCAGTGAGAGAGTAGTTCTCCATCTGCAAGGTCAATCCAGGGACATATCGCGTACACTGCATAGTTCGGGCTCTCGGTATCAAAATGAAGAATCCATCAAACGTGGCTATCTGGATTCCCCTATGCTCCATCATCTGGGCATCAAGAAAATTGTGGGTGGCTCCACTGTCAACCAGAACTTACACACGCTACCCTTGAATGGTCCCCCTGAATCTGAGTGTTAAGTACTTCGGCACACCCCGAAGTCAAGCAAGAAATCCTTCTACTGGGGCAAACAGTCCTCCTTCATGTGGGGGTGATGGTGCCCTCCTACTCCCAATGGACCACCCTCATCCCTCGACTCCTCCACTATCTCGGTCTCCTCCTCCTTTGGCTCACTATCTGAGAACACCTCAATGAAATGGGCCTTGCCCTTGGTACACTTGTGCTTTGGTGCCCAAGGTTTTTGGCATGTGAAACACAATCTCCTCCTCCTGAGGTCCCTCCGTGTCTCATCATCCAACTGTCCACGCTCCATCTCTCTGTAGTGGCCACGTATCTCTGTTAACATGTGGGGTTGTGGGTCTCGTGGGAACAAAAGCCCTATTCTTGGGCATTGCATCAATCATATCCCAAGCTCGAGAGATGGCATCCTCTAGTGATGTGGGCTTATAGGCCCTCACATATCCACGCAGTGGCCCAACAAGCCCCTCTACAAACAACATGATCAACCGACTCTCAAAAATATTTGTCACCATCACGACTAGCCTCTGAAACTCAGTGACGAATGCCTTTGCGCTGCCTGTCTGTCTCAAGTGGGCTAGCTCCCTGAAGTGCAGCTCCAGATCCTTCCTCTCAAATCTCTCCAATAACCTCTGGGTGAACTCCTGGTATGAAGTGATGTCGATATGTCCAAGTGTGATAAGCCCATGGTACCACCATTCTTTGGCATCTCCCTCCAAGTGGAGGGTGGCAAATCGTATGGCATCTGCTTCCTTCATCGGGTTCAAATGAAAATAGGTGTCCAACTTTTGTATCCATGCTCGTGATGAAATCTTTGCTCCCCCATCGAAATTTTGAAGTGTGACCTTCCCCGCCAACCTTGACACCTTATGGCTGGATGATCCTCCTCTGAAATAATGACCAGCCCTCGTGGTACGTCTCTCCTTTAGGTGAATAAATTCACCAAGGGACATCACCTGTCCGGGCATCCAATCCCTCATACTAATCGATTCCGGATGCAACCTAGTGCACTATATCTTCAACTGGATTTGGCTCCCTCTCAGGCTCTGGCTCCTCTACGAAGTTTGGCATCAAAGGTATGCAGCCTGCCCATGCTGTGGAGTGTGCGAGAGCTGGAATGTATGAATGCCTCCCGCTTTGGAACCTCCATCACCTTGAGGTTCTGCTACTCCATCTGGCCTTCCACCCACATGCAACCCCATCACCTGCTCCATCATGTCCATCATGATCTGCTCTTGTCTCATCATTTGCTAATTTTCTCTTAATAGCTCCTCTAAGATCTGGTCTTGGACCCTTGGCCTAGGCTACTCCTCCTCATCATGTTGGTCCATTCCTACCCTCCTGGCTTCTATTTATATGTTTGAAAATGGGTCTGGGATACCTTCTTTCCCACGGCCTCTACCTCTGCTTCTGCCATGACCTCTATGGAAAACTACTCCTTGGTATCTTTGTGGCATCACTTGCTCTTATTCCCCACCCTGGCAAAGAACATGCTCTGATACCACTGTAATATTCCAAATATAAAATTTATAGTGCTATAGGAAACATGCAATAAATTTAACACATAAATTTTACTTTAGCAACACAAATACAAGAAAATATGCCCAGAAAGCCAATTTTATTAATATAATCAGCTCGAGTACAATATGATATGGAATGAGTGCACTTGGGCTTGCACAAGGCAAGCTACAAGCCTCAGGTGATCAACATCAAAAGGTACAACTGCTACAATACTCCGCTTTCCTGAAAACTGTATTATCCTTGGCTTTCTACAACTGTTGGCTGACTTTGGCACTTGATTTTTCCACTAAATAATGCCCAAAAAATTCTAGGAAATTGGGAAGGTGATCCTTGCCCAAAACCCAGAAAAACCCAGAAATCTTTTCACCAACCTCCAACCTTCAAAATTGGACCCTTCTCTGCTTGGCCCTTTTTCAATTTCGAATTCTGCTGCTGTAGCTGCTGCTGTAGATTTTTTCCCTCCAAAATACCAGCAATCCTCCTGAAATATATCTCTAATCAAACCCCCAACTCCTCATCTGCTAACCCGCCCCGACAAATGCTGCTCCAAATTGCTGCCCTCCTATGACTGCACAATCACTAGGTGGATGACGTAGTCTCTGCAGAATAACTGGAAGGAACTGTGTATGGCTGGTCTCTCAGGGTCTGAAGCTGCTCCAACACTCCTGGAATTCCTCAATGATTCCTCCTGTAGTTTCCCCGGATGATTTTCTTCACAACCTATCTCTCCCATGAAAACTGATTTCCTTTACTATGCAGTCCCAACTCTCACTGCATCCCAGCTGCTCTAGGAATGCATGGGATTTGCAACGCTGCCTCTCCTGATCACAAAATACTGAAGAATCCCTTATTGAGTGGAACTCGAAGTCCATCGGAGAAGGGATGAGCTTCTCTCCTTGGGAAGCTCCTATTCTAAACAACACAACGTTGCCTCAACTAAATAGCTAAGGAAATTCGATTTTCTGAATGTGCAAATGATGCTCATGCCTTCTCCAAATCTTCCTTTTATAAGTGTTGGCCATGCAAAACTTGTGGGTCCCTCTACCAATTAGATTTTCCCAAGGGAATTTGAATTGCTTTCTTCTCCAGTATGCTATCCTTGTGGGTCCCATCCTCCACTAACACTTTAATTTATTCTTTTCCTCGTAAGTTGGCCACAAAAAGTTACTTTAAGTTATTAATTCAAAATTGACAAAAATGTATTTCCCAAACATTAGGAAAATTTAGGAAGGGACATTACAGATGCACATGAATATATATGTTTTTATTTAAAATATGAATACTTAATGTGTTTTTGGTAAACCAGTTTTTTTTCTTCTGGTTTTTTACTGGTTTCGATTTGGTTCCAATTGGTTCCGGGTCCACAAGGTTTTTCGGTTCAATCACCAGTTCGGTTTTGATAACATTGATTTGGACATTCCTGAGGAAGCAGCCTATGATGATCGTGATGTGTCATCATAGAGTATTTAATTTTACTATTTAGATTAGAGATTGACGAGTTCTTAACTCTAGAGGCCATTTAGAGCTTCATGTTTTATGTGTCATGTATCATGGAACTTTATGTAACTCGATGTGAATTTCCTATTTGGACATTCAGATGCGGTAGAAATCAACAAACTTGCCTATTTGGTATGTCTCTTTAGATTTCCACTGTTGTGCATGGATTCTCTCTCTCTCACACATAGATATTTATTTTTCTGAGTTGACTTTAAGTTTTGTGACTGAGTCCAACTTGGCTCGAAGGAAGGGCTTGTCGAGGCTGATCTGTTTCCAAGTCATGCAACTTTGGACCAAACTTCAATTGGCAATAACTATTTCATATGACATCACCACATAGCCCACAACAGTTAGCTTTCAACGGATGTTGGTGCCGAATAATTGATATATATGATGATTGAGACTAATGCTGTAATGTGCTACTTTAATTAGATCAATTTTTTACTAAGGCCACAAACTGGATTAGCTCAAGTCTCAAGTGAAGGTTTACTGGCCCTTTAGTCCATTGGTTGTTTTATGAGCCTGAAGCTCTCTTGTAACAGAGACTTGAATTATTTATTGTTTGAACCAATGCATACATATGTGGTCTTTGCATACATAATAATTATTATTATCCTAGCTTATGCCCTATTGATATTATTCAAAGTAGCTCCTAGGGGGGCAGCTCAATTGGCGTTCGCCATGATATGAAGTCTTTGTGAAATGTGTGGTTTGAGGTTCAAATCCTCCCTGAAAGTCTTGTGGGCAGTGTGTGCCCATGCATGGGTTCACCTAGAGGTATAGTGGTAGCAGTCGGAATTGACCTTGTGTCACGCATGTACAAGCCTGGCCCAATTGCCGATTCCTTCAAACAAACAAAAAAAGGAGAAAAAGAAGAAAAAAAACAAATATTATTCAAAGTAGGTAATCTATAACAGCTTCTTTCAGTACAGATGTGTCTGAGAGGATGCTAGGGGATCATTGGTGGATAGTGTGCTGACTGAGTAAAATGAGATGACTATTCTATCTATTAAAAGTTATTTTTCTCAAGTACAAAGTTCGAGTTCTTGCTAAAATGTTCCAAGTTTTGTGTATCAGACAATCACTGCTTTTCGAGTTGAACCACTTTAATATTTAAATTCTGTAGTAGTGCTTGAGAATCTCACTTTGGTAGTTTTCATTAGAGACAATGGATTGTCTTTGGAAGTTTGCAATATGATATAGGAATGTTACAATGATCTTTTATGTTTAATTTTGCAGATTGGCTTCCAGTGTTCTAATAAGTTGATTCATAGATCTGATAATATGGCAGCGGTTACATATACATAAATAGTGGGTATCATGCTCTGCAGTCTGAACTAGTCTTCCTTCAAAAGCCACAGATCTTGTCAACATGTTTCATGTATTCCATAATCTCTTTCGACACCAAGATAAAAATCTAGTAGACCGTTGGGTTGTTCATATAAATGAGAAAAGAGATGAAAGTGGAAAATACTCTAATAATATTGTCTCAACCACTAAGTATACATGGTATTCTTTCTTTCCTAAAGGACTATTTGAGTAGTTTCGAAGAGTTGCAAATATTTATTTTGCATTTCATGTAGCCATTACTCTCACACCAGTCTCACCAGTCAATAGATATTCAGCAATTTTACCTTTTGTTTTTGTCATTGGAGTGGCTATGACTAAAGAAGCAATTGAAGATGTACGTCGTGGCAAGGCTGATAAGGATGTCAATAACCGCCTTGTACAAGTGTTGGAGAAAAATGAAGAGTTCAAACCACATCGCTGGAAGGATGTGAAGGTTGGAAACATTGTAAAGGTCAACCGTGATGAGTTTTTCCCAGCTGATCTTCTTTTTATATCCTCAAGTGATTCTGATGGAATATGCTACGTTGAGACCATGAAATTAGATGGGGAGACAAATCTAAAACTGAGGAAATGTCTTGATGAAACCAGGAACTTCACCAGCAGTTCCATGTTTCAAGAATTTAATGCTATTGTTGAGTGTGAGCTACCAAATCCCTCTATTTATACTTTTGTGGGAAATATCTTATGGAAAAACATGGTACTAAATCTCAGTCCTATGCAAGTCCTATTACGTGGTTCAAAGTTGAAGAATACTTCTTTTGTATATGGAGCAGTCTTGTTTACTGGGCATGAAACTAAGATCATCATGAACTCAACAGACCCACCCTCAAAACACAGTAGGATAGAGAAGTGCTTAGACAAATTTGTTATATTCCAACTATTCCTTCTTATTATACTGTCACTTGTTAGCAGTTGTGCATTTTCTATCTTGCTGTCCAAGGACTACAAGAACCAAACATATTTGCGACCTGATGATGCACATGGCAAGAATAGTATAGAGTCTGCTCGATTTAATAAGGACAATTCTTTTGTTGCCGGAGTTTTGCAGTTCTTTACAAGTTTTGTGTTGTATGGTAAGTTTCACAAACCTCTAGTTTCAAAATGAAATGAAAATGATTTTGAATTATACTCTAATTTTGATGTAATAAATTTCACTATTACCTTTTCAGAGGAAGCCGTGAGGTCTGCAAGGGAGTAACTATGTAATCTTCCTTTTTGACAGAGACTATTATATGGGAAAAATATATGATAGCTGTAGAGTATGTTAAATATACAGAATTTTTAAATAACTGCAGCAGTGTACAAAGAAACAAGACTCATATATTGTTTTTATGTTATCAAGTGAATTGAAACTTCATGTGATTTATCATCCAATAATTAAAGTATTAAGTGTAAATTACGAAGTGTTAATACCTCCAAGCTCTGGCTTAGTAAGTGTTGCACTTTGCCACTCCAAAATACCTTTTTCCAATTACCTTTCCCTTTCATTCCTATATATTAGCCACAAGAGGACAGTTGGGTCAGTGAATGCAGGGTAGTGTTATAGCCCCGACAGGGTTTGATTCCTAGAAAAAGTCACTGGTGTTATCCTGCAAGGGGGATGTTGATAAGAAGTTGAGCTTTCATGTCCATTAAGTTGGGCTGGGTGATTACATGCCAAAAATGTGCAAACGGATTCCCACCTCTTGATAGGTGATGGATACTTGACACAAAGTGAAAAGAAGCTTCCTGAGACTTTTGCTCCTGTATATTACAATCTTGCTGTTACCAATACCTAGGCATTACCACTACACAATGCAGCATAAGTCGGACCCAAAAAAATATGAAAGAAATGTAATGAGGAATAAGGGTCGAGTACAACATTCAACCCTTAGTATATGTAATCAAACCTTGACCAAACATAGTGTGTTTGCTAAAGTATTCCATGATTCAGAGATTTTTTAAAAAGTATAATTTTTGTATAAGAGTAACTCAAACTAGCACTGTGCTTGTGAGAGTCAAAATTAGCATCTTTTGTGATGATGTCAAGTCCATATATGAGTGGCTCTTTCTCACCAACAATATATTGATACTTTTGTACTTAGCAGCCCCATTGACCTTGTTACCACAAAACCTAGCAGGGCCCTAAGGGGGGAAACCTACGGGACAACTACTAGACTAAGTGACAACAATACGACAATGGCCCACTATCACCACAACCAAGAACCCCTGCTATTTATAGACTGATCTCGTCCACTCTAATCTCCTGCAACCACATGTACATATTCAGAAAACAATGCAAGAGCAAACCATGATTAATTGGTCATCAAATGGTATTGAGAGTTATGTTCTAATACCTTATTCATAAACATTTCTGCCAGGCATGGTAGTTTGAGTTTTAAACATTTCTTATTCATAAACATTTCTACCTTATTCGTGGAATTGTAAGTTCGAGTTTTATAATCTACACAATTCAAGTGCCCCAGAGCTTTTCAGGGCACTGAATCTATTTATACATTCAAAAACACATTTTAAACAACAAAAATTGTCTCCAGTCTCATGCTTGTTGTGAATAATGGTGGCTAATGCTGCATAGAGAGATTTTGTATACATGTTGCCTACTTGCTTTGGCAATAAAGTTGATGGTTGAATTTTTGCATCATACAATGGCTTCGCAAGCTGCTGAGAAACCTGGAAATACCAAAGCAAATAGGTAACCTAAAGAAGAAGGAAACTTAAATAATTTTTAAGAAATATATAGGTAAAGATAAAAAGGTTATCATTCTTCTGCATATAAAAGGAGAGTAAGGAACATGAACAAACCTTTTCTAGGTCACGACTATTGTAGCTATCTTCTTCAGACAAGCTAGCAAAGGGTTCTAGCTTCTCTTGTGCATCCTTTCCAACAGACCTAACACATAGAAAGCAACACTTAGTTTGTTGTTTTGCATGATCATAAATCAAATCTTCCAAAAGCCTCACAACACACATTGGTGACTATGATAGAAACCAGACAAGATGCATCATTTTCATTGTATTAAACATATCTAATAATTTGTAAATTTGACCTTCACAAGCAACCCAAACGAAGCTATATTTACATATGAAATAGTTGTACTCATTTTAAGGGGATTGATTCTTTAAACCAAAATGAACTTCTCAGGCACAAAATAAATGAGGCTTTCAGTCCCAGTTAAGAGCTAGTCATATAAATGCATAAATACTAGTCTAGATTCAAAAACCTTGATTTTCTTAAAGAAACATAAAAGACCCTTCATTCCTTGATTTGCTTGGAAATCATAAAAGACGGTACTTTCCTTTTCAATATCTACAATTTTTGCTACATTATGAGGAAATTTCTTTAATGAATAGGTAATTTATATGTTGTTCTACAAGCTTTGCAAAACAAATTATGTTTCAAATATTCAAAGAACACATAAAACAAAAGTGACATGTACCAAACAGAAAAAATTACATAATTGCACACAAACAGAAAAATGCATAAGCACAATGAAATACAAATATTCGATCCTTGGTTTTGAATAATTAAAAAAACAAAGCAGTTACAAGTCAACTGGAGGAAAGACTCTAAATTGTAGTACTTGCAAAGTCGCAAGAAAATTGAAGCAGCTTGAAATCTTGATTTCATCAACAACCTAGTTTTCCTGGATACTCACCACTTCTCACATACTAAGATCATAGAAAATCGCCAGGCAAACAGATAATAGCAGGAGAATAAGAAGCCGGTGGAAATCTTAATACTGCCAAATATCCCAGATCGTAGATCATATCATATGGTTTTCTTTTCCTACAATACCCATGTGCTAAAAAATGAACAACAACATAATGAATTTCTAGGATGCTGAAGTGGCATCTCCAAATGGAAGTTCAAGACAGTTATTTGAAGAGTATGAAGCTTCCTAACAAACAAGGACAATAAGATGTATCGCAAAATATTTTGCTTTAATAACCAATCTTTTTCCATCTGATATGTAAGAGGACACCAATGAAACAAACCATTGATACCAAACAGGGATGGGACATGAGCTAAGGAAAGATGTCCTTGAACTTGTTAAAGGGAAATAGATAAATCTCCGTACACAACTATAGGCGCAATAAATCACAACCAAGTTTTGTAAAAATTAGATTATAAAATGCTGGTTTAACTCTAGGAAATAGCATGTCCAGAGGTCCAAGCTCTACAAAGGACACAAGTTTAAGTTTGTCTCTCACTTATATTCGACTTCTTCATTTTGGCAACCAACAATAATCGCAATTTTTATTTCAAATATTGTAAACTGAATGGGGACTCAATTTGAATTTGTAGAGATTCAGAACCAACCTGGCATGTCTTGAGAAATCATTGAACAATAGGCGAGCAAAGCTCTTTTGTAGAAGCTGCATCACATATAACAAAGCTTATTCAACAGAAGTTATATGCTTACTTTCAATTCTTTAAGTACATTGCAATATATTAAGGACTAAAATCCATAATATGCTTCCATTTGCGATTGAAGATGATACTTTCATATCTAAATATAGGAAAATACCTTATTGTATGGAGAATGAAATGCAATATAATCTGCATCTAGAAGAGAAAATTGTCTTCCTTCTTCCTTTTCAAACCTGGAAAAGGAAAACATGAAACCTCAACATGAGCCAACCATGCTACCAGACAACTGTCATATGCCCTTTATAAACTTCCACATGAAACTGGAATGTAAAAATGTGATGCAGAAACTCACTTATTACAAAACCGTTTGTAGCATGAATCCAATGCCATGAAATAACAAGTTTGTGAAAGCTTCCCATCTACAACCTGATTCACCAACATTTCATTTTAAATTCGTACAAGAAAAGATTAAGGAATCTTTGGATATCTCATATCTTATGTTTTCAACTATATATTTTCTAAAAAATAAACTGCCAATGGATATGAAGGACACACATAAAGATCAAAAGACCTACATTAGACTTGTTTTGCAAGATAACAAGGGCATATTATTCACATCTACTAAGGTACATAAATGTTTAATTGCCAATATCGTCAAAAAGTGAAATTACCCAATTCATATATCTTGCTTGTTCTTTGCAAATTGGGCTTCGTGCTTCCAAATCTGAATGGGCAATCCATTCCTCAATTCAAATTTGTATTCTCAAAAACTCATTTTTCTTATAGTTTATGACATATAATTTTTAATTTTACTCTTTTTATGAATATGCTTCAATGTGAGAAGGTTCTAGGCTTTATTTTATTGGGTTCAAAGCTATCAAGGACCTTTGCCAAGACAGTAGGGAAGCTAAAAACGAGGACAATGGAAATGAAATTTCGCAAAGCCACAAGAGGTCTATCATTTTAACTTCTGATCACTGTAACTGCACACCAAATCAGATTCATCATATTTGTCTTAGCTTAATTGCCTCATTAGAACTTTCTGATTGAGTTGTGTATTTGAGGATGTTTAGCTTCTAGCTGTCATTGATTAGAAACAACAAGAAACACAATTTTTTAGCATCTCTGGGATTCCAAGAGAATAAGAAATAAAACCTAAAATGGACAAGCATTTCTCTAACTCGAAATGTGTTTACCCCAGTGAAACTAGTTAGAGTTGTAGAATATTAACAATAGGCTTAAACATCAAAAACTGCATGGATGTAGGATTGATGTTTGGCTTGAAAATGTGAGAGCTTTGGTATGTGCTACTTTTATTAGACCAGAAATGCAACAAGCAGAAATAGATAAAAGAATTTAAAAAAAAACAGACGTAAGCTTGAACTAAAATAGCACTTAGATTGGAAGCTTCTATCTCTATTCTACATGGTGAATCAACATAGAAAACAATAAAATAGCTCATGTAACAGGAAAGAGTGACATATTAAAAACACAAGAGTAAAGAAGTGAACCGGATATTCACTAGCCAGATTAGGCTTATAAAAGTCATAGACATGAGCCATATGTGTTCCCTTGTATTTGCTCTCAATTGCTATTGGAGCATTAGGCCCTATCAGCATTGCAACAGCAGCTGCTCCTCCAGTAGGTCGTGCTGCCCCTTCAGCGTAGACCTTAAACAAGAAAAGAAAATGTCAATCTTCTAATATAGTAATCAATGCTTCTAGTACAATCCTAATGAATAACAAAATCATAACAAGAGTATAAAAAATGCCAACTCAATGAATTTCCACTAAAACTTAAAAGCAGAGCATCATTTTGTCTGCCGATGGTCACCTCAATTCTGTATTGTGTATTCATGAGTTTATACACTATTTCAAACCTCTTACAACTAGCTTCCTTTAGGACCACTGCTCAAATATAAAATAGATCTCTTCTAATGTGAATGAAAATATTTGCATAAATAATAATTGGTAGCTGATATTTGATTTGAAATAAAAGATCATTTCCAGAATATTTTCAAAATATCATATACACTGTAAAAATTTGGAAGTGTAGATAATCCGATCCCCTTCCTAAAACTCTAAGCAAAGATACCAACACCTTTTTCCAGCAAGGCAATATCCTACATAACTTCTTTTGGTGGGTATTATAATATTGATACAATCATGATTCTGTTTTAAACACTGGTAAGAGATGATCTGGATAAAGAAAAGTAACAATGACTATTGATGCAAGCATATAATTAATGAAATCTAAAGCACTGAATATTCTAAATACCACCGAACAGTTTCTTAACAACTCTAGTTATTCTGTATGAAGCTCCAATGTCGGGTTATGCCTATAAGTATATTTCAGTAATGCATGCATTCCATAAAAGTATAATTTCAAATGTCCTAAGCATATATTCTTCAAATTGCAAGAAAACCCATAATACAGAGAACAGATCATACTGCACTGTCTATGGCTACAACAAGACCATATCTTCCATCCCAAGAACTGCTTTCAATCCTGTTAATACAGTTAAACAAGGCTGCAGTTCCTCCATAGCATGCATTTGTTGAGTCCACACCTTCAATTTCAGTATTACCACACTTCTGTAAAATTTACAAAACAAGGAAAATTAGCACTGGAATGACTATTTACAGGGGAAAAAATCGTTTAAAAAATAAAAAATTGAAGGGAAGATCAGTGCCATATTTAAAATTTACTTTCTTCTATGATGATGCCATCAGATCTATATCAAATGAGACATACAAATATGATAATGACTATAAATCCAAGCATATGATCTGTTGGATATGAGGGGTCCATCTTCCTTGATATGAGATGAACCTTTTTTCAGGGTGAAGATGTCCAAAGATATATTTTTTTTCTGATTCAAGAATCAAAACCAATTGAAGTAGCTTTCATTGTAAAATATAATCTTGGATGATTTGAACCCAACATTGATGCTGAGGAAATTTCTAGTGTGTTTGATTTTAATTTTATATGAAATCTACCATTATGCTTGTGGCAAATATGAGTACTCATGAATAATGTATTTTTTCAGTGCCTCAAGCAAAACAGTTGAGATTTCATAAGCTAATAAATCACCACTGCAAACTCAACCCTAGTAAGCCTATTGTGCTAAAATGGATTTGTAAGTAAGATTCACACAACCCAGGAAAGTTAGGATAGGGCAGCAACAAATGTTAGGTTTTTAAATTTTCAATAAGAAGAGTAGAAGAAAATTTTGAATTTGAGAAAAAGACTGTAATAATTGTGACAAGGTAATCTATTGTCTTATTTGCTGTAATTTTATAGAAGGCCATTTATTTTCACCCTAACCTTGTTGCTGTGGTAATGGCCAGTCTCATAGATTTGGAACAATCTTAGTTTTCATTTCATTAGGACTGACTAGTATATGACACAAGCACACATCATAATAGGGAATGTCTGAGTAGTGTTTTTGAGTATCTGCTGAACTAGTTGGACATAAAAACCAATGCATCTCTCTCAAATGATGATTGCTTGAAAATATGGATTTATTTAAGACATGCCAACTTTAAGGAGATGTCCAAGTCTTCAAAGAATAAAAAAAACATTTCAGTAAAATTTGAGCAGATAATGGTATATTACATTAAACCTACAAAGAGGGAAAGGTTTGAGATTACTAAGGCAGCCCATCATTTTAGATATGGGAAAATCCTCACAAAAAACAATTCAACAAAATCTGAATAGAATATGGAATGTCGCTTGGAAACTAGA
The DNA here is from genome assembly GCA_034641835.2 of Pinus albicaulis. NCBI lineage: Eukaryota > Viridiplantae > Streptophyta > Pinopsida > Pinales > Pinaceae > Pinus > Pinus albicaulis. Next base: position 1,075,430,707 of record CM076580.1, on the reverse strand, counting down.
AGGAAGAGAAAATGACTTGCAACCATTACAGCAGTCATTCTTTAGGGAGATGTGTAAGTCCTTGTAGAATGAATAACATCTGAACAAAAGCCAAACAGAATATGGGGTATTAAATTGAACCTAGACAAGTGTAATGAAAGATTTGGGACCATTTAAAATATAGGTTGTCTTCACCTAAGTAGCAATTTGTTCTTCCTTTCTTCTCCAAGGTTTAAAAGTGAAATATGAAGAAACCAAAAAATCATTAATTGCAAAATCCATATTCAAAATGAATTTTCCTACCTTAAATGTGCAGCAAACATAATCTAACAATATGTTTTAAAAATAATCTGACTGCGGAAAAAATATAGAAATAAATTGAAGTTGATGGAAGCTAAGATCCCATGATTTACTTTTGTTGAGCATACTGACATTGGAAGGTTGAAAACCTGCATATCTCTAAACTGTCTTTTCAAAGACAAAGATGGAAGTCATGTAGGATTTTAATTATCATCGTTGTGAATTCCATAAAGCAGCTGTAAAGCTATTTTGATAATGAGTTTAGTGAATTGGGGAAAAAACCTCAAAAATATGCATCAACCTGTCTTTATTGACTTGCTCTTGTCAATAATAGTTTCGCCGCCAACTTCCAAATGACCAATTTGTTTTGGATCAATTTTATATTTTTCCAAAAGTGACGTTACCGCTGTCAAACTGCAAGCATTCATATGAGGAATCAGCTCATAAAAATCGGTAGGAAGAAAAATATGTAATATCAAACAAGCGTGAGATAATCTCTATCTTATGGAAATATTATTCTACTACCATACACGAACAAAATGTATACTGGCCTCAAAATATGCCTGCATGAAACAGTGAATGAACTGAAATTCAACGGTATTAGGCAGTGACAAAATTTGTAAATTTATTGTCAAATATCATACAATATTTCAAGAAATATTGTTCTTACTTCATAGAAATAACGTCTTTCAAGTCAGTGTAGAAAGTCATGCAGTCTTGTCCAAGGTCCATGGTCCTTCAAAACCATATCTCTCCTTGTGGCATCGCCCCAAGGTGTGGGCACCATACAAGACCACAATTTCCTTATCCCTCAACCCCATGTGACCAAAAACATCGCTTGGATGATCAAGTCCTTTTGTAGCATCAGCAAGGCAACCTTGTTCTAGAGGCTCAGGCTCGTCTTCTATTCCGGGATGGAATGGAATGTCAGGTCCTCCAGTCACTTCAACAGCCACCACACCAGCCAATTGATAAAGATCAACATAGGTGATTATGGGGAACTATTCCTTGATTGACTCCACGAGCCTCACGGAAATGTCCAGACCATTGTTAGCACCATGGGAAAGCTTGGCCCCGTATCTGATCATCCCAAAAGGCCCTCCAGTCTTGGTCTTGACATCGTAAGTCCCAGCGTTGTGCCATGCGATTCGAACCATGATCGGCACACAGTTCTTCTCTGTAATGAGACCATGGAGTTTCCTCTTGGCTTTGTCAATGGCAGCCTTGTACACCTCACTTATGGTGGTACTCCTCGCTTACGGTGGGATAAGCCTTCACCATGGTTTCTTAACCTGCAAATGAAAAATCCAGCAGGAAATCAAGCCTTCACCATGATTTCTACCTTGTTCTAGCCTAAAATGTAGCGAAAATTAATCTTTCAAGAACAAACTGCCAACGCCTGGGCCGCCCTAAAATAAAAATACAGGGAAAACTTGATATTCAAGGAACGGAGAGGGCGAAATACCTATAACCAATCTCCCATAACCAGTACCATTTGTAGAAATCGGGCGATCTGAAGAAAATTTTACAAACAAACATGGAGAAATCGGGCGATCTGAACAAAATTTTACAAACAAACAAGGCGAATAGGGTTGGGAAGGTTTATCCGCCCTATTTTTTGATGGGCTAAAATATAATAATAAATTATTTTTTGGATATTTTTTGGGCTAATTATTGAAACTATTGAAAATTAATGTAATTTAAAAATTCACCCCTTCAAAATAGGAAATCCCTTAAATTTCGCCCATGGGCTAAAATTCGCCCCTAAAATTTTCTATGGTCAAACTCCGTCAGGGTGAGAACCTTTGGTTTATCGAGTTATTAAAGGTTGATTTCATATATGTATGTTGGGTTGGTGTATAAAAGGCGAAAGTTGATTCGAAAATAAGGTTAAGCCCGAATTGATTCCGAATGTGTAAATAGAATGGACAGACGAGTTTATTAACCCTATGGGCCTGAAGGTTATTTCACAGTGTTATGTTTTAACCAAAGCTTGAATATTGTTATGTGTTTGACAGAGTGCTTAAAATAATTGCTTGTTGAAGTATAAATGTGAATAAAGTGTGGGCCCGATATACGTATATGGTTGCATAGTCATATATTAAATTTAAGATCATTTGGGATACGTTATGGGCCTTACCATATGGGTTTTACCATGAAAGGAAAAGTAAAGTTCCGTTGTGTAATCGGGTGAATGGATTTATAACCACAACAAAATTGGAGGCACATATCTATATGCACAGAGAGGAAAAATTGCCCAGATCTGAGAATGTAACAGGGTTAAATGATTTTGATAACCAACAGATGTAAAAAGAAAAGCTTCCGCACTCATTTGTTTTTAATTTTCAGTCCAAGACAAATGAATGGGGAGGCAATTATATATACAATGAGAATTTGAGAGTTATTGAGGAGCTAATCTTGTAAAATAGGTATTTATGCAGCAGATACACAACTGTAGTAAACAGGTGAATATGCACAGGAATGAAAATGTGGGTTTGATAGGTGTACATGCACAGGTGCACACAATTGCAGTAAACAGCAGAGGTATGCAGAAAAGACAAAACTAGCAAAGCCAAAACTAGAAAAGAAAAAACTATCAAAACTAGCAACAACAGCAGAAAAGACAAAACTAGCAAAGCCAAAGGCCGAAAAAATGACTGAGTCAAATTGATATATGTAACTGAAAATGGGAATGTAAATGTTTTAATTGATTTTATATTGTTTGTGATGCATTGGCAAGTCTCTGGAGGAAAACAAAATTCCCACTGTAATATTGAAATTTGTACATATTGATATTTTTTTTTCTACATGAGTTGGACAAAGGAATGAGAAGGCAGAAGCCAAAGAGTCATGGCAGTTCACTCCAAATTCCCTGAGGAATGCTAACAGTCATAAGGAAATCTCTATAAATGATATCACCTTGATATGCATACAGAGGTTAGAGAATGCAGAAATGATGCAGTGAGGCAGAGAAGAAGGAGGAGTTGATAGAAAAGAAGAGAATGTAGAAATGAAGCAGTGAGGCAGAGAAGAAAGAGGAGCTGATAGAGAATATGAGAAGATGCAGAGATGATACAGGGCAGATATGAGAATTGATGGACAACAGACAAGATGGTACAGAACAAAGCTGATATCCAAGGTAAATTAGCAAGTGTTTTCTTTTGAAAGCGCAAGGAAGTTGGAGCTAACCTATCAAGTTGTAGCTTGATAGATGTTAGTTGTAGCTGACTGAGGTAGGAGCCTCCTGTAGGTTGTAGCCTGCAGAAAATAGATGGGAGTTGGTGCTTCCACATCAAGTTGTAGCTTGATAAAATGTCAGTTGTAGCTTACTGAGGTTGGAGCCTCCTCTAGGTTGGTGCCTGCAGAAAATTGATGGGAGTTGGAGCTTCCTTGCAAGTTGTAGCTTGCAGAATTGAGGTTGGAGCCTCTTGTAGGTTGCTGCCTACAGAAAATCAGTGGTGAGAGGGAGTTGGAGCTTGCCTTTGCATCGCAACAATAATAAGATGTGGTTTTATCCCTTTATGGGTTTCCACTTATATCTGTTGTTTCTGCTGTGATGTTCATGTGTTGATATGGTTTATTCAATCTAATTAATACTTGCTACTCTCATAATAAGTCTGCTGTCACATTATCTTAATACTTGCTGCTCACATATTAAGATTGTTCACATATAAAGTTGATCATGAAATTAAGTTATACATAAGCTTAATGAAAAAGTTTTAAAAGTTCATGAATGTGTTAAACTGATTCACCCCCCCTCTCAGTTTAACTATGGGTTCAATACGAACTCCTTTTCATAAATTTTCTCTCCTCATGTCATGATTTTATTGGTAGGTTAGAGTTAAAATTCATCGACTCTTGCACACCTAAGATGGAATATCTTAAGCTATAGTGGATTTCACTTGCTACATTAATTTTGATTTATGGACTTGGTCAATGGTTATGAAGTTCGATGAGGTTCACCATTCAATTTGCCAAAATTCAAACCTCAAGATTAAAGTTTGAAAAATCTTGTAACATAAATTTTAATTATTAATTAATTAATTAACAAATAAATTTTAATTATTGATTAATTAATTAACATTGAGAGTGAACTTAACCCTAAGAGTTCAACATAGACTTGGCATAGTGATATTATTAAAATTTAAAGGGTGACATATGTTGGCACCATTTTCCACTCTCATAGAATAATTAATTTCTAGTGCCTCTCCTTTAGCTAACTGAAGTGTACGAGGGTTTACCATAGTAATTTATGATTTTCACTAACACATTATCACAATAAATTTTATTGGTTTGTCTAGAACAAAGTTTTGTGATAAGTTCAAGAGTCGAGAAACATCTATATAACGTGCTCGGGTGATGAAGGTAACCTTACACGCTATTTTATCATAATTATGGGGCAAATTCATACAAAACAATTCCAAACAGGTAGGAAGGATTCAAGGAAAAAGGAGAATTTATTATCATAAAATAGTCTTGCTAGAAGAGAAAAGTAACACAATATTTTTTTAGATAATTAGTATAAAAATGTTATAGGTTCAATTAATAAAATAGAGGTAGTTTAAATTGTTCAACGTGGCAAATTATCTTTCAAAAGCACGGTAACTCCTTGTCAATGCATGACAATGCACCATAAACCCATCTCATCTAAATATTATTATTGTTTAATTATATTTAAGGTTTCATGTTACTAAGATAATAGGTGGCAGTAGTATTTTCATTAATTGTCTTTAATACACCACGCCATATGATAATATTCCATGGAAGGTCATTTAAATGCTATTTGTATGCATCACTCAGCATGGAATTTTATATATTAGTTATATATATTATTTTTACTTATCATATATATTTTTACTTTTTTCTTTTTTTATGTATGGGTAAAATTTTGGAGTTGGGTTACATTTTCTGGTATGGGAGGGAATGTTTATGTGGAAAAGACAACTCAATCGAGTGTTTAAAGTGGCTTAATCGAGTCATTTTTAAGTGTTTGGTTGAGCTCCTTGAATGCTAAAACATATCTCGATTCAGGATTAAAAAAAAAACCCTTGATCGAGCTGTATTTTAACTTGACATTAGGGATTGATCGAGGATAGAAGCTCGATCAAGATTTAAGGCTTGATCAAGTGTTAGAGCTCTCTGTGTTATATTAAAGCGCACGCTCACGGTCTACGCAAGTCATTTTTGCACATACTGTGAGCTTGATCGAGGATCTTAATGCTCCATCAAGGGATTCAACCATAGGGCAACACAAACAACCTCCCCAAAAACCCCGCTAACATCCAAGAGGCTCAAGTCAAGGTAGGTTTCCTATACTTTTCGTCATTTTTATTTATTTTTTCGTGCAAAATTAAATAAATTAATTTGAAAAAAAAATATTACCCTACAACAACCATGAAAACCACAAAAAAAACCTTCAAAAAAACAAAAAACAACTTAGAAAACCACAAAAAAAGCACCAAAAAAATATTTCAAAACAATTTATAAACCAAAAAAAAAACCTAGAAAACCACAAAACAACCTAAAAACCACCAAGAAAACACTTCAAAACCACCAAAATAAAGTTATAATTTAGGTTTAAATTTTTTCCCTTACTTGCAATTGTAGCATGTTTATTATGAATTTTTTTTTTTTTTGAATGGTAAAAGCTTTATTTTCTAATTATTTTAGGTTTTAAAGTTTTTTGTTAGGAAATAGTTAAATAAATTTTCATTTTTTTTGTTATTTAAAAACATTTTAAATTTCTAACAAATTTGACCTAAATAAATAAATTAGGAGCTTGAGATTAAGATTATAATATAATTCTTCATGGCCATCTTATTCACAACATGGTATTTAAGTCATATATATTGGAATTTAATATACCAATTTAAATAATTAATGATATATGTTTATATCATTTTATACATAATTAAAGATGAACTTTCCTAAAGTTACTTGGCTATCTCAAGGTTCAATTAAAAAACACAAATGAAATTGAAATACATTTTATTCAATTTTATTTATTTTGATGTCAACTACAAGAGCTTAGTCATAACATGATATAAATACAATCATACTATGATGCAAGTCACCTTGTTACTTAAAATGAACTAAAATATATCATATTTAAAATTAAAATTGAGCTTGGAAAGACTTACAAATATGCATCATATTGAATTGTATAAAGTGTAATTTAGTGCAATCAACATGTCTCTTTTTTTTTTTTTTTTTTAAGTAAGCACCAACGGGGGATTTGAACCAGTGACCTTTCGCAAGGGGTGCCATAACATTGTAACCATTCACCGTCAATCCAAAGCCCCGTGCGAAATAAAGATGTATGTTATTAAAATGGTTTTAAAAATAAATTATTTGAATTCTAAAGTCATCCATATTATAATTCAAAAAATCTATATATGGAGAATTTTGTGACCCACCCATATACCAATGCGTGGAAATTTTTTTTAAGTATATTTCAATGATTCCTTATGTCAAGGTTCAATTTAAACCACAAATAGGATTGAAATAAATTTTGTTCAATTTTAAAAGATGTCTTGTAAACAACAAATATGATTTATTCAATTTTATTTCTTTTGAGGTCATTTACAATAGCTTAGTAATAACATGATACAAACACAATGTTACTACGATGCAAGTCACTTTGATACTTAAAACAAACTAAAATATACCATGTATCAATTTAATATTAAGCATGGAAAAAATTACAAATATACTTCATATTAGCTTATAGAAAGTGTCTTTTAGTGCAATCAACATGTATGTTATTACAATTCAATTATAAAAAATAAATTATTTGAATTCTAAAGTCATCCATATTATAATAAAAAATTATAGATGGAAGTTTTTTTTACCCACCCAAATACCATTTCTTCATAAATATTTTTAAGTATTTCAATCAATTTCGTACCTCAAGGTTCAATTAAAAAATACAAATATGATTGAAATAAGTTTTATTCAATTTTAAAATATGTCAAGTGTAAACAACATGTTTTATTCAATATTATTTATTTTGAGGTTATCTACCAGCACTTAGTCATAACATGGTATAATTCAATCGCATTTATATATTGTTATCAACATTCCTAAATTTATTTAGCTAGTATTTCAATCAATTCCTTATGATTTAAATATGTTTTATTCAATTTTAAAAGATGTCAAGATGTAAACTACAAAGAAGTTTTATTCGATTTTATTTATTTTGAGGTTATAACAAAGTTTCCAATAAAATGATAACTGTACCAAGTTCTCACTTTTTAGAGGTAGAAAAAAATGATCTGATTTTAAAAAATGTTGATTCAGAATACACATTTTTTAGAGCATATTTTTTACGTTTTACATTTTTTACATTTTAATTTTTTTTTATGTAAAATGTTAGTGATGTTAAATTAGAAAGTGATTTTCATGTTCATTTTGTAAAGAGTTGATGCCACATCAACCTCTTTTAACAATTTGACAATTTTTGAAGAAGTTGTGTTGTTATTCTTCCCTGAGATATTTATCTTTCAAGTGTTTTTTAGGTTTATGTTTTTCTTTTCTTTTCAATTTTTATTGTAATGAGTTCTTTGTTTTTTGCATAATAAAAAAAATTCAATATTTTAAAGTTATGATTTTCTATATATTTATGTATCGTTAATTAATATTTCAATGTACATCAAATAATTGTCACTAAAAAACCAATTATTTTAGACATTTAACAAAAATATATACATTTTGAATATAGTGTAGAAATAGCTTGAAATTTGTAGTTTTTGTTTAATTCAAACTGAAAAAAATAGACACAAATTTCTTCTACTCAATCTATGGAAAGGAAAACATACAATAGAAACACATGTAATCATTCGATCACAATGAAAAAATTATTTTTTTTTGGGAACCCAACTCAGGAAAAACCCCTCCTCTAGTTTGTATTATAGTATATAATAATATAGATATATTACAATGACAACTCCAATCCTTGAAGCTTAACTGACATTTCAATATTGATCTCTTGCTCTTTGACCTGATCTTACCAACACTTAGCCAAAATAGGCCTCAACCTTCCTCCAGTTTCCTTATGAAATCCTCAAGGAAAGTATCTCCTAAAATATAGGAGAATTTGTTATTTCCTTGTGCAAATCCTGATGGAATTGATCACCTGCTCCAATTCAAAAGTTGTACACTCAAGTAGTATAGAATTAAAAATTGCAATGTGCCTTTTCCTCCAGTTCAACTAGGAAATTCGAATTCCATGCATGACTAGGGATATGTTTAGTAAATTAATCAGTTAATTGATATCAGTGAGTTAAAAATCGTTACTACTACTTAAATAAACTCCTACTGACTCTATTCATGACTATAGATCAAATAACTGAGTTTAACTAATAATAACTCCACGAAATTGCTATATCTTAGCAATCAACTCATGCACAACTCTACTTCTATCCCCAAAACTTGAATTGACTGATTTAACTAAGTGAATTGGTCATGTCACTCCTCCTAACTGTAATTAAATTCATCCCGCTAGTGTGGAAATTCTAATTTCTCCATTTGACTAAGGAACAAGTCAAATGAAACATTTTCTTGCTATAGTTTAACATTTCCTATTAGCAATAAAAAGATGATGTAAAACCCCAATCCTTCTCCAGTGGAATTTATTTTAACACAACTAATGCTCTCTCTCATTATTTTTGTTGCTACTACAACAATTGCAACTAAGAGGCATTCAAAATATTGAATCAACTATGTCTCTGAGATGCAATTGTATCCTAAGATATGACTGCATCAACTGAAATTGATCTTTGTGCTACTAAATATTGTGGGTTGATGTAGCAAGCGTAATGATCCATGAGAAGAGTATCCTTCAATTTTTGCTACACTCTTATGGACCTGACCCAAATCTTTGCAACTCTAGTACTAAGGATCTACATCTCCCCACCTCACTCATGGAGGTATAACTGCATGCATGGCGAAATATACCGCTATATTGTAGTTATTTTAAACTCGAACACTAATTTTTTGTATTTGTCTAATAGAAACATGATTTGAATAATCTTTCCCTTTACTAAACAACACATCATATCCATGCTATTCAAGTAAAACTACAAAAAATAGCTTTTTCTTCAGACCAGGCACATAAATTACATCCTTTCAGTAAATATTGGAGCTCGACTCCCTCTTAAAGTTGACAGTTCCAATCCATTTGGTACTATACCTTCCATAATCTCCAAGCTCTTTGTGTAATTGTAGGTCATTCTCCTCACTACTGAAGAACTCCTTATTTATTGTCATATCAAATGAAACACCAAAGTTTAAGTACCGTACACTACATGGTGCAGGACTTTCCATAAAAGAAATGAGGGTGAAATCCAACTCGAATTGTGATCTGAGAGCATCTCCTCCTTTTTATAAAGAATCTACAATTGTGGATTGAAGTATCTTCCCTAGACATGATGGCCTAGTCTAGAACAAAAAAAATCAAAGAATTTAATGTTTTACTTAAAGTAAACACACTACTTGAGTGTACCTTGATGTCCAACATGATGGTAGAATCTATCTCCAAAACACAACCCCTAGCTCGTGGATGGAAGTAAATATATAGGAAGGGATGGTAGGTTAGGAATTGTTATCCATTTATGAATCTGGCATTGAGATCCACTCTTGATGGGAGGATCATCTCAAGGGATAAGAGGTGAAATATCCAAGGTAGGATGATATAATATTCTAAGTTCTTATCTAGGTAAATGGTTTGAAAAACTATTGGAATCTTCTAGAAGAGGAAGCCTACACACACACACACACACACACACACACACACACATATATATATTTAATTTTTTTTTCCTGAATTTATAGAATCAACACACCCCCAATGGTTATACAAGGTGCACTTGCAGTGCACCTCCAAAGAAGGAGAGACTGCACAGCACCGCAGTTGATCAATTATGTAGGTTGTGTTGGGCCTAAAAAGTAAGGAAATGAAGTAGTTAATCCCATAAACTTAGGGATTAGGGATAGGAATGCCTAAGGCTTTGTGCAAGGATGATGACAAAGGTTCAATGGATGTTGATTGATCTAGTTAACAAGCCTATTGACTAGATGTGACAAATTGGTTTATAACAGATTGCCCCGTAAGGTGAAAATTAAGAGGTAGTGGCTAATGAAAAAAGTGCTTTACTTTGTGACATGTTTGGATCAAGAAAAATCGGTCGAGATCAATATCTATTACAATACATTTACATATTTATATCTCTGTTGAGGAAGGCATACCCATAAAAACACATAAGCTAACATAACATGTACAATGATCAAAAGACACATCCACTGATGAGAAAGAGTAGAATCATAACTATATGGTTGTCTGTATGATCATAGTCATCATACATTGTAATTTTTTATTAATCTTGAAAGCAGAATCGAATGGATGAAACTAGATCCGGGGTCTTCTATCGCGTTCACATGATTGTCCAAAGTATAAGTCTAACCATGTGAATCAATGAGTTGAGGTTGAACATGGTAGACACAATCTTATTACTAGCCAATAATGTAATTTGTTAACAGATGTGAGAGAAAACACCGATGCTATTAATGGTTTTGAAGGTATTACGGTAAAATCCGTATGGTGTGAATAGATGAGTTGAAGTAGAACACCACAAAAAATATTTTGGTTGAAGGACAATGATGTAAACCTATTTCCGAGGGCAAGGAACCTTGTAATTGTTGTATGTAAGCACCAAGGTACTGAAAGGATGTTTCTAAGTCAACTTCCTAGAAAATTAGCTAATGTCGACAGGAAGCAACCCACCACAAGAGGGCCTTAATGTATCCCCCATCAAGGACATGAAACAAGTATCATGATTTGAGACATAATCATGTAGATATTGAACTGGATCAAGAATGACATACATGGAATGGAGGCTTAAGAGTATTGAAGCAGATATCGAGTGAATGAATTCTCTTGAACACATAGGTGACACTAAATGGACTTGGCAACATTGACCCAAAACCAAAAATAATGGCTTTGAAATGGTGTGATGAACCAAAAGACAAGAATATTTCCCAAACCAAAAACCACAAAGATGAAGTAGAAGAGTGACACGTTCAAGAGCGATTTGATGCCATTAACAAGTGGAGTACCTTGTTTTCCAAATTTCCCAAACCATTTCTGGTCAGTAACTGTTTATTTTTTAACAAGTGTGAGCAGGATAACATATGCTTGATTTGTAAGTTCATCTATTTGATGAATCCCTCTAAGTATTTTTCAGGAACCCTGAGAAGGAGTGGTTTGGTCTCATCATTATCGATGATTCCATTAATGATTGATGTTTTAACGAGTCCAATGAAGGTATAAATCAACATATTTTTCATGTTTAGAGAGTTTGAAAAAGAGGGGAAAAATAAAACTCCAAAAGTTCCTTTTCATATATAGTCCCTTAAGTCCAAAAGGCAGAAAACGATACCAAAGAGAACCTATTATCCATGGTTGACTAAAGTATTTCCTTTTTGTAAGTAGTCTATATCATTCCAAAAATGGGTTAAACTTACACTGAGTAGACATCTTTTAATTTACTTTAACAAGTTTGAAAAGAAAAGTGCTCAGTAATATTTTCATATTTTGTGAGTCTGAAAAGAGATGAAAGAGGAATCCTCCTTGAGGAACAAGTGGTATAAAAGGTAGAAACTGGTTCCAGTCATGATGGAACTACTAAAAAAACACAAAGGTCAAGAGGTTGGCTAATAAGACCAATCACAACAACGGTTCCCCAGGCAAGGGTAAAATAACCAAGTGAAAGTATATGATCATCTAAGCAGATGGCGATGATGGAATGATAAAGCCAAGGCTCATATAGCAAATATAGAATGATAAAAATGGAAATCACGAGAGATAAGAGGATAATGGTTTCATTCTTTAAGCAATATTGAAACATGGGAAACTATGCTTGAAAATGGTTTCAATTTTACGCAATATTGAAACATGGGAAACTATGCTTGAGTTTGGTTTCATTTTTACACAAGCTTGAAATGGAGAAAAAAGGTGCTTGGAATAATTTTTCATGTTCCCATCATAATGGATCAATTCTAGGGACATTCCCCCCAAGTTTCACTTCATTCACCTAAATAGACAACTGGTTACTAACATGTGGATGGAATTAAGGTTCATTTACGAGATCAAGTGAAAAAATCCGATGGGAATTTACAAGATCTAATCAAAGAATTAGATTGAAAGGGGACCTGTTTCATTTTTTAATGAGCTTGACACAGGAAAATAACTATGCTCATGGGACCTTGTTTTGTTTTGTAAGGATCTTGAAACAAGAAAAGGAAATTTTCTACAAACCTTGTTTCACTTTTTAATGAGTTTGACAAAAGACAAGGAACTCTGCTCCAGGACCTTGATCATGACTTGAAAAAGGCCATGAATTCCAAGAGGATCTAATAATATGGGATAAAAATGCTTTGGAAGGTATCGAAGGATCCAATGGAAATATCAGACTCCAATTCCCCCAGTAAATGATGCACTACATCACCTACTAGATCATCAGTAGACACGAGCATGGAAGAGGTTTCCACATAATTAATATGTGGAGGGGGAGATAACACTTGCATATAAGGACCATTTATCAATGTTGGTTGATTGGGAATCAAATTAGGACCAACGAATGAAAGTTGGTAAATGGTCACAATTCTTTCGCCATGCGGGAAACACATCACATGAAAGAGTGAAGAGAGAAGAGCTCCCATGACATAGACATAGTAAATTACCAAGGAGTAAATTAAAATCCAAAGGGGCTTGGATTACCATCACATTGATATAGATATTCTTTCCTCTCAAAGTAATAGGCAACTTAGGAAGGATCCCTAACAGTTGATTGGATCCTCTTTTAAAGGCCAACAAATTTTGGGTAATGGGCATAAGTTGTGGAGAACCAAAATATTTCCAAATATTTGAGGACATAATAATAATATATGTGCCTTCGTCTATGAGTGTGCTGGGTATGCCCATATAATAAACCTGTACCATGATCTGGAAGGGCACATAAGGAGGAAGACGATATCCTGCCAGCAGACTCCAATCAAAGGAAGTGACCATACTAGTTGGAGGGGGTGTCATGGGAACTAGATAAATACCCCCTAGCACAATGGGAATGGGAGAAATACTCCCCTATACCATGGAAAATGGAAGATTTCACCTTAGCATCGTGGGAATGGGAGGATTTTCCCCTTGTATAGTTGGAACAAAAGAAACAAGAAGAACATGAGCAATATGATCCTCACTCTCTAAGGGAAAAGTAAGATTGAATGAAGGTGGAATTGGGTAAAAAAAATGGTAGGTGAAGAATAGACTCATGGGATTCACGTTTAGGGAGATTTGGATTATTTGGATTCAAATTTTGATCAATCACTTCATCAACTTGCAGAGTATTGGGAGAAAACTTTCGATGACAAATCGAAAGACAAGGCCTAGAAGATGTAAGTTTTTCCAACACTTTTGAGGATTCATCCATATAATGAAAAAGGTGAATAGGATGATTCCCTTCACATAACCTATAGGTAAATTTTACTTTACCCTTTTTCCCGTAAAACTTATGATCAGTAGTAGATGGTTTATCAGTAGCATGATCTCCAGAGGTTAATGACAAAGGCTGATGTAAGCCTATGGAGCATACTTCTAGTACTTGGGGAATACCAGGAAAATATCTAAGAATGTGTTAACCCTTACATAACTTGCAAGGGAATTTCATTTTGTTGGGCTTATTGGAAGGTTTCTCCATACTAGTTTCATTGATAACAATGGTTTCTTGGTCTCCGCGCTGCTTGTTTTGCTTCTTCTTCTTCTTCCTTTTATTCTTCTTCTTAGCTTCCCGTTTATTAGAATTAAGACTTTTACCAAGCGAGGAGGAAGAAAGGGATGAAGAAAAAGCAAGTGAAGAAGGAAAAGGGTCAGCTTTAGGATCAACTTGAGGTTGGCATTGTTTAGGTGGAGGACTACTTGGTTGAGATGTAATTAGGACATTCAGAGCCATAGGGGCTAAAAACAACCAAAATGGAAAACCAATGGTAAATCCGGTAAGGGACAACATTGGCCTATAAGGAGCACCGATTTTTCCAAAAGGAGGAAAATGAATAGGATTCCCTTCAGAGGGGTTTCCTTGATTGGTAGACTTAGTAACTGTCACCATTAGTATAAACCTAAGAACCACTAATAAGGTGTCCCACAGTAAGGTTGTTATTCCACGGTCAATTAATTGATTTTAGAAATTAAAGACACAAAATAAAACAAAGAGGGTTAACTAGGAAAAAGGGTTTACCAAGCAACTGTGAACTGCAATATACCACATTGGTGAACCAAGGATTTACGTATGGGTATGAAATATCCCTGAAATTTGTGTCCAGTGTATCATAGTGTACAAGGCGGTCAACTCGGTTACCTATGGCAAGGATAAAAACCTATGGTGGACTTCCAAAATATACTTGACGGTCTGTGGAAGTGTTGTTCGTAGTATTTTTGTCTAATGTATAATCGTTCGATGAGAGCATTCCCATATAATTATCATGTGTGGAGTGCCATTTGATATACCCAAAGGCATGTGGAGAATGATTTGATACACTTATGTACATGGAATGCGATATCACCCATGGGATACAATGTTGGAAAACAATGACAACTCCTACATTTAATGATATCAGAACACGTCTCTATCCTAGACCTCTAAGTGTTTGTGTTAATGCCACAAATTCTCCTTAGGTTGATTCAGTGAATTTTAATGTTTATCTTCAAATAAGTTTTAGTTTTAGGGCTCACCATGAGTTTCACCTGAATTCCCTAAAATGCAAGCTAGCATGAAGAATAAAATCTTTCACTTTCAACGAAAAGCTATCTAAAGGAGGGAAGAGACAAAGAGCACGTAACATACAAAATGCAACAAACAATATGCTAAGTGAAATTCCCTTTTAATGCAACTATTCCAATTTTGATGAACACACAAAACCGTATATTCCAATGTAAATATTTTTTTCTTTTCAATTTCACTTAATTTTCAAATATGATGAAAACTAAGATTCATTTCTAATCACTGATAATTTTTTTTTTCATAATGATGCCTAGAACACCAATTCATTCAAACACTCAATTATTAAAAAAAATAGTTCAATAATGACCTAATGATAAGAATAAAGGAAAATCTAAACAAATCCTTATCAAAGGCACTAAAAAAAAAAATAAAACCAAATGGAGGCTTCTTAGAGACCACAAGGAACTCAGGAAATCAAGAAAGAGAAATTAGAATAAAGCTAGACAGAGAGAAAATTAGACAAGAAAATTTGTGCATGAACAACAATCAACACAGGTGCTGGAAGGGAACTAGTGCTCTGAAAAAGAGGCACAAAGAAGGTTTAGGAGAATTGCAAGACTCTGACTCTATACCAAAGGGAGCAATTATCAAGGGATGAAAGGTTTTGACACAAAAATTGTAATTGAAACTCAATGAAAGGGTCTTCCTAGGTATAATATTAACTCAGTAAGACAATGAAGGTCTGAACAGGAGGAAAAACAAGCACTAAGGACAAGGAAACCACTAAGGGAATACATTTTTCCCCAATGGATTCTCCAATTTGTTATATGAAATCTACGAATATGGAGAAAATTATCTTCCCTACTCTTAATGGCCTATTCTAGAAAAAAAAATCAAAGAAGCTAATGTTTTCCTTAAAGTAAATAGACAATGGGATGAAGCCTACTTAGAATCCATTGTAAGCCTCACTCCTCTCTTGGCTTGTCTCCTCCAATCCTAGCTCCGATCATTATAATTATAACCTGCACAATAAAAAAACACAAGCCAATGATCTACAACATCTATGTAGCATCATCTAATCACTTTATTCAATTGATCAAAATTACATTGAAATATATGAAATCATAACATCACATACAGGAAAAAAATGATCTCTTTGTATTAATAGAAATGGAGAGAGTTACAACCAAATATAATAGTTGATCTTATAGAAGAGCTCCTCAAATTTGACTTGTCCTTCCTTGCCACAAAGTGTACCTCTATGTCACCCTAATGCATGGAATGATGACTCTCATAGAAACAACATGAGGGTAGAATATATCTCCAAAACCAAATCCATAGCTTGTGGATGCATTAGGGGAATTTTGAGGTCTAAAATGGGCCTCCTAAGAAAAATGTACAACCAAAATAAACTTTATAAGAACCAATAGGATTCAAGATGATGATGTCAACCATGGGGGATGATTCACCATTTTTTAAGTAAAAGGGTGAAAAGATTAAAAAAGAAAAAAATAATAAAACCACTTTTTCAACTCGTATTTTTAACTTATCTCCCAAAGGTTTTACTCAAATTTTGAGCAGGAGTACTCGTTGGATGAAAAATTTAATTCCTCATCCAATAAGTACCCATGTTGCATACTTTTGATGGACCCTGCTACACGAAAAATTAGAAATACATCAAAAAACATGATTGCAATTACGTTTTTCATGTATTTCTCATTTTTCGTGTAGAAATATCCATCGAAAGTATGAAACATGGGTACTTCTTGGATGATGAATTAAATTTTGCATCCAACGAGTGCTCCCTCTCAAAATGTGAGTTAAAACTTTGGGAGATAAGTTGAAAATACGAGTTGAAAAAATAGTTTTTTCTTTTTTCCCTCTAAAATTTGATGATGTAATCAAATCTTAATTTATTGTTTCTACTATTATTTTATAATTTCCTTGGGAGACCCATTTCAGACCTCAAAATTCCCCTAATGGCAGTAAATATATAGGAGGGGATGGTAGTTTAGGAATTATTCTCCATTTACCAATCTAGTCTTGAGATCCACTTTTTATGGGAGGATGATCTCAAGGGATAAGAGGTGAAATCTCCAAGGTAGGATCAGATAAGCTTCAAGGTTATTATCCAGGGTAAATGGTTGGAACAACTCCTGGAAGCTTCAGGAAGAGGAAGCTTCCGGATTCTTATTATTTTTCCCACTAGAGAAGGGGAGACTTCACTACAACACAATTTCTGAGTTATGTAGGGTGTGTTGGGCCTAAAAAGTAAGGAAATGAAGTATTTAATACCATAAACTTAGGGATTATGGAGAGGCATGCCTAAGGCTTTATGCAAGGATATTGAAAAAGGGTGAATGGATTTTAATTGATCTAGTTAACAAACCTATTTACCATATGTGACAAAATGGCCTACAACAATATTATCACTCCTGCAGGCTTATTGGATTTCTTGTGTGGACACTT
This sequence comes from Pinus albicaulis, assembly GCA_034641835.2. NCBI lineage: Eukaryota > Viridiplantae > Streptophyta > Pinopsida > Pinales > Pinaceae > Pinus > Pinus albicaulis. Next base: position 1,075,413,191 of record CM076580.1, on the reverse strand, counting down.
GGTTGTATAGTTTCCATACTCATGGCAGTGAAAGAATTTAATTTTACTAAGGTCTTTCTTCTTTCCATGGTTGTGGCTAGATTATGCCTCACCTTGGTCCTTCTTTCCTTTAACATTCTTTCCTTTTCCAACAAGAGCACATTATTCTTCCTCGTTAGATCTGGATGTGACGCCATCTCTAGTGCTTCTTCTGATATCCTTCTGATCTCCTCTTGCACCAAATCAGAGTAAAGAATCTCCCAATTCAGTAGCTTGTCTTTTCCATTATCTAAATCCCAATAGTTGTGATGGGACTTCAGAAGACCAAGGAGTGCTAAGCTCATAAGTTGAAATTATGGCACATTTTCTCCTACTCCTCCAGGTTCATCTCGAACTTGAGTGAATGTGGATAGGTATTGAACAATAATTTCATTTTTACCAATTGAAATGTTGCATATCATTTGTCCAAATGCCAATTTATTTACATCAATGCTTCTCTAGAATATATCTATGAGATTTTTCCACATTGCAAAAGGAGTCTCCTTTCTATGCAAGTTTGAAGCCAAATGATCTACGACACCTTAAAGAATAATCCTCTTGGCCTGTGCTCTGTCTTTCTTCCACTAAGCAAGTTTTTGTGCATCTAATGCTATTAGTTTCGGAATATCATTTTGTGTGTACTCACATACTCCATTTTCATCCAGGACAACTTCCATCATGTATTTCCAAGAAAAAGAAAATTGAGGATCCCTCTAATGCATACTAATCCTCAATCCATTGAAAGACATTATTCCTAAACTAAAGAAGATATGCACCAAAAACATCTACAAATCAGAGTTTTCCACATAGAAGATCTAGAACCCATTTTCTATGTAGTCTTCAAGAGGTTTGATACCATGTATAGATATCTCGAAATTTTTAGCTTCTAATGAATTAAAACTGGAAAAAATAGACACGAATTTATTCTACTCAATCTATGGAAATGAAAACATACAATAGAAACACATGCAATCATTCAATCACAATGAAAAAAATATTTTTATTTGGGAACCCAATTGGTAAAAACCCCTCCTCTATTTTGTATTATATCATATGAGAATATATATCTATTACAATTATAGCTTCAATCCTTGAAGCTCAACTAGCACTGCAATATTGATCGCTTGCTCTCTAGCCTGCTCTAGCCAACACTTATAAAAAATAGGCCCGAACCTTCCTCCTATCTCCTTGCATAATCCTTGAGAAAATTATCTCCTAAAATATAGGAGAATTCCCTATTTCCTTGTTAAAATCCTAAGTAAATTGATCAATTGCTCCAATGCAAAACCTATACACTAAACCAGTGTACAATTGACAATTATAGTATGAATTTTCCTCCACTTCAACTAGGAAATTTTAATTCCATGCATGAATAGGCCTATTTTTAGTAATTTTATCAGTTAACTAAGAGATCAATGAGTTAAAAATAGCTAATACTACTCAACTGAACTCGTACTTGTTGAGAAATCAATGCTTATAGGAATTAGGGTTTGATTCCTCTTTCTTGACAATTACTTTTGAATTATGTTGGATTCTTTTACTTCTTTATTAGTTTATCTTTCATTAAGAAATTACCAAATTGTATGTGTATGAATACCAAAAGAACAAGAGACACAAGATGTAGACACTCAGCTAGGGAAAAATCCCTAAAAGGGGAAAGCCCAGTCACAAAATCTTCCTTCAGTAGATTCAAATCAAGATGAGACACTTCCAGAATTCTTAGACCTATACAAAGACCTCCTCTAGCCACCAAATCAACCCTTCCCTTCAATAAATAAACCCTGAAAATATCCAAGTGACAAGTCCCCAACAACAACTTTAGTCTAGAATTTTGCCCCCCCAACAAAAAAACTTTGACCCCAACAACATAATTTTGGACTTGCAGTAGATATAGAATTTTTGGACCCAAAAAATACCTATAAAATTCACATGTGTGAGATATAGATCGCTGAGAAACTTGAATTACATCTTACCAAAAAACTTCATTCTTCTCTAGCTATTTCATGCTCTTTTTCTACCTCTCTTCCTTGAAGATAAAACTTCTTAGGTGAATTGATGAAATAGGTTGAATTTCCTCTCTTTATATAAACTTTATGTTGGGTCGAATTTCACTAATGTGGGTTGAATTCATGGGTACATGTACGACTTGTTGTGGATGTGACAAATAACCTTTCAAATAAAAAATAATCCCTTTTACATTATACAAAATCCCAAGAAGGGTCTAATAAAAATGACAATGACTCTAATTACTCAATAAAAAACCTAGAAGATTTGAATGAAGGATTTGACCTATAATATATTGACCCAAGTATGAAATCCATGCTTTTACACACCATTTTCTTTAATAATACATTTTCTTTTGAAAATTACAATTATGAAGACTGAAACGAGTTACATTCTTAAAAACTCCCTCCTAACAAGGGAGGTACTCATAATTATATACATATAAGAGTACATGGAAGATTCCAAAATGAAATTAACTACAAAGAGTTCTAGCACACTCAGTGTTGGGACTAGATACCTGACTAGGGTATTCTATCTCATTGGGACTAAGGGGACTCAAGCTTTAGCTAGTCTAGGTACCATCAATATTTTAAGCTCTACCACTAACCAAGGGATCTAGGAGCATATCCAAGGTCAAAGCTCCATGACCAACGCCACCCTCCCTCTTCGAGATATAAACATCAACACATAGGCAGATAAAATTTCCTCCCAAGAACCTTTCCATTAGATTCTTCATCTCTCCCTATCAACCATATTTGTAATATTAACCAACCCAGGCATGCTTCTAAATTATTAAATCTTCTTATTTGGAAGACTTTTCGTCAGCACATCAACTAATGTTCATTTGTCAGAAAATATTGTAGCTTTATGACCCCATCTTATACCAAAATAATAATATAGTGGTACTTGTTGTTAATATGCTTTTTCCTTGCATGAAATACAGGGTCTTTGTACTTTGATTATTACAATTTATCACTGTAGGATCTAGAGGCTTTCCAAACAAATTTGACAAGATTTTTCTTAACTAAATAGATTCATTTCCTACTTCACATGAAACAACATATTTTTCTTCAACGATAATTAATGCAACATGATCTTGTTTTCCACTCATCCATGAAATCATTCCAGATCCTGAAATGAAACATCCACTGATAGTGATTCTTCCATTAGTCTCACTGCCACCCCAATCAGAATTAGTAAAACCTGTTAACTTGAATTCCTTCTCATCATATTTCAGAAAATGATGCATTGTGCCACATAGGTATCTAAAATATGCTTGGAAGCTATCCAATGGTCATGATGAGGATCCAACTATAATTTTCTATGAAAAATTAAATCAAAACATATATCAGGCCTTGTATTACCGAGTACATGTGAGAACCCAACAACCTAAGATAGCTAGTAGGATTAAAGAGACTACAATCGGAGCTTCTCAACTTCTTGAGATTAGTGATCATGGAAGTAATCATAGGCTTGGAATCCATCATACTGAATTTTTCCATATCTCTATTATGTATTTACCTTGACCTAGATATATCTCACTAGGTTTTTGCCAAACCTACAAGCCCAAGTAATAGTGCACGAGTCCCAGATCTTTCATCTCGAATACAGTATCCAAAATTTTATTGCATTCTATTATTCTTCTCTTCACACCTGTAAAAAAAAAATCATCCACATATAGAAATATAATGGTTGGTTCATTCTTCATTACCTTGATGTATAGGTTTGCACCTATATAACTTTTAATGCACCCAATTATGAAGACATATGCATCCATTCTTGCATACCATGCCCTAGGAGCTTGCTTCAACCATATAGGGATTTCTTGAGTTTGCAAACATGTTTATCATGGTTATTTATTTTGATACCTTATAGTTGTTCAATTTATACTTCTTCATTGTGTAATATCTAGAGCTTGAGGGAGCAGGAAAGGAGGGCAAGGGTGCTCTGTCACCAACGACTAAAGAAACACAACAATGTCGGGATATTAAATGCAATGACAAGAATCAAACTCTGGTATGTAGTGCAAAACCTCTCCTTTCTTTCAATGGTGGTCAAGTGGAATGAAATGATGGGAAAATGGTTGGGATTGTTGTTTCTTTTTCATGGGGTTATAGGCATAGGAATTGGGATGTCGTCAGTCAGTAACATGAATTCATGGAAATTATTGCATGAGGGTTCAAATGGTTCTGAGTTAAGGAAGCTATCGTAAACCCCTCGATTTTTCATCCTATGTTATATCCAGTCATTGGGTGGTCTGGTTAGGAGAAAATTGGGAGTCAGGGGGTTGGAATAGCCAACTGAGTTTCGATTTTGGCTATCTCCTTTGGTACGGGGAGTCAGTGTAGGTAGTCATGGGTTCGGGGAAGTGTCTAGAATCCATGTGCAACTCATCCGGGTGAGGGGGGAATCAGGGAGGACTTTGGTCCCATGGGTAGTTTTGAGTTGGCATAAAATAACCTCGCAGGAAGATTCTGGGGAGTCAGAGTCTGGTTCGGGCTTCCATTCAAGTAGAGATACAAGAAGGGGGTCTGGCCTTATTTCAAATGAATTGGTCAATTTCTGACCTTAAGGAAATGGTTGAGAGAACAAAGAATCTCAATCTAGTATATGGTATGTTTATAACTGACGGTTATGGAATGGAGTATCTCTAGGAGAAGGCGCTAGGTGACAAGTATATATGGATGCATGGTCTTAATAATTCTTTTGTCTACGAATTCCATTTAGGTCAGCCTAACTCAATTACTCCTCTATCTTCTACTCTACTGGTGATAGCCTCGGAGAGGGCACCAAAGGAATTGCATCCATGGAAATAATTTTATATCCAAATCATGAAGGTTGAGGCAACAAAGGGTAGGAGGGGTCGTCACGGTAGTGGTAACCCGAGCAAAGTGAAAAGGATCGAACAAGCCTCCACTAGCTGTCTGCAAAAGAAAATAAGCAGGAGGACTGGGGGGGGAATATGTAGAACTTGTTGCATGCTTATAGTGAAGGCTCCCCGACACAAGTAAAACAGGAAATATCGAGATGGGAAGGAGAATTGAAAGTGAAGGAAATAGAGGAAAAACTACATGCAGAATATTGGAAACCCTTGGTAGTCAACTCAAGAAACAACCGAGGCAGGCTGACCTTGTTCAAACAGGTTATCCAAAATTATTGGATTATGAAAAGCCTCTTCGAAAGAGTAATGATGGATATGTAGCAGCAAAGGGAAGTACTTCACCAAACATACCATAACCAACCCATGCAATAAGAGTCTAGTTTATCAGTCATCCAAAAGGAAATTCAGTCAGTTCAGATGCAAATATTCCACTAGAATGTCCATCTCAGATGCATGGAAAATAAATTGCAGAGCATGCAACAACAAGAGATGTTAGGATCGAGTGCTAAGGATTTGGCCCCAGTCGAATCATCTGATGATTGAATTCTGCTAGTCAGGAAGTATTATAAAACTTATGTTTGTTTTGTTTCAAATGATTTTGGATAACATTTACATTTATAGTAGAAAGATGGGTTGGAAACTAGACATGGTAGCTTTTAAATCTTGGTTATACATGGTGAAACTATTTAAATTTTGGATGGCTTATGATGTTGATTAGTGGCCAAAAAACCTGGTTTCCTTTGCACAGGTTGAGGTCACTGGATACATATTTTGTATCCTACTTTATATTTGATTAATATAAAGGTATTTCCAAGATTAAAAATAAAAAATAAAAAATGTATACTTCTTCATCAATGGTTCCATTTAGAAATTTTGTTTTGATGTCCATTTAATGAATATTCCATCCCATAGTAGAAGCTAGTGAAAGAAAAGATCTTATAGTAGTATACCTAGAAGTATGAGCAAAGGTTTCTTCATATTCTATGCCTTCCTTTTGTGAGAAACCCCTTGCAAAAAATAGAGATTTGTATTTATCTATTCTTTCATCAGCAACATGATTGATTTTTTCGATCGATTTTGAGGTGGCAACCGATTTGTTATTTGTTCTAGGAACAATTTCCCAAACTCCATTATTTAGGATGGACTGATATTCTTCTTTCATTCCCCTTTATGAGAAAATTATTCATATGTAATTGGTTCAAATTCTAGCAATTTTTTCATGTATTCTACATAACCTTAATATCTCTTTGGTATTTTTCTTTCTCTAGAAGTTCCTTTAGTAGCTCCATGTCCTTCGACATATTCTAGTGTAAATTTTAACTAACTTGGACTCTTCTTTGGTTTGGGAATGATTAAAGGTCGAATAGGCTCACTTGGTCCTTCTTCTTCTTTGTATTGGTTTGTAGTTTTCTTTTCATGATGCTCTTCTTCTTCAAATAGTGGTACATATTTATCCTCAGATTCAATTGGTATGTCCTTGGATATTTTTTAGGAAATATTTTTGTCAAATATAACATCCATACTAACTTCAATTTTCCTTCCTTCCAGTCCTTCAATATGAAAAAGGATTGGGCCTTCACTGTCGTTAGGCTCGTTAAAACATAAAATAGTGATGGGCTTGTCGATCATGGAAAGAATAGAGTTTCATTTATCGCTAGAGTCATTACATTATTAAACAACGATGTATATTCGCTAGAAGGGTTGAATTATAGATAAAGCATATTTTATCCTCCTCAAGCTTGTTAAAAAATAAAGAGGTAGTGGTCAACAAATGACTGGGGAAAATTTGGGAAAGTGAATAGAACTTTTACGATAGCAGGTCGCTCTTGAACCTGACACTTCACTCCATCATCATGCCTATTTGGGTTGGGTAATATTCTTGATGGTTTGTTCATACCTATGGTTCATCATACCTTCACTTCGGTTTTGGGTCAATGGTGCCAACTCCTCTCAGTGTCGTCGATATGTTCAAGAGAAGTCATCCAGTGAATACTTATCCTTCTGCAATACTCATAAACCTTCATTTTCATGACAACCATCCCTGAATATTGCTATATCAGGTCACATTTTGTCTCTGAAATCTAGTAAATCGCGTTTCATGATAAATCGAATTCCAGTCAACATAAAATCATTATCCAGGAAGTTTACTTAGAAACATCATCTTCCAATACCACGAGGCTTGTTACATCATCGACAAGATCCTCGCTTCCTGAATTTTGACTGAAAGATTTTGTTTTCCATTCGACATCAAATAATCTATTCATGCCTTTCAAAATGTAATGCAATACCTTGAGCACCATTAACATCAATGGTGGTTCTCTCATGCTTGTTAACAACTGACATCATTGGATGGAAATCAAACGATGTCTTACCATGTTCGACTACAAATCATATATTCGCATGGCTATACTTGTACCTGAATGATCGAGTGAATGAGATAAGAATAACCTAGATCTAGTTTCATCCATTTGAGCTGCGATTTCAGGATTGCTGTACACATCATCTATATGGTGACCTTCATACAGATCGTCATCCGAAAATGGGCCTATATTTGTAGGCATGTCTGTATTGGGCAACATTTCAATGTAGATGAATTTCTGCGCTATGTAAATGTTATTAGATAGTTTAAGTGCTGAGCATGGTAATGCCTCCCTTAGCAATTCGTGATCAAGATGAAAATATCATGATGTAATGTATTGTAACATTAATGTAGGTCACCGCTCCACTTCAGTTCTAGCTCATCATGTCATAAAGCATCTCATTCAAAAAAATATTATTATTATTTCGACTTCATGCATTAGGGGGCAGTTGTTATAGGTCAATTTGGGCATCATCCTCCATGACCTGGTCAAACTAGACATCATCCCCAGGACCAATGAAATAGGGTATATCATCCCCTTACATTTTAGTTGCTATATGACCTAAGAGAAGAAAAAATCATCGATGGCTTCTATTGTGATATTTCCAAGGTTTGAAGTATATGTTAGATCACTTATGAACTCACAAAATCTGCCTCTAAAGGGAATAAATGCGTTGCATATGCAATTCCATCCATTCAAGGGTGCACTGCAATTCACTTCACGACATTCAAGAGTGCGTTGATCAATTGGGAGAAAAATTGTCATTGTTCTAGAATGTCCACGTGGCCAGTGCCTTCCATAAGAGTCCATATGTATCAAAATTTGAATCAAAGTGTCCATATAACACCTCTAGAATTGGAAACATGTCTTGCCTATTATTAGAAAGTCATTAATTTAGAAACTACCACCAGTTTCCCTATAAATTGGGCACAGATCCTAGTGCTAGGGAAGGAAGAATTTTGGTAAAGAAATTTTGTTGGATTCTCATTGGAGAGAGTGAAAGTACTGATATGTTTCTAGTGTGATGTTGGATGTGATGAGGTTGGGATGAAGCTAGAGCTGGTGACATCAAATCGATCATTGTTTCAACCTCCCCCTTCTACTCTTTAATAAAGATTGTTTTTCATTTTCCCATATATGTATTTTTTTATGTTTCTATTTATCATGCAATGGATTCTTGAATGATATATATGTTTCATGTCTAATCTATATGAGTGATTAATATAAGTAGGCATCTGTATATTGAAATTTGTTTGTTGTTCCCTGCTTATGCTTGCAGGAAACCATCTTGCGATCTGAGTTGGATTGAAGGTGACAACAAAAGCGACAGAAGAAGAAGAGGAACCACTTGGATCACAAGTAGGTTCTTCTATCATTATTTGTGTCTATTTATGTTAGAGAAAGTGATAGAAAAGTCTTTCATCTGTTGTTCTAATTGGCTAGCACCACACTTAGGGAATTTGATTTATTCGTAGATCATAATTCTGCATAACACCCATCCTTCATTTGAGGAGGTTTTTTCTTCTACAAAAGGAGCATCTCTATCCCTTCCACTTATTTGCAATTTTGGCTTCACCATCTTTCTTTTAATTCCCTTCTTGTCCACATTTTCAATTTTCCTTGATGAAATTTATAGGATATTTCGATCTTCCTCTAGGTTTAGATCTCCCACTTGAGGACTTATTTCTAATTTTGTTTGAGTGTCCTCTTATAGGAAAGGAATATCCATTATATCTCTCCATGTTTTTCCATCTCATCTCCTCTGACAACAAGGATGCAACTATTTCATTGAATTTTAAGGTAGTTATATTACGACTTATGGAAACAACCAAAGTATCCCATAATTCTTGTAGGGAATATAATAGAATAATCTATTTATCCTCATCTAAAATATTAATATCAATATATAATAGTTGAATCAACACAATATTGAATCCATTCAGATGCTCTTTCATCGATTCTCCATCCTTCATCCTCAAGTTATATTATTTCTCTAGTGGGAAGAATTTGATCATACAACAAATCTACTATAAAGAAATTCACATCATGAAAAACTAGGTATTTAATAATCTATGGATAAGGATAAGAAAATTCTGACTAAAAAGAATAAAATTAATTTTGAAACACGTCATTTGAACCAAATTTCAACATTGTTCTTAAAATATACATTGGATACATGGATTTAGAAACCATTCACAAAAAAATGCAAAAAATATTATATGAAAAGTTTCTACAATTAGTTCAACCTACTTTCTTTGTATCTTTTAGTATGCATATTTTGGAGCCTTTAATGTGTGCATTTAAACATATGAGAGAAAAAAAAACAAGGGTAATAGGTATAATGCAGCATAGTCCCTGCCTCTACCACTAATTAATTGATTAAAGGTTGTGCTCTCCTACCAAAACTCTCTGCATAATGAAATCTATATGCACAAGCATTTTTTAATAATAAATACAACTGTGCCATGATGTTCTACACTTTTGCATGCATTCTCTCTCCGCACAATTCTTCCACATTATTATTATTATATATTATTGGTAATATTTTAATACTAAATAATCCATATCTTTGAATTTTGAATACCACTAATTAGTTGATTAAGGTTTGTGAAAAGTGTAGAGAAAAATTTGCAAAATGAAAACTCTTTGCAGAAAAAATATCCAAATAATAAAATCTCTCCACACAAATCTCTCCACAATGAAATTTAACTACAAAATTTTGCCCATTGAAATTTTTTAAAAACAAATATAGGTGTGTGGCGATGAGCTCTCTGCATTTTTACTCTACATAATTATTATTATATATTATTGGTAATATTCTAATACTAAATAATCCATATCTTTGTACTTTTAGTACCACTAATTAATTAATTAAGGTTTGTGTAGATTGCGGAGAAAACTCTTTGCACAAAAATCTCTGCATGATGAAAAGTCTCCACACAAAAACATCTGCAAAGTGACATTTGTTAATAAGAAATACAAGTGTGTGACAATGTTACATACTTCTGGATGCATTATTTGTCCGCATAATTCTCCCACATCATTATTATTATATAATATTGGTAATGTTAGTAAACATTAGTGTTTATAACATATTATTTTACATCATCATTCTAATGATAATAGGTAGCATAGAAGCTATGCTTCAAAATTTCCAAGACCTATTATAAAGAAACAAAAAAAAAATTAACAAATTAGTGATCAAAGTGGCAAGGAACAATGAAATCACTCCACGCAAGCATTTGTTAATAACAAATACAAGTGTGTCGTGATGTTCTGCACTTCCCTACGCATTATGTCTCCACGTAGATCTTCCGCGTCATTATTATTATATATATTGGTAATATTTTAATACTAAATAATCCATATTTTTGTATTTTGAATACTAGTAATTATTTTATTAAAGTTGTGCGAAGTTTAGAGAAAGTTACACACAATGAAAGCTATCTACAAAATCAAATATCTCTACATAAAACACTCCATATAATGAAATCTATCTGCACATTTATATCTTCATACTAAAAGCTTTCTGCAACAAACTCTTTGCACAATGAATTGTCCAACATTAGATGAAATTTTTTAATACGAAATACAAGTGTGTGGAAATGTTTCACACTTCTGTATTTTTTCTTTTTGTGCAAAGATCTTATGCATCATTATTATTAAAAAATATTGATATATTTTAATACCAAATAATTTGTCTCCTTGTATTCCTAATTTTTTTGTCACAATGTTCCATAATTTCACATGCCAAATGCATTCAATATAGTGTATTATTAAGGCTATGTCTCTTTATTAATCGAAGAATTATTACAGAAGATGTTGATCATTGGTCGTCATTGATGTCAACCCAAGCAGCACCAGGGGCTACCCTGATCTTGCATGGTAATTTTGACCTATGAAATTACTATATTCTGGGTCAAGAATACTTTTTATGGCTTCTACTTGTCGAGATGTTTGTGTTGATATATGGCACGCCATGTAATTCTTCACAGTTTGAGAGATATTCCTGTTTGAAGTTTGTAACCCCAGTTAGTGGGCTAAAACCCATGGGGTTGTGGCATGTGTCATTAAAAATTAATTAATTAATAATTTTTAAGCCCCTAAAATCCCTCCCACATTCACTTGTTGAAGCCCTTCTCAACCTAAGCATTTATATAAATTGTGATCCTCATATCCTCCTTATGTAGGGATTTCTCCACCTGAAACAGGTAATCGTGGAATTTTCACTCTAAATTTTTTTCTATGAAGGTTCAGAAACTGAAATTTTTATGAGGAGAAGATGAAATCCTGAGGAAGCTCTTGTAAAAATTTCAGATCAAGGTTCGCAATAGTTTCAGAGATATGATATGTGGAAGTTAGTGTTTTTGCAGGCTCCTGAACTTCATCTCAAAGAAGTAACCTTGGGAAAATCATCATAACTCTTTGTCTGAGTATCGGATTGGAATTTTGTAAAAAATGGAAGATATGGCATGTACTTTAGTTTTTTCTGTATCAATTTCAGAGCCAAATGAAGAAACAGTGACACATGGCACGCCGTACAAGTGCACTCTACTAAAATAGTCCATAATTAGGTCATTGTGAGAGATTAGGCATAACTCTCTCTTGAAAAATCCAAATTGGGTCAGACCAGAACCATTGGAAAAAAAACTCATAGGGCTACTACAAAACCAAAAATCACATATTTGGGATTTGAGATAGCAGAGATAAACTAGATTCAATATCGAGCTCCTATAAGGGAAGAAAAAGCTAGATCATTTGTTCTCAAGGGCGGCAAAGGACCAAACTTTCTAGGGTAGAAAAGAAAATCAAGGTGCAGCAGAGGGTAGCATGAAAAGAGTAGAAATCAAGGTGTAGAACAAAATAAATAATCTCATCACATGAAGATTTTAAGTGGGCAGTACTGCATACAGTCACTATAAAGGTATTATTGTACTAAGTCATTGTAAATACATCATTGTAAAAATTGTACTAGTGTCTATTTGCCAAGAGTTGAAGAGGCAGTGTTGGGAGGTCTACGATCATCATTAGGTGGTTTTATCATAGTTGGGGTTATGGTCTAGTGTGTCTTCTTCTTCTACATCATTCTATATCATTGTAAAGTGGACCATTTTCCCTGGTACGGGAGTCCATTCTTCTTTTATTCTTTTATAAGGTGGTAGGGTGGTGCTAGGGTGGTGCATGAAGTCACGAATAGGTTCATTCCTGTGAAAAATTCATGGTGGTAGGGTGGTGATAGGGTGAGTTGTAGCTCATTGGGTGTTGGGGCATCCGTTTAGTTGACTACTAAAGAATCTCAAGCGTTGGAGCATCCATCCAGTGGGAGCTGGAGAAGAATGATTTTCTAGATTCTAGGAATTTGGAGCTTTATTTTTAATTGGATTTGACTATTAAAGAATTATTAGAAAATCATTCAAGTGGTTTTTGCCCCGGAGAGGGTTTAAACCTTAAAAAATGTGTGCATTTGTGTTCCTTTTGTTTATTTCTATCATTGTACAAACATTGATAATAATTGAAGATTAACTAATACTCTAATTGAAAGGAGTACTAATTCACCCCCCCCCGCTCTCAGTATTTCCAATAGAAGAAAGGGTTACCAGTAAACATTAGTGTTTATAACATATTATATTATGTAATAATTCTAATGATAATAGGTAACGTGCCAACTGTTGAAATCATTTAGTACTAGAGCATTTAAGAAAGGACAAGTGTGTAGTGCAACCATATATGGAAAAATCATGTTGATATAGAAATGTTTGTGAAGATGTGGAAACTTGGAGTGACAGATTCTTATTATGTTGTAAATGAATTCACACTTAGCATTGAAGAATTAATTAATGCTTAACAATACTATTAATATATATTCAACAAATTATATGCAATCAAGTTATTGCTCAAATGCTTAATAACATTTACTTTGATGCATTGCGTAATTATTGTTTGTTGAAAACATATGAATAAAATTATATCTATCAATATTATTAAATAATGTTTTTGGCATGTAATCAATGAATTCAAGTATATTCATAGGCTTTCGTAACTACTATGCCTCATAGAAAATTGAAGTGATGTGTTGACCTCCTTCATACACTTATATATGCATATTTCTTTTGCACAATGAAAGCTTACTCTACACCTTCAAAATTTGCACATGTATATTGATTATTGGTAGTTAAAATATCGAGAAAAATATATTTATAAAAATTATAAAATAGTATTTTTGTCATTTATTTGGTGAATTGACACGTAATAAGAATTAACAAACAATAACTTTCTTCATTTATTTGGTGAATCCATATGTAATCAAGAAATACACGTTGAATGTAATAAAGAATCTATTCTTATTTTTCCAAATTGCATGAATTTTGGAATTTGTTATTATTGCATGTATTCTGGTTATTGCTTACTAATTTTATTATTAACTACAGAACATGAACTGTAGAATTCTTTAATGTGGGCCATAATGATTTCAATATTAGCCTTAATTAAATTTTTAATATTCAGTGATCCACGCTCCATAAAGTTGATATGTATAGATGGGTAAAGTATACGAAAGTGTAAAAAGAAATGAATGAAGGTTCGTTCGCGCATATTGCTTATGCAAATCCCTCTACGCTGCGAAAATGAAAATTGTTTGTGGATCAATGTTTATGCATGAATTTATTGAATAAACATTGAAAGGACTAATATATATTATAGATTGATTTGTTAAAAAATATTAATAACTAAACAATGTCGATTTATCGAATAAATAATTACATTAAACAGAAAGGGAAATAAAAAAATATGCAAATTAGGTTATGAAAATATTTTGAAATTAGGGAAATATTTTTTAGTTTGTGAAAAGAATGGAACAATATGTTTTACACCGAAAGAAAAGAAACAACTAAATAAAGTGTGATTTATATTGACGTAGGGTATATCCAACGAATTAGGTAGAGAGATACAAATAAATGTAACACATGGGAATTAATTTTGTTATTTTCAATTTCAATGAAGAACTCAGCTGAAACACTTATATGCTGTGGTTTTAGTATTTTTTCTTATTCTTAGTTTTTATTGTGTAGCTTGTGACTATTCATTTAATCAGTTTCTTTTGTGATTAGGTCTTTCTTCACTAAAGTGAAATTATAAGTGAATTTTCATCTTTATTAGATGACATGCTATTATGTTTAACGTAAAAGTTTTCATTAGTTTAGATCATTGATAGAATTATTGTAATTGAGTATTTTCTATTTTATAGTAAACTACAAAATCCCACGGGAATTAGGAAGAGTGAGGCGTAGAGTTCGTGAATGAGCAGAGTCAAGTTGACATCACCTAGAAATAATTGGTTAGTGGGAGGATATAAATCATAGCCCTATCAACATTTCTAGTTTTATCAGTTCTACATTTGAACAACACAACATTGGTAATGAGCTTGCATATCTCAAAATTCTTGTCAAAAAACTACTAAGAAACATGCATTATGACCGCAATACTATTATATCATTCATGAATGATCACTAATGCAACCAGTGGAAGATGTAGGACAAAGTAGAAAATTTGTAGAGGGGTTAGGAGCATTTTCAGGGAAAAAAAAATCGCTTTGAAGATAGATTAGCTCATATGGAAAAACATGTACATTGTGAGTTTGATCTTCCACTGTCAGTGAAATCAGAAACAAAGAATCGTGTTCCATAACTACCTCTCATATTTAGGAGCTTTTGGGTATGTAATGATCTTGAAATTTTTCTTGATCTATGTTTATTTTCGTCTTTTGGTAGTGAATTTTTTTTTGTTAAGATGTTATTTATATTGTAATCCTTAAATCTTCTTTTTGATCATAAAATTATCTTTAGTTTCATTTCCAAATGCTTCCAACTTTTATGTTAGCCATAACAGTGTTAGAGAATTCAGTAACAAAATAGCTATAAATAAAATTAGTCTAGATTTATGTACACTGCCAAGGAAGAAAGCTTGATTTGATGTAGTCCCTTCTACTTAAACAACTCCTCCAAACTCAATTTATTTGCTAACCATTTCTATTAAATAATTACAAAAAATAATTTAGCATTGATTATTGCAAAAAAAAATATGGATTTTTTCAGAATGATTTGAAAAATAAAGTCCATAGTTTAATGTATTAAGAGATAGTTCTTTCAACTTAAAAAAAATATTTTATTGTATCATAAGTCCGTGATGTTTCTAAAAATTGACATAATTCATTATTAAGTAAATTTGATTTGGTCATAAATTTAAAGTTAAATTTGATTTGAACACAGTCAATGTTTCATTGTGCAGAGATTTCCTTGTGTGGAGAAATTCAGTTTGAGCAAAAAAATGTCAGCTTTTGGTCTCTACACATGTTACCTTTGCATATTTTGATAACCTCACATCAGTTACAATTTTAATTATAGTTGCAAAGTTAAATTTCAGAAAAAATTAATGTCTAATCCATTCAGAACAATAAAGTTTTGTAATTTTCTTTTTAAACATATGTTTCAATGTAACATAGCTTCCTTGTGTGGAGCTTTCATTGTGCAGAGGAAACTTATAATGGTTTTGTAATTCTAGTTTTTAGCTTAACGTAAAATGGTAGAAACCATACTGAGTCATAAATTGTTACTTAATTGACTTATCTGTACTATGTTTTGTATATATTTTTTCCCGCACAACACTTTCTCCTCGTATAGATTGAAAACAAAGTTCATTTAATATTGGATGTCGTGAGTTAAATTGAAAAATATGAAATCACTAATTTAGAATTGGTCGAAAACAAAGAAATTTTACAAAGTAAATGTCCTAAATACACGTTGGTTCATTAAATAAATTCCTAAAAGAAAAAAAAAAATTGTTTGCAAGAGAGATTTAGCTAATCCAAAATGTGATTTAGGATATCGATAAAATAGTATCTTCATATCAATTTATAAAGTGTGCCAAACGGAGAAATCATGAAATGTAATCGTATCAATTGGGTTATTTTAAGTTGTAATTGAAGTAAAATGGTTATGATTTAAAGTAACCTATTTCAAAATAGACTTTTATGAATAAATATAAGGCAAATTAGTACTAGCCAAATGGATGGTGATTATTAGTTAATGAATACCATTAAAATCGATAACAATTAAATGGAATTTAAAAAATTTGATGTCAATTTGTGATTTAGATGATGTATTTCCTTTGATGCATTATTTATAGGCTTATTGGCTCTGAAATAGTTTCTAATAGCTTTTGGAAAGAAATTTTCCAATGTTCATCTTGTTTTAGATCCGTTACTATTGAATTCGACACTAAAATTTCTAGGAAACTGACTTTCTTTGTTTCTTGTGAAACTAATAACCATTGCCAAGATTTTCTTTATGATTTGTCTATTTTTTCTTGAATTTGTTATTAAGAGAGAAACAAATGGCCCATGAAAAAATGATAGAAGCACAAAGGAAGAGGTATATGCAGAGATCCAAGATATATTAATGCTTAGTTGATAAGGAGTTCATGAATTTTACTCAAAATTAAAAATGCTCGAAACTGTACTAAACCTGAGCGACCGGGTAGATCTTGTCATTTTGATTCTGCTGCCATGAATGGTTCAAAAAACTGATGTCATATGAGGGAGATATAGCGTTCTGATCGATTTCTCAAACTACTAAAATTGCAACAGGTTTGACTGGGATGCCCAGTCAACATGCAGAGGTATAGTCAGCAAAAGTGGGAATATTCCTGAGAATATTTTGTTTTCTAAACCAATGATATTTCGCCATGTGTCACGCTTTGATTTGTTGATGTGGAGTTGTACATTTTATTTTTGGACCTATGGATGGGTGACACTTGGCTAGCCTTGAGGCTGCCACGTGTCCCCTGTACAGTTCAGTAAATTTTTTTTGAGGTTCAGGGGGTTTGACCCTGTGACCTCCAGCACACCCACAACATCTTCCACCAACTCTGTTATCACATGATTCTTAACCTATGAGGGCGCCAAACATATTTAGAATTTTAAACATGGAAATTTGTGTGGGGGGGGGGGGGGGGGGGGGAACTGGCGGCTGTCCCAACCCGTCGGCGGCCCTGTTGTGTTTTTCCAATTGAAAAATATCAAAAATTAACATATATTGTATGATCCAATGGTTTTTAAAACCGTAATATCTAGCGATTCCAAAAATTTTGTCACATGTTGCATTTAAACCGCACTACTTATGGTAACACTCTGATGGTTATATAAATGTCACACTTGGTGGGCATTAACACTCAACCTTATCACATGTATGCTACAAATTACACTAATAGTTCTACTCCAGTTTTAATATGACCGCAAAGTTTAAGGGGGTCGGCATGTGGCCACTCTCTCCCCTAACTGTAAAAATCAATGTGACGGTTAGTCGAATGGCGGGATGTTTAGTGTGCCCTCCAATTTCGGAGGTTTGGTCAATTTTAACTGTGAACAAGTGATGTCCTCCATTGTTAGTGGAGGTTTTATAGGGGACATTGGGAAAAATCCTAACCAAGTCAATTTTTAACCAATTTGGGTGAAACAAGAGTCTACCTAGAGTAATTTGGGCATTATGGAGCCATTGGTACAAAGAATACAAGCATTGGAGGCTTGGAAACACATCTATTTGCAAAATTTTGAGAATAATGAAATATGGACATGCCATTGGGAGCTAGACTAGTAGATGTAGCCCAGGAGGGGTGAACTGCTTCATCATGCCTACTGTGTAAATATGATGTGTGGTTTTATTTCTCTGTTATACACTATTGTTCAGTGTTATTTATGGCTATTTACATTCTTAAAATTCATAATTTCATCTATGTTTCATGGTTAAATTCCTCATTCTTTAAGAAAAAAATGGAGACAAATGTGTACATGTTTTGATACTGAAAATACACTTAGCACAATAAACTAATATATTCCTTTCAGATCAATATCATAGCTAGAGTTTATTCTATGGATTTTTGTGTGCAAATATTTGTTTAACTGTTTGTAATTTTTCACACGCTTACTAGGCTCAAGATTAAGAGAGGAGAAGGAAAATTGGTGGAAGCAAGAGGGTCTCAAAGTGAGCCACAACAAAGGAGGGCAAGATTGCCACATTCTCCACCACCTAGTTCACCTCCTAAAGAAGTAGAAGCAACATTAAGCATGCCTCCGGAGGAAGGAGAAATCCATGAAGAGGTGGATCCCAAAGAAGAAGAAAGAGTGTTCAGGAAAGCATTCATTGACATGACTAAAATGGTGAGAATCCTTTATCAAGAAAGGAATGAGAGACTATAAGGAGAAGGATCCAAACTTCACAAGGAAAGACAGGGATCATCAGGAGGTCAACATGATGAAGATAAATCAAAGAATGGAAATGGAGGAAATGGAGGTAGTGGAAAGTCACCATCCTCACCCTCTTCATCATCATCCTCTACTTCATATTCACTACGTCATCCACATAATTCAAATAACACTGGTAAAATAACTTTTCTAAAACTTGATGTTAAGTTTGAATTACCAATGTTTAATGGTGAAGTCAATGAAAAAAAGCTTGATAATTGGATTAAGAAATTGGAGGTCTGTTTGAGAAATCAGAACCTTCATGATGATGATATGAAAATCCAATTAGATTCATTGAGAATGGAAGGTGCAACACTTTTTTGGTGGGAATCCAAGACAAAGGAGGAGAAAGCCATAATCAACTGGAAAAAGTTTAGACAATTGAAAGGATAGAATATGCAAGTTTACGCCCAAGAATTTAGGAGAAGAGATATCTTATTAGGGGTAGATTTGTAGAGCCAAGATACTTTTATCAAGTATATAGGAGGCTTACATAACTACCTAAGACATACTATTCTCATGTTTAACCGTACAAGTCTAGATGAAGTTTGTGTTCAGGCCACACATCTAGAAGCTAGAGGGAAAAACATTTCTGATGAGGGTAGAAACAAACGTTTTAAGGGGAAAAACAAAGAGAAGACCTCAAAAGGCAAGGGAAAAAATAATGCATCTATCAAGAAAGAGGGAGAAAAAGTAGTCTATAAACATTTTTCAAGAGAAGTCCGTGATGAAAATCATTGTTGGAAATTACATCCTGAAAAGAGGTCCAAACATCAGAACAACAAAGGGAAACATAAAACTGCATCTACAACTCAACATGATTTAGGAGAGGATTTAGGAGATGAATCTAAAATTACAGCCATGGGATTGAAGAACATGAAGGGGAAATAAATTGAAACTAAACCCAATACTAGTACATCAAACTGTCACATACAAGCTCCAAATGAAGAAGAGAGAATTGAACTGTTTCATGTGAGGGTCATTGTTATGGGAAACTCATCTTTTGGAAATGAATTTTTTTTTTGTTAAGCTGTTATTGATATCGTAATCCTTAAATATTATTTTTTAGCATAAAATTATATTTAGTTTCATTTCCAAATGCTTCCAAATTTTATGTCAGCCATAACAGTGTTAAAGCAATCAGTAACAAAATAGCTATAAAAAAAAATTAGTCTAGCTTCATGTGCACTACCAAGGAAGAAAGCTTGATTTGATGTAGTCCCTTCTACTTAACAAACTCCCCCGAACTCAATTTATTTCCTAACCATTTCTATTAAATAATTACAAAAATTAATTTAGCATTGATTATTACAAAAATAAATATGGATTTTTTCAGAACGATTTGAAAAATAAAGTCCATAGTTTAATGTATTAATATATAGTTCTTTCAACTTCAATTTTTTCTTTTATTGTATCATAAGTCTGTGATGTTTCTAAAAATTGGCATAATTAATTATTAAGTAAATTTGATTTGGTCATAAATTTAAAGTTAAATTTGATATGAACATAGTCAATGTTTCATTGTGCAGATATTTCCTTGTGTGGAGAAATTCAGTTTGAGCAAAAAAAGGTCAGCTTTTGGTGTCTACACATGTTACCTTTGCATATTTTGATAACCACATATCGGTTACAATTTAAATTATAGTTGCAAAGTTCAATTTCAAAAACAACTAATTTCTAATCCATTTAGAACAGTAAATTTTTGTAATTTTTTTTTAAATATATGTTTAATGTAACATAGCTTCCTTGTGTGGAGCTTTCATTGTGCAGAGGAAGCTTATAATGGTTTTTTAATGCTAGTTTTTAGCTTAACGTAAAATGGTAGAAACCATACTGAGTCATAAATTGTTACTTAATTGAGTTATATGTACTATGGTTTGTATATATGTTTTCCTGCACATCACTTTCTCCTCATATAGATTGAAAACAAAGTTCATTTAATATTGGATGCTATGAGTTAAATTGAAAAATTTGAAATCACTAATTCAGAATTGGCCGACAACAAAGCAAGTTTACAGAGTAAATGTCCTGAATACACGTTGGTTCATTAAATAAATGGCTAAAAGAAATTTTTTTATTTGCAAGAGAGATTTAGCTAATCAAAATAGAATGTGATTTAGGATATTGATAAAATAGTATCTTCATATCAATTTATAAAGCGCACCAAATAGAGAAATCATGAAATGTAATAGTATCAATTGGGTTATTTCAAGTTGGAATTGAAGTAAAATGGATATGATTTAAAGTAAATTATTTCAAAATAGACTTTTCTGAATAAATATAAGGAAAATTAGTACTAGCCAAATAGATGGTGATCATTGGTTAATGAATACCATTAAAATTGATAACATTTAAATGGAATTTCAAAAATTTGATGTCAATTTGTGATTTAGATGATGTATTTCCTTTGACGTATTATATGTAGGCTTGTTGGCTCTAAAATAGTTTCTAATAGCTTTTCGAAAGAAATTTTCCAATGTTCATCTTGTTTTATACTCGTTACTATTGAAGTCGACACTAAAATTTCTAGGAAACTGACTTTCTTTGTTTCTTGTGAAACTAATAAGCATTTCCAAGATTTTCTTTATGATTTTTCTATTGTTTCTTGAATTTGTTATTAAGAGAGAAACAAATGGCCCATGAAAAAATGATAGAAGCACAAAGGAAGAGGTATATGCAGAGATCCAAGATATATTAATGATTAGTTGATAAGGAGTTCACGAATTTTACTCAAAATTGAAAATGCTCGAAACTGTACCAAACCTGAGCGACCGAGTAGATCTTGTCGTTCTGATTCCACCACCGTGAATGGTTCGAAAAACCAATGTCATATGAGGGAGATATCATGTTCTGATCGATTTCGCAAACAAAAAAAATTGCGACAGGTTTGACTGGGATGCATAATAAGCAAACGTAGGAATATTCTTGAGAATATTCTGTTTTCTAAAGCAATGATATTTCGCCAAGTGTCGTGCTTTGATTTGTTCATGTGGAGTTGTATGTTTTCTTTTTGGACCTATGGATGGGTGACACGTGGCCAACCTGGAGGCTGCCATGTGTCCCCTATACGATTCAATAAAAAAATTTTGAGGTCCGGGGGTTCGACCCTATGACCTCCAGCGTATCCAAAACATCTTCCGCCAACTTTTTTATCACATGATTCTTACCCTATGAGGACACTAGACATATTAAAGTTTTAAACATGGAAATTTGGGCGGGGGGGGGGGACTTCAGGCGGTCCCAACCTACCGACGACCTTGTTATGTTTGTTCACATCAGAAATATCAAAACTCGACATCAGGGAAAATTTTAGGGGCGAATTTTAGCCCAAAGGTGAACTTTAAGGGGTTTTAAATTTTGATAGGGAAATTTTTTTACATAAAACCCATTTTCTATAGTTTTATAAATTTTTCCCTATAATTATTTTAAAAATAATTAATTATTAAATATTATCCCACCAAAATAAATTCCCATAAAACTAAAAAAAATGGAATTCACTCCCGATTTTCTTTGTTTGGAGCAGATTTCAATGGCATTTGCTCCTGATTTTATTTGTTTGGAGCAGATTTCAATGGCATTCACCTGGATTTAGTGGGTCGAAGGGAAGGGTTGGAGTGGATCACCCCATTTTTTCACTAGCTGGGGTTTGGAAGTTGGAGGTGCAACAAAGATTTCGTCGAAATTTATTGGGTCGGAGAGGTGGTTGGGGCTTGGAAGGGGATTGGAAGTTATGTGCAAATCTACCAGATCGATGGAGGTGGAGATCAATGGAGGTATATAAAGAAGGCGGGGACCTACTGTGAGTACCTTGTGGTGCTTAGTTTAATGATTCTTACTCAATAAATTTGTAGCTTGGCAACATTTTTGTCATAATCTTTTGAGGTTTTCTTGTTGGTTTTGAATCATTTAGGTGATTGCAAGTGTAGATCCATTTTCAACTATTTTCTTGATTTATCCATATATCTGTGAATTATATGATATCAATTGTTGTGTTCAAGCCTATATTGTTTTATCATTTATGTATAAGTAACAAGGAGTCTATTATCTTTCTCAAGGGAGTTTGAGTGAGTTCAAGTGTTCACTTCAAGCACCTAGCCTGCTTTGATTTTTGCACGGTGGTACATTCATCTGCTGTGATCTCGTGTATCAGGTGTTGTGATGGAAAAGACTGCTTCTTAACTTACCATATAGGTTTCCTTGACCTACCCTTGGTTCAAGTTCCTCCTGGTGACTGGTACTACCCATATTGTACTTACATGAGAATATCATGTGGTGTATGCTCTGTCTGCAAAGGAGTCAAATCGATATGGGACGTCAAACATGTTGAATCTGAACAGTTTTCTGAATTGGATGTCTTTGTGGAAAAAAATGAGAAAATGAGCAACATTTTTGAGAGAGAATATGGTGTTCATCCTGCTATAGGCTGTTCAATGTCGACTTCAACTTAGAGAGATCATGATGGGCTAAAAGAAAAAACATTGTTTGAATCTAATAATGCTGGAGATTGTGAAATTAATATGAAGACTGCATACCAAGTGAAATCAGATAAAGTAGTAGGACAACTCAAGAAAAAACAAAGGATATATTTTGTTAAGTATAGAGGAATCTCTCATCTTCATAATTGTTGGGTCAGTGAAATTCTGCTTGTCAAGGAAGCTCCCAAGCAGCTGGCTAATTTCAAGAAAAAAATGCAGCAAGGAAAGGTTGTCTTGAGTCTTGACACAAAACACAGTTGTCATTGCTTAGTTATTGGAATGAAATATGAAAATTCTTTTGAAAATATTTTTAGGGTTTATATTTGATTTGTGTGTTAGTTACGAAAAGCAGTACTTCGTGTTGCATATTATTTTAAGTTTTTACTTGTGTACATGTATCGACTTCCTTTCAATTTATTAATTTTTCTTTAACATAAAGGATATTTTGCAGGCTCTTAAATGGAACTCTGAATGGGCTGAACCACAAAAGCTTATTCATAAGAGAGCACTGATCTTTCCTAAGCATCCTAATAAAGAGTGCACGGATGCAGTCAGTGAATTGGGCTCTCAAGAATGGTTCATCAAATGGAAAGGGTTAGGCTATGATCAATGTACATGGGAGTTAGAAGATAGAAGTTTTCTTAACCTAACTTCAACTGAGGAACTAATGAAAGCATACGAACTTCGCTATGATGAGGCACACCAGTGAGCTATGCCTACTCAAGCAGTTAAGGTTGTAGTTAATAACTTACAAAGTATTTTCACTTGTTAGGCATACTTTCTTTTATTGGTAGTTTTTATTCAATTGGAACATATATGAACCTGGCATTTCAGTATAATTTACTTTATTCTGAGGTGTATCTGGATGATGAAATTTGATATTTTTGAATTGGTTTCTAAACATAATCAAGAATTTGTCTTTCTTTTCTGAGCATGGCTACTTTAAGTTTTTCATAGTTTGGCCCCTTGGAATCTTGAGGGGCAGTGTTAATGGCTATCACAATATCTTGCCAATATGGGGACCGAACAACATTAAAGGGTATCCCACAAAAAAATATGGCCCTTGCCATGATTGTCTCAAATTCTTCTGTTCCTTGATTATCAAGCATTTTCAACAATCTACTATCCTTATCTAGGTTTGATGGATTGCATAACTCTTCTACTACCATCGCCATCCTCTTTCTTGCTTAATGAGAAATCATTGGGTTATTTCTAGGCACCCAAGAAAGGAGTTCTAATGCCATTGCTACGCAAGCTAAGTTTGGCTCTTTGATCCTTCAACCTTTGAGCATTATCTTGGTTTCTCTTATTTGCAGCCTCACCTTCGGATTTAAATTTTGTGGAAAAACTTCAACACAGTTTATGAACTCATGAAAAATGTGAGCCTTGACTCTTGTGTAGGAGCCCTTGAATGTTGTTTCATTCTTGCACAAATTGCACCTCCATTCACATGTACCCCCAGAACCCATTTTCCTGATCTTGGTCATATTCTCGTTGCTTGATCGCTTGAGCAGCTTTACAGACACCGGGAACACTACAATATGAAGTCATGATTGCTGAAAAAACAAAAAAACCATGGCTGTTGTAAAAAACAACAAATAAAATTATTAAATCTAGTTAGAAAAAAATCCCAACATTTTGAAAACCATCACTGCTGCAAAAATTTAAGAAATCCACTCAGGAAAAAAAAAAAAAATCAGCACTTTGAAAAGCCATGCAAGTTAGAAAAAAAACACACTAAAAAATTCTGTAGCCCACAGTCCTTCTCTCTTCTAATGGTTATTTTGATCGTTGATCAGTTTTGGGCACCCTGATCTGTGATTTGACACAAATATGATCGACTTTCTTGATGAATTGAGTATAAACCATGACAATGTAAGCATCCCTATAATCCCTTAAGACATTCGCATTTGAGGAATGAAATCTTCCAATTTCATTAAATATCTTAGTTCACACCTGAAGTTTGATCAACCTTCAGTGGCATGTTTATTTTTTTGATATAATACCTTGAATGACTGGTTATGATTGTACTGGAGCATACCTCTAATTAGTTTAAGTAATGACCTAAGTGAAGACATGTGTTACTTTTACTTGGCATATTTAAGTTGAAGAAGTGAAAGGGCATCAAAATTAAGATCTCATCATTTCCACAGTAGTTGTGTTGTCAAGCAGTCTCACTGTATACAATAGCTTTATCTTATTGTAGTAGTAAGCCTCAAGGTTCATCAATGCCCTGTAACAGTTGCTTAAGACTATCATTTCAGTGTTTTGATACAACACCCTTGTGACAATAACCTTTTGTATGACAATAATCCTAAAGTGTTCATGATAGTCCTCCTGTGGGCCTAACTGAAGTATACCTGCAATGAGTAAGTTCTGAAGATCATATAGTTTCACTAAGCACAAAGATCTTCTAGTGTTTGCTGGCATGATATTATAGTCATTACAACTGTCTTGAATGAGTGGTTTGCAGAACAAGGCTAACAACCTGAAGGGATCCTAAAAGGCATCAACAAGCCTAAACCTTGTGGCATACAGTTGATAGCAATAAGCTTCAGAACAAAAAGGAATCATCACACTTAAGGTATAATTCTCATTGACACATGCAAAACAGAGAATAGTAGGCAGGCTGCTTCAGATGCATTTGATCAATGTATGGTACTAGCTGATATAACTTGACGAGAGACTTTAAGTTTGTTTGAAAAGAGACATTAGAGGCACCACTGAGAGTGATGATGACAATAATAAATAAGATAGTAAATTTTACTTTAATGACTAAAAGAGCTTGATGAGTTGAGCAAGATAAATTATATTGGCTAATCAGCATAGTGTTTTTAGGCAGTGAAGTGTAGGAGGAGTGTAGGAGCAGTGAATATGAACATTTGGAGTAGTGGAGGTGGCAACTACAGTTGTGAATGGTGGCAATAGTTACAGTCGCAATAATGGTGTATGGTAGCATCCATTCACATCTTTGTCTAGTAGTTGGATCAATTCAAGTTCATGTAGCACCTTTATGTCTCAATTTTTAGGAAGCATCACAGAGATGTGCCCTGGATTCCTCTTCTAATGGTTATTTTGATCACTGATCAGTTTTGGGCACCCTAATCCGTGATTTGACAAAAATATGATCGAATTTCTTGACGAATCGAGTATAAACTGTGACAATGTTAGCATCCCCATAAGCTCTTAAGACATTCACATTTGAGGAATGGAATCTTCCAATTTCATTAAATATCATAGTTCACACCTGAAATTTGATCAACCTACAGTGGCATGTTTATTGTTTTGATATCCTACCATGAATGACTAGTTATGATTGTACTGTAGCATACCTCTCATCAGTTTAAGTAATGACCTAAGTGAAGAAATGTGTTACTTTCACTTGGAATATTTAAGTTGAAGAAGTGAAAGGGCATAAGACTTAAGATCTCATCATTTCCACAGTAGTTGTGTTGTCAAGCAGTCTCACTGTATACAATAGATTTATCTTATTGCAGTAGTAACCCTCAAGGTTCATCATTGCCCAAAACAGTTTCTTAAGACTACCATTGTAGTGTTTTGATACAACACCCTTGTGAAAATAATATTTTGTATGAAAATAATCCTAAAGTGTTCATGATAGTCCTCCTGTGGGCCTAACTGAAGTATACCACGGTGAGTAATTTCTGAAGATCATACAGTTTCGCTAAGCACAAAGATCTTCTAGAGTTTTCTGGCATGATATTATAGTCATTAACATTGTCTTGAATGAGTGGCTTGCAGAACAAGGCCAACAACCTGAAGGGATCCTAAAAGGCATCAACAAGCCTAAACCTTGTGTTATATTGTTGATAGCAAGAAGCTTCAAAACAAAAAGGCATCATCACACTTAAGGTATAATTAATAATTCTCATTGACACATGTAAAACAGAGAATAGTAGGCAGGTTTCTTTAGATGCATTTGATCAATGCATGATACTAGCTGTTATAACTTGACCAGAGACTTTAAGTTTGTTTGAACAGAGATGTTAGAGGCACCACTGAGAGTGATGATGACAATAATCAATAAGATAGTAAATTCAAATTTAATGACAAAGAGAGCTTGATGAGTTGAGCAATAGAAATCAGATTGGCTAATCAACATAGTGTTTTTAGGCTTGAAGTGTAGGAGGAGTGTAGGAGCAGTGACTATGGACATTTGGAGCAGTGGTGGTGGCAACTGCAGTTGTGAATGGCGACAATAGTTGCAGACGCAATAATGGTGTATGGTAGTAGCCATTCACATCTTTGTCTAGAATTTGGATGCATGCAAGTTCATGCAACACCTTTATGTTGGCACCTTTGGGTACCCCTTGGAAGTCTGGTAGCTAGGAGTAAAAAAGTGTATGGCACATTGGACCAGTTCCTTGTAAAAATCCTTATGAGCATGAAAATAAAGGTACCTTGAAGAAAGTGCATAACAAATTTTATGTCTTGACAAGCATGATAAGCAGAAGACCCTGATTTTGGCATCTTGGTTGGGTAATTGGGCTCTTTGATGCATTACGTTAGGAACTTATAAAGAATGGTCTTGTGGATATGGATGCCTAAATTCGAAGGACCCCTCCTCATCATGGGTTGGGGAATTTGATGGATTGGTAGAATTCATCTAGCATTGAAGGATAATGCAACAGTTTTGGGATAATCTCATGAGAGGGTTTCTTCACCCTGGTTGAAGAAGGACCATGATGATTCTTCAGAATTTTCCTCTCTGACCTAAAGCAAGCTTCCTAGAAGTTGGTTGTTGCAGTTGCATCGTGGAAACTCTCATCTCTCGTATGAGGAGCTCGTGATTGAAGTCTATATGATCACCTAAAGCAAGGCCTCAGAGGGAGCTATAAAATACGTGGCAAAATGACCCAATGAATTTTATTTCTGAATGATTATTGATAAAAGAAAGTCATGACAGCTGAGTATGATGACACTAATGATGGATTGATATATATCTATGTTACCTTAGATGTTGCATTATTATGATTAATGTTTTCGGTACATGAACCTATGGATCAATTAAGAAGTGGATGATGGCTATTTATTATTTTCGAGATATTATATAATTTCTATGAGAAATAAATTTAAATATGTATACATTTTTATCAACATGGGACATCATAGAAAGGTGGAAAGTGTTTTTTATTTGAAGCACACTGATGAAGCCGTTATATCTAAGCACATTGATGAAGTTGTTCTAAACTATTATCAACGTTGCCTTTGTAAGTTAAATAATTATGTTTATAATTCTTAATAATCATCTCACTATCACTATTATGTTTAGCAACACACATGAGTATTGTTTCTCACGACTATGACATAGAGAAGCATTATTTCTTAATGCAGTGATACAAAGGAGAATTGTTTCTCAAGCCAATGACACGGGAGGATTTCCCGCTCTAAGAAAGGTCTTCTTATGCTTCCAAACCATATTGTTAAAGAATATTTTTTGGGGGGTTTTTAGTCTCCTTTAGGACCTTAAACATTGATGTATTTTAAGTGTGACTTGGATTGTGTGCTTATTATGTTGGTTTGGATTTTTGTGCCTTGAATGTTGTGATGGAATCACCACTTCAAGATATTGATTCTATCATCATAAAACTTGAAATTCCATGGATATTCCACTATTATATTAACCCTTCTTCACAGGAGTGTTAGGTCTACATGTTGAATATTCTACTTATGTAAAAGTGTTGATAATGAATGTAGAATCATATAAAAATTGAGCTTATCTCATGGGTGTCAAGATAGTCATCACATCAATTTGAGTTTTTTCCTTCATACAGATTCTAATACTGCCATTATAAGACAATTTGAGAGAAGGTAAAGATCTTGTCCCAAGAGTTACATTCACTATAGTCACAAAGACACCACACCCATTACATCATGAATATATTATAGGTGTGCCAAGATTTTTATTAAGAGACCAAACAGGATTGTCACCTCTAAATGACAGAATATATTCTTAGACAGTCATTATACACTAAGAGATCAAATGAATGTTTAATATATTTCCACATTCATCCTAAAGGACATATTTTTGTTGAGAATGTCATGTAATACAAATTTTATAATATTGTTTAGGTTGTTTGTCAATATGTCAAGACATATATTTTTAGGTCCATTCATACTTTTTAGACATATATATCAGATTTGTCTCAAAAAAACCACTTAGATAATCACCATAGGAAACTGAATTTTGTTTACTTAAATGCTGGATATTGAGGCATTTGAATCCACAAATTTAATCTGTTATTTGAATGTTAGAGGCATGAAAACATATTTACAAAACATCGGATGATATTAATTATTTTTGAGTATAGGATCTGTATCTATAAGCAATGAAGTAGAAAAGTATGTAGGCACTTACATGATACTACAATGTATTGCTTAAAATGATACTTAAAGGATCCATTGGATTATATCAAATACAATTTTTTGGTGTAAGGATTTTATTTAAATAAGTCACAATGATAAAACAATGACCAGATCTACCCATTCAACATAAATGATAAAGGCACTCAACTACAAGTTTCAAAGCAGTGAAGAATTCAGAAATTTTGCCACATTTGAATGGATCTGAATTTTATGGAAAGCATATGATAAAAGCTGGTCTTTGCGTCCAAGGCATCAAATTCATTTAGCATAACATGTATGATTTTCAAATTTGATGGAACATTCAATATTGTCAGGTATTAAATTTTAATGTTTGTTTTTGTTCTCTAATTAGATGGTGGGGTATATTTCTGAACAAAAATCCATTTTTGGTGAGGATTTGTTGAAATGTCTTCTTAGAATATTTCTGTGCAGAAAAATTCACTAGCTGATATGGAATTTTTAAGTCATCTTGGTTGAAGAGCACACTATATGCTGATGATGTTACCCAAAAAAAAATCTATGTTTCTTTATTGAATACTTTATTATCTGTTTATCTTTCATGAAATTTTGGGATCCTCAATCTAGATTTGTCAACTTCTGTTGGACATAAGGAAGTATGTGCCTCCCTTGGTTAAATCTCATTTTTGAGCATCAATGTCGTGGGGTTTTCACATTTTTTGGAAATGAGTAGCTACATAATTATTCTTTTTCCTTCTAGAGAGTCTTAATCCCAATTTGTAAAATTTTATTTTGAAAAATACATTTAGATCTTTGATGTCCAATGGTACTTCCCTTATGCATGCAGAAGGGTCCCTGTCACTCCCCTGGTCTATCAGGATGAAAATTTCATTGGGTGCACCAAAAGGCCTGACATTTCTTCATGGAGGGGCTGAAAGACCAGTGATTTATCGAGATTTTAAAACATACAATATTTTGATGGATTCGGTTTGTACCTGCAACTTAAAAATTATGAGATGGCTCAGTGTTACACTTTGGATTCTCTTAAGTCTTTATGGAGAGATATGTACTTGGTGCAGGAATACAATGCCAAGTTGTTTGATTTTGGACTAGCAAAAGATGGACCTGAGGACGACCACCCATGTTTCAACTCGAGTTATGGGAACATATGGTTATGCTGCTCTAGAATATGTAATGACTGGTGAGAATTTTAACCAGTTTAAAAACTGTGGCAATAATATCTTGGTGAGGAAATTTTAAGATTGATACAGATAAATAAGATTTCTAGCCTCTTTAAGGGTCTTGTCTAGTAAATGGGGCAAGTAGCAAAACCGAAAAGTTTGTTCTGGGAGAATTTTTCAGGTCTTGTCCTATTGGCCTAATGTTAAATGTAGACCAACCAATGTTCAAGACTCAGGATAGTTTATATGAGGTTGAATTTTCCTTAATTTATGAAAAAAGTATCTAAACATGCATACGTCTCCTAAAATAAACATGCGTTTGGTGATACATATTTAAGTTGATCTCAATGTTCTCTTCATTGGATTCTCTCTTATTCCTGACTTACAGATTAGCACAGGCATTTTCTTTTTTACATCGCCTATTACTGATGTGGATTTTAATAAAAGTTAATATAGACCTTTCAGATATTTACAAAGATAAACAAGACTAATTGAGTTAATGATTAAGGTTGGAAGTCAGGACATTTTGAAAACTAATTTTTTTTTCAGTGTCTGGATTGATGCATCCAACAATAATCCTATTAAAACCTTTAGATGGAGAGGTTATTATAATACACAATTCGGCTTTCTTCAGTTCATACTATCTAGGTTTTTAGCTTTACTAGTTCACACTCTACTATTTCAGACATCGTCCAAGCTTCAAAATCACTCATCTCCTACCATATGAAGCTAAAGTGAATAATCCCCTGATGGATAACTTTTGATAAATTGGAATATCTGATCTTGTGCATATAGGATGCTCTTTGCAGAGACCTGGATCAGTGGGAAGGAGGGTGTCTTATGTGATTGTAAAAAGGGCCTGGACAAAGATACTCAGTTGCAAGGGTCTCATGGGTGGACGTAAGAGCTATCCTCAAGATCTCATGAATCTGCATACTGAGGTGGTGCTGCTCTCTCGCTGTAACTTATTTCTTTTGTGTGTGAGCTCTACAAAGTAGGGAGGTGATCGTCCTATTGTGTGGGTTGATGGGAGTTATTCTAAGGCTCTTCCATTTGAGTCTGTTGTGGGTGGAAAATCCGACAAGTGGAATTGTGCCCTAACTGGATGAATTTAAAACATCAAAGCTTCTTTATTCAACATACCAGAAAATATATTGTTTCAAGTGATACTATTGTTGAAGTCATATAAGGAAGCCTATGTTGCATGCATATTAGATAAAACCTTTGTACAGTGAAAAAATTTGTAGTGATATATTTTGCTAATATTTGAAGTGTTTTCTTCCACTTCTAACATCCAAATATACAATACATATAACCTATAAAATTATAATATAACTTCATACATTGTGGTGCTCTCTCTAAAAAAGGTTATGAGAAATCCCTAAGCTCAAAAATATTTCCTTCAGTGAAAACTATCAAGTCTCTGCATCTGAAAGAATTTGAACATGAATAGTTTTCCTTCCCATAAAACATATCGGTCCCCATTTTTTTACCATATTCTTCATCTGATGGATCTATTTGTAGAGCAGTAGGGAGTTCTAATAATTCTATAGAATCTAGATTTGCACGACAATATTTTTGCTAGAGTTTTCTCTTCATGGATTTTTTGTTATGGGTCTGTTTAAATTTGAATATTTTGTTGCCTTCATGATAATTAATCAAAAAAATCACCACTGCTACACATGGGATCATCACCAGGAGCTACATAAACATCATTTGGCTTAGAGTCTGAGGACTCCTCAAACTCATATCCAACCTCAATATCAGTGCTAGTAGTAGCATGAGCAACAATACTACACTTAGCAGAACTAGAAGAACACATTTTCCAAATTGCACGAGAACTACTTCCCTCACGAATCACCATGTGCCATGCTTGGTCTCGGTTGTTCACTTCCTTCAAATCCTAGATCAACTACCATATCTTCATTGGAACCAACACCCTGAACTCCACTAGATAAATGATTCACCATTTTGTACTAGTAATTTTCCATTTGTATTGGTGATTTTCCATGATTTTACAAGATAATATAATGTCGTGAGAGATTCGCCAAAAAAATTATATATACATATTATATTATTAATAAAATTGCCTTCCATTTTTCCTATGTATCATGGGGATTTTCCCTTTTATTATACATATAAATTTAGGGGTGTTCTTAAAATTTTCCCTTCCCGACATATATTGTATGATCCGATGGTTTTTAAAACCGTAATATCCGGTGGCTCCAAAAAAGTTGTCACATGTTGCATTTAAACCAAACTACTTACGGTAACACTATGATGGTTATATAACCATCACACTCAGTGGGAATTAACACTCAACCTTATCACATGTACGCCGTGACTTACACTGACAGTTCCGCTCCATTTTTAATATGACCGCAAGGTTTAAGGGGGTCGGAATGTGGCCACCCCTCCCCTAACTATAAAACCAAATGAGTCAGTTAGTCAATTGGAGGGATGTTAAGTGCACCCTCCAATTTCAGAGGTTTGGTCAATTTTAACTACGAACAAGTGCAGTCCTCCATTTTTAGTGGAGGTTTTGTAGGGGACATTGAGAAAAAGCCTAACGAGGTCAATTTTCGACCATTTAGGTGAAACAAGAGTCTACCTAGACTAATTTTGGCATTATGGAGCCATTGGTGTAGATAAAACAAGCATTGGAGGCTTGGAAACACATGTATTTTCAAAATTTTGAGCATAATGAAAGATGCACATGCCATTGGGAGCTAGACTAGAAGATGTATCCCAGGAGGGGTGAACTGCTTGATCATGCCTACTGTGTAAATCTTATGTGTGGTTTTATTTCTCTATTATACACTATTGTTCAGTGTTATTTAGGCTTATTTACACACTTAAAACTCACAATTTCATCTATGTTTCATGGTTAAATTCCTCATTCCTTAAGCAAACAAATAGAGACAAATATGTACATGTTTTGAAATTGAAAAGACACTTAGCACAACAAACTAATACAATCTTTTCAGATCAGGTTGGTATCATAGCTAGAGTTTATTCTCTGGTTTTTTGTGTGCAAATATTTGTTTAACTATTTGCAAGTTTTCACATGCTTACTAGGCTCAAGATTAAGAGAGAAGGCAAATTTGTGGAAGCAAGAGGGTCTCAAAGTGAGCCACAGAAAAGGAGGGCAATATTTCCACATTCTCCAGCACCTAGTTCACCTCCTAAAGAAGTAGAAGTAGCATTAGGCATGCCTCCATAGGAAGGAGAAATCCATGAAGAGGTGGATCCCAAAGAGGAAGAAAGAGTGTTTAGGAAAGCATTCCTTGACATGACTGAAATGGTGAGAATCCTTTATCAAGAAAGGAATGAGAAACTAGAAGGAGAAGGATCCAAACTTCACAAGAAAGGATAGGGATCATCAGGAGGTCAAAGTGATGAAGATAAATCAAAGAAGGGAAATGGAGGAAATGGAGGCAGTGGAAAGTCACCATCCTCACCCTCATCATCATCATCCTCTACTTCAAATTCACTACATCATCCACACAATTCAAAGAACACTGGTAAAATTCCTTTTCTAAAACTTGATGTTAAGTTTCAATTGCAAATTTTTAATGGTGAAGTCAATGCATAAAATCTTGATAATTGGATTAGGAAATTGGAGGTCTATTTGAGAATTTAGAAGCTTCATGATGATGATACCAAAATCCAATTAGCTTCATTGAGAATGGAAGGTGCAACACTTATTTGGTGGGAAGCCAAGACAAAGGAGGAGATCAAGAAGCATGGTAAGATTATCCTATCATGGAATGACTTCATTATTGCAATAAAAAAACAATTTTATCCATTAGCTCATATGCAGAAATCCATAATGAACTGGAAAAATTTTAAACAATTGAAAGGATAGAATGTGCAAGTTTACGCCCAAGAATTTAGGAGAAGAGATTTCTTATTAGGGGTAGATTTGTAGAGCCAATATACTTTGCTCAAGTACATAGGAGGCTTACATAGCTACCTAAAACATAATATTCTCATGTTTAACCCTACAAGTCTAGATGAAGTTTGTGTTTAGGCCATACATCTAGAAGTTATAGGTAAAAACAATTTTGATGAGGGTAGAAACAAAAATTTTAAGGGGAAAAAAAAAGAGAAGACCTCAAAAGGTAAGGGCAAGAAGAATGCATCTGTCAAGAAAGTGGGAGAAAAAGTGGTCTGTAAAATTTTTTCAAGAGAAGGCCATGATAAAAATCATTGTTGGAAAGTACATCCTGAAAAGAGGCCCAAACATCAGAACAACAAAGGGAAACAAAAAACTACATCTATAACTCAACATGATTTAGGAGAGGATTTAGGTGATGAATCTAAAATTACAACCATGGGATTGAAGAACATGATGGGGAAATAAATTGAAACTAAACCCAGTACTAGTACATCAAACTTTCACATACAAGATCCAAATGAAGAAGAGAGAATTGAACTGTTTCATGCGAGGGTCATTGTTATGGGAAATGTTACCCTAAGCTCTTGGGTTGATAAACCTTCACAGATCAGGGGCATGTCATCAAAAGGAGGACCTAATTAACCAATTTTTATGCTTTAAACTAGAGAATAAGGATTGCAGTTCTTACTCGTTTATCCTTCGGTTGTAGTAGATATCGCGGATTTCAAACCCTCTACAACTCTTCGTGCTCCAGAACTTGCAAACCAGCAAAGAACAACCATAAAAACCTAGTTTTAAAACATATATATGTTCTATATGTTATAAAAAATAATACATAATCTCATGGGAATAATAATAAATGGAATATTTAAGATCATTAAACATGTATAAGATATATAGGACACGTAAAAATCAGGAACCAGATGACACTTCTTTTATTGATAACCTGTACAGTTAAAAAAATAGTGGAGAGAACACCTGAAACCTGCCATAGCCTCGAGCATACCATCCTCTGGATCTATCTAGACCTAGCCTCACAAAAATTCTTCCAAGAATAGTGCACAATTGATGTCACATAGGATAAAGGTGAACATCTCAAGGAAACAAGGGTTTCCTGAAAATATGGGAAGTGCAGGAGGCATAGGGGAAATGTCAGACTTGGAAAGGGCTATAACAGGGTATAATATCTAAAATTCTCTCTCTTCCTCCCTTAGGCCATTCCCTTGAGGGGGTTTTATACTCCCTCAAATTAGTTTTTTAGTTGGGGAACAGTTAGGCCACAGGCTGGGGTAGTTAAGCTATTGGAACAACCGTAAACCCTGCCTCCAAAATTGGGGAATTTTATATCTTTTAATATTTTAAATAGCATATGAGGGTTCTCTATGTATGAACCCGCAGGTATACGTGGAAAAGTTTGGGCAGAGTTGCATATGGATTTTGAAATACTGTTTTTTGAGAAATATGACCAAGTCTAAATGGAAGGGTTGCCCAACGCCACTGCATAATTCATAAAGTATATAATGGTGATAAATGATGCTATAACAGATGCCCCTTAATATATGAGGTCACAAGGGGTACATTATGGCAAAATGTATTATGTGCATAGAAATAACCTTGTGAGGACTAGAGAGGACTTAACTAGATTTTAGGATGTCAAAAAACCAGTGATAGAAATCAGAAAGATAGCTCATGTCTAAGGCAGGCATACCGATGCTCAGTGGAAGAAAAACATGTCCGCATATGAAGTATGGAGCGGAACCAATATGTATACAAGTATAGCTGAAATGTAAAGTACATAGTGAATCATCTGATCACTGCTCGGAAGTATAAGTAAAAATCATGTCCAAGTATCACATATAGAAGACTGATTAATTATGTTGCAAAGGTATCTGATCACGAAAGTCACAACTGAATCTCCAAGTACCAAATCATAAGTGGTGGAACAAATGGTACAACACCCAACTCGGGAGCCAACATATAAGATGTTGTTGTGATGAAACTGCAACATATAAGGGTGGATAGTGTCATTGGCACAAAATTGAAGGAGCTGTCAAAGTGAACCAAAAAATGCTGATGCAAACCCGAGGTCTTCACCGATCACCATGGCACAACTCTATACAATGGGAATAAATGAGTTGAGGTCGACCATGTGAGAAATTGTTTAATTACTAGCCGTTGATGTATACTATTAACAAACGTGAGACAACCCACCGATAATGATAATGAGTGTCAAGGTGCCCCAGTACAATCTAGCAAGTGCGAATGAATGGGTTGAAGTCGAACACTTGAAATAATATATCAATCAGGAGACAATGATGTATACTCACTATCGATAGTGAAGAGTCTGCCACTAGTGATTGCAAACCCTAAGGTACTGACAAAAGGACTCTAGACCTTATTTCCAAAGTAATGATTCAAAGTTGGTGGGAAATGATTTTCTCGAAGGAAAGCATTAAGGTATCCCACATCAGTCCAACTTGAGTGTAACCCGCAAACCAAGATTTGGAAGGAATCAGACGAAGTAAAGTGAAGTAACCAACCTAAAGTATGTTTCCGGCATGCAAAAGATGATGCTAGCGCACGGCAGAAACCCTCTGAACTAACCAATAATGAAATCTGACAAAGAGGCGAGATATCCACCGATAGTGTCAAATGGAAATCAAGGTACTACATGAATCCCATGTGTGATAATTTAAGCTGAAGTCGAACATAAGGGAAACCACTCATTCAAAGACCCATGATGTTGATCAAATGCTGAGCACAAGGTCACCTATCAATGATGTAAATAGGGCCATGGTGTGGCTCTAGTTTTACTCTCAGAGCAATATGTCGTAGTCAATAAGAGACAAACCCGCCAGCAAGAAGTCAATAGAGACCTTTTCAAACTGACATGAGAAAAGGACCAAATAACTGATCTGATATAACATGATACTGACAAGACTGAGAAGGCCGACTGAAAAATGAGTCAAGAGACACCACAGAAAGGCTGACTCACGTCAACTTCCCTTGAACAAAAGCACTACTCATTTTGACTATGGCAGAAAATGATAACTTTGTATAAGTTTATCATGCATGAGGCATAAAAAAACCATCCATATGATTGGAAGAGATAACCAACCGGGGGAGTACTGACTCAAAAACAAGGTTATGGCTTCTCCGAAGTCAAAAACTAAAACTATCCCAAATGGAGAAAAGACTTAGCTTTTTTGGGCTTTTTTCAAGGGCGACATAATTGACACTGTCGCTGCCATCAAGTATGGAAGTAATATCTCGTTTTCGCTATTTTTCAAATATATATTTTTTTTGTATTTTTCATATTTCAAAGCCTGAAAATAATAAAAGAATGCCTATAGTACAATGGATAGAATGAGTGTTGATAAATAGATGCTTGAGTTCTTGGGATAGGAACAATCCTATGCGCAATGCAAGGTGGTGGAAACTAGTTAGTGACACTCAAAGGAATGTTCCATCCATAGGTAAAGGTGTCAAGTCACAAAGGCTAAGTGATTGCATGGTTAACGTGTATAGAAATAGATGGTCAAAAGGGGGCTTAAACATGATTCCAAATGAAGATGACTAAAGGCCAGGATAAACAAGTGGTCAATATGCAATGGAGTAATACAACTCGACAACATATGGGAACCTCTAGGGTAAATGGCCAGAATAAAGA
Organism: Pinus albicaulis; assembly: GCA_034641835.2. Taxonomy (NCBI): domain Eukaryota; kingdom Viridiplantae; phylum Streptophyta; class Pinopsida; order Pinales; family Pinaceae; genus Pinus; species Pinus albicaulis. Next base: position 1,075,375,063 of record CM076580.1, on the reverse strand, counting down.
TAGCGAATAAGAATAAGATTGAATCTTCAATGCATAAGTCATGGCGGGACTAAAGAGGACTCTCGAGCCTACATAAATTGCAGCATGGGAAAAAAATGCTAGCGAGGAACTAACTAGGAAGCCCATGTAAAGGATAGCTATAGGACCAAGTCATGATTAAAAACTTGACAAGTGAAATGGTTAAATACTCATGACATGATGGGATTGACCCTATGGAAAGTAATCAGAATGGAGGCTAGTATGTAAAAGTGAAATGGAAAATTAATTCCCTAACCTATATGCCAGTTCGAAATCAAATACTTTCCATGACAAGTCAGCAGCCATGGGTCCGAATAAAAACTAGGAATATCTGAAATTTAGCAGAATGTACCTGAAAAATAATTTTCCCAACACTTACGAGCCAAAAGGTTAAACAGCCTTAATCAAATTCAAAAAACAAACATAAATAAAATTTGAGAAAAAATTTCAAATTTTGGGCATAAATAAACATTTTGACTCACATTTTGATCATTTGTGCATTTTAGAAGTGGAGAAAGGATCTCTGGGGAAAAAAATCCTCTTCTCAAATACGGAGCAACTGGCCACCAAAACACTTCAAATCAGTCAGGTAAACCTTACACTCGTTCTATTTATCAATTTCGTTCCTCTTTTAAGCCAGAAAAAATATTTTTGACCGTAGGAAATAGATTTTCATTGAAATCCTTTGTGTATACGTGGGTTTGCTACAAGAAAATCGTGTATACATGCAACTGTGGAAAAACCTGGTCGCGTATGCGTAGAGTGAAAATTAAAAAATTGTATCTAATCAGTGAATTGATGAATTTTCCCAAGATTTTGATCAGCTGGAGAGAACGTGAACATAGTGCTATTGATAATGAAGTGATGGAGGACCAACAATTCTTAGATATTCTTTGGAATTGTGGGTTACTCAAAATTTTCAAAATGTCGAATATGAAAAACAATTCTCGTTTGCTTCAGATGCTGGTTGATTATTGGGAATCAGAAGAAGATTTCTTTATAATTGATCAGATGCCACTATGAATAGAGGTGGAAGACATATACTTTATTACTAGACTTTCCCAAAGGAGAGACCCAGTATTTTTGCATGGAAATCCCGTTGGAGGGCTTAATGTATAGGATTATGTTCAATTCTATTGCATAGATGATGAAAATAAGGTGGGAACTCAAATTCCCATCAAATATATGAAATATTTATACATGAAAATCTTCCTTTTATCATTGGTAGAGTGGCAGGATTAACTTCTCTACATCAGGCTTCACGCACGCGCATGAGTATAGCAGTGGAATGCTTAATTCATCTTTACAATTTGTGCACAGCCTTGCTTGGCAATCTGAAAAATAATTGACTTCTATCCAGAAGTCAAAGACTAAAAATTTTGGATACAAAACCAATTTTTTGACATTCTTCTTCGAGAGCGGCCTAGGACTTCGGCCAAATGTCATCTCTGTTATCAGCAGCCCAAGAGATTAGAGAATAGCCTGATGGGAAGATCTGATGAAGAGACTGGGGGTAAGTGAAGTTCACCGAACCACCTAGGATGATGAGTTCTTCCAATGGTGGGAAGAAAAAGTCATCGAAGTGGAGGAATATTCCTATGATGGGATGGAATTTTGAGCAGATCCTGATTTAGTTCTTCCACTCGGAGAAGCATGGGCTTCAATTGGTAAGATTGCATTTTTTTATTTTTGATTATATGATTTTTTTAAAAAAATTTCAACTTATATGGAAAAATGAAATTTTTTTTTTGATAGGACAATATGACTTACAAAATTTCAATGATCATGATGTAGACATGGGACTAGTTAGGCCAGAGGGCTACCCAAGCTGCAGAGGTGAGGCAGATGCTAAAGACCCACGAAGGACCCTCCATGCAGTATAGAGAAAATTGTAGAGTTTGACTCGCCAAGTGCCTATGGCCGCCATAGAGGACCTACTTGAGGCTATCCAGAGGCAGGTGGTAGGGGTACCACGAGACTGGGTGCGGTTATTTCACCATGTAGCGATTTCCATTGTGTTCTATTGAAACACAAATGTTGGGCAGGGACCTCAAGAGTAGACATAGATTTGATCAGATGACTAATATTTTTTGATGATAGACATGATCTGGCATAAGCGTTAATTTTGTAGGACATGTTGGTCCAAATTTTGTATGTTTTGAACACTCTGATCTATATATATATATATATATATATATATATATATATATATATATATATATATATATATTGTTGTGTAACCAGCTCCAAAAATAGAAGAAAAGAGATATCAACGCCTTAGAAATAAGCCACTTCGAGGGGGAAACCTCCAATACATTACATAAATGAACAATTCTTGGATGATACAATTTACAAACCTCCTTTCTATATATAGGAGTCCATGGGGCCATAATGTAATCCTAGTGGGCCACAATGTAATCCTAGCCGACCTAACAATAATAATTTAAGGGCACAATAATAACAATATGGGGGTTACAGGGGTACAATAATAACAATAAGGGGGCCTACACTAACATAATAAGGGGTTACACTATTAATATAGGGACTTAACATGCCCCTCTCCTTCAAACAAGTGTTGTCCTCAACGCTTGATTATTTCTTGATGCTTCTGTATAAAATTCTCATCCTCCCATGTGAAATATTTTATAGGAAAGTTCTTCCACTTGCTGAGATACTTTGAAATTGATCGTACTTGTCGAGTTCTTGTTTCTATGACTGCTTCATAACTTCTTTCGATGTGATGTTGATCTTCCTGTTGTTTCATTAGATTCCGCACCAAAGTTGGGTTATCCTTTGAGAGTTGGAGAACTTGTTGTTGATGCTCGATGTGATCTTCCACTAATTTATCATCCATATTTGCTATTATTTGATCCTTCAAACCATCCAAATTAGCCTCCATTTCTGCTTTTAAACCATCTATTTCATCTTCAATTGCTCTTCGTAAGATCAAAACTTGTTGCACTTGGTACCGTAATTTTGATATCTCATACTGCAACTCTTCCTCTTCATGCGTCATAGTATAGCTTTTTGAGGGATTAATGGGTATGGAATTATTTTTTTGAGGCATTATAGAACCCAATACTGATAAAAATTCTAAAATATGCCCTTGGAATCAATTCAAATTGATTCTTCAAACAAGACTTATGCAATTCGGAAAAATACACACCCTTTTCTTGCTTTTGAGGAGCTTGATATTGAAATTGTATTATCTATGTGATTGTGGATCTTCAATATCTGAAATTAATCACTGAAGTAGCCCTCTAAAGTCTCTTTTTAATGTCACAGGTCTGACCTAATTTGGATTCTCCAAGACAAATTTGTGTCCAATCTCCCACAATGACCTAACTTTGGACTGGTTCAGTAGAGCGAACTTGTACGGATTGCCACATGTCACTGTTTTGTCCTTCATCTCTGAAATTGATAGCCAAGAAACTGCGGTCCATGTACTTGCAACCAATTTTTACGGCACTCCAATTTGATGCCCAGAGAGAGATTTATTGAACTTTTCCCACGATCACCTCTTTGAGATGAAATTCAGGAGCCTGAAAAAGCACTACCTTCCACAGATTATATCTCCAAAAATATTGCGAACCAAGCTCTGAAATTTTTTGACGACTTTCTTCAGGATTTCAGCTTCGCACCATATGAATTTCAGATTCTGAACCTTCGTAGAAATTGTTTTATAGCGCAAATGCCACGATGACCTGTTTAGGAGCCTGAAAAAATACCTAACTTCCACAGATCATATCTCCGAAAATGTTGCGAACCAAGCTCTGAAATTTTTATACAAACTTCCTCAAGATTTCAGCTTCGCACCCTAAAAGTTTCAGCTTATGAAGCTTCGTAGAAAAAAAGTTATAGCGAAAATTCCACGATGACCTGTTTGGAGCAGCGAAACCCTAGAATCCAAAGCTCTGATACCAAATGTTGTGTAACCAGCTCCAAAAATAGAAGAAAAGAGATATGAACGTCTTAGAAATAAGCCACTTCGAGGGGGCAACCTCCAATACATTACATAAATGAACAATTCTTGGATGATACAATTTACAAAACCTCCTTTCTATATATAGGAGTCCATGTGGCCATAATGTAATCCTAGTGGGCCACAATGTAATCCTAGCCAACCTAACAATAATAATTAAGGGCACAATAATAACAAAATGGGGCTACACTAACATAATAAGGGGCTATACTATTAATATAGGGACTTAACATATATATATATATATATATATATATATATATATATATATATATATATATAGCAATTTTGTACAATGCGATGTCCCAAATGTAAAATACTGAATGATTTTTTTAATATATTTTTAAAGAAATGAATGATTAATATGCCAATCAAGTGCTTTATTAGTTAATGAGTCTACTAACCAATTATCAGATCGAGGAATATGAATGAATGTTGTAACAAATGTACCATAAAAAAATTTGATGCAAAAATGGATCTTTGACACGATAGTCGTTGTTCAATTGCGAAACCACCAATTGTGAATCCAAGTAAACTACTAACAAATCAACACCAAAATATATTGCCTTCGAGAGTACGTTGACGACCGCAGTGTATTTTGCTACATTTTTCAAAGCAAGACCAATGTAGACACCTCTTGAAACTAACAACTAACTGGATGGATAGTAGATTACCCAAGCCGCGGAAGCCAGGTTCTGGGCATGTCTACTAGCACCATCGGCAAAGCCAAAGTGACTCATTTCATCCAATATTACCTGCCAAAGCAGATCAAACTCATCAAAACCAGAACAAAAATTGAAACACAGATATGTACAAAAATACAATATATACAAAAAAGCAGGTGCTAGGCCTAAGCCTAAGAATAATAATTTTTCAAATAGAGCCCATTTCTGGGCTCCACCAACTCGTTCCCATCAAATTCAACCAAGGCATAAGCTCCTTTCTTCAGGACCTTTTTGATGATAAAGGGGCCATGCCACATAGATGTGAACTTGCCTGCCCCCAAGGCATCCTTCTCTTGGGTGTAAACCAAGACAAGGTCACCTTCAGAGAAAACCCTAGGTTTGACTGCCTTATCATACTGAACCTTCACCTATTTCTTATGAACCTCATTCATCATAGCTCCATCTCGATGATCCTCATAGAAATGTTCTATATGGATAAGTTTTTCTTTGAGACTGGAAGTTTCAGGAAGAAGCTCATCTACTAACTTAAGGGAAGGTATTTCGCATTCAATAGGAAATATAGATTCCAATCCATAAGCTAGTTGAAACAGAGTGAAATTGGTTGTAGTATTTACCGACATCTGGTATGCCCAAAGCACAGGATACACCATGATATGACAATTGGATCTAGCTTTGTCAAATTTTCATTGAAGAATTGTCTTCAAGGATTTGTTAACGGCCTCAACTTGCCTATTAGCTTGAGGATAATAAGGAGATGAATGCTTGTGTTGAAAAACTAATTTCAGAGCCAATTCAGCCATCATGCGGTTCTGAAAATGACTGCCATGGTCAGTGACAATCTCTTTGGGGATACCAAAGCGACAAATGACTTGATTGAAAAGGAAGAGCGTTGTTGTTTGACCGTCATTTCCAAAAGTAGGCATAGCCTCAACCCACTTCGTGAAGTAGTCTATGACTACAATAATGTAATTGTGACCTTTAGCCGAAGGTGGGTTACAAGTAGTATAATCAATACCCCACTTTGTGAAAGGAACAACAGTGATGACAGGAAAGAGGAGAGCTGGATGAGTGCACATATTTTTAGTATAAACCTGATAAGGATGACACTCTTTGACCGCTTCAATACAATATTTGAAAATCGAAGGCCAAAAGTATCTTGCACTCAAGATTTTTTGGGCTATAGCAAGCCCAGATAAATGACCACCACAAGCTCCATTGTGGAAATCATTCAGCACAACCTCAGCTTATTTGAGAGTTACGTAGCATCTAAGGATCGAATCGACCCCATGACGATATAGAGTAACACCAATAACCAAATAAATTTTGGCTAAGTGACGCAACTTTCGGTGCTCATCTTTTGAAAAAGCTAAGGGAAACTTTGCAGTGTGGAGATAAACTATGAGATCCCCATAACAAGGATCTAATGAAGAAATGAGAAAAATATGTTCTTCAGGAAATGATTCTTCATAAACAAGGTCTTCTCCACAGTGCAACTCAGAAATCAACTCCACAAATACTAATGATTTCTTGGACTTGGCAGACAAAAATTGAAGATCAAATTCTTGAAAAATAACAATCCATCAATTGTATTTTCCCCTAATCACTCGCCTACTGAGAACAAATTGAAATGGATTGACCTCTGCCAAAACATGTGTTTTGCGAAGGAGAATATACTTTCTGAGTCATTGAACATCGTGAAGAGATTCCAAAGCAAGTTTCTGTATCATAGAATATCAGAGTTCAGGACCTACCAAGCCTCGACTAAGGTAGTATATAACATGCTCAAAAAGAGCATCATATTCCTGAACCAAAACCATACTAATGGTAGATTCTGCTGCAGAGAGATACAAGAGGAAATCCCTGCTATAATCGGATTGATTCAGTAATGGAGCATAGGTTAATTGTTTTTTTAAAGCATTGAATGAACATTGAGCAAAGTCATCCCAAAATAATGGAGCTCCTTTATTTAATAGCCTCATAAATCCATTTTTAATCTCGACATAATATACGATGAATCTTTGTAGGAAATTAGATTTTCCTTGCAGATTTTGAAGTTGACGAATCGAAGATGGGGGAGGCAACTGAAGTATTGCCTCAACCTTGAAGGGATCTAGCCGAATCCCTTCCGTAGACATGATGAATCCCAACAACTGACTGGATGTGACAGCAAAAATGAATTTATTAGGGTTCAACTAAATTTTATAATATCAACATCGTTCAAAAACTTGATGGAGGTGAGAAGGATGATAAATTCTCTTGCAAGAATGAGCATCTAAATCATCCAAATATGCCTCTATAATAGGTTTTTTGTTGTGCAAGGCATAAGACATGGCCTAGTTAAAGGTAGCTCCAAGATTTTTAAGGTCAAAAGGCATCTTCTTGTAAGCAAAGGTACCCTAGGGACAAAAAAATGCAATCTTATGCTAATCTTCAGGACGGATAGTGATTTGATTATATCCCGAGAAACCATCCATGAAGGAGAAAATATCATTCCCTGCACACTCATATATGATCTGATCTATAAATGGTGTGGGGTAATTATCTTTAAGACATGCCTTATTTATGTCCCTGAAATTGATGCAAACTTAGATTGTTCCTTGTTTCTTGTCCTCAAGAACTGGATTTGAAACCCACTCAGTTAATGGAATGGGATTAATGAAACCTGCCTTAAGCAGCTTCTCCACCTTGGCTTTGATAGCTGCTTCCTTCCTAGGGTTGACCGGATGAAGCTTCTGCCTGATAGGCTTAGCGTTTTCGTATGTCTTGATCTCATGTTGGAAAATTGATGGATCTATACCAGACATTTCCTCATAATACCAAGCAAACACATCCCTAAATTCTTGAAAGAGATTGGTGTAAGTAGTAATTTATTCAGGGGAACACTGAGCTCCAATGAAGATGTTCTCAATAATGTTGGGATCTATGGAGATGTTCACTGGAGTAGTAGCAGAAATAACAACCATGTTCCCTTCAGAAAATACCTGTGCTGGTGCTAAAGGGTTCAAGACTGGGTGAACAGGACTAGAAGTCTAAAGGCCAGAGAAACTTGATTCAAATTCTTGCAAGTTTGGTAGAAAATAAGATTGATGATGCAAATAATCCCATGGTCTCTCTACACCAGTAATTTCTTTGAGGATGACCTATTCATATGGAAGAGTGATATCAAGGAAATCCTGAGCAGAAGATGAACTAAGAGTCCAAGTTGAGGCCACATATCCATCCAATTCCTCTTGTGAAAGAGAAACTAGCATGGATTCTACAGAGTCAATGATAGATCTATAAGCAATCTTAGCTGTGGACATAAGAAATGCCATTCCACCCACTTGGACTTCTACTAATGTGGAGGTAGGAGAAGGTAAGGTCCAAGGGTCTGAAAAATAGTGAGTTTGGAAGAAATCTCTCCGAGTAGGAATCCTGGAGGATGAAATAAAATTGATATGAACTGAAGAAGGCAGAAAATCAAAAGTATACATCAAGAATGTATACATTCTGACCCCAAAATTCTCGACAGGTTTCTTGGTATCATTCACCAAGGGAACGGTTGAGTCAGAAGATGCATTTAGATCTACAGGAGAATAATCCAGCTGATCAACTGTGGTAATTATCCCTTCATAATGGAAACATACAATATGAAATAATGAAGATGCAATAACATCCATCTCATAGATCCAGTTTTTCCCGAACAGAAGGTTATAGTCTAAGCTTGCATCAACTATATCGACTTCAATATTAACAGTTTTACCCCCAACAGATATGGGTAAATCTGGAAGAATGCCATGCAACCTATGAGAATGACCATCAAATGCAGTTAGAAGAGTGGCTGAAGGGACAACTAAAGGAGATCTAATAGCCTTCCAACATGCAAGTGACATTACACATGTGGAAGCGCCCTCATTAACAATCATTTGAAAAATATTAAATTTCCAATATGTTGACTTGATATGGAAAGCCATATGGTGAGGAAGTCTCTTTTTAAAAGTAGACATCTCAAATGTGATAATTAGATAATTCTTCGGATCAACAGCATGAAAAATTTTAGGGGCTAATATTTACAGGTGGGCTAATTTTCCTTGATTTTTCCAAAAAAAAGATTCGCCAATTTCCATTTTTTTGTAAAAATGATTTGCCCAAATTTTACAATATAAAAATATTTTACTTTAAAAATAGCCAACATTATATAGATACTATATATAAAATCATTATATTTTTTTATAATTTTACAAACATATTAATAAAATTTTATAGTTCACATATTAGGGACTAGTGAAATTTGCCAATGTTTTAAACTTCAAGATAATTTTACATCCTTAAAATTATCCCTGATCAATAGCCCCAATGGCAGTGATAAATGCACTCCTTTTTGTAGGACATGACTAGAGTACCTCTAACACATACACGACACAAGGACTTTTTGATAGGTATTCTACAATTGAGTAGTTTTTGGCAGCCTTAGCATTAGGATTGATTGTCATACACTTTGTAGACCCTTTCGACATCTGAGGTATAAGCTCAACTGCAAGCCTCTCTATATGGAGTGGCTCAACATTATTTGGAGAACCCTTAGCTTTTGAAGACTCCGCTTTGCCATAATCACAAGATCTCGTAGTGATATATGCGTGAGCACTCATCATATATATGTTTGATGGATTTTCCCCTTACTGGTTGCTCCCGGAGGGAGCCCCAGTATTTGCATTGGCGCCAACAAGTAATTGCTACCCTTGGGGAAAAGGGTTTGTCAGCACAGCCTGGGAACTAGAAAAACCATGTTGAGCTAGCAACCACTGCGCATCTTGAATTTTAGGGCAGAGGTATGTAAGATGGTCTCGAGTGCACAAATTGCATGGAAGCTTAAATTTTTTTTTATTATCATTATTACCCTCTCCAACATGATCGTTGGATTTGTTTGCATTTCCCTTCCCATCCTTGTCCTTTTTATTATTATTTTGTCCCTTCTTCTTCCCATCGGATTGTTGATTTACTTTGGGGTTAGAAGTTTGAAAAAAATTAATTTTCAAGGGTTGAGAAGGAGTTGACACTGAAGGCACAACCTAACCAGAGGGATCAGATTGTATATACAACTGTTGTAATTGATTTAGCAGGCTAGTCGTATTTCTATTGATTGAACCGATAAGCCCGTTAGCATGAGGAAGAGGTTTAGTTTTGGATAAATCTAACTTGGACTGAGAAGCATCTAGAAAATTTTTATTCAGGACTCCAGACTAAGAAGAAATAATTTCTAGCTGTTGAGTCCTAAAAATAGCTTGCTCTTCAGAAAATACCCCTGAAAAGGATACATCGTTTGAGATTTCTAGCTGTAAAGATTTCAAAAACCATTCCAGAAGGAATTCATTCGGTATTTGGGCTTTAATGAGCATCTTCCTTCTTCTCCATTCCTAAATATGATCATAAATGTGAGTTGCTTTGTCTTGCTGAAAATCGGCCAGGAGGTCAGTCCCGACGTCATAACAGACAGGTAACTGAAAATGGTTTAAGAAAATTGTAGCCAACTCTCCTCTAGTTAAGGTTCTTTGAAATAATCTCAACCTAATCGAATCATCAATAAGGGAGTTTTAGGAACACCATAAATGGAAAGTGGTGATATGATCCGCCGGATCCTCACCAGTCTTCCCTTCAAACTTAGAATTTTTAAGGGAAGTTTTGTGGGGACTAGAGGCTAATCCAGACTATATCGAATAGGATCGTTAGTCAATTTCGATAGATCTGGCAAGTTTAACGTTGCCAGAAATGGTAAGTGTGCAGGAGCCTGGGAAGTCCATCCCCCATAGGAAGGATTCCCCACGTTCCGAAAAGAATACTCTGGATTTTTTGAGGCACCATGTTTCCATATGTTTTTCGTAGAAAATTCTAAACTATAGGAAAAACCATGTAACCCAACATTCAGAGAAGGACCCCCTCCCAACATAGGGTTACTATAAACAAGGACATTCCCTCCAACCGAGGTATTGAATGAAGAAGAAACCCCTTGGTAAGGGTTCCAACCATTTGCAAATGGAGAAAAAACATACAAAGCACCCATTGAAGGGAAAGGAACATTCCCTTGCTGACCAAAAAAAAACTGACTCCTAGCTCCTAATGCTATAAAAGTAGGGTTCCATCTCGAAAAAACATTAGAGCCTTGACCCCTGGAAATGGATTGAAACCTTGATTCTGAGAGGTGAAGGTCATGGATCCTAAGGAAGGGTTTGAATGAGGGATATGCCCACCTCCAAAGGGGAACCATTGAAATGAAGTTGATCCACTAGCCATAGAAGGTATGGGTGCAGAAACAATTGAGACAGCAAAAAAGGAGAAAGAAGAAATTCCACTAGAGGGAATTCCAAAATAAAAAGGGCCAGATGAGGAAGCATATGCCTAGGTGTTTCCACTAAAAAATGGAATAGAAGTAGAGCCAGAAATAACAACACTAGAAGTTATTTTCGATATGGTAATAGTTCCTCGTCCTTCAAATAAAAGAGGACTAGGAACACTTGCAATGCTCATAGCTGAAATTGTGTTCCTAGTCGTGGCCATCGAAAGAAAGGGATATGACTGAAAAGGACAAGCCGGTCTCTGAGACTCAAGCCCAATGTACATAAGGATGTCAAGAAAACAAGCAGGAAGAGGAGATGGAAGAGACTTGGGAGGCTGAAGAACTTCCTCTACTTCAACTTCTTCTGCTGGAAACAAGACTCTAGATATGAGTGGAGCACTCCTCTCTAAACTGACACTAACACCAGAACCACCTACAGAAACAACAAGCCCAGACAGATGATCACCCTCCGCTATGTTCGAAACCACTGGGTAAAAATCACCCTCCGAATTACTCCTACACCGTCTTGAAGAAGGCTCGACACTCACAGGAGAAAGCCCACGAATCCTCCTTGATCGATGAGGCGATCGGTTAACCACTTGAAGAGACTAGTTTTAGACTCAAAAAATATAAGAAACTAAGAAATCTAGGAGCAAAGAGAACACTCTAAAAAGTTCCTAAGATACAGTCAATCAAGTAGCCTTTAGGTATTTTTGCTCCGAGTGATGAGGATCGGACACCAAAATACAAGAAAACGATATAAGAGGACCTTCCAAAAATAGTCTGGGGTAGTTACACCCCACGCCTACTAGCGAAGGTAACAGAAGCAGTTACATTGACCTCCTGACAACAAACTTTGCTGGTGCAAGTCTCGAAGCTTCGCAAGGACACCCTCCATAAGTACTGATGAAAGTGATGCAACTTCTGTCTCAGGTACCACAGGTATTCCCCCCCACAGTCACCTGTGTGGTCCCTAGGAGAGGCAAATAAGGGTACCAATCCATATCGAAAGCCGAGCAAAACGGTCTTAGGTCAAGATTTAGCAAATAGTAGAGGGTGTATCTCTCTTTTCTTCCTGCACTCTCCCTTGTGCTTGACTCTCTGGAGGAGAGCTTTCTCAGTCCACTGAACTGAGTTGGATTTTGCTCTTTAATAAAATTTATATTTTTAACAGTTTGAGCGGACTTTGAGAGTTAACTCTCCACTCACCTATTCCAAGGCCCTACACCTTGATAGTTGGTGTATGATTAATGACAATGATACAAAAAATTCTAGTTGATTTTAATTATAGCGCTTGATTTTAAATTGGTTGTTATTTAAGTCAAAGATATACAGAAGTGAAACTAATGGTGTTTGTCAACACAAAATAAATCAATGAAAACCTACTACATGCAAATGCAATATTTTCCTTTCGATGAAAAGAGATCTCTATATGGGTTCTACGAAACTAAATAAGCAAAAATATTTGTTTTTCTTTTCAGCTACTCACACTTCACACACTCCAGAAAACTATGAAAAAGACTAAAATGCTTCAATGCACTTAATGCAAAACTACCAATGACATGCAAATTCTAAGATTGCTAACTTTGAAGAAGCGAAAACAGTCTCTAAAGAGAAATTGTTCAATCACTATTGACCGAAAAGAAAGGCTAGTTACAACCAAAAATCCTATGCATAAAAAATGCCAAAATGTACTTGATGCAAAAGAGAGAAATCGAGAAAAGACTTCCTTCAAAACCAAGCCAAGAACCAAAGACTAAAAACAAACAAAAATGCTTCAAAATATATGAAAAAAACATAAAAATGAAATCAAAGAAAAATAAATGGAAAACAAGAAATGTTTTGTGGGCTTTTCACTTATAATGGAAAGAAAACTATTTTAAGAATACAGGCATAAAACTACCCAAGAACCAGAACCAATAAAATGAGTCTCCAAAGGGTTTCAAATTTCTCAAGCCAACTATGCTACTTTCGTAGTAGGACCCAAATAAGCAAGAAGAAGCAAAAACTCAAACAACTGATTCACAACAGTAGCATACTTTTTCAACGAAAAACTCAAAAAATCAAGAAAGGTCTCTTCAAGATTCGCTACAAGGCTAGTCCAAGAAATCAAGAAAACCAAGGTACTCGAAAAGAGAAAAAACGAAAAGCGAAGCAATGCATAAGGCCAAGAAGAGAAAACAGATAGAGGCTCAATATTCTAAATGGTCAGAACAACCAAGAACTCTAGGAAGAGATCTTGGTGCTACAACCGCAATCGCAATCACACAAAATAGGCAATTTACTAAATGGACAGGTTTTCAAAAGAACAAGAGAGAAATGGATGTGAAACCACAATAAACACAGTCCAGACACCTTAAAGACACCACAGAAGTAGTCAACCATAGACAGAAAAAGTGACAGAGGTTCTAAAACTCAAATTTTCAAATTTTCCCAGGCATACGCGGTTCTTCTATATGCAACGAGCGTGTATACGTGACTGTAACCAAAGAAACTGGTGTATATGCGGGTTATTTTGGAAGATATAGGGGGTATACATGACTGTGTATAGACTAAGTAGCGTATGTAAACAGAAATATGGCAAAAAGAAAAATTCAAGCCTGACCAAGAGACTAGGACTTCTGTTTGATTGGAAAAATACTTACTAGATTGTAAAAAGTGATAAACCTATCAGGGAACCTACAAGATAGATAAAACAACCCAAACTAGGAATTACACAGATGTAATCCCTAGCAAAGTCACTAGTTCTGTTATGGTCAAATTTACCCTAAGGTCTTGGGTTGATAAACCTTCACAGATCATGGGAATTTCATCACAAGAGGACTCAATTAACCAACTTCTATGCTTTAAACTAGAGAATAAGGATTGCAGATGTTACCCATTTATCCTTCAGTTGTAGTAGATCCTATGGTGTTCAAACCCCCTGCAACTCTTCGTGCTCCAGAACCTGGAAACCAGCAAAGAACAAGCACAAAAACCTAGTTGTACAACATATATATTTTCTAGATCTTAGAAAAAAGCATACACAATCTTATATAAATAACAATAAATTAACTATTTAAGATCATTAAACACGTATAAGAGATATATGACATGTAAACTTCAGGAACAAGATGGAACTCATTTTATTGATAATATGTACAACTAAATAAATAGTGGAGAGATCACCTGAAATATGCCATGACCTCAATCATACCATCCTCTAGATCCGTCCAACCCTAGCCTCGTAAAACTTCTTCCAAGAATAGTGAACAATGGATGTCACATAAGATGAAGGTGAACATCTCAAGGAAACAAGGGCTTCCTAAAAATCTGGGAAGTGTGGGTGGCACAGGGGAAGTATCAGACTTGGACAGGGCTATAACAAGGCATAATATCTATAATTCTCTCTCTTGCTCCCTTAGATCATTCCCTTGAGGGGTTTTTATACTCCCTCAAATTAGTTTTTTCAGTTGGGAAATAGTTAGGCCACAGGCTGGGGTAGTTAAGTTACAGGAACAACTGTAAACCCCACCTCCAAAATAGGGAAATTTTATATTTTTTAACATGAAATAGCAAACGTGGGTTCTCTATGTATGGACTCGCGGATATACGCAAAAATTTTTGGGCAGAGTCGCGTATGGATTTTGAAATACTATTTTTTGAAAAATATGACCAAGTCTGAATGGAAGGGCTGCCCAAGGCCAATGCATAAGTCATAAAGTATATAATGGTGATAAATTATTATGGTTTTTAGGCTTCTGTGGTTGTCATTCATTGCAAAATTCTCTAGATTATCCACAGTATCGAAAAACAATGGTCGACATTTTGAATCCCAACGGGGATCCATCTTCAGGACAAGATGAGAATGAAGAGTGAAAGAAGGATGCATAGGTTAAGCTTATAAATAGTTAAAGATGAAAATGACAAGGGCCAATTTTGCAGTGATAAATGATGCTATAAAAATCATATCCAAACATACCAATATTAACACATTGTTTGATAGTGGGTCACAAGAAAACTTAATCTTTGAATACTTGGTCAAGAAACTTAATCTTGAGACCATTACACATCCAAAACCATATCCACTTGGGTGGATTTGTAAGGATGCAAATTTACAAGTTTCAAATAAGTGCATATTGTGGTTTGCAATAACTGCACATTTTGTTGACATAGTTGAATTAGATGTGGTTCCACTTGATATTACAGGTATTGTGTTGGGTAGTCCTTACTTGTATGATAGGAAAGCGATCTTCCATCTCCATGAGAACAAATACCATATATTCAAATATGGTAATGAGTACATTGTTAGAGCACATCGCAAGAAGACAAATATTGCTATGGTAAATTTTGGATAGGTAAAGAGGCTGGTGAATTCAAGTAAGGATTTTGTTCTTCTAATGATTAAGCCTAAAGCTGATGTTAAACATGAATCATTTGAGGATTGTGATCCTAAGTTGAAATTAGATTTATATGATGTAGTTGATGCACATCATGAGATGTTTCAGGAGCCTCCAAAAAGGGAGATTCAACATGAGATTCAGTTACATCAAGATTGTCCTCTTCCAAAAATCAGCATGTATCGCATGTCGATAATGGAGAATGCTGAAATAAAGAGGAAAATCAAGGACATGTTGGACAAGGGACTCATACAGCCAAGAAATTCACCATGCGGTTCACCCATAGTCTTGATTCCGAAGAAAGATGGGACTTGGTGCATGTGTGTAGACTTCATAGCTTCGAACAAGATAATGGTAAAGAATCGATACCCACTCCCAAGGATAGATGATTTCCTTAATTAGCTAAAAGAAGCAAATTTTTTCACTAATTTAGATTTACAAAGTGGATATCATCAAGTAAGAATTGCAGAAAGTGATATATGGAATACTGCATTCAAAACCAAACAAGGACTCTTTGAGTGGTTGGTTATGCCATTTGGTTTTTGTAATGCACCAGAAACTTTCATGCGTGTTATGGATAATGTTTTGCATCCATTTCTTGATGACTTTGTGATTGTGTATTTAGATGATATACTAATTTTCATCAAAACAAGAGAAGAACATCTCTTGCATGTAAAAAGGGTGCTTGATGTTTTGAAGAAAGAGAAATTATTTCTTAAGATGTCAAAGTGTGAGTTCGGAAAGACTTATTTGGTTTTTTTGGGACACATTAAAGGAGGAGGCGAGTTGAGAATTGATCCTTCTAAAGTGGAAGCCATTTTGAATTGGCCCACTCCCAAAACAGTAACCGAGGTAAGAAGTTTCTTAGGCGTAGCTCAGTATTAGAGAAAGTTTATTGCTAGCTTTTTTGCCATTGTAGCTCCTATGTATGCAGTGACAAGTGTCAAGAAAGGCTTCAAATAGGGAGGAAAATAGCAAAAAGCTTTTGAAGCTTTAAAATACAAGATTAGTTCAGCTCCATTCCTTGCATTACCAAATTTGAGGCAACCATTCGAGATAGAAACCGATGTTAGCGATTATGCCATGGCCACAGTACTTTTGCAGCACAATAAGCCTATTTCTTTTCATTCTAAAACATTCAATGGTGTTGTAACTAATTATCCTAAATATGAAAAAGAGTTGTATGTGTTGGTACAAAGATTCAAGAAGTGGAAGCACTACTTGATGGGTAAAGATACGATTATACATACTGATCACCAACCATTACAGTACTTGCAGTCACAAACAAAATTGTAACAATCACGACATTTCAGGTGGATGGGTTTCCTTCAACAGTTTCACTTGGTTATAAGGTACAAGAAAGGTATTTTCAATAAATATTTTGATATGCTTTCAAGGCCGATTATAAGTGCTTCTACTTTAATTTAAAATGATTCTATTGTACATGAGAGTTACGTAGAACAATATTCACATGATGTTGATTTTAAAAATGTGTATGCTAGTTTGAGTGAAGGGAATAAAGTTGAGGAAAATGATTATCACATGCATAAAAATTTGCTATTTCATTTGCGAAAGCTGTGTATACCACAAGGAGAGAGGCTTAGTGTCATGAGAGAGGCTCATTCGTCTCTTATTGTCGAACACTTTGGGGTAATAAAAACAATGGCGCATCTACAGAGGTATTTCTATTGGCCTTGCATGATAGATAGTGTGTCACATTTTATAAGAGGTTGTTCTATGTGTGCAACAAGCAAGCCTAGCAACAAGAATCTTGGGTTATACACTCCACTACCAGTACCATCAAGGCCATGGGAGAGTGTCTCCATGGAATTTATTGGAGGTCTACCTATGTCAAGAAAACAACATGATTATCTTTATGTAGTTTTGGATGGATTCAATAAAATGTCTATACTTATGCCATGTAAGAATACCATAACTGCTGAAAAAAAAGCTGAACTTTATTTTCAACATGTATGGCTTCATTATGGATTGCCAACTTCTATTGTTAGTGACAGGGATTCCAGGTTCATTGGGAATTTTGGGTCCAATATTTGGAATATGATAGAAACAAAGTTGAAAAAGAGTACTTCTTTTCATCTACAAACTGATGGCCAAAATGAGTTGGTGAACAGAACCATTGCGCATCTATTGAGAGGTTATTGCAACAAACATCCCAAGTTGTGGGATGAACAACTGCATTACATTCAACACACTTACAACTAGGCAAATAACTCTTCTACAAATACATCACCTTTTGAAGCATGCTTTGGGTATTTGCTGAAATCACCATTATACTTTATATTTGAGAAGGATGTTGCAATTGATGGGCATAGTGATATTAACAAAGATCGAAATTTCATTGAGAAAATTCATATTATTCATCAACAAGTTCAAGAATAGCTTGAGATGAGTCAAATAAAATACAAGGAAAGGCATGAAAAACATAGAGTTGATCACAATTTGCAAGAAGGAGATGAGGTATGGTTGCACATAAGTAAAGAAAGGATGCAAGGGTAAGGTAAAAATCTCAAGCCCATTCACTATGGTCCATTCAAAATCATAAAGCAAGCTGGTAACAATGCATTTCAACTTGACTTTCCTTCATATATGCAAATGTATTCAGTTGTTAATATTGAAAACTTATGTTTTTATGAGCCACCTTTTATTGATGATCAAGGAAGTGATGTTCAACTACCTTATATTGAATATTTCTCACCATAATTTCTGGATGAGCCCAAGGAGGATACCATTCTTGATAGGAGGACAAGAGCATCTAAGAGGGAAGTTTTTGACTACCTTCAAGTTGGGATCAAAGACAGTAAGCCAAGTAAGAAAAAGTAGATGGAAGTTGGAAAGGTGAGGGAGTTGTAACCTCATCTACTAAACATGTAATCAAAGTCTTTTTGGGTCCAAAAGTTTCAATGGGGAGGTGTGATCAAGATTTCATGAATTTTGCTCCAAATTGAAAATGCTCAAAACTGTACCAAACTTGAGCGACTGGGTATATCTCATCGTTTTGATTCCAGTGTCATGAATGGATTGAAAACCTGATGTCATATGAGGGAGATATCGCATTCTGATCGATTTCCCAAACAAATAAAATTGTGACAGGTTTGACTGAGATGCCCAATCAGCATGCAGAGGTAAAATTAGAAAAAGTGTGAATATTACTGAGAATATTTCATTTTCTAAACCAATGATATTTCGCCAAGTGTTGCACTTTGATTCAATGATTTGGAGTTGTACATTTTATTTCTGAAACTACGGATGGGTGACACATGGCCAACCCTGAGGCTACCACATGTCCCCTGTATGGTTCAGTAAAATTTTGTTGAGGTGCAGGTGGTTTAACCCTGTGAACTCCGGCGCACCTGTAACATCTCCACCAACTCTGCTATCACATGATTCTTACCCTATGAGGGCGTCGTACATATTTAAAGTTTTAAACATTACAATTGTGCGGGGAGGGGGGGGGGGGAGGGGCATTGGGTGGACCATCAGCAGTTCAAACCCGTTGGCGGCTCTGTTATGTTTGTCCACATGACAAATATCAAAACCCGACATATATATTGTATGATCTGACGAATTTTAAAACCGTAACATCTGGCGGCTCCAAAAACATTGTTACTTGTTACATTTAAACCACACTATTTATGCTAATGCTCTGACAGTTATATAACCATCACACTCGGTGAGCATTAACACTCAACCTTATCACATGTATGCCGCAACTTACATAGACAGTTCCGCTCCAATTTTAATATGACCACGGGATTTATGGGGGTCGGCATGTGGCCAACCCCTCCCCTAAATGTAAAACTAAATGTAACGGTTAGTCAACTAGAGGGATGTTTATTGCGCCCTCTAATTCATAGGTTTGGTTAATTTTAACTGCGGACAAGTGCAGTCCTCCATTTTTAGTGGAGGTTTTGTAGGGGACATTGGGAAAAAGCCTAACCGGGTCAATTTTTTACCAATTTGGGTGAAACAAGAGTCTTCCTAGACTAATTTTGGCATTCTAGAGCCATTGGTGTAGAGAAAATAAGCATTGGAGGCTTTTAAACACATGTATTTGCAAAATTTTGATCATAATGAAAGATGGACATTCCATTAGGAGCTAGACCAGTAGATGTAGCTCAGGAGGGGTGAACTTCTTCATCATGCCCGCTGTGTAAATCTTATGTGTGGTTTTATTTCTCTATTATACACTATTGTTCAGTGTTATTTACGCTTATTTACATGCTTAAAATTCACAATTTCATCTATTTTTCATGGTTAAATTCCTCATTCCTTAAGCAAACAAATGGAGACAAATATGTACATGTTTTGGAACTGAAAAGACACTTAGCACAAAAAACTAATACAGTCCTTTCAGATCATTAGCCAAGATATCTTAATGCTTATTTGATAAGATATTTCAATGCTAATGGATAAGGTATTGGAACTTCAGCAAATGCTTAGGTAGCTCGAAGATGAATTGGATGCCATAAGAACGTTGTTATAATAGCTCTCGCAAAGCATGAGAAAAGCAATCAAACCTCTATTTTTGCATTATAATTAGTAAAAGCATTGATCTCTAGGAACACTGGTCGATTGATAAAGAGATTGTTACCAAAACTTTCCACTTGATCAACTGACTTCGAAATTTAGTATGTGCTACGATAAAAATTATTCGATTTTTTTTTTTATAGCTCTGCATGATAATTATTTATTTAGATATTGTTTAAATTTTGCATGAAATTTCATTTTTTATAAAAAAAGACTTGAAAATTTAATAAAGAAATAAAATAGTGTAATAAATCACATTGGAAATAAGCACACAGGAGATAGTACAATAAGAAACATAGTAAATA
This sequence comes from Pinus albicaulis, assembly GCA_034641835.2. NCBI lineage: Eukaryota > Viridiplantae > Streptophyta > Pinopsida > Pinales > Pinaceae > Pinus > Pinus albicaulis. The sequence goes on along the minus strand of CM076580.1, from coordinate 1,075,354,835 downwards.
ATATTAGTAAGTAAAAAGGTAAAACTAGTAATGGTCGATAGTGGCAGGGATTAAGGGGGGTATAAGAGCATTATTCGAAGTGAAAATGATAAAGTGATCCACCAAGAGAGAGAAAAAATATGCCTCTGTAGAATGTATCAACGTTAATGGTTTGGCGAACTATATAAAATATAATATTGGAATATGTTCAAATATACAAGTATGTTTACATGTAAAGTATTTTGTACGTTATGTTGTACTTTCCCATATATCATTTCTTGAAATAAGCATTTGCTTTACAAATTTGTTTGAGTTTTGTATGATAATTCGTGAAGAACCCTTTTTTATTTAAATTAGTTATAATAAAAAGTTAACAAAAATATGTCATTGCGTTACAAAAAACGGAAATAATTTTATTAGGAATATGTCAATGCATTAGAAACAAATGGAAATATGTTTTCTAATATTTTTTTCACTAATTATAGCATTTTAATTTTGATAAATCAATAAAACAATTCAAAAAATCACATCACAAAAAAACTACACAATAGAATAAAAACATAGTAAATTCCTTTGAAATGTAAATCCCAAGTTTCAAAAAGCGTTAAGTGCAACATAAATCATATCACAAAGAAACAAAGATGATTAGACATTATAATCATAACATAGTAAACAAACAAGAATACATGGCATAGGACAATGAACTAGTTACACATTAGAATGAAAGATAGATAAATAATGTTAGTAAATTGCATAGTACAAACATAAATATTCAATGGGAAAAGAAAGAATGGGGAGCAGGGATAGGAGCCATTGTGTGAAATGAAAAAAGAGAAAATGACCTGGTAGAAGGGGGAAAAGTCCTCCTCCACAACTTCGCACAATGTAGCAACATTAACAGTTCCATGAATTATGAAAATTTATCGAACATAGTTAAGTGGAACATACTATATGATATTTTTGTTTTTAAATTTTTGGAAACTGAATATGAAATAACAATGTAACATTGATAACTTTGATTTTGCGGTGTAAATTTCTGACACTTTAAGAAAGGCACAAAAATTGAAATTCCATTTGTTGCCGATGTGGATCGTGTGTTGAAGGAAGAAAATCATAAGTATGGAAGAAATAATTGAAGAAATTGGTGGAGTTTCTAATGGTTTCATTGTGGTGACTGGAGTACCTATTCGGAATGCAGAATTCAAAGGCCTTTACATTTCATAGAAGCTTATTCATACCTCTGCACACTTCTGCTTATGTCATCATATAGAATACAAAGTCATCATTAACTACATGAAATGCCACCAGGATGATTCCATTAATTAACAACAATGTCACTGAAAAATAATTCATTGATTATCTCACATAACCAAGTTGTAATATTTTATGACTAGTTATTAAATTTACAAATTTGATTAATCAATAAAACAATGTAAGAAATCACATTGTAAGAAAGAAGGCACGACATAACATAATGAACCAGCTACACATAATAATCAAAACATAGTAAATAATCTTAGTAAATAGTATAGTACACAACATAGAACTTGAACAAAGAATTTCATTGAAATAAGTTCTTGTAAAAAGTAATCAAATCCCATTTCTCTATTAAAAATTGTTCAACAATGCTCAAATTCTTGAACCAGAAAGTAAAAAATGATGAACTAAGATTGTATGTATGGATATACGATACCATGGAAATGTGCATAGCCCCTAAAGTATTTCCAATAGTAAATTTACATTTCTTTATAATTTGAAATAAAATCCCAATCATTCAATAAAGTGAAAGAGCCACTCGACAGTATTTAAATTCTTCAACCAGAAAGTATAAGGTAATGTTAATATTTCTTGACAATGCAAACAATGAGAACTGTATTGTTAAGATATTTCTCGATAATGTAAACAAATAAATTTGTATTTATATATGTATAATCCCAATTTGATGGTTTATTTTAAATGTGCCATGTGTCTCAAAATTGGACAACAAACTAATAACAACTGATTTGTATGTACAATATTTCTCATAGGAAATGTTTCGTAGTTCAGGTAATACTTTTTCTACTTCCACACCTATCATAACACATTGTATTTTAGTCTTGCCATTTGCATGTATGATACAATTTAACCAATGGAAATAAACAAAGTAACAGTCCTCATTGCGAATGGTACAATAAAGCATATTTTTATTCATAGTTCTAACACATGTAATTGGACTACTGCATTTCACACATATAGTCTCAAATGGATTTTTATATGCACTATTCGTTGTCAAGTGTCCTTGGAAGTGATGTAAAATTGATATATCAAACAAAAGTGTAGCAACATGAAATCAAAATTATTTTTATCCTTTTTTATTTATCTATATCTATATATATACACAAAATAGATACAATATAATAAAGTTTACCGTACATATTCCATTCGTCAAAGAAAGAATTTTTCTTAGATTTTTTACTTTCTTTCATGTTTTCATTGGACATACGAACGTCAATTATGGAGTTTGGAAAACTCCTTCTTGTTTTATAATTATATTTTTTAGCAAGATCATCATAAGAAAAAAATTCAATTGTCTTTTAATTGAAAGACATGTTGAAATAAGTTTGTAATGTACTTTAACCTATTACAAATGCATCATTTGTAAAACAATACATGGAAACAGTATAACAACTGGAAAATAACTTTGTAACAATGAAATATTCAAATAAATCAAATATTATTATTTCCATATCCTCTTCTTCATTTCCATCTTTTATTTATAAAACAATTTCATTGTTGTGTGTGTTATAGAAATTGCAATACCACCGATTGTGCCAACTAGAAATGGATCTTGAGTACAGGACAAATTTGTAATTGCCATATTTAGAAAGTATTTATACTATGCGTAAATAAGACAAAGATTTTCTATAGTGCTATAGTTATTTAGACAAATAGTTTTCTAACTATCACCATTTTCGTATTTATGCTTTGGAATTACTTTGAAATCTCTAATAGAAACACCAACATTTGCAATACGTTTTGGGTCATGTTGGTCAATAAATTGTGTTGGCACAAGCAATGTTATTGTCATTTCAACTTTCTTATTTGTTAAATATGCAAGGAGTATTGATTTTGTCTTATTTTATTTGTCCACAAAATTTTTATATGTAACTAAGATAAAGCCAAGGAATATGCTCCCTATTATATTTTTATTGATATTTCCAATCAATAATGGCATAGAATCAATATTTTTTTCTTACTCATGAGCATTGAATTAAAATTAATTCAACGAAAGAGAAAAAACAAAAAAAAAAAATTGATATACAGTTAACTTTACCTAGACATAACTACCTATTTTCTTTTGTTTCTTCCCTATTTTATGTTCCTTTCATTTTCTCTCTTGCAATATTTGTTTTTGTAATACTGCTCATTTCTATATCTACACCTTTATCCATCTCTACTATGACATCATTTGAATCCAATATATCTTTCTTGTTCACAAATAATCCATTGAAATAATTGCTTAAAAGGAAATTTGAACTGATACTAAGTAAGAAATGACAAGTGAAGATAAAACTAGATAATGCAAAGTCATTTCTAATGTATATTCCAATATCAGGTTCATAGTTACCAGATAGAATCTAATTTCTATGCATATAAGTAGAATTCTAAATAGATTTTACTTTCAATAGATATAATTTTTTTATAGAAATGTTCAAAGTACTTTTTTCCTTGTAATTTTTTTCTTGGATCAAAATCTCTAAGTGTTATATTTTTCCTAAAAATTGAAAAAACCTTTTTTTTAGTAGTACGTAAAAAATATAGAAAAAAAAACATTGTCCTATATAATGTAAAAAAAAATCAAATGACAATAAATAGAACAAAAACATACCTCGTAGAAAAGTTATAATTGTCTTTAATGGTATATGCTCTTATTTTGTTCATATTCATTGCTTCGACGATATGATTTATATTAAATATATATAAATAATAAAAATAATAGGTTCTATTTTCATATCAGGAAAGTACTTCAGATGTAAGAGATATATAACAATAATGTATCTTATATAAACTTGATTAGTACTATCACATTATCTAGTTTTTGAAATTCATACCTCATTGCTACAAGACCGTAACATATATTGTATAAATGTTCTAAGTACTCAAAGATAGCAGAAACAATGCATTGTTTACATGAAAAAAATGATACACATTTTTCACCTTCATTCAAAATGAGCTAGCAGATATTATCCCTCACGCCATGCAACTACCAGAACAACATTGTATACCCTAGAAATAAATATATTTGTAACCAGCTCCCCCAAACAGTTATGAAACATGCATTCATAATGTGTATGCTAAAAAAATTTCATGATGAACACCTAGTGAATGCTCCTACGAAGAACATAACCAAAAATTGGTGGTTACAATTGTCACTCTACCTTATAAATATTCAACACATGTATTATATACTAAGTAAATATATGTCTCATTTGGAAAATGTAAACTTAGAAATAAGTCTTTCAGAAACTAGATTTTTTTTTTTTTTGGAATTTACAGAAGAATAGAAATATTTAGCATCTTTCTAAAACTATAGTTAATTCGTGGACATAAATAATCGATAGTCAAAAAAATGTAATGTGGGGATAGAAAAAATTATAGTAAAAAAAATCAATAGTCAACAGGATTTGACCGCGAGGCGAGTTCTATAATTACTAGAGAGGCATGGACTAATAATAATAATAATAACTAAAAAAATACAAAAAATAATGAACAACCAACATATCTCAACCATGAAGCAACTGCTACTAATAAAAATTTATCATTAAAAAGATTAAATTGCTCATAAATTTAAAGTTAAATTTTATTTTTTCATAGTGAATGCTTCATTGTAGAGAGAAAAAAAGACGACTCTTCCAAACTATTATTGTCATATATGATAGTGTTATAAGTGATGCTATGTGATTTGATTAGCATAGCCTTTGCTTTTTCTGTGTCATACCCATACCAAAGAGGAAGTCCTTGAAGATTTTTTGATAATTATTAATGTCTTAGGAATTTGTTTCCATAAGAACAATATCATCAGCATAAAGAAGGAAAAGGATGATGAAAGTTCTGCACAATGAAATCTCTACACAAGAAAATCTTTTCACAATGAAAGCTTCGCACAAGGAAAGTTCTAGACAATTAAATAGGTTTCTATAATTATGGTTATGTTGGTTATTAGGAAAAGTTGTAATATCATTAGTTCAAATTACATGTTAAAACTGATTGAAAATATTGTGGTTATTATTGAAGAAGTTATATTGTGAAAAATTCTTAAAGATTATATGGAGCCTTAATATTTGTTTAAAGTCTCTAGAAACCAAGAAAAAATAGATCTGTATGGAAAAATAATAGCTACCAATGTTACATTTTTATTTCGTTTAATTATGATAGTTTTGTGATATGTAGAGGAACAAGAAAGGTTGCGAGCTGACTAAGCTAGAAAGACTATGCGACAAAAAATTGGGAACATATATGCGAAAGTAGCTTTGAAATATTAATTTAGTATGAAATATGGGAAAAAAAACACAAAGAAGACCAAAAGTATCTATCTGTTTTAACTAGCTCAAAGAAGAAAATTAATATAGCCAAGATTAGAACGAACTCTCATGAGCTCCATAGTGAAATAGGTTGTTGGACATTTCCTAAAACACCATGGATGGAAAGGAACTGCCATCTCTCTGAGAATATGAACATCGAGGATGAAAAACACTTCCTCTTAGAGTTCCCCGTGTACATGTAGAAAATTTATTAACATAAAAACAGATTACAGAAAACATAGAAATGAAACTAAACAAAACATTGGCAGAAAAGGTAGAAGCCTCATGGCTTCTTCATGTATTCTCTCTTATTAAAATAATTTAACTTATAATTTAAATAGATGAGAGAATATAGTCTGTGCTATCTTGAAATCTTTTGGTTGAGATAATTTCTCACCCAAAACCCACCAAGTTAGGATTTCCTAAACAAACTCCAATATTTGAGGAACAACCCAAGAGTTAGGCACATATTCCTAACTAGGAATATTTAATTAATTAATTTATTATTTTGGATTTATTATTTCTATTTTAGAGAGGCTAACATTCCCCCCTTCAATGAAAAATCCAAAATAAGAACAAGGAACCATCTTCCAAGTTCTCATGTTGATCCTCAAAAAAAAATTCTTGAAAAACCGCCAAAGCTGGATGCTGAAAAAATGCAATCTGAAGAGACCATGAGTCAGCTGTATGTCTGATTCATGTCTGAATTTCGCTTGACAAATCCATGAAGTGCCAAGTTGCAAAAGGATCCATCTGTCCTTTGCATGAAATCAACATCATTTTTCCACTGACAAAATTTGTTCAAAGCCCACTGGCTGATGATGTCAAAAACAACTCACTGTTGCTTTTGCTGTGCTGAAAAATGTTCATTGCTTCTTTGTTTTCGACTGCCCAATGGAAATTTTTTTTGATGCCCACTGGAAAATTTGTTGGTACCCACTAGATGTTGAAGATGCCCACTGGCTGCTTTTGCTGGTTTTGTCAAGACTTTCAGTCTGACAACCACTATCAATATCATTGACATTTTCCCCCCTTTGTCAGCTGAAAGGAGAGACACTTCACTTGGAAAGTATTCCTGAACTCCCCCCCTTCAGGTGTAGGAGTTTTACACTGTTGTACTCCCCCATTCAAATGCATGAGAGTACCATCATATTTTCACTGTTGGCTGCACTATGTGTGATCGTATGTGGTTGTAGAACTGAAGCAATCTTTTAACTGTGGATGACCATTCCCAAGGGTCGATCCATTCATATTGTATCTTCAATCTGGCCGATTTGTGATGATTGCGACATTTTTCTGAGGAATGATTGGACTTGCCACAATGGCTATAGGGATGGAGATCAAAACACTGATCTTCCATATGACCTGTTCTCTGAAAATGAGAAAATTTTAGTTTGACTTCAACTTCAGGTTGTGTGGAATTCTTTTTTTCTGCAACTTTGGGTTGCGTGCATTGCTGGTTGTCTGCAACTATCTTTGAATGTGTTGAGGGGATCTATTCAAGAAATCCCGCATTGAAGAAATGAATGGGCTTGGAATAATCGAGAATATGTAAGTTGGCGTCATCTTGGACATATCCTAAGCCTCGTCGATTCTTGTTATTGTGAATTTCTTCCCAGGGCTTGATGATGGGCTTGGAAGAAATTTGAACTGGAACAACTTCGACACTTGAAGTTGTTGGATGAATGACTTATCATCTGGATGGTTCAAAGACTTGAAAGTATCACTCTTTTCTTGCAATTCAATCCTTTGAAGTTGTGACTCAAGTTGAATAAATTCAATGGTGTCATGTGTTTGTTGTAGATGCCCTGAAAGATCAGCAGGAGTGTCTTTGCTGACGTGCACCATGTCTTCATCACTGGAGATGATCAAACTATGAAGAATGTTTAACGACTGAATATGTCGTGCCATCTAAACTTGCACTCTTGAAATCAGGCTCTCTTGTTGTAGATGTCGTTCTTTGAACTATTTCACTTGAATGACAGGCTCTCTTGAATGTGGCACGCTCACTTGATTTGTTGCTTACTGCGCTTTCTTGAAACACTTGCTAGAATTGTAGAATTTTCTCACTTAAAATTTGGAATTCACGCTCGCTTGGTGATGATCGCATTTGTTTAAGCACTCACTTGACTTACTTGATGACTTCATGCTCACTTGAATGAATAGCCACGCTCGCTTGATGTCGATCTCAACTTGCTTGATTGTTTTAACTTGTTTGGTTGCTTTGATGGTTGCTGCAATAAACTTCACTCTGGCTCACTTGAAGGTTTGAAATTTGTACTAACTTGAGGAAAATTGCTTGAATGAATAATCACCCTTGCTTGCAGTAGATGTAAACTTGTTGCTTGTTTGATTTAAAAACTCACTTGATTTTGTGTAAAGGAAGGGTGTCGAACACTGTCGAAAATTCACCCAAGAAAGCTTACAATGACTTCACTTGTTCTTTTAAAAAAATCATTAACAACGAATTTTTATTGATTCACTTAAATCAATGAATTTGATTACAAGTTATTTAAATGGATTTGCAAGAACGTTGATGAAGACTTTGCTGTGAAAAGCATTAACTTGACTAAGTGAATTTGTTGTTTGATGTAGAATGCTGATGTAGAAAATCTTCGATTATGTGTTGTAGTTGTGCAGATGCATGTTTTGATCTTGCAACTATTTCGTTTTATGTGTTGTGCTTGCTGATGTATGCAATATTAAATGAAATCATTGATGTGTTGCAACTAGACACAAATAAAAAATAACAACATGAAGCCATAAAAAACATGCGCCATCAATCACACATGGTGTACCTAAGATCCCCTTATTCAATTTCGGGCAGATCTAGGACACATCAACACCAAAAAATGATATCTTTATTAAGTATTGAGTACATCATCTAAAGTAATGATAATGCCAAGCTGGCAACCCTTTGAAACAACTCGCCTTCAAAATCTGAATGGATAGTGACACGATTTCTCTCAAAGTAAAACAATACTTTGAATTAAACCCTTATCACTCCAAATACAAATGGAATTTCATTTAAAAAAACTCTCACTTCTTCTCTCAATATTACACTTTATCACTCCATACGTCCCATTAAATTATTAAAATAATTTAATGTACTTCACTTAAAAAATTCCTTTTAAATTTTACACTTTATCATTCCCAAACCACTTAGGTCCTTATCACTCCAACAAAATGCTTTATGCTCACATTAGAAAACACTTTTCAAAACTTAAATTTCCTCACATTTCAAATTTTCTAAGATATTAAATGCACTTTTTCACTCTCTCCCACTAAAATTTTCATTCCACATTATGTGCCATTGTCTTTTCATTTATTTAGAAGGATAAATTTTTAATTAATCACATGATGTGAAAGCAAAATGAAGAAAATAGACTAACACCTATTTTATGCACTTGTGAAAAAAACCATTTATGATTTTGTGTGAAATTTCATTTTAATTTGTTACCTTGAATTCCTCCACGTCGGTACTTTCTTTTTTAACCACAGGGCTTCTTCGTCCAAACACTCCATGAGTTTTTAAAGAAATTATTTGGAGAAGTGGCTCAACGCATCAAAGCTGGTTCAACGATGCATTCAGGAAGCTACAAAAATCTGGCACGATATTATATTTTACACAGTTCTTTTCCACGCATATTCAACACTTTCACGTTGGTTCAATTTTTTTTCAAGTGCTTCCCTCCTCAGTTGACGAATGAAAGGGCCATAGGGGATTAGAAATTCTCACAACACTTGTACCAAGTTATGAACGCCAACATTGGAGAAATTGATTCCCATTCACCTCGGTATTGAAAGTTGACTGGGGCAACCTTAAATTGTGACTGCGGAAACCTTCTACGATCTGGTGATGATATTTGGAATCGCCATAATCTAGATTCGAGGGTTTTTTGGTATCAGTCAAATGGCGTGGCTGTCGCTCTCAAGATGGATAATCCATTCTGCCCGCTCTTGTAGCTCGGATCACTTCCTACACGGATCTCGTCCTGCATGTTTTTTTTTCGTCTCTTTTTGGCTAAAATATATATACGTTTTGTGGGAACAATCGAGTCTCAGATGGACTTGATCTGAGATCTGCACCTGCTTAAACACAGGCTCTCACTTTTTTCAGATCTTACAAAGGTGCGTTTAGGACAAAATCATTCATTGGTCAATTCCATACTCCATCGAATTACTGAGATCTTCATCCACTAATGTGTGGAGAGTGGCTGCAAACCATCACACTAATGCAAGCTGGACAATGTTGGAAAATGCAACGATTCGGCTCTTGCACCAGGGAGCTCCACATCCTCTTCGGCTCTGCAAGAGAATCAGGTACAACGTGGCTCTTGCACCAGGGAGCTCCACCAATTTAATTATATTCAAGATCAAAAGCTTTAATATTTCTTGCGTCCATCATCATCTCATCGATTCCATTTGAAAGCCTTACCCAGGTTAAAACACATTCAAATTATGAACAGGGGAGCATGGATCAACTACGCCTAACTTAATGGAAAATGCACATATTGCAATGGTTCTTTATGTTGTTTAATTTTAACAATTGAAACAAATCCCAATCCTTCTCTGTATATGTGTCCATCGAACTCGTCTTTCCGCTTAACATTATGGATCGACCTTACTAATGTCGATTCCACCAACCAGAGTCCCAAAACTTGGCATCGATTTATACAATCGAATTTCTATTCTCCATTATGAATTTGATACAGAATTTGATACAACAAAACAAATGTATGATTTGATGGCATGGATTAATTTAGCAAGTCGGATTATATCAATTGGAAACAAAATTCACTCTCAATTCAATCCAAAGTCGAGAATTACCTTTCACACTAGCTTCGATATGTATTTAATTCGTTTGTCTTCAATTCTCATAGGCCCGCAACATTCCTTGCCAAACTAATTCAAGCCGGTAGCATTCAACCTCAGCAAAATACGAGCAAGAACGTTCACAGTTCACAAGCCATACAAGCCATACAGTACACAACAATCTACAGAGCTTCCTTATGAGCTGAATCAAATTCAGTTTCTTCTCCATGCGTTACGTCTTTGCAGTGAGCGCTCCTTCAGCTGGTTTCCATCCAAATCCATTATGTCTGCGCTATGCATATCCTCCCATCAATCCATTCTCTCCACACGATTTTTCACATACACCCAAAATCTCACCGCAACTCTGATACCATATATAGAAAATGTATTAACATAAAAACAGATTACAAAAAACAAAGAAATGAAACTAGACAAAACATTGGCAGAAAAGGCAGAAGCCTCATGGCTTCTTCATGTATTCTCTCTTATTAAAAGAATTTAATTTACAATTTAAATAGACGAGAGAAGATAGTCTGTGCTATCTTGGACTCTTTTGGTTGAGATAATTTCTCACCAGAAACCCACCAAGATAGGAGTTCCTAAACAAACTCCAATATTTGAGGAACAACCCAAGAGTTAGGCACATATTCCTAACTAGGAATATTTAATTAATTAATTAATTTTTTTGGATTTATTATTGTTATTTTAGAGAGGCTAACAGTACAACCACATTAGAGCTCAATTTCATAACCTTTGTTGCAATATTTACCTTCCTAGCCTTTTAAGATGTCAAAATTATAGTGAGCTCGGGAGGCTTCTCTCCAAGATTTTCGAGCATAGGAATAAAATCTTAAATCAAAATAAATAACTCTTTTCTTTAGGTCCGATAACCAAAGATTGGTCTCAGTGGACGTTAACCATCATCATCATCATCATCATCATCATCATAATAGATATAGTTAGAGACAATGATACATAATGATACACAATATTAAGTTTTCTAAGATGTGTTCTTATGTTTGATTTATTAAAATAAATCTTAAATATATATTTAATAACAAGAATAATATATATAGTTAGAGACAGTGATACACAATGATAACTATACTAAGAGTTTCACTTTTTATTTATTTATTCTAATTTGATTATTACTACCACATTATATAGCTCCATTTTGTGTTTGCTATATCTTTTATGTACTATGTAGCATGTAATGTGGTATATAGAAAGGCACAGGAAAATGTATGTACACATACGAAACATTACAGAACAATGTTTTGGTTCCCTACCCCACACAAGTGTTCTTCCACACGAAAAACTTATTTCAATTAATATTTCTTAAAATTGTGAATAAAAGTGTGACCATTGTTCCATTTCTGATAAGCAATAGTGAATGTATAATTTTCAATAGCCTTGTGTCAACATTTCCTGAACAATTTTCCACGACTACTTCCTGGCTTGAAATTCTTTACAATCCACAACTTTCCTCGTTTTGATCAAATATACTACTAATATTAATTAATTACACATATTCATATTAATTATCTTTTCATAACACTAAAAAGAGTCTTTCGACTCCAGAAATTGCTCTGTCTACTACGAATCTATGATATCCAACTTCTTTTCATTTATCAAACAAAAGAGGAAATTGTATTAAGGATCCACATAATCTTTAAGTACTCCACGCAATGTTCCACAGCTTCACATAATGTCAAACTATTGCACTTCCCACACACCCTTTCTCCATATAGCGAATTAATAGTAGTTTGCCCTCCGCCACACACATATTTATCGCTTATGTAAGGGACCTACAATCCCGTATATCCTCACATCTTTGGACTCTTTAAGAAATACACACAATGCGTCAACATTAGTTATTCCTCACACACACACAATAATATCAGAAATTTAATATAAGTGATAATATCATATTAGATTTAAAGTTAAATTTGATTTGGTCATAGTCAAAGTTTCAATGTGTGAAGCTTTCACTACACATAGGAATCTTACTCTGCACAATGAAATCCCTACATAAGACATATTCTCACAATGAAACATTGATCATTGCAACTTTGGTTTCCATTCATGCATCCATTAAATGATTTTCATCACAAAAATAATTTGTAAAATTTCATTCCACAATGAAAGATTCCATTGTAATCTCCACACCTTTGCACAACAAAAATCTGCACAAAGAAATATTAATCTCCATAACTTTGAACTCCCTATATGCATTCATAATTAATTGTGGAGTGCCAAGGGAAATACATGTTTTAATTATGTGCAGTATATAAGAATAATGAACATTTTCTCTTTGTTGAATGCGAAAGTGAAGTTGAAACTTTTACTGTACGTAGCACTTCTCTGCCTTCGATTATATCCTGACAAAGCTAATGTTATCACCTTCACACTCTACACATGTGGCCACCCAAAAATATTTCTTATAATTATAACGAAACACCAAGACTTTTTTATACATCATACGGAATGTGGAGGTGTGGATTCATACATTGTGTGGATTTATACATTTTATTGAACATAGTTAATAGCTAAAAGGAGATTGTTATAGGTCAATTTTGGCATCATCCCTAAGACCAGTATGAACAGGGCCTATCATCCCCTAATTCAATACAAAAAATGTCTATCATCCCATAATCCAGTTACTACATGCCATAGAGAAGTCATTCCACTGATGGATTTAATTCATGAGAATTTCAATCTTTGAAGTATAGTTAAAATGGGTGACCATAGTTTTTCCCTTAGCATGAGGAGTATCATAAGATGGAATATTTTGATCTCCAAATGGTGGGAGTCCAGTCGAGATTGAACTGGATCAAGTGACCCATTGTCCCATCAATGTTCCTCTGAATGGGCATAATGCATTTCAAAGCACTTACCCCCATGCAAGGTTGCTATGCAGAGCACTTCCCGACACTTAATGGTGCATTGGTCTCTTGGGAGAAAAATCATCATTGTTCCGGGAATCTCCACATGTCTAGTGCCTAATAGAAGTACTCTGCAAAGCATTTTCTTGCATTCAGAGGTGATCTACAACAAATTGTGTACCTTTAAGGGGTATGTTTCCCCTTAGCCATCCAAATTCTATTGTAATTTATATTTTTCATTTAGTTTCAACCTATTGGTTGCTGTATTTTTAGATGCCCGTTTGACCTTAAGGAGTAGTAAAAATTGACAATTCTTCCTCCTTTGGATAGTTGTTTGTTAAGTGTTTCATTAGCTATTTTATTTATCATTGTTAAATTAAAAACAAAGTTATAAATTTTTCATTAGATCAATTCACTATTTTCAAAAGGAAAATTTTCATTTTAGTCTTCATTTTCTAAGAGAAAATTTTTGTTTAAGTCCTCATTTCTCAAAAACGAAAACAATGTTTGATTGATTTGTGCATTTAGTTTCTTTTTAATCATTCACATTAAAGGAAATTGAAAATAAAACAACTAAGGTTAGAGATTTAGAGATTTTCAGTGTTGCATAGGAATAGATTAGGGAAATATGCATTTAGTTTGTGCTCTTTCATATATGCTCAAAAAAAATATTCCTCTATCCCTTTAGTAGCTAAGGTTTTCATTGAAAAACTGAATTGAAAAGATTTCTAGTCATTTAGTTTGCATTTTAGGAATTTCACATTACATCTCGCAGTGAACCTAAAAGATAAATTGTTAAGAAATATCAACATAAAATTCACCTCAATCAACCCAATAAATCATTGTAACATTAACAATAACACTTAGAAGGTCTAGGCTAGAGACGTGTTCTGACGTCGTTAAGCATAGTAGTTGTCGCTAACTTGTTTGCGATACATTTCGAGTTTGAAATTGCACTCCACATACGTAAGTATATCAGAGCTCTTCCACGTACCTTCGGGTATATAGGGAGGTGTTCTAGTATGAGAAGTATAAGGGGGTGCTCTCACTCTGTGGTTTCACATTAGACAGCGCTAACACAGATTTGGGCCTCCACATACCTTCGAGTATATTTGGGAGGACAACTTTAGGTTGCTTACCATCCATAGGTAACCGATTTGGCTGCCCTGTAACTTGTGATACACTGAACACAACATTCGAGGAGATTTCGTGCCTGTACTTCTTGGTTCGCCATGAGGTATTCTGTAGTTCATAATTACCTGCTTATCCTTTTGACTAGTATCACCCCATTATTTGTTTTTCTTTTTTTTTTGTAATAAAATCAATCATTCATCATGGAATAAGAACAACCCTTTCCCCATCGTTCACATAGAATAGCGCTTAAACCACCTTTACCACTGGATGCCATTTCTGGTTGGTGAAGCAAACCCCGTTCTACCGAATCTAGTATCATCAGTACCTCGATTACATAATCTTCATCACATCTACTAGAGTCATATCATGTCATTTCTACACATACTATTTTATCTACTATCATCAAAACAGAGTCCTCATTTCTACCTGTGGACACTGAAGTTCCAATCAGTGAGACCATACATCTAGAACCTGGAGTTTTTCAACTGGAAGTTGATCCGGATCCCATTGTTATTTTACCAGAACATATAGATCCCGAATTCAAACGAAAAGTATTTGTTCCTCTATTAGTCCCTCCTCAGTTATCCATAGCCATTGAGTCTTCCCTTTTATCGCATAGTCAACCACCTGAAATATATCTCGGGCATGAAAACGAAATTCTTCCACTTGGTTTGATTTTTATTGAAGAAGAACCTCAATAAGAAGAAAAACCCTCAACTCCAACTCATTTTGGGTCGGGGATGTATCTTTACGAGTCTTTTCCTCGATTAAGTTACACTGATTTTGTTGATCCTGCTTCAACTCAAGTTCCCATAGATCCTATATGGTATTTTCTAGGTCATTTGACCATGGCTGAGACAACATCCTGGGTTGTACCATATATTACAATTGCAATAACATCTACTATTTCTACTCCTTTTATGTTTACCATGTCACCTGAGTCACATATTTATGGTGGTTTATCCGTCCCACAAGGTTACCAGCCTTTATCTGTAACCTACTTTGGTGCCTCTTCAAGTCCATGGACTTCACCCATGTCAACATCTGGAATTTTATTTGGTTCATCTCTAATGAGTACTGAATGGCTTGATATTTTATTCACATATTTAGTTCAACATCAAGTTGGTCCTGTCATTTATTCTCCTTGGTAGCTAGTGATTACACATAAACTACCCTCTGATATTCCTAAATTCAATGGAAACCCTGGAGAAGACCCATCAACACATGTTATGGCATATCATTTGTGGTGATCATCAAACTCCTTAAATTATGACTCCATTAGACTACGTATTTTCCAGCGCATGCTCACTAGTCGAGCTGCACCATGAGGATAGTTCTTTTACTGTGTCAACTTTGTTAAAAAATGAATCAGGTGATGAGGATAGTTCTTTTACTGTGTCAACCTCATTAAAAAGTGAATCAAGTGATGAGGATAGTTCTTTTACTGTGTCAACCTCATTAAAAAATTAATCAGGTGTTGAGAATAGTTCATTTTCTTATGTCAAGCTCATTAAATGAAACAAGGATCCATGAGCATAGTTCTTTTCCTGTGTCAAGCTCGTCAAAAAATGAAAAAAATCCTCTCCTAATTAATTCGAGTCTTTCATCTGATGTCGTAAATGAACCTTCATTCCATCCAACTATTAGTAACCAGTAGTCTACTTAGGTGAACGAAATGAAGCTAGGGGGGCATGTTCCATTGTAGGTTAGGCTGGGGGGCATTGAAACTTATTTCAAGCACATTTTTCTCTATTTCAAGCTTGTGTAAAAATGAAACTACTTTCAACCAAAGTTTCCTTTGTTTCAAGCTTGTGTAAAAATAAGACAAACCCATTTCAACCACCGTGTTTTATGTTTCTAGCTTGTGTAAAAATGAAACTATTCTCAATCATAATTTTTTCCTATGTTTCAAGCTTGTATAAAAATGAAACCTAGATCGATTCCATTTCGATTATTATTTTCAAGAATCGTTAAACTCATAAAAATCCTGAGCTTCTTTTGCTATTCTTTTAATTCTCGTAAAAACATGAAATTCCAAGTTCTTTCCGTATTTTCCTTGTAAATTAAATTGAAAGTCAGTGATATGAGTACATTTTTATCACTTTTTCGGACTTGTTAAAACTTACAAAAAAAATGAAACCACAAAGCACAGTTCTTTTTTTTTCGAGCTTTGTTAAACATGAAAAGGAAATTTAAAGCACACTTTTATCTCTTTTTCGAGCTTTGTTAAATGTAGAAAAGGAACCCCTTAGAGTCTTATTTTAGCTCTTTTCAGACTCTGTTAATGTGAAAATATTGTTGAGCACTTATCTTTTTGAGCTCTTAAAAGAAAATGAAACGACATCTATTGATTATAATTTTAACCCTTTTCCGAGCTGAAATAGATTATTTACGAAAAAGGAACACCATAGTCGAACATGGCTAAGAGGTTTTCTCGGGTATCATTTTACACTTTTTCGGACTTGAGAAACAAATTTACAAAAAAGGACTCATGGAATTTTATTTCCATGCCTTTTTCAAACTCTCTAAACATGAAAAAGGACCGAGTTTTCAATGTCATTAGACTCGTTAAAACATTAAATTGCGACGGACTTGTCCGATCATGACAAGATCGAGTTTCACTATCACTACACTCGTTAAATCATCAAATAGCGATGGATTCACCCCAAGGCTTGAATTACATATCAAGCATATGTTACCTTCCTCAAGATTGTTAAAAAATAAGGAGGTACTGGTCAACAATGACTGGGGAAAATTTGGGAAAAAGAACAAAACACTTTATGGTAGCAGGTCACTCTTAAACATGAAACTTTCACTTCATCTCCATGAATTTGGGTTGGGTAATATTCTTGATGGTGTTTCATACCTATGGTCTATCATACCATCCATCACTTCGGCTTTGGGTCAATTTTACCAATCCATTCAGTGCCACTGATATGTTCAAGAGAAGTCATCCAATAATTCCTCATCTTCTTTAATACTCATAAACCTTCATTTTCATGACCGCCATCCCTGAACATTGCTTCATCAAGTCACATTTTTTCTCCAAATTCATTACTCCCATTTCATGTTGTATCTACGACAAGTCACTTCCTCTCAACATCAGCTTATCATCCAGTAAGTTGACTTAGAAACATCTTTCCAGTGCCTTGAAGCTTGCTTACATCAATGACAGGTTTATCGCTTCCAGCAACAGGTTGACATCACAGGCCTTAGACCAAGAGATTTTGTTTGGTGTTTGAAATAAAATCATATATTCATGCCTTGAAAATCGTACTTCATTACCTTGAGAAGGATTAACATCAACGATGGTTTCTCTCACATCTATTAATGGCTTATATCATTGGCTGGTAATCAGACAATGTCTTTCCATGTATGAATTCAGATCACATATTCGCATGGTTAGACTTATACTTGAACGATCGAGTAAACGACATAGTAGACCTCGGATCTACTTTCATCCATCTGGGTTGCGATTTCAATAATTGTACCACAACATCCGTACGATGGATTTAAATATAAATGGTCATCCTATCATGAGCCTATATCTATAGGCATGTCTATATCTGTAGACGACATTTAGATTTATGTACATGTTATGATAGTTTATGTGTTGAGCATGGGTAAGCCTCCCTCAAAAATTCATGTCCAAGATGTGAAATATATCATGATGTAATGTATTTCAAATTGATGCAGGTCACCGTCTGCTTTAGATCCTACTCACCACATCGTAAAGAAACTCATCCAAATATTATCATTATTTTGACTTCATGGTTTAGGGGGAAGTTGTTACAGGTCAATTTGGGTATCATCCCTAAGACTAGTATGAACATAGTCTATCATCCCCTAATTCAATACAAACAAGGTCTATCATCCCCTGATTCAGTTTCTACATGCCGTAGAGAAGTCATTCCACTGATGGCTTTAATTTGTGACAGTTTTAATGTTTAAAGTATAGTTAAAATGACCCATTGACTCATCAAACCTCCTATGAATGGGCCTAAGTGCATTGAAAAGCACTTACCCCCATGCAAGGGTGCTCTGCAAAGCACTTCTCGACAATTAGGGGTGCATTGGTTTCTTGGGAGCGAAATCATCATTTTTTCGGGAATCTCCACATATCCAATGCCTTATAAAATAGCTCACAGGTGTCATACTTTGAATACATGTTTCCATCCATGACCATTGAACCTAGAAACATGTAGCAACTATTATTAGAAAGCCATTCAACATAATTTATTAAGAAACTATCTACAATTTCCTTATAAATTGAGCACTCATCTAAGTGCAAGGGGTGAAGAAATTTGTGTAATGTTATGCTATTGAATTCTCAATTCTTGGAGAGCTAAAGTATCATTATGTTTTTGAGATGATTCTTGGTGTGATGATGACAGAATGAAGTTGGAGCAGGTTGACGATGAACTAATCCACTGGTTTTAAGCTACTCCTCCTATTATTTCAATAAATATATATGTTCTTTATCTCATATATTCACTTATATCTTTTGATTGTATTCTCAAATGTGTATGTATTGTCAAATTTAATTGGTTCAATTTGGTTAAGTTAGATATAATGTATATCTATATGTCATTTTTTGTCCTTTGTATTTGATTGCAGGTATTGATCAAGCAGGTTTCAACTAGATCAAGAGTGATGGGAACGACAATGGAAGAGGAACGAGAGCAAAGGATCACGAGTAGGTATTTATCCATTCTATATTTTTGTCTATTTTAGAGAAAAGAATATTTACCTTTCTTTTGTTGTTATGAGTGAAGGAACACTACACTCAGGGAAGACTATTTTATCCATAGATTATAATTCTTCATAACAAAATGGGTGACCATAGGTTTCCCCCCATCATGAGGGGTATAATAAGATGGAATATATTGATCTCCAAATGGTGGGAGTCCAGTTGAGATTGAATTGGATCAAGTGACCCATTGACCCATAAACGCTCCTCTAAATGGGCCTAAGTGCATTGCAATGCACTTACCCCCATGCAAGGGTGCTCTGCAAAGCACTTCCCGACACTTAAGGGTGCGTTGGTCTCCTCGGAGCGAAATAATCATTGTTCCGAGAATCTCCACATGTCCAGTGCCTTCTAGAAGAGCTCATAGGTGTCATACTTTGAATACATGTGTTCATCCATCACCATTGAACCTAGAAACATGTCTCATATATTATTAGAAAGCCATTAAATATAATTTATTGAGAAACTACCTACAGTTTCCCTATAAATTTAGCACTCATCTAAATGAAAAGGGAGGAAGAAATTTATGTAGTGTTATGTTGTTGGATCCTCAATTCTTGGAGAGGTGAAGTACTATTATGCTGCTGAGATGATGCTTGGTTTGATGAGGATGGAATGAAGTTGGAGAAAGTTGACGATGAACCGATCCACTAGTTGTAATCTAATCCTCGTTTTATTTCAATAAAGGTATTTGTTATTTCTCTCATATATGTACCTATATCTTCGAAATGTATTCTCAAATGTGTATGTATTCTCAAATTTATTTTTTTCAATTTGGTTATGGTAGATAGAATGCATATATGTATGCCATTTGTTGTATTCTGTATTTGACTGTAGCTATTGATAAAGCAGGTTTTATCTAGATCAAGAGTGGTGTGAATGAAAATAGAAGAGGAATGAAAGAGAAGGATCACAAGTAGGTCTTTATCCCTTCTATATTTTGTTTATTTTAGAGAAAAGAATATTTTCCTTTCTTCTGTTGTCTTGAGTGAAGGAACACCACACTTAGGGAAGACTAGTTTATCTGTAGATTAGAATTCCTTATAACAGAGACGTCATTTGATATTATATGCTAAGGTTGCAATGCAAAAGTGCAGTTAATGTTTTCTATGTGCGGAGTGTGGAAGTGGAGTAAAATTTTATTATCTCTGCACATAACTCTTCTTGGCACCTCCCCACTTCACAAATGTAGCTCTTAAACAATGTGTCTTAGATACTGGATATATTTATTTTTGCAAGGCCTGCATTTTCTCGTTATTCCAAAATTCCCACATTTATGCAATTTTTCATTATTTACATGTTTGGATACTATGGAGAAAGTTCATAATATGAAGGGTTTGTGTCTTAGAATTATAACCGAATATCAATATTTTTTGATACATTGTCTAAAATGCTAATATGCAGATCCATACATTGTATTGAATATATTTAATTGTTACATGATAAAAGGAGGCTTCCTTTAATATTAGAGGGGGGGCACATTTTCTCATGTCTAGTACAAAATGGAAGTGAGCATTTTCTTTGTGCAGAGTGTGAAAGTAGATTAATACTTTTATTTTACGAAGAACTTCTTCTCTTTTTCTTATCGACAGCCCTACACTTCGCACATGTATCCGCCCAAAAATACATCTTAGAATTATATTGAAATGAGGGGTGGAAAATCTTTCATTACGTCAAGGGTGAGTGAAAAGTATGGACTACAGAGGGGAATCCAATGTTTTCATTGTGTAGGATGTAGATAGGAAGTCAACATTTTCATTGTGCAGAGTGCGGAGGGGCAATGAAAACTATGTGCACTACAGAGGAGAAAAAAGATGATTCGAATGAACAAACTCTCTCGCATTCAGTATCTCTTCACACTTTTTCTTTTGCACTTCCTCTAAAACTCTCTCTTTCCTCTACAAATCATATAATTAGACTTCCTTTGCAAATGAAAAAATTAGTAATTTTTTTTAATGGCTTGACTTCACATATTAAATTTTCCTTATGTGGAATGTGAGGAAAGAAATATTTTTTACACACATAAAAAAGACACTTAATTTAATATTGAATAATAATAATAATAAGTATTTAACACAAAATTATGAAGTCACATATGCAAGAGAAATAAAAAATTTATAGTTTGTTCAAAATAAAAAGCTTGAATTACTTTAAGTGAGGTGCACAAGTTCATCATGCGGATTTGGAAGGGAAGTAAACATTTTAATAGTGTGAAGTTTTATATATTTACACCTACTCCTTCTATAATGGAATTATGTTCAAGAAAAGAAACTCTATTGAATAGTTTAGTCTATAATAATTAGACCACTAATCTAATTAAAACTTGTCACCCAAGATATCTATGGTGCACACGTATATGTATTTTTTTAAGAAAATAGACAAAAGTACTCAGAATATAGGGCAGGGGGGACTCAACAATTATGTGGAGGAAGGAGAGAGGGTGTGTGAAAGGTGTGGATTGTGTATGGACATTCAATGTTTCATTGTGTAGAATGAGCAGTGAACAATGAAAGGATTTCCCACACTTATGCATTCCGCACAAATTGAAAAGATTAAAATTTCTTAAATTTTGGGAATGCGTCAATGAATGGATAAAGAGTTTTTATCGTTAAATTAAATCAATTTAAATAATAGAAACATGATAAACACTAAGAATTTTTTTTGTTGAACAATAACGCAATACTTTCTTCAAAGTTATTATTTTTCCTGAGATCAAAATATTTTATATCATGCAACCGTATATCCAAAATTCGAAATTGCATAAAATCATTATATCAATTTCATTTCGAAAAAAAAATAAAATCCATTTTTCACAATAGGGAGATACTGGGAAAATAAAATAAAAATCTTTCCCCTACTGTTGCACTTTGCACAAATTTGAAATAATGAAACAATCAATATTATTCAAACTTCATAGAAAACAAAAGTACTAAAATTAAAAAAACTCTTAACCACTTTTCTATTATGTATTCTTGGAAAATTTATGTGTGAAATAATACAGGAGCTCAAAGCATAAGTATCTAACATTAAGCAATACAACCACATTAATAAGAACTATATATTGAGATTCAAATTTCAATCATCATAGCTATGACTAAAATAAATGAATACATGGAACACATATTTGAAATCTAATTTTTTCACAACCATTCATTCTAACTGTGATTGGTAACGGAACATTATATATAATATAAAAGTTAAAAGCATGTCCCTAAAAACTTATGTTCTATTAATGTTTTTTATTATTTTCACAGATTTCAGATGCATACAAGATCTTATGAAAAACATTAAGAACTCTGATTCTAAGTGGAATTTGTTTATATTGGTAATGAAAATGCTTAATAGCTCGGCTCATCAACTCACTCACTATGTTATTTTGACATTTTCTCTTTAACTATTTTCTCCTGATTTATGTTGAAGAATGTAACTAGCTTTTGTCTTCATAATTTTACTTGTCAAAAGAAAATATATTATTAAATAAAATGACTTATTAAAGCATGATTTTTTTGCTTGGGTCAAGATTTCCTAACTCGAAGCCTCCATTAAATACTTTTAGGTTTTGTCTTGAGTCATTAAAGTCATTATCATTTTTATTAGAACCTTATTGGGTTTTTTTTATGATGTAAAAAGAATTACTTCTGAGTCAAAAGGATAATTTCTCACCTCCACACCAAGGCGAGCCTTTCCCCAAGACTTTGGCCTACATGAGGAGAATTCGACCTAACAAAAAAGCTATAAAAGGAGAGGAAATTTGACCTATTTCACTCACTCACTCAAAAATTTCAATCTACAAGACAAAGAATCAAAAAAAGAGAGTGAAGTAGCTAGATAAGGACAATTTTTTTTGGGAAAACCTAAATCAAGTTTTGGGCTACCTTTTAGTTGAAAATAACACTAAGAAATATTCTAATTTAATTTTCCCTTGAATTAAAGAAGAAAATTTTAAATCACATCACATGACAACCTGTACGAGTTAACTGATTTACTTTGACTTAGTAGTTGGTTCAGTTAATTAGAGTTGAGGGTCTCACTTGAGTCATGTAGAGTGGTTCCTACTTTATAGGATCCCTGGTTGAGTTTATTTTGAGTTGTAATTAATTAATTCAGTTTAACTGAGTTAAAGTTCGTTAAAATAGTTCCAACTATTGGAGGAACTAATACGAGGTCTAACAGTGGAGATAAGATTCAATGTTCAACCAATTAACTCTTGTTTCAGCCATTTTTAACTCATGCATGTGTGATATATGAGTTACTTAGTTGATATTGGAGTTGAAGGGCACTAAACTATCAGTTGTATAATTATCTGAATGGTACATGTGGTTCATCAAGTCATAGGAATACCTATGATGTATAGTGTATTTGTGGATGAGGAATTTCCCTAAATAATAGGGGCTAATTCCCAAGGAAACAATGTAAGGAAATAGGGACTTGGGAAATCCAAAATTGGGTTAAGTATTGGCCTATTCTTGTCTACGAAGCAGTGAGACAGATATTCTTGAGCTTGAGAAAAACATTGTAATATTCTCATATTTTTTTTAATATTGTAATATACAAATACGAGGGGTTTTTAGCTATGGTTTTCCCTAGGAAATCATTGTGTAATTTTTTGATTGAAATATTTCTCTTGTATGATTCATGATTTCATGATTGTTAATTTTTTTCACAGTTGGTACAGTAGATTCAAGTCTATTGTTTTAAAAAATTAAAATTACAAGTTTGAATATACAAGGAATTTCTACATGGTATCAGAGCTAAAATTATAATAGAAGAGAATAATATGAGTTTGTCTTTCTTGGAGGAACTAGTTTTTCATATCTATTCTACAGATATTACAGTGGGATTAGGATGTTGTAATTCTAAGCTCTGAGGCTCGATTATTCCCTTAAGGGTAGCTTGAATTACATTACTTTGAAGGACCAAATGGAAGAATTCATTGAATATAATGGACTCAAGGAATATATTGATAGAAATGTTATGAAACTAGAAACTATAGATGCACAGAACTTGGTAGAGTGGAAGAATAATGTAGCCAAAGTCGGAAAGATGTTACTGGAAGGAGTTCGAGATAATATTTTCTCGAACCTCCATGGGAAGGAGACTCCATATTAGTTGTGGAAGCCATTTTTAGACTTATTTCATAACAATAGTGACCACAGGAAGATGGCCCTGAAGGACAAGCTTCAAAAAATCAAGATGGAGAAGGGCGACACAATACCACAACACTTTAGAAACTTCCCCCAATGTCAGGATGAGCTTGGGAATGTTGTTGTTACATTTTATGAAGATGATATGGTTATCATACCACTCCTAGGCCTTCCCAAGAACTCGCATAACTACCAAGATTTGGTAAATGTGAGGGAGAACCTACGAGAGTGGGAGGATTTGTGGTTTGACTTGCCGCAAGAAGAGATCAGGCGGAACACCAGATATGGAATCTCATCCAAGAATGATGATGAGGAGAATTGTGTCTTGCATGGAAATGAAAAGAAATGGCAAGGGAAAAAATCCCAATCCAAAGGAGATTCCAGGACTTGTCAAAGATTAAATGTTTTCATTGTCATAATCTGGGACACTATGCCATGAAGTTTTCACACAAGAAAGCTGGCAAGAAGCCCCGAGAAGGAGGGCCAGGTGAGGCTCTTTCTTCACAATTCGAGCTGTATTTTTCCCTCATTTCATAAAGGGTGACATTGGTGATGGGTAGTGTGTGGCATCTGGATAATATAATCATTCCATATTATTGGCAACAAATAATTCTTCAACGACTTAGAGGAGAAGCACCTCAAGATTCACATCGAGATGTGAGATGATGGAAGGTATAGAGCAACTATCATCAGTATTTTTACTTTTCATAGGGAGTCTGGTTCTCCTGTCACATTAAAATATGTAATTTATGTTCCAGCTCTGAAGAAGAATTTAGTTTTAGTTTCCATGTTGGAAGACTATGGCTATGATGTGATATTTAGAAAAGGTAAGGATTTCCTTCATCACATTGCCATGGGATAAGTGAAGTGGATTGGGGTTCAAGTAAAGAACCTCTATAAATTGGATGTAGAATATTGTGTTGCTTTGGCCACTAAAGTAGAGAAGGTGTAGAGTAGAGATAGTGGTGAATTATGGCATAGGAGACATGGCCATTTACACCATGGAGCTTTGAATATCATGTAGAAAATTTCTACATGACTTCCCAAGGGTGCACTAGAGTAGCATGATCAATGAAAAGGGTGTACATTGTGGAAGTACACACAATCCACCTTTCATGATAAGGATAGTTGAGCTCAAGCGATCCTTGAAAGAGTTCACTCAAATGTGTGTGGACCATTCTCGATAGCCTCCACAACCAAGCACATGTATTATGTGATATTTGTATATGATTTCTCATGTAAGTGTTGGATATACTTAATGCAGAATAAAGATTATACATTCTCAAAATTTTGTGAATTTAAGACACTTGTTGAGAAAGACACAAACAAGAAAGTGAAGCTGCTTAGGACCAATAACAATGGAGAATATGTGTCTAATGAGTTCAATAAATTTTTTTCATCAGAAAGAATTTGATGGGAGTTAATAGCACCCCATAACCCACAACATAATCGGGTTACAGAAAGAAAGAACAGAAGTATTGTGGGAGTTTCACAGGCGATGTTGCATGATTAGGTCCTATTATTGCACTTATGGGTAGAAGCATGCAACACAGCGGTATATGTGCAGAAAAATAGTCCTCATCAAATTCTCAAGATGAGTACACCAGAAGAAGATTTTTCAAGTAAGAAACAAGATGTGGAACACTTCAGAATCATTGGCTCATCAGTTTACTATCATGTTTCCAAGGATGCAAGGAAAAAGGTATAACCAACAATGGAGTTGAGAATACTTGTGGGGTACATTAATACACCTCATAATGATCGGATGTACCTTTCATCTCACAAGATGATATTTTTTCGTAGATATGTGAATTTTGATGAAGAGAAGGCCATGGGATGCCCCCTTGAGAGGGAGATTCAATTGCATGCAGTTGAGGAGCTTTTAGCTCCAAATGAAAAACATCATGATGTTGTGGAGCAACCACAACCATAGGAGAAGAGAGTAGAGGCACCCACTCATTCAAAGACATCTAGAGATGGAAGTAAGCGCACCATATAAGCTAACATATTGATGCATGCTTCTAGAGAGAATATGGGAGCACCCAAATCACAACATAGGCAGAGGAGGTCACTAGATCAGTACAATGACAAAATGGATTTGATGAGCAAGAGTGTAGAGACTGGGCCATCCTCATTTGAGTAAGTAATGTAGAAAATAGAATGGGTTGATGCCATGGTACAGAAATATGATTCCATTATCAAGAACAGTCAAGGAAAATTTTAAGGATGGAAAATTATCTTGAATATTAAAACATTGGCGAATCTCACTAGTCCCTGATATGCAAATTGTAAAATATGTATTGATATATTTGTAAAATTATTCAAATTTATAATGATTTTATATACGGTATCTATATAATGTTTTCTATTTTTAAGGTAATATAACTTTATTTTTTTAAAATTTGGGCGAATCATTACTATAAAATAACACAAATTGGCGAATCTTTTTTTTTTTTAATCATGGAAAATTAGCCCATCTGTGAATATTAGCCCCTAAAATTTTCCATGGGAACAGTTCTTGGGAAGTGGTCCCAAGGCTAGAGAATAATTCAGTGGTAGGTTCTAGTTGGATGTACAAGGTAAAGCAAGAAACAAATGGGAGTGTCAAGAAACACAAGGCCAAATTTGTGGCCAAGGAGTTCTCTTGGGTGGAGGGAGTTGAATAAATGGAGACCTTTGATCCAGTATTAATGTACTCTTCAATAAGATATATTCTATAAATTCCAACGTATAAGGGATGAAAAATAAATCATATGGATGTAAAGAAATATTTCCTTGATAGACTAATTGAGGAAGAGGTGCACATAGAGAAGTCAGAAGGATTTGAGAACTTCAATAGAAAGTCGCATGTGTGCAAACTCAAGTGAGCATTGTATCGATTGAAACAAGCACCCCGTGCTTGGTAGACAAGGATCAAAAGCTATTTCATAAAGTCGTGATTCACCAAACTAAATCGGATAAATACCTTTACCATAATGTGGTTGAAGGTACATTATTTATTATAATATTATATGTCGATGATTTAGCTCTAAAAGGTGATGTGAAGTTGAAAAAATATTGAAAATGGGATTTGGCAAGCGAATTTGAGATTAAAGATATTAGTATGAAATTTCTTAGAAGGTGTACCAAAAAAATCTCACTTAATTCAAAGGTGACTAGTGACCCTAACAAAAATTTTGGTTGCTTATACTTCATATCTGCAACAAATATATGTGAGAAAACCTACAGAAAAATAGATGTATGTGATCTAAAAGAACAAACAACAAAAATGAATTTGATGTAATAACCCATTTATGGAAAACCTTTGAAAGAATGAATATTTTATTAATAGAACCTCAAAAGGCAGATTTACAAAGGTTCGTAAGTCCCCCTCCGTGCGATGGTTCCATTGACGCCATTGTCGCCTCAATATTAAGATATTCCTCTCTCAATGTGTGAAAACCCAAAGAATGTGTAGAACTCTAGTGGGAGCTCAAAAGTGTTGAGGCAAAAATGGCGATGATGATAATGATCATGGTGATAAATGAATTAAAAAACCTCTTATTTATAAAAAAAAGTATTGGGTAGTATTGGGTTGATCTTGAAAATGGAGAATAAAAAAATAGTATTGACGAAAATATGCATCTAACTGTTAGGAATACTTTATTATATTTTTGGAGAGGGAAAAGAAATTCAAAATGGTCAAATATCTTTATTTATAAATAATTAACAAAAAAAAAAATTGTTAATTATTTTACGAATAATAAGAATAGTCTGAAAATGAAATAATTATTTAACAATTATTCCAAGAATGGATTTAAGGATAAATAAATAAATAGTGATTTATTTAATTATTCCTAGGTGATTTAGAAAATGTGACAAGGAATAATTATCAAACAATGATTTAGTAATTATTCCTAGAGAAAATTAAACAAATAATGATTTATTTAATTATTCTCATGGGTTTTAATAAAAAATAACTTAATAAAAGTGGTTTATTAAATTATTTCCTATATTGAAAGTGATTTTACTACGGTAAAATTAAACTTAGATGGTGTATTTTGATCTGCCTAATTAGAAATGGCTAGGTGATAACAGATTTACCCTAACATACGAGTGTTAGGATAAAATCATATGACCGAAATATGTTGTAAGTTACACATCCACGAGACACCAAAGGGGAGTCACAAACAGAGAGAGATAACCGAAGCAAGGAAGGACAAAAATGGAGGGGCCAATACCTATTAAAATGAAATAAGTCACATTTTATTTTGGATTAGATGATCTCCAATGAGGTAGGGGAGGCATATACATACCTGCCGAGATAACTGAGTACAGATAATAATGGTGATCCCAACAGTGTGGGACTAAGCTACAAAGTACATGGTACGATGGCATCCATGGGTCAGGACATAATACAATGAATCCCATATACATAATTCTTCAAGAAAAAAATAGGCCAGAACTTAATACAATAACATATAAATACATGAGACAATTCCCCTCAAACTGACATGGGGAGGGGGGTCACAACCAAAGAAGCCTTGCTAAAGAGGAAAGGGCTATGAAGACCTGAATGGATCATTTGAAGGAGACATGCATGTTGTGGAAATTACAAGCGACTAAAACCGAACCCATCAAATTTGCAGAACTAAATATGAGGCTAGATAATATTATGAGGTCATCCAGGCATGTGGGGGGCTACCTAAAGGGGCACCCTCTCATGAGGTCTGAAACATCTCACACACACCCGGGAATCACTGGTACAATTTGTTGGATCTCCAGGCCATCGAGTGTATGATTCTCAATTGTGAAATAATGAGATGGATTCGAGCACGTGAGAAACAAATAAGTCAAAGGGAAAAGATGATTCCATCTACTTAATCCGAGGCACTGAAAAATGATGAAATCTTGAACAAAGGTACACTTCCGTCTAGACCATTCTTCTAGAATGAATGTACTGAAGTCGGCAGAAGAGGGCCCACCAAAGTTGAGGCAATGAGGAATCCTAAACTAAGCAACGAGGGATCATAGTAGAGTGACTCATGGACTGAAACCATGGATAATATTGTAGGGATATAAACTGAGAGGCAGACTAATGACTTCCCTTGTTATATCATAATATGCATGTTTGGCCTGGTAGCAACTGACTCGATTCCAGAGGGGATGGTCAATTAATCAGACAAGGGATTTTTAGTGATGGAACAGTATAGTTGGAGGCCAAAATGAGAAAAAAATGGATGAGTGTGATGCAGATATGCATGGAATACTATAACAATACACAATGGGACTCAGAACAAACTCTATGAATGCAAGGGTGAATCATCTCAGATGCTCTAAACAAGGTGACTCGATGATGTTGCCACATAGTATAGCCTTAGGGGGACCAATAAAAACATGAGTAAAAAAGGGTTAATCATGATGAAAATTGACACATGAGTCGACAAGTTCCAAGGAAAAGTGGTACCAAAGTATAGGCAGCTCATATGAAAAAATTTGGTTTGAATTGACAGCAAAGTGAAACTTTGTGGAAAAAATGGCTTCCATGTGAGTGTCAAATTACCAAGAAAATTTGAAGACCCATTATAAAATTCAGTGAGATATTTCCAACGGTGCTGATGGTTCATCAAACCGAGCTACGTTTTGGTTGCAATGAGCGACGAAAAAACTAGGGTTTTTCTTGTAAATGGGCTTCTTGCCTTGAAATCCAATGCATTTGCATAATGAGGTTTAGAGAATTTGGAGAGGAGGAGAAGGCCCTAAATCTTGTGGAGATCGTAGCAGACAAATCGAACATCAGAATCAAGATCTGTGAGTTGGAGGTAGGTGGCCTAACCTTAATTTTCAATTTCAATGGTTTAGAATTTCTTATAAGGGCCTTAGGTTTCTTTAGGGGACCCCTGATAATCCTCACTATCGCAATGCACTTTCAGGGGTCTGGTCTGCATTTTGTAATGCAGAAACTGGACCATAAAGTGCATCCAACATTTTTTTTGAAGCGAAAAACTATGTTTTGGGAAATTAGGAAAAGAAAAATTGGTGGCCTATGGGAAGATAAAGCTGAGGATGAGATCGAGGGACTCTGGATGTATGCCTGCTTTTAAGTCCACAAATTTAAAAAAAAAAAAAAAAAAAAAAAAAAAAAAAAACATAATTATATTTTGTAGGTATGAAAGAGCTAAAGGTGTCATAGTGAGAATGAGATTTTGAGGCTCTTCATGTTGATATTCAGGGAGAATCTTATAATCAAAGTTGTTTTCGCTCATTATGGGGTTCTTAAGTTCTTTGAGAACCCATTGATGAAGTTTGGTGAGCCCTTTCTCTTGAGCATAGTGAGCTATTGGGACCTAGATCAAGAGGCCTTTATGGCAGAGGGCCACGGGATCAAGCTGACGATTCGGGAGATATGTTTTCTGATGGGACTTCCCCCCTTAGGGATGATAGGGGAGAAGCATCCAATGTTGCCTCATGGGAGGTAGATCAGTGATTTTATGGACCGTCATTGTATTTCAGGTGTTTGTGAAAAGGGCACGACCATTTATATCGATGTCATAGAGAGGTTGAAGACATGAGCTATACCTGCAGCAATGGTATGGATCTTGGGTATTCATGCCTCTCATCATATCACTAGAAGGCAGATGATGTTGGTAGAGAGTGTGGTAGCAGGTACCTACTATGGGTGGGCCCAGATGATATTGTCATCGTTGAAATGATAGTTGACCTTATGTAGGCGATAGGAAAATGATAATTGTTCACTTGGGATAGTTTTATGCTCATTCTTCTTTAATAAGATCCCTATCATCCATCCACATGTGCATATCCGTGATAGGGGCCCATAGGATCCCAAGAACCCCGTTGCTTTGTTTCCCTCTAACCCTATGGACCGTTGATCAAAGGCCCTAAGGCCCTGATCCAATGGCCACCACACTCCCGCCCCTCATCTCGTTTCCTAACACAACCCTGCACTACACAACAAAACCGCATGCGTCATCACGCAAGACCCCACCTTCCACTTATCCTACTACTGAAGCCACCACCTGCCACCTGTCCACCGGGCCCCATCCCCCAGACTTACATGCCGATCTCGCGAGCCTTCCGCACCATCAATCTCATCTCCTAAGATCCGAAGACTTACATCTAATATTGCGCAGGTTTTTGCAAAAAGGCTTAACGGCCCAAATCCATGCGAAAAAAGTGGTTTCACCCTGGACACGTGCCCAACGATGAATGGTATTGCACATCCCCGAGCCAAAACCGCTTACCGCCTAAACCCTGTGCGATAAACCACCATGGTTTTCCCAAAACTGCTTTTTCCTTCCCACGCCAAAATTCAAAGTTCTTCACCCTTATTTGAATTTCCTCATGATTGTGACTCCGAGATCATTCCCGTGCACCCTCTACTCCTCGAAAAATCACCCCTAATGCCTCACAAACCCCTAAAATGCATTTTTCTCCACTCCCGTAGGTTTTAAAGTTAATATTTGTTTGTATGTTGCAGGTTTAATGGAGGTGATGCCCAAAAGGCTCTCCCATAGTCCATAAATGACAAAATAAAACCCTGGATGACGATCTAGGGGTCTTAATTCGACTTATGAAGATCAGAGGGCCTTTTTCCAAGGGTCTGATCGATGATGACTCGTGATCATTGATCGATCAGGAACCCTCCAACCCATGAAGAAACCCTGCCTGCACACAAAGAATAGATACAGTTAGAGAAGCAAAGAAGGAAATAAAGGAGAGGAAGATTAAAGGGCTAAATTACAAATCAAAGAATAAATAGAATATTAGCCCTTTAAGACAGTGATTAAAGGATAAAGGCTAAATCTTAAAGGATAAAAGATAATGAATAAAATAGTTATTAAGAAGAAACAGAGAAAAGACAGTAAGACAAGTTATTAAAGAAAAATCAAGGTTAAAGGCCTCTTACTAAGTTTGATGATTAAGACAAAGACAAATATACCCAAAGGCAGCCTCGAATAACTCAAAAGGGAAGCAGTTACTCCTCCAAAAGATCAAATTGCCACCTACAACCTGATTTCCTGTCATAAAGGCAATTAGCAGTTATTGCATAGTCAGAAGATATTTTATCTGTCAAGGTAGTTATTGTAATCATTAAGGATAAGCCTTAAAGTCAAACTTTTCACCTATTATTTCCTAGAAATTAAAACAGAGTTATTGAAACAAATAAGTTACAGCAGATATTCCTGCCTTAGGCCTTGCATGGTTTTCAAGGTCAGAAATGCACTTACTCTGTAATAAATAACACTCAAACCCTATCTTAACCTCACCTCCTCATTTGCAGCATAAATACTGCATTTGGACTCATTTTATTTTTGGCATTTGATGACTCTTTGAAGTAATACATAGTCTCTTGGAAGTTAAAGGGAAATTGATGTCTTGGATCTTGTGGATGTCCTGATTTGTTGTTGATGGAGGAGGCTAGATCACTGGATCCCTGAGCTTGGCTGTTGGTGAAGTGCTTCTATCTATTATTGTCATTTCCTATTTTCATTATGTTTCCATCTTTCTTTGTTACAGTAGAGTAAAGGTTTTAGGCTAAGAAATGTCTTTTGAAAGAACCTTAGTTATTTTTACTCTTCACTGTCTAAATGTTTTCTTTTGCAAGGTCTAATTAGAGGATTCTTAATTCCCCCCTAGTTCCATCTAGCTTGTTATTTTAGAAATAATTCAATAGAGTATAACCAAGGAGTTTCTCTTTTGGTAAGTCCATATTCCTTTGAGTATGGATTGAGAGGTTGTTTGAAGGAATGATTTCAATAGAGTGAAACCAAGAAATTAAGTGGTAAGTCCATGCTCCTTTGAGTACAACTTGAGAATTGTTTCTGAAACTTCTTTAAAGTATGCTTAATAGAGTCTAAACCAGGGAATTTTATGGTATGCCCTATCCTCTAGTCCTCCTTTAGAAAATTTTCTTTGAATATCCTCAAATAGTTATTCAAAAGTAGATTAGATTATTTCTATTTGATCTTAGGTTGCTCTTACTATTTTCTTAAATGTTTTCCTATCTGAAATTAGTCTTTTGATTGCTAGATTGTTGTCTGAAATGTTTTCTTATTGAAATTCTGTCCAAAGAAGTCTATGGTTTGCCCTGTCCTTTGGCTTGCTTCAAAATAGATTCCTTGCAAGATGTCTCTTGTTTAAAGTACATGATAAATAATTCTTAATTTCTCTTTGTCCTATTTTTAATTCTTCTCCTTAATGTTCACCTCATTATTCCAAAAACTTTGAAGATCTACTGGCCAAGTTAGATTTTCCCTATGATAGTCCCCAATCCTTTTATGAACTTATCATGAATTCCATTTGACTCCATTGCCTAATAACTTAGAGATTTCCCATTTTATTTAATCTCTTTGATCATTATGTCCAACCAAAACAATCAAACAAACCTTGCACTTAATAACTAGCCTAAAATCAAACCTTAAAAGAAAACAAGCACACATCCTTTGCAAAATAACCTAAGAGATCCCTCCTTGAGTCTAGGAAGGCTAGGTCCTAGAACTCTAAAGATTTGTTCCATGTTGCCTTGTCATTTGGGATGTCAAACTGCCAAATCACAGGACCACAACATTCTGGCGATCACAGTGGGACATTCTGAGTCAGTGACAAACTAAATAATCCTTAGGACTCTAGAAACCATAAGAACCACATAAAAACTCAAAAAACCCAAAAACATTCCTTGACTGATTTTATTGCTCATTTGGTGGTGGACCATAACTTATTTTACCTTCAAAATAGCTAAAAAATTCCACATGGTGACTCCACTAGTCCCAGTAGGCCTATTTATCCACTTGTTCTTTTAGGTTCCCTTAATATTGTATCAAATAAGTCTTAAAGAAGTTTAGAAGCCTAGTCCCATATATTAGAAAGGTACTAAAACACTAAGAAAGGTCAAAACATTTGAAATAGTCCTTAAAGCTTTCAGCCCCTCTACTTTTTTTTGAAATTGAAATCTGGCTTCACATAGGATCAATACCAGATCTCATCCAGATCCTAATCCTCTCCCAATATTTGATGATCCAGAAAATATTTTGTGGCAAACTTCTAAAGCTTGAAATTTAACTACTGGTAGGACCATCCAAAGAACAAGATCTGTCCCTGAAAACCTTACAGTCTTGAAAAATCCTCACTTTGACTTGTCTCATACAAGTAACCTATTTAGAACCAAGTTTCATAGTGAAATTGACCAATTTGACCTTGAGCCCATAGATTTGTAGCAGAACTTTATCAAAGAAGCTTCTCCTTCCAGTCCTCCTGGTTTTTAGCTTCTTCACCACTTTAGTTATTTCCACAACAAATATGCTCATAATCAGCCTGTTGGTCCAAGTGCTTCCACCACTCTCATTCACACATACACTATTCAAAACACTCTTTTTCATCCCAATTTTCCTTTTACAGCTCCACCTCTTGTAAATCCTCCATTTTCTCCCACCATAGTAGCATGGTATGCCCCATTAGTGTTACCTCAACCTTGGGTTCCTTTACCAAATTATTATCAATCTAGAATTCCCCATTTCACTGGAAATGAATCTACTACTTCCCAAAAGCATGTAGATAAAATGGATGATGCCTTTGATTACATGGAAATAGAAGAAGAGACCATTACGATGAGAACATTTTCCCAAAGTTTAGGAGGAGAAGCCAAGAAATGGTTTAAAATCTTAACTCCTAATAGCATAAATGATCTCCCTTATTTATACCAAACATTCATAAACAAGTGGGAAGTTAAAAAGAAACCTCTCCAAATCCTTTCAGAATATAGCAACCTCAAAAGAAACATTGGGGAAAGTGTCCAAGATTATTGCACTAGATTCAATAGTGTTTACAATGCACTTCCCCCAAACATGAAACCTCCACTAGGCCTAGCCTTAGCTAAGTTTCCTGAAGGCTTTGATTCAGACATGGCCTACCAACTAAGAGAAAGAGACCCCTTGACTTTATAAGATTTACAGAGGGCAAATATTAGTGTAGAAGCGGATTTGATTGAGAAAAGAGTAGATTAAAATCAGAGAAAAGAGTTACAGACAAAGATGAAACAATGGCATCAACTTCATCATCTGATGCCAAAATTGACAACTTAGTAAGGGTAATGGAAAGAATGCTTGAAAAGACAAACTTAAATGATAGAGTGACTCCAAGAGAAAACCAAATCAATCCCCAAAATAGAAATAGAAATCCAAATTTCAGAAGATACCCCATCCAAGATAGACAAAGATATAATGACCCGCAAATTAGGCCTCCCTTTCAACAAAACTATGTAGATTAGGAAGAAGAAAGGGAAACTAAAAGATTAGAAGAAAATCATGTAAATCTGATAGGATCTGACAGTGAGAAAAATGTCTTCCTCACTGAAGAAGAACAAGGTTTCTTATCCTCGGAACAAATTGAAAATAATCATGCAGATTCTGAATATTACCAATTAGGGTTTGAAAATGCAATAATGGAAGTACACAGAAAATATGATATTTTTTTTTTTCTAGATTGTGGTAATTCTATTAAGTAATCATAATGTTACAAAACTGCCTCGGTTCAGCTGTGGGAGCCTGAAACCGGGCTTGAAGTCCATGCTCTATCAATATTACGAACTACCCAGAGTGGGAAAAAAAATAAAAATAAAAATAAAAATAATAAAATAATAAATAAATAATAAAAATAAAAATTTTAATCAAAAATAAACATTCCTTATTACTACTTGATTTTAAAAAATAAATAAAAATAAATAAATAAATAAATAATAAAAAATAAAATAAAATAAATAAATAAAAT
Source organism: Pinus albicaulis (assembly GCA_034641835.2). Taxonomy (NCBI): domain Eukaryota; kingdom Viridiplantae; phylum Streptophyta; class Pinopsida; order Pinales; family Pinaceae; genus Pinus; species Pinus albicaulis. The sequence continues at coordinate 1,075,318,804 of CM076580.1, read as the reverse complement.
AATAATAATTATATTTATAAGTTAATTAGATATTTTCCTAAAAATATCTCCTAAACATAAGCCGACTCTCATGAAATTTCATGAGTTTCCTCATGATCCACTATTTATTTATACACTCCTCTGCCCTATTCTCTCATTTTTCAAGGAACTTTTGACGTTCTACCCCTGATGATGGACTCACATAGACAGTCCGAAACGTTGGGATATTAATAAAAACTCAGAAACAGGTTATTCCTCTCCTTTATAATCTACTTGACCTGTATGGATTCTCTATTTAAAAACCAGTTCTTTTAAAAGCAGTTGCACTGCCCTTGAAAAGTGAAACCGGTGAGAGTTCCATTATGTTCAGCATAAGATAACTACAAAAATACATCTCTGACATGCAGCTTCTGCTGCTGTAGACAACAAAAACAAAAAAACCAGTATTTCTAGCTAAATAGACATGAATAGAAACCATACTGAGCCAGTTCATAGCATAATTAATGTGTGTGGGCCGGATACGCTGGCTCCTCCTCAATGTGACACCCGTAATGCTCCTCTGTGTCTTCAGCAGCTGCGCTCGGAGCTCCGTCTTTATCTGAGAGGTTTGCATCCACCTGAATAAAAAGATGACCCAGGGAGGGCGAGGTATTAACAAGTGTATCGCTCAGACCTGCAGGAGGCGTTGCAGCAGGGTTGGGGCAGGGGACGAAAGGAGAGGGGGGAGGGTCATGCACTGGGGGAGCGAGAGGATTTGACTCTTCTCGCAGGGTAATAGTAATGTAAGCGGTGATGGTCGGGCGATTGAAGGCACAGTCAAATCTGAGCTCCGCTCTCTGCGAGGTTTGCCGCAGATAATGGCTTCTAGAAGGGAGGGGAACAGAGGGAGGCACACCAATATGAGGAGTGGAGGGATGATGTTCGCGGGTTCCAGTGACGGGAGGGCTATCGAAGTTCTAGTGACGGGAGGAGTCCTGAGAAAGCTGCCTATCATTATGCTCGGGGAGGTGAGCTCCATCGAAGCTGGATGATGGATGATCGCTTGTAGACCTGTCGCGAGTGGCACCACGACGGCACCTCATGCATTGCCTAAGCCTTGTCATTTCAGTCTCAGCGGTGGGAGCAGACCAAAGCCAAGGGGAAAAAGCTTGAACATGAGCGAGACCACAGAGAGAGCCAGGAGAGATCTGCAAGTTGAAATTGGACTGGCAGAGAGCGCTATGTGAAAAATGATACCCAGGCATAGTTTCTATACAACTGAGCAGCGTGCAGTGACGGCCAGTGTGAGTGCGGGCACTGGGCACCGCAGAGGCTGCAGGACAAGCACTGTAAATAGGCTTCAAAGAACTGCAATCAGAGCCAAAACGATCTGGAGAACCTGAGACAGAGTCCATAATGTGCTGACTGAGAAGACCAAGGAGGAAGAAGCACTGGCGTTGGAGAGTTAATGAACTGCGCACTGGCAAATTGAATTCAGATTTAATGGCACCGCTGGGAGCCATATGGCCACCCCATGCGAAATGCCTTGGGAGCTGGCCCGGGACTAAGATGATGAAAACCAGAATTTTCCAATGATGAAAACACAGATACTACTATTAGGAAAACTTTAGAAAATATTCCTAAAAATACAGCAAACAATAGTAACACTTTGACTAAGAAAGTTGACTCAGATAAAGAAAAAACAGGTCAACCAAGTGCTAACCAAAGCTGCCCTAGTACCTTTGCTAGTGGCCCTGAAATTTTTTTCCTAAAAAACAATCCTAATAAAACTTAGCAAATCAGAATAATTGATGAAAAGACTATGATTGACAAAAAATATGTAAATATGTCAAAAACATTAGTCCCTTTCAACCTTTAGGGTGAGATTGCCAAGATCAAAATTAGCATACCCTTAGCTGAACTAGTAGCCCAGGATGTATATAAAAACCAAGTTTTGAAAGCTTTGAACATAGGCAATGATACTTATACATTAAACTTGATAGATGATGAACTGTTGTTTGGTCCTAAAGTTGAAGGAAAATAACAAGAAGGAACCATTCCTCCATTTTATGTTAGCCTAAATATACATGATAAGATTTTACACAATGCCATGCTAGACTCTGGTACAACCTTATGCCAAAATTAGTGATGGAGAGGTTAGGCCTAGAGAATACTAAACCTTACAAGGACATGTATTCCTTTGATTCAAGTAGAGTCAAATGTTTAGGCCTAATCAGGGATTTATGTGTCAATCTGGCACAAATTCCTGCTAAGGGTCTAGTTATGGACATAGTGGTTGTTGATATCCCCCCAAAGTATGGCATGCTTCTATCTAGATCATGGGGAGAAAAAATTCAAGGAAGCCTTCAAATGGGCATGTCCTATGCTACCATACATGTTTTTAACTAAAATAGAAGATTATACAGAGAATCTCATATGAAATTTATGGTAAGCAACATAGATAGGCCAAACAACACCCCTTTTTATTCCATTCATTCATATTTAGACTCATTTATCTTGTACAATGAAGATGAAATCAACCAACAAGAAAAGGAAATAAGATAGGATTAAACCTCCTAAAACAGTCAAATCTGTCCCTAAAAGAAGAATCTGACAGCCTTAACCTTAACAGCCCTGAACAACCAAATAAAAATTAATATGAGACAGAAACAATTTGGGAAATGAACTTTGATGGCTCTTATATAAAAACAAGTTCTGGAGCTAGTGTATGGATACATAATACAAACTAAGGACATTCTTATAAACTTGATTTCCAATGCACAAATAACATTGCAGAATATGAAGCTCTACTACTTGGCCTACATTTTCTCAAAGGTTTAGGAGCCAAGAAAATATCAGTCCAAGGAGATTCAAAGCTAAGTATTAGGCAAATAAAAGGGGATTATTCAGCCAAAAACCCAAGATTAAGAGAATACAGAAATGCTGCCCTAGAGCTCCTAAAACCTTTGAAAAATATGAACTCAATTTCATCCATAAAGCTCAAAACAACCTTGCAAATGAACTTTCTTTTTCTGCCAACAATTGCCAAATACCAAAGATAAATGAACAATTCAATATCAAAGTGAAAAATAGGCCCACGGTCCTTGACAATGAAGACTATTGGCAAGTGTTTGAGGGTGATAAACACATCGATGATTTTCTGCAATCTGAAAATGATTTTGCTGAATTAACACCTATCTTAAGCCTTGAAGAATAATTTTGATGAAAAACAAGCCCATGAAATAGATATGTCCTCTACTGCTGATATAAACCAATGTGAATATCTTTATACACTAGAATTATTAAACAAAACAACCCAAAAGGACTTTGAAGTTTTACAATGTAAAAATGATTCAATACCAAGGGGCCTAACACCATTAGAGGAGCTTTTTGATTTCAATGATGTAGCCAAAAACCAAATATGGAGCCTACAAAAATTAATTTAGAATAACATAACATAGGCAACATAAATGAACCCAAAATGATCAAGTTATCTAGCACTTTTCCTACTCATATCAAACAAGAATATATTGAACTTTTTAAGGAGTTTGGAGATGTGTTTGCATGGGGGTACAAAGATCTGAAATCATATGATACTAGCATCATCCAACACAAAATTTCTCTTAAAGAAAATAAAAAAACTTTCAAACAAAAACTAAGGATAAACCTTGTTTTATTACCTTTATTTGAGAAGGAGATCAAAAATATGTATGATGCTGGGATCATAGTTCCCCTTAGATACTCACAATGGGTGTCCAACCTTGTGTCTGTTAGGAAGAAGACATGGGAAATTAGGATTTACATTGACTTTAGAAATCTGAACAGAGCTTCCCTGAAAGATAATTATCCCTTGCCTAAAATGGACCACATACTTCAAAAGGTCGTTGGATCTAAGAGAATATCACTATTGGATGGTTTTTCAGACTACAACCAAGTGTTAGTACTCCCAAGTGATCAACACAAAATTGCTTTCACTACACCTTGAGGTACATTCATGTATGTTAAAATGCCATTTGGTTTGATGAATGCAGGAACCACATTCCAAAAGGCCATGGAAATAGCTTTTTTCAGAAGACATAGGCTAATTTATAATCATTTACCTTGATGACATTACTGTTTTCCCCAAAACTAATAAAGAACATTTGATTCATTTGAGAAATGTTTTTGAAAAATGTAGAAAATATGGCTTATATTTGAATCCCAAAAAGACACTCTTTGGTCTCCAAGAAAGAAAACTTCTTGGCCACATAATTTCTGAAGAGGGAATCAAAGTAGACCCTAAAAGGATTGAAGGCATATTGAAAATTAGCCATCCTAGAAACCTTAAAGAATTGCAATCTTTCATTGGGAAGATCAATTTTTTTAGAAGGTTCATCACCAACCTTGCTGAACTTTTGAGGAATATCACAAATATGCTCAAAAGGGAAAGAGGGGTTAAATGGACCTTAGAAGCCAAACAGTCATTTGAATTGGTTAAACAATCTCTTACTCAAACACCAGTTCTTATTAGTCCTAATTTTACTAAGGATTTCTACATTTTCTCATTTGCCTCTGAACACACCATTGTTGCAGTCTTGTTGCAAAAGAATGACATGGGCCAAGAACAACCAATATCCTTTTTTAGTAGAGCCTTACGAGATGCTCCACTCAAATATAACAGCATGGAGAAACAAGCCTTAACCTTGATAAAAGCATTGAAAGATTTATGAGTCTACATTTTACACTCTCATATCATTTCTTTTGTCCCACATACAATTGTCAAGGACATTCTAAATCAAGACCCTGATGGTAAAAGGGGAAAATGGATTGAAATTATCTTAGAATATGATTTAGAAATCAGGCCTACTAAGCTGATTAAAGGACAGGGATTTGCAAAACTCATGGCAGAATCAAATTTCCAAGCATTAGATATAAATATGCTTGATGTTTTAGAAGAAACAAAAGAATTCATAGCTCCTTACATTGAAGAAACATTTTCGAATTCACCTTGGTATGCTAATATCATTTATGTGATTCTCTATCTTAACACTCCTCCCTCTCTACCAAATACTAAAGCTAGATTCTCGAAACAAAAAGCTTTAAATTACTGCATTTTAGATGGAGTTTTATGTTGGAAAAATGCTGTTGGCATATTGCTTAAATGTTTTCTTGAGGATGATGTAAGAAACATCATGCTTGATCTGCATGAAGGAGAATGTGGAGGCCACCTTTACTAGAAGACAACAACCAACAAGATCCTTAGAGATGGCTATTATTGGCCCACCCTTTTCCCAAATACTCAAAAACTAGAGAGATCCTTAGAGATGTCAAATTTTTGATGGAAAGAGAAAACTCCTACCTTTACCTTTACATCCCATCAGTGTTGAGGCTCCTTTTCAGCAATGGGGTTTAGAATTTATTGGAGAAATTCACCCAAATCCATTTGACAAACATAAGTGGATCCTAGCTGCCACTAATTATTTTACCAAATGGATAGAAGCTATACCCTCTAGGAATGCTACTGACTCTGTCATTATTAAGTTCCTTGAAACTAATATACTATCCTGTTTTGGCTGTCTTAGAAAAATTATCACAGACAATGTTGTTGCTTTCAAATCCAAAAGAATGATTGATTTCTCCTACAAATATCATATCACATTATGCCATTCTACAGCTTACTACCCCTAGGGTAATGTATTAGCAGAATCCTCCAACAAAAGTCTGGTCAACATTATCAAAAAGTTGTTGGATCAAAATCAAAAATCATGGCATAGTAAGTTGGTTCATGCATTATGGGCTGATAAGATAACCACCAAGAAATCAATAAATATGTCCCCCTATCAGTTTGTATATGGCCTAGATGCAGTTTTCCCTACATCTTTGGGAGTTCTAGTCATAAATCTTCTCCAAGAAGTACAAACAGAAGAAAATGACATGCATAGAAGACTAAATCACACCATTCATCTACAGCAGACAAGAGAAGAAGTATACAAAAGGACATAGGCAGTTCAAGAAAACATCAAGAAGATTTTTGATAGAAGGACCAAATCAAATAACTTTCAAGTTGGAGATACAGTCCTAAAATGGGATTCAAGGAGAGAAGATAAAGGTAAACATGGTAAGTTTGAGAATTTTTGGAAAGGGCCTTATATCATTCATTTAATCAGGGGTCATAATTCTTTCTTCTTACAAGGGATGAATGGAGAAGAATTATTTGGAGGTCCTGTGAATGGCAGGATGCTTAAACATTATTTCTGTCAAGAATCCTAATTTCAAAAATTTCACTCTTTATACATAACATAGCATGATAAAAATCAAAGAAAATACAAAAATAATGAAAGAAAAGGAAAGGAAAAAGATGGCAAATCAAAAGAGCTACAGCCCCATACCCAAAAGACAAATACTGTTGAAGGTGTGCAAGTTTAAATGCCATTGTTGATTCAAAATGATATCTTGTTAAGTCATCTAGCCTAATCATGGCTGAGCATGCTTCAAATTTATGTTGATAAGTTAGTAGAAACAAATATTGTCAAGATTATTTTAGCTTGACTGATCAAGAATGATAGATTTGGAAAATGTAACGATTCTGGTTCCACATGCTTAAAATAGAACCAAAGAGATGGATAAGGATGCATTACTAATGACAAATCAAAGCCTTATCTTTCTAATTTAATTTTTCTGCAAAATAATGTTGTGTGCAAATGTTCTAAATGCCACAACCATGGTTAGTCAGACTGCCTAAACCTGATTTGAACCATGTTTTAAATTTCATATCAATAGATAGAGAATTAAGACTGCCAAACAGCTAATCTTGGCAGTCAAGTAGTTTAGTTAGAAAATAAAAGAGTTCAACAGCTTAATCTAAACTCTTGGAAGAAATAAGGATAGTAATAGATAGTTTATCTCTGTTTTCAGAAATAAGATGTCAAAGAGTTTGCTAGTTCAAATGAACTCAAAAAGGAAGAAAAAATGTTAGGACAAGAAGGATTGGGTAGGTAGAAGTGTTGCTAGGAAAAATTATATGTTGCAGATGGTTAAGACTTGTCACTTCAAAAGAAAATCAGCAAGTGAAAAAGAAGGGAAATCTTCCCAATGGATAAGATATTGGTCTACTGAAACCCAGAGATTTGATGAACTGATGGTTCTAGACACTTGAAAGGAAAGTTTCCCTCCCCAAGTGGAGCCACTGTTAGTCACCAATAAATTTTTCTGATATCAAAAGATGACTAAGTTCTAATCCTAGATTTCTAGAAATAATATTTGAAGAACCATTGTGAATTCTAGAAATCTCACCGCCTTCATCATCCTGCACCTAACTAATTCCACTATAAACTCATCTTTTGCCTTATCAAAGTTTACCCTGCTGCAAGGAAAATGCCATTTTCTGGGCTTAATTTCCTCATTTTATCACCCAACCTACACCCTCATTTCATCAACTTTTACCCCTCTGAAATCCATTTTTCCTTCCCCTCTAAAAACCCTCAAAGATTCTCCCTCATGCATCATTTCATAAAAGCCCCTAAACAAAGAAAAAACCCTTTTTTTCATTGTTTAAACCTGACTATTCAGTCTATCGGGTCCTCTCAAAACCTTGTAAAAACTCTATTTTTATGAATAAAACCCATTTTTTGTTATATGGGCCTTAAGCCCCTTTCTGCTTAGTCCCTAGCCCCCTCATTCATACGACCCGATCTTCCGCTTTTCTCTTAAGCCCCTTCCCTCATGCAAATTGTACCTCCACTCCTCTTACCTTATATACCCCGCCAACCTTATAATAACCCCTCCCCGAACCTTTGGAAAATTGAAAGCGGGCCCCCCTTTTTACTTCACCCTGCCACTTTGTTTCCCCTAGACCCTGTGGACCGTTGATCAAAGGCCCTAAGGCCCTGATCCAATGACCACCACACTCCTGCCCCTCATCTCATTTCCTAACGCAACCCGCGGTACACGAAAAAACCGCATGTGTCATCACATAGGGCCCCACCTTCCACTTATGCTACTACCAAAGCCACCGCCTGCCACCTTTCCACCGAGCCCCATCCCCCAGACTTGAACGCCGATCTCACGAGCCTTCCGAACCGTCGATCTCATCCCTTGAGATCCAACAGCTTACACCCGATATCGTGTAGGTTTTTGCAAAAAGGTTTAATGGCCCCAATCCGTGTGAAAAAAGTGGTTTTACCCTGGACACGCATCCAACGATGAATGGTATCATGCAACCATAGGCCAAAACTTCTTACTACCCATACCCTACGCAATAAACCACCATGATTTTAGCAAAACCGCTTTTCCCTTCCCGCTCTTGCTTTTTCCTTCCCACTCCAAAATTCAAATTTTTTTGCCCTTATTTGAATTTCCTCATGATTTCGCCTCCGAGATCATTCCCCTGCACCCTCTACTCCTCTGCAGATCACCCCCGACGCCTTAGAAATGTCGAAAATGCATTTTTCTCCACTCCCGTAGGTTTTAAAGTTAATATTTTTTTTTGTGTTGCATGTTCAATGGCGATGATGCCCAAAAGGCTCTCCCACAGTTCATAAATGAAAAAATTAAACCCTGAATGATGATCCAAGGGTCTTAATTCAAATTATGAAGATCAGAGGGCCTTTTTCTTAGGGTATGATCGATGATGACTTATGCTCATCGATCGATCAGGAACCCTCCAACCCATGAAGAAACCCTACCTGCACACAAAGAATAGATACAGTCAAAGAAGCAAAGAAGGAAATAAAGGTCGGGAAGATTAAAGGGATAAATTATGGATCAAATAATAAATAGAATATTATCCCTTTAAGACAACGATTAAAGGATAAAGGCTAAAGCTTAAAGGAAAAAAGATAATGAATAAAATAGTTATTAAGAATAAACAGAGAAAAGATAGTAAGATAATTTATTAAAGCAAAATCAAGGTTAAAGGCCTATTACTGAGTTTGATGATTAAGACAAAGACAAATATACCCAAAGATAGCTCGAATAACTCAAAAGGGAAGAAGTTACTCCTCCAAAAGATCAACTTTCCACCTACAACTTGATTTCCTGTCATAAAGACAATTGGAAGTTATTGCACAGTCAAAAGATATTTTATCTGTCAAGGTAGTTATTGTAATAGTTAAGGATAAGCCTTAAAGTCAAACTTTTCACCTATTCTTCCCTAGAAATTAAAACAGAGTTATTGAAACAGAGAGGTAGCTGCAAATATTCCTGCCTTAGGTCTTGCATGGTTTTCAAGGTTAGAAATGCACTTACTCTGTAATAAATAACACTCAAACCCTATCTTAACCTCACCTCCTCATTTGCATCATAAATACTGCATTTGGACTCATTGTATTTTTGGAATTTTATGACTCTTTGAAGTAATACATAGTCTCTTCGAATTTAAAGGAAAATTGATGTCTTGGATCTTGTGGATGTCTTGATTTGTTGTTGATGGAGGAGGCTATATCACTGGATCCCTGAGCTTGGTTGTTGGTGAAGTGCTTCTATCTGTTATTGTCATTTCCTGTTTTCATTATGCTATAGTAGAGTAAAGGTTTTAGGCTAAGAAATGTCTTTTGAAATCACCTTAGTTCTTTTTGCTCTTCATTGTCTAAATGTTTTCTTCTGCAAGGTCTGATCGGAGGATTATTAATTGCCCCCCAGTTCCATCTAGCTTGTTATTTTAGAAATAATTCAATAGAGTATAACCAAGGAGTTTCTCTTTTGGTAATTCCATATTCCTTTGAGTACAGCTTGAGAGGTTGTTTTAAGGAATGATTTCAATAGAGTGGAACCAGGAAATCAAGTGGCCAGTCCATGCTCCTTTGAGTACAACTTGAGAATTTTTTCTAAAACTTCTTTAAAGTATGCTTAATAGAGTCTAAACCAGGGAAGTTTATGGTATGCCCCGTCCTCTAGTCTACCTTTATAAAAGTTTCTTTGAATATCCTCAGAGAGTTAGTCAAAAGCAGATTATATTATTTCTGTTTGATCTTAGGCTGCTCTTATTATTTCCTTATATGTTTTCCTATCTGAAAGTAGTCTTTTGATTGCTAGATTGTTTTCTGAAAGGTTTGCTTATTAAAATTCTGTCCAAATAATTCTATGGTTTGCACTATCCTTTGACTTGCTTCAAAACATATTCCTTGAACGATGTATCTAGTTTAAAGTACATGATAAAGAATTATTAATTTCTCTTTGTCCTACTTTTCATTCTTCTCCTTAATGTTCACCTCATTATTCCAAAAACTTTGAAGATCCACTGGCCAAGTTATATTTTCCCTATGATACTCCCCGATCCTTTTATGAACTTATCATGACCTCCATTTGACTCCATTGCCCAATAACTTAGATATTTTCCATTATATTTATTCTCTTTGATCATTATGTCCAACCAAAACAATCAAACAAACCTTGCACTTAATAACTAGCCTAAAATCAACCCTTAAGAAAAAACAAGCACACATCCTTTGCAAAATAACATGAGAGATCCCTCTCTGAGTCTAGGAAGGCTAGGTCCTAGAACTCTGAATATTGGTTCCATGTTGCCTTGTCATTTGGTATGCTAATCTGTCAAATCATAGGACCACAACAAATACCTCACAACATGCTGCTCCAAGCTTATATCTAGGATGGATTGGAGCACTTGAAGACAAAGCTACAGCACTGGGAGTCTTGGGTAAGCTCAAGAAGGAGGGTGACATTCTTCCCTTATCATTATCAGCCACTCATTTCTGGATTTGCACTGTGGGAGGAGAAGAATGGAAGGAATGGCCTTCCAACATACACCTTTGGCATGAGGAATGTCAAGGAGGAGATCAGCAACATGACATACATTTATGTTGATACACCATCAGCGCTGTCATTGTTGAGTAGTTTAGATCTATATTGGAAATCCCAACTGTTGGTGGATTATTCCAAATATCTACAGACGTGTATGATACTTGATGACCAGCTACATGAAGAGGGCTATTTAGTCCAAGGAGGATTCATCGATCATCATGGTAGAATATTCTTGTCTAGAGCTTCCAAGCTCAAGGAGAAGTTGCTACAAAGGGCCTACAAAGAGTTCTGTTTCATCCATATGTATTCCATGAGGATCTACAACATCATCATGAGGAGCTTGAAGGCTTGAAATAAGAACTATATCAGCATTTTCACGAATGCGTGTACTATGTGGAGTTGGAGCAGCAACATGACTCCATGAAGGGGTTATTTCAACCATCTCTTCCTTCTTTTGGAAGAGGATAAAGATCCATGCACCACTCCATTTATTTGAGGAGTATTGTTGGTGAAGAATCTGATCATGTAAAGCATGTTTTATTTTCTTATTGTACATATTCTTTCACCATGTTTATGCAGGCCATGACTCCAAGGAGGAGTAATGTATCATGTAAATCTCATGGCAAATATTGGGCCACAAAAAGTTTTGAATTTGGCCACTCCCTCGATGTGAAAAGGGAAATTTTCCATCATGATGGGTGCTTTCCAAAGGCACCAAAAATATCTCTCACTTTTAGCCTTAGTGAGATAACATGGGCAACAAGAAAGTGGTGGGAAAACCACTTACCACAACTTGATCTGATGCAGGAAGGATATGCCCTGCACTGGTACCATATGTGGGACTATGACCCACCTTCACATGCTCAAATATATGTTTGTATGTATGTAGTTTTGCTCCCATACATTGAAGATATACTTGTACTTTTTATGGGTATGTATGGAGGAAGGATGGGAGGCATTTATGTACCACATGGGATGGAGGTTCTCCATGCACCTTATGCTACATGTTAGAGGGAGAGCATTGGTTCAGCCATCTTTGTTTCATTTGAGTTATTGACTCCTTATGGGATGGATTACTTACATCTCATAAGAATTTTGGAGGAAAAAATAATGGAGGTTTGGATTGGTGAACACTTAGCTTATGGAAGAAGCTTAACACCTGATGATGGTGTCACCAATGGAGGAGGAGAAGTGTTGCAGCACTCACCCTACCAATTGCTTGAGGACAAGCAACATTTTGAAGGGGAGGAATGTAATATTCCCAATTAGCCTAAGCTAATGGGAATATTAATTTTTGTTTCATTTTTTTGTTGTATGAATAAATGTGTAAAGGAAGACAATAAAAACTCCTAAAACAACAAATAAATCAATGCCACATGTGAACAAAGCTAAATGTGGGCTATTTACATAAACACCGTTTTGTGTGAAAGGGACTGAATCTTTTGACTGGATCAACCATGACCAAATCAACAACACTGTCTAGAAGGAGTGATCTTCATTGAAGCATAGCGCAGTTTTAGTTGGAGGTGGCACATGTGAAAGAAGCTATTTCATTGAGACAGTTTAGGGTTTTGCAAGCTCTCAATATTATAAAAGGAAGAGGAGGACAACATGAGAGGGGGTTTATGATTATCATATTTTTGAAGATTTTTTCTATTTATACATTTCTTATTCTTCTTTATTTTTGGCAGAGAATAGTGTTGTTTAGCACTAGGTGTTCCTAATCGGGAATCCCACCTCTTTCCTTTAGAGGCCTCTCGGAAGAGTTTGCATTTCATGTCCATTATCAGGAATTTGGCCAAGCTCTTCTTCCAAATACAATGCAGATCCTATTGAGGGTTTGGTTTCCTTTCTAAGTTGCAGTAAGTGGAGGCTAGACCTACTCAGATCTAGGCCATTCTAGTGCCTCTTTTCAATGGGAAAGTCTTATATCCCATTGGAAAGAGAGTATTGGATGATTGGAGCACCATTTTTAGATCTTGGCTTGAGGCCAAACATGCTCTAGAGCCTACAGAGTAGTTTTCATTCCAGTACTGTGTTATTTTCAAGGGTACAGTTGTAGGGTGTTTTGGTACACTTTTGGAGGAGAGATTTCTAGTGTTGGGGATTTTCCCTTCACTATAGCGATCCATGGATTTCAGATCTATTCCATGTCATTTCAGATTTGATCTGAATACTGTTGTATCTGCTTCATAATTTCTGAATATTCCTGCAGATCTGCTGCATAATATCTCAAATCTACTCCATGTACTTCACTTTTTGCTCAAAACCCCAAGGGGAATTTGAAGAGGAGCTTATATAGTGTACAGATCTGATATAGATCTAACCTTTTGTACACAAATTTGCTCTAGATATGAAGTGTAATCTACAACTGCTTTCAGCCAATAAAATAATGTTTTCAAGCTCATTCAGTCATAATATATGGTTGTAGCACCTCATTTTTTAGGATTTCTTCATGTAAAAATATTCTATTTATGTTTTACATCTTATGAGCCACAACGTAAATCTCATTTGCTGATGTAAATATGAATATTGAGCCTCCATATTGGCCTCCTAATATTAATTATCTTAACTATGTTATTTCTCTGCAGTATTGTTTAATATTGTTGCATGTTTCCCATTTGGGATATTACAATGGTATCGAAGAAATCATATTGGAACAACCTGTAAGAAGCCAATATGTCTTCAGCAGAAGAAAATCCTCTTACTGACAGAGAGAAGAGGTATCAAAAAATAATACAGAAGAAATTTGATTACAAAAATGATGATAAAGACAAGGGTAAAGCCCCTGAATCTGGAAGTGAAGAAGAAGAAAAGGATTTTCCCAAGATCCTTTTGAGATCCATGCAAGATCTTGCTAGATGGATTAAAGAGATGAGATCAGACAGAATTAAAGAATCTCCTAGGAGGTTTCATCTTGGAGAAAGCTCTGGCATGTCTCACCACTGGAATGTTTAGCCAGTGCATCAGCCACAAGTTTCCCAACGCTCTATCATGCCTACTTTTTTGGTTGTGGGAAATGAAGGGTTTCAAGAGCAAGCATCCCTTGAAGACTATTTTGAAGAATATGAGTCTCAGAATCAGAGATTCAAATATCACTTGAGTTTTCAAGAGTTATTTCACCTGAAGGACAAAAGAAGACCAAGGCATCAACATATAGATGGTGGATTCACTCAAAATCATGATCGACATCACTCTATGGGCAGATTATTTTTACCCAATTTTGATGGGTCATCCAAGTGTTCTGCAAAAGCATAGGTAGAATAACTTGACATCTACTTTTAGCTGAATAAGGTCCCAGAGATGGAAGCTATCAAGATTGCAGCGTTGCACTTTGAAGGTGAAGCACATGACTGGAGGTTCCATGGCTTGTATACATTGGGTCATGCCAATGTGACTGCTTATTCAGATTTCATTAGAAGGTTGGTGGAAAGATATGACACAAGAGATCTAGAGGCACCATTCATGAGCCTTGAAAGTTGAAGCAATCAGGTAATACATGGTCTTATATTTCTGAATTTTTGAGATTATCCGTTATGGTCCCTGATTTGTCTGCAGCAAGAAGGGTGTACATGTTCATCGATGGTCTAGATGAACCTCTTCATGGGTTGGTAAAATATACCAAGCCCACTACCTTTCATGATGCCATTGAGAGGGATAGAGACCTTCAATATGCCTTACCGAAAGTAAAGGAAAACTTTCAGCACAAGCCCTCTTTTCTTGCTAAAGGAAAGGAAGAGAAATTTGCTCCTTCCAAGGAGAGCTCATTCAAGAAGCCTCTTGATTTTGATTTCTCGAAATAATTGAGGGAAAATAAGATATGCTTCACTTGCAAAGATCCATGGGAACCAAGACATAGATGTGCTGCTAGAATAGCACATTACATAGAGGTCTTCTTAGATCTTGAAGAAGAAGAAGATGATGAACGAAGAAGAGATCACAGTGCTGACACTATTGAGGGAGATCCAACACCATCAGGAGATGGGAATCGAGAATTTTCTCCTATTGGAGGAATTCTTGCATCTTTGAGAGGAGTACCTAAGTACTTGACCTTAAGAGTTCAAGGTTCAATCATGAATCAGAGAGTTTCTATACTGATTGATAGTGGGGCTACCCACAACTTCATTGATTCCCATATGGTGCAAAGGAGGGAAATACCCACTGATATTTTTGAGGGATTATCTATTTTGGTCCTAGGAGATAGAACTATGCAATGCATGCATTATGTCCCATCACTTTCAGTCACCATGGATACCTACACTTTGGTTGATCACTTCTTTGTGGTTGACATACCAGACACCAATGTGATTTTGGGTGTTCAATGGTTGATTACATTGGAGAAAGTCACCACTAATTGGGAGGATTTACAAATGGAATGGGTGGACAAGAAGAGTGGTGAATCTTAAATGATTAAAGGCATGCATACTTACCCCTCACATAACACTTCCACACAGAAAACAGAGACGGATTCGTGCAGTGGAAGCAAGGACCTTACAATCCCATCTATTACGTTCATGATATTTCTACATGGGACACTCTTATCTAGTGGAAAATCACCTGGGAGGCCACCTGATTCAGATTTGGTGGGGAATACCTCACACCATGCTGCTCCAAACTTAGATCCAAGAGGGATTGGAGCACTTTAAGACAAAGCTACAGCGCTGAGAGTCTTGGGTAAGCTCAAGAAGGAGGGGGATCTTCTTCCCTTATCATTATCACCCACTCTCATTTATGGATCTGCGCTGTGGGAGGAGAAGAATGGAAGGAATGGCCTTCCAACATACACATTTGTCATGAGGAATGTAAAAGAGGAGATCAACAACATGATAGACATTTCTATTGATACACCATCAGTGCTATCATTGTTAAGCAGTTTATATCTATATTGGAAATCCCAACTGTTGGTGGATTATTCCAAAGATCTACACACTTGTATGATACTTGATGACCAGCTGCATGAAGAGGGATATTTAGTCCAAGGAGGAGTCATCTATGATCATGGTAAAATCTTCTTGTCGAGAGCTTCCAAACTCAAGGAGAAGTTGCTACAAAGGGCCTACAAAGAGTTATGTTTCATCCATATGTATTCCATGAGGATTTACAACATCATCATGAGGAGATTTGATTGGGAAGGCTTGAAAGAAGAACTATATTAGAATTTTCAAGAACTCCCTTCTTTTGAAAGAGGAGAAAGATCCATGCACCACTCCATTTGTATGAGGAGTATTGTTGGTGAAGAATTTGATCATGTAAAGCATGTTTTATTTTTTGATTGTACATATTCTTTCACCATGTTTATGTAGGCATTGACTCCAAGGAGGAGTAATGTATCATGTAAATCTCATGGCAAACATTGGGCTAGAAAAATTTCTGAATTTGGCCACTTCCTTGATGTGCAAAGGTAGATTTTCCATCATGATGGGTTCTTTCCAAAGGCACCAAACATATCTCTCACTTTTAGCCATAGTGAGATAACATGGGCAGCAAGTAAGTGGTGGGGAAACCACTTACCACACCTTGATCTAATGCAGGAAGGAGATGCCCTACGCTGGTACCATATGTGGGACTATGACCCACCTCCATATGCTCAAATTTCTGTTTGTATGTATGTAGTTTTGCTCCCATACATTGATGACATACTTGTACTTTTTATGGGTATGTATGGAGGAAGGATGGGAGGCATGTATGTACCACATGGGATGGAGGTTGTCCATGCACCTTATGCTACATGTTACAGGGAGAGCATTAGTTCAACCATGTTTGTTTCATTTGAGTTATTGACTCCTTGTGGGATGGATTACTTACATCTCATAAGAATTTTGGAGGAACAATTCATGGATGGTTGGATTGGGTGAACACTTAGCTTATGGAAGAAGCTTAACACCTGATGATGGTGTCACCAATGGAGGAGAAGTGTTGCAGCACTCACCCTATCAGTTGCTTGAGGACAAACAACATTTTGGAGGGGAGGACTATAATATTCCCAATTAGCCAAAGCTAATGGGAATATTCATTTTTTTTTCATTTTTCTGTTGTATGAATAAATGTGTAAAGGAGGACACTAAAAACTCCTAAAACAACAAATAAATC
The DNA here is from genome assembly GCA_034641835.2 of Pinus albicaulis. Lineage (NCBI taxonomy): Eukaryota > Viridiplantae > Streptophyta > Pinopsida > Pinales > Pinaceae > Pinus > Pinus albicaulis. The sequence continues at coordinate 1,075,302,019 of CM076580.1, read as the reverse complement.
AATGCCACATGTGAACAAAGCTAAATTTGGGCTATTTACGTAAACACCCTTATGTGTGAAAGAGACTGGATCTTTTGACTGGGTCAACCATGACCAAATCAACAACGTTGTCTAGAAGGAATGATCTTCATTGAAGCACAACGTAGTTTTAGTTGGAGTTGGCACGTGAAAGAAGATATTTCATTGAGATGGTTCAGGGTTTTGCAAGCTCTCACTATTATAAAAGGAAGAGGAGGAAAACATGAGAGGGGGTTGATGATTATCAGATTTCAGAAGATTTTGTCTATTTAGACATTTCTTATTCTCCTTGTTGTTTAGCAGAGAATAGTGTCGTTTAGCACTAGGTGTTCCTGATCGGGAATCCCACCTCTTTCCTTGAGAGGCCTCTTGGAAGAGTTTTCATTTCTTGTCCACTATCAGGAATTTGGCCAAACTCTTCTTCCAACTACAATGCAGGTCCTGTTGAGGGTTTGGTTGTATTTGTAAGTTGCAGTAAGTGGAGGCTAGATCTACTCAGATCTAGGCCATTCTAGTGCCTCTTTTCAGTGGGAAAGTCTTCTATCCCATTGGCAAGAGAGCATTGGATGATTGGAGCACCATTTTCAGATCTTGGCTTGAGGCCAAACATGTTCTAGAGCCTACAATGCAGTTTTTATTCTAGTACTGTGTTATTTGCAAGGGTACAGTTACAGGGTTTTTTGGCACACTTTTGGAGGAGTTATTTCTAGTGTTGGGATCTGCCCTTCACTATGGAGATCCATGGATTTTAGATCTATTCCATGTCATTTCAGATCTGATCTGAATACTTTTGTATCTGCTTCAGGGTTTCTGAATATTCCTACAGATATGTTGTATAAGATCTCAGATCTACTCCATGTACTTCACTTTTTTCTAAAAACCCCAAGGGGCATTTGAAGAGGAGTCTATCTAGTATAAATATTTGATATAGATCTAAATTTTTGTACATAGATCAGCTCTAGATTTGAAGTGTAATCTATAGCTGCTTTCAACCAATAAAATAACACTGTTAAGCTCATTCAGTCATAATATATGGTTGTAGCACCTCATTTTTGAAGATTTATTCATGTAAAAGTCTTTTATTTTTGTTTTATATCTTATGAGCCACAATATAAATCTTATTTTCTGCTGTAAATGTGAATATTGAGCCTCCATATTGGCCTTCTGTTGTTACTTAGTTGAACTGTGTTATTTCTTTGCAGTATTGTTTAATATTGCTGCATGTTTCCCATTTGGGATATTACATATTGGGAGAGTATGGTTTGACATTGTATATGTTCATAAATATGTCTCTACTTCTTATTTTTCACATTTTTGGGATGATGCTTGGATCCAACAAGGCCAACAAGGCCAAGGATGGAAGCATGGAGATATTTAATCTACTTCATGTAGCATGGGATGGAGAGATGGTTTATGATGGGGTACTTTCCAATTTGGGAATAGACCACTTCACTTTATGTATCTCATGCATAGAGGAGGATCTTGGACAAAATATGTTTTCCACTTGGAGACACATTGATGAGGAGAGGAAGCTAACTTTTTCAGTTGGAGGCCATTCTATACATTCTAGAGAGGCAGTTGTTGATCCGGGCATGCATTACACATTGTAGTAAATGGGGAGGCCTTCCATATGAGGATGCCATTTGGAGGGAGATGGATTGCTGTAGCATCCACTTTTGTAGTTGCTTGAGGACAAGCAACATTTTGGTGGGGAGTACTATAATATTCCCAATTTTCCATCAGATAATTGGAATATTAAAGTTCTTACTTTTTCTAATTAACTAAGTAAATAAAAGGGTGGACGGACCCATAAACCCCATAGATGAATTAAATCCACTTTTTATGTGTGTGTGTGGATAATTTAGAGATATATATCCGTTATGGAGTAGTGGAAAAGCTCATTAACGAAGGAGTGGAGATCATGCATTATTGAGGATGACATCATGGAGATCATGGAGGAAGTCAAATGAGATCATGGTGCATTAAATGTAAGATCATAGAGCACTAATGATGAGATAGTGGAGGAAGTGGTGCATCTAATGCACACATGATGGAGAGAGTGGGAATTAAATGCAGATATGGTGGAGAACATGGAGAGATAGTGCGGTCTTCATGGAGGCTAGTGGCCACATGTGCAATGTAGTTATGAGATGGGTCGAGGCTATGGAAGGCTCACAAAGCATAAAAGGGAGATGAAGGTAGCAATAGAAGACATTCTTTATATTATTATTTTTTATTTGTTTAGATCTGGATTTGTCATTTGACATTTCTATGCATGCTTCATTTATTTAGCTATGTTTGTAGTGATGTTTACCACATGGGTGTTTCCAAGCGGAAATCCCACCCTTATCCATGGGGGACTTCAAGTGCCTACTCTGGGAAGGTTCCTTTGAGCTGTCATACATCATCAGGAATTGGTGCCACATTCAGCCACTCTCATATGCGCATTTAGTCTCAGGAATTACGCATTCTTTCTTGAGGGTTTGAGAGGAGGAGGTTGTTTCTATAATTTTAGCTAGGAAACCAGTGGGGTTTCATCCTTCCACCTTGTTCTTCAAGATCAGTCTTCCGGGAGAAGTATATTCATATCCAAAATTTAGGCCAACATTACACACCTCCATGCAGCAACAATTCCCCAAGGTATTGCGTAGTCTAGTCCTGTAGATCTATTGGAGGAGTGAAGTTTCTAGTATTTTGGCTAGAAATCCTATGAGGGACCATATTGTCACTTTGGGCATACTATTTCCATCATTATTGAGCTATATTGAAACATATAGCATCAGGATATAGAGCCTCCATCCTTGACAATTCAATTCTCTTCAGCTGTTTTGTATTCAGTAGTTGAAATCAGTGGAGGAGGAAGGAGGAGCTAGATCTTGAGCTTATAGCTTGAGGATATAGAGAGGGGATAAACCCTTTAAGCATAGACCTGATTTTACCACATTGCAGAAATATTATGATCAGTTCTTGCTTTAGATCTGCATACCCAACAGAGATATGTTGCAGGGCCTAACAGGGTGATTTTCCAACATTGTCATACCTGGAAAACCTTTCTGGGTTATCTTGGGTATTCATCATAGAGCCCAAATCTGAAATCTCGGCATCATCTAAGCTCCAGAACTTCCAAATATACATTTTTATATTTTTTCGGCAGTTGTTGTCCCGACATTTGTAGTAGGGACAATGAAGTATTCCTTCCAGCAGTCCAATAGTTATGTTGTCTCTCTTGTGGGAAGACTTCAGGGTCATTATAGCCTTCTTATTTGGCTTGAGTGTCTCATATTTTGAGCATTGTTGTACTGGTTTATCCACCTCCTATTAATAAAATGTCTCAACTATTTTGTACATTTGTATGGTGTCTTTAGATTCTTTTTTTACATTGTTGCAGTTCATATATTTTGTTTTTGTTACATTCTCCATTTTGGGATATTACATAGCATTGGTGAAACCGGTAGGATATACAGGCCAAGTCATAGCACCTGGGGCTTCAGATCGGGGTGAATTGATATCACAACAAAGACCATACAGTGATGATTTGTTAGAGCACCTTCATCATAGATTCAAATTGCTACTGACCGGGGTGATTGAACGAAGATGGCATGGGTTAGAATATCGATATATGGATGAGTGGACCAGTCTTACCTCAGAGTGCGAGGTATCACGCATCGTATAGAAATTTTTGGTCAGGTAGTTTGAGACCTACAAGTTGGTGGTATGGAGCCTTTAGCTTAGGAGCCTCCAGATGATAGTGATTAGGGATAGGGACATGTGGGTCCCTTTTTTTGGTTATGTAACATGCTATGGGCGTGTCGAATGTATTTAGAGTAGTGGACTCCAAACACTTATATGTTTTGATATGATGATACATAATATGGGTATGCATATTTTATGACAATTGTGGTTCGCCATTTGTTAATGTTTATGGTTTCCTTCTTGTATGTGATAAATTTCAATATAGAATTTTGTTTTCAATGGAATCTACATAGTGATTTTTGGCTCTAGGAACATGACTTAATGTAATGAACTCAAATTCATGTACCAAAATCTTAACTCATACATATTTTATAAATAGGATAGGATTATGCACATGATACATGCCATTCAATTGCATGAAAAGTAGCAAGGAATCTAGATGAACATTAAGATTAAGGATGCGATGATCAATGGCATAAACTAACAAACCTATCATGGCATCATATTCTACCTAGTTATTGGTGGCAGATCCAATGTATATGTTGCTAGAATGAAATAACGAATGCACAGGGGTGAAAATGGCCCAAGCTGTTTAGGAAAGATTCCTGGAGAAGCCACTCGCACCGTCGGCATATACGATATGAGATGTGGATGATGGATCTATTTGAAAGATGCAAGAAGACAATGTATGAAATGATGGAGGGTAATGTAAGCTACCTAAATGAAAATATAAAAAGATACACGCATCTCAATGGGAAATTATATGGGTAAAAATCTTTTGGTAGAGTGCATTACAAGGCTTAGGAAGGAGTTGGCCTTCAAAACCCCTTATAAGGCATGCCCCCTTGCCCAAACACTTATGGATGATGTAAGGTCCTATCCATAATGATTCAAACTTCCCATGCCCTAGGAAATCATGAGCTTCATCATAGAAAAGAACAAGGTTTCCTTCGTGAAAGGTACGAGGGTGGAATTTCTGGTCATATTAAGCTTTTGTGCACTTTTTGGCTGCTTCAATGGTTTTCAATGTAACAAGACAATGTTCATTGGTGGTATCAGGCATGATAGTTCATTGTTCTAATGGTTTTGTGTCCAAGAGGAGTTCGACGATAAGGTGAAGGGAGTGGATTTCACAATTTATTGGTAAGACTCCCTCCTCTCCAAAAACAAGGTGGAAAGGAGTAAACCTAGTGGCGGTTTTAACAGAGGTTCTATATGCCCAAAAATAAGGTAAGAGAATAATATTCTAGTTGGTCTTGTGTTTATTCACCGCCCACTAGAGCATATTTTTAATGATTTTGTTGACCACTTCAACTTTTCCATTTCCTTGGGGATAATAGGATGATGAATATTGGTGTTAAAATCCTCGAATCAAGCGATAACATAGTTAAAGAATAAGAGGGTTGCATTAGTCATGGTGTTATTGAACGTAGGCATGGCTTCAACGCATTTCGTAAAATAGTTGAAGACCACGATAATATACTTTTGGTTATTATCAAATCGGGGTCAACACTCCATGAAGTCAATATAAAATTTACATAAAGGATTGGTTACAATGATAGGATGGAGGGGAGCAGGCCGGAAAAATTTTAAGGAGAGAAAATTATCTTGAAGTTTAAAACATTGGTGAATCTCACTAGTCCCTAATATGAAAACTATAAAATGTTTATTCATGTATTTTTAAGATCATTCAAATTTATAATGACTTTATATATACTCTCTATATAATATTGGTTATTTTTAAGGTAAAATAGTTTTATATTGTAAAAATTTGGGTGAATCATTTTTATAAAAAATGGAAATTGGCGAATCCTTATTTTGGAAAAATCATCGAAAATTATCCCACTTGTGAATATTAGCCCCTAAAATTTTCCATGGCAGCAGGTGGATCTCACACCTTAAAGGCATATAACTGACAATTGGGACAATTTTTTACCTCCTCAATGCTAGCATGCATGATATTCTGGGTAGTTTCCATTCTAGAGATATGACCACCAAAAACGTCACCATGGGGGAATTCACCACTTTCTTAGCTTCAGCATGCATGATACAACGACGAAGGATAGTTTCAACACTGTGACGATAGATATTGTCACCGATGAGGAGGTAGGGAGGGGCTTGATGTCGAATATGTCGTCGAGGATCATGGTTAAGATGGGGGGTGAATTTATGGGTTCGCATGTAAGTGAGATTTCACCATACCAAGAATCATGTCAGGTGATGGTGAACAAGTGTTCATCTCGAAGATCATCATTAACCGACGGATTTGGAGCACCAATATGTAATTTAGAAATGAATTGAGTAAGGGCCAAACCTTTATTACTCTTGGGTGTGACAAATTCGAGAGAAAATTCATGAATAATGAAAATCCAATTGACATACATTCGAATGATGATATTTTGACTCAATAGGAATGCCATTGGGTTGGAATTGGTAACAGCTCTAGTGGTACGCATAAGGATATAATGACGAAAATTCTGAATAGAGAACACTATAGGCAGTGCCAATTTTTCTTCGTGCAAATAGTACATAGGGAGACCGTTTAGTTTTTTACTAACATAGTGTATGACATGCTCATTTCTAGTAGCATATTCCTGGATTAGGACCCTCACGACTGAATAGGTGGAAGATGACATGTACATGATGAAATCCCTTTCAAATTTTGGTGGATTGATCAAGGGAGAGGAAGTGAGAGCTCATTTAAGGTAATCAAAATACTGTTGAGCTTGGTCATCCCAAACGAATGGAATGGTACATATAAGGATTCTAATAAACCCATGCATAGTGGTGGCATAGTCAGTGACAAACCGACGAAGAAAGTTGGCTTTTGTAACTATCAAAGGGTAAGAGGAGGTGGTAGTTTGAAAATGGCTTGAAATTTGAGAGGGTCAATACTTATACCATCTTTAGACACAATAAGGCCCAGAATTCGGTTGGAAAGAACAAAAAAGACACACTTAAGGGGGTTGAGGTGAATATTATACATGTGACATTATAGGAAAATGGTACACAAATAATGAATTTCTTGCACCCAAAGCCTAGAACAAGCGGTGAGATCTTCAAGGTATTCAAGGATAATATGAGTCAAGTAGTGTAAAAAGTAAGACATGGAACACTTAAACGTGGTGTTGATATTCTTTAAACTAAAAGGCATGACCCTATAGGTGAAATTTCCCCACGAACAAATGAAAGCAATTTTAAGCTGATCAACATAACACATACTTATCTAGTTATATCCACAGAATCCATCTATAAAGAAAATAACCTCATGCCCCTAATACTCATCAATGATTTGGTCAATGAATGGTGTGGAGATGTTGTCTTTTGGACAAAATTTGTTCACGTCACGGAAGTAAGTGCAGATATGAATGGTGCCTTGTTTCTGGATAATGGGAACAGGATTGGACACCCATATGGTGTACATGATAGATAAATCCAACCTACTTGATATTATCAATTTTGACTTTAATAGCCCCATGTTTGGAAGGATGAATGGGTCTCAACTTGTTCAACAATGGTGGGATCAATTCTAGGAATCTTAGAATAAGACAAGGTGAAAACATTACATAATTCCTTAAATGGCTTGGTGTAAGAATCGACAACATTATGGGACGAATGACTATCAGATGGAATATCTATCGATGTTGAGACCAAGGTATCTGACAAAGAAGGTTCGACTGAATCATAATAGGAAGCTCCAGAGGAGTCCCCATACAATGATCCCATGGATGGAGATAGGTAGAGAATAGGAAAAATGATATATGTCATCTCGACATCAAGAGGAGAGATGACAATTTTTGGTTCCTATTCTGGCTCAAAAATGGTACCAGAATGTACAGGTAGAGAAGAGGTGGATTCAGTACGATTTCCCTCTATTTCACGAAGTGCCTGACAGGTATCACAAAAAAATTTGAGACAAGGAAAGTGGTGATAATAGTGGCCAAATTATCACACAAATCATAAGGGTGATTCATGTGTAATGATATTTTTTTCTTGGCTGACTCAAGTAAGGTAACATGGACATTCGAGATGTTAGAGTCATGAAACATGTTAGCAACCACATCTTTGAGATGAGGGAGTTTAGGAAAATTATTGGTGGCATGCCCAACAACATCACACAAAGCGCACGAAGGTGTCAGCTTTGGAGGCTTAGGAGGAGTTGGATTTGTTTGGGGTATCTTGTATTTAGCTCCCTTTTCTCGGATTTCCCCCCCTTGCTAGATGATTTCACAATAGACATAGGTGCATACTGAGGTTTTTGTGGAATTGAAGCAAAGGAAGGGGAAGTAACAACAGGTTGTACCAGGGTCAAAGTTGTGTAAGGTTTAACTTGATCAGGTGGAGTGTTTACGGGGGGATCAATGTACCATACTGGGATCCAGAGAGTAATGTTGGGTAAACTCAACGTAGCCATGATAGGGATAGAAAAAGTCCTTGTGGGGGGAGTAAGAAAGGTATCTGACATTAGAGGAAATTTTAGCCTAAAATTTCCCATGAAATTTTCATGTAATTTCCTTTTCATAATATGTAAACCAATAAAGATTCTTGAAATTCAAAAAGAGGTACATGTAAATATTTTGGAGGGAAAAGAAGAAAAACTACTTTTTTATTGTATTTTTGGCTTATCTCCTTATAGGTTTTCTAAAATAAATGTAGACACCCATTAGATGTGGAATTAAATTACACATCCAATGAGTACTAATTATGCATACTTTTGAGAAGACCCACATTGATAAAAATCGCACATGCATTAAAAAAGTGTGTTTTAGCATGGTTTTTTAATGCATCTGCAAGATTTATCAATGTAGGTCTTCTCAAAAGTATGCATAACAGGTACTCATTGGATGTGTAATTCAATTTCTCATCTAATGAGTGTCTAAACTTGAAATTTGAGTAAAACTATAAGGATATAAGCCGAAAATACAATTAAAAAAAAGTAGTTTTCTTTTTTTCCCTCCAAAATTCATAACTTTTATTTTATTATCTTAGAAATTATTTTATTATTTCCTTAGGAGGCCACTTTTAGGCTGAAATTTCCTCTAATGCCCAAAGGATAATGGCCTAGTGGAACTACTTTTGGATGGTTAAGGCCTGGAGGAACTGTTCGTTTTTGGAATGGACTAGGAGAGACACCACCATAAGGAATTGATCCTTGAGGAATTACTTGTATGTTGGGTTGAGTTGGGCACAACAGGTTGCAAAGGCATTGGTTATTGGATGGGCATATGAAACTGCTTGTCAACATCCCGTGACTCTCGTAACATGTAAACACGGGACGAGTTGGGCTCAGAAGGGGTAGATGGTGGAGCATAGTAGGCACCAAGAAAAGTGGAATCTTTGTATACTCCAGGTGAGACATTAGTGAGGGATGAGATAGTCTTATTGTCAGTGAATAATAAAATCTTGGACTGAGGAGAAATTTTTTCCTTATTATCATAGTACGTTAGTTGATCGATGGTGAAAATATTTACTTTGTGGGGAAAGAATAGCTTACGAAAAACTGAAGATGCTACAACTGGCATGGCATGGGTGTAACTACGACCCAGAAGGATGTTATAATCCAATTTGGCATTAATAACTTCAATGTAAATAGAGATTTTCTTGTCGTAAATAGTGATAGGATATTTGTGAAGTAAGCCAAGGGGTTGAGATGGATTAGCGTCCCGTGCACAAAGAGTAATGGTGGATGGGGACAGGCCGGGTGAACCAAGTTCTTTCCAAACACTAGTAGCCATCACACAGGTGGAGGCACCTTTGTCGATGATACGTCACTGAACAATGGAATTTCTTATTGATACTGGTATTTGAAAAGAAAAATATGAAGGAAGTTGGGGGATGTTTTGATTGATCATATGAAGGATCCACAACACCCAAAGCAGTGAGTATAGATTTTCATTTGTATGGGAACAACTGGAGGACTTCCAGCATTGACATGGAAGTAGGAGACTGTGCAAATTCATCTACTATGCTATAGGTATGAGTGGTTTTAGCTAAAGAATCATTTCAATGTAATGGTCCTTTGGCCCAGATCTTGCTAACACCTCTCCCTTAGGCCGAGAGATATGTAAGGTACCATTTGATGATGGAATAGACTTAGTGGAAACTTGTGGTTGATACTTAGTCACAGACTTATCAAGTGTCTTGTCATATTGGCGTGATTGAGTCTAAAGGTTGACTTCTCTATGTTTACCACATCATAATTCATCATGAGAATTTGATAAAAATGGGGACCAGATTGTGGAGGTTTGGGGAGTTTCATGAACTTGAGTAGGTTGGGCAACTATATATATCCTTGGTGAGGAAATGGTTTGGTAACCACAACCGGTTGAGATGAAGTAGGTATCGAAGGAAGCGAAGCCATGGGTTGTTATCCTCTAGAGGAAATTTCTTGGGCTTGCCATATTTAATGCACATGAGGTAAAAGGGGACAATCATGATTATAATGGTCATATACACAACAACATGCACAAGTCTTATTCGTGCAAAGGTTATTTTTCTACTTGGGATGTTTTCCTTGTTGCTAGGTTGCAGGATTAGGCTGATTTACCTGGGGTGTATTAGGTGGAGGATCCTGGTTACCCTAATTACCTTGGGATTTTTTGTTCTTATTACCTTTCCCGTTACACTTGTTCTTTGGATTGCGAGAATTGGATGCATGCTACTGAGCATATACTTGACCTTCAGAATGAGGTCATTGTTGTTGCAAAGGTTGAGGAGGCATGGGAGGCTGAGGTGTTGGTTTCGGAGGGGCTGGAGCCCTAGGGCGATGCATAGGAAATAAATGGAGGAGGATAAATATTTAGATATACAGGTTGAGCAACAGTTGGACTTGGCATATGTTGATGTGGTTGGGGATATGCATATGACATGCTTTGAGCTCAATAAGTGTTTCCCAGTGGAGGGGGTAATTGTAAGAGGTATTGGTCCCCCCCAGGGTTCACCATAACTTATATGAGGTAGAGCATATGGTTGTGGTTGAGGGTGTGACATATATCCAACGATACCTTCAATGACATGACATGCCCCTGGTGCACTAGCAGTACCAGGCTGAGGCAGATTGGGGAGAATGGTATAAACATAACCTGATTGAACATAGATCAAGTCATATTTTGAAGCTACTTAGAGCGTATATTCCTTTGTCTAAGGGAAGTTTGACATGAAATATTTACCTATGGGGGCCAAAAGTGATCTAAGGAACCAATCGATATAGACATGGTCTTTGAATTCACGGGCCCTACACATTCTCTACCTTCTGTGCCATTCTTGGACATGGTCAGATAGGTGGGTGGCATAAGTTTTACAAAAAGAATTCAATAGTTCAGTACAAGTGTCATAATGAAGAGGTAACTAAAAATATGATAGAAAATATTTTGCAAGAGTCATAAAAGTGGAATGAGTGGCTCTAGGTTGGTCAACATACCACTTAGTCGCAATTCCAGTAAGCATGCACTGGAATAAACGAAGACAAATGGAGTCTTAAGTGATGGAAATAGAGGAACACCACATGTGAAATGAGCGAACATGATTAGTGGGATATTCTTTAGGATTTCCTTCAAACTTAGGTATGTCTGAAGGAAGTTTGGTAGGCATCACTGGCTAATTTCGGTTATGGAGAATAAGATTGTTGATCAATTGATTAAAATCAGGGAGATTCAAACCAACCATGAAGGGAAGTAATAGTGTAAGAGTGACCGTAAGGTTGAGGTTCCACTAGTGATATTACCCAAGTTAGGGCCTGAGCTACCACCTTGTTTTCCCGCGCCTGCTAATCTAGTGGATCAATTTTATGCTCAAAATTTAAAGTTCTCAAAACGGAATGAAACCTGTGCGCTTGCGTAGATCTCATTGTTATGAATCCGACACAACACTTTTTGTGAAAAAACCAACTCCATATGACCTTGAAATTTCATTTGGTCCTCTTTTAGAAACAACTAAAAAATGGTTTTTGGATGATAGGGTTTCCCACTCAACAATTTGTACTGCTGACTGGACCGTTGAATGATGACTGGACCATTGACTATATATTTTTGGGATAATTAGGGCATGCCATTCATCATTTGTTCATTGGTTGGAATTGGAGAAACGTTATTGGTTGTTTGATAGGCCAATGAGAGGACACCACGTGACCCAACCAGAGGCTACCACGTGGTGCCCCCCAGTTGGCTAAAATTTTTGTAAGGGTCAAGGTGAGGTCGGCGGGGGTCGAAGATGCGACCTCCCACTAGCAAAACATCGACCTTACCACTATGTTGCGCTCATTTCTTTAAAAAAAAACTTTAAGGTTGGATATAAAGTTTAATGAAGGGCACGTTGGGGGTGGGTTAGGGCTGGCCCCAACCCTGGTCACCATGCCCGTGGAAATAAGGGGTGGGACTAGGGGCTATGGCTTAGACTGACCCCACCCATATTTAATTCAAAAAATTCATCCATGTTTATATGAATTAAAAAATCAATTTTAAGACTTCGTTGGGAATTTAAATGATCCCACAAATTGCACCGTATGTTGGTGGAAAAGTTGCACTGTTAGTGTTTTTTGGGGCAAAAATTTAGGGCAGTTTGCAGGAGGTCGAGATTGTAGGACGAATTGCTGGAAAACTTGGAGGGACCATAACTTATTCTGATTTTGGCCTTTTTGGGAGAGGAAAGAGGATAGAAAGTAATTATTTACAGTTCTAAAGCCATTGGAGCTATCAGTATAGCCATTTTTAGCACTGTAAATGTATGAAAACACCATTTTTAGAGCATAATGAAAGAGGCCCAATCATTGGATGTTAGACTAGGAGACGTAGCCCAGGAGGGGTGAACTCTTTCATCAATTGTTGTTGTGTGTTTACTGTTACGGTGATATTTTCATGTATTTTTCTACAAAAACTCACATTAGGGAAATTTTTAGGTCTAAAATGGGCCTCCTAAGGAAATTATAAAATGATAGTGGAAATAATAAAATAAGATTATATTACATCATCAAATTTTAGAGGGAAAAAAGAAAAAACTATTTTTTCAACTTGTTTTTCTACTTATCTCCCTATGGGTTTACTCAATTTTAAGAAAAAACACTCATTGGATGCATAATTTTATTCCTCATCCAAGCAGTATGCATGTTGCATACTTTTGATGGACCCCACTATGCGAAAAATAAGAAATACATGAAAAACATGATATTTTTTCATGTATTTCTCATTTTTCGTATAGTAGGTTCCATCAAAAGTATGCAACATGGGTACTCCTTGGATTAGGAATTAAATTTTGCATCCAATGAGTACTCCTGTTCAAAATTTGAGTAAAATATTACGGAGATAAGTTGAAAATACGAGTTGAAAAAGTAGTTTTATTATTTTATTATTTTTTTATGTTTTTTATTTTTAACTCCCAAAATGGTGAATCATCCCCCATAGCGACATCATCATCTTGAATCCTATTGGTTATCAAGTTTATTTTTGTTCTACATTTTTCATAGGAGACCCATTTTAGACATCAAAATTCCCCTAATGGTTAAAAATTCATGTTTATGTGTTTAATAATTTCACAAAAGAGGCTTAAAACCTAATTGACTCACTTGCAAAATTTCACAAACCTCAAGAAATTTTTAAATACAGATTAGTTTGGTTTCAGAGCTTAGGTTTTCTTGTTTCTGTGAGATTTTAATTGCATGCAAGTGTATGTGATGCTTACAAGGTTGAATATAAAGAGAGGAGAAGGAGAGATTTTGATTGCAAGTCCTCAATTTATGCCAAGGACAAGGAGAGAAAGTTTGCCACAATATCTGCCACAAATTCTACCTCAAATTGCAGTTGAAGCTTCAACAAGTATGTCACCTAAAGGGGAGCCTTATAAAATGTTAGAAGATAATAAATCCTTTAGGAAAGAATTCTTTGATATGACATAAATGGTGAAATTTATCTATGAGGATGAGAGCTCCAAACATCCAGGAGGAGATAGGGACAAGCCTCCAGAAGGGAATGGTGACAAACCGCATTTGACACCACCATTCTCTTCACCTCCATCCTCACCACCATATTCACCATTATATTCTTCCACAACAACTCCTTCACAAACACCTCCACATTCTCCAAAGGGACATGGAAAAACTCCATTATTTAAACTTCACATAAAATTCGAATTGCCTATGTATAATGGTGAGGTAAATGTTAAAATATTATACAATTGGGTTCATCAAATTAAATTGTATTTTAGGATACATACGATCAAGGATGATGACACCAATATTCATTTTGCCTCATTAAGGTTGGAAGGTGCAACTCTTATTTGGTGGAAATCCAAAACTCAAGAGGACATGAAAAAACATGGTAAGGTCTTAACCTCTTGGAATTATTTTGTTGCTGCACTAAGAAGACAAATCTATACATTAGCATACATTCAAAAATATATTAAATTGGATTGGAAAAAATTTAGGCAGTTAAAGGGTCAAGGTGTGCAATGCTATACTCAATAATTTAGAAGAAGAGCACTAATATTGGGTTTTGATTGATCATCACAAGATACATTGCTGAAATACATTGGGGTTTTGCATAGCTATTTGAGACATACCATACTCATGTTTAACCCTAGAATTTTAGATGAGGTTTTTGTACATGATACACACCTAGAAGAAAGAGGAAAAAATGTTCCACAAGAGGGAAAAACAAATCCATTTAAAAGTGGAGAAAAAGGAAATGGTAAGTTTAAAGAAAAAGGAAAGAATAATGCTTCCGTCAAGAAAGATGGAGAAAAATAACATCTGTTAATTGTGAAAAAGATGGTCACAATGAAGAACAGTATTGGAAACTTCATCCTGAGATGAGACCCAAAACGCTTAACAACAAAGGGAAGAAAAATACAGCTGCAACTACACAACATGATTTAGGATCTGATTTGGGAGATGAAACAAAGATCACAACAATGGAAATGAAAGGTAAGGACATAGCAAGCACTAGTTCTTCAAGTTTTTCTAATGATACTCAATATGAGAAAATAAGAATTTAAATTTTCCATATTTGAGTTATTTCAAAACATACAAAAATTGATACACTCTTTGATAGTGGTTCACAAGAAAATCTTATTTCTGAATACTTAGTCAAGAAGTTAAATTTTGAGACCATTCCTTATCCAAGACCTTATCCATTAGGTTGGATATGAAAGAATGAAACTTTACAAGTAAAGAGGAAATGCATACTTAGATTTGCAATGACAGTAAACTTTCTTGATGAAGTTGAACTTGATGTAGTTCCACTTTATATTTCTAGTATTGTTTTTGGAAGCCCATATCTTTATGATAGGAAAAATATTTTTCATCGCCATGAAAATAAGTATAACTTGTTAAAATATGGTATTGAGTACATTGTTAGAGCAAATCGAAAGAAATTAGTGAATTCTAGACAAATGAAGATACTTACTAACTCTAGCAATAATTTTGTGCTTTTAATGGTCAAACAAAAGAATGATGTTGATAATAAATCCTTTCGCATTTTTGACTAAAATTTGAAATCTGATTTTTTTGAGTTTTTTAATCAATATGATGATATGCTTCAGGAGCCTAAGGGATTTCCTCCCAAAAGAGGAATCGAACATGAAATCTAACTGCAGCAAGATTTTCCTCTTCCTAACATTGGCATGTACAATATGTCAGTGATGGAAAATGAAGAAATTAAAAAACAAATCCAAAAGTTTCTTGAAAAGGGGATCATCAACTAAGTACTTCACCATGTGGTTCACCTATTGTTTTGGTTCCAAAGAAGGATGGAACATGGTGCGTGTGTGTATACTTATGTGCATTAAAAAATATTATCGTAAATAATTGTTACCCACTTCCTAGAATTGATGATTTGTTTGATCAATTGCAAGATGCTAAGTATTTTACTAAGTTGGACTTAAGGAGTGGCTATCATCAAATTAGAATTGTTGAAGGAGACGCATGGAAGACAACATTGAAAATAAAGTAGGTTTGTTTGAATGGCTAGTTATACCTTTTGGTCTATGTAATGCTCATACTCCGTTCATGCATGTGATGAATGATGTATTGAGGCAATTTCTAGATGATTTTGTGATAGTATACTTAGATTACATCTTAAGTTTTTAGTAAGTCTCATGAAGGACATCTCATGCATGTCAAAAAAGTATTAAATGTATTGAAAAAATAACACTTGTTTTTAAAGATGTCAAAATCTGAATTTGGGAAAACTTCCTTAGTTTATTTGGGTCATATTGTTGGAGGAGGAGAGTTCGAAATAGATCCCTTCAAGGTTGATGTTATTTGGAATTGGCCAAGGCCCAAAACAGTGATAGAGGTTATAAGTTTTTTGGGAGTAGCCCAATATTGGAGGAATTTTATTGTTGACTTCTCTTCTATCACAACTCCATTGCATGCATTAAAAAGTGTAAAGAAAGTATTCCAGTCGGGACGTAAGAAACAAAAGGAATTTGATGAATTGAAGGAAAATATTAGTTCAGCTCCTGTACTTTCACTTCCAAACTTGAGATAGTCATTTGAGATAAAAATTTATGCAAGTGACTATGCCATGGGCGCAATCCTAATGCAACATGGTAAGCCCATTTGTTTTCATTAAGAAAATTTTATGGTGTAATGATTAACTATGTTACATATGACAAGGAATTGTATACATTGGTGCAAAGTGTGAAAAAGTGGAAACACTACTTGATTGGTAAACAAACAGTCATTCACATGGATCATCAGCCATTGCAACACTTGCAATCACAAAAAAAGTTGCAACAAGCAAGGCACTTTTGATGGATTGGTTTTCTTCAAAAATTCCACTTGGTGATAAGGTATGAGAAAGGTATCTATAAAAATATTGTTGACATGATTTCTAGGGAAATTGTTAGTGCATCCATTATTCTTAAGCATAATTATGCCATGCATGCGAGCTACGTTGAACAATATGCTTTAGATAGTTATTTTAAATATGTATATGCGACTTTGTGTCAAGGTAACCAAGTAGAGGAATTGGATTATCATGCGCATGATAACTTGTTGTACCATCTTGGAAAGCTTTGTATTCCACAGGGGGAGAGAGTCAACACCATAAGGAAAGCACATACTTCTCTTATTGTTGGGAATTTCGATGTAGGTAAGACAGTGGAAAAATTACAAAGATATTGATATTGGCATCATATGCTTGAATGTATGTCACGATTTTTAAGAGGATGTTCATTATGTTTTGTTAGTAAGCCTAGCAATATAAATTTGGGATTGTATACACCACTTCCTGTACCTTCTCGTCCATGGGAGAGTGTTTCTATGGATTTTGTAGGAGGTCTACCAATGTATAGGAGAGGTCATTATTTTCTTTATGTAGTTATGGATAGATTCAGTAAAATGTGTATTTTGATGCCATGTAAAAATCATGTTACAACTGGAAAAACCACTCATTTATTCTTTCAAAAAGTATGGGTGCATTTTGGGTTTCTCGCATCCATTGTTAGTGATCGAGATTCTCACTTGGTCAGAAACTTTTGGTCAAGATTGTGGGGTCTCATGGAGACCAAATTGAAAAAGAGTACAACATTTCATCCACAAACATATGGCCAAACATAGGTGGTGAATATGATAATGATACATCTTCTTCGTGGTTATTCCATCAAGCATCCTAAGTTGTGGGATGAAAATTTTCACTATATTCAGCATGCTTACAACCGGGCCAAGCACTCTTCGACTCAAACCTCTCCATTTGAGGCATGTTTGGGATCCTTTCCTAAATATCCTTTAGATTTTATCTTTGGAAAATATTTTTCTATTAATGGTCATAGTGACATAAAAAAGAGATGAAAATTTCATTGAAAAATTCCAATTGGTACATCAAGTAGTTCAAGAACGACTGGAAAAGAGTAAAGTAAAGTACAAGACAAGACACGAAAAACATCATGTGGATCACACTTTCCATGTCAGTGATGAAGTTTGGCTTCACATTAGCAAAGAAACGCTTCAAGGAGAAGGCAAAAAACTAAAACCAATTCAATATGGTCCATTCATAATTCTTGAAAAGATTGGTAATAATGCCTTCAGGTTGGATTTTCCTTCAAACATGAAAATTTATGAAGTTGTTAATGTTGAGAATCTAATATTGTATGAGCCTCCTTTGATTGAAGATCAAGGAGATAATGCTCAAATGCCTTCAATTGAAGATTTGTCTCTTGAATATATTGAAGAATTGCAACAAAACACTATCCTTGAAAAAAAATGACGACTTCGAAATGAGGAAACATGGAATATCTTCATGTGGGGCTCAACTATAAAATTAAAAGAAAATAAAAATGGATTGATATTGTAAGGTTGAGGGAACTATACCCTCACCTATTTTTCAACTGAAAGTGATATTTTGCAGTTAAAAAGCTTCTAGTAGGGAGGAATGATCGAGTTGATCAATTTTATACTCAAAATTAAAATTTCTCACAATACAATGAAACATATGCACTTGTGTATATCTCATCATTTTGAATGTGGCGCAACTTGTTTCACGAAAAACTGACTCTGTATGCTCCTGCAATCGTGCTTTGTCCGCTTTTGGAAACAACTAAAAAATGGTTTTTCGATGATAGGGTTGCCCAGTTAGCAGTTTGTGCTACTAACTGGACCATTGACCGATCACTGAAATGTTGAATGTATCTTTTTGGGCTAATAACGACGCACAATTTTTCATTTTCTTATTGGTTATAATTTGGGAAATTCTATTGCTTGTTTGATAGGCCAATGATAGGTTGCCACATGGTGCCTCCAAGTTGGCTAAAATTTTTCTAAGAGACAAGGTGAGGTCGGCAGGGGTCGAACTTGCAACCTCCCACCAGCAAACCACCAAATTTACAAGTATGTCGTGTTCATTTCTTAACAACATATGTTTTGAGGTTGTATATAAATTTTAATGAAGGGCATGTTGGGGGTGGGTCGGGGCTAGGGTGTGGTCCAGCCCCGCCCTTATTTAATTAAAAAAATCAGCCATGTTTTTATACGAATTTAAAATTTGGTTTTAAGGCCTCATTTGGAATTTAAATTATCCCATAAATTTCACCAAATGTTGGTGGAAAATTTGCCCCATTAGTGTTTTCTCGGGAAAAAATATGGGGCAGTTTGCAGGAGGTATAAATTGTAGGACAAATTTCTGGAAAAATTGGAGGGACCATAACTTCTTTAGTTTTTGGCCATTTTGGGAGCAAAAAGAGGCTAGAAAGGGTTTTTTGACAATTCTGAAGCCATTGAAGCTATCAGTACAACCATTTGAGCACTGTAAATGTGTGTAAAAACCATTTTTAGAGCATAATTAAAGAGGCCCAACCATTGGGAGCTAGACCAGGAGACATAGCCCAGGAGGGGTGAAATCCTTCATCAATTTTTTTTGTGTGTTTACTATTATGGTGATATTGTCTTGTATTTTATGCAAAAAATCAGTTAAAATTTCATGTTTATGTGTTTAATAATTTCAAAAAAGAGCCTTAAAACCTAATTGTCTCCCTTTAAAAATTTCACAAACCTCAATAAATATTTAAATACAGATCACCTTTGAAGTTGCTTGACATGGTGGCAATACAAGGTTGAGAAGACACAAAATTAAAGGAATAATTGGATGAATTAGTAGAATAAGAGTTAGAAGGACTTCATGGAGGATTGGGAGGATTAACTCTAACCCAATGGGGAGGAGTAATACGTCCTAACGAGAGCTGAGTTTGAAGGCCTTGAATTCACTATGACAAACACCTAGGGGGCACAATTATGTCAAGAAAAAGATGACACTAAAGTACTAAAGGATGATAGGAGAAAAAGAGTAACAAACGACAAGTAAAAACCTAGTTCAATGGTGCCAAGTGTAAACAAACTATATAATGATGCTACTCTAATACAAGAAAACACGTCCTATGAAATAAAATTACCTCTAGCCTATAGGTGATCTAAATCCTCAAACAATCCTAAATCTATTGTTTTAGATGGCCTTCCAAAGAAATTCTTATTAGACAAAATCTCATCCATGCAAGCAAAGTTTTCTAGAGAAAGGCAGGGTAGAGAACCAATTGCTTCCCATAGCCAATCGTATAGGATGTTTTCCTAAGATTGGTCACTACGATTACCTTTGTCCCATGGGGGTGGTCAGGTCTTGAGCTTCTTTGTGATCAGTCAATGCATGAAATTTCCTACCACGGGTTGGGTAGCACCGAGGAGAATTTCTCACATGATGACCTAGCATAACCCCCTTTGGATCGGGTTTCTGACACACTACGTCTTTGGACCATGGGATGGTGAAGGATTTTAATCATCCTACAAAGTCAACTTCTAAGTTTCAATCTAAATTATCGATGGGTGTTATTGGAATCATATCCCACCGATACTACTCCTAACTACAAATATTTTTTGGCCTTGATTCATAGGTGGGGTTAATATATGTGTGTTATATTATTATATGTGGTGTGTTTCAAGCCTTGGCTTGGTGGTGTTCGTTAGTCATCGGTAATTTTTGTTGATATCAAAATATGACTAAGTAATGGTCCTAGATTTCTAAAAACAAAATTTGAGAAATATTGTGAGTTTTAGAAATCTCACTGCCTTCATTATCCTAAGTCAAATTGTTTCACTATCTTTTCCCTCTCTGTCCTCAAATTTTACTTCACTGATAAAAAAGGACTTCAATTTCTGGGCCTATTAACCTCATTTCACTACCTTACCCTCACTCTCATTCATTGCCTTTTTTTCCCTCTAAAAAACTATTTTTCCTCTTTCCTAAAAAAGCCCATGAAACACCCCCCACAGTATTAAACAAAGTAAAAGCCCCCATTTTACATTGTTTTAAAACCAAGTTTTAGCCTATCGGGTCTTTAAATTTTATATAAAAAAAAAATTTATGTTTAAAGCCCGCCCTTATATAAAAGACAGGCCCTAAACCCATTTTCTTCTAAACCCGAGCCCCCTCATACTCATAAAACCTCGACGCCTACTTATCCTAAGCTCTTCCCCTATGAAAATAATCCCTCCACCCTTTTATTTTAATAAGCCCCTTAAACCTTTGGATTATTATAAGGGCCCCGCTTCACACTATACCCGAAGCCCCTCCATAAACCTTATAACTTAACACATTTCATTAATATTTAAGGCCCTAGGCCCATACTCTACCGAACCCCACCATCCAACCACATCTCACTGCCTGTCCTCCACCTCCACTGGCCAGATCAACATTTCATCGCCTCCCAAATGCACGTCAACCACTTATCTCCCATCTCGAGATCCAACAACCAACACCGCATATCGAAAATAAAATTGCGACGGGGTTAGCGTTTCGCGACCCACGTGAAATAGGCGATTTTTCCCTGCCACATGTCATGCCCTGAGGCATATCACACACCTCCCACCTAAAACCACTTACCGCCAATTCCTCACGTGATAAAATTTTCTCGATTTTCAAAAACCGCCTACCTTCCACGCCATTTTTCTAACCTTTCCCACCCCATTCAAATTTATCCTAGTTACACTTCTAGAACCTTGCCTCCGACACCATTTCCTCCTCTGAAAACACCCTCCTATAATCCAAAACCCCGAAAAGCGTAGTGAATCCCTCCCCGTAGGCTTTTTAACTAATTTTTTAGTTTTTTATGCAGGTTTTAATGGCAGAATCATATGAAACATGTTTTACAGGGCCAAATTAAATCAAATGAGCCTCTGGATGACGATCTAGAAGCTTAAATCAGGACACCGATGGCCAGAGGACTTATACTAGTGTTTGCCATCGATGAAACACAATCATCGATGGGTCAAAACCCTCCTTCCATGAAGAAAAAGCACCCTGCACAGAGAAGAAAAAATACAGTCAAAGGAAAAGTGAAGAGAAGGATTTAGAAGGATTAAAGGGCTAATCCTAATGAAAATCCAAAACAAAATGATTAGCCAGTCAAAGAAGAAGATTAAAGAAAACAGTCATATAGTTAAAAAGAGATTAAAGGATAAAGGCAAAAGATCAAAGAGATCAAAGAAAAATATGATAAAAACAAACAGTCAGAGCTTAAAGACAGAGTTTAAGGCCTAAAAAATAGAGAATAAAGATAAAACAAAGGGAATATTAACCCAAAGAAAATTCTAATGACTCAGCCTATGGCAGTTACTCTTCTAAAAATATATTTTTTCCACCTAGTGCTTTGTTTCCTTCAATAAAGCATAAGGCAGTTATTAAGCCTAGTCAAAGATATTTATATCTGCCAAAAAATTATTGTAAAAGTTATGAATAGGCCTTAAATTCAAACATTTCACCTATATTACCTTAGGAGTTAAGATAGAAGTTATTATTTAGAGAAATATCTACATATATTCCTACCTTGGGCCTTGCATGGTCTTCAAGGTTAGGAATTCATTAACTCTATAATAAATGACACTCTAACCCTAGCTTAGCTTCACCTCCTCATTTTCAGATAAATACTGCATCTGAACTCATTATCTTTTTGGCATTTAATGACTCTTTGAAGTAATACATAGTCTCTTGGAAGTTGAAAATAAATTTATGTCTTGGAACTTATGAATGCCCTGATTTGTTTGCTGATGGAGGAGGCTATATTGCAGGATCCCTAAGCTTGGTTGTTGGTGAAGTGCTTCTTATCTATTATATTTATTTCTTATTTCATTATGTTTCCATCTTTCTATATTGCAGTAGAGTAAAGGATTTAGACTAAGAAATGTTTCTAAAGGCACCTTAGTTCTTTTTGTTCTTCACTGCCTTAATGTTTTCTTCTGCTAGGAAATTTTAAAGAATTCTTAATTTCTCTCTAGACCCCCTATGCTTGTTTATTTCATGAATAGTTTAATACAGTTGGTATCAAGAATCATTTATGGCTAGCCCTGCTTATTTTATGTCACTAAAACACTATTTCTGAAGTCTCTCTCTAAATTACCATTAGTTAAAGTCTACCAAAGAGGTTTTGTTTCGATCATACCCTTTGTACTTGCTCAACTAATTGTTTTAGAGATATTCATAGCTATGATCAAAGATTTTTAGGTGTTCCCTCTTCTCTGATTACAGTTTTATGTGTGTCTTGAATGTTTTCTGTCTTTGAAGATGAAATCACTAGAAGTTAAATGAGTTTCTCACCTTCTATATTTCATTGGAAATGTTTGTCTTGAATAATTATCTTCTTTAGTTGAATCAAAGAATTTATGGTTTGCCCTATCTATTGATCGCCTCTTTATGCTTATGATATTTAAGTCCCTTTGTTAAAAGTACATATGATAAAGGATTCTTAATTTCCCTTTGTCCTACTTTTATTCTCACAATTGATGTTCATTTGATTACCCCTAAAAACCTTGAAGATCCACTGAACAAGTTAGATTTTCCCTATGATGCTCCCCGATCCATTGATGAAATTTTCATGAATTTTAGTAGACTCCATTTCCCATGACTTAGAAATTTCCTCATTCTATCTATTCTGCTTGGTTATCATACCCAACCAAAACAATCAAACAAACCCTACACTTAATAACTAGCCTAAAATCAACCATCCAAACAAAACAATTTCATACCCTTTGCAAACAAATAGAGAGAGCCCTCTCCGAGTCCAGGAAGGCTATGTCTTAGGAATCCAAATACTGGTCTAATGTTGCCATGTTCATTTGGTCTACCAATCTTCTAAATCACGAGATCACAACATAATGGTGATCACGGTGGGACCTTCTGAGTTAGTGACAATCTAAGTAATCCTTAGAACTTCAGAAATCCTTTTCAAAACATAGGAAACTCCAACTGATAGCCAATGAGTAGAATCTATTTGTTTCACCATCTTAGCTAAATTATGATCTAGGTATAGGACACTCATACAAACCTTAGGGCTACATAAAGAACTCAGAAAAAACCCAAAAACATTCCTAGATTGGTTTTTTGTCAATTATTGGTGGTGTACCATACACATTTATCTTCAAAACAACCAAAAATATCCACTTGGTGACTCCACTAGCCTCTAGTAGGCCTATTACCTCACTAGTTCTCTTTAGACTTCCTAGGATTGAGTCAAATCAGCCCTAATATGTTTAGGAGCCTAGTCCCATATCATAGAAGTTTCCTAAGCACTAAGAGAGGTCAACCTTCTAAAAAAAATAGTCCTAAACCTTTAGCCTCTCTAAATTTTGATTTTGAAATCTGGCTTCACAAAGGATCAATACCAGATCTTATCCAGACCCTAATCCTCCTACTATATTTGATCATCCAGAAAAGATTTTGTGGAAAACTTCTAGAGCTGGAAATTTAGCTACTATTAGGGCCATTCAAAGAGTAAGATTTGTCCCTGAACACCTTACAGTCTTGAAAGATCCTCATTTGACTTGCACCATTCAAAGAACCTATTTAGAACCAAGTCACATAGTGATATTGACCATACTAAATTTGAAACCAGAGATTTGCAGCAGAGTTCTAGTAGAGAAGCCTCTCCTTCTACTCCTCCTGATTTTCAGCTTCTCCATCACTTTAGCTCCTTCCATAACAAATCTACTCATAATCAGTTTGTTGGTCCAAGTACTTCCACCACACCCATCCACACATCCAATGTTCAAAACACTCCCTTCCACCCCACATTCCCTCTCACAAACCCACCTCTTGTAAATCTTCCATTTACTCCCATCATGGCAGCATGGTATGCTCCCTTAGTGTTACCACAACCTTTGATTCCTTTACCAAATTATTATCAATCTATAAGTCCCCACTTCATTGGAACTAAATCTACAACTGCCCAACAAAATGTAGATAAAATGAATGATGCCTTTGACTACATGGAAATAGAAGAAGAGACCATTAAGATGAGAATATTTGCCAAAATA
Source organism: Pinus albicaulis (assembly GCA_034641835.2). Lineage (NCBI taxonomy): Eukaryota > Viridiplantae > Streptophyta > Pinopsida > Pinales > Pinaceae > Pinus > Pinus albicaulis. Next base: position 1,075,277,526 of record CM076580.1, on the reverse strand, counting down.
TTAGGAGGAGAAGCCAAAAAATGGTTTAAAAGCTTGAATCCTAACATCATTAATGATCTCCATTCTCTATACCAAACATTCATAAACAAATGGGAAATTAAAAAGAACCCTCTCCAAATCCTTTCAGAATATAGAAACCTTAAAATAAATGCTAGGGAAAGTGTCCAAGATTACTACACTAGATTTAATAGTGTTTACAATGCACTTCCCCCAAACATGAAACCTCCACTAGGCTTAGCCTTAGCAAAATTTCCAGAAGTTTTTGACCCAGACATGGCCTATCAGCTAAGAGAAAGAGACCCCTTGACTTTAGAAGATTTGCAGTGGGGAGCTATAAGTGTAGAAGAAAATCTGATTGAGAAAAGAGCTAGGTTGAAATCAGAAAAAAGTGTTACATATAAAGATGAAACAATGGCCTCAACCCCATCATCTGATGCCAAAATTGATAACTTACTGAGGGTAATGGAAATAATGTTGGAAAGGATAAACTTAACTGATAGAGTACCTCCTAAGGAGAACCAAGTAAATCCACAAGACAAAAACAGAAATCCAAATTTCAGAATAGATCCTATCCAAAATAGACAAAGAGATAATGACCAACAAATTAGGCCTCCTTTCCAAGACAACTATGTGGATGAAGAATAAAGGGAGATCGAAATATTGGAGGAAAATTGTGTAAATCTAATAGGATCTGATAGTGAGGGTGATGCTTTTCTCACTGAATAAGAATAAGGATTCTCTTCCTCAGACGAAACTGAAAACAACCATGAGGATTCTGAAGATTATCAATTGGGATTTTAAAATTCTATAATGTAAGTCAACATACAATATGATCTTAGGAGCAAAAAGAATCAAGAGGCCTCCAAGAACAATAACACAAAAATTGTTGTTAGGAAAACCTCAGAAAAATCCTCCTAAAAAGACAACAAACAGTACCAACACTATGGCTAAGAAATCTGATCTAAATAAAGACAAAATCAGCCAACAAATGTTGACCCAAGCTGCCCTAGTACTTATACTAGTGGCCCTGAAAAATCTGTCCAGGATAACAGTCCCAACAAACCTCAGCAAATCAGAATTGCTAAAAAGACTATGTGTGACAAAAAAGATGTAAATATGTCAAAATCACTACCACCTTTCGACCTTGAGAGATAAATTGCCAAGATTAAAATTAGCATACCCTTAGCTGAGCTAGTAGCCTAGGATGTATATAAAAATCAAGTTTTGAAAGCTTTGAATATAGGAAATGATACTGATACTTCAAACTTGACAAATGATAAACCATAATTGTTTTTTGGTACTGAAGTAGAAGGAAAATTCCAAGAAGGGGCTATTCGTCCATTCTATGTCAGTCTGAATATACATGGTAAAATCTTACACAATGCCATGCTAGACTTTGGTGCCTCTCACAACCTCATGCCAAAGGTGGTGATGGAGAGATTAGGCCTAGAAATTACTAAACCTTACAAAGACCTTTATTGTTTTGACTCAAGAATTAAAGTGTTTAGGTCTAATTGAGGATTTATGTGTCAATCTAGGACAAATTCCTACTAAGGGTCTAGTTATGAACATAGTAGTCTCTAACATTCCCCCAAAGTATGGCATGCTTTTATCCAGATCATGGGGAGCCAAAATTCAGGGAAGCCTTCAAATGGACATGTCTTATGCTACCATCACAGTTTTTAACCAAACCAAAAGATTATATTGGTAATCTCATATGAAATATATGGTGAGCAGCCTAGATAGGCCAAACAACACTCCTATTTATTCCATTAATTCAGATCTTGATTCATTTATATTGTTCAATGAAGATGAAATCAACAAACAAGAAAATGAAAATGAAAAATAATTGTGTCCACTTGAACAACCAAATATGTCCTCAAATGGAAAACATAACAGCTCAAACTTTATCAGCTTTGAGCAACAAAATGATAGCGAGTTTGAAATAGAAACACTACGGAAAATGAGCTTTGATGGCTCTTGTGGAAAAAATGGTTTTGGAGCTGGTGTATGGATACATAATACAAACAAAGGACATTCCTACAAACTTGATTTCCAATGCACTAATAACATTGTAGAATATGAAGCTCTCCTCCTTGGTTTACATTTTCTTAAGAACATAGGAGCCACGAAAATATCAGTCCAAGGAGATTCAGAGCTGATCATTAAGCAAATAAAAAGGTAGTATTCAGCCGAAAACCCAAGATTAAGATAATATAGGAATGTTGCCCTAGATCTCCTGAAAACCTTTGAGAAATATGAACTCACTTTCATCCCTATAACTCAGAATAACCTTGCAAATGAACTTGCCTTTGCTGCCAGTAATTGCCAAATTCCCCATGTAAATGAATTATTCTCTGTCAAAGTAAAAAATAAGCCTACAGTACTTGATAATGAAAACTATTGGCAAGTGTTTGAGGGTGATAAACACATTGTTGATTTTCTGCAATCTAAAAATGATTTTGCTGTATCAAAACCCAACTCAAGCAATGAAGAAGATTGTTTTGATAAAAAACAAGTCCACATAATAGAGTTGTCCTCTACTGCTAATATAAACCAATTTGAACATCTTTTTAAGGCAGAATTACTTGAAAATCTGGACCAAAAGGACCTTGAGATTTTACAATGCAAAGATGATTCAATGCCAAGGGGCCTTACACCATTAGAGGAGCTTTTTGACTTCAATTATGTAGCTAAAAAACCAAGTATGGAGCCTACAGGAATTAATGTAGAATAACATAACATAGGCAGCATGAATGAACTGAAAATGATCAAGTTATCTAACACTCTTCCTACTCATATAAAACAAGAATATATTGAACTTTTCAAAGAGTTTGGAGATGCGTTTGCATGGGGGTACAAAGATATGAAATAATATGATACCAACATTAATATTCAACACAAAATTCCTCTCAAAGAAAATCAAAAACCTTTCAAACAAAAAATAAGAATGATAAACCTTGTTTTATGACCTTTAGTTGAGAAAGAGATAAAAAATATATATGATGTTGGGATCATAATTCCCATTAGATACTCAGAGTGGGTTTCCAACCTTGTATATGTTAGGAAGAAGACCAGGGAGATTAGGATTTGTATTGACTTTAGAAATCTGAATAAAGCCTCCCTAAAAGATAATTATCCCTTGCCTAAGATGGATCACATACTCCAAAATGTGGTTGGATCTAAAAGAATATCACTGTTGGATGGTTTCTTAGGCTACAACCAAGTGTTAGTACTCCCAAATGATCAACACAAAACTGCCTTTACCACACCTTGGGGTGCATTCATGTATGTTAAAATTCCATTTGGTTTGATGAATTTAGGGGCCACATTCGAAAGGGCCATGGACATAGATTTTTCAGAAGACATAGGATATTTCATAATCATTTACCTTGATGACATCACTATTTACTCCAAAACTGATAAAGAACACTTAGTCCACTTGAGAAAAGTTTTTGAGAAATGTAGGAAATATGGCTTATCTTTAAATCCTAGCGAAACAATCTTTGGTATCCAGGAAGGAAAACTCCTAGGCCACATAATCTCTAAAGAAGGAATCAAATTAGATCCCAAAAGGATTGAAGGTATGTTAAAAATCATCCATCCTAGAAACCTCAAGGACTTGCAATCTTTCATTGGGAAGATCAACTTTTTGAGAAGGTTCATCCCCAACCTTGCTGAAATTTTAAGGAATATCACAAACATGCTAAAAATGGAGACAAGAGTTAAATGGACCTTAAAATCCAAACAATCATTTGAACTAGTGAAACAAGCTCTCACTCAAACACCAGTTCTTATCAGTCCTAATTTCACCAAGGATTTCTACATTTTTTCATTTGCATCTGAGCACACCATTGCTGCAGTGTTGTTGCAAAAGAATAACATAGGGAAATAACAACCAATAGCCTTTTTCATTAAATAATTAAGAGATGCTCCACTCAAATATAGCATCATGGAGAAACAAGCCTTAGACTTGATAAAAGCATTAAAAGATTTCCGAGTCTACATTTTACACTCTCATATCATTACTTTTGTCCCACATATAGTTGTCAAGGACATTCTAAATCAAGACCCTGATGGTAAAAGGGGAAAATGGATTGCTATTATCTTAGAATATGATTTAGAAATCAGACCTACCAAGTTTATTAAAGGACAAGGCTTAGAAAAACTCATGGCTGAATCAAATTTCCAAGCAATAGACATGAATATGATTGATGTTTTAGAATAAACAAAATAATTCACAGCTACATACATTGAAGAAATATTTTTGAATTCCTCTTGGTATGTTGTTATCATATATGTGCTTCTTTATCTCAATACTCCTCCTTCTTTATCAAAGACTAAAGCTAGATTCTTGAAACATAAAGCTTTAAATTACTGCATTTTAGATGGAGTGTTACATTAGAAGAATGCGGTTGGCATATTGCTTAAATGTTTTCTTGAGAATGATGAAGGAAAAATCATGCATGAGCTGCATGAGGGAGAGTGTGGAGGTCACATTTATTGGAAAACCACAGCAAACAAGATTCTCAGAGCTGGCTATTATTGGCGCACCCTTTTTCCTGACACCCACAAACTGGTCATGACTTGCCATAAGTGCCAAATTTTTGATGGCAAGAGAAAACTCCTACCTTTACCTTTGCATCCCATCAGTATTGATGCTCCCTTTCAACAATGGGGCTTAGAATTTATTGGACAGATTCACCCAAATTAATCTGCCCAACATAAGTGGATCCTTACTGCCATTGATTATTTTATCAAGTGGATAGAGGGTATCCCTTCTAGAAATGCTACTAACTCAGTCATTATTAAGTTCCTTGAGTCCAACATATTATCCCGATTTGGTTTTCCTAGAAAGATCATTACAGATAACGTTTTTTCCTTTAAATCCAAAAGAATGGTTGATTTCTACTATAAATACCATATCACATTGGGGCATTCCACAGCTTACTACCCCCAAGGTAATGGGCTAGCTTAATCCTCCAACAAAATTTTGATCAACATTATCAAAAGACTATTGGAATAGAATAAAAAATAATGGCATAGTAAGCTAGTTCATGCATTATGGGCTGATATACTAACCACCAAGAAATCAATCAGTATGTCCCCCTATCAGTTGGTGTATTGCATGGATGCATTCTTCCCAACATCCTTGGGAGTTCCAATCATGAAACTCCTCTAAGAGGAAAACTTAGAAGAGAATGACATGCAAAGAAGGCTGAACTAGACCATTCATTTACATCAGTCAAGAGAAGAGGTTTACAAAACAACACAAGCAGTACAGGAAAGCATCAAAAAGATCTTTGACAGAAGGACTAAAGCCAGTAATTCTCAATTTAGAGATACAATTCTGAAGTGGGATTTTAGGAGGGAAGACAAAGGTAAACATGGAAAATTTGATAATATGTAGAAAATACCTTACACCATTCATTCAATTAGACGTCATAATGCTTTATTTTTATAAGGGCTAAATGGAGAAGAGTTATTTGGAGGTCCTGTCAATGGCAGGATGCTCAAACACTATTTTTGTCAAGAATCCTAGCTTCAAATTTTTCATTTATTATATATAATATTGCATGATAAGAGATCATAAAAAAACAAAAAAATTAGAAAACAGAAAAAGGAAAAGAGGGAAAATTTGAAAATAGGTACAACCCCATACCCAAAAAATAATACTGTTGAAAGTGTGCAAGCCTAAATGCCACTACTTGTTCAAAAAATAATATCTTGTTTAGTCATATAGCTTAATAATGCCTGAACATGCTTTAATTCATGTTGATAAGTTAGTGTAAAAATGATTGTAAAAGATTATTCAAGCTTGGCTTATCAGAAATTATAGATTAGGAAGTGAAAGATACTAGTTCCACATGCTCAAAACAAAACCAAAGAGGAAGATAAGGATGTATAACAAATGATAGATTACAACCCTTATATTTCTATTTACATTTTATGCAAAATAATGTTTGTGTGCATCTTGTTCCAATGCCACAAACCATGGTAAGTCAGACTGCATAATCCTGATTTGAACCATGCTTTAAATTTCATGTCAATAGTTTAGAGAATCAACACTTCCAAACAACTTAATCTTGGCACTCAAATAGTCTAAGTACAAAATAAAAAGAGATCACCAGCTTAATCTGAACTCTTGTAAGCAATAAGGATATAAGTAGATAGTTTATTTATGTTTTCAAAATAAAAATGTCAAGAGTTTTCCAGTTCAAATGCACTCAAAGAAGAAAAAATGTTAGGACAAGTAGGTTGGGTAGGTAGAAATGTTGTTGAAAGAATCCTATGTTGCAGATTATTAAGATCATCACCTCAAAAGAAATATCAGCAAGTGAAAAGAAGGGGAAAATCTTCCCAATGGAAAAGGCACTGGTCTTCTTAAACTCAGAGATTTGATATCAAAAAGTTCTGGACACCTCCAAAAAGTGAGCTACCCTACCCAAGTGGAGCCACTGTTAGTCATTAGTAATTTTTGCTAATATCAAAATATGACTAAGTAATGGTCCCATATTTCTAAAAACAAAACTTGAGAAATATTGTGAGTTTTAGAAATCTCATTGCCTTCATTATCCTAAGTCAAATCGTTTAACTATATTTTCCCTCTCTTCCCTCAAAGTTTACTTCACTGATACAAAAGGAATTCATTTTTTGGGCCTATTAACCTCATTTCACTACCTTACCCTCACTCTCATTCATTGCCTTTTTTTCCCTTTGAAAAAACCCATTTTTCCTCTTTCCTAAAAAACCCCATGAAACACCACCCATTCATCATTTTTCCTCCACAATATTAAACAATGTAAAAGCCCCCATTTTGCATTGTTTTAAAACCAAGTTTTAGCCTATCGAGTCTTTAAATTTTATAGAAAAATCTATTTTATGTTTAAATCCCATCCCTATATAAAAGATAGGCCCTATACTCCTTTTCTTCTAAACCCCAACCCCCTTGCACTCATAAAACCTCGACCCCCGCTTATCCTAAGCCCTTCCCCTATGCAAATAATCCCTCCACCCTTTTATTTTAATAAGCCCCTTAAACATTTGGATTATTATATGGGCATCGCTTCCCACTATACCTAGCGCCCCTCCATAAACCGTATAACTTAAGGCATTTCTTTAATATTTAAGGTGCCAGGTCAATACTCCACCAAACCCTGCCATCCAACCGCATCTCACCACCTATCCTCCACTTCCACTGGCCCGATCAACTGTTCATCACCTCCTGGATGCGCGTCAACCGTTGATCTCCCATCCCGAGATCCAACAGCCAGCACCGCATATCACAAATAAAATTGCGATAGGGTTAGTGTTTCTCGACCCACATGAAATAGGTAGTTTTTCCTAGCCACGTATCGCTCCCTAAGGCATATCACACACCTCCCACCTAAAACCACTTAACGTCCATTCCTCACGCGATAAACCGCTCCCAATTTTCAAAAACCACCTACCTTCCGCACCATTTTTCAAACCTTTCCCGCCCCATTCAAATTTCTCCTGGTTCCACTTCTGGAACCTTGCCTTTGGTGCCATCTTCTGCTCCGCAAACATCCTCCAACAATCCAAAACCTCGAAAAGCATAGTGAAACCCTCCCTGCAGGCTTTTTAACTAACTGTTTATGTTTTTATGTAGGTTTTAATGGCGGAAGCATATGAAACACATTTTACAGGATAAAATTAAATCAAATGAGCCTCTGGATGATGATATATAAGCTTCAATTAGGACAACAATGGCCAGAGGACTTATACCAGTGTTTGTCGTCGATGAAACATGATCATCGACGGGTCAAAACCCTCCTGCCACGAAGAAAATCCCCTTGCACATAGAAGAAAAAATACAGTCAAAGGAATAGTGAAGAGAAGGAGTCAGAAGGATTAAAGGTCTAATCCTAATCAAAATCCAAAAAAAAGGATTAGCTAGTCAAAGAATAAGATTAAAGAAAGCAGGCAAACAGTTAAAAAAAGATTAAAGGATAAAGGTAAAAGATCAAATAGATTAAATAAAAATATGATAAAAACAAACAGTCAGAGCTTAAAGACAGAGTTTAAGGCCTAAAACACAGAGGTTAAAGATAAAACAAAGGGTAGATTAACCCAAATCAAATTTGAATGACTCAACCTATGGTAGCTACTCTTCTCAAAAGATATTTTTGCCACCTAGTGCTATGTTTCCTTCAATAAAGCATAAGGCATTTATTAAGCCTAGTCAAAGATATTTATATCTGTCAAACAGTTATTCTGAAAGTTATTAATAGGCCTTAAAGTTAAACATTTCACCTATATTCCCTTAGGAGTTAAGATAGAAGTTATTATTCAGAGAAATATCTATAGATATTCCTGCCTTTGGCCTTGCATGGTCTTCAAGGTTAGGAATTCATTAACTTTGTAATAAATGACACTCTAACCATCGCTTAGCTTCACCAACTCATTTGCAGATAAATATGGCATATGAACTCATTATCTTGTTGGCATTTGATGACTCTTTTAATTAATACATAGTCTCTTGGAAGTTGAAAAGAAATTGATGTCTTGGAAATTATGAATGCCCTGATTTGTTTGCTGATGGAGAAGGCTAGATTGCAGGATCCCTGAGCTTAGTTGTTGGTGAGGTGCTTCTTATATGTTATTTTTATTTCCTCTGTCATTGTGTTTCCATGTTTCTATATTACAGTAGATTAAAGGATTTAGACTAAAAAATGTTTCTAAAGGCACCTTAGTTCTTTTTGTTCTTCACTGCCTTAATGTTTTCTTCTGCTAGGACATTTTAGAGAATTATTAATTACTCTCTATACCCCCTAAGCTTGTTTATTTCATGAATAGTTTAATACAGTTGGTATCAAGAATGATTTATGGCTAGCCCTGCTTATTTGATGTCACTAAAACACTGTTTCTGAATTCTCTCTCTAAAGTACCATTAGTTAAATTCTGTCAAAGAGGTTTTGTTTCGATCATACCCTTTGTACTTGCTTAAATAATTGTTTTAGAGATCTTCATAGCTATGATCAAATATGTTTAGGTGTTCCCTCTTCTCTAATTACAGTTGTATATGTTTCTTGAATTTTTTCTGTCTTTGAAGGTGAAATCACTAGAAGTTAAATGAGTTTCTCACCTTCTATATTTCATTGGAAATGTTTGTCTTGAATAATTATCTTCTTTTGTTGAATCAAAGAATTTATGGTTTGCCTTGTCTATTGATTCCCTCTTTATTCTTATGATATTTAAGTCCCTTTGTTAAAAGTACATACGATAAAGGAGTCTTAATTTCCCTTTGTCCTACTTTTATTCTCACAATTGATGTTCATTTCATTACCCCTAAAACCCTTGAAGATCCACTGACCAAGTTAGATTTGCCCTATGATGCTCCCCTATCCATTGATGAACTTTTCATGACTTTTATTAGACTCCATTGCCTAATGACTTAGATATTTCCTCATTCCATATATTATTCTTGGTTATCATACCCAACGAAAACAATCAAACAAACCCCACACTTAATAACTACCCTAAAATCAACCATCCAAAGAAAACAGGTTCATACCCTTTGCAAACAAATAGAGAGATCCCTCTCCGAGTCCAGGAAGGCTAGGTCCTAGGACTCCAAAGACTGGTCTGATGTTTCCCTATCCATTTGGTCTACCAATCTACTAAATCACGAGATGACAACAGTGTTAACCAAGCTCACATTTTCTTACGGTGTGTAAATGTGTGTGAAAAAGTGCCTTTAGTGGATTAGTTAATTGAGCATGTTTTATGATGCCATATGTTGCTGAAATAAAATTTTGAAATACTGTAAATAATTTTGTAAAATTACAGTAAAATAAACCGCCAATAAAGCAAAAACCCCACGCAAGAAGGCTCTCAAACAACTAAACAAGGAGACGAAAACAAGCTACTCAAAAACACACAAAAAGGCCTACAAGATATAATGTCAAATGGATTGGTATCTTAAGGCACTAATCTACTAAAAATGGTATAGACATACAACAAAAATGAGAGGTGAAATATGTTAAAAAGGATAGGAAAGAATCTCAACAAACCTAGGACACTCAAGGGGATCCTAAGGGGGACTGCAAGAGAAAACTCAAAATAGAGTTTAAGTTGTAAAATAACCCATCCTAAAGGACTAAAATAAGGTAATCAAACCCTACAAACCAACAATTAAAAAAGTCGAAACCCTAGACTTCTCACTCATCCAATCTCTTCCTAAAAAGGTGGAGGATTAGTACAAACCTAAGGGAAATTTTCTTCCTCAAACAGACAAACTAAGAGTATCTAGGCCAAATGGAGACTGAAAAATAGGTGAAAAAACCCTTCCCAGTACACAGGCAACACTCTCGCCAATGTTGGAAAAAATTTGAAAATTTTTCATAAATTTTTCAAAACAAAGTTATTGACCTGAAACAGCCTAAAAACACACTTTTTTGGGAAAAATAGTGTGTTTTGGAGCTTAGAGTGTAGATATGGGGCTGAAATGTGTGTTTTTCTCCCAGTAATATTGGTCATCAGATATCGCACAGATGTTGTCGTCTCTTGATTGGCTGATACCTGTGACCTACAGAAAAAACTAGAAAACCACTAGAATCTGAAAATTTGATAGAATAATGGAGAAAAATCTATAAATAGAAATGAGAGGCTAAAAATAACTGTAAAATTAAACCTTGAAATTTTTGAAGAAAAATTCACCCAGGAAACTAAATTGTTGCACAAGTGGAGACACCATTTGTTAGTATGAAATTCCTTTGAAGGTTTACCAAAAAGATCTCGCTTAAGTCACAGGTGACTAGTGACCCTCAACAACAATTATGGTTTCTTATACTTCATATCTGCAACAAATATATGTGAGAAAAACTTGTAGAAAAATAAATGTATGTGATCTAAAAGAGCAAACAACAAAAATGAATCTAATGTAACAATCCAATTATGGAAAGACTTTGAAAGAATGAATCTTTTAATAATAGCACATCATGAATGATATTTAGAAAGGGTCGTAAGTCCCCCTCCATGGAATTTTTCCTTTGATGTCCTTGTCGCTTCAGTATTCAGATATTATTTATAGCAAAGTATTGGGTTGGCCTCGAAAATGGAGAAAAATAAAATATTATTGACCAAAATCTAGATCTAACCGTTAGGAATACTTTATTATATTTTTGGAGAGGGAAAATATATTCAAAATGGTCAAATAACTTTATTTATAAATAATTAACAAATAAATTTATTTATTGATTATTTCGTGAATAATAAGAAAAGTGTGAAAATGAAATAATTATTAAATAATGATATAACAATTATTCCAAGAATGGAGTTAAAGAAAAATAAATAAATAGTGATTTATTTAATTATTCCTATCTTATGTAGTCAAATGTGACAAGGAATAATTATCAAACAATGATTTAATAATTATTCCTAGATAAAACTAAATAAATAATGGCTTATTTAATTATTCTCATGGGTTTTAATTTGAAATAACTTAATAAAAGTGGCTTATTAAATTATTTCCTATAGTGAAAGTGATTTTACTATGGTAAAATTAAACTTATATGGTGTATTTCGATCCACCTAGTTAGAAATAGATGGGTGATCATTTTTTGGTGATAACAAAAGGCATGGGGCTTATGCATTATTTTCTTGGTTTCGAAATTTGGCAAAGAGATGGGGAATTGATTATCTCTCAGGGAAAGTATTCCAACGAGATACTGAATAAGTTTCACATGGAGAGAATCAAACCCATGGAGACTCCTCTAGCAGGGAATTAGAGGAAGGAATATGTTATTTGAGGTGAAGTGGTAGAGGCTACCAATTACAAACAACTTGTGGATTCACTTATGTACTTGGTGAACACGTGACCGAAAATGTGTTTTTCATTTAACTAGCTTATTAAAGAAATGGTTAATTGAAACAAACACTATTGGAAGGAAGCTAAACATGAGTTGATATACCTCAGAGGCACCACTTGGTTTGGTATTTGGTCTAGAAAGACAAAGGGAGTGAAGCTTTAAGGCTTCACAGATGCAGATTGTGCAGGGAGTCCATCAGAAGTGAAGAGCACATCAAGGGAAATCTTCAGCATCAGGTCAATAACAGTTTCCAGGTATAGAAGGAAGCAGAGATCAGGTTCACTTAGCTCACTAGAAGTAGAGTACATGTTTGTTAGTCAAGAAGCTTACGAGGCTATCTGGATGAGGAAGATCCTTGTTGGATTATTTGGTTAACAAATGGATCTTATAATGTACTTTCATAATCAGAGTTGTATCAAACTCTCTAAGAATCCAATTTTTCATGATCAGTCCAAGCATATCGACATTCGGTACCACCATCTAGGATATATTATGCAGAGATGCATCATGTTGCTAGAGTACATTCCTACCATGGAAAAAGATGTGAATATATTGAATATGGTATTTTCAAGAGGAAAATCTAAGCTCCATAGAGGCAGGATCATGTTATCCAATAATCCATTTCTTTCTAAGATGGAGTGTTGAAAATGGCACCAAGAAAGTTTCTAATTTAATTTTCCCTTGAATTAAATTAGAAGAAAATTGTAATTCCACATCACATGACAACTTGTATGAGTTAACTAAGTTAGTTTTACTTAGTTGGTTCAGTTAATGTTATGTCCCTATATTACTAGTGTAGTCCCTTATTGTTGTTAGTGTAGCCCCCTTATTTCCATTGTTGTACCCCTGTATTCCCCATATCATTATTATTGTTCCCCATAAGATCCCACTATTGTTATTGTTGTGCCCCTACATTATTATTGTTAGGTCGGCTAGAATTATATTGTGATCCCATGGACTCTTATATATATATATATATATATAAAGGAGGTTTTGTCATTTGTATCATCCAAGAATTGTTCATTATGTAGTGTAAAGGAGGATTCCCCTTTGAAGTGGCTAATTTCTAAGGCATTTATCTCTCTTTTCTTCTATTTTTGGAGCTGGTTTCATATCATTTGGTATCAGAGCTTTGGATTCTAGGGTTTCTCTGCTTGAAACGGGCCATCGTGGAATTTTTACTATAACTTTTTCTTATGAAGGTTCAGAAGCTTAAAAAAACCCATTTTCGAAGAAATCATAATGAACGAAGTGTAAAAATTTCAAATCTTGGTTCACAATATTTTCAAAGAAATGATCTATGGAAGTTAGGGTTTTTGCAGGCTCCTGAATTTCATCTAAAAGAGGTGACCTTGGTAAAATAGTCATAACTCTCCCTCTGAGCATCGGATTGGAATTCTATAGAAAATGGTCGAACGTACAGGGAAATTAGTTTCATGTGTATCAATTTCAGATATGAAGGAGGAAACAGTCACACATGGCACGTTGTACCAGTTCGCTCTACTGAACCAGACCATAATTAGGCCATTGTGGGAGATTGGGCATAACTTTGCCTTGAAGAATATAAACTAGGTCTCACCTATGGCATTGGAAAGAGAACTCAGAGGGCTAATACAAGGTATAAATTAAGATTTTGAAGATCCTAAATAACAGATATAAATCAAGTTCAATATAGACCTCCTAAAAAGAAAGAAAAATGTGTGTATTTTTTAAACAAATTTGCATAATGTTTGTTTGAAAAATCAGTTTAAAGTGATTCAAGGGTATATTGAAGCATAGATATTATTATTGAGTTATATTATACCTCCAAAAAATAATTCCATGCCCATCAAGCCCTTAGAAATCTCTACTATGAAACATGAAGAGGAAGAATTGCAGTATGATATATCAAAATTATGGTACCAAGTGCAACAAATTTCGATCTCACAAAGAGAAACCAAAGATGTCATAGATGGTGTAAAAGTAGACATGAAAGCTAAGTTGGAGGGTTTTAAGGATGAAATGAAAGCTAATATGGATGATCAAGCAGTGGAAGATCACATTGAGCATCAATAACAAGTTCTCCAACTCTTAAAGGATAACCTAACTTTTGTGCAGAATCGAATGAAACAACAGGAAGATCAACATCGAAGCGAAAGAAATTCCGAAGCACTAATGGAAATAAGAACTTGAAAGCTATGAAATCGATCAATTTTATATTAACTCAGCAAGTGGAAGAAATTACCCGCTAAAGGTTCCGCACGGGAGGATGATAATTTTATACAAAAGCATCCGAAAATAATCAATCGTTGAATACAACACTTGTTTGAAGGAGAGGGGCATGTTAAGTCCCTATATTAATAGTGTAGTCCCTTATTTTTCTTAGTGTAGCCCCCTTATTGTTATTTTTGTACCCTTGTAGTCCCCATATTGTTATTATTGTGCCCCATAAAATCCCACTACTATTATTTTTGTGCCCTTACATTATTATTGTTAGGACTGCTAGAATTATATTGTCACCCCATGGACTCCTATATATAGAAAGGAGTTTTTGTCATTTGTATCATCCAATTATTGTTCATTTATGTAATGTAAAGGAGGTATACCCCTCGAAGTGGCTTATTTCTAAGGCATTGGCTCTCTTTTATTCTATTTTTGGAGTTGGTTTCATAATAGTTAATTCAGTTTAAGGGTCTAACTTGAGTCATGTATAGTGGTTCCTACTTTATAGGAGCCCTGGTTGAGTTTATTTTGAGTTGTAATTAATTATTTCAGTTTAACTATGTTAAAGTCAATTAAAATAGTTCCAATTGTTGGAGGAAATAGTATGAGGTCTAATAGTGGAGAGAAGATTTATTTTTCAACTAGTTAATTGATGATTCAACCATAAATAACTCATCTGTGTGTCATCTATGAGTTACCAAGTTGATATTGAAGTTCAAAGGTAGTGTACTATCAATTTTATAATTATAGGAATTGTAAATATGGTGCATGGAATCAAAGGAAGGCCTATGATGTATTGTGTATTTGTTGATGAGAAATTTCCATAAATAATAGGGGCTAGTTCCTCAGGAAAAAGTGCAAGAAAATAGGGACTTGGGAAAGCCAAAATTGTGTTAAGTAATGGCCTAGGTTGTTCTAAGAAGAATTGAGATAGATGGAGATAGTGCAGAGGTTGCTTGGATTTCATAAAAGCATTGTAATATTCTCATAGTTTTCTGACTAATGAAATATATAGATAGAAGGGGTTTCCAGTTGTGTCTTTCTTGAGGAAATAATTGTGTAATATGTTTATTTAATTCTTTCTCTTGCATGCTTCGTGATTTTGTGATCATTAATTATTTCCTAAGTTGGTAGAGTAGATTCAAGTCTATTGTTTTAGAAAATTACAATTATCCATTTCAATATTCAAGGAATTTATATATGGTATCATAGCTTAAATCATAATACAAGAGAAGAATATGAGTTTTTCTTTGCAAGAGGAACACATTTTCTAGATCTATTCTCTAGAGCTTGCGGGAGGATCAAGATGGTGTTCTATGTTATAAGGGTTGAGTATGCCATTGAGGGTAACTCAAATTACATTTCTTGGAAGGACCAAACGGAATCATTCATGGAAGATAATGGATTGAAGTACACAAATAACAATGTTCCAAAAATAATAGCTGCAGATGCACAAAACCTAGAAGAATTGAATAAGAATGTATCCAAGGCAAGAAAGAACTTACTATGAGTAGTTTAAGATCATATTATACTGAACCTCCATAGGAAGGAGAATCCATATGTAATGTGGAAGTCCTTGACATACTTTTTTCAGAACAGTAGTGACCACATGAAGCTAGCACTGAAGGACAAGATTCAAAAAATCAATATGGATAAGGGTGACACGATACCACAGTACTTGATAAAGTTCACCCAATGTCGAGATGAGCATGGGAGTGTTGTTATTATAGTTTTTAGAGATGATTTGTTTAGCCTATCACTTCTAGGCCTTCCCAAGAGCTGGCACAACTACCAGCATTTGGTAAATAGGAGGGAGAAGCTACCAGAGTTTGACTATTTGTGGTTTGACTTGGTGCAAGAAGAGATAAGAAAGAAAAACAGATATGGAACCTCATCCAAGCATGATGATGAGGAGAACTGTGCCTTGGCTAGAAAGGAAAATAAAGGGAAAGAGAAGAAATCCCAATCCAAAGGAGTTTGTAGTCATGCGGGAAAGGACTTGTCGAAGATTAAATTTTTTCACTATCATGAGTGGGGTTATCATCCCACAAGGTGTCTGCATATGAAATCCAACAAGAATCCTTGAGGAGGAGCGACAGGTGAAGCTCTTGCTTCACAATTCGATTTGGATTTCACCCTCAATGCATACATGGTGACATCGGTGATGGGTATTGTGTGGTATCTAGATAGTGGAAGCACATTCTATATGACCGTCAACAAATAATTCTTCAGTGACTTAGACGAGAAGGACCTCGAGATGCACATCGAGATTAGAGATGATGGAAGGTATAGTGCAAACAATATAGGTATTGTTACGTTTAAGAGGGATTCAAGTTCTCCTCTCAAATTAAAATATGTTATGTAAGTTCTGGGTCTAAAGAAGAATTTAGTTGCATTTTCTAGGTTATAATATTATGGCTACGATGAGATATTCAGTAAAGGAGAGGCTTTCCTTTGTCACATAGCCACAGGATAAGTGAAGCGGATGAGGGTTTTGGTAAATAACCTCTACAAATTGGATGTAGAATATTTTTCTGCTTTGATCACTAAAGTAGAGAAGGCGAAGAGTCAAGACCTCAGTGAATTGTGGCATAGGCGACTTGGATATTTACACCATGGAGCTTTGAAGATCATGTAGGATATTTATATAGGAATTCCCAAGGGTGGAATAGAATAGTGTGATACATGCAAAGGGTTTACATTATTAAATTACACGAAAGCCACCTTTCATGATAAGGAGAGTCGAGTGCAAGTCATCCTTGAAAGAGTTCAGTCATATGTGTGAGGACCATTCTCGATAGCCTCCACGGCCAAGCATAGGTATTATGTGATATTTGTAAATGATTTATCATATAAGTGTTGGATATTCTTCATGCAGAAGAAAGACCATACATTCTCAAAATTTTGTGAATTTAAAGAACTTGTTGAAGAACACACAAGGAAAGTGAAGCCTCTCAGGAGAGATAACGATGGATAATATGTATTGAATGAGTTTAAGAAATTTTGTGCATCAGAAGGAATTCGATGGGAGTTAATAGCACCCCATAAACCCACAACATAATTGTGTTTCATTAAGAAATAAAAAAAATATTGTGGGAGATGTGTGGTAGATGTTACACAATCAGGGCCTACCATTACACTTGTGGGTTGAAGCATGCAACATAGTGGTATATGTGCATAAAAGGAGTCGTCATCATATTCTCAATATGAGTACACCAAAATAATACTTTTCAAGTAAGTAATATGATGTGGAACACGTCACAAACTTGGTTTCATCAATTTATTGTCATGTTTCCAAGGATGCAAGGAAAAATCTAGAACTGATAACAGAGTTTGGCATTGTTGGCGAGGGAGAAGGTCTCTTGGGACAGACCCAGGTTCAAGATGGAGGCCAACAAGGTTTTCCCCAGTAGTCTAACACAATGTCAACATTTTCACTCTACTCCAAAGAGCAGAGAGTCTCACCCGAGGCGTGCCATGACCTTACTAAGTTTAGGGTCAAGTCAGGTATTGATCAAGCATAACATATGGAATAAAATAGATAGAACTAGGTCCTCCAAATAGATATGAATACTCTGCAAATGATAATACTTATGAACATATGCACGATGAAAAACAAAATTTAAAGTAACCCACACATTCAACTGAATCAGAAACACATTACAGAACTCAGGACGTCAAACCCAGATCATAATATATTGCATTAACACAAGGGATAGTACATTTCTCCTCAGAGAGATCCTGATAGAACATATTACAATATTATCACATATGATAGAATAGAATGAACAAAGAGAACAAAACGAATAGAGAGAACGGAACTCTCCTACGGCTCCCTTCCTCTGATCCCTACTATGCCAACCCCTGTCTCCGCTGGCCAACTGCCTATTTGTTCCTTTGCCAATGCGACTGTCAGTTCTCCCTTTCTTTCCACTCTATTGTTTGCTGCATATCCCTAATTACTGGGAGTACTATGTTTTTTATTTGTCACTTCCTTCTTCCATTTGTGCCTGTTTCCGCAACATCCGCGCCACCTGCTCTTCAGCTCTTCGCAACCATGAGAGCTCTTTGTCTACCACATTTGCGCTCTGCCACCTGTTATCTGCAACTCAAAATTGTTTTATTTCAAAAAAAAGGGCCCCAGCAGGCCTCGACCACATACTATTGACTCGTCCTGAGTCAATTGTCTTTTGCTGCATTGGTCTCCATTTGTCCACTTGCTTCCATGGCCAGTCCCGTCTTCTCCTTTTCCTCTTCTTGTCCAAACAAGGGCCCCAACTCGGGAACATTTACCAACGTTGATGCTTTGAGTTCCTTGAAGCCATCAATGGCCTGTTTCCATCCCTGCATGAGCAGTTCTGTCTCTGTGGTGAATTTTTCTGCTTCTTTTTCCCCTCAGATGGTCATCAACTTAATGAATACATTCTTAATTTGACTATCGGCCTCGATAGCCATTTGATGCATTGTTTGGGTAGTAAGCTTGACAGGCTTACTTAGCTCCCAAAGGGCCTGTTTGGCTATTGCTGAATTTTCATCAATTTGTTGTATCTTCACCTCTAGCTCTTTCACTTGGTTGTACAAATTTTCAAGTCCGTCAGGGTCTGTGGCCTCTTGAATTTCCTTCGACACTAGCTAAAGTTGTGCCGAAATCAGCTGTGATATCAACATCAGCGAGGTTGAAAACTCATGTATATTCTTAAAAATGTCATATGCTTCCTTAACCATGGTGCTTAGAGTTTCCTGCATCCTGGTTACTTGGTTCTGTCTTTCTGTTATTTTGTCTGTGTAGATGACTGTTGGATATGGTAGTGTGGGCCTGGTTGCTAGCGCTGTTTTCAGCTCTGTATTTTCTTCACTAAGATTCGAACATGCTATCCTAACATGAAGGGATTTCCTGATTGGGTCGCTATCTGATAGGTCAACCAGTATCTGATCGTTGTGAGACGTTACTATGGGCTAGAGATCCCTGAAAATATGTGTCACCGTTTCCAATTGGTTCTGCAAATTGTCTTTCTCTTTTTTTAACTTCTCACGCTCTTTAGTAAGCACAATGATCTATATCTATTTATGTTCAAATTTTTGTTGGAGCTCAATGTGGAGACCTTCACCTGCTATGTTTCCCGCTGAATAAAACTATACAACTGCATCGTTCCCCAGGTTTGCATACTTTCAGCCCCGGACGTATCTTGATTTGGCGATCTTTCTTGGAGTGGTTGACTATTTGCAATGGACCTGGCTAAGTGTTCCTAAGATGATTTTGGTTGTGTCGGTTGCGGTGGTGGGTTGTTAGGGTTACCCATGCTTGGATTGGGTTGCATCTGGTGAAGTATCAAGTTTTCTTGCTGAAACGGGTTCAGATCCTTAGGCGAGGGTGTTGTATCTGAAGTAAAGGATCCCCCTCGACTTAAAAGGTCCTGAAAATTGACTTGTTCAACTAGGAGTTGGTTAACCTTAGGTACCAATGCTATACTAGAGTTAACTTTTGCCTTGTTGTCTCTGTTTGTTTTACTCTTTGCCATGATTGGGTCGGAGATGGTGGCTGATGTGGATGGAGTTCAGGTTGAATGGTCTTTGGAGGTGAATGATGTGTGGGCCAATGAATGGTGAGTGCGAGGTGGAGATATATGAATATTTAAAAATGAGTATGGGTTTAATATAGGTAGCTCTCGAGTTACCTGGGGTTCTGTTACTGCCTCTTCCTAGATTGGAGCTCCCGTGTCCATTGGTTGTGTTTGATCCTCCCAAGTGAGATCAATGACCTCGCTAGACATTGTAATTTTTTCTTTCTTGGCCTTTGGTGTAGCTACTGGTGGCTTAGGGGATTTACTCTTTTTGATAGGAAATGTGGTTTTTTTTGGTGTTGAATTAAACAAGCTAAGCGGTATGGTCATGACTATGGGGACTGTCATGGAAGAATAAGTAGAATTGGAGGCCTAAAACTCTGTAAAAGTTGGAAACAATGGAGAATCACTGGTTAGATTTTGCATTACCTGGTTGAAGCTTTGTACATTTCTGTTCAGCTCCTTAATGATTGGTGTCAGCTGCAATAGCGACACTCTGGCCATTGTTTCATCCGGCGTCTCCCCTGACAATGGATCTGGCAACATGCCATCAAATGAATATAAATAGGCCCTACTTCTAACCTCCATTCCCACCCCTAGCTAGGAACATACTTCAGTATGGAAAACTCTCTCATCGATTTGAAACTTCAAAGGTTTCATTTTGAAGGTCGATTTCGGCACACATGTTGGCCTGATGTAGGTTTTCCTATGGTTAACTCCAAACCATATCTTCTGAGAGTAATTGTCCAGCAAGCTCTTACGGATTCTTGTTAGAAAAATTATATATTACAGAGAAATGCAACACATAAAATATGCGGAAAACACAAGCACACAAAACACATAAAACCAGAGAGACATAGATATACATGGTTCACCATGTTTGGGCTACGTCCACCCCGAACAGCCAGTCCTTCCTTTCTATTATCCAGCAAAATGAAGAGACACAACCTACAGTAGATCCATTGTAATATCCTCTGCTCTCTCTCCTAGTCTCCCTATCTGTTTCTCGCTCTAAGAATACACATACACTACACAACCGCAATACAATACTCTCATACAAAGTGAGGGGTTGCCTTCTAGGGAAAAAAACCCTAAACTAAACATAACTTTTATCGTCAGATCATCTGCCTAATGAACGGCCCAGATTGACTGGAAATTACTATACATTTACAAGGAAATTTTACATCTGTTTTTAGCTTCGGGGGCGCTGCCCCCGAAACCTCTGTCGGGGGACCGCTGGCGCCTGGATCCCCCCACTGCAGGGGTGTAAAATTTTCTTGGGGTATACATTCGGCTAAAACACGGATCTCTAAATCAAGATGAAAATCAGACTCCACACCCAACAATCTCCTACTTGGAGACTGATTGTAGCAACTCCATCGCTGCTTCATTTGCTAGACAATGACTCCTCTTTGGACCTGGCTATTTCTCATCTTTATTTTCATCATTGAAGACCAATTGAAATTGAGCATATTCTCAGTTCCTCCATGGTTACAACTTTTGTTAGCATATCTACAGGATTCTCGCTAGTGTGTATCTTTTCCAGCTTCAATTGTCCATCTTCCAATACTGACCATATGAAATGGTACTTGAGCTATATGTTTTTAGTCCTGGAATGAAATGTTGAGTTCTTTGTAAGATGAGTGGCACTTTGGCTATCACTTTATAACGTGCCCATATCATGCTTTTTACCCAATTCATCCATAAACCTTTGTAACCAAATAATTTATTTAGTAGCCTCTGTAGTAGCAACATACTCTACTTTTGTTGTTGAAAGTGCAACAACACTTTTGATTTTTGAAACCCAACTAACAGCTCTTCCACCTACAGTAAATACATACCCTGTAGTGATCCTCTTATTATATTTGTCACCTACCATATCTACATCAACAAATCCCTATAGAGCGATGTTTGAACCACCAAAGCATAATGCTTGATTTGTGGTACCTCTCAAATATCTGAGAATCCATTTTACTCCCATCTAATGTTATTTTCTTGGATTGTTCATGTACCTTCTTACAACTCCCACTGCATGTGCAATATCAGGCCTTTTTTAGACCATTGCATACATTAAGCTTCCAACTGCTGATGCATATGGAACTTTAGACATATAATCCATTTCTTCATGGGTCTTAGGACACATCTCCTTACTAAGTTTGAAATGGCTAGCAAAAGGTATACTAACGGGTTTTGCATTCTGCATATTAAATATTTTCAACACCTTTTGTATGTACTCATTATGAGACAGTGTTAATTTGTGATTTTTCCTGTCTCTAGTTATTCTCATACCAAGGATTTGTTTTGTAGCTCCCAAATCCTTCATTGCAAATGAATTTTCCAATTTTCTTTTGAGCACATTTATTTCCTGCATGTTAGACCCTGCAACAAGCATTTCATCTACATATAATAACAATATAATGTAGCTTCCATGATTTTTCCTTTTAAAATAAACACAATGATCACAGTGACATCTAGTATAACCTTGTTCAGACATAAACTTGTCAAATTTTAGATACCACTGCCTTGGAGCCTGTTCTAAGCCATACAAACTCTTTTTTAACCTTCACACTAATTTTTTTTTTCCTTTGACCTCATATCCTTCTGGTTGCTCCATATAGGTCTCTTCCTCCAAATCTCCATGGAGAAATGTTGTCTTTACATCTAACTTTCTTTTGTGCAAACCCCTTCACCACAAGTCTGGCTTTGTACCTCTGTTTTCCTCCATCTTCTTCCTTCATCCTATAAACCCATTTATTTTTCAATGTAGTTTTACCTGTAGGCAACTGACTAAGTCCCAAGTCTGGTTATGCATTAAGGAGTCCATCTCTTCTTCCATGGCTAGCTCCCACTTCTTCCTTCTTTCAACCTGCATTGCTTCTTCATAACATTCGGGCTCACCAGAATCAATCAACAATAAATAATATAATGAAGGAGAGTATCGTTCAGGGGGTCTACTTATCCTGGTAGATATTCTGACACCAATTTCAGGTGTTTGAGGTGCCTGTTGCTGTTGTTGTGGTTGCTGTTGTTATGGATGTTGATTATTATTATTTTCAGACACCTTTACTTTTTCCATGATCTCATTAAGAACTGTGTATTCTTTGTTTTATTTTTCCTGTTTCTTTTCTTGCAATTGATTCTTATACAAGACCTTTCCATTGAATATTACATCTCTTCTCCTAATGATTTTGTGATTTTCGTAATCATATAAGTGATAACCAAAATCATTAACACCATATCCAATAAAGATACATTTCTTTGATTTTGCCTCAAGATTTGTTCTGTTTTGTTTATTAATATGGACAAAGGCCTCACAACCAAAAGGCTTTAAAAAATATTAGTTTACCTTTTTACCTATCCATGCTTCCTCTGGAATACCACCATCCAAGGAACTTGAAGGCCCTCTGTTTATTAGATAAATAGCAGTATCTATAGCATCTGCCCAAAATTGTAAAGGAAATCTCGCATGTAATCTCATGCACCTTGCACACTCCATGATTGTTTTGTTCATCCTTCTTAACACACCATTTTCTTATGGTGTTCTTATAACTGTCTTCTCTCTGCGAATTCCATGCTATGAACAATACCTATCAAACTCTTTGCTGCAATATTCGCCTCCATTGTCTGATCTGTTAGAATTTACAGCAGAAATAAAAAACAAATTACCTGAGAGAAATAAACATAAAAATAGCTAGAAATAAATCATAAACATAAACATATATGTTTATCTGGGAAAACCCCAAATCTGGGGCAAAACCCAACCGATGAAATTTCATTAATTGATTGGCCAAAACCCAGGCCAATCTGGCCAAGTGAGTCTTTACCGCTCACCTCCAGGCCTCCCTTACAATGAAGTCTTCCCAGCCCTTTATAGGCTCCCTGACATGCAATACCACGGGCTAAAAAACCATGGGTGCACAATACCATGTGCCCCAAAACGACTACTATTTACCCTAGTCAACATTGACCCTATCCCGAGTCAACTTTATTTAACAATTCTCTACTGTGTCATCGCCACATCGACCATCTGGCTGTACCAGAACTTGAATGCCTCTTCGTTCACCTCCTTGGTGTAGGGGTCCCCTGACGCCTTCCAAGGTGTGAATTTCATTGCTAACGGTTGACCTATTTTGATTTCCATAGGTTGTATGATTCCCGGGAATGTCCATTTCCACATCGCCAACGTCATGATAAGATAACCATAGATGAACCTAGTGGCTCTCTTGTAGTTATCCTTGCAAGCTTCAGATAGCTCATTAAGTAAATATGAACACCAATTTAATTGTGCCCCCTGGATACAGTGCTCTGCAACTAAGATGGTATCAAGCGTGCACTCACCTTTTGTGTAATGCCTCGAGGTTTTACTTGCAATTAGATAATAGAAAATTTTGACTGTTGGCTTGTTTATAAGGTCTATCTTTGCCCCTTTTCCTCCTCCCTTGGTGTCATAATTCTTGTAGTAATCACCATCTCTTGCCTTCTTTTCCCTCTTTGACACATTTTGGAATGCCGTAGAGACGTCTCTACCTTCTTGTAATAGCCCTGTCAACTTGTGAATATCTTCTACGTGAATTGGTATTCTTTTCCTAGCCATAGTGACCAATTGTGGATCTTGATCAGTAGGAAATTTGTGCACTGCATCGCAACCCCTGTGGTGCTGAACACTGGAAGATTTCTAAGGTTCAGTATGGTTGATTGCTGGACACCTCTGGAGTCTGGGAGTACTCTTGCTACTTCTTATGTTGCTTCAGTGGCATAATTTTCCATATAGACTAGTTTCTTCAGTGCTGGGAATTGGAAAGAGTCTGTCAGGTCAGTGTCGATCAATGAAGCACTATCATATTTCCCAACCAGCGACTCCAGCTTCTGGATTCTCATGTCGAGCTCATGCTCAATGACTACTGGCACTACCTTGGTCATTTTTTATCTTCTCTGGTACACTTGCAAATCTGCTCTTTTTCTTTCCTTGTAAATTCTTGCCTCTGGATACTCCCTTTGGACTTATTCTGATGAAGTTTCTACTACTCTTGTTTCTATTTTTAGTTCTAACTCGGACTTCTCCAGCATTCTCGTGCTTTCTTTCATGCAGGTTATGTAAGTAACCAAAACGCGTGAGGTTGATAATACCCCATAAATAATTAATTTTCCCTACCTTCCCCGTAGCTATAATCATGTGATTAGTTACCGGGATGAGGTGGGTTCTGACAAAGATGACTGTGAATTCGGGAATTGGGTAGACGTGATGGGTAGTGAAAGAAATCCTACAGACAGTCATGGGTACATCTACCCAATTCCCAAAGTCACAGTTAGTGCCTCCTTGACTCATAGTACCCATGGCCTATTATGAAAAATTTATTGCGGTATGGACGATGCTAATTATGGAAATTACTTCTCAAATATCGGTAATCCTACGAACTGACATGGGTACTATGAGTCATGATGATGGAATGATGTTTGACATGCTTTTTTTCTGACATGGACGACACACTGGACGTTGGCACGCTGGACACTACCCTCCCCCTGACCACAATTGGTTGCGTTGTGGTCTCCGTATCGCAACTTTGAGGTTTTTTTGTGCTTGGAATTGTCTTTATTGGGATTTATATCTAGACTCGTCTCAGGTGTGAGAGAGTTGTTGAATCTATCTATTTTAATTTACCCTACTAACTCCTCTCGGTTGTGAGAGTTATTGAAAATTTAAATGTAGAAATTACTCATTATAGGGCTTTAGGTGTGCGCCATTCACCCACCCTGGTAGTATCTGGCCATCCCATTGTGCTAACTGAACTGCTCTTGAATCTATGATTTCTATGACGTGATACAGTCTCAACCAATGCAATCTCAGTTTACCTGAGAACTTTTGGAACTTTCTGTCAGAAAGTAAAACTTTTCCACCGACCAAGAACATTTTGCACTTGATATGGCGATCGTTCCAAGCTTTTTGTCTCTCTTTCTGGACAATTTGGTGGAAATTTTCTAGAAACCTGTCTTATTCTAGCTCTTGTAGTTATTGCAATCACTCTTTCAGCAAGTATTCCTCTGATAATTGAAGTGACGTTGTAATTAGGAGCCTCGGTATGGCAAACTCAGCCGGTACTACTGCTTCCCTCCTGTACACTAGCTGGAACGGGGTCTGGTTGTTTAGTCTTTTGACAGTTGTTCTATACACCCATAGTGTTGTTGGTATCCATTCATCCCAGTTGTCTCGTTCAGCGTTGAAAATATTTTTTAAACCCTTTTCCAGAATCTTATTGAATGATTCTACTTTACCATTAGCTTTTGGATGGTAAGGACTACTTTTATGATGTTGTACCATAAAGTTTTGTAGCAAAGACCTAATGGTTGCATTGATGAAACGTGTACCTTGATCGCTTGTCAGACTTATCAGGTAGCCAAACCTACTGATGATATTTTCAAATATGAATCGAGCTGTTGTTTTGGCTGTGAAATCCTTCACTGGTATCTCCTCTGCCCACCTTATCAAATATTCTATTGCATTTATGATATACCTGGCCTGTGAGTGCCTTGCGATAGGTGTAATCGGTCCTATAAAATCAACTGCCCATTTCACAAATGGTTGCAGTGCCTTTATCAGGTGAGGTGGGAGCTCGTCCCTATGTGATGGGCATCCCATCCTCTGATATACATCGCATAGTTTTACAAATTCCTTACGGTCCATGTGTACTGTCGGCCACCAAAAACCTGCCTACAGTACTTTCCTCACCGCCGGTTTTGCTCCAACATGCCCTCCTACGACTCCAGAGTGGTGTTCCCACAGTATTCCCTCTCTCTCATGATCCAGAATGCACCTTCACAAAATTTGGTCTAACCCCATCTTATACAGGTGTCCTGCTATTAGTTGATACTCTGGTGCTCAGACTACTAAATGTATTTTCTAGGTTGTCGTATATTCAATTGGGCACTGTCCTGTTGTAAGATATGTTGCTATCTGGTCTAAGTAGTCTGGGATGGCTTCTACTCTAAAAATATAAGCATCCGGTAGCTGATCATCTAGAGACCCTCCTTTTTCTCCATTTTCTAGCCTTGACAGGTGGTCAGGCCCCACATTCAGTCTCCCGGGTTTCACTATCACCTCAAAGGTGAACTCCTGAAAGAGTAGGAGCCATCTACAGATTCTCCCCTCCAATACCAGTTTGTTAACTAGGTACTTTAAAGCTAAATGGTCTATGAAAAACTTAAACATATCTCCTAGTAGGTAGTGGCAGAACTTTTGAAGGGAATACACCATTGCCAATGCTTCGTGCTCTATTGTGGTGTAGTTCCATTCCGTTGTTGATAACTTACGACTTGCAAAATAAACTGGGTGATCCACTGAAGTGTCTCCTAGTTGAGCCAGAACTTCTGCAAGTGCGATGTTAGAAGCATCAATGTGGACATGAAACTGCTTGTCCCAACTAGGGTGAACCAATATTGGTACACTTGCCAAATTTTCTTTCAAGGAATTCAGGGTTGTCATGCAATTTTTTGTCCAACTAAACTGCTCTCTTTTTTGCAACATCTTTTCTAATGGTGTTGTTATCTTTGCATAGTTACGGATGAATTGACTATAGTAGCTTGTGTGGCCTAGCAGTGACCTTAGTTTATTCACATTTTCTGGCGCCTCCAGGTTAATTATAACTACCACCTTTGCCATATCAACACAAACTCCTTGTTTGCATACAACATGTCCTAGCAGTGTTCCAAAAGGAACTACAAAGATGCACTTCTCAAGGTTTAATGAAATCTGGATTTGCCTACATCTGTCAAACATTATCCTCAATAACGTTGCATGGTCCTTTATCAGGTTGTAGATATTCCAGTCATCCATACAGTCTTCGAAGAATTTGTGGATGTATTCTCGAAATGCTACTATCACGATTCGTGAAAATACTGCTGGCGCATTTTTCAACTCGAATGGCATTAAATGATATGCAAATGAACCCCATTCAGTGGTGAAATTGTCTTCTTCTTATATTCTTTGGCTATCCTTACCTGATGGTATCCTGAAAATCCATTCGTAAGATAATAATCCTCATTTCCTGCAACGTTGTCGATAACTTCGTCACTGAACGGAGTAGAGAATGGGTCATGTATGCGCACATTATTCAAGCTCCTATAGTCAACACAGACTCTAATTTCAGACTTATCCTTTTTACTTTGTATGACTATAGGACTTACCCATTCTGCTTCTTCCACCAAGAATATCAACCCTGCCTTTAGCATCTTTTCGATCTCTGCCTTGACTTTTTCTTTCACTTTTGGATTCAGACGATAGGGTTTGTGCTTGACTAGTCTTGCATTGGGCTTAAAAATTCTGCACATCTACCCCAGGTCTCCCTTTATTCCTTTGAACTCTACTACTAAAGAGGGGAACAAGTCTTCATATTCTTGTAGCAGATTGAATATCTCCTTAGTCGTCTCAGCATCCCAATATTCGCCAATTGACACAAGTTTGGGCTTTTCCTGTGTTCCAATGTTCATTTTCTTGGTCTTTAGTGGTAGAAGATGAATTCCTTTTGTTGTTGGGTCTTCTTTAACATCCCTATCCCCCTCTTTTTCTTCAAAATAAAAGTGTCTAAGACCTTCTAGATAATCATCATACATCTCGATGTTTATCTTTTTTCATGCTACCAACTGTCTGATTCCTTGGTTTGGGAGCGGTTACTCTTCCTCCTCCTGAATCTCTGGGAAGAGAAGAACCTTTTTAATGGCCTAAAATGTTTGTGTGTCTGGTTCTGTTTTCCCTTGAAATGAGAAGAATTGTGTAGATTTATCCGCAACTGCTTGCCAAGTATTGGTTCCTCTTTTCCTCTCTTCAGTTAGGTACCAAGCCTGTGGAATCAAATCCAGTGAATGTATGAAATTATGTATCCATAGCTCCTCTAGGTATCCTGCATTTTTCCATTGATCCTCACAGTATTTCACATGTTTTCTGGGGTCTAAGTGTCCTTGATATTTTTCTGTGAAGTGTGTTCCTTCTTCTTCTTTGAACCTGGCTTTCAATGCTGCCGAAAATTTGTCCCATCGAGACAGTGAGTTGCGGTGGTTACTCCACCACCTTGCTGATGTGGATTGTAAAGCCATATCCATGAGTGGGACCCTATGGTCTATCGGTACATTATCTTCTATTCTGGAAATAAAAGTGTTTACAGCATTCATATTTGACAAAGTTGGATAATCTCTTACCTCAGTCCCGATCCAATTGATCCTTCCAATGGTGGTGCATCTTCTTGTATTAGTCTCATATCCCCCTTGCTGCCAATCATCCCAGGCTATCTCTGAGCCTAAGCCTGAGCTTTGAATACTTCTCCAACTCACAGACCCCCCCGCTATCGGGTTGATATAATCTTCCCTTTTCCCTGCAGTCATTTGATAAAAATGATCAAGAAGCTGAGCATCTTCTCTGTTGTCAATGGACTATGTGTATCAGGGACCTTGATACGGGTCAAGTGGCTGGGTGAACCTAACTTCCCTATCTTCAAATATCATTATTTCCTTCTTTAAATCTATTACTGCATATTTTTCAAAATCCCAGTCGATCCCCAATAACGCTAGATAGGGATCTTTATCCCCCATAATGTTGATCACCTCGAAGTCTGTGTATGTCTTTACCCCTGCAACATCGACTTATACCTCCTCCAGCCTACCTATGGGCACAATGCAGTATTGGTTTGCCATACGGATTTGAATTGGTGAGTATGTCAGCCTTGGTCTTCCCAATGCTTCCCACGTCTTCCTTCACAAAATATTGACATCTAACCCTAGGTCAAGCATTGTGTCCTTAATTTGGAATCCCGCAACTTGAGTGTACCCCTGGAATTCTTTCCCTTACCTTATCTTATTTATTTTCACTCTCCGTATGTATTTATTTGTTGCTTCATTTAGCTCCCCTGGTCCTGTGGTCTCCCGCACCACCATTTCCAGGTTCTACTTTAACTGTTCCAACATTGGCGTGTTGGTAACAACCTTTAGAAATAAACAGAACCATTCTTCAATCATAGTACTTGTACTAGCTTGGTTCTCCTTATCTTCCTTGGCCTGTGGCAACTCAATTCCTTTGCTTCCACCAAGTTGGTAAAATGTTTCCACTCCTTCTTTAAAGCATTGCTTTTGTCTTTCTGGCTTGAACATTGGCTTTGGTGATGCTAGCCTTATCAATTTTATTGGGTCTGTCATTTGTGCATCCTCCCTGGTTCTTTTCCCTCCTCATGTCACTATGGATACATTCTGCATAGCTTGAGCCTTTATTATTCTTGGCTCTGCATTTACCATATTTGTTCCTCTTTATCTGGCTCTGTCTTCCCATATTTTAATGAGCTCTGGGTAGTCTTATGTTGCGTGCATGTTAAATCTACACTGAGAGCACCAGGGTCTTCTAGGAAGTGGAAATTCCCTAGCTACGTGACCTTCTTGGTCACAGTTGTAACATCGTACTGGCCCTCTTCCTCTAGCTTGACCTCCTCTCATGCCTCCCCCTCATCCCCTAGGAGCCTCATTCACTCTATATGAAGGCATGTCCAATCGTTCCACTAATGCGTCCAGAGCCCTACACTGTTCTGTGCTATGTTGTAGACGCACAGAACTCACAGTATGTGTTGTTCGGAGCGTTGGAGTATTTTTGGAAGATTGGACATAGGAAGGGTGGATGACCCATGCTTTTTCTTATCTCACAATATTCAGTTGCGGCTTGATTCTGTTGCATGGGGAATCCTGTATACTAATGTTGCGGCGGATATAACCCCTGGGTGTTTATCTGCACAAATCCTCCTACTGGCGGAGCTCCCTGTGCCCCTATTGCTGATGTCCCCACATTCTGGCCCCGCAACCTTGGACATTTGGTTACCACATGTCCCTCCATTAGAGAGTACGTAGACCATACATTTGGTCTAGCCAGCCGCATTGGTTGAATCTCCTTCAAATTTTCTGTTAGGCTAGATATCTGGTGTCGTAACCCCAGTATGGAAGGGTCTTGAGCAGATACTCCTCCTTTAAATTCTTACGGATAGCCTGCCATGGCCTCTATCTTCATAGCTTGCTATAATGCATCTTGTAACGTCTCGATATTCTGTTGTGTTAGCGGAGTTCTTTGTAATGGAAGGAAGGCCTGGATGAACCAATCTCTCTGGTGGTTCGGGTCGATTGGATAACTCAGTCTTCCAATTGCATCCTTGAATCTCCTCATTAGATCCCATGCAGTTTTCCCCTCTCGCTGCTTGATCTCCCACATCTCTAATAGACCCTACTTATCTGTTTGGGGTAATTTGAATTCCTTAACGAAATCTCTCTTACATCATCTATTGTTGGGTTCTGATGAGCTTCAGACCACTTAATAAACCAGCGTAGAGCTCTCTCCCTGAGAGCAGTTTGAAATTTGATCAACTTACCTACCTCTGGTGTATGCCAAGCCCTCCATATGGCCTTGCAAAGGTACCAGTGTTGTTCCACGTCATCATTACCCCTCCCAGAGAACTCTGGATATCGAGTAAATGATCCCACCATTCTTTCTTATGTGGGTGTTACTAGAATAAAACCCCTGGCTCCTAGCTGTGAAATGGTATTACTAGCACTACTACTAGTGTCTATTACTACTGTAGACTGAATGCTATTCAACTTACTCAATTCCCATAACTTAAAAAAAAATTCACCTAGTGGCTGATAGAGTACTAGGGTAAGGTCAGGACTAGAGCTACTTGAACTTTGGGGAATAGAGTTACCTTGGGTTATGGGTGCCAGCCCCTCTTGGAATAGTTGCTCCATCGCAACATGCAACTTCTCATCAGACATCTCCTCGGGGTGTGCGTCATCTACATCATACTTCTTTCCCTTCTCTATTTCGGCTGGGCTCCTATACACCTGTAGCACTTCCTTGGTGGTCCCTCCTATATCTTGGGAACCCATCTAACCTTCCATCTCTTTTGTGATCTGAGGCACCTTCTCCTTATCCTTTCTACTACTTTCCTACTTCTCCAACTCCTTCATCACCATTTCTCGCCACTTATCAGTGATTTTCACCCTCTGATGTGCTCGTCGTTCCCTCAACCTACTGGAGGTATCAGCATCCATGTCCCTATTCCCTCTCCAACATATTCATAGCATCTCTCCCTCAGCTCCTTCCCCATTACTATAGGTTTAAGTCTCCATCTTAGATTTTTGAAACTCCATCAATCCTTCCTCTACCATCAAGGTTTTGATCCATAGAGGGATCTCCTTCAACAGCTCTCCGCACAACCCTGATCTGAATATGTCCTCCGCTTTCGAGAAAGACTGGTAACATTCAGCAAAGAACTGCACTATGTATCCTTCCAAGGTAGATTGCACCCAGAAATCTATAGCTCTGGTCAAATTGATATCTAACCGATGGAGTGCTACCCAGTCTATGTGCAACCACTTGTGACAAACGTTCCGCTAGATTCTTTGGACTGTCTTGGCTTGTAGTCTCCACAACCAGTTATAGAGCTATTAGAAAATTAAATATTACAGAGCAATGCAACACATAAAATATGCGGAAAAAAACAAGCACACAAAACACATAAAACCAGAGAGACACAGATATAAGTGGTTCACCCAGTTTGGGCTACTTCCACCCTAAACAGCCAATCCTTCCTTTCTATTATCTAGAAAAATTAAGAGACACAAACTACAGCAAATCTACTGTAATATTCTCTATTCTCTCTCACAGTCTCCCTATCTATTTCTCACTCCGAGAATACACATACCATACACAGCTGCAATACAATACCCTCATAAAATCAAGGGGTTTCCTTCTAGGGCAAAAAACCTTAAACTAAACATAACTTCTACCGTCAAATCATCTATTTAATGAATGGCCCGGATTGACTAGAAATTACTTTACTTTTACAAGGCAATTTTACATATGTTCTTAGCTTCGGGGGCGCTGTCCCCGAAACCCCCCGCCAGTGGGGGCTCCATAAAGTCGCAGTCGCCCCCCCTGGACCCCCTAGGCAGCGTTTAATTACGAGCGGCGTTGTCGCCCCATTAAGTTACAGGGGTCCAATGATGTGATACAAAATAAACAAGATAATCAGGCTCCACACCCAACAATCTCCCACTTGGAGACTGATTGTAGCAACTACATCACTGCTTCATTTGCTGGACAATGACTCCTCTTTGGACCTAGCTGTTTCTCATCTTCATTTTCATCCTTGAAGACCAATTGAAACTAAGCATAATCTCAATTTCTCCATGGTTACAACTTTTTTTAGCATATCTGCAGGATTCTGGCTAGTGTGTATCTTTTCCACCTTCAACTGTCCATCTTCCAATACTGACCGCATGAAATGGTACTTGAATTGTATGTGTTTAGTCCTAGAATGAAATGCTGAGTTCTTTGCAAGATGAATGGCACTTTGTCTATCACTGTATAATGTGCCCATATCATGCTTCTTACCCAATTCATCCATAAACCTTTGTAACCAAATCATTTCTTTACTAGCCTCTGTAGCAGCAACATACTCTGCTTCTGTTGTTGAAAGTGCAACAACACTTTGGATTTTTGAAACCCAACTGACAACTGTTCCACCTATGGTAAATACATACCCTATATTGCTCCTCCTGTTATCTCTATCACCTACCATATTTGCATCAACATATCCCTGTAGAGCAATGTTTGAATCATCAAAGCATAATGCTTGATTTGTGGTACCTCTCAAATATCTGAGAATCCATTTTACTACCATCCAATGTTCTTTTCCTAGATTGTTCATGTACCTTCTTACAACTCCCACTGCATGTGCAATATCAGGCCTTGTGCATACCATTGTATACATTAAGCTTCCAACTGCTGATGCATATGGAACTTTAGACATATAATCCATTTCTTCTTGGTTCTTGGGTCACATCTCCTTACTAAGTTTGAAATGGCTAGCAAAAGGTGTAATAACTGGTTTTGCATTCTGCATATTAAATCTTTTCAACACCTTTTGCATGTACTCATTCTGAGACAGTGTTAATTTGTGATTTTTCCTGTCTCTAGTTATTCTCATACCAAGGATTTGTTTTGTAGCTCACAAATCCTTCATTGCAAATGAATTTGCCAATTTTATTTTGAGCACATTTATTTCTTACATGTTAGACCCTACAACAAGCATGTCATCTACATACAATAATAGTATAATATAGCGGCCATCATTTTCCTTTTTCAGATAAACACAATGATCAGAGTGACATCTAGTATAACCTTCTTCAGACATGAACCTATCAAATTTTAGATACCACTGCCTTGGAGCTTATTTTAATCCATACAAGCTCTTCTTTAACCTACACAGTAATTTTTATTTCCCTTTGACCTCATATCCTTCTAGTTGCTCCATATAGCTCTCTTCCTCCAAATCTCCATGGAGAAATGCTATCTTTACATCTAACTATTCAAGGTGTAAATATTCCGCTGCTAAAAGACCTAAAATAGTTCTGATTGAAGTCATCTTAACAATAGGAGAAAATATTTCATCAAAATCAACACCTTTATTTTGTGCAAACCCCTTCACCACAAGTCTAGCTTTGTACCTTTGTTTTCCTCCATCTTCTTCCTTTAGCCTGTAAACCCATTTATTCTGCAATTTATTTTTACCTGCAGGAAACCTGACTAAGTCCCAAGTCTGGTTATGCATTAAGGAGTCCATTTCTTCTTCCATGGCTAGCTCCCACTTCTTCCTGCTTTTAACTTGCATTTCTTCTTCATAACATTCGGGTTGACTGGAATCAATCAACAATAAATAACATAATGACGGAGAGTATCGTTCAGTGGGTCTACTTATCCTGGTAGATCTTCTAACACCACTTTCAGATGTTTGAGGTTCCTGTTATTGTTGTAGTGGTTGTTGATTATTATTATTTTTAGGCACCTTTACCTTTTATGTGATCTCATCAAGAACTGTCTATTATTTGTTTTCTTTTTCCTATTTCTTTTCCTGCAACTGATTCTTATACAAGACCTTTTCATTGAATATTACATCTCTGCTCCTAATGATTTTGTGATTTTCATAATCATATAAGTGATAACCAAAATCATTATTACCATATCCAATAAAGGTACATTTATTTGATTTTGCCTCAAGCTTTGTTCTATTTTCTTTATTAATATGGAAAAAGGCCTCACAACCAAAAGGCTTTAAAAAGGAGTAGCTTACCTTTTTACCTGTCCATGCTTGCTATGGAATACTGCAATCCAAGGAACTTGAAGGCCCTCTATTTATTAAATAAATAGTAAACAAAATTATCTACAGCATCTGCCCAAAATTGTAAAGGCAATCCTGCATGCAATCGCATGCACCTTGCACGCTCCATGATTGTTCTCTTCATCCTTTCTAACACACCATTTTCTTGTGGTGTTATTGGAACTGTATTCTCTCTACGAATTCCATGCTCTGAACAGTACCTATCAAACTCTTTGCTGCAATATTCACCTCCATTGTCTGATATCAGACAATTCAGCTTCTTTCCTGTCTCAATCTCAACCAAAGCTTTCCATTTCTTGAAAATATAAAATACATAAGATTTATTCTGAATACAATAAATCCATGTTTTTCTAGTTGCATCATCAATAAAAGTAACATAATAATGAGAGCCACCAAGAGATGATACCTACACAGGTCCCCATACATCTGTATGGAAAAGCTCTAATTTTTTGCTCTTTTTTTCTTTACCAACTCTGAGAAATCTGACTCTCTTCTGTTTTCCATAAATGCAATCCTCACAGAAATATAAATCAACATTCTTCAAACCCGACAACAAATTTCTTGAGTGAAGAATCTTCATCCCCTTCTCACTCATGTGTCTGAGCCTATGATGCCATAATGTTGCATCTGCTCCTTTGGAAGTTAAAGCATTAACAAAGTTAGAAATACCATTTCATAAATACAATGTACCAACATTTTCGCCTTTTTCTATTACTAGGGCTCCTTTGGTGACCTTTCAAGTTTTATCTGTGAAAGTTATCACACAACCTTCACTGCCTAACTGCCCTATTGAAATCATATTTTTCTTCAGATCTGGAACATGCCTTACATCCTTTAATAGCCATTGGTTTCCATTCTTTTTTTTTACAAGAACTTTACCCATTCCAACAATTTTACAGGGTTTATCATCACCCAAACGAACTTGTCCAAAATCTCCTTGAACATAGTCATGAAAATATTTCTTATCAGGTGTGGCATGGAATGAAGCCCCTGAATCTACAACCCAAGAATCAGCAACATTTTCGGAATAGGCAAATCAAAGTTTTAACTCGTAACACATCAATTATTACATTTGCTTCATGGGATTTTTTCTTTTGCCGTGTGTCTCCCTTCTTTTCCTTCCGAGACTCCAGCGTCTCCTTCTTTAGTGTCCTTTCTTTCTGTGATTTTAAAGACACTATCCCCAATCTGGACTTGGATCTGCCTTTCCTTGATTTATTGTGATATCCTGAGCTCTTTCCTCTTTCCATTTTTCTTCCCCTAGACTCTGCACTCAAAGAATTATCCGATGTCTCACCAGAGCTTTTCCGTCACATTTCCTCACTAAGGATAGCACCGACAACATCATCAAACTTTAAAGTACTAGATCCAGAGACATAGTTACTAATGGCCATAAATAAACCATTCCATTTTTCTGGCAATGATCACATAAATAAAAGAGCCCTAAATTCATCATCAAAGGTTACCCCTATAGAACTTAACTGACTGGTAACTGTATTAAAATAATTTAAATGGTCTGCAACAGATCCACCTTCCAACATATTCATATTAAATAAATGTTTCATAAGAAATACCTTGTTTGAGGCTGAGGGTTTTTCATATAATTTCGCCAACGCCTTAATCAAACCCTCTGTTGTTGTTTCCTTCGAAATATTGAAGGCTACCGATGCCGCGAGGCACAACCGTACTATTCCAAGTGCCTTTCTATCAAGAATATCCCATTCTACGTCTGTCATAGTCGTTGGCTTCTTTGTTTTTCAGCTCAATGGTAGGTACAGATCTTTCTGATATAGATAATCTTCCATCTACATCTTCCATAGTGAGAAGTTTTGGCCATTAAATTTCTCGACCCTAAATTTACCATCTTCTGCCATTGCTCCCACTCGAACCAAGAACCCTTCTTTCCTGTGCGTTTATCAGCCAAATAGACCTTCGGCTATGATACTAGTTGTTATAAATTTAAATATTACAGAGCAATGCAACACATAAAATATGCAAAAAAACACAAGCACACAAAACACATAAAGCCAGAGAGACACAGATATACGTGGTTCACCCAATTTGGGCTACGTGCACCCCGAACAGCCAGTCCTTCCTTTCTATTATCCATCAAAATGAAGAGACACAACCTACAGCAAATTCGTTGTAATATTCTATGTTCTCTATCACAGTCTCCCTATCTGTTTCTCGCTCCGAGAATACACATACCATACATAGCTGCAATACAATACCCTCATAAAAGAGAGGGGTTTCCTTCTAGGGAAAAAAACCCTAAACTAAACATAACTTCTACCGTCAGATCATCTGCCTAATGAACAGCCAAGATTGACTAGAAATTACTATACTTTTACAAGGAAATTTTACATCTGTTCTTAGCTTCAGGGGAGTTGCCCCTGAAACCCCCTGCCAAGGGGGGGCTCCATAAAGTCACAGCCGCCCCCCCTGGACCCCCAGGAAACATTTAATTACGGGCGGCATTGTCGCCCCATTAAGGTACAGGGGTCCAATGCTGTGATAAAAAATAAACAAGATAATCAGGCTCCACACCCAACAAGAGCTCCTCTAGAAACTTTCCCTAGAAAATCTCATAGATATCACTAGTGGATTCAGAGAAAAGAACTCGATTCTTCATAGCTTTCTCCCTTTGTTGTCTCAAGTCTGCTTGCTATCCTATGAACTGATCTAGGTGGTTATCCCACCAACTTCATATTTCTCTCTCGAATATTCGCGATACCATGATCTAGTTCCAAAATGGAATTTCGGGTCCTGGAAATGGAACCATTTGTTGATGAGGGAGAAGGTCTCTTGGGCAAGACCCAGGTTCAAGATGGAGGCCAACAAAGTTTTCCATAGTAGTCTACCACAACACCTGCATTTTCACTCTACTCCAAAGAGCATAGAGTCTCACCCGAGGCGTGTCGTGACCTTACTAAGATTAGGGTCATATCAAGTATTGATCAAGCATAACATATGGAATAAAACAGACAGAACCAGGTGCTCTGAATAGATATGAATACTCTACAAATGATAATACTTATGAACGTATGCAGGATGAAAAATAAATTTTAAAGTAACCCACACATTCAACTGAATCAGAAACACATTATAGAACTCAAGACATCAAACCCATATCATAATATATTGCATTAACAAAAGGGACAGTACATTTCTTCTCAAAGCGATCTTGACATAAAAGATTACAAGGTTATCACATATGATAGAACAAAATGAACAGAGAGAACATAACGAACAGAGCGAACAGAGCTCTCCTACATCTCCCTTCCTCTGATCCATACTGTGCTAACCCCCTGCCTTCAATGGCTGACTACCTATTTGTTCCTTTGCCAATGCGACTTTCAGTTCTCCCTTCCTTTCCACTCTACTATTTTTTGCATCTCTCTGGTTACTGGGAGTACTCTATTTGTTCTTTGTCGCTTCCTTCTTCCATCTGTGCCTGTTTCCACACCAGCCACACCACCTGCTCTTCAGCTCTTCGCAACCGTGATAGCTCTCTCTCTGTCGTGGTTGCACTCTGCCACTTGTTATTCACAACTCAAAATCATTTTATTTCAAAACAAGGGCCCCAATAGGCATATTGGTGGGGTATAGTGATACCCCTCAAAACTATCGAGTGTACCTTCCATCTCACAAGATTACATTTGTTCGTAGAGATGTGAAGTTCGATGAATATAAGGCCATTATATTTTCCCTTGAGAGGGAACTTCATTTGCATACAATTGAGAAGGTTTTCGCTCCAAAAGAAGAACCTTAAACATGTTTTGGAGCAGCAATAAGTAGAGGAGTAGAGATTGGAAGCACCCACTATGCAGATACCTCTAGAGACAGAAGTAAGCGCACCAGAGAATCTAACACATTGATGCATAATTCTAGAGATAATGTGGGAGCACCCACATCATAGCCCAAGCAGAGGAGGCCACTAGATCGGTACAGTAGCTACATGGCTCTGATGAGTGAGAGTGTAGAGACTCGGCCATCCTCATTCGAGGAAGTAGTTCAACAACCCGTATGGGTTGTTCCATGGTCTAGGAATATGATTCCATTATCATGAACAGTTCTTGGGAAGTGGTATCAAGGCTATAGGACAAGTCAGTGGTAGGTTCCAGGTGAATCTAAAAGGTGAAGAAAGCAGCAAATGGGAGTGTCGAGAAACATAAGGCTAGATTTTTGGCTAAGGGGTTCTCTCAGGTGGAGGGAATTGATTATGAGGATACCTTTTCTCCAGTAGCAAGGTAATCTTCAATCATATATATTCCAGCACTTCCAATGTAGATGGGATGGAAGATACATCAGATGAATGTGAAGACATGTTTCATCAACAGAGTAATTGAGGAAGAGGTGTACATAGAGAAACTAGAAGGATTTGAGACCTTCAATAGAGAGTCACATTTGTGCATACTCAAGTGAGAACCACATAGATTGAAAAAATCACCCTGTGCTTGGTACACCAGTATCAATAGCTATTTCACTAGGTTGGGCTTCACCAAAAGTGAAGTAGATGAAAATATTTACCGTATTGTGATTGAAGGTAAATTATTGAATATAGTACTATATGTAGATGATTTAATTCTAACAAGTGATGAGAAGCTTATAAAATATTGCAAAGAGGATTTAGAAATATAATTCAAGATAAAATACATGGGGCCCATGCATTATTTCCTTGGCTTGAAAATTTGGAACAGAGATTGAGAATTTTTGTCTCTCAGGGAAGGTATGCCAACGAGATGCTAAAGAAGTTTCACATGGAGTGCCGAAAACCCATGGAGACTCCTCTAGCTCTAGCAGGGAATTGGAGGAAGGAAGATGCTACTTCAAGAGAAGTGATAGAAATTACCATTTACATGCAGCTCGTGGGTTCACCTATGTACTTGGTGAAAATAGGACGGAACATGTGTTTTGTATTTATCCATCTTATTCAAGAAATTTTTAAGCCAACCAAAATCTATTGGAAGAAAATTAAACATGTGTTGAGATACCTTAGAGGCACCACTCAGTTTGGTCTTTGGTACAAGTGGACAGAGGGAGTGAAGCTTCAAGGCTTCACAGATGTAGATTTTTCATGGAGTTCATCAGAACATGAAGATCACATTAGGGGGAACCTTCAGCATCCGATCAGTAGTAGTGTCCTGGTACAACATGAAGCAAAGATCAGTTTCACTTAGCTCATTAGAAGCAAAGTACATGGATGCTAGTCAAGCAGCTTGTGAGGCTATCTATATTATGAAGATCCTTGTTGGATTATTTGGTCAACAAATGGATCCTACAATGATTTACTGTGATGATCAGAGTTATATCAAACTCTCCAAGAATCCAATTTTTCATGATCGGTCCAAGCATATTTCCATCTGGTGCCACAATCTATAGGATTTTGTGTAGAGGCAGATCGTGTTGCTACATTAAATTCCTACAAAGGAACATGATGCATATATCTTGAATAAGGAACTGTCAAGGGGAAAATTTGAGTTTCAAAGAGGAAATATTGAGGTATCTGATAATCCTTTTCTTGTTGAGAGGGAGTTTTGAAAATGGCAATAAGAAAGATTATAATTTAATTTTCCCTTGAATTAAATTAGAAGAAAATTGCAATTCCACATCATATGACAACTTGTACAAGTTAAATAAGTTAGTTTTACTTATTTAGTTCAGTTAATTAGATTTTAAGGTCTAACTTTAGTCATGTAGAGTGGTTCCTAATATATAGGAGCCCTCGTTGAGTTTATTCTAAGTTTTAATTAATTAATTTAGCTTAAATGAGTTAAAATCAGATAAAATAGTTCCAACTATTGGAGGAACTAGTAGGAGGTCTAGCAGTGGAGAGAAGCTTCAGTGTTCAAATATTTAACTAATGATTCAGCCATAAATAACTTATTCATGTGTGATCTATGAGCTACCTAGTTGAGATTGGAGTTCAAGGGAAATGTACTATCAGTTGTATAATTATCTAAATTGTATAGGTGGTGCATGCAGCCAGGGGAAGGTATATGATGTATTTCATATTTGTGGATGAGGAATTTCATTAAATAATAGGGGCTTATTACCAAGGAAATGAAGAAAGGAAAGAGGGACTTGAGCAAGCCAAAATTTTGTTAAGCATTGGCCTAGGATTTTCTAGGAAGCAGTGAAACATATAGAGATAGTGTAGATGTTGCTCGGGCTTGAGAAAAGCATTGTAATATTCTCACATTTTTTTGACTAATGAAATATACAAATAGTAGGGGTTTCTAGATGTGTCTTTCCAAAGGAAATCATTGTATAATGTGTGATTGAATTATTTCTCTTGTATGCTTCATGATTTCATGATCGTTGATTTTTTCCATGGTTGGTAGAGTAGATTCAGGTTTATGTTTTAATCGAATTACAATAAATAGTTTGAATATACAAGGAATCTATAAATTTTATCTCACACGTGTGAATTTTTTAGGGTAGTTTCAAGGGTTGAAAATTTATTTCGATTTCAAGTCCAAAATTCTGAAGCTAGGGGTCGCAGTTCTGATGTTTGGGGGGCTAAAATTAGGACTGAACCTACAGCTGGGAATCTCTCACTTGGAGTATTTCGTCAAGATCATTCATTGTAGGAAAGGGCTCACTTGGTGGTTAAAGGGGGTCTTTTTTTATGTACAAGAAGTCTATAAGTGTCTCATCTTTATTTGAATCTACTAAAGGAAGAGTTTTTTATTCGGTTTTTCCCTTACAAGGGTTTTCCCCTTATAAGAGTTTTTCCCTTATAGGGGTTTTTCCCTAGATAAGTGCCTACATCTTGTGTCTATTGTTCTTGTGATGTTAATACACATATAATTTGCTAATACCTTGATGAAAGATCAACTAATTAAGAAGTCAAAGAATCCAACATAATTCACAAGTAATTATCAAGAAAGAGGAATAAACCCCTAAATTCTACTGGCATTGATTTCTCATCATGGTATCAAAGCTAAGATTGCATAACGTTGGAGATCACTTTGCTGGCTTGGAAAAAAAGATAACTCCATCAATGGAAATTTACTTGAATATGGGATTGAACATCATAATAATTTTAGTGATTTTGGATTGGAAAGATCATGTACAACCTATCTAGGAAATTCAAGAGTGAAGGATTCTTGGATACCCTTACATGTACTCTTGATGATGACAACCATGGATCATTGATAGCAGAGCATCAATACATATGAGTGGAGAATTTTGAAAACTTTAGACTCTATCAAAGGAACCATCATCTCATGTAGTGGATATAGGAGACAACAATAGTTATGCCGTCAAGGGCATTGGATCGACATTATTGAAGCTGGAAAATGGATCAAAGCTACACCTCAATAATATACTCTATGTTCCAGGTTTGAAAAATAATATACTTCCAATTTATTTTTTAGAATATAAAGGAAATAGGGTTTCCTTTGCAGATTGTAAAGTTCTGGTTTGGGGAAAATATTCAAGCATTGATAAGGAAAATTTTATTGGATTTCATGAAGGAAGGTTATATATAGTAATACCACCATATCCTCAAGCCCTATTTCACATGGATATCAATCCTATAAAATTATGGCGTAGAATATATGGACACATTCATTGCGATATAATACTCTCTTAGAGTCAAATGGTAAATGGCATCCCCAAAATAAAAGAATATCATAGATTATGTAAGGGATGTGTGTTAGGAAATAATACAAGGAAACCTTTTACAAGTAGTGACACAAGGTCTAAAGAAATATTAGACCTCATTCATTCTGATGTGTGTGGGCCAATGTATAACAAATCTCTTGGAGGCCATATTTATTATGTGACTTCCATTTATGATCATTCTAGAAAGACATGGTTCTACCTTCTCAAGGAAAAGGAATAATTGTTTGAAGATTTCAAAGAGTTTATATCTGAAGTGGAGACCTTAACAAAAATAAATATAAAGACTTTGAGATCTGATGATGGTGGGGAATACACTTCAAAAGATCTAATTTCATACTGTGAGGACACAAATATTAAGAGGGAGATCATTGTTCCCTACAATATTGAGCGTAATGGAGTTGTAGAAAGGTAAAATAGAACAATTGAAGAATGTATACATAAAATGATATTTGATCAAGATCCACCAAAGTTTCTACGGAGAGAACCAAAAATAATTGCAGTATATATACAAAATAGAAGTTCTCATAGAATCCGTGAGAATATGACTCTTGAAAAAGAATTCACAGGGAAGAAGTAATGTGTGGATCATCTCTGAATCTTTGGGTGCCCCACATACATCCATGTTCCAATGGACAAGTAAAAGAAATTAGATTCCACGAGCACCAAAGGGATATTTGTTGGCTACAATATTTCTTCAAAATAATATATAATATACATCAAGGAAGGTAGACAAATTGAAGTAAGAAGGGATGTTATATTATATGAAAATAATGCATACAAAATATCCAAGGATATTCCATTCGATTCTAATGATGAAGATATACCACTATTTGAAGAAGAATAACATGGTGATAATTCAACTACAGACCAAGAAGAAGAAGAAGAAGGACCAAGTGATCCTATTGAACTTGTAATTATTCCCGAAACAAGGAAGAAGAAAAATTGGTTTACACTTGAATATGTTTAAGTAAATAGAGCTACTAAAGGAAATTTTAGAGAAAGTAAAACACCAAAGGGATATTCAAGATATGGAGCATATATAAAAAAAATGATAGAAGTTGAATCAAATACATTTGAATAATTTTATCATCAAGAAGAATGGAGGAAGGTGATGTAAGAAGAATATCAATCCATCATGAATAAGGGGGTTTGGTAAATAATTCCTAGACCAAGTGACAAATTAGTTGTCACCTGAAAATGGATTTACAAAATCAAACATGTTATTCATGGAAGAATAGACAAATGAAAAGCGAGATTCATTGGAAGGGGATTCTCACAAAAGGAAGGCATAGAATATGAAGAAAATTTTGCCTCTATTGCCAGGTATACAACTATACGATATTTGATTTCACTAGATGCTACTATGGGATGGAATATCCATAAAAGGATGTCAAAAAAACACTTCTAAATGGGACTGTTGGGTCTCGTAATTGTTTCATTTTTATCATGTTTATCCTCTCCATTCCTCACATTATATCACCTCATTTAACCATTCATAATACCATTTCCATGGGTTCACTTCATTATTTTCCAATTTATTTATTTTTAATATTATAAGAGAATTTATGATTATTTATTGGAAAATTAACATATCTCATTAATATCTCAAATGTGGATGAGCTTTGTAATGTGTAGGATTATTTGAAAGATTATTCAAAAATCTTCTTGAATATTTCCTCCACCATTTCAAGAATTCAAAGGATAATTGTTCAAGCTTATTCCAAGGAGAATATCTTGGAGATTTGGATAATATCTCATCCAATATTTGTGAGACACGAGTGAGGATTTGAAGGGATCATATTTTGTAATTATAGGGATATTGGTTGAGAGAAAAGTGGATTTGTAATTATGAGTTGGTTATCTTGTTTTCAAAGCATTCATGTATAAAAGAGAGTGCTTTCTCTTCATTCAGGATATGGAATATGATAGGAATGATAGATATGATAGAGAGGAGAATTAGAGTCTAGAATAAAGTTTTGGTTTTGTAGTCTTTCATCATGTAATAAGATTGTGTTTTTCTTGATCGTTAATA
Source organism: Pinus albicaulis (assembly GCA_034641835.2). NCBI lineage: Eukaryota > Viridiplantae > Streptophyta > Pinopsida > Pinales > Pinaceae > Pinus > Pinus albicaulis. The sequence goes on along the minus strand of CM076580.1, from coordinate 1,075,233,071 downwards.
TATGTTGACACAGGTTACTCTTCACATGCCGTTTTTATCTTATACGACTACAAATTTCCAATTTATGATGCGATGGTAATGTTGTTGGAGTAGAATTGTTGAGGAAGGACGTTCAAGTTCTCCTAAGTTAGGAGTCTCTTCTCTCGCTTTCTACGCATCACAAAATGATGCTCTTTAGTCTCTCTTCTTGAGGACAGTAATCTGGGGAAGGAAAACCAGGTTCTCCTAAGTTAGGAGCCTCTTCCTTGTTTACTGCATCTTGAATCAGAGATGAAAGCATTAGACCAGGCTAATTTGAATTCGTTCCTACATTTCCGGTGCATGTGCTTCGTAGGTCTACGAAACCCTTGGATTGATAATTTATGTTAGGGAAATTATTTGACGACGATAGTTTCGCCCATAATTTTGGTGCCGTTGTTGAGGAAGCACGATGGATTGAGGTATAGGTTGCTTTTTCCTACAAATGTGAATTTCAATTTCAACAAGCGCATTTAATTTCTACAAGTTAGATTTTTGTGAAAGAATGTTTGATTTCTGCAACTTTGAAGAGTGATTGTTGTTTTTTTTTTTAAATCATTTAAAAATGAGTATAAGTTTGGAACAACTCACTCAGATCCTAGTAGGAGTTGGGATCTCCTCTTCTTATGAAAAGAAGATCTTGACAGCTGCAGAAAGCTTAACTACTCCCCCAAAAGAGAATGAATCTACATATGAAAAATCATGTACATTTGATGAAAAACAATTAGTAAAGTAGGAGATCGAGTAGGACAATGAGGAGTGATGGCTTGATCTGAAGGAGGAAAATCACGCCTACGAAAATTTTATTGAACAATGGTTCCAAGCGAGTATGAGATTAGATCAGTTGTTTTTTTTTTATTTAGTTAAATTACAACCACAAAAAATATATCTCATTATTCTTGTACATTTCCATTTTTCATGTGCACAATCAGAAGTGAATATATTTGTACTATTGTTGTATGCATGGTTACACTAGAAGTTTGATTACATGTAGTGATTTCTAATATTCAATTAAATTAGAGTAGGTAGGAAAAATATATAAATAAAAAGTTGTTTTTAGTTTGTTTTTAGTTTTGGAATAAGTATGCAATCTCTAAAAAATAATGTCTCTAATAGTTTTGAGGAATAATTTTTTTTTAGATTTCTAGTTTTGTTTTATAATTTTCTAATTTCATTATAGCTTTGTTTTCAAATTTCAAATTTTATTATTTTATTATTAGAATTAAAGAAAATTAAAAATATGAAAATATAAAAAAAAATCATTTAGATTTGTTTTTTTTTTTTTTTAATTTTATATTCTTTTGAAATAAAACAAATTAATCAAAAATATATACACACAATAATAAAAATTTAAATTAGAAAAAAAAAATGGCACTCTCTCTACGCATCTTTTGAGCAATCATGTGTCTCAGCTCCTCTAATTTTGACAACCCTAATTTTATCAAATTCAAGATAAGAATTTGATGGGGCTCTCTGAAATTTGGTGGGCTCTCTGATGTACCTGGTAAATACGAGACCTGGTATATGTTTTGTCGTAATTTTTATTATTTAATTTCAGTTGGAATATCGTCTTGACCATTGGATAGCTTCCAAGAATATTTTGAGATATCAATGTGGCACTTTAAATCACTTCCTAAAGTATGATGGAAAGGAAGTTAAGTTAACAAGTTTTACCGATTCCGATTGGGGTGGTAGTGAGACTCGTGGAAGAAGCACTACTAGTGGATGTCTCACTTTGGGATCTACAATGATTACATAGGTGAGTATAAAATAATATCATGATGCGTTAACTAGTGGTGAATCATAATATGTTGTTGCATGTGAAGTAGGAAAGGAAGTTGTTTGGTTGAGGAAAATTTTGTCATATTTTTATAGAAATCCTTTGGATCCTATAGTGATAAATTGTGATAATCAAAGAAACATTAAGATATTTGAATACCATGTATTCCATGAAAGGATAAAGTATATCAGCAACAAATACCACTACATTGGGAGCTTGGTACAAGATGGGGTTGTGAAGCTACAGTACATTCTGACACATGAATAGGTAGTTGATGTGCTAACAAAGAGTCTTCCAAATAAGAAATTGGAATATTTTAAAATCATGCTTGGGTGAGTTGATATTACATATTTGATTGATAAGGAGAGATGAATAATCTAATGGTAAGATGTTTGGGAGGACATCTAAATAGCCTATGTGTTGATGTCTAGATCCAAAAGAGGGAGGGTGTCATTGGTCATCGAAATCTAACCTTGGACACGCACCTACATTCCTAGGTTGGAGTAGATATTAAATTAATGATGGTACCTAGAGTTGGCTAAAGCTTGAGTCCCGTTAGTCCCACAAAAATATATTACCATGGTCATGTATCTAGTCTAAAGCATTGAGTGTGCTAGAACTCTTCGTAGTTCGTTTCCTTTTGAAATATTCCATGTACTCTTATATGTATTTAATTATGAATACATCCCTATTTAAGAGTGAGTGTTGAATAATGTAACTATCTTCGATCTTCATAATTTTAGTTTTGAGAAAGAAAATTTATATTAAATAAAATGAATTATTAAAGCATTGGTTTTATTCCTGAGTCAAGGTTTTCTAGGTCAAAGCCTCCATTCTAGAATTTTAGGCTTTGTCTTGAGTCATTAGATTCATTGTCATTTTTATTAGACCCTTCTTGGTCTTTTGCATCATGTAAAAATAATTATTTTTGAGTTAAAAATATAAATTTTCACCTCCACACCAATTCGGCCCTGTCCCCAAGAAGTTGGCCTACATGAGGGAAATATGACCTAGCAGAAATTCTATATAAGGAGAGGAAATTTGACCTATTTAACTCACTCACTAAACAAGTTTGATCTATAAGACAAAGAAGCAAAAAAAGACAGCAAAGAGGTGGGAGAAGGATGAAGTTTTCTGGAAACTTAAATCAAGTTTTTCGGCTACCTTTCTCTCGTATGTGTGAAGTTTTCTCGGTAGTTTTTGGGGCCAAAAATTTGTCTACCACAATTCTGAAATTTTTTAGGTTTTAAATCTATATAGAAATTACCTGCAAACGAATTCTTAAAATGGAAAACAAACAATGGAAATAACATAAAACATAAAACAAATATACACAGATATTTTCCCCTAGATCCCAAAATTGGGACTACTAGATTCATTTTTCATTTTACAACACATATATATATATATGTCAAAGCATTCATAAACCTCATAACCCTAGGTTAGAACATAAATATAGTTCCCTTGACTAGATCTATAAAATACCATGGACAAAAAACCATCATGCCCAAAACCATGTGCAAAACCCATGAACAAAACCATAGGTAGGTTGGCCCGCCTATTGTAGTGTCCAAAAAAAAATTCCTGGGGTGTTGCCCAGAACCCTTTGTTGGTGGGGCAACTTCTCCCTGTGACCCCCTCACACATGTGACTAGTTGTGGAAAGGTTATAATACACACCCAACATTCTCCCGCTTGTTGTTTTATTTTCCACATAGGGGGTCACATGAGAGCTTAGTCATTGGTCTAGCCCTACAACGCCCATTGATTCTCTATGCCTAGAAAAATTCTCAATGCTCACAGACTTTGTCAATGTATCTGAAACATTCTTCTAAGTGTCCACCTTTACTAGCAACACCTTTTTTTACTCAACCATATCCCTCACAAAGTGATACTAAACATCAATGTGCTTTGTATTTGAATGATAAGAAGGATTATTTTCTAAGAAAATTGCACTTTGTATGTCACAGTCTATCCTTATAGCTTGGTGTACCAACACCATAGTTGAACAAAATCTCTACAACCAAACTTCTTACTTTATTGCATGAGTGGTTTCCATGTAATTAGCCTCTATACTTGAAAGAGCCACTACAAACTATATTTTTATCATCTAACAAATACCCACTTTTAAATCTTCTCTGATCTATATCTCCAACCCAGTCTGCATCAACAAATCCATGAATATCCAAAACTCTGTCCATTCCTACTCTTCCTTGGTAGCACACACCATAGTAACTAGTGCCACACAAATAGCTTAAAACCAACTTCGCTATTATCCAATTCTCCTTCCCTAGTGTTGTGGAGGTAAATCCCCTCTGCGGACAGAGGCGATCCCTACTATCCCAGATCGGGTCTAGCAAAAATCGTAACACGCTATGGCGCAAGTTCCTAATTGCAATAAACCAACTCGCAAAGAAGGCCTACCTCAAGTCCAACGCTGTCATTTGTAGAGGAGATGATTCTCCCATTTCCTTGCTCCAGTAGATCACAATCCTTTCGCTCACCGTGATCGAACACCTGTACACACAAGAAATAGGAAAAACAAAAGTGTAAAACCCGATATATGAAATTATGTATCAGTCAGAGAAGACACAACTCGTGATCATAATGAACAATACGAGTGGAACCATAACCAATAGTCACTTATCATTAATTCAAAAAAGGAAAATACAACCTGGCTCTGATGCTGAACCTTCCTTCGGCAGGTCATTAGCAGAATACATCTTGGTAAAGCTTATCGGGAATGGGGACAAGCCTCTCTCTTTGATCGTCATTCTCCTTGCTATGGATTTGGCACTATGAAGACTATCAAAGCTCTTGCAGCATTCTGAAGGCTCTTGGAGATTCTTGGAGACTCTTGGAGACTAGCTTGCAAAGGGAAATGGTAAGCTTATATAGATGGTGGAAGGGGAGTTGGGATCCCTACAATCATGGGATTGGCCCTATCCTCAAGGAAGCTTCCATGAGAGGTGGAAAAATACTTCCTCTACATGGAGAAATTTTATTAAACATCCTTAAACTCAATTTAGAGACTACAGTCACAGAAATATTGGTTGGAGTCAAATTTTCAAATATTATTTTTAAAAACATTTATTAAGCTCATGCGAGTACGACTCGAGATGAGCAATTTACGTGTTCTCTTTGGCGGGATTCCATTGCGGGGTATAACAAATGGAGCTGCACTAAGGATGAAAAGGCTATTTTTAGGGTTTTTCACAAGGAGATGTCTTCAGGGGAATGAAATTCCATGTCTAGGGGAATGCCATGAAAGTGTTTTCAGATCATGTCACTGCTCACAGGTCACGGAATAAGCCCTCCAATGTGTGGGATGGGGAATTGCAGGGATAGTGACAAATTGCTATGTAATAGATTCCCCCTAAAGCATGAGGCCCGAAAGAGAGAGAGGGGTGAAATTCTTTACGAGAACGTGTCCAACTGAAAACATTGCCGTCAGAAAACTTGCGTAGAGAAGTACAACTGATATCTCAAATACATGATATATATGTGGTATGGGCGCAGCCATCCATAATAGAGTATACAATAATCCAGATCCAAGGTATGGATGCATCCATCCAGTGAGGATCGATAAATAGACTCAGGTATGGTCACAGCCATCCAATGAATGAGTCATGTAACCAATCATATTAATCCACATAATCGCATCCTAGATTATAACAGACAGAATCCAGGGTCCTGCGCTCCATCTCGACCCAAAAAGAGTACAGGTTCAAGCATGTGAATATGTGAGCTGAAGTCGAACATGCAAGAACATCGTCTGATTACCAGCCAATGATGAAAGCTATTAACAGACGCGAGAGGTACCACCAATAATTAAAATGGTCCTCAAGGTACTATAGGTACAATATACCGCATGTGAATCAATGAGCTGGTGTCGAACACCCGTAGAATCACTCGATTGGAGGCCAGTGATGAAAACCTCACGTCGAACGCGAAGAACCTGCCATTCAGGCATGCAGGCTCCAAGGTACCAGAAGGGAGTCTCTAGATCAGCTTCCTGGATAATGAGCTGAAGTTGACAGGAAGTGACCTTGATCGAAGGTGGGCCATAGTGTTTCCCACATCATTGACGTGAGACAGAGGAACATAATGTCTTTGTGAATCAAGATCAGATGAGAATCAGAGGAAGGTTGAAATTTTGCAGAGGTCAACTTCTCTTGAACATATCGGCCGCATGACAGTGGATTTGGAAATATTTGACATCAAAAGATCAGAGGTCATGGTGACGAGGCAAAGAGTAGATGAGAGGTCAAAAAAGGATTACCCAAACCCGCAGAGGCAAACAGATAATGAGATGAGATTTTCCCAACTTGACACGAATGCAGAAAAGTGCCATGTTCAAGAGCGACATACTGCCAACACGACAATGATGTTGGTTCCATTTTTCCCCACCATTCCTAGCGAGTACCTTTTTATTTTTACACAAGCTTGAAGAGGATACCATATTCTTGTCATATAAGTTCGTCCTTCGGAAAAACCCAACCTAGTACATTTAACGAGCCCTAGGAAGGAGAAACTCAAATATCGTCATTACGACTTAATCCAATGTCATCAGGGTTTAATGAGTATGACAAGGGAAGAACTCGGTGTCTTTTCATGTTTAGAGAGTTTGAAAAGACAGCAGAAAAGTAAAATCCAATGATCCTTTTTCGTAAATAGTTCCTTAGACCCGAAAAGGTAGAAAAATATATCTGAGAAAACCTCCTAGTCGCGATAGGCTAGGGTATTCCTTTTTCGTAAGTAATCTATCCCAGCCCAAAAAAGGGGTAAACGTATACTGGGTAGATGTCATTTCGTAACCACTTTAACGAGATCAAAACGACAAGCGACTCAGCAATATTTTCATGTTTAGGGAGTCAGAAAAGAGCTAAAAGATGACTCCTCCTAGAGGAATGAGTGGTATAAAGGGTAGCTACTGGTTCCGGTAGTGGTGGAACTGCTCAGAACAAGTAAAGGTTAAGAGGCTGTCTAACAAGACCACTGATCGCAACGGTTCCTTAGGAATGGATCAAACAACCAAGTGAAGGCATATGATCGGCCAAGCAGATAGTGACGATGGAGTGAGAAAACCAAGGGTCATCTGGCAAAAACAGACTGATAAGATGACAATCACAAGAGGTAAAATGGGAAAGGTTTCATTTTTACACAAGCTTGAAATCAGGAAACTCTGCTTGAAGTTGGTTTCATTTTTACACAAGCTTGAAAAAAAGATAAACTATGCTTGAAACCAGTTTCATTTTTACACAAGCTTGAAACAGAAACAAACTATGCTTGAAAAAGTAAGCATGCCCCCAGCATGGTGACTCAATTCGAGGTACATGCCCCCCAAGCTTCAGTCCATATGAAAGGTAGATGGAGTGAAGGTTCAAGTTACGAGATCAAAAGAAAGACTCGACTGGGATTTTACAAGAACTTATCAAAGACTCGAATTGAACAGGAAACGTGTTTCATAGTTTTAACGAGGTTGACACATTAAAAGAACTATCCTCGAACGATCTTGTTTCATGGTTTAAGGAGCTTGGCACAAGACAAGGAACTCTACTCTGACAAGACCCGGTTTCATTTTTTAAGGAGCTTGAAACAGGAAAAGAACCATGCTCCGATCGACCTTCGCTTCCAATATTTCCACTCCCTATGGAAGGAAAACATCTTGGAAGTCAGGACCCAATGCCCCTAGCCCACTATGCACGACAGCATCATCACTGAGTACAGGCACGGGGTAGGTAGCCACATAGTTGACCTGCGGTGGGGCAGATACAATGGGTGGACAAAAACTAGGAAGGGATGATGGCGTACTAGCTACCACATTAGGACCAATGAACGAAATTTGATCAATGGTCACGATCCGTCCTTCATGTGGAAAACAGACCACGTGAAAAAGGGAGGAGACAAGAGCTCCCATGGCATAGGTGTAATCACGCCCCAAGAGCATATTGAAATCCAAGGGGCCTAGAACAACCATCACGTCCATATGGACGGTTTTACCCCCCAAAGTAACAGGTAACCTTGGAAGGACCCCTAATGGTTGACTCGTTCTTCTGTTAAATCCCAACAGATTCTACGTAATAGGTGCAAGCGGTGGCGAGCCAAAAGCTTGCCAAGTAGTTGAGGATAGAACACTAACAAACGTGCCTTCATCTATAATGGTGCTGGGTATGACCAGACCAAAAGCCTGTACTATGATCTTGAAAGGCACATAAGATGGGAGGCGGTATCCGGCAAATCAACTCCAATCAAAGGAAGCGACAAAACTACTCGGAGGGGCTACCATCGAACTAAGATGGTCTTCCCGTGGTGTTACGGAAGAAGGAGCATCCTACACAACCTCCATCTTGAAGGTGCGAGGGATATCCTCCGAGACATCCATCACGGGAGGCGGAGGAGCAACTTCTTGAGATATAGGGACAGGAGAATCTTTCTCCAAGTCTGAAGAAACCAGCAGAACATGAGGGGTGTGAGATCCACTCTCCACGGAAAAGACCTGGTGCACTGCAGATGGGGCCAGTTCAACTGATCCCATGACCAATGGTTGGTCGGGGATGGATTCTTGAATTTGAATTTTTGGGGGAGCAGGATTGACCAAGGATGACTCTTGGCCAATCATAGGATCAACTGGTGAAGGACTCAAAGAAAGCTATTTGTAACCAGCCAGAAGGCACAGCGCAAAAACAGCCAAGCTGTCCAAAAATCGCTTGGCTTCATCCATATACGTGTATAAATTTGAATAATAGCTGAATTATTCACTGATATTATCCTGATTACACACTATTTAAGCTTCATCCATAATACATAACCTCTTCTACAATTGATCATCAATTTGTGGAAATAGAAGCAGTCGCATGCGCACATTAAAACATAGTCAAGCACACATATAACACAATATGTAATGGGGAAAGCTTATAGCTGAAAACCCCCAACTATCTATATATTATAATGATATAGAACATGTAACAATACATAGCACAAAGCTCCTCACAGCTCTCAGCACTATATCACCTGCTACACACAAACTAGCTCAGATCTGAACAAGTCACAGGTTCAAATCTCCTCCACTGTATGCCTGCCTCTACTGTGTAATCCAAGATGAATAATGATTGAGATCCAAGTTCGAATCCCGCTGACCTGTACTATGCAATCCTCATTGGCAATCTCAATCAATGTGTGTGCAAATATCATGCACAGCTATAGTCACAACTGATAGTAGACTCACCCTTTCACCCACCTCTAACACTGGTCTCCACTGAACTGTCCATGCATTGCAGTTAACTGATGTGTTCTTTAGTTGATTTATGAGTTAATAATTATTGAATTAATTAATAATTAATTCACACCACTCATCACTAGTGTATTTGTCAGTTAGACTAAATAAAACTAGTTCAACTAAGTTAAACCAAACACAACTCCACCAACTGTCTCATCAACTCCACCAAACTCTGCCACATGAGTTCTAACTGAAGTCAACCATGCAATAGCTCAACTAACCCCTAGGAAAAGCGTATTTCCTTCTGTCAGCTGCATGTGCCACATCCAAGAATCAAACTGAAGTGCTCCAAGAGGATAAGATAATGTTTATAGTCTAAATATTATTAAGGGTTAATAATATTTGACTGTTCTATTTTTAGCCCGGCAGTCTAAAAATAGAAACCGCCCAATGTCTAAAAATAGAGGTCCATCTATTTTTTACCAACTCGACCAATCATCCATAAATAGCATCCTGCAACTCATATACCATGATCCATATGTCTAAAAATAGACATAGTCTAGAAATAGACTTTGCGCCAAAAATAGCCTGCGGGCCCACTTAGTGAAGGCGACTTCATTTCACTAAGCTCCATCATCTTGTTGCATTTTCAACACTCCCTCTCAACAAGATATGGATTATCTGCAACCCCTATCCTACCTTTGTGGTATTCGAATTTTCTCCTGGTGAGCGCCTTCGTCAAGATGTCAGCATCCTGATCCTCCGTGGGAATGTATGAAAGTAACATGATTCTCCGCTGCACACAATCTCTGATATGATGGTACCTGATGTCAATGTGTTTGGATCTATCATGAAATACTGGATTAGTCGAGAGTTTAATGCAACTCTAGTTATCACAATAAATCACGGTAGGCTCCAAGTGTGACCCGAACAACCCGACCAGGATCTTCCTCATCCATATGGCCTCGCATGCAGCCAAGCTTGCTGCCATATACTCAGCCTCTGCTGAACTGAGTGCCACGGATCTCTGCTTCCTGCTGTACCAAGAAACTGATGTCGACCCGATACTGAAGATCCCTCCAAATGTGCTCTTTCTGTCCGTTGGGCTCCCTGCCCAATCTGCATCCGTGAAGCCACATAGCTTCACCTCATCCTCCTATTTGTACCACAAGCCATATCCCGATGTGCCTCTAAGATAACGCAATACATGTTTTCCTGCCTTCCAGAAGAGCTTGGTAGGCTTAACCATAGCTTGCAAAAGCTGGTTAACAGCATAGCATATATCGGGTCGTGTATTGACCAGATACATAAGTGACCCCACCAACTGTCGATAAACAGTGGCATCCACTACCTCCGTTGAAGTAGCATCCTCCTTCCTCCAACCACCAGGAAGAGGAGTATCAACAGGCTTGCAGCCATGCATGTTGAACTTCTCCAGTATCTCCCGGGCATACTTACCTTGAGAAACAAATAGTCCACCACTGCGCTGCCAAATTTCCAATCCCAGGAAATAATGAAGGAGGCCCAAGTCCTTCATCTCAAACTCTCTTGCAAGATCCTCCTTGCATGAAAGTATCAACAGCTCATCACCCATCAAAATCAAATCATCTACATAAAGTACAATGATTAGCAACTTACCCTCCACCACAATCTGGTACAGGTTAGGATCCGCCTCACTCTTGGAGAATCCAAGTCCAGTGAAATAACTATCTATCCATGTGTACCAAGCACGAGGTGCTTGTTTCAACCCGTATAGTGCTCTCTTGAGTCTGCACACATGCGACTCACTGCTGAAGATCTCGAAACCTTCGGGCTGCTCTATGTACACCTCCTCCTCAATGACTCCGTTGAGGAACGCAGTCTTCACATCCATCTGATGGATGTGCCACCCCATCTGCGCTAAGAGAGGTAGGATCGTCCGTATGGAAGAGTACCTTGCGACAGGTGCAAAGGTCTCCTCATAATCGATCCCCTCGATCTGTGAGAAGCCACGGGCAACAAATCTTGCCTTTTACTTCTCCACACTCCCGTCAACCGCCTGCTTCACTTTGTAGATCCATCTCGAACCCACCATTGATTTCCCCTCCGGCCTTGGGACAATCTCCCATGCACTGTTTCTGACAATCGAATCATACTCTTCCACCATGGCATCTACCCATGCGGGGTCCTCCACAGCTTCCTCGAAATAGGATGGCTCTGTCACGACACATTTGCTCACAAGAGCCATGTATCCAGTGTACTGGTCTGGTGACTGTCTCTGTCTGCGCTGTGCTGTAGGTGGTCCTACAACCTTCTCTGCATCTTGAGCCAGTCGCTCAACTTCTGTAGCGTGCTTCCGCCCTCTGATGGTTGGCGTTGCATGAGTGGTCTCTTCCACTCCATGAACTTCCTCTTGTGGCTGATCCACATCCTGAAGCTCATCCTTAGGAACTAATAGCTCCTCATATGCATGCAAGTGTGGCTCCCTCTTAAGAAAACACTTCATGGCTTTCTCCTCCTGAAATTTGATATCCCATCGCACAACAGTCTTGCGACTGTCTGGAAAATACACACGATAGTTGTGGGGCATATCAGTGTACCCCACAAATATACCAACCTCTGTAGTCGGCTCCAGCTTCTTCTTGGCATCCTTCATCACATGAATGTAGACAGGTGAACCAAAAATCCTCAAATGGGAAATATTAGGCCTCTTACCAGAAAACGCCTCCTCAGGTGTACTCATGCCAAGTATCTTGTGAGGAAAATGGTTCTGCACATGTACTGCAGTATTGCATGCCTCCGCCCACAATTGAATGGGTAGGCCCTGATCATGCAACATCGCCCATGCAGCACCCACTATCGTTCTGTTCGTCTGCTCAGCAACCCCGTTCTACTGTGGGTTATGAAGTGCTATGAGCTCTCTCCGAATTCCTTCAGCGCTACAAAAGTCCTTGAATTTTCCAGAGATGAATTCACCACCATTGTCGCTCCTAAGAGCCTTCACCTACTTCCTTGATTCCTTCTCAACCAGCGCCTTGAACTCACAGAACTTTGAGTATTTCTCGCTCTTCTTCTACATGAAGAAGATCCAGCACTTCCGAGAAAAATCATCAACAAAGATCACATAGTACCTGTGCTTTGCTGTCGAAGCTACTGAGAAAGCTCCGCACACGTCTGTGTGAATTCTATCAAGGATCATCGTGGCACGACTATCCTTCTCGTGAAAGGTGGCTTTCACAAATTTTCCTAAGGTACACCCCTTGCACTGATCTGACTGCGCAAGAGTGCCCTTAGGAAGCCCAGTAGAAATCTACTGCAGTATCTTCAAAGCTCCATGGTGAAGGTGGCCCAATCTCCGGTGCCACAGCTCGCCATCATCCCGGCTCACCACTCCTTCTGCCTTGCATGCCATTGCTGCACAGCCATCTACTTGCAACTGATAAAGGTTCTTGACTCGAACCGCTATCTTCCGGGTTTCTCCAGTTGTCTTACTACAGAGGAAATCCTTTCCCTCGCTAAAGACAACATCATATCCCTTGTCTTCTAACATAGCCACATAGATAAGATTCTTCTTCAATCCTGGAACATGCATCACTTCCTTCAATACAAGGGGTTTACCAGACTCCCTCTCAAAGGAAATGGTACCGATACCGGTCGCACTATATCTACCATCATGACCCATCTCGATGTGCACTCCAAGATCTTTCTCATCCAGATCTGAAAACAAATCTCGATCTCCAGTCATGTGAAAAGATGCACCACTGTCCAAGAAACATACTGATCCCATCACACTTGAGACCAAGCATGCGATCAGTGAAAAATCCAGCTCAAACTGCGAGGCTAAGGCCTCTCCCACTGCAGATCCAGCAACCTGCTTATTTTTCTTCTTCTGCGAACAATTTGTGCATAATGTCCATGCTAGTGACAGTGAAAGCACTTCACCTTGGACATGTCCTGCTTCTTGCCTTTCGCACTGGAATGAGAAGCTTTCTTGCTCTTCCCCTTCTTTGCTTTGGCAGCCAAAGCACAATTTTCTTCATCAGATACCTTTGATGAAGATCCGTCCCTTGTACTCCGCCTTATCTCCTCTTGCATAAGATCCGACCAAAGTCACTCCCATCCTGGCAATTTCTCCCGACCATTTACAGAGTCCTGATAGGAATGCCAACTCTTCGAAAGACCAAGGAGAGCCAAGTCCACCAAGTCCTCATCATCTACAGTCACCCCCACACTTCCCATCTCATCCCTGCATTGGGTGAACTTCGTGAGGTACTTGGGTATACTGTCGCCTTTCTCCATCTTTATGTTTCTGAGTTTATCCTTGAGCGCCAACTTCCTCTAGTCGCTCTTGCTTTGGAATAAATCTGTCAACACTTTCCACATCAAGTATGGAGAATCTTTTCCATGCAGGCTGGATACAATGTGATCCTTCACGCCCTCCAACAGAATCCTTCGACATTTTGTTGTCTTCTTTTTCCAAGCCTCAACTTGAGCAGCATCAGTAGGCTTTGGGACTTCAGCATCTATGAACTCCTTCAGCCCATTGTCTTCTAACACCGCCTCCATCCTGTCCTTCCATGCAACATAATTCGAGCTGCCCTCAAGGGCATACTCCAATCGCAATCCGTTGAAAGACATTTTGACTTCAACACCAAGAAAACACTGCTGCAAATTCGAATTCCACCAGCTCAAAACTCAACCGCTTCTGATCTGTGAGAACAAAGTATTTCTAGCACAGAGATCGACTGTAGGGGCATTTACTGGATATATCACCTTTCAAATAAAGGATGGATCCAGAGGCTACCTGGCCCGCTTACAGACTCTGTCTACCGAAATAAATTGTAATCACTGTAATAGATCCGATGATCAATTTCGCTCCGATACCATGTATAAATTTGAATAATAGCTTAATTATTCACCGAGATTATCCTGATTACACACTATTTAATCTTCATGCATAATACATAACCTCTTCTACAATTGATCATCAATTTGCGGAAATAGAAGCAGTCGCATGCGCACATTAAAACATAATCAAGCACACATATAACACAGTATGTAATGGGGAAAGCTTACAGCTGAAAACCCCCAACTATCTGTATATTATAATGATAGAGAACATGTAACAATACATAACACAAAGCTCCTCACAACTCTCAGCACTATCTCACATGCTACACACAAACTAGCTCAGATATGAACAAGTCACAAGTTCAAATCTCCTCCACCTGTCTGCCTGCCTCTACTATGCAATCCAAGATGAATAATGATGAGATCCAAGTTCGAATCCCACTGGCTTGTACTGCGCAATCCTCATTGGCAATCTCAATCAATGTGTGTGCAAATCTCATGCACAGCTATAGTCACAACCGATAGTAGACTCACCCTTTCACCCACCTCTAACACTGGTCTCCACTGAACTGTCCATGCATTGCAGTTAACTGATGTATTCTTTAGTTGATTTATGAGTTAATAATTAGTGAATTAATTAATAATTAATTCACACCACTCATCACTAGTGTATTTATCAGTTAGACAAAATACAACTAGTTCAACTAAGATAAATCGAACACAAATCCACCAATTGTCTCATCAACTCCACCAAACTCTGCCACATGAGTTCTAACTGAAGTCAACCATGCAATAGCTCAACCAAACCCTAGGAATAGCGTAATTCCTTCTGTCAGCTGCATGTGCCACATCCAAGCATCAAACTGAAGTGCTCCAAGAGGATAAGATAATGTTTATAGTCCAAATATTATTAAGAGCTAATAATATTCGACTGATCTATTTTTAAACTGGCAGTCTAAAAATAGATTCCGCCCAATGTATAAAAATAGAGGTCCATCTATTTTTACCAACTTGACCAATCATCCATAAATAGCATCCTGCAACTCATAGACCATGATCCATATGTCTAAAAATAGACATAGTCTAAAAATAGACTTTGCGCCAAAAATAGCCTGCGGGCCCACTTAGTGAAGGCAACTTCTTTTCACTAAGCTCCATCATCTTGTTGCATTTTCAACAATATGGAAAAAGGTGAATGGCATGGTGCCCTTCAAACAAATTACATGGATTGGCAAGCTTACCCTGCTTCTTAAGAGTTTTATCAGTACTACCTAAAGATGTGCCCCCAACCTGACTCCCATAAGCCAAAGGCAATGGCGGACGATCGTTGGACCATGCTTCGAGCACCTTGGGAATGATAGGGTAGTCTCGAAGGAGATGGTCTCCCATGCACAACATGCAAGGGAACTTGACTTTCCACGAAGGGTTGGAAGGTTTATCAAGAGGATATGTTTTAGAAGTAGTAGCTGCAGCCTTAGCCTATCGCTTATCAGACTTATTCTTCTTTGTCTTCTTCTTCTTCTTCTTAGCCACCTCGTTAATCGAATCCAGACTTTCACCAAGCGAAGTAGAAGAGGAGGACACAGAAATAGGTGAAGAAGGGGAGAGGTCCACCTTGGAATCAATATGATGTTGTTCAGGCGGAGGAACTGATTGACTAGAAGCCGAGACATTCAGAACCACAGAGGTTGAAAATAACCAAACAGGCAACCCAACAGTTAACCCAGGAAGGGAAAACGTTGCCATATAAGGAGTGCCAACATTTCCAAAAGGAGGAAAATGATCTAGATTCCCATTGGAAGGGATTCCTTGGTTGGTGAACTCCGAAAAAGTTGCCATCGAAAACGACCCAAAACAACACCCTAAGGAAACTAACTTTAACCAGGAATATTTCGTGGGCAGTTAATTTTTATGACATTAAAACAAAAATCTACCATTTCATATTTTAAGAGTCGAGAAACGAGTAAAAGGTGACTCTATCTCTTTCAGTTTTGAAACAAGCGTGAAAGGACAAGCACTTGATGATCCTTTCAAATTTAAAGAGTCAGAAAAGATCAAAATGACTACTCTGGTAATCTAGGCAAAGGGTGTACTAGATATCCGTGAACTGCAATATACACCTTGGTTTCAAAATGAAAGAGAAATCAACCAAGGACTTGACATACGTGCAGGAAATCTCCCCGAATGTTGTGTCCGGTGTATCACGGGTATAAGGCAGCAAACTCGGCTTCCTACAGATAAAGGATAGCAACCTAGTGGGTTCTCCCTTTATATACGCAACAATACGGGGAGCACAAGTCCATACTAGTGATGTCTAAAGCCAAGAGGCAAACAACAGTTACTAGGTTTAAAGACGCCGGAACATGTCTCTAGCCTAGACCTCTAAATATTTCGTTAATGTTTCAATGCTTCCTTAGGTTGATTGAATAAATTTTAATGTTTATCTTCAATTATGTCTCGGTTTCAAGGCCCTACCGAATGTCATCTGACAATCTCCTATATGCAGCTATATGAGAAAAGAAATATTTCAATTCGATGAATGCTATCTAGCTAAGCGAAGAGATTCAAACAATGATGCGACATACAACAACACTGCAAACGAAATATTTTTCCAAACTAGATGAATCTCACTATCCAAAAGTAATTTCAAACATTCAACGATGCGAACGATGCAATGTAATCTATGCAAAATCCTCTTTTTCGAAAACTATGCAATTGTAATCTATGCACAACTCCCTTTTTCTTTTCAAATTATAAGAATGCACTCAACGCATTTTTTGATGAAATGAGAATCTACTTAATGCATGCTTTTAATGAAAGAGAATGCACTCAATGCGATTTTTAGCTTTCAATCATTAAACAATGTAATCTAATTTCAATGATGGATCTCAAAAAATACTTTTCAATGCAATGTGATCTAATGCATTTTAACGAAAAGCAAACTATGAGATGAAAAATAAAAGAACGAAATCTCCTTAATGAAAGATGAATGCAAAAGAGAAGTAAACAAACACTAAGAATGCAATCGTTGTTTCAAACACTTTTTCATGAAATCCCTCAAAAGGCGACAAGACATATGAGGTCAAACACAAAGAGGACTTCCAAAGCATGAGATCAAAACAAGGCATTGATCCCTTTTACATCAAGCAATCATGGAAATAAGACATTTCAAACAATGAGCAATGTAATCTATGCTCATATATTGAAAATACTAGAAGGGAAAGACACACTGGTGAAGGATTTAGGGAAAAAAATCTCAATTTTCACAAACCCTGCATTAGCACGACTTTATCATTGACAACTAGCGCCAATTGGCGCGACTTGCTCACTGACAACTAGCGCCAATGGCCAATTGGTGCAGGTTCCTAACTGAAAACAAGCACCAACGCCTAAAAATGAAAAAACAAAGAATTTCTCCCAACCAAGACCAGACTCACCACTTCAAGCAAAATCTCCAAGACTCAAATGAACCATGTAGTCTAGGCTCGAAGCGAGACAAAGCGGAATTCGAATGAAGAAGAAGCCAATCACTCAAATAATGCAATAAAACAATAGACAACCACCAAATGAATGTAGAGAAGAAATCACAAAGTTGACTAAACAGATAGAAACCACAAACTCCCAAAGGAGGCACGACACACAATAGCACCTAGATGCCCTAGGGCTAAAATGTAAA
The DNA here is from genome assembly GCA_034641835.2 of Pinus albicaulis. NCBI lineage: Eukaryota > Viridiplantae > Streptophyta > Pinopsida > Pinales > Pinaceae > Pinus > Pinus albicaulis. Next base: position 1,075,215,549 of record CM076580.1, on the reverse strand, counting down.
ATCGATAGAAATGGGAAAACAACCAAAGGATGAAGGTCACAGTCAGTCAAGCAAGGCTCCAGAACACTCAAGCAGTCGTAAAAATCAGACCAAACACCCAGATCAGTCTCAGAAGGCTCAAAACATAGCAAACCCTAGCACCTTACAGGATTGGCGTGACTGTAAGGCTGAAACTAGTGCCAAAGTAGAATTGGCGCGAGTAATACACTGAAAAGTGCACCAACCGAGTTTACTAAGGAAAAATGAAAAATAAGAAATCCAAGAAGCAGACCAGTGATGTTGGAGCTTAAACCAAAATCCAAACTCACAAAAAGAGCCAGCCAAAAGAGTTGATCAATCAAGCAAAGTCAAGAGTCGATCGAAAGACAAGACAATACTCCAAGTGTTCAGTTCATAAACTAGACCAGAGATTGACTAAAGCAGCATTGATCTACTTCGCTAATGCAAAGCAAGAGCGTTTCGAAGGCTATCTGGCTAACTTCAGGCTCCGTCTGTAGTTTATAAAGCAAACAACAAGCTAACTCCCTAGCAGAGTTGCCAATTTGTTGTGGAGGTAAATCCCCTCTGCGGATAGAGGCAATCCCTACTAGCCCAGATCGGGTCTAGCAACAATCGTAACACGCTATGGCGTAGGTTCTTAATTGAAATAAACCAACTCGCGAAGAAGGCCTACCTCAAGTCCAACGTTGTCGTTTGTAGAGGAGATGATGCTCTCGTTTCCTTGATCCAGCAGATCACAATCCTTTCGCTCACCACGATCGAACACCTTCACACACAAGAAACATGAAAAATACAAGCGTAAAACCCGATATATTCAATTATGTATCAGTCAGAGAAGACACAACTCGTGAACATAATGAACAATACGAGTGGAACCATAACCAATAGTCGCTTATCATTAATTCAACAAAGGAAAATACAACCTGCCTCTGACGATGAACCTTCCTTCAAAGGGTCGTCAACAGAATACGTCTCGGTAAAGCTTGTCGGGAATGGGGACAAGCCTCTCTCTTCGATCGTCAATCTCCTTGCTATGGATTTGGCACTATGAAGACTATCAAAGCTCTTGCAGCATTCTGAAGGCTCTTGGAGATTCTTGGAGACTCTTGGAGACTAGCTTGCAAAGGGAAATGGCAAGCTTATATAGATGGTGGAAGGGGAATTGGGATCCCTACAATCATGGGATTGGCCCTATCCTCAAGGAAGCTTCCATGAGAGGTGGAAAACTACTTCCTCTACATGGAGAACCAGAGCCAAACATCCTAACTCAATTTAGAGACCAGCTCATGAGTTGGTTGGAGTCAATCTTCTGCCATTTATTTTTAAAAAACACTCTTTATTAAGCCTGGCGCGAGTGCGACTCTAAGACAGAGCACCAATTGGCGCGCCCTCTTTGGAGGATTTCCCCCATTGGCGCGGGTATAACACTGGCTAGTTGCGCCAAGGATGAAAAGGCTATTTTTAGGGTTTTTCACAAGGAGATGTCTTTTGGGGAATGAAATTCCATGTCTAGGGAAATGCCATGAAAGTGTTTTCAGATCATGTCACTGCTCACAGGTCACGAAATAAGCCCTCCAATGTGTGGGATGGGGAATTGCAAGGACGGTGAAAAACTACTGTGTAACATCTAGTTTTGACATAAACTTTCTCAATACTCCCACTGCATGTGCAATGGCTGGTCTAGTATAGATGATTGCATGCATCAAGTTATCGACTCCACTTTCATATGGAACACGAGACATGTACTCTTCCTCTTCTTGTATCTTGGGACACTGTTCAGCAGATAAATTTACACCTACAGGAATATCAACCTTCACCGGTTTAATTCCTCTGGTTTAATCATAGCTTCCTCGTTACCTGATCTCATATAATTTCCATGCCCAAAATATAGTTTGCAGCACCAAGATCCTTCAGGTCAAACTTGGAGGAAAATTGGGTCTTCAAATCCCAGATAATTTTTTTTCATTTCCAATCAAAAACATATCATCCACATACAAGAAAAAATAAATAACACAATCACCAATTAATATACACAAAATGATATTCTTTTCTTCTGGTGAAGCCAAGTCCCCGTATATATGTATCAAATTTTTGATACCACATCCTTGGTGACTATTTTAACCCATATAGATACTTTTTCAATATGCATACCAATTCTTTCTTACCCTTCACTAAAAAGCCTTTGGGTTGCTTCATTTAGATCTCCTCTTCCAGATCCCTGTGAAGAAATTTGTTCTTCACATCCATATATTCTACCTAAAATCCAAAAGCAAGAGAAATAGATAAAAGTAATCTAATAGAAGCTACATTGGCAACAGGAGAAAAAATATCACCAAATTCAATTCTCCACACCTGCGAATAACCTTTTGCCACCAACTAAGCTTTGTATTTCTCCACCTTTCCTTCCACATTCACCTTCTTCTTAAACACCCATTTGCTACAAATGGGTTTCCTTATAGGTTTCCAAAGCCTCATTTTTGTTCAAAGATGTCACTTCATCAACCATGGCCTATTTCCATAGTTTTCCATCCTCTAAATCTACTACCTCACATACAGTTCTAGGATCATCATTAGTAATAGATAAAGAAAAATTTGAACAGAAAGTAGATGGACTATAACTTTATGGTTGTGTTCTTTCCCAAACTAAACATCTCAAAGATGGATTTTGTGGCTCTTCTTCTTTTGAATCTTGTTCTGATGTAGATTCTAACCCTTCCTCCTTTAGCTGAAACTATATCTACTCAGGTTCCTTTGATAGAACTTCATGTTTATTAACATCTTTAACCTCTCTAAAAAACACATGTCAGTTATACACAACCTTCCTTGTTTATGGGTTCCAAATATTATAACTTTTTTAAACCATCCTTATACCCAATAAAGATGCACATTTCAGATTTACTATCTAATTTGGTTATTTTATCCTTTGGAACATGTACATATGCATCATAGCCAAATACCCTCAGACATGAAAGAGAGGGTTTCTTACCATTCCATACATCATGTGGATTCTTATCCTCCAATGTTGATGAAGGTGATATATTAACCAGGTAACAGGCAGTCTCCACTGCCTCTGCCCAAAATTATTGTCCTAAATCAGCACCATTGAGCATGTTTTTTTCCTTTTCCATCAATGTCCTATTAATTATTGTTGCAATTCCATTTTTCTGAGTTGTGTATGGAGTATCCTTCTATCATTCTATACCACACTTCTTACAGAATTTTTAAAATTCCTTCTTGCAGAACACTCCACCATTATTTATCCTTAGCACCTTTATCTTCTTCTTTGTCCAGTTTTCCACCAGAGCCTTGAATTCTCTAAACCTGTCAAAAACTTCATACTTTTTTCGAGGAAATATATCCATGTATTCCTTGAGAATTCATCTATAAATGATACATGTTACACAGACTTACCTAGTGATGGAACCAACATAGGTCCAAACACATCATTAGGCATAAGATCTAATATCCCTTTCACCATCTTAGCATTAGAGGGGAAACTCACCTGATTCTTCTTCCCACATGCACAATGTTCACAGAAATCGAAATCTAGAAATAAATTAGGCATACCTTTTACCATGCCATTACCATGTACTATTTGAAGTCCCTTCTCTCCAATATGTCTAAGCCTTTTATGCCATAGCATGGTCTTTTCTCCAGAGACCACAACGTTTTCTACTTCACTTTCAAGAACCAAAAAATGGTTGCACCCATCAATAACAGTGCTACCCAGAAGCTTGTGCAGAGTTACAATTCAAACTCCCCACATCAATACTAGTGCTCCCCGAACCATCTTGCAGGTATCCTTCTTGAACACTAATTTTACACCTACATCATGCATCTTTCATACAAAAATCGGATTTCTGGCCAATGCAAGAATATGCATAACACTAGGAAGTGTTCTAATCCTTCCACCTTGCAACTTCAACTTGATTTTTCTATGTGCGAAGATTCTTGCCTTCCTATCATCCCCTAGGAATACATCACCACTGCTGGGAAGATTTCACTCGGAGTATTTTGTCAAGATCATTTTTTCAGGGAAGGGTTGACTTGGTGATTGGAGGAGGTCTTTTTCTAGGTCTAAGAAGTATCGAAGTGTATCATATTTATTTGAATCTACTAAAGGAAGAGTTTTTGATTGGGTTTTCCCCTTATAGGTGTTTTTCCCTGGGTGAGAACCAACATCTTGTGATATTCATTGCCATATAATTTGGTAATATTTTGATGAAATATAAACTAATTAAGAAGTAAAAGAAGCCAACACAATTCACAAGTAATTATTAAGAAAGAGGAATCAAACCCTAAATTATATTAGCATTTATTTCTCAACACATTTTGGGAAAGTAAATGTATTCGTCCTAATAGGGACTAGGATTGGACTCTTGTGAACCATAATGTGGAAAAAGGAAACTACAAAAGAAAACAAGGAATGACATTGAGAAACTAGACTATGTGGTATTAATACAATTAATAAACCCTAATAACTAAATAGTAGTAAACATAATATGAATGTGCAAATATTTAAGGAAGCTTACAGTATGTGAAAGTATATATGCTAATTGTTTCACTATCAGTCATATTTTCCATCCATGACCTCTTAGACAAATTTCTTCAACATACCTTTGATGAAATATCTCATTGGACCTATTTTAATCTCTAACTTAAAATGTTGATTGAATTGGAGAGTGTTTGTACTCCTGTGTGGTAAATTTTGTCATCAACATTTTGGGCTACAAATTATAGCCCATCAACAGGAGATCTACAAAATAATATCTACTTTTTGATCTCCATGGCCTCCTTTTGTAATTGACTAGCTAAGATAGACTTCTTGGAATTAGAGCTAACATAGGTAATTAGACATTTGCTAATTTCTTCTGTAGTAAAACCAATTATAAAATTAAACTGTATTTCCATTGAATTTAATTTTAGCTCTTCAAATTTGGTTGTTAGTGTATCTTTTGTGATCAATTCAAAATTGTGTATGATGCATGGATTCTTTAGGCCTTGAACAATTTGCACCGCTTCTAGAAAAACATCACTTCTTCTATTCTTTGTGCTTTCACATTCAGAAATAACATTTTCTAGTGTCTTCATTCTTTTAGATCATCTAGTTTTGAGTTTCTTCATTTGATTAGCATTTGCGAGTTCTCTTTATTTTTGTCAAGATCAAACAACAATTACTAAAATAAAGTAATTCATTATTAATGAAATGATCTTCTTTGTTAACATTAATTTTAACCAAATCAACAAATGAGTTGATTTCATGTGCTAAACTTAGCACATTAGAAACTTCTTTCCTAGCATGTTCAATGATTTCTAATATTTGGCATATATTAGTGATAATATGAGATTTTACTACATTAAGTAGTTTCAAAGCTTTATTAGATCCATGGGATGTGTTATGAGTCGAAATTATAGATGGAAATGTTTGTATTGTGAGTGGAGTCATTAACAAAGGAGCCATATTTAAAGCATTTTCTAGCTCTTCTAGTCTTGTTTTTAGTATTTTTTTCTCTGCTTCCTATTGCTCAATAGACATTGCAAGTGAATTAACAATATCTTGATAGAATCTCATCGGTCCATTGGTTGCAATTCCAGACACATCAACATTAGTTTCTACATTATCAATAAGTTTTTTACTATGCACCTAAATTACTTTTTCAATTTTCAATGTTTTTTCATCCTTGTTATAGTTTTCATCTTGAAAAGTTAACAAAGGAGCCATATTTAAAGCATTTTCTAGCTCTTCTAGTCTTCTTTTCAGTATTTTGTTCTCTGCTTCGTGTTTCTCAATAGACGCTGCCAGTGCATTAACAATAGCTTGATCGAATCTCATGAGTCCATTGGCTGCAACTCTAGACACATCAACATCAGCTTCTACATTATCAATAAGCTTTTTACTATGCACATAAATTAATTTTTCAATTTTCAATGTTTTATCGTCCTTGTTATAGTTTTCATCTTGAAAAGTTACAGAGAGATCATCAAAAGTGGAAGCTTCTTTGGAAATTTTCTCGAATATTTTCTAATTTTCAGCCAAACAAGTACTGACCCAATCATGTAAAATATCGCTTTCAATTTCCATGATCATATCTTGTTCAATGCTTATTTTTTAAGGGAATTTTGGATTTTTCGATTCAGTGATGTGTGTTTTTCCTAGTGTTAGAGTTCTATATTTTATAGGATGAATTTATTGTACCTATAATTTCATATATGAGATGTTGTAAATAATGTTCCATTCTCCAAATTTATTTCCAAAAGAAAAATAAAGAAAAGGAAAAAAAAAGAAAAAAGGGGATAAAAAATAGATATGTGAAAAGAACAAAAAAAAAACATGAGAAAAAGAAAAAGAATAAAATAGCCCATAAAAAATTAAGTGTATAGGAGTGATAAATCCTAAGTGCCACTCAAAAAATGAAAAAATGCATCAATGAATACTCTGAATTTTTTTAAATACATGTGTTTCTAGTTAGAATTCCACATTGTAATAGGAGAAGTAGAATAGTTAGTTTAATCACATTGTCTAAACTAATTAGTTTGGAATAAATTAAATTAATTTAGGTTTGTGAATAATCAATAACATAGTTTAATCATGATTGAATTAGGCTAGTTAAAATAAATATGAATTTAACCACATTGTTTAAATGTGGTTAATTAAAAAATCAAAAGAAAAAATAAAAAATGGCTTGCAAATCAAAATGTAACACTAGTGGATAATGGAGGAGGTTTAGAAGATAATTAAGTAGTTTTAGAGGGTAATTAAGTGTGTGTTAGGTTAGTTTAATCTCAACCTTTAAAGTGTGATTATCATGATTTTATTAAAGTTTGTATATAAAGTTTATGCTATGTATTCGACATTAGAATAATTTCAACGGCCATGATCTACCCCACCTGGATCAACAGCAAGGGACCATTTTCAGGGACCCCCATCCTCTTCCACACTTTATTTACGAGAAGGGTCTGAAAATAACGTACCTACCAGGTAGCATGGAAATGTTACAACATTTTTCATCACCCCCCCTCCGAAACACATCACCTCATTGACCGAGGGCTTTTCTTCTTCCACACCAATAAACCCCTACCACGATGACTTTCCTGCCCACACCATTACATCCACCACAACCCCTTCTCTTCCATTTTTCATCTTCCACCTTGCCTCTACGGACCCCACTTCCCTATGTCCCTTCCATCAAGCGATTCCCCACCATCACTTCCTCTCCCAATAAAATACTTCCACCTGGAACTCTTTCGTCCATGTCAGCCAACCATTATACTAATAAATGACTCCCACTCACGCGACAACAGATTCGATCTGATTCAAGAGGTAAACACAATGGTAATTCATAATCTCTATATTAATCACCAAAATACCATTTAAATCCCTTTTTGTTGTTTCATGACCGGATAGAATTTCTAGTGCTCCACGCTATCCAAACATCTAGTCAACTGTAAATCTACTGCAACCAGACCACCGCCATTGGCCACACCTTACTTCCACCTTCCTATACCAGGTAATCCTAGCTTCCTCAATTATTCTAATTTGACAATGCCACCTAAAGGCAAGACCCCCAAGAATAAGGCTAAAATCCCTGAGGAGAATCTGATGTTTCCCCTGGTCATTGACCTTGACCATCTGCCACTAGTAGGCCTATAATACAAAGTCACTAAAAACAGCTATGAATTCGACATGTTCAAACTTCATAATTCATTGAAGAAGAATTATTTACATCTCAGAGATAAATTTGGCCTTTGGGAATCATCCCTGCCCCGATTCGTGTTCCCACAAACTCAACACTTTCTAAAACTGGTATCCTGGTGCCAAAAACATATATGTCCCCAACAAGAGAGCATTTTTCACCCAAAATGGTGAGTTTATGCTCACCATAACTGCTAAATCCATTTCACAAATTCTGAAACTACATAATCCTGACTCGCTAAAGCCACTTGCAGTAGATTATCTCATAGAACTCCACAAAAATATGACCTTTCCATAGAGAGCCAATATTTTCGAAGTTTTTCTCCCAGAGTATATAAAATTGGCCAAGAGAAACCCCCCACATTCATACTCCATGTTCCCATATAAGACTAAGCACATAATTTCCATCATTTCATGCATACTTGGTTACCATTCTCACCAGTGGATCGATGAGGCTATTGTAGGATTTTTTTTTAGTTTTTACATCTAGTGAAAAACCTATTGTTTATAATTACAGTCAATTCATTGCAGAGGCAATGCATGACCAGTTTCTAAAGTTTCTTACTAAGGGATATTTCAAGTATACCTCGGTATTAATTTATTTTTTATTTATCATCAAGCAAACATGTTTTCATTCTCTTTACAAAAGTCAAATGAGCAGGGTAACCCACTATCATTCATTCATTGGAACTCCTTGGTGAGGAAAAAAACTACTGAGTTTAAATTTTGATATTATGTGGATTAGTTCCTTTATATAGTGATTTTTCTACTGAACAGTGATGTAGAACCTATAATATGATCATAAATTCAAAGATTGCTTCATCTAACTAACCAAACTAAGATAGGGTATTGGTATTTATACCAAAATTATATCGAGATCAAGGTTTATGGGTGTGAATTGCAACCCTACCGGATCCCAAAATTTGTTCCCATGAGTCTTTTCTCATTGGAATACATAAGGAAAATGATACACATGGATTACTTACACTTTGTTGTAGCTAAAAAAAAAGCATGGTTCAAGATCAAGGCTCAGATTGGACCATTCATTTGCAATACCAGAGCAGCAGGTAAAGAGGCAAATTTTCTACTAAAACAAATGAATTTGAAATTAGAGTTCACTTGGTCTTATGATCCTTTCGGCCTCATTTATAAGTTTGTTGTGGAGTAGAAGACCACTCCATACACTCACACTCTTAGGCCAGAGATAGAGAAATTCATGAGCCAGACTCAATGGTGGGAGAACACATTAAAGGAAGAAGAAGAACATGTCATATCTATAACTACCTTTTAGACCCATGCCTTAAGAGAAATAGGAGAAAATGATAATGGAAGAGGAGTCTTCTCCACTAATATAAATTGGGGCTAAAGAGTTTCTAATATATAAGAAAAAGCAAAAGACTAACCGAGGACCAATTTTCAGCAAGAAAGAACAAGAAACTATAATTATGACAGGTCCTCATTTTTCTACAAGATGAAATGCTATTTTCACAGGGTCTCCCTTTTCTTCAATCTCCAAATATCCCCGAGATACAACTCAGAAAATAGAATTGGTTCAAGACACAGCTGAGCCAAACAATTTTTCCAAATATAAAGCAATCAAACATAAGAATGAAATTTTGTAAGAAGCTTTCTGGATTATCCACAATATTGAGGAACATGTGTCGACGTTTCGAATCCCAACTGGGATCCATCATCAGGACTATTACAGAATGAAGAAATTTAGAGAAGGGCATCAGACTATTAATAGAGATTAATTTTATGAAAAGAGCCGACTAAGTTTTTATTTCAGTATATTAATTAATTTCATTTCTAAATTTAATAAATTTATTATTATTAATATTTAATATTTCTAATTTTGTTTTCATTCTAATTATGTTTATTTTATTAAAATTTACTAATAGGGGTTATAATTTTTGGGTAGGTTTTTTAAAAATATAATATATAAATTCATTATTTATTTATTTTTTTAAATGAAAATTATTAATAATTAATATTTATAATAACTAATTATAAATATAATAAATTAATTAATTATAAGAATTTTTATAATTAATTAATTTAATATAAATAATAACCTAATAATAACTTAATAATTATAATAATAACCTGATAATTATAACCTAAAAATAACCTAATAATTATAATAATAACCTAATAATAACCTAATTAATTATAAATATAATTAATTATTTGTTTAATTAATCATATTTATAATTAATTAAATGTTTTAATTAATTATATTAATGATTTTAATAAATGATTAATAGTTTCTAAAGGAATATAGAAGAAATTACTGATAATTATTGTTTAATTAATTAATTTTTATTTTAACGAAAATAAAAATCAATTAATAGGAATAATTATTAGAATTTTAATTTTTATACCATATTAGAAGTCAAAAGAGGGGGAAACATACCTGAGATAGTTATACCTGAAAAAACTATGCCTCAGTGGATGGTGATTTGGATGAGCAGATTTGCCGAAGAAGAGGTCTCCAAGTGTCACTGATTTCAAGTCCCCCGCCCCTATTAAGATTGTCTGGATGCTTTATAATCTCAAGGGCCTCTCTTATCTTTCTTCTTTTGATAGTGCTCTTCTCTTGCAATAATCTTTGCATCCCCAAGACGTACTTGATGTTTGGTTTTTGAGGAGTGTTCTGCAAGGGCTGAGGTGCGTGATCGTTCATACCTGATATCAGCTCCATGCTCTTTAAGTCTTTTTTGAAGTGAACGCCCAGTCTCCCCAATATAACTCTTCACGCATGAACAGTTGATCTTGTACACTCCTTTGAGTTGTTCAAGGTTTATGCCATCCTTAACAGGTCGCATTCTTTGCCTAATAGTCCCAGATGCTGAAAATTGTGCAAAAATATTGTTATTTTCAAGACCTTCACGATTTTATCAGTAACACCTTTAATGTATGGTAGAAAAATCCTTCCATTGTTTTCTTGTGGTTCGTGGCAAATCCGAGGTAGGATTGAACCCTCAGCTTTTTTCAAGGCTTTTTTGGTATCTCTTTATTTATAACCCAAATGCATAAATATCGGTGACAGATGACTGATTTCTTCGCTCAGGTGTTCAGCATCGGATATTCTCATGGCTTTGACGGCAAGGGTATTAAGGACACCAAACTTTTGAGCTAGATGATGGTAGGACTCAACATGGAGATAGCTATCGGTATGGGTTTTCTTTCTAAACACCTGGTGCCCAAGAGTTCCATCCTCATTCCTAGTGACAAGAATGTCCAAAAATGAAATGCTCCTATTTTCTTCAACCTCCATTTTGAACTTGATCTCAGTGGAAATGGAGTTGAGTTTATTAAAAAATCCTTCAAGAATTTCCTTAACATGGGTCGACTTTATGTTGGTGTCGTCTACAAATATTTTCCACCAATCAGGTTTTAAGGGATAAGAGGCAAGGGCCTTCTTCTCAAAGTGTTCCATATGTAGGTTGGTGACAATAGGGGATAGCGGAGATCCCATTGCGACACCTGATACTTGTTCATAGAATTCCCCTTGAAAGCTAAAGGAAGTGGAGCGTAGGCAAATCTGTGCAAGCTTGGCTGTTCCAGGATCAGTGACATCTTTAATGACTTGGATTGCCTCGTCTAAAGGAATCTTCGTGAATAGTGATACTACATCAAAAATAACCAAGATGTCACTTTCCTCAACCTTCTGGTCCTTGATGAGCTTGATAAAATCGCTTGAGTCCTTAATGAAAGAGTTGGTATTCCCAACAAGAGGTTTCAGGATCTTGGCAACATATTTCGGCAGCTCATAGGTGGGGGACCCTATGGTATTAACAATCGGTCTAAGGGGTATTCCTTCTTTATGAATTTTGGGCAATCCATAAATTCTTGGTATGATCTCAGAAGACGGGGTTAACCTCTTTTTTAACTTGTCATCCAACCCTGAATTTTTGATTGCTTTCTTGACTTCTCTTAAAACCCTAGGAAAGGGGTTGGAGTTAAGTTTCTTGTAGCTACCACAATCTAGATGTTCATTCATTTTCTTAATATAATCAACCTTATCTAGAATGAAAGCAGCACCTCCCTTGTTAGCTTTTAGCACCAAAATGTTATCATTATTGCGAAGAGCTTTGAGAGCAAAAAATTCCTCCTTACTTAGGTTGCTTTTGGGAATTCTGGCTTTCTTCAAAATAATGGAGCATTCTTGTCTTAGTGCTTCTTTATCATCAAGAGTTAAACCTCTAATCCCTTCTTCGATGCTGCACAAAATGCTTTCATTTGGGATGCTTTTGGGAGCAACCGCAAATCCTAAACCCTTACTAAGAACCTCGATGGAATCATGACACATCTCCAAAGAGGATAAATTAACAAATTTTTTATTTTTATTTTTGTTATGATTTGTGGTAGGTGGGATATGTTCAAGTTTCCTAATGCTTAGGTTAATGTTGGGAACCCTAGGGTCCTCCCTTATAACCTCTATATTACTGTGAACCATGTTAGTAGAAACATAGTTTTTGGGGCATGGGTTGTTATTAATTTTGTGAATACCAATGTGATTAATTTTTCTACTATCACCCAAATTTATATGCGACGAATGTTGCTTATTATTAATCTGTAGCCGGCCTCCATACGTATTGCTGCCCTCGTATTCTTCCACCGTATTAAAGTTTTTAATGGTGCTGCTAATAGGAGATGATTCTTGACTAAAACAATCTTTAGCAACGAGATTTCGATTCTCAGCATCATTTTTAAGGGACGGATTTTGAATTGAGACCTCATCGTTGTAATTCCCCGGTGTGCTATTCGGTTTGATCTTGAGCTGTCTTCTACGTAAAACGGTGTCAACATGTTTAATTACAAGCTGTTCTCCGCAGGTATCGTTGTTTTTGTAAATACCACTCAAGTCGTTGTGATTAATGTTACTTCTATTACCCAAATTTAGTTGTGACGAATGTTGCTTCTTATCAATCTGCAGCTAGCCTCCATGCGTATTGCCGCCCTCATATTCATTGACTGGATTATCACTAAAGTTTTTAATGGTGCTGCTAATAGGAAATGCAGTCTCAATTTTGTTTTTAAGAGATGATTCTTGATTAAAACGATCTTAAGCAATGTTATTAAGTAACAATTTTCGATTCTCCTCATCATTTTTAAGGGACGGATTTCGATTTGAGACCTCGTCATTGTACTTACCCGGTGTGATATTGGGTTCGATCCCGAGCTATCTTCCGCATGAAACGGTGTCAAAATGTTCAATTATGAGTTGTCCTTTGTATTCTAAGGCAGATGCCTTGTTTTTTTGCGTAGGGTTAACTACTGCATCTGCCTCACCCTTATTGTTACCCACGTTAATTTTAGCCTCTGGTTCTGCTACAGAGTTGACCATTCGAAGAGTTTCTGGAGACAGCGATCTGGGGGAGAATGCATAATTTCTGAGAGAGAGTAAATCTCCAAAATTATACTGAACTCGCTTCTTCTGAGAAATAGTTGTAACGTGCCTGCTAAAGTCTGTCACGATGGTCTTCGTTGAATGATTTTCGGTAATAGAACCAACCTTGATGGTGGTTTCGTTGCAGACTTCCTCCTCATTATTTTGTTGGGTACAATTTGCAATGTCAACGTTATAAAACTTCCTGTCTGCACTACTCAATTTGTAATCTGGGTTTATCCTGGTAATATTCCCATTCCTGATATCAGCAAATTTCATTTTTGACCTAACCCGCCTATCTGCACTTGAATCGAGTTGTAATACATCAGCGTCGAAAACATTGCTGTTGTTACTGGTCAATCTCTTAATCTTTTCTAACTTTTTAGCATGCCTTTTTCTTGTCAACTGACCTTCTCTCTCAGCTTTAATGGTAGCTCTGGCATCGATTGTTTCCCATAATTCTGACCTCACTAAATTGGCTAATTTTAAATGCAGAGAGAGAGCTGAGCAACCAAGTTTATCCAACACAGCTCTGATCCTCCTAATTTCTCCGTGAATTAGATTAAAGCTCAATTTTAAAAAATATTTGTTATATCTTCGAAGGTGTGTAATAGGTTTAATCCGAGCGAAAGGTTGAATAAGATTTTTGTCACAACATTCTTTAAGAAATTTCAATTTTGCTGCCCTTCTTTCAATTTTTATTCTAGTTTTTTTGAGATTACAAATCTCCTCCCAAGAATCCCCTCCATGTAGGGACAAAATTTTGGTTTTTAAACTCCTGTGGTGATTGTTTTATAAGAAGCTTTCTGGATTATCCACAGTTTTGAGGAACATGTGTCGACGTTTCGAATCCCAACTGGGATCCATCATCAGGACTATTATAGAATGAAGAAATTTAGAGAAGGGCATTAGACTATTAATAGAGATTAATTTTATGAAAAGAGCCGACTAAGTTTTTATTTCAGTATATGAATTAATTTCATTTCTAAATTTAATAAATTTATTATTATTAATATTTAATATTTCTAATTTTGTTTTCATTATAATTATGTTTATTTTATTAAAATTTACTAATAGGGTTTATAATTTTTGGGTAGGTTTTTAAAAAATATAATATATAAATTCATTTTTTTTAATGAAAATTATTAATAATTAATATTTATAATAACTAATTATAAATAAAATTAATTAATTAATTATAGGAACTTTTATAATTAATTAATTAATTAAATATAGATAATAACCTAATTAATTATAAATATATATTAAATAATAACCTAATAATAACTTAATAATTATAATAATAACCTAATAATTATAACCTAAACATAACCTAATAATTATAATAATAACCTAATAACAACCTAATTATAATTAATTATTAAATATAAATAATAACCTAATTAATTATAGATATAATTCATTATTTGTTTAATTAATCATATTTATAATTAATTTTTTATTTATAATTAATTAAATGTTTTAATTAATTATGTTAATGATTTTAATAAATAATTAATAGTTTTTAAAGGAATATAAAAGAAATTACTAATAATTATTGTTTAATTAATTAATTTTTATTTTAACGAAAATACAAATCAATTAATAGGAATAATTATTAGAATTTTAATTTTTATACCAAATTAGAAATCAAAAGAGGGGGAAACATACCTGAGATAGTTATAACTGAAAAAACTATGCCTCGGTGGATGGTGATTTGGATGAGCAGATTTGCCGAAGAAGAGGTCTCCAAGTGTCACTGATTTCAAGTCCCCCATCCCTATTAAGTTTATCTGGATGCTTTATAATCTTAAGGGCCTCTCTTATATTTATTCTTTGATAGTGCTCTTCTCTCACAATAATATTTGCATCCCCAAGACGTACTTGATGTTTGGTTTTTGAGGAGTGTTCTGCAAGGGCTGAGGTGCGTGATCGTTCATACCTGATATCAGCTCCATGCTCTTTAAGTCTTTTTTGAAGTGAACGCCCAGTCTCCCCAATATAACTCTTCCTGCATGAACAGTCGATCTTGTACACTCCTTTGAGTTTTTCAGGGTTTATGCCATCCTTAACAGGTCGCATTCTTTGCCTAATAGTCCCAGATGCTAAAAATTGTGTGAAAATATTGCTCTTTTTCAAGACCTTCGCGATTTTATTAGTAACACCTTTAATGTATGGTAGAAAAATCCTTCCACTGTTTTCTTGTGGTTTGTGTCGAATCTGAGGTAGGATCAAACCCTCGGCTTTTTTCAAGGATTTTTTGGTATCTCTTTATTTATAACCCAAATCCCTAAATACCGATGACAGATGACTGATTTCTTCGCTCAGGTGTTCAGCATCAGATATCCTCATGGCTCTTACGGAAAGGGTATTAAGGACACCGAACTTTTGTGCTGGATGATGGTAGGACTCGGCATGGAGATAGCTATTGGTATGGGTTTTCTTTCTAAACACCTGGTGCCCAAGATTTCCATCCTCATTCCTAGTGACAAGAACATCCAAAAATGAAATGCTCCTATTTTCTTCAACCTCCATTGTGAACTTGATCTCAGTGGAAATGGAGTTGACGTGATTAAAAAATCCTTCAAGACTTTCTTTACCATGGGTCGACTTTATGTTGGTGTCGTCTACAAATATTTTCCACCAATCAGGTTTTAAGGGATAAGAGGCAAGGGCCTTCTTCTCAAAGTGTTCCATATGTAGGTTGGCGACAATAGGGGATAGCGGAGATCCCATTGCGACACTTGATACTTGTTCATAGAATTCCCCTTGAAAGATGAAGAAAGTGGAGCGTAGGCAAATTTCTGCAAGCTTGGTTGTTCCAGGATCAGTGACATCTTTAATGACTTGGATTGCCTCTTCTAAAGGAATCTTCATGAATAGTGATACTAGATCAAAACTAACCAAGATGCCACTTTCCTCAACCTTCTGGTCCTTGATGAGCTTGATAAAATCGCTTGAGTCCTTAATGAAAGAGTCGGTATTCCCAACAAGAGGTTTCAGGATCTTGGCAACATATTTCGCCAAGTCATAGGTGGGGGACCCTATGGTATTAACAATCAGTCTAAGGGGTATTCCTTCTTTATGAATTTGGGAAATCCATAAATTCTTGGTATGATCTCAGAAGACGGGGTTAACCTCTTTTTTAACTTGTCATCCAACCCTGAATTTTTGATTTCTTTCTTGACTTCTCTTAAAACCCTAGGAAAGCGGTTGGAGTTAAGTTTCTTGTAGCTGCCACAATCTAGATGTTCACCACAGGAGTTTAAAAACCAAAAAATAATGAAACTCTAAAATTAACCACACACCACCAATTCTGGAAGCAAACAACTACCTGAAAGCATGGGATTCTTTCAGCATTTGATATAGAGAAAGGGAAAATGAATATTGCATTTTGTGAAGCATAAGTTCTAGCACCAAAGACACCAGTAGATTATAAAGAATCCACATTTTCCTTTGATGCACATTATATTCACCCAATTGACCAAATGGACATGTATAACCAGACAAGTGAAATGATGTACTCCACATTGACCAATGCTACCATGTTAGCCTCCAGGCTGCAGACCTCAATTAGCAATATACAGTCACAACTAAAGTTGGAGAGAATTTCATTTTTGGCCAAGGAAACCAAGATAAAACCATTGGAAGACTTAATAATCAAGCTAGGCTACAATCCCAGGGATGTGAAGGAAGAAAAGGTTATTGTAAGACATAAGAATGTTGATATCACAAAATTAAGGAAAAAGCTCAAACCTCCCACTACATAAGATCCACAGGCCAAATAAGTTGGGGAGCTAGAGAAAGAGAAATAAGACATGTTCAAGATAATAATTGAACAAACTAGCCAAATCAGAGACATCAAAGTGGAAATGAAGAAATTGCTCAAGGATTATTAAAGATATGTGTGTCACTTCAGTTCAAATACTAGCCAATAATCTATTCATGGACATTGTAGTAGCAGATATACCCCCCAAGTATGGGATGTTACTGTAAAGATCATGGGGTGAAAATTTACAGGGTACTTTGCAAATGGATATGACCTATGCCACCACTCTTGTCATTGGTCAACAAAGAAAGCTATATAGAGAAAATTGGATGAAATATATGGTGAGTAGCCAAGATAAACCAAAAAAATACCCCTTGTACCCTGTGCACTCTATCTTGGATTCCTTCATTACGTACAATGAAAAACCAATTAAAGAGGAAATTGCACAACAAGATATTGAACCCACCAAAATAGACCAAATAACTGAAACTGAAAAACAAGATGTAGAGAAAGAATCTCTTTGGAATATGGATTTTGATTAATTGTATGTAAATGTGGTGTAGGCACTAATATTTGTATCATGAACTCATCAACCAATATGTCTAAGGGACATGGGTATAAACTAAATGTTCAGTGCACCAATAACATAGCAGAGTATGAAGCTTTGATCTTAGGGATGATAATTTCAAATAGAGTAGGAGAAAAAGGATTTCTACACATGGATATTGTGCACTAATTATCAAATAGATCAATGGTGAATATGAAACTAATCACCCTAGACTAAGAGCCTGTAAGAATTTAGTTTTATACTTTCTATAATGTTTCACTGATATGATTATGTTTTCCCTAGAAGCACGAACATTTTAGCGGATGCCTTGGTTGTTTCAGCCAGTACTTCTAAAATGAATTTTCACCCCAATAGGAAATATGTGGTGGAAGTCAAACATGTGCTAGTTGTCCCTGACAATGTAATATATTGGTAAGTTTTCAGTGATGATGAGAAAATTATAAATTTCCTATAGATGAAAGATTAATTTGAGAATGTAAATATTGACATAGATAATGATAGTGATAATGATGTAAATAGAAAAAAAACATAAATGGAAATAAATGAAACTGATGATAACCAAGAAGAGTTATAAATTTTGCAATTAAAATACACTCTGTTTCCAAGAGGATTGGTACCATTGGAAGAACTTTTTTACTTCAATGGTGTGGCCAGAAAGACAAAAATTTAACCTATGGGTAATGATGTAGAACACTGTAACATTTTTTTTTTTTTTTTAATTTTTATTTATTTATTTATTTATTTATTTATTATTTTTATTTATTTATTTTTATTTTTATTTTTATTTTTTTCTGAATATGACTAATTCTATTAAAAAGAAAAAAAACATATAGTACAATCAGGCTTGCAAGCCAGCGAAGCTAAGATGCATGGGAGCTAAAGGTGATGGATTATCAACCTCGCTCCTGAATGACAACTACATGATGAGCAAAAATAACATGGAAAGCAGAAGAACTAGAGCTAGACAGTGTTATCTACCCAGAGTGGGTGGATTCTGACATACGACAATTTTTTCCTTTTTTCCTACTTACTTTGACCCAGTCGGTGGAGCTTGGCTGAGCCATGACTAGCTGTAGACTATCCGGTGTTGGGGGTAGAAAATCCTTATCCGAGTACGAGGATGAAGACTCGTGGGTGCATTTCTGACAAATCGGAGAAGCAGAGGGATCCACAACACTGGCTAGGGGGGCATCCATCGGAATCCCAAGGTTCTCCCCATCTATTTCAATTTCCTCCTCATCCGAGCTGGAGGAGTCTGTATCATCCATGGGGGGAGGTACAGAGGAGTTCCAGCTCTTAGATTTGGGTTTGCGATTCAAATTCTTCTTTTTTCTGAGGAACTGGGTGCATGCATTTTGTAAGTGCCCTGTTTGATGACAATGGCGGCAACGGAAGGCTGTATTTTCGTAATCCAAGGTTTGGGTCCAATGGAAGTCCCCAAAATTGAGGTTGATCTGATCTGGCAATCCTTTGCTTATATCTATTTCTGCACACAATATGTCGTAGGTGTAGATTCCTTTCTCCCTTCTTGAAGTATCTGTAGCAAGATAGCGGCCTAAGGTATCTCCAATGGCTAAGAAAACAGAGACGTGCCACAGATGCGTTGGAAGGTTTGGGAGCCTGACCCATATGGGAATTTTGGTGATGACCTCTGTGGAGGGGTCAAAGTTTGGAAACCATGGGGTGTGGAAGAGCCGAACCGAACCCCAGAACCAAGGGCCTCCTGTTAAGGCTTTCTGGTAATCTTCATTTAAATCAAACACCACAATGAAAAAACCTTTCAAGCATAAATAGATCTTTCTTTTATTGGTCCAGTTGGTGTGGATCCATTGGTATAAATTTGCGGTGCGAGGCCATAGACCATTAAATATACATATGATTGTTGTTTCTGCAATTTTTTGGTAATGATCGGCAATCATAGGATGAGAGAGATTGATAGAAGGAACTTCCTCAAGTTTATCAACTAAGAATGGCTTGGAAGCCATAGTTGGTTGAGCTGCCTTCGAAGAGGACTGTGGATGGGTTGCATCTTTATGGACTGCATCTTTGTAAGAGAATGGATGGGCAAAGGAGGTCTGCCCAAAGGATCCTCATCTTAGAAGAAGGGTAAAAAAAATAGAAGCATCCCTTTGAATACCATAAAAGGAGAGGGGAAGAGAATCCTCTAGTTGTTTACCTTTATACAAAAATCTCTGGTAAGAGGAGGGGATCCCCAGTCGAAGTTTGAGTTTGTACAAAAGATCCTGCACAAGATCTGTATCGCGCACCCATTGCAGCAACATCTTGCCAGAGAGGAGAGTGATTTGGATCTGAAACGTTGTTGCTTCTGCTAGCAGAACACGTTGGTTCAAGAAGCAAATCTGCTTCTGACAAGTAGTAGGGTAAGAGTCTGAAGACTCATCAGCTTGGTGTGGAGTACTAAAAAGGTATGCTTTTGATGATTATTTTAGTGGCTTTTTAGTAGAATTTGTAAACCTTGTTGCATCATGAATTTGGAAAATAATAAGGAATTATAACAAAACATGTGAGAATTCATATGAAAGACTTAGTCGATGATAATTGATATTTTCTATGCAGGAAAATGAGAAAACGAGGAGTTGCCATTCCAAAGGAAAGGACAAAGTCGAGATAACTGCTGTCCCTCTGAAGGTGAACCGAATGCAAACAAGGCTAAACAAATCAAAGCAAATCGGCCCGGAAAAGGAGGAGAAGACACCAGCTCGGCGCAAAAGAAAAGCAAAGACGAAGGATTAACAGTTTGGCGAATCCCTCAGGATCTTTGATCCTGAGGGATCGCTGCTTTATTTATCCTATTACTTGGACATCTCCGCCGTCACCTTTATATAAAGGGACAACACTGTTAGCTTAGGGAGGATACGTTTTTATGTAATTTTCTGTTAAACATCAGCTCTGATTATTAAGTCTCGTTGAGAACTGGTTCATTGTATTTTTTGTCCGATGCATTAATATAAGCTTGGTGATTATTTCATCTCTGCGTCTGGATTAACTTAAGGCGGTGTACCCTTGGAGGCTAAGGGCCCGGCCCCAGAGGACACTTGCTTCTGTATCACTACGATTTGATTTCCGCATGGTTTTTTTATCGTTGTTATTTGGTAATCTGATATGCTTTGTAAGTTGATATTACATGCTCTGTTAAGATTAAATCATTGAGGTTTTTACAGATAGAATCGTGTATTGATTCTGCATCAAGTTATTAATCCTTTCAGAGTTAATTGCATGTTATTAGTCTTAACCGAATATTCTTATTGTTCTGTTACAGAGCTTTTATATTGAACATTCATGTCACAGATTCGTTTGAAGTAGTGTTCTTCATGATTATTGGATTCAGAGATAATGCTGTTCTATTTGGGAGCACAGTCGTATCCCTGTTAATTAAGATTACTATTTCAGCGTGTTGTGTGCGTATATGATTTACTAGAGCTGTTCCATAATTTGTCAATAGTTAATGCTGTTCCATTAGTGTGTTTTGCGTGATTTGCCTTAAGAGTGAAAGATTGTTATTTGATTGCGAAGAGTGCATTTGGGTTAATAGATTAAGTTTGGTTACGACTCGCGAGACTTAGTTGTTCGATTGTTGTTCCATTTTAGAATTACTGTTCCATTCCAGATTTGATGTTCAATTCTTTATTTGCTGTTCCATTTACTCGCATTTGTTGTTTTGGTGTGAGAGATGATCTAAGGCTGTAGTGAGCTTTGGCATTCACTGTATAGCTCCCAGACCTGTGGTCTATGCTCTAATTTCCTTTCCATCAGTTTCCCAAGGGATGGGTTATCGCTACCGAACCCTTGACTGATAAGCTGCCGAGTTTTCTGAATGTGTGATTTATTCTTTTGAAGTAATTTAGTTATAAACAAGCATCCGTTTACTCTTGTATTTCCTAAACACTGTACTACTAGCATTACTCTGACAAGTGATAGCCTCAGACTGAGACACTCTTTGGAATAACAAAACGCTCCCGGATTGACATATTAATGTGAGGTAATTAGAGGTGAAAGAGACCCTTTTTATAGCTCTACATTTTGGCGCTGTTGTCGGGGAAAGAGTGTAGCCATTTGTCTTTTTCAGAGTAGTGTACGAACCTGCTAGGGAAGAGTTGGATCTTAAAAACGGAAGGTAAGAACCTACATGCGGAGCATGTAAAATCCCTGCTCCACTGCCCGCTTTCCTAACAGATTTGTTTTTGTTTTGTTTGAATAGAATTTGGTAGTTCATTTTGAGTGCATGACTAAGCAGAAAAGACCAGAAAAAAATATCAAACCCCCATCCAAGCCTGAAAAAGCTAAGGGGCCGGTGACCCTTGGCCGAACGACCTTCATAGACAAAATCTATAAGAAAACAGAATCTCAGCCATCAGTAGGCCCTAGGAAAAACATTTCTAAACAGCCTACTAGTTCCCTTCAGGCCACAGGATCACCATCTGTAGCCTGTGCTGAGGTGCATAGTCAAACTGAAGAGCAGGACTTTCAAGAAATTGAAAATTCTACTCCAGAACTATTGCAGGAAGGGAATTCCAACAACTTTTGTGAAGGAGAAGGAGAAACAGGGGAAACCAAGGAACCAAAATCTCCTATTGGAACAAATCAGCCATTAAATAGCCCAGATAAAGGGAGTGCTGCGAAAATCATTGTTGAAGGAATCCAATCTCCTCAGACATCAGGTATTCTCATTATTCCAGATAAGGGAAGTGCTATTAAAACTATCCCTGTCAAAACCATTCCCTCTCAACCTAGGAATACCCTCCTAGATATCCCGGAAGGTTATTGGCATATATTCGATCCCATGGCTCAGAACTAGCCAAATGCTCAAACCTCTACATTACAATATCCTATAGTGGATTCTGCAGCAAATGCACCCATGAAAGCTATCCCTCTTCAGCATATCCCTACATTTCACGGTCTAACATCAGAAGATCCAGATGCATTTTTATTCGAATTCGATGTGTTATGCAGGGGGTATGATTACACCACCGATTCCCAAAAATTGAAATTATTCCCCTCTACATTAAAAGGGGCTGCTTTAAGATGGTTTATGGGACTAGGTGGCGGGGTTATCAACAATTGGGATCAAATGAAGGAATCCTTCTTAAAAAAATATCAGGATTATTGTAGGTCTAGAGAGTTAAAAGACGAAATATTCCAAATGACAGCCAGACCGAATGAAACATTGGAGGAGTATGTGGAACGTTTTCAGTACAATCTACAAAGATCTCCTTATGCATCACTACCTTTACCTTATAATGTGTTAAAAACTGCATTAATAAGGGGCATGAAGGAACAATGGATTGAAACATTAAACATCATGGGAAAAGGGGATATTTATCAAGAGAATTTTGCTGACATCATTGATTTATGTATCAGGAGTTCGAGAGGCAGCACAAGAATAAAACCGATAGAATATGATCGGTTTGCAAGGGATAACAAAGTATCAACAGAAGGAGTAACACATGCAGAAATTGGAAATTTATTAGAAAATTTCAAAACTGATATTCTGGGGACACTAACTACACAACTTGATATTGTGCAGGCTAAACAGAAGCAGATGGAGGCAGAACAGAATTTGGCGATCTTTTGCCCCCGATGCAGAAAAAAACATAGCCACAAGGAATGTCCACTTGATAAAGTCCAAACGTGCGCCATCTGTACAAAAGATCACCTTACGGAGAGCTGCCCCTCACTTCCTGGATTGAAAGCGGTATATAAGGAAGCAGAAGAAGAACCAGAATCGGTGAACTCGATCAACCAGCGTCGCCAGTGGCAGCCGAGACAATCTGGTATGTTTCCGGACTCAACCTCTTTTTTTCAAACCCCACAGTATAATACTCAACAATATGGTATGTGGCAAAATCAATCTCAGCCCCCATTTTCAAACTGGTCACCACAATCGTTTCCTTCTTCAAATCCATGGCTGAATCAAACAAGCCAATCTGGTTGGCCGAATTTCCCTTACACTCCACCATATTGGCAAAATGGCCCATATCCTTCACAATGGACTTCCCCTACTTCACAAAGTTCACCCTGGCAGACAAGCTGGCAAAGACCGATGTACCAGCCAGCTGGAACTATTCCGCTCCCTCAACCTACTCTGCCAGCCTTACAACAAAATCCCCAGTCTAACCTGAGACCGCAACTCCCAGCCCAACCCAATCCCAATCCAAATAACAGACCGGTCCAATCTATCCAAATCATAGAATCACCAGAAATAGGACCCGACCCGAGGGAGTGCAATGATCTTCAGTTAAGATCTGGACGTATAATTGAAACTGAGGGAGATAAAACAGTTCATATTGAAGATCAGTTACCAAGAGAACATCAGTTGCAACAAGAGGATGTAAATAAGCAGCAGACTCATAATCAGGCAACCACATCCTCTCCTCCGTTCCCAGAACGATTAGTCATACCTCGACCCATACAATATCTTGACTTTGACATTCTGGGAGAATTACAAAATTTGTACATAAAAATCCCATTCCTCCAAGCCATTCAAGACATTCCTATATACGCAAAAACTATCAAAGAGTTGTGCATAAAGAAACCAAGGAGGAATATAACAAATAATCCAAGAGTCCAAGTAGTTGGTACTTTATCTGACCTATTATCTGGGAGAGAAACACCCATTAAATATGAAGACCCAGGGAATCCAATTATAACTGTTCAAATTTATGGTCAGACCCTGTCTAATGCCTTAGTTGATCTAGGAGCTGCAATTAATATTTTAACAAGCACTACTTGCCAAAAGCTCGGCATTACATCAGTAGAACCCACCTCTACTTTGTTAGAATTGGCTGACCGATCTGTGGTTAGACCAGAGGGTATTCTACAGGATGTCATGGTCTCTGTTGATTCCTGGGAGTATCCAACCGATTTCCTGATAATTAATCCAAAACCCGACTTGATGGACACCCGCTAATTTTAGGTAGACCTTGGCTTGCCACTGTCGATGCCTACATTGGCTGCCGACAGGGAAATATGACCATAACCAGAGGACCGAATAGCAAAAATTTAGTTCTATATCCTCCAGCGCAGCCAAGTGTCACAATGATCAGAACTAATAAGCACCCTGTATCATACCTTACTGATAACATCAGATCTCCATTAACTATACAAGAGGCACTTGATTTTAAAGACCAAACAAAAGATGATGCCATTAATAATTTCATTAGTCAAACTAAACCTCGCACACAGTGTCACATGATAGAAGCAACATTTGATAATGAATTAGAGGAAGATCCTCTGAAAGATACGCATGACCAAACGATACCTGTTACTTCTGTTGCAAATAGTAAAACTGTGGAAATTGCACCGGGAAAAACTTTAAACATCAATGCTAATCTCACACCTGAACAAGAAACTAAGCTCATCCATCTGTTAACGAAATATCAAGAAGAATTTGCATGGGATTACCCTGATATGAAAGGAATCGATCCCCAGTTATGTACACACCACATTTATATAGAAAAAGATGCCAGACCTGTTCGTCAGCCACAAAGGAGACTTAATCCTCATCTAAAGGATGTGGTAAAAGCTGAACTTCAGAAACTTTTAGATGTCAATTTTATCTATCCTATTTCTGATAGTAAATGGGTCTCTCCGCTTGTGGTGGTACCAAAAAAGAATGGAAAATGGATAATCTGTGTGGATTATAGGGAACTAAATAAGGCAACACAGAAAGATCATTTTCCCTTCCCATTCATAGACCAAGTATTAGATACTTTAGCAGGAAAGAAATTCTTTTATTTCCTGGATGGCTTCAGTGGATACAATCAGATTCAGATTGCCCCCGAAGACCAGGATAAAACTACTTTTACTTGTCCTTGGGGAACATTTGCCTATCGAGTTCTACCTTTTGGCCTATGTAATGCTCCTGCCACATTTCAGAGGGCTATCCTTAGCATTTTTGCAGATTTAATAAATGATGGACTTGAAGTTTACATGGATGACTTTACACCATATGCAGATGATTTTGATCCAGCTCTAGACACCCTAGAAAAAGTCCTACAACGCTGCATTGTTACCAGGCTTTGCTTAAGCCACGAAAAATGTTTCTTGATGATGACTGAAGGACTTATCCTAGGACACTATGTTTCAGCAGCCGGCATTCAGGTAGACCCGGCCAAAATCCAAATACTTTTGCTCATTCCCACTCCTACTACTCAAACAGAGGTACGTAGCTTTCTTGGATTTTTTGGTTATTATAGACGATTTATAGAACATTATTCGCACATTGCTGCTCCTTTATATGCACTAACTGGTAACGTTGATTTTCTTTGGACAGAAAAATGTGACCGTTCTTTCGAGGATCTAAAGAAGCTCGTATCCACAGCCCCAGTCCTTCGAGGACCAAACTGGGACCTACCATTCCAGATATCATCTGATGCCTCAGATACAGCTATTGGCGCAGTCCTTGGGCAGGAATTCGATATCACAATCAAGGATCGGCCTGGCAAAGAAAACCCTGTAGCCGATTTTCTTTCGAGAATACCAAAACCAATCGATGCAGCAGCAGTTGAAGATCAATTTCCAGACAAGCACCTGTTTGTTGTTGCTGTTCAAACACCCTGGTATGCTGATGTTGCCAACTACCTCACAGTAGGTAAACTACCAAAACATTTAACCCCTAATGAGCGCAAGCAGATTGTTCAGAAGAGTTCTCGATTCTCGTGGATTGGGGGCTATTTGTTTCACACAGGGGCAGACATGCATATCAGGCGATGTGTTCGAGAGGATGAAATCTTTGACATCCTAAAATCCTGTCACGATGGACCGTGTGGTGGACACTTCGCTGAGCGAAGAACTGGACACAAAGTATTGCAGACAGGATATTACTGGCCTACGATTTTCAAAGATGCAAAGAAATTTGTCCAAGCCTGTGACAGCTGCCAGCGAGCAGGACGACCTGGTCAAGCTGATGAGATGCCTTTGAAACCACAGTTAGTCATCGAACCATTCGAGCGATGGGCTCTTGATTTCGTTGGACCCATCAACCCCTCGTCAAATCAGAAAACATATATCTTGGTGGCAACAGAATATGTCACCAAATGGGTTGAGGCAGAAGCATTGCCAAGAGCCACAGAGGACTCTGTCATACAGTTCCTGTTCCATATATTTGTACGTTATGGCCTTCCCAGGGAAATAATTACAGATGGAGGACCACAATTTGCTGGGCATAAATTAGCTGCAACACTCAACAATTATCACGTCCAGCATAAAATCACTACTCCATATCACCCACAGGCGAATGGGCAGGTAGAAAGTAGCAATAAGATAATAGAATCAATCCTAACAAAAACCATTGCGTCACATAGGCATGATTGGGCTACCCGACTACCTGAAGCACTCTGGGCCTATAGAACCACATGGAGGAGCACCACCGGTTACTCACCTTATCAATTAGTGTTTGGAAAACAACCCATTTTTCCCATAGAATTCGAAATCCAAACATTACGGACGACACAGGAAGTTGGCCTAGATCTAAGCGAGGCACAAATCAATCGACTACAGCAGATCAATGAATTAGACGAAATTAGGCTCTCTGCACTACAAAATACAGCATTGATTCAACAGCAGCGAGCTAAATGGCATGATGCGCTCATCAAGAACAAAGTCTTCCACGAGGGAGACTGTGCTCTGTTATACGACTCTCGGTTTCAGGACTTCCCTGGAAAACTTCAGACTCGATGGTTGGGACCATACGAAATCCAGAAGGTGCATGACAACGGAACCCTTACTCTAATTACCATTGATGGTTCTGGATATGCATTCAAAGTAAATGGCCACCGAGTTCATCTCTATCGCAAACCACTCACTCGGGAATCCTTCTGCCAGCAGCTACGCCGAGACACTGATATGGAGATTTTAGGAGAGGAAGAGAAATCTTCCTCACCTGTAACTCATTAAGGAATTCATTTCTTTTTACAATTTGTACATAAGTTCTTGTCTTTGAGTCATTCTTGTACATATGTTTGGATTAAATGTTTTCTTGTCATTTTTGCTGTTCTTTTTCTTTCTCAAAGTTTCGATTTTTGCCGTGCTAAAAAATGGCATTTGCGAGTTTTTTTTGGCTTTGCTTATTTTGTTGTTCCTTTTCTAAAGGAACAGCATTCTGGATCTATGTTGTTCCTTTTCCAAAGGAACGGCATTTTTATGTCTTTTGATGTTCCTTTTCCAAAGAAACTGCATTTTTGGTTACCACTGTTCCTTTTTTTTCAAAAAAAAAAAAAAAAAAAAACAACATTCTTTTGTTGCTGTTGTTCCTTTTTCAGGAATGGCATTTTGAGTGTTTTTATAGTATTTTTATTTTTTTGCTGTTCCTTTTTCCAAGGAACGACATTTGCATGTTTGCTGTTCCTTTTTCTATCATCCGTCGTTGTTTCTTTTTCCAAAGGAACACCACTAGCATACTTTTGCTCTCATTGTGAAACAACTTATTCCTTTTGCTGATCTAAATTGAGGATGCTTTTTGCTCGTATTATTTCAAGTCTTTAAGATACAGCTATGTACTTGTGCAATGAATATACAATCACAACATACCGAAATCCGCAAACCATAAATCGCTATATCTATAAGGCTCTGCATTAGTAAGAGGACAAAAGGAAGGACATACTTATTTCTTATCTTTTGTTGTCATTGTTTTACTAATTTTGCCCTGATTGGTTATCTTTATCATGCTGATCCCTTTAACCCCCTTTGATTATTATTTAGGAATAAGAGAAAAGGGCTTATATCTTCCTATTGAGATGATAAGACTTATTCCACCATTCCTACTCTTAAGGAGTGTTGAACCACCCTTTGTGTATTAATAAGGAAAAGTACTTTATGAAAAAAAAAATATCTGAACATGATATGTGAGATGTCAACTGCAGGATAGGGGGTCTCATCAAGAGCCAGCCTACCATGATCATGAGGATGGAAGTGAAGTGGCATTCCCATTATGGCCACCACACCAGGGATATGGTCCAAAAGGTATATCAAATAAACGAACCTTGGAACAGGAGGTCTCATCACGAGCTGGCCTGCCCACGTTTCGCTCCTTCCTCGTGAATGGCATTATGGTTAACTGGTCACCAAGCCAGCATAATGGTCTACATTTTGACATAACAACATTCCTAAGCATACACAAAGGATCATGGTTCCAAGGGTGAAAAAAAACAACTCTGCCAAGGTTATGGACACCTGTCGGCAGCAGAGCACTGTTAATGGTATTGAAGTCACCTTGGTTACACCAATGGGTAAGATACTAATACTCTTTTGTTTCTTATATTCTAGGAACTAATCATATATTATTTCCCGATTTATACATCGCAT
The DNA here is from genome assembly GCA_034641835.2 of Pinus albicaulis. Lineage (NCBI taxonomy): Eukaryota > Viridiplantae > Streptophyta > Pinopsida > Pinales > Pinaceae > Pinus > Pinus albicaulis. The sequence goes on along the minus strand of CM076580.1, from coordinate 1,075,186,802 downwards.
GAACATTTATCATCACCAATCATGGCAAAGGAAGTGACCATGACCACTTGAGATTTGACAAGTACGACAGATGTCCTACCCACCAGCCTCATATCATAACACAACAGCCTCTTATGTAATACGCGATCAACTCTCCGCCTCGATTTCGGTAATTCGTTGTCCTTCTAAACATGGCATAATTCCATATGTTGTTCCTTTCTGACTCGGTTGCAGATCGGGTGCTGCTCCTTTATTTGCCGGCTGGGACAGCCTATCACATTGCGGGGGGGGAGGTTAACCTCATTATTCCCTGAATTACGTGTCAGCTCACCATTCGGGAAAGATAGTGTACGACGGTATGGCATGGTTTAACGGCATGGCATTTCTATTTTTACACAAGTTGCTGTTCATAATCCATTTCCGTTGCATTGTTGCATACTCTGTGTTTTTTTTTTTTTTCGAAATCTTGCGATTATCACCCTCTCTGTGTTTCAAACAGCACAAGTAGTTGCTGTTCCATTGAGAATCCACAGTGAAACCATGGGAGGAAGGGAAATTCGAAGCGAACCTCAGAAGTTGACAATCTCCGTTGCTGCCCGGGAGATCCTGGAAAGAGCAGGATGGTTGAATTATCTTAGTCGCCTGTAGGAGTCTAATGAAACAGTAGTGATGGAATTTTTGCAGAACCTGCAGGATGATCACTCCACGGTAAGGGGGAAGCGGATAGCGGTCACCGACGATATAATTGCAGAAGTTTCGGGACTACCAGCCACCGGACCAGTATGGACATTAAAGAAGGAAAGATTACAGAAGATCATGGAAATTTTCCAGGATGAAGGTCAGAGCTTGACAATTAAGGGGAAGGGCATTCTGCCAGCAACGCTAGGAGAACCCTGGATGGAATTAGCAAGGACAGTGCAGAACTACATCACCTGCGAGGGGAGGAAAGACGTGGTAAGACCACGACATCTTAAACTCTTAGCTGTTTTAAAGCAGAAATGCTCTGTAAACCTACCTGCACTTCTGAATTCATTACTGCATGATGCTGCACGAAGCATAAAAAAGGCACAACATGTAGAGTCAGTCGTCAGTCACCATGGGTTAATACGATTAGTAGTTAGTCATAGTCTCACCCAGCAGCAGAGCAGCTGGGAAGAGCTGATTGTAATGATTAAGGGGGGATTGACAGCACCATTCCCAAAACGTAAACATTCTACAAGCACACCAGAACGTCCGGCAAAACGCAGAGAATTAGTAAAACAAAAACATGTTGCTAGTGCATCAGAACGACCAGAGATACACCAGGAATCGACAAAACGCAAGCATGCCATCGATACACCCGAACAGCCAGAGAAGCCCAGAAAATCAGCCCGGTTAGCTCGGATGCGAGGAAGGCTAGAGAAGCCCAGAAAATCAGCCCGGTTACCTAGGATGCGAGGAAGGCTAGAGAAGCCCAGAAAATCAGCCCGGTTAGCTCGGATGCGAGGAAGGCTGGAAAAGCTCCAGGAAAGCACCAACCAACCAGTGGTAATTGAGGACGAGCAATCCGAAGAGGAAAATGAGGAAGCAGCCGAGCATTCGGAAACCGAAATAGAAGCAGAAGCTGAACAGGAGGAGGAAATGGGACAGTAGGAAGGTAGCCCATTACAAGACCCAATGGGAGAAGATGAATTGGCCGCAGTCCTAGCCGATATGGGTAAGTATGGCCAACCTTCTAGACCAGAAGACCTCCACGACAAACCCCAAGAAGAAAACACATCTGAAAAATCACATGCAGAAGAGGTAGAAAAAGGAAATCTGCCTGTTCATGATGAAGAGGAGATAAGAGATACTGAACGGGAACAATCTGCTCCCAAGACACCAGAGGAAATTCCGGAGGGAGTAGGAGCAGAAAAAGCAGTTGCCCAGGAAAAGACAGAACCAGTCAAGGTTCCTACCCCAGAACAGCCAGAGCAGAACAGTGAGGAAGCACCCCAACAGAAAGATCCAGAAACTGGTCATGGTCCAAACCGCAGCAGACAGCTTGTTGTTCCTTCTAATGAAACGCTGGAAATTAAGAAATTGCGAATGGAACGACAGAAATTATTGAATACAATAACCCAGCTCAGACAGCAAATTAGAATTCTGAAAGCAAACCAGAGGGTAAGAAGGACCGGAGGGAAGAAAAAGAGGGCCAACAATCGCCCTGCTGTTCAAAACCCTACTGAAAATCCAGCTGCCGTTCCAAATGATGTTGAGGAACAGCAACAGACTGATATTCACGTTAAAATAGAAAGGGATGATATAAGGACCAGTGACAAGAAAATCCAGACAGAGGCACTACCCTCAGGGGTTCTGAACTCCAAACAGCATAATAAGAAAGTTCAGGTAAAACTCCCGGCCTCCACTGACCTATGGAAAAAAGATCCGAAGACAAAAACCTTGCATAAGATGATGAAGCAAGCCCAGCAAGAAGCCGAACAACTTAGAGAGCAAATGGTCCCCCGAGAAAAATATGAAGAGTTACAGCAGCAACTAAGGGACGTCAATCAATCCAAAAGCCAGGCCTTTGAAGGGTGGCGAAAGGAACAAGAGGAAGTTGCACAGGTAACTCGTAGACTAGATACTGTTATCAAGCAGATGAATACCTTGTGTTCTTTATACAATGACGTTTTAGCATGTAGGGCCCCTGCTAAAAACTATGCTCTGTTTTTATTAGAACGGTATTTACAATTAAAAATAAAAGTTGTTAAAGCAGGTGCCCCTATACAAATCAACACTATCAATGACTTTATAGACTGCTGTAAACACTATGGAGTGAAGGTCCAGAGATTGCTGTGTGAACTTTATTTGCATGACCTTGTGCTAGATCAGGAGACTGAGTTGAACCCTGGCCCTTTCATTGGAGACATCCAATTACAAGCATTCATTTCATTCGGGGTTAATTAGATCAAGTGGCTCAAAGCCTATGATACTTTCCAGAGTCAGGAAAATGGCCTAGATTTACAGGTAAGGGCTGAGCCTAGGAACCCAGTGCAGTTGTGGAAAGCTCATAGAAACCTCATAAGGACTCCGGGTGTCATTGAAACGTTAGGACCCATGCATGAGGCAATCATTCGACAGAGTTTAGAATATTTTCTTTCCATCAAAGACCTCGCCATTGATGCAGCCAAATTTCGGTACCGAATCTCTAATCCAAACATCCAGCTCAGAGAACCATTTAAGTATGAGAATTTTGAATTAGCTGCCAACCGTTTGAACCTCTATGGCGAGAGCATTTTGAAAGCAGGGCCATCCTGGTTAGGATATATATTTCGCACTCCAATTATTTGGCACCCTGCACCCGGATACCAGGCCCTGTATGAGATGCCTGAGGGACAAACAGGTCAGTTCTTTGACTATCTAATCACTCATCATGGATGTAGGCCTCCGCATGAGATTCCTTCTCCAGCATATTCTCTCACTGCCTTGCATGTCAACTACAATGTTTTCATGAGGACATGAAACAAGGTAAGTAGGGGGGTGTGTGGAGTACTAAAAAGGTATGCTTTTGATGATTATTTCAGTGGCTTTTTAGTAGAATTTGTAAACCTTGTTGCATCATGAATTTGGAAAATAATAAGGAATTATAACAAAACATGTGAGAATTCATATGCAAGACTTAGTCGTTGATAATTGATATTTTCTGTGCAGGAAAAGGAGAAAACGAGGAGTTGCCATTCCAAAGGAAAGGACAAAGTCGAGATAACTGCTGTCCCTCTGAAGGTGAACCGAATGCAAACAAGGCTAAACAAATCAAAGCAAATCGGCCCGGAAAAGGAGGAGAAGACACCAGCTCGGCGCAAAAGAAAAGCAAAGACGAAGGATTAACAGTTTGGCAAATCCCTCAGGATCTTTGATCCAGAGGGATTGCTGCTTTATTTATCTTATTATTTGGACATCTCTGCCGTCACCTTTATAAAAAGGGACAGCACTGTTAGCTTGGGGAGGATACGTTTTTATGTAATTTTCTGTTAAACATCAGCTCTGATTATTAAGTCTCGTTGAGAACTGGTTCATTGTATTTTTGTCCGATGCATTAATATAAGCTTGGTGATTATCTCATCTCTGCATCTGGATTAACTTAAGGCGGTGTACCCTTGGAGGCTAAGGGCCCGGCCCTGGAGGACACTTGCTTCTGTATCACTACGATTTGATTTCTGCGTGGTTTGTTTATCGTTGTTATTTGGTAATCTGATATGCTTTATAAGTTGATATTACATGCTCTGTTAAGATTAAATCATTGAGGTTTTTACGGATAGAATCGTGTATTGACTCTGCATCAAGTTATTAATCCTTTCAGAGTTAATTGCATGTTATTAGTCTTAACCGAATATTCTTATTGTTCTGTTACAGAGCTTTTATATTGAACATTCATGTCACAGATTCGTTTGAAGTAGTGTTCTTCATGATTATTGGATTCAGAGATAATGCTGTTCTATTTGGGAGCACAGTCGTATCCCTGTTAATTAAGATTACTATTTCAGCGTGTTGTGTGCGTATATGATTTACTAGAGCTGTTCCATAATTTGTCAATAGTTAATGCTGTTCCATTAGTGTGTTTTGCGTGATTTTCCTTAAGAGTGAAAGATTGTTATTTGATTGCGAAGAGTGCATTTGGGTTAATAGATTAAGTTTGGTTACGACTCGCGAGACTTAGTTGTTCGATTGCTGTTCCATTTTAGAATTACTGTTCCATTCCAGATTTGTTGTTCAATTCTTTATTTGTTGTTCCATTTACTCGCATTTGTTGTTTTGGTGTGAGAGATGATCTAAGGCTGTAGTGAGCTTTGGCATTCACTGTCTAGCTCCCAGACCCGTGGTCTATGCTCTAATTTCCTTTCCATCAGTTTCCCAAGGGATGGGTTATCGCTGCCGAACCCTTGACTGATAAGTTGCCTAGTTTTCTGAATGTGTGATTGATTCTTTTGAAGTAATTTAGTTATAAACAAGCATCCGTTTACTCTTGTATTTCTTAAACACTGTACTACTAGCTTTACTCTGACAAGTGATAGCCTCAGACTGAGACACTCTTTGGAATAACAAAACGCTCCCGGATTGACATATTAATGTGAGGTAATTAGAGGTGAAAGAGACCCTTTTTATAGCTCTACACTTGGATCCTAAGTCCCGAAGCATCCCTTGTCCAGCATCTGGCCACCGCTTTGGCAGTGTTGCCTGAAGCGGTTGCAAAGAATGGATCTGGTATTTTCTCTAAAATCCCGAGAGCACCGAAGAGCTTTGGAATCTGCCTGCGCCATGACCCCTCTAGAATAAGCTTGCAGAGATCATCTTTCAGCAACTTGGCTACAATGCCGAAGGTAGCTGCAAGCTGCAAGAATGCCTAAATCTCCAAGGGTTTGGCGGCACTGGCCGGATCTACATCAACATTGATCCTCGACTTCCTCCCATTGGTGAAAACCCTCGCTCGCTCCTTAGAACTAAGAGACACAACGGGCCACTCGGCACCCATTGTAGGGTCTGCCAGGAGGGGAAGAAGCGATTCTAGCAACAAAGAATAGGCCCGTCTCTGGTCCCCAAGCCCTGAGTCCTTCTGCCTCATTTCCTTGAAACCCTTGTCATAAGAACCCTCGAGGGCCTGTAAAACCAGCCTGGTGGGATCAATGGCGCTCTCCAGTGCTGATGGCAGCTCTGCCCTGAGAGAAGTAACGTCTTTTCTGCGCTCTGTGATGAATTTCCAGAGACCCTCTCTTGTCTTGAAGGAATCCATGCGATGCAGTGTAGTCGCAACTCAAGAAGAATACTGTAACATTGGAATGTAATAAAATTCCAAAATTGTAAAACTATATAAATCCTTGCCTCCTAAAGAAAAGCATAAATACATTGAACTTCTTAAGGAATTCTCTTATGTGTTTGCATGGAGCTATGAGTACTTGAACTATTATGATACTTCTATCATTAAGCACACCATTCCCATCAAATATGACCAAAATCCTTTTAATAAAAAACTAGGAAGAGTAAATCTAGTATTACCGCCTCTGATTCAGAAAGACATGAAGAAACTATAAGATGCCAAAATCATAGTACCATTAAGGTTCTCAAGATGGGTTTTTAATCTAGTACCAACCACGAAGAAAAAAATTGAAATTAGACTCTATGTAGACTTTAGGAATTAGAACAAAGCCTCACTAAAATAAAAATATCCATTGCATAAAATGGATCACATATTACAAAAGGTAGTCAGATCTAGTAGAATCTCTTTTTTAGATAGATTTTTCGGTTATAACCAGGTTCTGGTTCATCGTGATGACCAACACAAAACATATTTTACCACACCATGGGAAAATTTTATGTATGTAAAAAAATATTTTTGGCATTATCAATGTTGGGGCCTCTTTCCAAAGAGAAATGGACTTAGCATTTTTTGATGAAGTTGATAGGTTCATTGTAATCTACCTAGATGATATTACTTTTCAAAAACAGAAGAAAAACACTTACTACATTTGAGAAACGTTTTTGAAAAGTGCAAGAAATTTGGCATCTCTCTAAACCCTAAGAAAACTGTTTATGTTTTAGAGGAGGGAAAACTTCTAGGTCATATCATTTCCAAAAGTGGTATTAGAATTTATCCCAGTAGAGTTGTAGTCATACAAATCCTCTTAGAAACAAGAAAGAAGTTCAATCCTTCATTGGTTAAATAAATTTTCTTAGGATATTTATTCCTAAATTGGCGGAAATAATAAGATCAATTACAAACATGTTGAAAAGGGATACTGAGATAAGATGTAATACTGAAGCCAAGATATCCTTTAGTGAAGTAAATTTGGCTGTAACTATTGATCATGTTTTGATAAGCCCTGACTTTACTAAATAATTTATGATTTTTTCTTTTGCTTCTGAGCATACTGTTGCAATTGTTGTATTACAAAAAAACAGTGAGGGGCATGAACAACACATAGCCTTTTCCAATAGATCTTTGAGAGACGCATCACTAAAGTACAACGTCATGGAGAAACAAGCCTTTTCTTTGGTGAAAGCATTAAAGGACTTTCGAGTTTACATATTACATTCTCATATCATTGCATTTGTCCCAAATGTTGTGGTAAAGGATATTCTCACACACGCTAAACTAGATGGCAGGAAAGGGAAATGGATTGTTCTGATCCTTGAGTATAAAATTGAAATAAAACCAACCAAAATCGTTAAGGGTCAAGGATTGGCCAAACTGATGGCCTAGTCTAATTTTCATGCACTTGACATCAATTTGGTTGTTAAACTTGATGAGAAGGATGAGTTGGTGACTCCACCAGTATCAGAAGCCTTTTCTACATCACCATGGTATGTAGACATCATTTTTGTACTGCATAATTTATAAGCTCATCCTAGTTTAACAAATACCAAAACTAGATTTATTAAATTGAAAGCCATGAAATTATGTATTTTAGATTAGAGGTTATATTGGAAAGATGTTGGAGGTATCTTTATAAACTGTTTATTGAAAGATTAAACAAATAAATTCATACAAGAATGCCATTAAGGAGACTATGGAGGACACTTATATTGGAAAATCACAGCCAATAAAATTTTAAGAGCTGGTTTTTATTTGCCCAATTTGTTTACAGGTGTGCATAAGAAAGTCACCTCTTACCACCAATGTCAAATATTTGAAGGCAAGAAAAAACTTGTACCTTTACCACTAAAACCTATTTCATTTGAAGTCCCTTTCCAACAGTGGGGTCTATATTTCATTGGAAATTTACCCCACCTCCTCAGCTCAACATAAATGGATCTTTAAAACCATTTATTCCTTCACAAAATGGATTGAAGTTGTCCCAAATAGAAAAGCCATATATATTATCATTATCTAATTTCTAGAGGGTAACATTCTGTCTCTGTTTGGGTGTCCCTTTAAAATTATCACTCACACTGCTGCAACCTTTAAATCAAAGAAAATGGTCGACTTTTGTGATAAAAACCATATTAAACTAGGACACTCCACTACCTACTACCCACAAGGAAATATATTAGTCAAGTCTTCAAACCAAATTTTATTCAACATTATCAAAAAAAAATTGCAAGAAAATAAAAAGTCCTTGCATAAAAAATTGATTAATGCCCTATGGGCTGACCAAATTACTATCGAAATATCTATTGGAATGTCTCCATTTCAAATAACATAGGGGTTGACGCAATTTTTCCCAATTTACTAGGAATCCCTGTGTTAAAATTACTGCAGGAAGCACAAGTGGAAACAAATGATTTACAGAGAAGGATCAATGAGACCATTCAATTAAATCAATCCAGAGAAGAGGCCTACAATAAGACTCAAATAATTCAAGAAAATGTCAATAATACTTATAACAGAAGGACAAAATATGATGATTTCCAGATGGAATATTTCTTGTTGAAATGGGATTCGAGTAATGAAGGTAAAGGCAAGCATGGGAAGTTTGATATTTTGTGGAAATGGCCATACAAAATTGAAGCTATTGGAGGAAACAATGCATTTTTATTTAAGGAATTAAATGAGAAAACACTGCCTGGTGGACCTGATAATGGTATACTTCTTAAACATTACTTTCTTCCAAAATAAATTAGTTCCATTTAGATTCATTTTACATTTGTCACTTTACTTTTACAGTGCAAGAATGAGGGTAGTTCACATCACAAGTTGAAGCCCAGAGAGAAGGCCCAAAGCTTTTGATGATGGTTCCTCACATTTATAAATAAACAACAGGTGGAATAGATTCAGTTGCAAAATAAATACAACATGCCCAATGGATCAAGGCTACTGATCTACAACGTTATTGGCACCTCACAAGGAAAGTGTCATCCCTATTCGAGCCACTGTTAGAGTCCTATATTTTATAAGATGACCTGATTGTAGCTATAATTTTGTATATGAGATATTGTAAATAATGTTCCATTCTGCAAATTTATTTCCAAAAGAAAAAGAAAGAAAATAAAAACGAAAAAAAATGGGATAAAAAATAGATATGTGAAAAGAAAAAAAAAATTTAAAAAAACATGAAAAAAAGAAAAATAATAAAATACCCCATAAAAAGTTAAGTTTATAAGATTGAGCAAGCCTAAATTCCACTCAAAAAATGAAAAAGTGCATCAATCAATACTTGGAAATTTTTAAATAAATGTGTTTCTAGTTAAAATGTCACATTGTAATAGGAGAAGTAGAATAGTTAGTTTAATCACACTATCTAAACGTGATTAGGCTAGAATAAATCAATTTAGTTTAGCTTAGTGAATAATCAATCACGGAGTCTAACCGAGATTGAATTAGGCTGGTTAAAATAAATAAGAAGTTAACCATATTGTTTAAACGTGGTTAATTAACAAAAAAAAAATGCTTGCAAATCAAAATGCAGCACTAGTGGATAATGGAGCACGTTTAGAAGATAATTAAGTAGTTTTACACGGTAATTAAGTTTGTGTTAGATTATTTTAATCACAACCTTTAAAGTATTATTATCATAGTTTTATTAAAGTTTGGATATAAATTTTTTTGTTGTGTAAACAAAATTACAATAATTTCAACGGATATGATCTACCTCGCCTGGATCAACGGCGGGGGATCGTTTTCATGCCACCCCTGAGATCTTTAACACTTTATTTATGAGAGAGGGGTGGGCGGGGGGGTGTACGAAAATATGAGACCTACTAGGTGAGGTGGCAATGCTACAACATTTCAAACCCCACCCCCAATTTCCTTTTCACTCATCTCAACCCCCCCCTCCTCCGAAAAGCATCACCTCGTTGACCATGGCCTTTTATGTTTCCTTGCCAACAAATCCCCTTCCATGATTACTTTCCCGACCCCACCATTTCCTCCACCACAACCCCTTCTCCTCCACCTCACCTCTGTGGACCCCACTTCCCCACTTCCCTTCCATAAAGTGATTCCCCACCATCGCTTCCTCTCCTAATAAAACACTACCACCTGCCACTCTTCCATCCACGTCAGCCAACTGTTATACCAATAAATTAATCTCGCTCTCACGAAAATAGATCCACTCTGATTCAAGTGGTAAACATAATGGTAACTCATAATTTATATATTAATCAATGAAATATTGTTTAACTCCCTTCTTTTTTGTTTCACGACCAGACAAAATTTTGAGTCCTCCATGTTATGCCAACCTCCAGTCAACTGTATATATACTACAACCAGACCATTGCCATCGACCTCACTTCAACCTATGATTTTCTCCTACTTATACCAGGTAATCCTAGCTTCATCATTTTTTATACTTTGACAATGGCACCTAAAGGAAAGACCCCTAAGAAAAAAGCTAAAATCCCTAAGGAGAATCCGATGCTACCCACAGCCATCGACCTTGACCATCTACCACTAGTGGGCCTGCAATACAAAGTCACTGAAGCCAACTATGAATTCGACATGTTCGAACTTCAAAATTAGTTGAATAAGAATTATTTAGATCACAATAATGAAATGGGCTTGTGGGAATCATCCCTTCCCTGACTCATGTTCCCACAAACTCACCACTTTCCGGAACTGGTATCCTGGAGCTAAAACATATATGTCCCTATCTAGAGAGCAATAGTCACCAAAAATGGTGAGGTTCTACTCACCATAACTGCTGAATCCATTTTAAAAAAGCTACAATTAAATAATCCTGACTCCCTAAAGCCACTTTCAGTATATTCTCTCAAAGAACTGTACAAATATTTGACCCTTCCACAAAGATCCAATATTTTCAACTTTTTTCTCCTCGAGGATGAAAAATTTCCAAAGAGAAACCCCCCATATTCATCATCCACGTTCCCAGATAATACTAAGAATATAATTTCCATCATTTAATGCATACTTTGTTACCATTCTCACCAATGGATCGATGAGGATATTGTATGATTTTTGTCAGTTTTTACATTCGGTGAAAACCCTAATATTTTTAACTACAGTGAGTTGATTGTAGAGGCAATGCATGAATATTTTTTAAAGTTTCCTACTTAGGGAGCTTTCAAGTATACCTTAGTATTAGTTTATTTGTTTATTTATCATCAAGTAGATAGGTTTTCATTCTCTTTGCAGAAGTCAAATGAGCAGGGTAATCCACTATCAATCATTCATTGCACCTCCTTGGTGAGGAAAAACACTATTGAGTTTACTTTTGTAGATTATGTGGATCATTTCCTTTACATAGTGATCTTTATACTGAACAATGATGTGGAACCTACAATAAGATCAAAAATTCAAAGAGTGTTGCATATAGGTGACCAAACTAAGACGTGGGATTGGTATTTATACCAAAATTATACCAATATCAGGGTTTAGGGGCGTGAATTTCCACTCTACCGGCTCCTAAAAATTTGTTCACATGATAATTTTTTCATTGGAATACATAAGGAAACTGATACACATGGAATACTTACACTTTGTTGGAACTAATAAGAAATCACAGTTCAAGGTCAAGGCTCATATTGGACCATACATCTACGATACCAAAGCATCATGTAAAGAGGAAGATTTCCTACTAAAACAAATGAATTTGAAATTATGTTTCACTTGGTATTATGATCCTTTAGGCATCATTTCTAAATTTAGAGTGGAGCAGAAGACGACTCCTTACACCCACACTCCTAAGCCAGAGATGGAGAAATTGATGACCTAGACTTAGTGGGGGGAGAACATGTTGCAAGAAGCAGAAGAACATGTCATATCTACAACTACCTTTAAGACCTCTATACCTCAATATAAATGGGAGAAAAGGATAAGGGAAGAGGAGCCTTCTCCACTAACAAAAATTGGGGCTAAAGAGTTTCTAATATATAATAAAAATCAAAATACTAACTTAGGCCAACTTTTTCAGGGGGGAGATAAAGAACAGGAAATTATAATTATGACAGGTCCTCATGTTTCTACCAGAGAACGTGATATTTTCATAGGGTATCCCTCTTCCTCAACCTCCAAATATCCCCCAGATACAGCTCAAACAACAAAATTAGCTCAAGAAGTAGATGAGCCAAACATTTTTTCCAAATATAAAGCAATAAAAAAAAAGAATGAAATTCTAGAATTAACCACATACACCCAACTCTAGATTTAAACAACTACCTCATAGTGCATTCTTATTTTAGCCTTTGATACAGAGAAAGGAAAAATGCAGATTGAATTCCTTGAATCAAAATTTCTAGCGCCAAAGACACCAGCAGATTATAAATAATCCACATTTTCCTTTGATGCACATCATATTCACCCAATTTACCATATGGAAAACCATAAGCAGACAAGTGAAATGATGTACTCCAATTGGACCAATGCTGCCATGTCAACCTCTAGGCTACAAGCCTCAGTCAACAATATACAGTCATAACTAAATCTGGAGATAATTTCATCTTTGGCCAAGGACACCAATGTAAAATCACTGGAAGATTTAATAATCAAGCTGGATTACAATCCCAGTTATATGAAGGTAGGAGATGAGATTGTAAGATGGAAGAATGATGATATATAAGCATTAAGGAAAGAACTAAAACTACCCACTACAAAATATCCACATGCCAAAGAATTTGGGGAGCCAAAGAAACATAAGGAAGACATGTTCAAGATAATAATTGAACAAAATAGCTAAATCAGAGAGATAGAAGTGGAAATGGAGAAATTGCTCAAGGAAAAAGAGAAGACATCGCAATTGGATATATTTCCACAAACAGCAGTCCCCATTTCAGCTGCAACAACACCAGTAGAATCTACATCAACATCAGTACAAGAACAGACCACAGATCCTTCAAGCGAAGGGGTCAAAGTGATGGAAAATTTTTCCATTGAAGGGAAAGAAATCAAAAAAATTAAAAGCTCAGTTTAAGACTTTGCAAGAACATAAATTAAAAATAGATACTTCATATGTAGCAGAACTGCAGAAATATCACAAACTCAGTCAGAGCGTTGAAAAATTTGAAAGTGAATCAGAAATGGCACATACTTTAACACAGGCAAAATAAAGTATATGGATAGAGACAAATGAGGGCATTACTAAAATATTGCCTTCAAATCCAAATCATTTTTTAGCACGAAGAGTTGATACAGAGATCCAAACAAGTGGTAAAAGAAATAAAAACATATTTGGGGCATAAACCTGGTGAGGCAACAAGTCTAATAAAAATCTTGAATTCTAAAACTACAGAAGAATTTGAAGAGCTTGGAATTCAAGACAGGACAAAAGCCATCTTGGGGGTAAAAATGATGCATACTAAAAGGAACCTTATGATGCAACTCGAGAATAAGTGTAAAAATCCTAAATCCAACATTCAAAGATTCCATAAAATTTTCATGTGCTAAACAAGAAAGGGCTACCAGTATTAATTGGGATGGGAGACAAGTTGATTAGCTTGAAAGACTATCAGGAGAAATTATTCACTATTTCCCTAGATTTTCAAAATTTGCAGGTATAAAAGGGACCATCAAAGGGAAGGATTTTATGGAGGCTATATATTTTGACTTATTCATAAGACATGAGGTCAGGCACCTATTTTTCATCAAGCCTACTTTCCAGAAGTATACTGATGTAGATGAGACATAAAGAAAATTGATAAAATTTTCTATCCCAAGTGAAGACTGATGGGGTAAGATGTGTGAATTGCTTGGGTAAACCAATTTCACCACCAACAGCAAGATAAAAACACAATGTTTTGGGGGTCTAGTCATCAATAACCATCCTCGAGAATAGAGCCAACAACCACATCAGTTTCATATTTCCTACAATTTTTTCTATCTTTGTAAAATAGTTTTTGATATTTTGTAAGATATCTTGAGATTTTCACTCAAGATATTTTTTGATATTTTTATATAAACACTTCATGGTTCGAAGTATTATTGTTGGGAATTGTATGAAGAAGTAAAATTTTGAATGTAAATTTGTTGCTTGAGCTCAAGTGGACAAATTTTAGTGATACAGAAAGCTTTTAAGGATTCATGTGTCAGAATTGTTCGTGATTTTATCTTCTATTATTAATGCATTTATTTTTATCTGTTAATTCATATGTTTATCTTATCCATTTCTTTCAAAGAAAATTAATATTTTGAATTTGTTTCAATACACTCAATTCTGGCTTCTGAACAAAGTTAATGTTTTCAACTGAATTTAAACAATATAATTCTTAATTTCTCTATCTTTAATGGATCCTAAATCTTCTCTTCTTCACCATATCACAAATTTCTTTAGATCTAATAATTCTTCCTACCTTGCCTTCTTAAATTTATCTGTCACTACTGCAATTAATCAGCTTAAATTTTCAATTGACTCTACTTCCCAATGGATTTCCTTTGATGTTCCAAAAAAATAATTTTAGAAAACAAAACTCCAAACTTTTAAAAACTAGCCTAAAATCTCATCAAAAAAATCAAGCTAAATATGACAGAGAGATCCCTCTCTGAGTTTAGAAGGGCTATCTTCTAAGCTTAAAAGTCGTTCTGTGGTTACCTCTAGATTTCTTTCACAACCTTAAGAAATTACAGAGTGCTAACACCTGGAATGAATATCTGACGAAGCTCTTATTTATCTCCACCAACTGATAGTTGATCATGAATCATCTTTTTACTTTCAGTATCTTTTCTCTTTATTTTACTCGAAGATGAAGTCAATCTAGTTCCATATGTGCAAGTTGAAGATTTTGTGGAGGTTTTTTTCCTCTTTACTTGTACCTTGTTTCGATGTTGATGCTATCTACTTCAAAAATTTCTCTAATTATCATTGTAAGTTCTTGATTGTTTCTTGGAGCACTATGACTTTCTTTTTTTTCCTCTACAACTTTTTAAAAGAATCTCATGTATTTAACAATGCCAAGATGTGCACTAAATAGGCCTTTTGGATCAAGTCTTTGTCACGATTCAGCTTCTTTTAAATTAGAACATTGAACATACTTTGCAAGCTATACAACGTGGATTACATTCTTCACAATTACTTTTTCAATAGTAAATTTTTCCTTTTATGTTCAAATATAGCTAGTTAATCACAGTATTTTCTACAAACTTCAGCAATAAAATACATGTCTATGATAATTCTTGGAAGTAACTATGGTTTACCTTGAAACCCATAAATTTGAATAATCATATTATTTTATTTTTCTTCATGTATCCCTTTTCCCCACAATAAAACTTGGGCTTTAGAATATATTAGATGTGACTTTTGTCCAGTTATTATGTAGATGATTTTCTGTATAAATATATCTTGGATTAGACAAAAATTTGAAGAGGCTTCCTACTTCCATAGTATGGGATACCATGGCTGTATTGGTGCTTCATTAAAATTGAAGTTAGGTTTATGCACCAAGTCATGAAATACATGATTCGATGTGAGGGTTATTATCAGACATTCCATCATGAAGAAACTATTTCTTTTGAATAAATTCACTAACTCGAAAGCTATTTCATTTGAAATAAGTTCATCCTATTCAAATAAACATTTTTTTTTAATGTGAATAATAGATCATGTAGAGAAAGGATTTTGGGACATTGGTCATAGTTTCTTGGCCCATAGATGGGAATAAATCCAACAAAAGTCTATAAATGGTTGTCTAAACAAAGTAAAATATAGAACGTAAATATTAGAAGGAACCTAAGAAATTGGTGAAATGAATTCTTGAATAATGTTCATGTCGTATACTTGTGATTCCAAAAATATATTTACTTCTGACAACTGTAAGCATATATCTGGGTTTGGTAGCTTGAATATGCATCTAAATGCCTCCATAGTCAAATGAATAGGATTCTTCTTAGTTGCTAGCATAATTGTTCTCGTTTATGAATCAAAATTTTGTGTGCAATTTTAAATGTTTTCTCTAAAACCAAACACTTACGGATGTATGCAACATTCTCTAATCTGCTAGACAAAATCTTATCATTATTCTTCACTTATGTTGGCAGATTCACATATTGTTGATACAGCCGACCGTTGAAATCTATCATTGATAAGCGCAAGTGATTTAATTGTATCAATGCAAATAACTTCTTTCCTTCCTCTTGTAGCCATTTATTCTTTGCACTTTTAAATCATTTTCTCAACCAGTAATGTTTTAAATGAGCTTTAAGTATATATTTATCGATACACTAAACAATGACAACTTGTTACTATTCTACATGTGATAAAAAATTTTATAGGACACTCTCAAAAAATATAAATTCAAAATAACGAAGTTAACATTTACAGGAAGTATTGGAAATATTTCATGTAGTCTAAACACGCGACAATTTTGCCTAAGAAACAAAATAAATTCTGACATGAGTTTAGAAAATCTAGCGAAAATTTTTACAAAATCGGGTTACATTTGGAAATCTTCAAGATTTTGGCTACCTAGTGACTTTTTATGGTGTTGAATACATTTATTCCACACATGAAAAAAATTATCTAAACACTCCCACAATTAATATTTTTGAAAGAAAAAATGGTTGGTTTCTAGTAAGAAATTCTTTGTCTGGGAAAAATTATGCCCCAGTTGACACCGCCAAAATGAATCTCGATATTATAACGCTAGTTATAAGTTTTGTTTTTCTGTTTGTATTAAATGTTGTTATTATACATGTAAAATATATTTTGCAAGACCCTCTCAATATATAGCAATTCTGAACAGCAAAGCTGATGTTTACGAAAAGTAGCGGAAATAATTTGAAAACAAATCTCAAAACTCCAAAGCCATCTACTCCATGTAATTCACACTTTTTTGTTTCTTTAATATCATTGATATACGAACAAAATTAAATGTGAATTTTTTCCTGATAATGACATCTAGCCTACACATTGTCAATGATAATTCTATGTCAAAATGTTTGTAAGGAGAACCACAAACAAATATCTATTACAAAACGAGTTCATAGTTTGGTTAGCACCCACTACTATATCAATGTTAGTTTACACGTGGTAGCATTCATTATTCCTAATAACATGTCAATTCACTCACTCGCTGAAATAATACCGAAACATCTTAGTATTGAGTTAATGTCATTATGTCGAAGATGAAAATGCAGAAAGCACACTCTGCACAATGAAAGGTTTTTTCAGTTGTACATAATGCTAGTTTGTAATTTTGTGCTTTTATGTTTGTGGTATGCCTCTTCTTCATTCATTACAAGAAATATTATAGCTTTCTTAGCTTAGTGTTCTTTAGTATATGATTAACTTGAATTTTAGGACTTCACACAATGGAAAAATCTGATATATAGTAAACTAATTTATACTATTGATTATTATTAACTCAATATGAATTTTTGGACTCCACAAAGTGTATGAATTAACACCTATGTATCTCGAAAAATGTATTGAAAATTATAAGACAATATTGATCATCCACATGTGCATAATACGACGGTGCAAACAAAACTGAGCATAGTTTCTTTCCATTGTGCACAATTCCAAAGTGCGAACATGACAATAATAATAAATAGCCAAAACGATTACCAAAACAAATATTTTTTGAATTATGATAAAATGAAAAATAGACATTTTTTACATAGTTTTGAGGTGTGAATAATGATATTTTTCCATTAAATATTCATTATTAACATGAAATGTTAAATTAAGCGTGTTTTTAATAATGTGAAACGATGTTGCAGAGAGAACTTTATTACGTATACATTAAAATTATTGAAACTTTAAGTAGAAACTTAGAATTCAATTAAAATAGAGATAATATTTCTCCACATAATGAAATCTCCACACAATGAATCAGGTTGCTACAATTATGGTACTTAATTTTCTGGGTGAAAGCTTCCCTTCATGCTTTCAAAAATGACTGATTTTGTTTTCATAATAATATTATTAATTATTTTTTGCAATTGATAAAATTTATTACTAAATAAATTTGATTTCATCATAAAGTTAATTTAATTTATTTTATATTTATGATTTTTAGATTTATAGTTATTTAATAAAATATTTCATTGTGCAAAGGAACCTTTGTCTGCACAATGTAAGCTTTAATGTGAGCTATGCACAAGGAAAGCTCCACAAAATAAAACATTTTTCTACATCTTGCATTAGTTCTTAAAATTATCATTTGCTTTAAGTAATGAAATTGTACACGTTACAAAGAATAATTTATCACTCACTATTGCAAAATTAAATATGGTGTTTTTTACAAGACGCTTTAAAAAATAAAACCCATACTTTAATGTCGTATTATGAGATCTTGCTTTTAACTTGAGAAAAATAATTTATTGTGTCATAAGTCCATGTTTTTTTTTAGAAATTGATAAAATTTATTATTAAACTAGTATGATTTAGTCATAGTGAATGTTTCATTGTGCAAATATTTCACTCTGGGAAAAACATTTACTCTGCATAATGAAAGATTTAATTCTAAGCCCCACACATTGAAAGCTCTGCACAACGAGTCTCCTCACAATGAAATCTCTGCAAAAGGAAGGCCTACATGGTGAAACATCGATCCCTGCAATTCTGGATTTTGTGCATGCATTCATAAATAAAGCGAACTGAAACAGAGTAATCATTCTTTGTGCTTGAGAAGTCTTGAACAATAACCAACATGGTTAAAATAACAATAATTTTATTCAGATTCAAATTTTAATCACTATAGTTATGATTAAAATAAATATTAAAATGGAATATATATCTGAGAACCAAAACTCTTTCTAAAATTTCATTTTCATTGTAAAGAGAATTGGAATAGAGTAATTAGTCTTTGTGCTTGAGAAGCCTTGAACATGAACCAAAACAATTACAAAAATAACAATTGTAATCACATTCAAATGTTAATCACTATAGTTATGATTAAAATAAAAATTACAAATGGAATAGATATATGAGAACCAAAACTCTTACCAAACATTCATTTTCATTGTCATCAATTGCAGGCCATTACATGGAATATGAAATATCAAAATCATAGTCTCATAAACTTATGTTCAATCCATATTCTTGAAGAATTGTATAGAATACAGAGCTATACAAGTTCTTATGCAAGGCATCATCTGATAATTCTTGATATAATTGGGAAACAATTTCAGTATTGGGATAGAGTAAGAAAAAATTCATCTTAATTATCATGAACTACAAAACATTAGCTAATAAATAAAATCTCAAAGAAAATACTAGAAAACACATGTTCAATTAGTGTTTTTTTCACAACATCCTAGATTCAAACATATAAAACATCCCATACAAAACATTTTCTCATATTTAGGTACATAATTCATAAACATACTGAGAATTCAAACACACAGTAAACAGAATTGAAACAAGGATTGACCATAGACTCATGGTCCATAAAATAGTCTTTGTTGGGTAAAGCATTAATCAAAATCCTAGTGCTTAAATCATAAAAGTAAATGCATTTTTCCCAATGGGGATTGGGATTGGGCTCTCATGGACTGTAATCTCTAAAAGGAACCTGCAACATAAAACAAGAAATTTCTTTCAAAAATTAGATTATTTCACGATATCGTACCAAGAAAATTTCAATTATTAAATACTATAAAAAAATGAATGTTCCAAGATATTAAAAAAACCACAATACGCAAAAGCATATCCTGAAATTGTTTGGTTTTTTTATGTCTTTTGGAATCATGATTTCTACAAGGAATTCTTTCACTTTAGCTTTGATGAAATCTTTCATTAGAGCGACATTAATGTCCAATTTAACACATTAATTGAATACCTTCTCTTCAATCTCTTTAGATTTTTCTTACAATTATGAAGCCGAGGAAAAGTACTCTTTATTAACATTATCAAAATTAATTAGCCATTTTCTAATTTCATCTACACTAAAATAATTTATGTCATCGAAATCTATTGCCCTTGATTGTTTTAGATTCTCCAATTCATCCATCATCCTTTCTTTCTAAATTAATCTAGATCCATATGTAATGCACAGGCCATTAAATCTTGAAATATCACTACCATCTTGAGATATGTATCAACTATTCTATTTTCTATGCCTCCACATTTAGAAATAATTTCCTCTAATCTTCTAATTTTCTCATACCATGCAGCTTTTATATGCTTCATCTGATCAACATTTGAGGGCCCTTGTTTCTATTTTTCTATATCAGACACTAAATCAAGCTTGCAACTAAAAGCTAGTAAGTGATTGTCTATGAATTCCTTGTCTCCCTTGAGCTCACTTTTGACCCACTTGACAGATGACTTAGTTCTCTAGATTAAATGTCTTAGACTGAAACTTTTTTTCCATACAGATTCAATAACTCATAATATTTCGTGTATATTACTAATAATATATAATTTCACTACAATAAGAATATTTACGGGTTTTTCAAATGAATGGGATATTCTAGGGTTTAGAAATTGCCAATGGTTGTCCATGTATTTCCAATGAACTCACCAAAAAATGATCCGGACTTAGAGCATCTTCGAGCTCTTGTATTCTTTCCTTCAGCTTCAAAATTTCTACTTCTTGTCAGTTAACAAACTTTGCAAGCATGTCACTAGTATCTTCACGCAATCTCATGATCCATAGTGTTATAGACGCAAAAATATCAACACACATTTTTTCTCAACTAATAACCCTTTTTTTGCAAATGTGTACCCTTTCAATACTCAATATTGTATTTCCCATGTCACAATTTGCATCTTGTAATGTGATAAGTTGGTCGTCGAAAGTGGTGACCTCCACAAAAATTGATCCGAACTTATGGAGGAACACAATAAAATATAGAAATACAAATAAACACAGAGATGCAGAATAAATAAAACATCATTTCATTAATATTAAATAACTAAAATTTTCTTACAGATAGAATGGAATTAAACTAGCTAGGGCACTAGTAGCTTATATATGAGAAGAGATGTAGCATCTATAGGACTCTAAACTGTGTTACAATGAGGCTCAAGGGCCTTCTTATTATTGAAAAACATATAAAAACACTAAACAACCAAAACCCTAACCCCAGAAGATGAAATGCCAAAATTTTGTGGGCCTCGTTAGGGTTAGTTGGAAGCCAAATTCCAACGGTCATAGCTTTGTCATATTATCTCTATTTCTCATGTACGATATATCATTGGAAATACCTCTCTTATTACTATAGGTTTTTTCTTAGTCCCTTTCCTTTGGCTACGAGACTACAACGGACCTCAAAAAAATGTCGTTTAGGGGGTCAAAACTGCTCCAGAAGTTCAGGAACTAAAAAAATTCTAAAAATAGTAAATGTTGTTCTAGAAAAGGAAACTAATGAAACTGACTAGAGGTTAAGGTGGAATAGGTGGGTGCCCACCAATATCCACCTGGATCATTCCTCCCACCTTAGGAATAAATGGTACCCATTGCGTACAGGGCCTCCATGAGGTAAGGAAATTTATGTTGAACCTTGTCGCTAGTGAACCACTTGACCTTGTGAAGGAGTTGGCTTGCTTTGGAAACTCAATATTGTTGGATCCTCTCTTGTTGGGTGCTATTGACTCATGTTTCCATGATCTGATCATTTGTGGCTTCTTCCATGCAGACTGGGTTTAACTTTGTTGGTGTGAGTTGTTCTTGATGAGCTCCATCATTAGCTATAATTGGAGGGCTTAATTGTCACCTTTTTAGCCTTATTAGTCTCTCTTTCTTACATTTAATTATATTATGGTATTATTTTGCTACTTTAGATGGTTCTTAATGCTTTTCATACTTTGAATGCCTAATATGGGTTAAATGCACGATAATCACGAAGATATTTCACTTCTGATGAATATTTTGCAATTAAATCTTAGATTAGACAGTAAAGCGAGATTCTAGGAGGATTTTCCACCTCCATAACTACAAAAGGAAGCCAATAGATCCTCGAGATTCCCTCCAACAACTCGAAATTAAAGGAATCCAATAAAGTAGGAGATTAAGTGCACCAAAGCTCCACTTCTCTTGTAGTCAAGGAGGACACATAACCTACTTCTTAGGGAGTTTTTGGTAGCTACCCTCTATGTTAAATAGGTTTGAGCAAGAGCTCATTAGTATTAAAACATGGAAGGAAGCTAATAGACGTGTAGCTCTTGTAATAGGTTTTTGATACTTTTATGATTATGTAATGAGACTATTTTATGCAAAATATGAGTATTCAGATTTTCATTCACTGATTTAGTTTCAGAGGACTAGGCTTGTGGGTTAGGGTCCAATCCATTGGCGTTAGTCTCTCTTGTGTACTCATGCTTAATTTTATGCCATTATAGCTAGTTTTCTTTGTGAGTTTTAGCTAGTTTTCTTACATTTCAATTCAATTTTTTTTGTTTTCTTCCATTTTGTCTTTGTTGTAGTTAAGCTTGCATAAATTTTGGTAGAATATCATATAAACTCATAAATTTGTGGGTAAAGCCTCCCTCTCTCATCTCTTTCATTGGAGTTGGAGGAGAGTAGACCTTCACCAGAGGCCGAAATTTTCTCTTTACCTTATGATTTCTTGGAAATAATAGTTAGGTTGTTTAAGTTTCATGAACATGTCTAGAATACTGAGTTAGATTTCTATTTGAATTCTTAAGTAGGTTTTCTTGTCAAATTAAACTCATGTTTTCCATATTCTTCATCATATATTTTCCAATGTTTGTGGCATTGAATAGGTATGTTTCTTGCAGTTTCAAGTAGCATAGCAAAGGAGGACTTCACCAACACCCTTAGCTTCATTTCTCACCCAATCGCCTTCAGCCCTGTTTTTGAGATTTCCACCTTCACACTGTGAGCAACCCCAGAAGTACAAGATAGGATTCTCAAGAGGTTTTTGATCTTATCCAATGGGTTTGAAACCTTCCATTCATCCAAATAAACCTTCATCCAACCTCCCCTACACTTTTCTTCATCATTTTTGACCATGGATTTCCCTCGGACTGTTTCCTATAGCAATTCAAGACTCTCCTGTAGTACTACAGGAAACCTATAATAGACCCTATAGTAGGACCAGAGGGCCTCTCCTTAAGCCTAGAAACCATCATAAACCTAATATAGACCTGCCAAAACCATCAAGACACCTTCAGCCCTACATCCATGAATTCAAAAACTTCTTAAGCCACCTTAGCACCTTCACCTCATTTCTACAAAAAAAAGCATTTACAAGCATAATTAGTTCATGATTAGATGCATGATTAAAAGCATGATAGTTAAATCATGAAGTATAGAGAGCGTGTTTAGCCATATGGCTGAAAAATGTGTGAGTAGGTTAGCCAATTTCAATTCAGCCATTTACTTCATGAAGATACCTAATTTTCTTCTATTTCTTGCCATAGTTTAAATTGCATATTTCTTTCCTTGCATAATAGCTAGAGGTATTTTCATGCTTCAGAATGATCTTGTAATGGTTAATAGAGTAACGTTTTTGAGTCACTTGTAGTTCTAGGTCTAAAACAAAGGTGTGGCAGACTTCACCTAGAAAACCTAGTAATAACACCCTTTCATAGGACTCAGAAGAGGATGGCATGAGTAGAATGCATATGTTGTGTATATAGAACTGTCACCTCCAATTTTGTATGAACCTCGAGTTGATAAAGTAAAGTAGAGTAGCCTCTAGGAGCTTGTTGAGAGTTTTAATTAGCAATTAAACCTCTTAATATTTAATTTTCATTCCGGGGCTCGTGAGCTTCGAGTTGTATTGCGTTTTTGGCTCATCATATGATCAAAGCATATAAATTACTTGTTAATGATCGTTATGTATAGACTCTTCTATCAATTAGTTAAACTAGCACTCATCTCTCTCTGCCTTGAATTAAATCAACCAAATTGAATCAATGTTAAATTAAATTCAAATAAAAAAAAATCTAATATACATCTGAGCAATATTAATCACAATCCAAGAAATGAAAATTATTATTTAAATGATATTAATTTCAATCTAAGTAATGGAAATCTCAATCTAAGTACTAAGATATATCTAATCTAAATACAAGAGTATTAAATCAGTCAATATTAATTTAAAATGATACCAAACTTATGCTAAATATTAATCCCGAAAAAATTAACTCTCATTCAAATGATCTTAAAATAAGGCAATGAACAAACAAGACTTCAACTAATCTAGTTCTATGGATGTATAAAACAAATCAAATAAGCATTCAAACTAACCTCTGTCACCACTTCGCAATTGCTTCAAAAGAAACTAAGTAAACCAAGATTCTAATTGACATGATTTCATATCTAAAAGACTGCATGATCCAAAATCTTTTGTTTGAGATGTATAAAAGAATTAACATGTGAAAATTGTAGCTTTTAAAACAAGAAACTTTAAAGGCATAAGCGGAAAAAGAGAGAAGCAATTAACATCATGCACGAAGACACAAGAGATGATATCGGAGTTCGTCCAGGAGGGACTACGTCTCTGGGCCCTGCTCTAATAGTGGGGAGGCCCTGCTTTCATTAAAATGGCAAAATGAAAGTACAAGTACAAAATGAGGAATTACACCCTTATACCTGCCCAATCTGGAAATGGCCGAAAATTGCAGACCTCTGATGACAAAATGGGTAGCACCGTTGGATAGAAGGCCGAGTAGTGTCAACTATAAACTTGCCCTAACCTTCAAATTAAAAATTCGCCCTTCCGGGGGGGATGGCTCGTATCAGAGCCCCGCCTCCCCGTACACGCTCGCGTTCCATCGCTCGTTTCCGTGCCCACCCCCGGGCTCCGTCCCTTCGGGCGCACAAATGAATGAGATTTATATACAGTGTAGATTGTGCCACCTCAGTCAATTGGTTGCAGATCCATATTTTTTGGGCGGAGGTCGGGTGGTCAAATCCCGACCCTGCCATAAAAAGGCCGACTGCTTTGTTTTTTATTTAACCGCATTACATATTAAAACATAGCATTGAACTGTTTATATTTTTAAAATTCCGTTGAACCGTCGATGTGATGTGGGGGGGCCGGACCCATATTGGGCGGCCCGCCCCATATAAAACCGCGCCAAGTGTGTGTCGGCGGCAGTGGGGTTAACAACCCCCGCCCCATTTAAAATGCGTGGCCGTTGTATAAAGTGGATACCCGCGGGGGTGGCGGGGCTGACCACCCGCCCCCCAACACATTTCTTTTTTTAATATAACATGGATTTGCATGGGGTGGCGGGGTTGGTGGCCTGCCACCCTTATTATATATTTTTTTTGTTTTATTTGTTATTAAAACAAATTGTTGTTTTTTTTAACCTTCGAATTTTTGACCGAAGGAGTGCTTTTAACGGTCCCACAAATTCACCCGAAATCTGGCCAGGTTGGTCGGAATCCGATGGCCGGGTTTCAGCAAAAATTTTGCCTCCTTAGTCTGCCACATCACCAAGTCAACCTCTGAACTTTGACTGCTCCTAACTCCTTCATACGGACTCGGAATTGAGTGCCGTCTGTGCCATTGGATTCAGAATTTCGAGATCTACAACTTGAACTTGGTTCGAAAGATTTTTGAGCACTTTGATTTTTGAGCCTTGTACTCAAGCCATTTGTACCTGTACCTGTACCTGTTTAATCCACCTGGATCACTGCAAAATAAGAAACTATTTTATCCTTATATTACTTTAATCAAACTCAAGAAATCATTCAAACATAAGCATATTGAATAATGGTTCTACCAATAACTAATTAAAATTATAATGAGTTTAAAAAATAAACTACAACTCCAAGCAATGATTCAATAGTCTTGTTGCATTGCTTTCAAATACTTGGTTACCAAACACAATTTTACAAGAAATTATAGTGGATCAGTAATGTACATAATCAATTTCACTTCATATTTAAAGGAAATGGATTTATCAATCTCTTGTTTATCGTATTAAGAAGCACCTTTAAATATTCCAATCATAAAACTGTAGCGAAGGGGTTATTCATGCAATAAAATCATTGATCAACACCATTCATTTTGGTATGAAATGAGTTGGAGATGAAGTATATATTTAATTCCATGAAAATAAATTACATTCTTGAGTATGTTGTAACATTATTTGTTTTGATAAGTTAGCATAGTAGTTTGAAAAATAACAAATAAAATGTTAATTTGGGACATGGATGAAAAAGAAAAATTAAAAAATATTAGGAAAATTATGTTTTTATGCACATCCATGTTAGAATAAAATGTTAGTGTAGATTTTCTGTAAAGAAAGAAGGCAAAAAGAGAATTTTAGGGAAGCATAAAATAAAAGAATGTGTGAATGATTTAGTGTTTTACGAATTAAAACTATGGATGCTTGTTTAAATGTGCTAGAAACCCAAATAGATTAACATTTAATTTATGATGTTAAATTCTTCAAAGAGGAGGTTTAATTTTAATTTGTTAAAAGTTGATATATATAAGCGCTTATTGATTTTATTATAAATTCACTATGCGACAAAGGGTCAAATCAAAGGAGTAAAGCATCGACATGATTAGACGACAGATCTCACACCCGCCCCAGATCTATGGCAGAGAGTCACTTTGTGACCCCCTAACTATTTCTCGCTAACGTGAGGGGGGCAGGTCCGAGGTGTGGTATTAATGGTTGCTGAGTTTTGCAGTATAGTGGCACCACATTGTTTCGTACCCCCTCCGCCAAAAACCAGAAACCAAGAGGTACCCTCCCCCTCGCGAAATCCACCAACAGTTTTCCATGCCCAATGACCATTCCTCCCATGCCCTCAACTGACGAATACCCTTCATGTTCCATAACCGTTAGTCCACTGTCCAATCTCATCCATCCACGTCATTTGATCGTTACCCTCCAATGCTCCAGTCATAGTCGTTAATTGCGCCATTGGCCACTAAACATGCTCATGGACCGTTAATCACCTCGTTGGTTATCAATACCTATCAGAGTCGTTAAACCTTACAGTCATATTCCAGAATGTTAAGTCTAGATCACAGTCTATAAAAACACCTGCAGACTCCCTTTCATCACTTTCATTCTCATTGAAAATATTATTATCCCTGCTTTCTTTTCCAAAGAAATCTGTCAGTCTATTCACTCTGCAACCACCATCCTACTTTTGTAATCCCTATCATATTATCTTAAACCCGATCTTCAAATTCCTTTCCTAGTCATACCCTGTCAAACATGGTACCCAAGGCCAAAACCAAAAAACAAACTACCCTGAAGGGAAAAGCCAAGAAACAGGTGACAAAAGAGGTTCAAATCATCAATCCTATTACAAAGGTCACTAATCCAATTACAGAAGAGACCCCTGCTGCAATGCCATGACTTAACGTCGACTTCATACCCTTCGCCGATGCCCTTTTCAAAGTCACATACTGTCATTTCAAATTTTATTTCTATGAGCTACATTAGTGGTTAAGACAGAATTACATAGATAACCAGGACCCTATTAGGTTCCGTGAATCCATGTTGCCTTTGTTTTCCTTTCCACAGGCTCACCCCTTTCCTGATCTAATTTCCTGGTGTCAAAAATAGTATGACCCTATAAATAGATTATGGTGGCTCTAAATGGAACCATTCTGATCACCATATCCCCTGAAACTATAAACCAGATGCTACTCATTCCTTCATCTGATTGCTTGTCCCATTTTTCACCTGTTGCTCTCATGGAAATTTACCACAAACTATCTTTCCCTCAGAGAGCTCAGATATTTGACATTTTCTTACCTGAGGATGCGGAGTTACGCAATCAAAATCCACCATATTCATCCTCAACTTTTTATGAGGCCTCCTAACACTACATCTCTCTCCTTTCATACCTGCTAGGATACCCAAATGACCAAGTTGTTGATGAACCTGTCATGGGGTTCTTATCTATTATTAGAAAAGACAAATCACCTTTGTTTGTGTATAATTACAAACAATTTTTGGCTGAAATTATACATGAAAAATTCATGAACTTCCCCACAAAATTAGTGTTCAATTATACTTTTGTAATTGTTCGCATGTTTTTGTTTCAGCAGGCAGAAATGTTGCCTATCCACATCAGCAAGCAGGATACACAGGGAATAAATCAATTAATGATTCACTGGACTGATTTGGTCAGATCTTCATCAACAACCACTTCTTTTTCAGATTTCATCGACTCATTCATACATCCAGTAAGGAAACTCCTTACAAGTCAATCAGAACCCAGAATTGGAGAATAAATTAAAAGGATCATGCACCTCAGTGAGCAAGCTAAAACTGGTGATTGGTACCTGTATGAAACTTACATAGAAATCAGGGTATATGGCTGTGAAATCACACCATATAAGCTTCCAAGATATGTACCTATGGGAGTTTTCTCCTTAGAGTACATTAGACAAATTTTAAACATGGATGAGCTACATTTTTTCTCAAGAAAGAGAAAAGCTCAATTTAAACTCAAAGTCAACATTGGATGCTTCATCTGCAATACCAGAGCAGTTGGTGTTGAAGTAGATGCATTTTTAAAGAATATGGTTTTTCAACCGAGTTTTACTTGGTCATATGACCCCCATGGCACTATTTCTACTCTGAAATTTTAACTCAAAACAACTTCCTATGTTGTGAAGCAAGCTCAAAAAATAGAAGAAAAAAGATATCAACACCTTAGAAATAAGCCATTTCGAGGGGAAAACCTCCAATACATTACATGAATGAAATTTTCTTGGATGATACAAATTACAAAACCTCCTTTCTATATATAGGAGTCCATGGGGCCATAATGTAATCCTAGTGGAGCCACAATGTAATCCTAGCCAACCTAACAATAATAATTTAAGGACACAATAATAACAATATGGGGGTTACAGGGGTACAATAATAACAATAAGGGGGTTACACTAACAACAATAAGGGACTATACTAGTAATATAGGGACCTAACATGCCCCTCCCCTTCAAAAAAGTGTTGTCCTCAATGCTTGAGTAGCTATGGGTGCTTCTGTATAAAATTCTCATCCTCCCATGTAGAATCTTCAGTGGGTAAGTTCTTCCACTTGATGAGATACTCTGAAATTGATCGATTCCGTAGTTGTCGAGTTCTTTTTTCCATGACTGCTTCAGGTTCCAATTGATTTTCCTTCCTCATCAAGTTCTGGCAATATTGTTTGAACTGGAAGATTTTCACCTATAACCTTCTTTAAGCATGAAACATGGAAAATTGGATGCACTCGTGAAGAAGCAGGAAGCTCCAATTTGTATGCCACAGTACCAATATTTTGCAACACCTTGTAAGGACCATAGTACTTTGGTGATAATTTATTATCCTTCTTAGCTTGATTGAGGGACATTTGTTTGTATGGTTGTAGCCATAAAAATACCCAGTCTCCTACATCAAAACTTCTCTCGCTGCGACGTTGATCTGCCTGTTGTTTCATTCGATTTTGTGCCAAATTTAGGTTATCCTTAAAGAGTTGGAGAACTTATTGTTGATGCTCAATGTGATCTTCCATTGCTTGAACCTTTGAATTTTCTCTTAAATATGATGTGATGGATGGTGGATTATATCCATAAAGTTCCATAAATGGGGTCCTTTTTGCTGTAGTATGGAAGGAATTTTTATACCACCATTAAGTGAGAGGTAACCACTTGACCCATTGTGTTTGTTTATCAAATACAAAACAACTAATATATCCTTCCGAACATTTATTTACTATCTCAGTTTGACCATCAGATTGAGGATGATAAGATGAGCTATGAGCTAATTGAGTACGCAAACAAGAGAATCACTCCGTCCAAAAATTTCCAATAAAATTGGGATCTCTGTCCCTCACAATAACGCTTGGGTTTCCATGTAGCTTTTGAATTGTGCCCATAAATGTAGTAGCAACTGTACTTGCTTTAAATGGATGAGATAATGCACAAAAGAGTGCATACTTGGTAAGTCTATCAACTACCACCATGATAACACTCTTTCCTTTGGACTTAGGTAAACCTATGATAAAATCCATTGAAATATACTCCCAACATTGACTTGGAATGGATAATGGTTGTAGAAGTCCCGGGGTCTTAATTTTCTCAACTTTATTCTGTTGGCAAACCAAACATTCCGCAACAAAATTTTGAATATCATATTTAAGGCCATCCCAAAAAAAATTCTTTCTTCACCCTCTGGTAAGTTTTTAAAAATCCCGAGTGTCCTCCTAAAGGAGAAGTGTGCAATTCCAAAAGAATATTTTGTTTTAGCTGGGAATTCTTACAAAAATATAAGCAATCTTTGTACCATAAAGAATCATTTTTCCAACTAAATGTATCAGATGTACTAGGATCTTGCTACAACTTTTGAATAAGCATCGATACTTATTTTTCCTTCTTCCATTCATCTCTTGCTTCAGTTATCCAATCTAGTTGGATAATAGAAATGGCACAAAGCAATGCTTCCACCTCTTCATTCTTTATTGAGAGTGCATCTCCAACAACATTAAGCTTCCTTTTTTTGTAGATTATTTCAAAGTCATAACCCAACATCTTTGTGACCCATTTTTGTTGCTCTTTTGAAGATATTCTTTGTTCCAAAAAGTGTTTAAGACTACCATGATTATTTTTTACCTTGAAGTGTCTTCTCATTAGGTAAGTTCACCATTTATTTAGTGCATGTAGTATTGCTAACATTTCCTTCTCATAAATAGGTTTATGTAAATACTTTCCTTTGATTGGACGAATTTCAAAAGAAATGGGTCTTCCTTCCTAGATTAAAATAGCACCAATTCCATTTCCTGAGGCATCACATTCCAGAATAAAGGTTTTTGTGAAGTCTGGTGTAGCTAAGACTGGTGCTAGGCACATTGCCTCTTTAAGATGTTCAAAGGCCTTAGTTGCTTCATGAGTCCATGAAAATGCATCTTTCTTTAATAATTTTGTTAGAGGTGCTGCCATTCTCCCATAATTCTTAACAAAATTATGATAATACCTTGTTAACCCAAGAAATCCTCGCAACTGCTTTATAGTTGTGGGGATTTTCCATTCCTTAATGGCTTTAATTTTTTTAGGGTCTACCTTAACACCCTCGTGAGATACAATATGACCCGGATATTCCACCTCTTGTACTCCAAAGAAAAATTTGGATTTTTTTGCATATAATTATTTCTCCTGCAATAGTTTGAGCACCCTATCAACATGTTCAACATGATCCTTCCAAGACCTGTTGTAGATTAGTATATCATCAAAAAATACTAGAAACAATTTTCTAAGGAAGGGTTTGAAAATGGAATTCATCAACTCTTGAAATGTAGAAGGTGCATTGGTAAGGCAAAAAGGCATGACCAAAAATTCATAATAACCCTCATGAGTTCAAAATGTTGTTTTTGGATTATCTTTAGTCTTCATTCTAATTTGATGATATCCTGAACGAAGATCCAACTTGGTAAAATAAATTGCTCCATGTAATTCATCCAATAATTCATCAATCACAGCAATGGGAAATTTATCTTTAATGGTGAGCTTATTGAGCTCCCTATAATCCGGACACATTCGCCATGATCCATCCTTCTTGTGTACCAATACTACAGGAGCAGAGAAAGAACTTTGACTAGGTTGAATTATGCCCGCCTCTAACATTTCTGCAATCATACGTTCAATTTCGCTCTTTTGGAAGTAAGGATATCTATAAGGCCTGATGTTTGGAGGAACACTTCCTGGAATCAAATGAATAGCATGATCATGATCAAAAATAGGTGGGAGTCCTTTGGGAGTTTCAAACACCTTGGAATGATTGTCCAAGACTTGTTGGAGATCTGTAGAAATAGATGATTTTGATGTTGGAACTTCTAGTGAGCATAATTATGCAATTACTCCTCGTTGTTCTTTCTTTAGATGCTTTGTCATGACATTAGAGCTTATTATATTTCTTGGCTTCCCTGAAATACCCCATAATTCGACTTCCTTTCCTTCTGAAAAAAATTTCAAGAAAAGTTCTTGAAAATTAAAAGCTACCGTCCCCAAAGATTGTAACCATTGTACTCCTAGTACAACATCAACACCTCCCATAGGAATGGAAAGCATTGGACTAGTCAACACATATTCCCCCATGGTTAGCTTGATTTTATGGCATTTTCCAGAGAAATTTATAGTTCCTCCATTTGCAACCATCACTTGACATTCTGGTGCTGGGTATAGGAAACAATTTAATTCCTTGGCTACCTTACAATGAATAAAATTATGGGTGCTACCCGAATCAATCAACACTATTACCTTTTTCTTCTTGATATTTCCTTCTATCTTGAGAGTTTGAGGAGTGGTAATTCCTGCCAATGCATTACACGATATGGTTAGACTCATTTCTTCCTCTTCTAGGGTTGGTTCCTGGTGTATATCCTCTTCTTTTGAAGATTCTTGTTCATTTTCTTCTTCCTCTTCACAATCTATGTAAAATAATTTCTTCTCAGCACACTTATGACCTTTAGTGTATTTTATATCACAAATGTAGCAAAGCCCTTTTGCTCTTTTTTCTTCCAATTGTTGTGGTGTCAACCTTGTAGGTTGTGGAAATCTAGGCGTAGCAACACTTCCTTCTTTATAGAATTGAGTGGCAGGCTTCCTTGTCGCCATAATTTTACATTCAACTTTTCTTGCCAACCTGAATGCCTTCTCCAATGAATCAGGTTCCAAAACGCGAACTTCATGTTGGATGTTATCCTTTAAAGTGCCTATGAAGAGATCAATCCTATGTTCCTCTAGATTATCAGTTACCCTTATATTCAATTTTTGGAAGTCCTCAATGTGCTCCCCCACTAAACCCTTTTGTTTGAGATTTATCAATTGGCTAAAGGTGTTGCTCTTTGTATCCTCATAATGTGCTATCATTTCCTCCATAAAAATCGACCAAGAGACAATTTTTTTACGGGAGAAAAGCCATCGATACCATACAAATGTATTTTGTTCTAAATGTAAAGTTGCAATGAGTACCTTTTGTGTGTTTTTCACATTATGGAGATCAAAATATTGCTCAATCTATAATATCCATGCTACAGGATCCTTTCCATCAAACTTCCTCATATCCATTTTTGGAATATGGTGGTTCTTCCTGCCAACATTAGAGTTTATGAAGTCACGATTAACATTTATTTTGTTCTCATCATGAGTTTCCTCTATTATCTTTTCACCATTAGGAAACTTTTCTTGTATCAACTTTGTCAAACCTTCCATGTCTACTTTTAGATCATTATTCATGTTTTCCATGTTGTCTTTCATTTTTTCATCGATCTTAGCTTCCATGTCATCCATCTTAGATCCACGCCTTTCTTCAAAAATTCCATTTCATTTTTTGTTGCTCTTTGCGAGAGCGACATTTGGTGCACTTGCTCTTGTAATTTTGATAGATCATGTTGCAATTCTTCATCTTCATGATTCATAGTAGAGCCTTCTGAAGGCTTAATGGGTGTTGAATTATTTTTACGGGGCATTTTTTAGAACCCAATACTGATATCTATTCTACAATATGCCCTTGGAATCAATTCAAATTGATTCTTCAAACAAGACTTATGCAATTCGGACAAAAAATACACACCTTTTTCTTGCTTTTGAAGAGCTCGATATTGAAATTGGATTATCTCTGTGATTGCATCTCTTCAATATCTGAAATTTGGCACTGAGGTAGCCTTCTAAATTATCTTTCGAATTCCATAGATCTGATTTGATTTGGATTCTCCAAGGCAAAGTTATGTCCAATCTCCCACAATGACCTAATTTTGGACTAGTTCAGTAGAGAAAACTTGTACGACTTGCTACATGTCATTGTTTCGTCTTTTAGCTTTGAAATTGATAGCAAAGAAACCACATTCTATGTACTTTTGATCACTTTTTATGACACTCCAATCCGATGCTCAAAGAGAGAGTTATAAATATTTTCCCACGATCACATCCTTGAGATGAAATTCAGGAGCCTGAAAAGCACTACCTTCCACAGATCATATCTCCGAAAATATTGCGAACCAAGCTTTGAAATTTTGCGAGAAGTTTCCTCAAGATTTCAGCTTCATGGCCTAAAAATTTTAGATTATGAACCTTTGTAAAAAAAACGTTATAGCGCAAATTCCACAATGATCTGTTTAGATTAAATTGAGGAGCCTGCAAAAAGACCTAACTTCCACAGATCATATCTCCGAAAATTTTGCGAACCAAGCTCTGAAATTTTACGATGATGTTTCTCAGAATTCCGGCTTTACACCCAAAATTTTTTAGCTTTTGAAACTTTGTAGAAAAAAAAGTTCTAGCGAAAATGCCACGATGACTTGTTTGGAGTAGCGAAACCCTAGAATCCAAAGCTCTAATACCAAATGTTGTGAAGCCAGCTCCAAAAATAGAAGAAAAGAGATATCAACGCCTTAGAAATAAACCACTTCGAGGGGCCAACCTCCAATACATTATATGAATGAGAAATTCTTGGATGATACAAATTACAAAGCCTCCTTTCTATATATAGGAGTCCATGGGGCCATAATGTAATCCTAGTGGGGCCACAATGTAATCCTAGCCGACCTAACAATAATAATTTAAGGGCACAATAATAACAATATGGGGGTTATAGGGGTACAATAATAACAATAAGGGGGTTACACTAACAACAATAAGGGACTATACTATTAATATAGGGACCTAACATCCTACACTCATACCTCCATACCAAAAATAGAGAAATACATGAACTAAGATGAATTGGTTGAAGGCACTCTCCAAGAAGCAGATGATCATGTCATTTCAAATTCTAATGGATAGACCCCTGTTCCTGATAGTAAAAAATAGAAGAGAGTCAGAGAAGAGCCTACACATGCTAAAGAAATACTCATGGAATTCATATTGCAGCACAAAAAGACAAAACTCACTTCCACCTTACTTTCAGGGGGAGAACAACTAGAGATCATAGATTTGGGAGAAAATGAAGTTTCTACATCCACTAGTGTTCCTAAAAATCCTCCATCATCATCACTGATTCAGATATATGCAGGAACACAACATAATACACATATAGCCATAGATACAAAGATGCAGTAGAAATAATGCTTCATTTTATTAATAAAACAAATGACTGAAATGAACAGCTAGGGCGCTGGTAGGCGTATCTCTGAGAAGAGATGTGGCGGCTACAGGCCTCTGAACTATGTTACAATGAGACATAATGGAAATGAACAACTAGGGTACTATCAATGCTTATCTCTAAGAAGAGATGTGTTGGCTACCAGCCCCTGAACTATGTTACAATACATACATGATTGAAACAAGCGAGCTAGGGCACTGGTAGCTCTTATCCCTGAGAAGAGATGTGTCGGCTACCAACCCCCTGAACTATATTACAATGAGGCTCGAAGGCCTATTTATCGTTGAGAAACAATGTAAAATTTGAAACTTCCAAAAACCTCAATCTAGGAGATGAAGCGCCAAAACTGTGGGTCCTGTTTGGGGTAAATTGGTGTTTCAACTTCACGGGGGCGTAACTTTGGCATCCGATCTTCGTTTGACGTGCTCAATAGCTCATTAGAAAGATATATTCGAGGCATACAAATTTCGATGTGAGAAACATGGGTCCATGGAGCCATGTTTCTCACAGGTCCATGGACCCATGTTGCTCCCGGTTTTCCCAAAAAAACGTCATTTAGGGCTTCAAAATGGCTCCAGAAGTTTAGGACCCAAAAAACTGCTAAAAATAGTAAGTTGTGCTGCAACTTAAAAACTGAATGAACTGATGGTGGGGGTTCAAATGGAATAGGATGGTGGCCACCAATATCCACCTGGATCATTCCTCCCTCCTTAGGAAGCAATGGTCCCCATTGCATTGAGATCCTTCCTGAAATGAAGAAAATTCTGTTGAACTGGGTATTAGATTTGTTGAAGATGTCATGGACCTGTGGACAGACATGCTGGACGTGTTTAGTAAATTTTGTTTCTTTATCACCCTCAGACAGTACCTATGTGGATTCTGTATGTGTATTTGCAGGAGGTATGTCAACATCAATCGGCAGTGCATTGCGGGTCAGATCAATAGAGTGCTTGTCCTGATAGTGTAGAGGAACCTTTATGAGTGAGGAGAAAATGTCCTTGTACTCCTCCATGAATTTGTCCATCTGCTGCAGCCATGCAGGGGATCCTTGTTTCGAGGTTGTCGCCACAATATTATTCTTTCCCTGTGAGCGAGTTGCAAGGAAAATGAATTTCCTTGTTTGAGAAACAATCTTACTGCATTGTTTTGCAGTAGTCAAAGAGATGACAGGAGGCAGTACTACCTCTGGTATCCTGTACAAGTTATTTCCCAAAGTAATAATAACATCAGGAGGCCTAGAATCATACACAACATGTAGCCTCCACAAGTATGGTTGGCCCAATAATACATCAGCTACATCAAGAGGAGAAACATCACATAATACCTCATCCGTGAATGGCTTGATGTTGTACAAAAGGCGGCACTGTTGGCAGATGTGGATATCTCTCCCTGGGTGAAGCCACCCAATGGTATATAGCTTCGGGTGTGCTATGGTCGGTAGTCTGAGCCACTTCACAACCTCTGGTGAAACAAGGTTCTTTTGGCTTCTGCTATCATCAAGAAATTGCAGCAGAGAACCCTTCACCCACATTTGCGAATGGAAGAGGCGCTCCCCCTCCTCTGGATCCTCTGGGTCCTCCCTCTGGATCTTGTTGTTTGCAAGAATGGCACTGGGATCCGCACCAATGATCTACTTCCCTTTGTCATTGCCTTTGTCTGGTTCTGACTCAGGATCAAAAAATACATCTGATTTGGGTGCCTTTAGTTTAGCCACCAATGACTGCTTGGCCCGAAACTCATTTGTGCTGTGAGTGGGGCTGTTATGAAATTCACACCACTTCCTTGTGTCCTTATTTTGATTTATGGTGTTTTTCTAAGTAGCACTGCTTTGGCCTTGCCCCTTGTTCTTCGGTTCAGGGGCACCTTTCTAATTCACAGATCCAAAGTCTCGCTTCTTCTGCTTGAATTTCTGCTCGATCTTGACGGCATAGCGATATGTCGTGCCAAGCGATGTAATGTTAAGGAACTCCATTTCCTCCTGAATGTGCTTGTTTAGACAGCCATGGTAGTTGAGCACCAAATGTCTCTCTGAATCTTTAATCCCCAACTTTGTGCGCAGGGTATGAAACATATTCATCAGTTCGTGCACATTTTGATCCCTTTGTTGTTGTAGCGTGGTCCATTAGATGTATTTGTCCTCATAGCTCCCCACGGGGTAAGATTGTTCCTTGATGCCATCTCAGAATGAATTCCAAGTGGGTGTGGCCGAGAACAGAGAGGGTTCCCCTTCGTCCTCTTGCTCACAGTAAGTTTCCCACCAATCTTTGACATGGGGGGCGACTTTGAGGAGTTAAAAAATAATCTTTTCTCGGTTAGAGAAATCATGGACCGAAAAATACCCTTCTAGCAAATTCAACCATCTATCTACGGCGTCTGCATCTATTTGGCCTTCAAATACAGGAATATCAAAGTTTACCTATACCTTGAATGGAGTGGCACCTCCAAAATGAATATTGGATGCAAATGTACCATAAGTGGGCAGTTGTTGAAGGATCTGAGAAAATTTATCCATCATCGCATTCCTTTGTTTCTCAAGGGCCTCCTCGAGCAATATTTTGATAGGATCTCCTGCTCCCTCATTTTTCTTTTCTTCTACCATGGGAGGTTGTCGAGGTTTGCGAGGTTGATCTTGCAAGGGTTCAACCAAATCGAGCCCTAAATCCCTATACCCTGACCGCGTTGGGGAAATGCAAAGAAAAACAATGAAAGAGCAGACCGCTCTGATACCACTGATCCAGATTTATGCAGGAATGCAATAGAATACAGAAATAACCATAAACATAGAGATGCAACTGAAATAATGCATCATTTCATTAATATCAAATAATAGAAATATGCTTATATACATAATGGAAATAAAATATCTGGGGTACTAGCAACGCTTATCTCTGAGAAGAGATGTGTCGGTTACCAACCCCTGAACTGTGTTACAATACATACATAATCGAAACAAGTGAGCTAGGGCACTGGTAGCGCTTATCCCTGAGAAGATATGTGTCGGCTACCAACCCCCTAAATTGTATTACAATAAGGCTCGAAGGCCTATTTATTGTTGAGAAACAACGTAAAATTTGAAACATCCAAAAACCTAACCTTAGGAGATGAAGCGCTAAATTGTGGGTCCCGTTTGGGGTAAATTGGTGTTTCAACTTCCCGGGGGCATAATTTTGGCATCTGATCTCCGTTTGACGCACTCAATAGGTCATTAGAAATATATATCCGAGGCACATAACTTTTTATGGACCCATGTTACTCCCGGTTTTCCAAAAAAAACGTCATTTAGGGCCTCAAAATGGCTCCGGAAGTTCAGGACCAGAAAAACTGCTAAAAATAGTAAGTTGTGTTGCAACTTAAAAATTGAATGAACTGATGGTGGGGGTTCAAATGGAATAGGTGGGTGGCCACCAATATCCAACTGGATCAATCACCTACAAGATAACCACTCGAGATTATTCAGCATTCATATGCGAGCTCTTCTAAAGAGCAAAACATTTTCTCTGGATTCTTAGACATCAAGTGCAAGAATGAAGCATTGAAATCTAATGTTTATAGTCAATTATAATTGCAAACATCTACATCACATCATAGGCTCCTAAGAGCTTTTGACAGTGAGAAAGGAAGGATGCAAATGGCCTTTCTGCAGGAAACAGTGCCATTTCCAAAGACTCATGCTGAGTAAAAGAAGATTGTCTTCTATTTTGATGCAAATCGGATCCATCCAATTGATCATATGGACATTCACAGAAAGTCAGGAGAGATGTTATTTTCAACAATGACCATAACAACCATGTCAGTTTCCAAAATGAAAGTTGCACTATCAAATGCTCAATCTTAGCTGAAGATTTAAAATTTATCTTCATTGGCTAAAGACAACAGATTAAAGACATTGGAAGACCTTGTAGTGAAAGTTGTGTATGACCAAAAACACTACAAGGCAGTTGAGGAAATCATTAAAAATAAGAATTCAGAAATCTCTTCTCTGCGCAAACAACTCAAGCTACCCTCAACTGAAGACCCACAAACTAAGGAGATTTCATAAAATGAATATAAAAAGGAGGAGATGCTGAAGTTGATCATTGATCAAAATATGAAAATTATAAAGATGGAAGAACAAATTGAAGAATTACTAATGAAAGAGAAATCAACACTCTAGGTGAATATTGATCCTAATATAGCAACTCAAACATCTTTTGTGGGAACAAAACTTTTAGCAGCTTTGACTACAACTGATGCAACAAAATTGGCAGAATATTTAGCCATTCAGAAGCAGGAACATGAAAAGTTACAACAGAGGTTTCAAATACTTGAGTCACAGAAGATTAAAAATGACACTTTATACATGGAGGAAATGCAAAAGACTCATTAGTTGGGACTTAATATAAAATAATTAGAGAGTGAATCTCTAATGGCAGAAACTCTGGTTGAAGCTAAGAAGAACATCTAGGAATATATCAACAAGTCTATGATAGAGGTATGGCCATACATAGATATTATCTTTGAACAACAGGACCTCATCACCAAATTCAGAGCATCCATTGAAGAAAAAAAATAGCACCTCAAAAGAAACCAAGTGAATCCACTTACATGATCAAGGTTCTCAATTCAAAGAACATAGAGGAGTTGGAAGAAATCAACATCTTGGACAGAACTGTAGCAATTTTGGAAATAAAGAAAGTTTTGCAGAAAATAAATTTAATCAAAAAATTGCAAACCAAATGTGAAGCTTTGAATATTGTTCTTCAAATATTTCTTACTAAGTTTAATGTTTTAAATCACAAATAAATTCCAGGATTGGTAGGATTAGATGATAAGTTGATTAAATTAGAAGATTACTATTAAAAGTTATACACAATTGCAATAGATAAGTCAAATTTTGCAGGTATCAAAGGACATGTTACAGGAAAAGAATTTATTGAAGCTCTGCAGTTTGATTTGATCATTCAACATCAAATCAAATATTTATTTCTTCAAGACCAACTTTTGACAGATATACCAAAGTAGATGAAATATTTAAGAAAATTATGAGTGTAGAAATCCCAACTCAATATCAATGGGATAAATTTTATGAGACCATCAAGTAAAAAGATTTCACAGCATGCCAGCACATCATATTTTTTAGGGTCCAGTCAGCAACAACTTTCATCAAAAGGGGCCAATTCATCAACAACTTCCAAGAAAACAGAGACACTCAATCTATATGTTTCCTTCTTCTATTATTCTTTATTCTATCATAGTAAAATGTTAAGATATTTCTAAGTTTTAAGAATTAATATAAATAAATATCATTTTGAGTTGTTAACAGTTTCACCCTTGGATGAGCGAATTTTTGTAAGAAAAAATTGTACAAGTCTTTTTTATCATCAATAATACAAGAAGGATTTTGAATTTGTCTCATACAACTCCGTTCTCTCTATGAATTTTTCCAGTTTTCATACATTTTGTATCTTCATATGTTTAATTGTTATGAAGATAACTAGGTGAGATTAATTGTGTTTCAGTAATCTTATAATTCCTCCTGAAGTTACTATATATATAAAGAATGATTTACTTAACAGTTTTTTGATGTAAGTCCCTTTCATTTATAAATTGTCAGCATCTTGATAACGTTAAATATATTTTGTTGAACTTTTAGACATTATTTAAAGGTTTTCAAACTTATGATTTATTGAAGAATTCAATATGAATATTTGATAATCATATATTCTTACATAAGTCTACTTAACCAATTTTCAAAATCTTATTCACTGTGTGAGATAAACAAGTAGCCCTTACTTATAATTACTGATATTATTTGCAATATTTAATCAATAATTGTTTGTTAAAATTTATCTTATACATTGGTCCTCCAAAATTAAAAAACACAAACAAAACATTATAGATGATTTTGCATGATTATTGACCACGTTTATCTCAAAAGACAATAGAAATTTGGCATCGTTGTCGTAGAACGAATTTGATTTTTTTCCTTAGGAAAATGATAAAATCCTATTCCTTTAAGGTGACTAAAGGTTTAGTTAGGTCAATATATCTCACTTGGAGACTCCACTGTGACCAAAATGGGTCCTTCAAAGCATACCAGATCTCGATCTGACTTTGAAATTGTCCAACCCTTATCAGATCTAGATAGACTGGTAAGAATATATTCTTCTAGAAGAAGTCATAAAACGCCTTCTTCTTCTTCCATTCCTCAACAGGAGATCAATATAATTCCTGATCCTTTCAAATCTGCACCTATTCCTTTAGAATCAGAAGACATACCTCACAGAGTGCATGATCTAGTATCTAAAGGAGTGGATTTTCAATCAGCCTTGTTAGTTCATTCTTTAGAGTCCTATAAATTACCTCAGGAACCTTCTAAATCTCCTATATCATAGTAGGATTTGGATATAAACTTGCCTGGATTCCAACCTGTTGATTTCATTTCCCCTGTTACATATTCTACACCTTCTACTTCACACCAACCAAAAGATCTCTATTCTCTTTATTCCAATCCTTTATTTGAACCTAGAGAAGGAGAAGAAGACGTTCAAAAACTAGTTATTAGAACTCCTTTAAGGTCCTGAAGAAGGTCTTCCATCCCATTTCATTCTCCTCCTCGTTCTCCACCTCATTCCTCACCTCCATCCTCTCCATCTTCACCTACAAATTATACTAATACTCATTCCTCTACATCAACATATTCAAGTATGGTTGGTTTTACACCAATTGTACAAGAAAGATATGCCCCTCTTTTACTTCCTTCTATCCTTTCTGATTTTCCACCAGGATATTTAAAACACCTTCCTAGGTTTAATGGAGAAACTGGTTTGTCAGCTCAAGAGCATCTAGCATCATTTGTGGATTTTGCAGATAACATAACATAGAACATGAAAATTCTTATATGATATTGTTTGTACAATCCCTAGAAGGAAATGCAAGGATTTGGTGTAGGAAATCACCAGTTGATTCTATTATATCATGGCAAGAATTAACTAATATCTTTAAAAATCAATGGGGAGTGAAAATCTAAAAGTGAAGATGAAAAAATAGATGAAATCACATCACTTCTTAGAAAACTATCAAATAGGATTTAAATATTT
This sequence comes from Pinus albicaulis, assembly GCA_034641835.2. Lineage (NCBI taxonomy): Eukaryota > Viridiplantae > Streptophyta > Pinopsida > Pinales > Pinaceae > Pinus > Pinus albicaulis. Next base: position 1,075,144,927 of record CM076580.1, on the reverse strand, counting down.
AAACTCAACCAAGAACAGTCCAACAAACTGTTTCTAGACCCCAAAAATAGGTTCAAGGTCAGTATAAAAAAACTCCCCCATTGTAAATTCTTCAGAGGCCTCATAATGACCAACAAGTACCCACACCGTTGTTGATTGATGATCAAAAACCTGATGACAATATTTTATCTATCACTGAAGATATTAATAACATATATCATACATCCCTTCAGACTGCCATTGTTCCTATCCCCCAAAGTCAAACCCCTCAAGAAGACCAAGATACTTCTCAAGTTTCTAAGTATCAAGCTTTTTCTGAGTTTCTGATTGTAGAACCCAATAGAAGATATGATTTAAGACCTACAGTTGGTCCTAGTAGACCTCCCAAAAACCCTGTAATAATTGAACCTCACGTAAAAACTGTTGAAACTCAAACTACTTCTATTCAACCTCTAAATCAGTCGAGTGATTTTGCTCAAATTCAAAAAACTATATTGACGAATTTTAATGTGGAGAAAGAGTTAGAAAGAGTTAAAATTCCAATTCCACTTTAGTTAGGATATAAAATTCAAGTTGCAAAATGGATCCAAAACTCTAGTGTGGATGTTGAAGGACATATTATTAATCTGAAAAATGAAATACCCACCATATCTTTTGGTCCTAGTTCTGATATGATTGATGAATCCATGCCACCTTTTTATGTAACTTTGAAAGTGCATGACTCCCTTCTATAAAATTTTATGTTGGGTTATGGTGCTTCACACAAGTTAATGCCTAAAGTCATTATGGAACAACTTAATTTGGATATCACTCGAACCTATCATGACCTATATACCTTTGACTCTAAAAGGGTACAATGTTTAGGACTTATAAAATACCTATTGCTCACTTTACATCAAATAAAAGTTAAAAGTGTTGTATTATAAATAATTGGTGTCGATATCCCCCCAAATTTGGAATGCTTTTCTCAAGATCATGTTGTCCAAAATTGGGAGAAAGCCTTCAAATGGACATGTCTTTTGCCACTATTATTGTATATGGTGGAGAGAGCCTTAGGTTATATAGAGAATTTGGATTCCTAAACACTGTTTGAAAATTTGATCAGGCTATAAATCATCTCATTTTTGCAGTTGATCAGGATTTTAGTTGTTTCCAACTATCATCAGATATTTCATAGAATTCTCAACTCAAGATTGAATATGTAATTGAAACCCCTAAATATATTCAAAATGAAATTTGGAAATGATTCTTTGATGGATCTTTCACCAAATATGGAGCTAGAGTAGGAGTTGTTCTGATTTCACTTGATAAAAAAAATATCACTCAATCATGTAAGTTAAGTTTTGAGGTCACAAATAATGTTGTTGAGTATGAAGATTTTATCCTAGGATTACAACATGCTAAAAGTCTAAAGGTTCAAAATTTGAGTGTCTTGACTGATTCAGAACTTATAGTAAGACATGTTAGGATTATTTGTCAAACAAAGCATCCTAGGCTTAGGTCTTACATAAATGAGATTTGGGACACCATTGAAAATTCCTTTAATTCTTTCAATATTAATTTTATTCCTAGAGATGAAAACATACATGAAGATTCATTAGCTGTTTCTACTAGATCTTTCAAGATTCTAGATCTATTTCAAATAGAATATCAAATACAAATCAACTATAGGCCATAAATCCCAGACAATCTAAAGCATTGAAAAATATTTGAAGATGATGAACAATTAAAATATTTTATTTAAGTCATTGATGAATTTTTTGTATTGCAAATTGAAGAAGATAACTCAGACATTAATGAAGCTACTAAAGACAAGGAAAATTTAGATCTAAATTCAAAGGTAGCTGATCATGATATTATGCAACTATCAAATAATTTTATCCCCAAAGGACTTGTTCCTTTAGGAAAAAAATTTGATAAAAATGATGTTCCTAAAGATCATTCTCTGTTTCACCACAAGATGACATAGACGACACTAATATTGGTATTAATGAGGAGATTAAAAATATTAAAATTTGTGCATCTTTAACTCCTGAAATTAAATATGAATATATCAAACTTCTTAAGAATTAAAAAGATGTTTTTGACTGGTCTTATGCTGATCTAAAAACTTATGACACATATTTAATTGAGCATAAAATTCCACTAAAACCAGAAGCAAAACCTTTTCAGCAAAATTTAAGAAGGATGAATCCAGTTCTGCTTCTCAGTTTCCCACCATAGAAAAAGAACTTAAGAAGCTTTTATATGCCCAAATAATTGTCCATTTAAGATACTCTAATTGGGTTTCAAATTTAGTCCATGTCAGAAAAAAGAAAGGTGAAATTAGACTCTGTGTGGATTTTAGAAATCTTAATAGAGAATCCCTGAAATTAGACTCTGTGTGGATCAATTACTTCAAATAGTATCAGGTGCTAACAAACTCTCTATGCTTGATGGTTTCTCTGGTTATAATCAGATATTGGTGAATTCAGAAGACAGGGAGAAGACAACCTTTACTACAACTTGGGGTACATTAATGTATGCCCGGATGCCTTTTGGCCTATCAATTGTAGGAGCAACAGTACAGAGAGCCATGTACTTAGCCTTTATTGGGAAGGTAAAAAAAATTGTTGTTAACTATTTTCTCTGAATCAGATAAGAAACATCTAAAGCACTTGATGAAATTTTTGGACAGGTCCAGAAAGTTTCGAATATCTCTAAATCCCAAGAAGTCATTATTTTCCATTAAAGAGGGAAAATTACTAGGTCATATTATTTCAAAATATGGAGTAGTAATTGATCCCAAAAGGGTCTACTATTCAATCATTGTGATTACCTAGAAATAAGAAAGAGATACAAACCTTTTTAGGGAAAATCAACTTTTTGAGAAGATATATACCTAACTATGTAGAAATAGTTAAAGACATAAAAGATATGCTCAGAAAGAACCATAAAGTAAAATGGAGCGTTCCGTAAAGATATTCATTTTACCAAATAAAGAAGGTCATTTCTCAAGCCAGAACCTTAGCTAGTCCAAACTACTCTGAGCCTTTCAACATATTCTCTTTTTCTTCTGAAACCACCCTTGTTGTTGTCCTTTTGCAGAAGAATGAAGATTATCATGATCAACCCATAGCATTTTTTAGCAAGGCCATGAGAGATTAAGAAATCAAATATGATATCATAAAAATAAAATAAAAATCATATGCCTTAGTTCAAGCCCTGAAATATTTTAGAATGTATGTCCTCCATTTTACCATTATTGTCTATGTACCTAACAATGAATTAAAAAATTTTCTTACATAACCAGGCACTGATGGAAGAAGAGGAAGATGGATAACTCAAATCCTTGAGTTTTACATTACTATTAAAACTACCAAGTTAGTAAAGGGACAAGGTTTAGCTAAATTGTTAACTGAATCTAATTGTAAGGTGTTGGGAATAAACTTTGCTTTTGAAGTCTCTGAGAAGCATCCACAAGAACCTTCTTCAAATTTGGAAAGGGAGAATCCAAAAGAACCTTCCTTAAATGTAGAAGGGGATAATCCACAAGAACCTTCCCAAGGAATGCAAGGAAATAATACACAAGAACCTTCTCCTTCAACTCAAATACTATCCCCGTTCACATTGATGAGAAGTTTGGTACGCATATATTGTTCGTTTCCTGATCCATTTTGAATGTCCAACTCAGTTTTCCAAAAGCCAATGCAAAACACTAGTTGGAAATACTAAGAGGGGGGGGGGGGGGGGGGAATCAATATTCCTTTCAATTAGAGCATTATTTAATCTTCAATTATTATCAGTGTTTGTACAATGATAGCAGTAAACAAAAGGAACACAAATGCACACAATTTTTAAGGTCGAAACCCACTCCGGTACAAAAACCACCTAATTATTTTCTAATAATTCTTTAATATTCAACTCCAATTGAAAATAAAGCTCCAAATTCCTAGAAACTAGAAAAGCATTCTTCTCCAGCTCCCACTGGATGGACACTCCAACACCCGAGATTATTCAGTAGTCAACTGAACGGATGCCCCAACACCCAACGAGCTACAACTCACCCTAGCACCACCCTACCATCCTGAAGTTTTCATAGGCTTGAACCTATTGGTGACTTCATGCACTATCCTAGCACCACCCTACCACCCTATAGAAAAATAAAAGAAGAATCGACTCCTGTACCAGGGAAAATGGTCCACTTTACAATGATATAGAATGATGTAGAAGAAGAAGACACACTATATCATAACCCCAACTATAAAAAAACCACCTAATGATGATCCTATACCTCCCAACACTGCCTCTTCAACTCTTGGCAGATAGACACTATTACAATTTTTACAATAATGTATTTACAATGACTTAGTACAATGATACCTTTACAGTGATTATATGCAATGTTGCCCACTTGAAGACTTCATGTGATGAAATTCTTGCTGCTTTTCTGCACCTTGATGTCTTCTCTTGTCATGTTACCCTCTACTGCACCTTGCTTTACTTTGCTGCCCTAGAAAGTCTAGTCCTTTGCAGCCCTTGACAACACATGATCTAGCCTTTTCTTGCCTTCTAGGAGCTCTATATTGAATCTGGTGTATCTCTATTATTTTAGATCCCCAATATGTGATTTTTGGCACTGTAGTATTCCTCTAAGTGTTATTTCCAGTGCCATAGGTTTGACCTAATTTGGATTCTTCAAGAGAGATTTATGCCCAATCTATCACAATGCCCTAATTATGGATTGTTTCAGTAGAGCGAACTTGTACGGTGTGCTACCTGTCATTGTTTCTTCATTCAGCTCTAAAATTGATACAAAGAATACTACAGTCCATGAACTATCTGTCACTTTTTAAAAATTTCCAATCTGATACTCAGAGAGACAGTTATGACGGTTTTCCTAGGGTCACTTCTTTGGGATGAATTTGAGGAGCCTGCAAAAACACTGAATTCCACAGATCATATCTCCAAAAATTTCGTGCACCTTGATTTGAAATTTTTACAGGAGCTTCCTTAGGATTTCAGCTTCACTGCATAAACATTTTAGCTTCTAAACCTTCATATAAAAAAATTTAGAGAAAAAATTCCACGATGACCTGTTTCAGATAGCGAAATCCCTGCATAAGGAGGATATGACGATCACAATTTATATAAATTCTTAGGTTGTGAGGGGCTTCAAAAAGTGAACATGGGAGGAATTTTAGGAGTTTAAAAATGATTAATTATTGACTTTTCAATGACCCATGCCACAACCCTATGGGATTTTAGCGTGATTCCAACAACACTCAAGTTGAAATCCATCAAATACTGTATCATCAATGCCAACTTATACCGGAAATATCCTCTTAACATTCTACTACTTTTCTTAATAGAATCAAAGATTGAAGGAATCATTGATTAGTTTCATCCAGGGATATGTGGAGGCCATTATGATTGGAGAGAAACAACATACAAAATACTTAGGCAGGATTCTATTGGCCTACTCTGTTTTCAAAAGTAGGAGCAAAAGTCAAAGCCTGTGTTCCATGTCAGATGTTTGCTGGTAAGAAAAAACCAGCAGTCCTTCCACTAGTTCTAGTGGTTATCTCAGCACCATTTCTTTAATGAGGATTAGAATTTATATGAGAAATTCACCCAGATTCAAGTAATTAGCATAGATGGATCTTAACTTCTACTAACTATTTCACCAAGTGGGCGGAAGACATTCCTGTAAGAAATGCCATAGATTCAGTTGTAATTATATTCATTGAAGAGAACATTTTATCTAGATTTGGTTTTCAACAAAAAATATTCACTGACAACTCCACATCACTGAGTAGCATAAAGATGATTGAATTCTGCTAGAAATAACAAATTATACTGCATCATTCAACTCCCTATTATCCACAAGGAAATGTTCTTGCTAAATCATCTAACAAGGGTTTAGTAATTGTGATCAAGAAAAAATTAGAAGACCACAAGAAAAAGTGGGACAGTCATCTGATTTAAGCACTCTGAGCAAACAGGATTTCCCCCAAAATATCAACAGGGTAATCTCCTTTTCAACTGGTTTATGGGAAAGATGTTATTTTTCCTACAAATTTATATTTCCATGTGCTTAAGTTTCTACAAGAATCTACTGATGAACTTGATGATTTCTCTAGAAGAATAAATCAGATTATTGAATTAAATGAAAACAGAGATGAGATTCAATATAAACTAAGGAAATATCAGAATAAGATGATGATTCTTTTTGACGGAAAGGCTAAGGAAAGAGATTTTAGAGAAGGGGATTTAGTCTTAAGATGGGATGCTAGGAGAGAATATAAAGGCAAACATGGAAAGTTTTATAATTTATGGTTTGGGCCACTTAACATTCCAGAGGTAAAGGGAAACAACATATTTGTGCTGCAAAATTTGGAAGGATAGTTCTCAACACTACCTATCAATGGAATATTTTTGAAAAATTATATCCAGTACTGAATAAAATCCTACATCATCATTGTACATTATCATTTTCTTTTACTATTTCAAGTCTATTTGTTTCTAAAGCAAATACTCCATAGCTTGAGGAGAAGGAACATGGAACTACTTGTTCTCTGCATCCCACAGGGGGAAGAGTCCCTTGTTGGAGCCAATGTTGTAACATTATTTTTTTTGATAAGTTAGCATAGTAGTTTGAAAAATAACAAATAAAATGTTAAGTTAGGACATGGATGAAAAATACAAATTAAAAAATGTTAGGAAAATTATGTTTTTATTCACATCCATGTTAGAATAAAATGTTAGAGTACATTTTCTCTAAAGAAAGAAGGCAAAAAGAAAATGTTAGGGAAGCATAAAATAAAAGAATGTGTGAATTATTTAGTGTTTTAATAAATAAAACTATGGATGCCTATTTAAATGCATCGAATACCCAAAGAGATTAGCATTTAATCTATGATGTTAAATTATTCAAAGAGGAGGTTTAATTTTCATTTGTTAAAAGTTGATGTATATAAGAACTTATTGATTTTATTATAAATACACTACGTGACAAAGGGTCAAATAAAATGATTAAATCATTGACATGATTGGACAACAAATCTCACACTCACTACAGATCTATGGCGGAGAGTCACTTCGCAACCCCCCTACCATTTCTCGTTAACGGGGGGGTCCGAAGTGTGGTATTAATGGCTGCCGATTTTTTCGACATGGCAGCACCACAGTGTTTCTCACCCCCTCTGCCCAAAACTGGTAACCAGGAGGTAACCCCCCCCCAAAATCCACCAATGATTTTCCATGCCCGAAGACTATTCCTCCTATGCCATAACTGTTAGCCCACTATCCAACGCTCCACTCATAGTCGTTGACCCCTACTTGTAGGAGATTTTATAGACTATTATCTAGACTTAATGGTTTGGGATATGACCATAGGGGTTAATGACTCTGATGGGATTTAATGACCAACGGGGTTATTGACATTCCATGAGCGGGTTTAGTGGCCATCGAAGCGATTAACGACTATGAGTGGAGCATTAGAGGGTAACGGTCAAATACTATTATCCTCGCTTTCTATTCCAAAGAAATTAGTCAGCCTATCCACTCTGCAACCACCATCCTACTTTCATAATACATGTCATCCTATCTTAACCCCGATCTTCAAATTATTTTCTGAGCCATACCCTGTCAAACATGGCACCCAAGGAAAAACCAAAAAAACACTACCCCGAAGGGAAAATCCAAGAAATGGGTGACATAAGAGGTTCAGATCATCAATCCTATTGCTAAGGTCTCTAATCGAGTTGTAGAAGAGACCTATGCTGCAACACCACAACTTAACCTCGACCTCATACCCCTCGTCGACGCCTTTTTCAAAGTCATGGACTGTCATTGCAAATTTGATTTCTATGAGCTACATTAGTGGTTAAGGCAGGAGCACATAGATAACTAGGACCCTATTAGGTTCTAGGAATCCATGTTACCTTTGTTTTCATTTCCATAGACTCACCCATTTCCTGATCTAATTGTCTGATGTCAGAAACAGTATGACCCTATAACCAGGTCAGTGGTGGCTCAGCATGCGAACATTCTGATCACCATATCCCCTGAAAATATAAACCAGGTGCTACTCATTCCTTCATCTGATTCCTTGTCCCATTTTTTACCTGGTGCTCCCATGGACCTTTACCACAAACTATATTTCCCTCAGAGAGCTAAGATGTTTGACATTTTCTTACCTGAGGATGCAGAGTTACACAAGAAAAATCCACCTTATTCATCCTCAATTTTTCCTGAAGCCTCCAAACACTACATCTATATCCTTTCATACCTGCTATGATACCCAAATGACCAAGTTGTTAATGAACCCATCATGGGTTTCTTATCTATTTTTAGCAAATACAAATGACCTTTGTTTATGTATAACTACAGCCAATTTTTGGTTGAAATTATACATGAAAAATTCATGAAATTCACCACACAAGGAGTGTTCAATTATACTTTTGTAATTGTTCACATGTTTTTGTTTCAGCAGGAAGAAATGTTGCCTATCCACTTCAGCAAGCAAGATACACAGGGAGTGAATCAATAAGTGATTCACTGGATAGAGTTGGTTAGAGCTTCATCAAAAACCACTTCTTTTCATATTTCACAGACTCATTCATAAATCCAGTAAGGCAGTTCTTTACAAGTTAATCAAAGACTGGAATTGGAGAAGAAATTAAAAGGATCCTGCACCTCAGTGAGAAAACTAAAACTAGTGATTGGTACCTATATAAAAAGCTACACATAAATCAGGGTATATGGTTGTAAACTCACACCATATAAGCTTCCAAGATATGTACCTATGAGAGATTTCTCCTTAGAGTACAATAGACAAATTTTAAACATGGATGAGTTACATTTTGTCTCAGGAAAGAGAAAAGCTCAGTTTAAACTCAAAGCCAGCATTGGATCCTTCATCTGCAATACCAGAGTAGTTGGTGCTGAAGCAGATGCATTGTTAAAGAATATGGTTTTTCAATTGAGTTTTACTTGGTCATATGACCCCCATGGAATTATTTCTGCTATGAGAGTTGAACTCAAAACAACTTCCTACACTCATACCTCTAGAGAAGAAATGGAGATATACCTGAACCAAGATGAATGGGTTGAAGGCACTCTACAGAAAGAATATGAAAATTTCATTTCAACTTCTAATGTACATACCCTTGTTCCTAATAGTAAAAACATAAGAGAGTCACAGAAGAGCCTCCACATTGTGAAGAAATACTCAAGGAATTCATCTTGGAACACAAAAATCCAAAACTCACTTCCACCTTACTTTCAGGGGGAGAACAACTAGAGATCATATATTTGGGAGAAAATGAAGTTTCTACATCCAATATTTTTCCTAAAAATCCTCCATCATAATCACTTGCAAGAGAACCACTAGAGATTATTCAACATTCAGATGCCATCTCTTCTGAAGAGAAAAACATTTTCTCTAGATTCTTAGACATCAAGCACATGAATGAAGCATTGAAATCTGATGTTTATAGTCAATTCTGGAAGCAAACATCTACATCATAGCATAGGCTTCTCACTACCTTTGACAGTGAGAAAGGAAGGATGAAAAATACCTTTTTGCAGGCAATAGTGCCATTTCCAAAGACTCATTTTGAGTATAAGAAGAGTGTCTTCTATTTTGATGCAAAACATATCCATCCAATTGATGAGATGGACATGCACAGGAAGTCATGAGAGATGCTATTTTCAACAATGACCACAACATCCATGTCACTTTCCAAACTGAAAGGTGCACTTTCAAATTTGCAATCTCAGCTGAATATTGAAAAATTATCTTCATTGGCTAAAGAGAACAGATTAAAGTCATTGGAAGACCGTGTAGTGAAAGTTGGGTATGACCCAAAAGACTGCAAGGTGGTTGAGGAAATCATTAAAAATAAGAATGTATACATCTCTACTTTGCGCAAAAAACTCATGCTACCCTCAAGTAAAGACCCACACACTAAGGAGATTGCAGAAAATGAATATAACAGGGAGGAGATGTTGAATTTGATCATTGATCAAAATCTGGAAATTAGAAAGATGGAAGAACAAATTGAATAATTACTACTGAAATAGAAATCAACACTCGAATATTGATCCTAATACAACAACTCAAACATATTTTATAGGTACATAACTTTCAGTAGCTTTGAATACAACTAATATAGCAAAATTGGCAAAAGATTTGGCCATTCAAAAGCAGGCACATGAAAAGTTACAACAGAGGTTTCAAATTCTTGAGTCACAAAATATTAAAAATGACATCTTATTCATGGTGGAAATGCAAAAGACTCATCAGATAGGACTAAAGATAAAATAATTAGAGAGTGAATCTCTAATGGCAGCAACTTTGGTTGAAGCTAAGCAGAACATCTGGGAAGATATCAGCAAGTCTATGACAAAGCTATGGCCATCCATAGAGATTATATTCGAACAACAGGAGCTCATTACCAAATGTAGAGCAGCCATTGAAGAACAGAAATAGCACCTCAAAAATAAACCAAGTGAAGCCATTAACATGATGAAGGTTCTCTCAAAGAACATAGAGGAGTTGGAAGAAATCAACATCTTGGACAGAACTGCAACAATTTTGGAAATAAATAAAGTTTTGAAGAAAATAAATTTAATCAACCAATTGAAAACCAAATGTGAAGCTTTGAATTTTGTTGTTCAAATATTTCATACTAAGTTTAATGTTTTAAATCACAAAGAAATGTCAGGATTGGTAGGATTAGATGATAAGTTGATTAAATTAGAAGATTATTGTAAAAGTTATACACAATTGCAATAGATAAGTCAAAGTTTGCAGGTATCAAAGGATAGGTTACAGGGAAATTATTTCTTGAAGCTCTGCAGTTTGGTTTGATCATTCAATATCAAATCAAACATTTATTCATTCAAATACCAACTTTTGATAGATATACCGAAGTAGATGAAATCTTCAGGAAAATTATGAGCGTAGCAATCCCAAGTCAAGATCAATGGGATAAAGTTTGTGAGACCATCAAGTAAAAGGATTTGATAGCATGCCAGCACATCAGATTTCTAAGGGTCCAGTCAGCAACAACTTGCATCAAAAGGGACCAAGTCATCAACAACTTCCAAGGAAACAGACACACTCCATCTGTCTGTATCCTTCTTCTATTCTTCTTTATTCTATTATTGTAAACAATTAAGATATTTATAAGTTTTATGAATTAGTATATATAACTCTCATTTTGGTTATTAAGGGTTGCACCCTTGGATGAGTGAATTTTTGTAAGAAGAAATTGTACAAGTCTTTTTTATCATCAATAATACAAGAAGGATTCTGAATTTTTCTCATACAACTCTGTTCTCTCTATGATTTTCTCCATTTTTCATACATTTTGTTTCTTCATATGTTTAATTTTTATCAAGATAACTAGGTGAGATTAACTGGGTTTCAGTAATATTATAATTCCTCCTGAAGTTATTATCAATATAAAAATTGATTTACTTAACAATTTGTTGATGTAAGTCCTTTTCATTTATAAATTGTCATCATCTTGATATTGTTAAATATATTTTATTGAACTTTTAAACATTTTCTAAAGGTTTTCAAACTTATGATTTAGTGAAGAATTCAATATGAATATTTGATAATCATATCTTCTTACATAATTCTACTTAACCAATTTGCAAAATCTTAATCGCTATGTGAGATAAACAAGAAATCCTTACTTATAATTACTGATATTATCTGCAATATTTAATCAATAACTATTTTCTAAAAGTTATATTATGCATTGGTTCTAAAAAATTACAAAAAAAAACAAAAATTTATAGATTCTTTGGCATTATTATTGAGCACAATTATCTCAATGGACAACAGAGTACATAGTCATAATTATGAGATTTAATTAGCAAATGCTTTCAAAATAGAATCCCTACACCTAGATCTATCCTATGATGTTTTACAGAACTTAATTCCACGATATGGTAGGCCTTTTCCACTCCCGCAGCAAGTCTAAACTAAATAATTTCCTAAAGATTAAAAAAAACCATAATATTTACAAAGAATTCATGGCAAAGTCAAATTGTATTGAGATTCAAATCATAAGTTCACTTACATACATTCCTTCAATCATTTGTCTCATGTTCACATGTTGTCTTCCTCCTCCTTCAAAAACTTCCCAAGCTTAAAATAAAAACCATGGCTGAGCCATTTATAAGATTTAGAAGGAGAATTAGTCATTTTCCTCAATTCTAGAAAATTGAACAATTTTAACAAACTGGCCTTAAAGAGATTGCCATATCTGGTTAACCATGAAGAATTTTAGAAAATGGTTTGGAGGGAGCCTAATTTGTTATATCTTCAACAAACATCTCCCTTGGATTTTTCTCATTCAAATCCATCTCCTCGGAAATTGTGCCCAAAGTTGGCTTTCTGCCTCTTTTTGCAAGGTTCTAGAATTCTGGAAAAAGTCATTTTTTACCAAACTTCCTCCAAGACCTATGTATAAATTTTAGAATATTTTGAATATGGAGAAAAATTTTTGGATATAAACAATTGGTTATATTTTTAACAAACCCATTTTCTTATATTTTCCAGATTCACCTTCAGCTGCACATAGATCGTGGTCAAACTTGGTAGTTTGGAAAATTTGCACATTTTTAGCGGATTTGTTAATCAGCTCCTTGGGACCCACATGTGTGACATGGATGAAATAAAATGCATGGGAAGGTATTAAAACATTATTTTTGTCAATAAAATCCCTCGGTTTTCCCCGGAAGCGTGTCGGGATGTCAAAACTCGAAATTGGACATTTTTGTACTCTACTTGCAGTAACTAGTTTAACTAGATTGTGAAGAATTTCGACAATGGAACCCTACAAAAAATGAACTTAGAAAAAAATTCATTAGCAAATCAAGACTAAATCACCTCTAATCATTGAAAAACTAAGAAAACTAATGATAATAAACCACTAGGTGTAAGTCATGAATTGGCGACAAGTGATGGAATTATGGCATGAAATGAGTGTAAAGGTGTCAGAATTTAGACTATGAATGGTGGTAATATATAGTGGAAAATTAGGCATATTTGAGGCCCAACATCCCCCCATGCCTAAGGGTTTCCATGTGCTCATGGAAACAAATCTCTTGCTTATTGACAGATTCTTAACATTGTTTTGTACATGTTGGTTCTTGTGGGACAACATTGCTAGGATATTTAAAGGTGTTGTTACTTATGGAGCATCACTACTTGAATACTTGGAGGTTTTGGTTATTTTGGAGTAGGATTCTTCACATTTATTATGTCACACAAATTTTACTGAGAAATTCAAATTGAGGACAAGAAATGAATGGATGAGGGAGAGATGATGGATGAAATGAGGTGGTAATGCAGATGGTGAATGAGTGGTTGCATACTCTGTCATCGTAATGCCAATGTTTATAGGTGGTTTCCTTTATCATTTCATGGCAGTAATGACTTCATCCTGTGAATAGAATGCTTGAAGAATACACTATAGAGACTACTTTTATTAATGCACCATAAGGTTTTTTCTTTTAACATGGTCTTGTTATCAAATTTTATGCTTAATGAATGAAAGGAAATAGAAGGATAATGGTTTATGAAGGATGAAATCCATGGAATGAGAACTGGTGAATCATTAAGCTTCTTTAACCTTCTAATAAATTATAGAATCATAAGCCAAATTTACCTCAAGTTTTACCTTTGTCGTTGTTGTGCCCGGTGCTGCAAAATGAAGTGGAGGATGGAATGGCTGGAGCTAATGTGACTACTGATATGCCCTATTGCAGAAGGCTAAATGATGATCTGAAGAGATGAACTAAAGGGCTAAAGGGTGAACTGAAGGTCACCTTCTCCCCCATGCCTAAGGAGTTTTATGTCCCCAAACAAGTGAGGAAAGGTTACTGTTGCTACAATTTCTAATGGAAATGCTGATACAAAAATCTAAAATACTGCAAATCTATGTCGAGATATCAAAACCATATAGTCTTCAACTGGTACACACCCATGTGAAATCTTTATTATTTGAATAAATGGTGTCAATTTTCAACATAAGCAAGAACCAGTGTATTACCTACCATTGAGGATATCTTTAACCAATTTGAGATATCCCACATTTGATGTCAATGGGAATCAAGGCACTAGGTACATTCTACTAGCCATGAATATATTTGTCGGAGTCGAATGGACTGAAGAATTCATCCACCAAGAAAAATTGATGTATTTCCATATTACATGATAAGGATACCTTCCATTAAGGCGTTCAGGCTCCAGGGTACCTTATCTAACGCTAACCTTGGTCCTAGATAATATGTTGATGTCGATGGGACAAGGCTGATTGGCAGGTGGGCCTTAAGGAATTCCAAATCAACCAACTCAAGTACAAACATAATAACTCAAACGATACATGATTTGAAGAATGTATACAAATTCACAAACTTTATTGGGAACCTTGCCTGCCAGTTACTTGGTTTTCAAGCAAAGTCCCTATCCAGTTGTGCCAAAAAATTTGGTTTTTGCAAAAGGAATTATTTTTCTCTTTAATATTTTCATTTATTTATTTATTACAATACTAAATTTCCTACTACATTCAACAAAATATGTCCTCCTTCAAGTGAAAAATAATGTCCAATGGAGCCATGTGCAGATCAAGTACAAAGATATAATCATGCCCATATTAACCTATAAACTTTAGAAGGTATATGAGCATGAACAATGAGTAGCTTTAAAAGATGTGATATAAAGAGTATTTGAAAATGAGAGTGGTAATTTGACTTAATTGTAATTTAGAACCAATGCTCAATTTAATCATGGCGGTATTGGCTCATTTCTTCTTTTGGACCACTATGAAATTCTTCCTCCGTTGTGCCAGGAAAACTTAGATAATTGGTCTCTGGAATTCCTACATGGCTTGCTGTTGGACATGCTAAAAGTTCTTCGATCTCATGTTCAATTGGATGCTCCCCATGGAATTTCTTACATGATTCATTGACCTCCTTGGTAGATGGGTAGGAGGAATCAAGGGAGACTTCCAAATATTTTTTAGTTGTGGAGAGATAGATAATTTCCTAAATGTGGTCAGGATGAACTCTTCCTGAGAGGCAGATATCCTAGGTACTACTAGGATTTGAGAAAGTACTTCGAGGAACATTCTTCAAGCTCTAAATAATTCTAGAATTTTTCCAGCTGGTTGATGATCCGTGTCTCGCAACATGGATTATTACCCAAGGGTTCTTACAACACCCAAAAAATGATATAATGTTAGAGATTGAAATCTAAAGATAAATTAAATTAAAATCTATTGTCTGAAATAAAGCTCACCACACTCATAAAATTGGATCAGAGTACTATTTAATCTATTGTAAGCGAAACAATTCGGAAATTAAATGTCTCAAGAATGTCTCAGACTATTCTAAGGGCTATGCTACTTGTGAGGCTTAGCTATGGTTCTTGTAGATGTGCCTTACTAAGTTTATGCGATTTACACACTTTGCGAATTACATGAAATGTGGAAATGAAATCACTTACATAATGTTTCAGAATACTCTAAGGCCTACTCCTATTTCTAAGCATAAAGGAAAGAAAATAAAAGTTCAAAGATAAGAAAAAGAGATCAGAATTTGGATCAACCCCACCATAGTTGATGCGTGGCTCTTCACTCACGTCTTACCATACACTCTCCGCCCTCTCACTACCCTGCAATACCCTTGAAACACTGTAATAAAAATTTTACCCAAACCAAAATACAACTCCCCAGAAACGGTGCCAAAATGTTGAGAGTTTTAATTAGCGATTAAACCTCTTAATATTTAATTATAAATCTGGGGCTCGTAAGCTTTGAGTTGTACTATGTTTTTGGTTCATATTATAAATAAAGACTATAAATTCCTTGTTAATGATCGTTAAATACACACTCTTCTATCAATTAAGTAAACTAGCACTCATCTCTCTCTGCCTTGAATTAAATCAACCAAATTGAAACAATCTTAAATTAAATTCAAATAAAAATAAATCTAATCTACATCTGAGTAATATTAATCACAATCCAAGCAATTAAAATTACTATTTAAATGATATTAATTTCAATCTAAGTAATGGAAATCTCAATCTAAATAATAAGATCTATCTAATATAAATACAAGAGTCTTAAATCAATCAAGATTAATTTAAAATGATACCAAGCTTATGTTGAATCTTAATCCCAACAAAATTCATTCTCATTCAAATGATATTAAACTAAGGCAATGTTGGAAGAGGGTCCCCTAAGTCCGACCCTTTTTTCTATATTTTGTAATAGAGCAGTCATGCGCAGGGGCTTTAGGGCAAGTCAAAGCCGCTCATGAATTGTAATAGGTAAAAGGGTAGATCAAGGGGCCACAAACCATGGCTTGTGGACTATAGAATAACGCAGGCTAATATTATAAATAATATGGCTAGATCGAGTCTAAGAAGTCATTTTTTGGATAAGTCTGAATGTTGATGCTAGATCTATAAACTTGGTGATAGTCTTTGTGGATTGTCTAGGTAAGAAGGCTCTTTTTGTTTGTCTGCACAGAGACCTTAGTCATGCTGTGTGCGGACCCCATTGGCTATGTGCGCAGGTTGTTAAAGTGTTTTGTATAAAGAATCTGAACTAATATTAAAAGGATTACTTTTGCAGATATCTGACTTCTATATGCATCTGTTGTTTATGTTATGAATGTCTTTTCATCTTATTTCTGATATATGTATTGTCTACAAATAGATCTCTTGCGCAACTGTGTTTAATATTATATGAATTCTTAGTGGTTGGATCTGATGATATAAGGTTCTAGTATCAAGTGTTAAGGGTTATTACTTAGATTTTGGATGTTGTGTTAACTTGCGCAAGGTATTCAACATATTTGACCTAAATCTGTTTGTAAGGGTTTAATAGTTAGGGTTGTTATTGTGAAGGTCCGCTTATGGTTATTTTTTATCTTAAGCCACCCACATCATTCAAACCTTTCTCAGGGTGCAGAAACCTATTTCCAACACCCCCCCCCCATACTGCTTCGCTTGAGACTTTGACTTATGCAAGTAGGTCACTGCTAAAAGGGCCAGTAATAAGAGAGGTTTTGTTGGTTAACCTCAACTCTGAACCTGGGTCAGGACCCCTCAAGACAAAAAATTGTTTCGTTGTGGGGATCAAGAGAATTTTGAGAGAGGGTGGGTGATGTCGAGAGGTCATTGGCAGCCATTAAAGCCTAAACTTGAGGACTAGTTTGAAAAACATATTCAGGAATTTTCCCTAAAAGAAAACAGAAGTAAGAAGTTTTCTATTGAACAGTGGAAGAATAAGTATATTTTCACTGAGGTCCATGAGATCTTCTTCGTAACCGTTGTACACAAGATATAGGAGTGGTTGGCAAGGTTAGAAAAATTCGAAACCTGTTGGAAGGACGATCAGGTCAAGCAGTCGACCCCTGAATTAATCCAACAGTGGGAGAAGATTGATAATTCCATTACCTAAAATATAGATCACTGGGTTGACAGTGTCTTGGGTGGGTTTGTAACATAGTTTGCAGTCGATCATTTTGTGTCCTACTCTGAAGCTGAAAGGAGATTTTTCAAGGGATTGAGGGGTAAATTATTACAAACTTTTCCTCTATTGATTAACATGTTATTGTGTGAAAAGGGTAGTTTTTGCAGCCACACTGAGTGAATGACCCTTGATCAGATAAAAATTACTACGCGCAGCAGTAAATATTATTGGGTCAATCAGGGAGGGGATAGATCTGTATACAGTCCTTTTAGAAACTCCCCTGATATAAATGGAAGCAAGGTTGTGCATGTTGAAACTAGCCCTCCTGCTACGCCACCATAAAATTTGCGCAGGGGTCAGAATCCCCCTACCCCACCACCACCCCCACCCGTGGATGATATGGCCATGCATATGAAGTTACCTAACTTTAAGGGTGAGGGGGGTGATGATATGGACTGATTTTGGTTTGTGGCAAATGTGGTGTGGACTGTGCAGAACGTCAACACTGATGTTGCTAAGAGAGTGCGGCTAGCTATGGAATTTGAAGGTCAGGCTTTAGATTGGTTCATGGGATACCATTCTCACCATGTGGATCCTACACTTTAGGAGATCAAGGATGACCTGAAGAAAAAATTTCAAAATCCTAAATCTTATTCTCAATGCATGGTAGAACTAAAAGATATTAAGCAAGGGCCTATGGAATCAATTTGGGAAGCTGACCAACAACTGAAGCAAACCATTATTGATAGAGGATTTTCTTACAATGATAAGTAGCATAAGGAATGGTTCATTGCCATGTTATTTCCACATCTGTGTGTACCTATTGTCAGCAGAAGATATATTCGCAGGAAAAATCCCTGAAAATTTCTATGAAATTAGAAGTTGCGCCAAGGGATGATGCTCAATTTGGAGCGCAAATTTAGAACCAATTAGAAGCTATTCACTTAGAAATATTGAATTTACAAAGAGATCTACACTTAGAAGTTAGTGCAGATGTCTGGTGCATACGCTGCAAGGGAGCTGGCCACACCAAAGATCAGTGCCCTCTACTATCGGATTATATGCAAGTTGTGGGACCGAGTTCACTACGCCCGAGGGATGTTACTGGGCCTAGCACCCCCACACTATGGTGCATTTATTTTTGGGTGGTTGGACGCCATGATATGGACCACTGCCCGCGGCTAAGAGCCTATGCACAAGAATTGAATCAACAATGGTAAAGATTCTCCTCTTTGGTGGGTCGTGATGAGCACTATTGCCGAACGTATGACCTAATGATCGATAGAGAAAACCTTTACAGAGTGCAGATTGACCCTTCATAGCTAGCATATCCCTCTGGATGCGAAGGATCCCTAGAAAGAGGATGGGGAGGGGGGAGAGGTGGAGGCGCAGGCCAAGGGAGAGGGCAACTAATTTGTTACAACTGTTGAGACATTGAACAATATGGACGACATTGCCCAAACCCTGCGTCACAATAATGTAGGTATTGTAGGCAATTCAATCATGTAATTGAAGATTTTCTTGTGTTGATAGCTAAAATGCACGAAAAGAAGTAGACACCGACGCAGAACATACATATGGTCAAGGATGAACCGCACGATGATAGCCCAAGTTTAAATGTAATTACACACAGTGGTATTGCCACCAGAGGAAATGAGGAAAAGGATGTCGTAGAGCCACTGATCAAAAAATCATCAGACAAAAAGGAAGGCCTCAACCTGCAGAAAAGAAAAGAGATTTTCATTGAGGCTAGGAAAGCTTTTATTGATGCAGGAGCATCCACGTCAAGAAATCCCATGGAACCGAAGGCTGATGATGAAGTTAAACCATTCTTAAAAGCCTGCATTAAGCTACTGCACAATCAAAAGGTAGTAGATAATCTCCACACCCTGATAGACAGCTCCGTGGAAAGAGAGGTGCCTCGAACAGAAACCAAGGTTGTGAACAAGTTTTATAAGCAAAAGAAGAGAACTGGTAGGGAGATGTGCATGACTATGTAGATTGGAGACTATGAGATGGATCAGGTCATCTTCAATCTGGGGTCTGATGCAAATGTCTTACCTAAGAAAGTTTGGCAGAATATGGGAGAGTCAAAGTTGGAATGGTCCACCATTCAGCTACGCATGGCCAATCAGCAGACGATCATTCCACTTGGTAGGCTTCCGCAAGTTCTAGTAGAGATTGCAGGAGTGAAGGTATGCATAGATTTCGATGTAATACAAATAGTGGATGATGCATGCCCCCAACCTGAGCTGTTAGGATTGGATTGGGCCATTGATATGGGAGGCATCATCAAACTAAAGTGCAAAAGTATGATTTTTGAGAATAATGGTACACAGGTGATAGTCCCACTAGATCCAGTAGAAGAAGAACAATACACACAACCAGTTCATGAGGGGCATGATGTTGACCATATCTATAAGCTGAATATGTTGGACAAAGACTGGATTAACCCTACAACTTATTGCATGCTGAAATGGGAGAAGGATAGCTCATGTTTTTCCGATTCTAATGGAAAAATGGAGAACTAACATAACCGGTTGCAAAATGTATCTGCACTGTATTGCCTCAAGATTACAAAGAACTTCTGGTGCATCTATTTAGAGGTAATATAACTACCCTACTTTTATGGTTTTGGTAGTGTCAAATAATTTTTGGAAGCATTGGAAAAATTTGTGCCAGAGGAGTGAAGGTTCTGGGTGCTTGATTTGGCTATGGCGCAACTCCAATGCAGTGGTGGGATATGCACAAGAGAAATTTCTAGGACTGGGATGAATGTATACAAATGATGATGTTGTTCTTTGAACCTCCAGCCAGTCCACCAAATGAGTTATTCTATGGTCGGGGAGATCCACACAAGCACCTGGCCATGTGGATGGAGGCATGGGATGGAAAGACATGGAATGAATGGGTTCATAGGTTTTTCCACTTGTTGGGACCAACACCTACCACATGGTATCTAGAGGTTGAGCTACACTGAGGTACTCAAGATTGGTTTACAACGACTGAAGATTTCCTGGCAACCTTTGGTTCTATGGGTGGCTCAGAGAAATTGGATGAAGCCCTACAAGACATCGTTGCTCTGGTATTTGATGAATCCCGACCCCGTAGGGAGTGCGCTGCACTAGCCTGGGATGCGTAGATGTAGGACATCGTCAACTTTAGAAATCTGTGAATCGAGGATAATGAATATGACCCCAAGAATCTTAATACCCCAGAATCAAAAGGAGAGCACGCAGTTGAAGAGCCCGCATTAAGGATGTTGGACATTACTAAACCTCTGAAATTGAAGGAAGTGAACATTGGGACAGAAGAGCAGCCCAAGTTGGCCAATATTAGGGACTACAAGGATGATGATACAGTAGGAAAGATTGCAGAGTTTCTGACAGAGTATCAGGATCGATTCCCTACAAATTTCTCTGAGTTGAAGGGAATTGTAGGGGACTTTGGTGTTATGAAGATCACGCTGAAACCATATGTGTGCCCTATCAAGTAGTGTCGATATCGATTGAACCCCAAATATAAGCAGAAAGCAAAGGAGGAGTTAGAAAATATGATGGTTGTGGGCATCATCGAACCGATCGAAAAATCTGATTGGGTAAGCCTAATGGTGGTTTAGGAGAAAAATACCAAAGGAGAAATAAGGATCTGTGTAGATCTACGCAAGTTGAATGATTCCTGTGTGCATGACCCCTTACCTACTCTGTTCTCTGATGAAATCCTGGATAATGTAGGAGGACAAGAAGCTTACTCATTTACTGATGGATTTTTAGCGTATTATCATTTCCGAATTGCACCAAAATACCGTAGCAAGACAACCTTTGCCACTAAATGGGGTTCTTTCCAATACATAGTCATTCCATTCATATTGACAAATGCACCTGCAAGATTTTCGTGTGTGGTTGTGTTTGTGTTCAAGGAATTCATGCATAAATTCTTGGAGGTATATTTTGATGACTGAACATTATTTGGATTGGTAAATAAACATGTGTCGAACCTACACATGATGCTTGACACCTGTAGGAAGCACCAGATTTCTCTCAACCTGAAGAAGTGCATATTCTGCATACCTTTTGGGATTTTTTTGGGGCATATAGTGTGTCAGCAAGGATTGATGGTAGATCCAGCCAAGATTGTAGTTATCATCAACTTAGAATTTCCTACCGATGAGAAATAGTTCCCCTCCATCCTAGGACACATTGGTTATTACAAGAAGTTTATAAAAGGATATGCTTTGATCACTGCACCAATGGAGAAATTGCTAAATAAGGGTGTAGCATTTTTTTGGGATGACGAGTGCCAGAAGAGCTTTCAGCTGCTAAAGGAGGAAATTTTCACTGCAACTATTTTGATATTCCCATACTGGTCTAAGGGTTTTCATGTGCATGTAGATGCATCTAGTATAGCACTTGGGGTTGTTTTAGCATAGCCAAGATACAGAGACATTAATCACCCAATAGCTTTTGCTAGTAGGAAGCTCTCTGGCATAGAGCGTAACTACTCAACTACAGAAAGGGAGGGAATGGACATGGTATACGTTATTGAGATTCAACAAGATGATGAGATTAGTGAAAAGAGTTGCCTTCACTAAGTGGGCCCGCAGGCTATTTTTGGCGCAAAGTCTATTTTTAGACTATGTCTATTTTTAGACATGTCGATCATATTCTATGAGTTGTAGGATGCTATTTGTGGATGGTTGGTCAAGTTGGAAAAATATATGGACTGCTATTTTTAGAGATATTGGGCATAATATATTTTTAGATTGTCAGTCTAAAAATGGATATTTCTCATATTATTAGCTCTTAATAATATTTGGACTCTAAAAATTATCTTATTCTCTTGGAGCACTTCAGTTAAGTGCACAGATGTGGCACAACAACTGATAGAAGGAATTACGCTATTCCTGAGGGTTTACTGGAGCTAATGCATGAGGACTTCAGTTAGAACTCATGTGACAGAGTTTGGTGGAGTTGGAGAAGTAGTTGGTGGAGTTGTATTTAGTTTAACTCAGTTAGACTCAGTTGAGCTAGTTGTATCTAGTCTAACTGATTGATACACTAGTGAGAGTGGAGTGAATTAATTAGTTAATTAATTCACTAAATAATAACTCATTAATCAAATGAATAATACATCAGTTAACTATAGTGCATGGCAGTTTCAGTGGAGACCAGTGGAGAGGTAGGTGAAAGAGAAAGTGTGACTATCAGTTGTGACTATAGTGATGCATTGATTGCATCCAACACTCAGTGGAGATGCAAATGAGGATTTTGTGAGCAAGGTTGGCTGAATTCGAGTTCATTCAGAGCCATTAATTAGCAAGGATTGCGTAGTAGAGGCAAGCTAATAGGTGGTAGAGATCGATGCATGGATTTGCAAGATTGGGCCTGATTAGTGTGTAGCGATTGTATTGTACTGAGAGCTTCATATGATCAGCTTTGTATGAGGATTGTTACACGATCTCTATGACATATATTATATACATATATTTGGGGTTTTTAGCTTTAGGCTTTCCCGTTAAACAGCTGTGTTAATGTGTGTGAATTTTTATGGTTTCATGTGTGGATTGCAATTGATTTAATTTCCGCATGTGATGATCAATGGTGGAATAGATTTTGTATTGTGCATGAAGTTAAAATAGTGTGTGATCAGGAGAATCTTAGATATATAACACATAAGTTATATAATTTCTACATGGTATCAGAGTGATATTTATCATAGCAGATTGCAATTATTGAAGCTGTTGAGTTTTGTGCTGGTGCAATTCGAATTTGCTACAGTGTTTTCTTGGTGTTGAAGTTGAGCATTCATTGAAATGTCTTTCAATGGATTGCGATTGGAGTATGCCCTTGATGGCAACTCCAATTATATTTCATGGAACGACAGGATGGAGGCGGTGCTGGATGATAATGGGCTAAAGGAGTTCATCGATAGTGATATTCCAAAGCCTGGTTCTAGCGATGTAGCCGCACTTGACGCATGGCAAAAGAAGATAGCAAAATGTCGAAGGATTATGTTGGAAGGTGTGAAGGATCACATAGTGTCCAGCCTTCATGGTAAAGCTAGTCTATTCTTGATGTGGAAAGCTTTGACAGACTTGTTCCAAAGCAGAAGTGACCAGAGGAAGTTGGCGCTTAAATACAAGCTCAGAAAAATAAAAATGGAGAAAGGTGACAGTATACCAAAATACCTCACGAAGTTTTTCCACTGCAAGGATGAGCTAGGAATTGTGGGGGTTACTGTAGATGAAGAGGACTTTGTGAGCTTGGATCTCCTTGGGCTTCCGAAGAGTTGGCATAGCTACAAGGACTCTGTCAATGGTCGGGAGAAACTGCCAGGATGGGAGCGACTTTGGTTGAATCTTATGCAGGAGGAGATAAGGCGGGGTGCCAGGGATGGATCTTCATCGAAGAATGAAGATGAAGAAAATTGTGCTTTGGCTGCCAAAGCAAGGAAAGGGAAGGGAAACAAAAATCCTTCTCAATTCAGTGCAAAAGGCAAGAAGCAGGACTTGTCCAAGGTGAAGTGATTTCACTGTCACCAACACGGAAATTACGCCACTAAGTGTCCACAGAAGAAGAAAAATAAGTAGGCTGCTCGATCTGCAACTAGAGAGGCCTTAGCATCATAGTTTGAGCTGGATTTTTCACTGATCGCATGCTTGGTTTCAAGTGTGATGGGATCAGTGTGGTTTCTTGACATTGGTGCATCTTTCCATATGACCGGAGACAAATATTTGTTTAGTGATTTGGATGAAAAGGATCTTGGAGTGCACATCGAGATGGGCGATGATGGTAGATACAGTGCGACTGGTATCGGGAACATTTCCTTTGAGATGGAGTCTGGTAAAACTTTCATAATGAAGGATTTTATGCATGTTCCAGGATTGAAGAAGAATCTGATCTCTATGGCGATGTTGGAAGACAAGGGCTATGATGTTGTTTTTAGAAAGGGAAAGGATTTCCTGCGCAGTAAAACAAATGTTGAAACCTGGAGGATAGGGGTTCAAGTTAAGAACCTTTATCAATTGTAGGTAGATGGTTGCGCAGCAATGGCAGGAAAAGAAGAAGGAGTGGTGAGCCGAGATGAGGGTGAATTGTGGCACAGGATATTGGGCCATCTTCACCATGGCACTTTGAAAATTTTGCAACAGATTTCTACCGGGCTTCCCAAGGGTACACTTGCACAGTCAGATCAGTGCAAGGGATGTACTTTGGGAAAATTTGTGAAGACCACTTTTCATGAGAAGGATAGTCGTGCCACGACAATCCTTGAGAGAATTCACACAGACGTGTGTGGACCTTTCTCAGTAGCTTCAATAGCAAATCACAGGTATTATGTGATATTTGTTGATCAATTTTCTCATAAGTGTTGGATCTTCTTCATGTAGAAGAAGAGTGAGACATACTCAAAGTTCTGTGAGTTCAAGGCGTTGGTTGAGAAAGAGTCAGGGAAGTAGGTGAAAGCTCTAAGGAGTGATAATGGTGGTGAATACATCTCTGGTGAATTCAAAAAATTTTGTAGTATAGAAGGAATTCAAAGAGAACTCATAGCGCCTCATAACCCACAGCAGAATGGGGTCGCAAAGAGAAAGAACAAAACAATCATGGGTGCTGCACGGGCGATGTTGCATGATCAGGGCCTTCCCATACACTTGTGGGTTGAAGCATGACACACTGCGGTTTATGTGAAAAACGGTTGTCCTCATAGAGTACTTGGCATGAATACACCTGAAGAGGCGTTTGCTGGGAAGAAGCCTCGTATTTCTCATTTGAAGATTTTTGGCTCACCTGTTTACATTAATGTGACAAAGGATGCCAGGAAGAAGTTGGAGCTGACCGCAGAGGTTGGGATATTTGTGGGGTACACAGAAACACCCCACAATTATCGTGTGTATTTGTTGGATAGTTGGATGATTGTTGTGTGATGGGATATCAAATTTCATGAGGAGAAAGCCATGAAGTTTTCGCTTGAGAGGGAGCTACACTTGCATGCAGATGAGGAGCTACTTATTCCTAAATATGAGCCTTAGGATGTGGATAAGCCACAAGAGGAGGTTCATGGAGTGGAAGAAACCACTCATGCAGCACCAAACATCAGAGGGCATAAGTGCACTACAGAAACTGAGTGACTGAATCTTGATGCAGCGCAGAATGTAGGAGCACCTACATCACAGCGCAGACAGAGACAGTCACCTAACCAATTTACTGGATACATGGCTCTGATGAGCAAGTGTATCGTGACAGAACCATATTCTTTCGAGGAAGCTATGGAGGATCCTGCATGGGTAGATGCCATGGTGGAAGAGTATGATTAGATTGTTAGAAACAGTGCATGGGAAATTGTCCCAAGGACAGAAGGGAAATCAGTGGTAGGTTTGAGATGGATCTAAAAAGTGAAGCAAGCTGTTGACGGGAGCGTTGAGAAGTACAAGGTAAGATTTGTTGCCCGGGGCTTCTCACAGATCAAGGGGATTGATTATTAAGAAACCTTTGCACCTGTCACAAGGTATTCTTCCATACGGACCATCCTTGCTCTCTCAGTGCAGATGGGTTGGCACATTCATTAGATGGATGTGAAGACTATGTTCCTCAATGGAGTAATTGAGGAGGAGGTGTACATAGAGCAACCTGAAGGATACGAAATCTTCAGCAGCGAGTTGCATGTGTGCAGGCTCAAAAGAGCGTTGTATGGGTTGAAACAAGCACCTCATGCTTGGTACACACAAATAGACAGCTATTTCACCAGACTTGGATTCACCAAGAGTGAGGCGGATCCGAACCTATACCAGATTGTGGTGGAGGGTAAGTTGTTGATCATTGTACTTTATGTAGATGATTTTATACTAACAGGTGATGAACTATTGATACACTCATGCAAGGCAGATCTTGCAAAGCAGTTTGAGATGAAGGACTTGGGTCTCCTTCATTATTTCCTGGGATTGGAAATTTGGCAGTGGAAGGGTGGATTGTTTGTGTCTCAAGGCATGTATGCCCGGGAGATACTGGAGAAGTTCAACATGCAAGGTTGCAAGCCTATTGACACTCCTCTTCCTGGTGGTTGGAGGAAAGAGGTTGTTACATCGGTAGAGGTAGTGGATGCCACTGTCTATCGACAGTTGGTTGGTTCGCTCATGTATTTGGTCAATACATGACCAGACATATGCTATGTTGTTAACCAGATTTCCCAAGGTATGGTTAAGCCTACCAAGCTCTTTTGGAAGGCAGGAAATCATGTCTTGAGATATCTCAGGGGCACATAGGGATATGGATTGTGGTACAGATAGTCAGATTAGTTGAAGCTACATGGCTTCAAGGATGAAGGTTGGGCACGGAGCCCAACGGACAGAAAGAGCACATCAGGAGGGATATTCAGTAGCGGGTCTAAAGCAGTTTCGTGGTACAGCAGGAAACATATATCTGTGGCACTCAGTTGAGTGGAGGCCAAGTACATGGCAAAAATTTTGGTTGCATGTGAGGCTATATGGATGAGGAAGATCTTGGTTGGGTTGTTTGGTTCACACTTAGATCCTACTGTGATATATTGTGATAATCAAAGTTGCATTAAAATCTCAGTTAATCTAGTATTTCATGATAGATCTAAACATATTGACATCCGGTATCATCATATCATAGATTGTGTGCAGTAGAAGATCATGTTGTTTTCTTACATTCCTACAGAGGATCAGGATGCAGATATTTTGATGAAGGCGCTCACCAAGAGAAAATTCGAATACCATAGAGAAAGGATTGGGGTGGCAGATAATCCCTACATTTTTGAGAGGGAGTGTTGAGATTCAACAAGATGATGAGCTTAGTGAAAAGAGTCCCCTTCACTAAGTGGGCCCACAGGCTATTTTTGGTGCAAAGTCTATTTTTAGACATGTCAATCATATTCTATGAGTTGCAGGATGTTATTTGTGGATGGTTGGTCAAGTTAGAAAAATATATGGACTTCTATTTTTAGACATATTGGGCGGAATCTATTTTTAGATTGCCAGTCTAAAAATATATATGTCAAATATTATTAGCTCTTAATAATATTTGGAATCTCAACATTATCTTATTCTCTTGGAGCACTTCAGTTAAGTGCACAGATGTGGCACAGCAGCTAACAGAAGGAATTACGCTATTCCTAAGGGTTTACTAGAGCTAATGCATTAGGACTTCAATTAGAACTCATGTGACAGAGTTTGGTGGAGTTGTATTTAGTTTAATCGCCAGCCTCACATGAGCTGAAGGTGGGGGTCAATTAACCTACTGAGCAATTAGTGAGATGAGTGAATTAATTAGTTATTAATTCACTAAATAATAAATCAATAATCAAATCAAGATGAACACATCAGCGACCAGCAAAGTATAGCATGGTATTTCAAAGGAGACCAACAGAGGGCAGGAGTGCGGTGACCTACCACTTACTGACAGACAAATAATTGTAACCAACACTCAGTGGAGTGCCAACATACTTTGTTAAATGGGCTGAATTGAGTCTATTCAGCCACTCACAGACTGTGTAACAGAGTGTTGTTATGGGTGAGATCAGCAATGGACTTTGCAAATATATCTGCCTATTATGTGCATGAGTCAGGGGAGGTTATCAGAGCCTATATATCAGCTTGCATAGTGATTGTCATTAATTTCATGACATATATTATAATAAGAGGTTATGTCTTTTATTACCAGCTTTCCAGTGTTAAATGAACTGTGGTTAATGTGTGAACCTTTATGTTCATGTGTGCACGTGTCCTGATTAATTTCCATGATGACTCATTGTCAATGGTGGAATAGATTCCGTATTGTGCATGAACTTAAATAGTGTGACCACAGAATCTAGAAACAACACACAAGTTACATAATTTCATACATGCTACTAGAAAAATACAGACACTATTCTCAGAGGAATTTTCAAAATGTCAACAATCATTCTTCTTTTGGAACACCTGTCAATACTTCTGTTAAAAAAAAGATCCGTTGATGGCTGTTTTTTTCAAGAGTACATGGACTTGAGACCACTGTAGCTAAACATCCAATGCGTCCGATCATCTATCACCAATCTAACCGTGAAAGAACCCAACGAAAGTGGAGGAAGGGCTGCTTCTATGTTAATTTCCTCGACATCAAAGTGGATGAGTACTTTGATGATATTCTTCATCTTCTGACCATGGGAACCACGCCTACAGAGTACTCATCCAGCAAAAGAAAGAGTTGGTTTCTTGCGCAGTTGATTTTACCTTGTTTGCAGGTCAGTTGTATAAATTAGGGGCAGATGAAGTATTAAGGAGATATGTGTTGGAACATGAAAGATAGGATATGTTGGTCAAGGCTCATGGAGGAGTGGCGACAGGACACTATGTCGAGAAAGCCACTACGCAGAAGGTGTTGCGTGCTGGGTTATGGTGGGCCACACTATACAGTGATGCAGACGTGTACTGTCAGGCCTATGATGCATCTCAGAGAATAGGGAAGCCTTGGCGTAGAGATCAAATGCCCCTGCAACCGTAGATGGCCTTTCAGGAATTTGACAAAAGGGCCATATATTTTTTGGGACCAATCAACCCTCCTAGAAAGAAGATTACGGCATTTTATATCATTACTGCAACTGATTATGTAACCAGATGGGCATAGGCGAAGGTGGCTAAGGAATGTACCACAAATATTGTTGCGCACTTCATATTTCAGAACATTTTGACCATGTTTGGATGCCCGAAGATTTTTATTAGTGATAGAGGTATGCACTTTGTTAATAAAACAATTGAAGCTTTGACAGAGGAATTCCAGATCCATCACAAGAAGAGTACCCCCTATCACCCACAAGAAAATGGCACAATATAATCTTTCAACAATATTTTTGAGAACGTGCATAAAAATATCTGTAATACCAATCGAGATGATTGGGACATGCGCATCCCTTCTCTGTTATGGGCTTATAGGACAACATTCAAAAAGTTGATGGGAAAAACACCTTTTAGGATGGTCTATGGGTAGGAAGCCATCATGCCAATGGATTATATTATCCCAAGTCTGTGCATTGTGTCTTTCACTAATATGGCCAAGCTTTAAATTATGGAGGAATGGGTAGTGCAACTCATTTCCTTAGAAAAATATCAGTTCATTGCTAACTTTCACTAGCAAGTCCAGACGAGGCATAAAAAAGCCTGGCATGATAGGCACATTACGCAGAAGGTGTTCAAGGAGGAAGACTTGGTTTTTCTATATGATAGCCAGTTTGCATGCCACCCATGGAAGTTCAGAAAGCATTTATTGGGGCCATATGTTGTAAAGGAGATAAATGATGGCGGTGCGGTGCACTTGGCCACGCTGCGTGCGGAGAACCTTCCTGGGTACTTCAATGGAAGCTGCATGAAGCCGTATAGAGACAATCTGGTGCCGACCAAATGACTATATGGTCGGAGCTTCAGACTCCAAGGAGTGATCCATCAAAGTGGCCGATGACTGCTAGACAAGAAGCGATGTTCATGGAGCCTATCTCATGGTAGTCACCCTATGTTAAGTCGTGGAATCCCTATGTGTGAAAGCCACAAAACATCGATATTGTGTGGGAATATCTAGAGATTTCCTTGATTCCTCATGATGTTCCTCTGATTGGAAAAATGCTTTGCAAGATCCCTCAGATAAAGTTTGACGATTATGATCTTGCAAATGAAGCAACGTTCCTGGAGCTTGCACCAGAAATTTACTTGGAATGGGTGCTATATGACAATGTACCAAAGGTGGAGCCCATACCCTAGGCGTGCGGGCTGCACAACACAGGAGTCATCAACCTACTCAGGATTCCATATTTCAGGAGGTACCCCATCACTGGCATTGGCATGCGCTAGCTACTAGCCTTGGTCCATGAGGGATCCCTATGGATTCAGGGGAGAATACCTATAGATGCCATGCTGATCCATCAGATCACCTACTTGCCCAAGAAGGGGCCCCATCCGATGAAGGGGTTTCGGAAGAGTAATGAGTTAAAAGTAGTGATGGAGGTGGAGGAAAAATACAAGGTAGGATGCAATAAGAGGAGATTTCTGGTCCAGACCATCGTTGACCTAGCGGTGCGCATGGGCACCCTCATCCTTGGATGTAAGCTTATGAGGAAGTGCCGACCAAAAATTTTCCCTGCACACGTCATTGCCTCGGTGGGGCAATGTGAAAAGGGGATGTTGTATAACTGGTCACAGTTTTTGTGCAAGTCTCTGGAGAATGTGTGCGAGGCATAGGAACTGGGGAAGCAGTTCTGCTACTCATGGCTTCTACTGCTGATTGTGTTGGTGGCATGGGAGACCCCAGCTGATGAAATCATTCCTGACATCGAGGTAGGTGTATGCGAGGGGGCGCGCTAAGAAAAATTATGGGACTCATCAAATGCCCGATGAGTTGAAGAAAATAATTTTTCTGGGTAATTTTTGAAGGGGCGTTGGCACAAGCTATCCATTCTAGACCAAGACTCTCACCAACAGTGCATGAGAAATACAAAAGTGTTATAGAATTTGAGGTGACCATGCACAACGTCATGATCAAGGTGCACAAGGAATCAAACCAGTACACCTTGCCTTATATAGTCACAGAGACGGAAGTTAACCATGTCATTGCAACATGGACCAATGCATAGAAGATCGGGCTTAGCTTGACCTAGCCCATTACATCGTCCACATTAGGAAAATACACAGCTCCCACAGATACAACTCCAAATGATACAATAGAGCCGCACACGGAGATAGGCAGAAAAGACACTTGAGATGAAGCAGAAAAGGACCTAGAGGTAGAAAAAGACAAATATCAGGAGTTAGGAGGTGACCACGAGGAGGTGGACATCGACGGATTAGATGGGCTCAATGGAGATGGTGTTGAACCTCCGTGCGACACTAAGTGCAAAGGAGAAACATCTAAAGGGTTGTGCAAGAATCGAAAAGGGTCCAAGGCAGGAGGAGAGGAAGAGGATACTATGACAGAGGAGGACCTCGACAAAATTGCATATGTAGTCGCTTCAGCATCAAAGGACTGTTGGAACACCATGGACACCCAATACAAGGTTGTGGTGGAAGATTTATAGTCGTGTTTACAAATCCTACAGCTCAAAAGAGATACATTTCAAGGGAGCGTGGATCAAGAAATCATGGATCAACCTAGGGCGGTGCAAGTCAGCCTACCATCTACTTCGATCGTCATGACCACAGGAAGTAGAATATGCCCCTTCCTGGGTGGAGCAGTGTCCATGGAGCAAGAAAATTTGTGCGTGCAAGTCCAAACCTACCCTGAGGTTGGGATCTACATTGTAAAGCTGCCAAGTGGGAAACTCCATGTGCTACACATCTTCATATATGCAGAATTGCAAAGCAGAGAGGCATGCACACAGCACCAGATCAGCAAGGCTGAGCAGCTTGTAGCAACAAATATGGCAGAGTCTACCCACGCTCAGACGTCGCAACAGGAATTCATAGCTCAGCACATGAAGATAGAGAGCTTCATTGACAGGTTATGTGGGGAGATTCCAAACATAGTCATCTCGGCCTTCGCAACGCCACAAACCAAAATTGAGAGCCTGGTCGCAGCCCTCAAAGCCTCCAGGTCCAAAATTAAGTTCGTTAAAGTATATTTTGAGTAGAATATTGCTACATTGCAAGCGAAGCTTTAGCTTGAGACCCCTCTGGAGGTGTGGGTGCAATAGGTCGTGCTAGTGAGGATAGCATTCACTAGCATCTCCGCGGATGTTGAGAAGAGTTCGATGCTTCTAGACAAATCCATGGGACTATGGATCTCTGTGTAGACAAATCCATTTTCCAAGAAAATTACCCAAGAGCTGCACATGAAGGAGAAGGATTTTGACAAATTTTAGGAGGCATTTCCTACATTCATCCTTTCTTAGAGAATGGCACACCTTTAGACCATCCATGCATTGTGGGATGAGGTGGAGGAGCTCCGTCGCAAAAAGAAAATAGTTACAATCATATGAAGCCATGGACGAATGACGCCATGAAACTATCCCAGGACCTTGATCTGCCAATCTGAAACTTGAACCAGACGTTGCAGAGTGTCACTCTAGCCACAGAAGGGTTGACTTCAAAAAATTTGGCAGAAACCGTGCAGAGCGCAGTAGATCAAAGCTCAGGTGTCTTGGCGCCATTTTTAGCTGCTATCGAGGAGCTCTAGAGCAAAATGAAGAATCCAGTACCAGTGTGACTCGAGACAAGTTAGAAGATTGTGTTGGGGGCCTGTTGGAGTGGGGTCCCCAAATTTTCACCATTTTTCCTATATTTTTTAATATATTAGTAGTGCGCAAGGGCTTTGGGGTGGGTCAAAGCCCCTCATGAATTTTAATGGGTCAAAGTGTAGATTAAGCGGCCACAAACCATGGTTTCCAAACCATATAATAGCATAGGCTAATAGTATAAATAAGATGGCTAGATTGAGTCTAAGAAGTCAGCTTTTGGATAAGTCTGAATGTTGATGCTAGATTTGGAAACTTGGTGATAGTTTGTGCGGATTTTCTGGGTAAGAAGGCTCTTGCTACCTGTGTGCACAGAAACCTTAGTCCTGCCATGTGAGGACCCTGATGGCTATGTGCACGGGTTGTTAAAGTGTTTTGTATGAAGGATCTGAACTGATATTAATAAAGGAGTATTGTTGTGGATATCTGAGTTCTATATGCATTTGTTATTTATGTTATGAATGTCTCTGCATCTTATTTCCAATTTCTGTATTGTCCGCAAATAGATATTTTTCACAACTGTGTTTAAGTTTATATGAATTCTTAGTGGATGGATCTGATGATATAAGGTTTTGGTATCAAGTGTTAAGGGTTATTACTTAGATTTTGGATGTTATGCTAATTTGCGCAAGGTATTCAACATATTTGACCTAAATCTATCTGCAAGGGTTTACTAGTTAGGGCTGATGTTGCGAAGGTATATTTATGTTTATTTGGGATCTAAAGGCATCCACATCATTCAAACCTCTCTTAGGGTGTGGAAACCTGGTTCCAACACCCCCCATACTACTTTGGGTGAGACTTTGACTTGCGCAAGTAGGTCACTGCCGAAAGGGCGAGTAGTAAGAGGGTTTTGTTGGTTAACCTCAATTCCAAACCTGGGTCAGGACCCCTCAAGCCAACAGGCAATGAACAAATAATACTTGAACTAATCTAGTTCCCGGGATGCATAAAACAAATCCAATAATCATTCAAAGTAACCTTTGTCACCACTCTATAATTACTTGAAAAGAAACTAATTAAACCAAGATTCTAATTGACATGATTTCAGATCTAAAAGACTACAAAATAAGAAACTATTTTATCCTTAGATTACTTTAATCAAACTCAAGAAATCATTCAAAAATAAGCACATTAACTAATGTTTCTACAAATAACTTATTACAATTATAATGAATTTCAAAACTAAACTACAACTCTAAACAATGATTCAATAGTCTCGTTGCATTTCTTTCAAATACTTGGTTGCCAAAACACAATGTTACAAGAAATTATAGTGGATCAATAAGGTAAATAATCGATTTCAATTCATATTTAAAGGAAATGGAGTTATCAATCTCTTGTTTATCCAATTAAGAAGCACCTTTAAATATTCCAATCGTAAATGGCATATATCTTTCTTTCTATTGTTCTAACTGAACCACCCACTTAGGGAAAACATACTTATTTGTAGGTTTGTATTTCCATAAAAAAACCACCGAAGATCCAAACCCTAAAAATAAAATGTCTTGCATATGTCAACATGTTGGCGTGTCTAGATCTGGTTAAAGGTTTAAATGAATGGCACATGGAATTCGAATAAGTCACAACTGTGAAATTCCAGCATGTGTTAAATTCTAGAGTGTGTCATCAATTAGATTTAACTATATATACTATGTAGTTGCAAACCAAAAATTGTGAGCGATACCATTTATATTTTGTTTGATTTAATTAGAACTATTAAATTAAATTAAAATTATTATATCTAAATTTTATCAGTTAAAAATGATCTATTATTAATTTCGTAAAATTTAAATAGAAAAACTTATATATACACGTATTTCTATGCTAATTTCATATTCCTATTAATATATTCAATTAATGCTAAAAAAAGGATACTATATAGAGAATATATTCAAATCCAAAACTGAGGTAGATGTATGATAAATGATAAAGTACGAACATAATATAGTTGATATCTAAAAATTACTCTAGAGCTTTACAACTATGACCCATCAAAATTCCATGTGCCATTTGATGAAACCTTTCACCAGATTGAGGTACGCTAACGTGTCAACATATGTACAATGATTGCTTTTAGGATGTACATACTCACCCGTACACCACCGAGAGTCTCATTCACTTCTCCACTCATTCTGAGAGTGGCTCTACAATTTCCAACCAATTGTTCTCTTCTGCTCAAGGTACTATATTACAAGATGACAAACTTTTTGGGGTTTTAGTTCCCCCAAGAACTCCTCATGATCAAAATAATGCGAATTCCATGCTCCAAGGATACTGTTAAAACTAAAGAAAAAAAACATAAGTGAGAATGAGGAGTGAAACTCGAACTGAGTATAGGGAAAAACAAATAGAGTTGATTGATGAAAAACCACCAGCAGAGCCCCACAACAGTGTGTTTGCTAGGCAAGCATGTCTCCTCAAGTTTTTTACTCTTTGTCAGCTGCCATAAGTTCCTTCTATCTGTTAGGCACTAGTCTTGTTGAAAATCCTAGCCTCACTCACCTAAGGCTTCATTCGACTGAAAGAAATGAGGGAAGAAAACTATACTGTCGAAGAATTCAAGGGCGAACCTATAGGCCATTGATCAATCATTCTTTGTGCTCACAGGTGACGGGTGAACAGTGTGATGGGCAATTAGGGTGTGTGGGAGGTTTAACTATACAACAATGGTGGCAATGGGAAAGCTTCTTGGGTAACATCACAACTATTACGTTGCCTTTAGAAGTTGCAGAGTCGCTCATTAGGAAGCGAATGAGACTCCTCGGAGGAGTGGGGATGGGTAGTTACCACCATAGATCCAAACCCTAAAAAGAAAATTTTGTGCATATGTCAACACCTTGGCATGCTTTGATCTAGTTAAAAGTTTAATCTAATGGAAAATGGAGTTTGAATCAGTCATAGTTGTGAAATTCAAGTATGTGTTAAATTCAAGAGTGTTTCATTGATTAGAGTTAAATATATATACTATGTAGTTGCAATTTTTTTTTTCCTGAGCGAATCCATTTATATTTTAGTTGATTTAATTAAAAATATTAAATTAAATTAAAATTATTAATATCTAAATTTCATGAGTAAAAAATGATTTATTATTAATTTCTTAAACATTTTATATGAAAACTTATATATAATAGTATTTCTATGTTAATTTCATATTCCTATTAATATATTCAATCAATGCTAAGAAAAAGGATATTATAAAGAGAATATATTGAGATCCAAACCTGAGGTAGATGTATGATAAATGATAAAGTACAAAGATAATATATTTGAGATCCAAAAATTATTCTGGATCTTTACAATTATGACCCATTGAAATTCCATGTTCCATTCGATGAAACCCTTAATCGGATCCAGGTACGCCAACATTTCTACATATTTACAAAACTTGCTTTTAGGATGTACATACCTTCCCGTGCACTGCTGAGAGTCTCATTCACGTCCTCACTTTTTCTGAGAGTGACTCTGCAACTTCCAAACAATTGTTCTCTTCTACTCAAGGTACTAGATGACGATATGACAAACTATTTGGGGGTTTTGATTCCAACCAAGAGCTACTCGTGAGCACAATAACTCCAATGCCATGGTCCAAGGATACTGTTAAAACTAAAAGGAAAAAATATAAGTGAGAATGGAGTGACACTAAAACTAGGTATAGGAAAAAAAAACAGTGTTAATTGATGAAAAACCACTAGCAGAGCCACGCAACAGTGTGTTTTTTGGGCGGGCATGTCTCCTCAAGATGTTTTATCTTTGTAAGTTTTCGTAAGTTCCTTTTGTCTGTTATGCACCAATCGTTTCTCAAAATCCTAGCCTTACTCAGTTAAAGTTTCATTCGACCGAAAGAAACAAGGGAAGAAAACCATATTGTAGAAGAAGCTTCAGTCGAATCTATATGCCATCGTTCAATCATTCTTTGTGCTCACAGGTGTCGAGTGAACAGTGTGACGGGAAATTGGGGCATGTGGGAGGTTTGACTGTGCAACAATGGTGGCACTGGGAAAGCTTTTTGGGTAATGACACAATGGTTAGGTTGCCTTCGGAAGTTGCAGAGAAGCTCGCTGGGAAGCAAATGAGACTCCTCAACGGAGTGGGGGTGGGTAGTTACCACCATAGACCCAAACCCTAAAAAACAAATGCCGTACATATGTCTACACATTGGCATGCCTTGATCTGGTTAAAGGTTTAATCGAATGGCACATGGAGTTCGAATGAGTCACAACAGTGAAATTCTAGTATGTGTTAAATTCCATAGTGTTTCATCGATTAGAGTTAACTATATATACTATGTAGTTGCAAAAAAAAAAATTCAGCGATACCATTTATATTTTATTTGATTTAATTAAAATTATTAAACTAAATTAAAATTATT
Source organism: Pinus albicaulis (assembly GCA_034641835.2). Lineage (NCBI taxonomy): Eukaryota > Viridiplantae > Streptophyta > Pinopsida > Pinales > Pinaceae > Pinus > Pinus albicaulis. The sequence goes on along the minus strand of CM076580.1, from coordinate 1,075,107,877 downwards.
AATATGTAAATTTTATCAGTTAAAAATGATTTATTATTAATTTCTTAAACATTTTATACGAAAACTTATATATACAAATATTTTTATGTTAATTTCATATTCATATTAATATATTCAATAAATTGCAAGAAAAAAGATACTATAAAGAGAATATATTGAGATCCAAACATAAGGTAGATGTATGATAAATGATAAAGTAAAAATACAATATATTTGAGATCTAAAAATTACTCTGGAGCTTTACAGTTCTGACCCATCAAAATTTCATGTGCCATTCGATGAATCCTTTAACCGGATCCAGGGATTCCAAGGTGTCAACATATGTACAACACTTGATTTTAGAGTGTACATACCCACCAACGCACCACCGAGAGTCTCATTCACTTCCCCACTCATCCTGAGAGCCACTTCCCCAATCGTTCTAAGAGTGGCTCTGCAAATTTTGAGCAATTATTCTCTTCTACTCAAAGTACAAGATGACAAGATGAAAAATAATCAAAGCGAGAGGATTTTTATTAACTTCGTGGCACTAGAGAAATCCGGTCCAATTATTGTCGTTAGTGTTGTTTATTTTTAGAAGGAATTTTTTTCTAAAGTAGGCTAATAATATCAATTATCATTCTTTCATTGGTGGTGTGTGCTGGTCTTGTTTACAATTTATGCTCCAGACATTTCATATTTCCAGCGGCCTCCTTGTTAGAGTCCTTGCTGCATGCCCATTTTTCGCGACCTTGACTACCTTCTCGTGGAGCTTCATGAAAAACATAATACTAGCCCGTTTTAGTCCTTTCACTAGTTTTGGGTTTTCTGGTTAGGGTTTCTATTGACGTTTGGGTTAAAAGTGATTCCTAGCTCCTCTCTCTAGCTTTCACCATCCCTCGATGGTGTAGACCCTAATGACCCCACTAAAGAGAACACTATCTGAAGGATGTGATAAAATTTCAAATGTAATTCCCAGTATTTCACCCATATCTCGAGATCAATATCCTGGGTGGCCTCAAAAAAGAAATCAGAAGCACTAGGGCCTATTTTGTCCCAGTTCATAAAATTCCCTGTCTATCTATTCACCAGAGACTCGATTCTCCTAGAGACTTCTTGCTGGAGTTTTTTCTTGCCGAGGCTAATGACCCATGAAGGGATGTATCTTGGGTCTTCCCAGAATATATTGTGCCCTCTAGAAGAAATATTATTGACATTACAGAAAGCCAGTATCGCATCTGCAAGGGTGTAGTTGAGCTTTCCTTGTTTTGGCTCTCCCATGTGCCATTGAGCACATAAATCAATTTGAATATAATAATGATATATATAGGGAGGAGACTTTTTTTTAAAGCTACCCATGAGCTTTCCCAGATGTCTATCTCAATGTTTTTGGATAGTAAGAAAATCGAACCCCAAAATATTTCCCATCTTCCCAGTGTAAACATGATATGTACAATAGATTAACAGTCATCATTTGAGTGTTACATTTTCCTAATGTAGCTTTTCAATATTTGAAATGAGAAATGTGAGTCATGGGATTTTTTAATTTTTCTGCTATGGCAGAATACTGCAAAGACAACTATGTTTTTCATGAACATCCCAACCAACTCTTCACAGTGGCCTCTTGTTAAGTCTTTGAGAAGAATCTTTGCAGTGGCCTCTACCCCTAATTAGAATTCACTTCAGTGAATGCATAGTAGTTCTGGAGGACATCAATCCACTCTGCAAGTATATTTGTTTCTCACTTTCAGGCCTCCCTGCCATGTCAATGGTGGTTTCTGGCATTGAGGATATTTCGTTGATGGACGGCCTGAATTTCTCTATTACCTAACGAAATGAATTCTCGAGTAATTGAAATCTCAAGTGTATTGTTACTACCCACCCTATGTTTAAGATGAGTGCCCATTCTGTAAATCGGGCAAGTCAAATGTGAACGAACCCACATGTCGATGCATTCTACGTGAAATTTCAATTTGCAATTGGGCAGAAACTGGGATTTCTCATTCTCTTCAAATCCTGATAGACAGACTACACATTCCTTCGCGTATTTGAAGCTCTATGCTTTGTACTCGAATAGGGGCAAAGATTCGATCACGCGCACATCCAAGACCACATTGAGGAGGCTCAAAGGATCCTCTAACACGAAGGAAAATCCACGGTGCCAAGATCTATTGGTCCATCGAGACAGAGAGATTCTGGGTATTCGCTGCATACATATATTATCACATATCGTAGAGTAGTCCCAAGAAAATATTTTCACAAGTTTTTCCTTAGTAAACATGGTGTCATTCCATTTTTTCCAAATAATAAATAAACAAATTAAATTTCCATAGGAAATCTGCGAGTGTTGTTGCAGTTGGATCTGATCTGGTATCAACTTTCTTTTAATTTTTTTATGCATAATTTAACACACTACAAAATTGTTGTTTTTGTGTAAATTGATCATATTAAATAATAATATTATTTAATATTACTTTAATGCATTAGGATAAAGTAGTTTGACTTTGTATTAGTTTGAATTATACATATATTAATTATTAACTGTTACGTGATCCCACTGATGAGTTCCATCATTAGACATATTTGGAGGGGTTAATGGTCACCTTTTTTCCTTCTTAGATCTCTCTTTATTGTATTTTTATTATTATTTAGTTTTATGATGCTATTATAGGTGGTGATTAAGGTTAACATACTCTGAGTGCCTAATATGAGGTTGAGTGCAGAAATCATGAATTATTAAGCATTTTCATAAGTATTTTATCATATACACTTGGAGTTAAGTGGACTCAATCACCCCAAATATTCTCTCCAAAAATCTGAGTGCATAGGCATCCAAGCAACTCCAAGAGGAGTGCACTCAATCTTTGTTGACTTGGACTTAAGTGGACTCACTCACCCCAAATATTCTCTCCAACAATTCGAGTTCTAGAGGTAGCCAAGAAACTCAAAGAGGAGAGCACTCAATCAATGTTTATTGGGAGTCAAGTGGACTCGATCACCATTTTCAAGGAAGTTGTTGGTAGCTGCCCTGTATAATAAATAGAGCGGAGCAAGAGCTAGGAAGAATTTAGTTAGTCAGTCAGTCGATTCCATTCATAACTATTGTTGCTAGCTATTGAGCTTTTTATTTTACTCAACAATAAAAATTTCAGAGATGTATGAGGATGTTTTTTAATGAAATGAGTAGACTGATTTCCTTTTACTTGATTTAAGTTTCAAAGAGCGAGGCTTGTGGGTTAAAGCCCAATCCATTTGCCTCAACTTCTCTATTTTTTTCATTCTTTCCAAACTATCATTTAGCTAGTTTTTCTTCTGCCATTTAGTTATATCTGCTTCAGATAGTTTTATTGTTGCGTAGCCTTTTATTTTAGTTTAATGTTGTAGTTTTTCATTTTCTTGTGAGTAGTAGAATAGACGATAGAGCTTTAAAATTTGTGGATCTAGACTTCCCTTCTTGCCCACTACGAAAAAATTCCATAATTTTAACATTAATTTGTATTAAGAGGAGATGGCCACATTGTTTAGTGACATATTTTGGGAAATTTAGTATAACCACCAAAGCTAAAAAAATGCTTAATGTTCTCAAGATGTGCACAAAATTAACATTAAGTCAGGGATGTTAAGTTGCACTATGGAATGATTGGAGGCTGGAGTCAAGACCCCGAGGATAAGAGAGTGAACAAAAAATACTTGATTGGTTCAACCAAGAGTTTCAACTTTCCAAACATTGCAAAGTCGAAGGAGACAAGTGGTTTTCTTGGACTTAAGTTTCTATGAATTATTCAGATGACTATCGAGAAGAAGCTAATGGCTAATCCATTTGTATCCATCAACATTCTTATATTTCTTAAAAAAACATCTTGTTGTCGTTTTAATCATTCCACCGAGTTATAGGATATTGTAGGGTTAATTTCATGGAAGAGAGTTAGGGGATAATATTTTTGGTGCATTCAATCACAAGATTGTATGGGTTGGCCAATCTGTATCTATCTTTTGTTATTGGCTAAGGAATTTAGTCTCTGATTTGGCTACAAAAAAGGCTCTCAACAATGTTGATGCATCTTTGGAACAATGTAAGGGTTAAGAGCTCTAATATTTTTGCACCAAATTTCCTTCACACAACAACACAAGTTCCTACTAGAATGAATGGTTGTTGAAGGATAAATTGAATTTCAATCACTCATTGGATTTTCTATGTAACCCCCATGTTGTTTACAAACTATTGGTTACTTATATTTATTGTGATAACTATTTTTTTTGAGCTATTTTAAGTACAAATAAAAGATGATAATATTTGGTATCATTTAAAAATTCGATACAAAGATTGTGTTTTTTAATTAAGTGGATCCCTTAGTAGTTGAGGTAGTTGCACATTTATAACCACTTCCCTACAAATTTATTGTAAATCTAGAGAGAGGAAAGTGTTGTTTTTTCCTCCAAAATTCTCAGGAGAGAAAGAGGATATGATAACTGAAAAGACAATAGTCTATTGAGGGCAGGATGCTGCATGAGAGAAATCATGAGTTGGACAAGGAGAGCCAGTGGGGTAATATCTATCTAACACCAGAGGCTGGACCAGAGTCCTGTTGCCAAGGTGGGTTGTGTAGAAATTGTGTGAACTTCTCAGGAGCCGGAGCTTGGTGGGGAGAAGTGAATGAGTTCATCCCTTTCATGGTTGGGAGGTTTTACCGTGTTCGGCAAGGTCAATAATATTTTAATCAAGGCACAAAATAGATAACTAAAATTGTATAATATGTTATATATTTATGATTAATTTGGTATAGTAGAAAGGAACAAGGTATGCAGCTTCTTTTATTTAATTAATTGATAATAACATGATGTGAGGAATTCATCTTCATAGAAGGAGTATATAATTCTCCAATCAGGAATAAGGCATATCTATTATTTATGAATTGATTGTTTAAAAAAAAAAACTGAGATGGCCAAACCCTGCCCGATGGGAAAAATTATAAACAACAGTAATCCTAGAACCTTCTTTGTTCTGTAGGGTATTCCATGACCACTGAGGATTTTGACTAGCCAAGTAGTGGCCTAGCCGATTTGTCCCTTCAGGGTGCCTAGAAATTCATTAAACCATGAGGTGTTACGAACACGAGGTGCACAATCCTATACCAGGTCATGACTTATGGAAAACTGAGAATATTAGAACTTCAAACAATGAAATTGTTTCCTGTAGCAAAGAACCATAACAATATTAAAGTATCTATAAAAAAATAAGTTATCCGGAATTTCTAATGACTGTATTGAAAATGGAGTAGAGCAAACTTTGTAGTAGACCAAGAACCAAAGTATAGCAATCTGAGGTTCATAACCCTTCTATATAAATTGCAGGAAGCAACGTATACATGCCAAGTACTGAGAAATCTCAAAAAATAAGTACATACTGACTAGATAGAGGCCCTCGACATAGAATTGTTTAACGCAAATATAAAACTAGCAATCAAGAACCTTAATCTTTAATAGAGATAGATGATATTTCATTCACATTTACAAAAATAAACTGAGATATATTAGAAATTAAGTCACTTTATAATGTATTCATCGGTAACCATTTTATGGGAAAAAATCAAACAAGGATTCAAGAACAAAATTTTTCTTTGTATCTTTCCATGATAAACAACTAGAGATTTGCCTAAATTAAGCTAGAAAAATATACATTTTTCATTGCAATTCATCTGCTAAGAATATAAATTTCCATAGTAATTATGAGATGACACTAGGACCGTTGGAGTATACGTATTCACAAAAATATTAAGATTATAATTTCTATCCAAATCACCAACCAGGCAAGTATACCAAGCACTCAAACTATAACGAGAACCTACAAAACCCAGGCATCGCTTGGTATGCAGAGCGAGGGAAAAACCGAAAAAAAAAACTGAAAATTAGAGTGGGAAGAGTCGGAGTTGTATTCGTCTTACCTGTGTTATGGCTGGCCTCAAATCCATTCTCACAATGAAGAGAACCTGTGAAATACTTTGGAAGACACCTGTACATAAATAAACCTGAGACATAAATGGAGAGCATACCAGAACACACCAAGAGAAAATTCTAACAAATGTCAAACGAGTAGGGTGAGTGTTGAACATATTTACATGCTTGAGTTCGCAAACCAGCTTGAATAAAAGAGTTATAACCATTCTCGTGGTTGATTTGTTGACCAATAGAAGCAAGAAAGCTATGCAGCCTAGGTTTAACCCTCTCTCGCGCCATAACCAAGGTCGAGAACCAGAAACAAAAGCTCTAAACTTGCAAAGCTCGTAGAGCGATAGAGCACAACAAAAAAATGATGGAAGGTTGCCAAACCCCAAATGTGGTTAGAATATGAACCAAAAATATTAACATTCATCGTTTGATGAGATCGATGATCCAAAAATCACATTAAAAATAACAAGAAGTACAAGCGAGAAACTCGAGGAAGATAATCCACCATTGGATCAAGATAATGGAGGAATGAGATCTCGCTTGAGAGGATTTGGTATGGGAGCCATCGATCAACATTATGACAAAGATCATAATTACAACATGACACAAGAATATAGCCTCAAAAATCTGTAAGTAAATAATACACGTTGAATATAGGTAGGTCATCATGCGCTGGATGCACGCATAGAACAAAATGTGGCACCAAAACAATATAAAAAGCCTTACTGTAATATTATATATGAATTTATGCAATGTGTTGTACCTACCTTCAATAGTTTTGAATAGCTTTGTGTGTGTGTGTGTGTGTATATATATATATATATAGTCCTATAGATATATTGACTATGTACAATCTTGTATTTTAATCATAATGCATTGATAACAATAGTATGCATATTAGTCATATGGATGTATTTAGGATATTTGCAATAGTAGTATGTGTGCATATATAGTGTGTTATATTAGTTGTACGTGGATATAATTTTTTTTATATATATGGTAAAAGTGCTTTGTTTAATGGTTAAACATGTTACAGGTGGTATTAGAGCCATGTTCCAAAATTGTGGCTACGTGGGAATTGAAATGTGTAGTGGTGTGATGAAGACAGAGAGTGAAAGAAAGAGACAACGAATAAGGAAAGGAAAATTAAGATAGAGAGAAGATGCAACATGGATCTAGATCTTTAGGAAGAGCAGAGGCATCGTATGGAGGAGCTAATCCTGAAATGTGGGCATAACTGGATGCGAACCAACAATATCACTTATAGATTAATGGAGGATCAACAATAGCAAACCCGAAAGTTGTTGGAAATAGTGCATCAGTTATAGAATGAGTTGACGGGAACGAGGAGTGATAGAATGATGCTAATGCAAGAGTAAGATAAAATCTTAAAAATCCTTTCTGATAAACATAATAACCAAGCATAGCAGCTGAATCCAAAAACTGAAACTCAGTATGAGAGGAATCAACAACATAGTGAAAATTATCAAGAAGAGAGTCATACTCAATACATCGGCACCATGAGAGGCAATGGAGTGAGTATGAGGAAGAGTCAGACAATTCCCAAGATCAAGGAATGACAAAGAATCAATGAACGAAATTACGAGGGGAATTCCGAAAGATCAAGCCACACACCTATGATGGATAAAAGGAAGAAGCAGATGAAGCATGGCTCATTGAAATGAATAAGTATTTTCAAGTGTATGACTATAACAACAATCTCAGAGATCGATTGGCTATATATCAACTACATGTAAAGGCCACTCTTTGGTGGGAGGAAGTTAAAATTGTGCGAAAAATTGATGAGCAAAGGATAAATTGGGAAGATTTACAGAAACTCTTCAAGAATAAATTCTTGACAAAGCATTTATATGATGAAAAGTCTAGGGAATTCCATGATTTACGCTTGGGACATCTAACTATGGATGATTTCTTCACCAAGTTCACTACATTATTAAGATATGTACCCTACTTACATGACGAAAGGGCTAAGGTGAATAGATTCTTGAGTTGTTTACCTATATTTATGAAATACATAATCAAATTCGACAACCCTAAAATGATGGATGAGGCCATCAAGAAGGCAAGAATGTGCTACCAACAAACCAAGTAGAGAGACTCTCAAAAAATATGGAACCAGAAGAAAGCACCAAGAAGCTCCCATATTTTCAGGAATTTTAAAATAACTCCTAAAAATGCACAGAGAGGTTCAGTAAACCAATGGTTGGACAAAAAATAGCCAAAGGAAAAGTGGAAACCAAGGGTTAGAACTTCGGAAGAAACCAGAAAAACAGAACCTTGGCAGGTACCCAAACCTTCCCTTTAGTGTTGGGATTGCGGTGAAGCCCATTATTACAAGAACTACCCACATAAATAAATAATTGATCATGAAGTCAATGTACAAGAAGCTTGACCGTAGGTGATATGGAAAGGAGTATACCTCAAATTAACACAACATTAGAGGACCGTCAAGTGGAGTATGAGCCTTCAATGTTAGAATGTGAAGGTAAGATTTCTAACTAGCTTGTCTCCATTTTAATTTATCATGGTGCTACCTTAAGCTACATCAGCCCAAAATTTGTAGAAATATGCAAGTTACACAGCGTTAAATTCCAAAAGCCTTGGCTGGTGCAATTGGCCACTAGTACCAAGAGGTAGGTAACTACAAAAATTGAAAATTGTTTGATTGAAGTATCGGGACAACAAATTCATGTGAATTTGAATATTCTTGCCTTGGGTTCATTCAATGTATCTATTGGAATGGGCTAGATAGAAAGCCATTGGTCTCTAGTGGACTGGAAGGAAAAGAGTGTCAGTTTCCTCACTGAGGAAGGAGTAAGGTAGTACCTACAGGGTATCAAACAACACATCAAACTATGACCTATCATAGCCAACCAATTTAGAAATTACATCCAAAAGGGTTTCCAAATATATGCTGTGGAGGTCAGATATACCAATTCGAAGGATAAGAGAGAAGCACTTGAAAATTTTCCAAATATTGAAGACTGCGCCGATGTATTTCTAGAATCAATCCTGGGACTACCACCCAAACGGGATATTGAATTTATCATTGAACTAATCCAAGGAGAAACACATGTATCAATGACTCCTTACCATATGAGTGTACCCGAATTCACTAAGCTTAAGATGTAGCTACATGAGTTGTTTGAGAACGGATATATCTGCACTAGTGTGTCCCCTTGGGGGTCCCTGTACTGTTTGTATGGAAGAAGGATGGCACCATGAGGTTATGCATTGGTTACCGACAGCTAAATAAGCTAAAAATCAAGAAAAAATACCCACTGTTGTGAATTGATGATTTTTTTGATCAAGTCCGTGGAGCAAGTGTGTTCTATAAAATTGATCTCTGGTATGTTTATCATCAAATTGAGATCAAGGAAGGAGACATATGTAAGACCATTTTCTGAACTCGTTATGGTCACTACGAGTTTGTGGCACTTCCATTTGGCCTTAATAACACTCCTGCCACCTTTATGAGTCTGATGCATGGCATCTTCCAACATTACTTAGATACATTTGTGCTCATTTTCATTGATGAAATTTTAATCTACTCCAAAAATCAAGAGGATCATGAAAATCACGTCAAGATATTGTTACAAACCTTAAGGGATAACCAATTGTAAGCCAAATATAGCATGTGTGATTTCTTCAAAGACCAAATTCAGTATTTGGTTCATATAATATCAGCGGAAGGGATAGCTGTAGACCCTTAAAATATCTGAACAATCATGGAATCGATTGTTCCGAAAAGCATTGATGATATAAGATCTTTCATGGGTTTGTCGGGTTTACCACTTTTTTTATCAAGAGCTTCTATAAAATCTCATATCCTATAACTTTCCTACAGAAAAAAGGGCTTACATTTCGATGGAAAACAAAGTGTCAACAAAGATTCAAAAAACCAAAATAACTAATAAGCTCAGCCCCAATTTTGAAGGTGGTTGACCTAGAAAAAGAGTTCGTGGTGTGCACAGACACAAGTCAAGAAGTTATGGGAGGAGTTATCATGCAGCATGATAAGGTAGTGGCATTTGAATCTCGCAAGCTAAAGGAGCACGAACAAAAGTACTCAACTTACGACTTTGAACTCATAACCGTAATTCATGCATAAAAAATGTGGCACCATTATTTGTTGGGCAAGAATTTTTTACTACTAATAGAACACAGTAGTCAGACCAATTTCTTTAGTCAACCATCTCTAAATGCTAGACAAGCTAGGTGGATTTCCTTTTTAAGTGAATTCAATTTCGATATAAGTCACTTATAAGGAAAGGAAAACTATGTAGCGGATGCCTTAAGTAGAAAGGTACAATGTGTGTACGATATCTAATTCCATCACATTGAATTCAACATATCAGGGCCACTTGCTAAGGCCACTCTTGAAGACCCAAAATACAAGCATCTTTGGCACAACACCCAAGAATTACATAGATGGGAAAAAACAAGGAATATGGAACTAATAGCTAAGGCTAATTGACCTTCCATGGGAGGATCTACATTCCTAATTAGGCATCCATTAAACAATTATTACAGGATGAGCATCATCGTAGTCCTTACGCAGCTCTTCTAGGATATCATAGATTTTGTTTTGCATTGAAAAAGAATTACTTTTCGCCAGGGATGCATAAATATATGAAAAAATATCTATCGAAATGTCTGGAGTGCCAGCAGGTAAAAGATGAGCACCAACATCTTGCAGGTTTGTTAAACCCCCTCCCCATTCCAGAATGGAAATTGGAAACAATTACACTCAATTTTATAACTGGGCTGCCTAATTCCAAGAAGAAACATGACTCCATTATGGTGGTGGTGGACAAGCTAAGCAAGACTACTCACTTTATTTTGGTAAACTCCACATACAGAGCGGTGTATATTGCGAAAATTTTTATGAGATAAATATTCCAACTTCACATAATACCCAAAGTAGTTATTTCTGATAGAGATGTGAAATTTATCTCTTCCTTTTAGAAATATCTCTTTGTTGGATTAGGCACTCAAATACACTTTATCACTTCTTATCACCTGAATAAAGATAGCGAAACATAACAAGTGAATCAAGTACTAGAGGATATGTTGCACATGTACGTAATGGATCAGCCTACTAAGTGGGAAGAGTACCTCGATTTGGTGGAGTTTGCATACAAAAATAGCTACCATGATTCCCTTAAAATGAGTCCCTATGAAATCTTGTATGGTAGGAAGTGTAGAATACCAGTCAATTGGAGTAGTCCAGAGTATAAGATGATTTTGGGCCCAGATATGCTTAGAGAAATGGAGAAGGAAGTTAAAAATATTTGGCAGAATCTACAAGCTACCCAGAATAGGCAGAATATTTATGCAAACAAGAAAAGATCTCATAAATAATTCCAAGTGGGGGATCATGTTTACTTAAATATCACACCTATAAAAAGCACCTTACAGTGGAATGGTTGTGCTAAATTAGCACCTCGCTACTACGAAACCTTCCAAGTTTTGGAGAGGATAGGTCCAACAGCTTACCAGTTGGCCCTTCCTAGCTATATAAGGGTCCACACTATGTTTCACGTTTCTCTGTTAAATAAATACGTATATGACCCTCGATATATAATTAAGTAGAAAGATGTACAGGTAGGTGTACCAAGTAATTTATAAAATCTAGACATCACAGATTGTAATAACATGTAATGATAACCGATATATCGATTGGCAGGTCGAAGTGGACAGAGAAATCATGGTAGAACCCCTGCGTATTCTTGACATGAGAGAATCCACGTTGCAGAGGCGAGTGGTTGCCCAAGTTAAAGTGCAGTGGATGCACTTCAGCCCAGAAGAGGCCACATGGGAAGATGAAGAGTTGATTAAACAAACTTACCCCAATCCATTCCATTGTATGGAATAAACATCAAGGACAATGTTATGCTGAAGGGGGGGAATATGTAACCCCCGTATTGTTTACAAACTATTGGTTACTTATATTTACTGTGATAACTATTTTCTTTTAATCTATTTTAAGTACAAATAAAAGATAAGAATATTTGGTAACATTTTTAAATTCGATATAAATTTTGTGTTTGTTAATCAAGTGGAGCCCTGAGAAGTTGAGACAGTTGCATAATTATAACCACCTCCCTACAAATTTATTGGAAATATAGATAGGGGAAAGGGTTGGTTTTTCCTCCAAAATTCTCAAGAGATAAAGAGGATCTAATAACAGAAAAAGACACTAGTCTATTGAAGGTAGGATGCTACCTGAGAGAACTCCTGATATGGACAGGGAGAGTCAGTGGGGTAATATCTATGTAACACCAGAGGATGGAATAGAGTCCCATTTTGAAGGTGGTTTGTGTAGAAATTGCGTGAGCTACTCAAGAGCCGGAGCTCGGTGGCGAGAAGTGAACGAGTTCGTCCTTCTCATAGTTGGGAGGTTTTACCAAGCTCGGTAAGGTTGATAATATATGTTGTAGATTTATGATTAATATGGTACAGTATAAAGGAACAGAGTATGTAGTTTATTTTATTTATTTAATTGATAATAACATGAAGTGAGGAAGCCGTCTTAATAGAAGGAGTATAGAATTATCTAGTCAGGAATAAGTCATATCTACTATTTCTGAAGTGACTTCTTTTAAAAAACAAAAATTGAGATGGCCAATCCATGCCCGATGAGAACAATTATAAACAACAGTAAACCCATAACCTTCTTTTTTTTGTAGGTTAATCCATGACCAATGATGGTTTCGACCATCCAAGCAATGGTCTAGCCAGTCTATGCCTTCGGGGTGCCAGGAAATTCATTAAACCATCAGGTGTTATGAACACCATGTGTGTAATCCTGTACCAGATCATGACTTATGGAAAATTGAGAATATTAGAACTTCAAACAATAAAAATATTGCCTATAGAAAAGCACCATAATAGTATTAAAGTAACTATAAACAAATAAGTTATCCATAATTTCTAATGATTGTATTGAAAATGGAGAAATCAAACTCTATAGCAAACCAAGAATGAGAGCATAGCAGTCATAGGTTCGTAACCATTATGTATAAATTGCAGGAAGTAACGCATACATGCCAAGTAATGAGAAATCTCAAGAAGTAAGTACATACTGAGTGGACATAGGCCCTCATCGTAACATTATTTAACACAACTATAAAACTGGCAATCAAGAACCTTCATCTTTAATAGAGATAGATGATAGTGCATTCACATCTACAAAAATAAACTGAGATATATCAGAACTTAAGTCGCTTTATAGTGCATTCATTGATAACCATTTTCTGGGAAAAAAATCAAACAAGAATTCAAGAACAAAATGTTTCTCTATATATTTCCATGATATACAACCAAATATTTGCCTAAATTAATCTAGAAAACTATACATTTTTCATTTTGAGGCATCCCCAAGCTTATAAATTACCACAACAATTTGGAGATGACACTAGGGCCGTTGGAGTATATGTATTCACAAAAACATTAAAAATATATTGCCTGTCCAAAGCACCAACCGGCCAGGTATGCCAAGCACTCAAAATGGAACGAGAACCTGCAAAACCCACGCACTGCTTGGTATGCAGAGTGAGGGAAAAACAGAAAATTATAGTGGGAAGAGTTGAAGAGGTATTCAGCTTACCTGTGTTATGGCTGGCCTCAGCTTCATTTTAACAATGAAGAGAACCTGTGAAAGACTTTGGAAGACACCCACACATGAATAAACCCGAGACATCAAGGGAGGGCATAACAGAACACACAGAGAGCAAATGCTAACAAATGTCAAATAGGTAGGGTGAGTGTTGAACATATTTACCTAATCAAGTTCGCAAACCAACCAGACCAATAGAGATGTAATCATTCATGTGGTTGAGTTGCTAACCACTGGAATCAAGAAAGGTATGCGGCCTAGGCTTAACATTCTCTCGCACCATAACCAAGGTCAAGAACTAGAAACAAAAACTCTAAATTTGCAGATCTCACATAGCAGTGGAGCACAAAAAACAAATGATGGAGGGTCTCCAAACCCCGAAGGTGGTTAGGGTATGAACAAAAATAATCAACATCCACCGTTTGATGAGATCGACGGTCCAACAATCACATAGGGAATAACAAGAAGTACAAGTGAGAAACTCGAGGCAAATAATCCACCATTAGATCAAGATCATGGAGGGTTGAGATCTCACTAGAGAGGCGTTGGTATGGGCACCATCGATCAACATTATGACAAAGATCATAAGTATAGCACGACACAAGAATATAGCGTCACAAATATGTAAGCAATTAATAGATGGTGAATATAGGTAGGTCATCATGCGTTGGATGCACGCATAAAACCAAATGTGTCACCAAAACAATCCGAAAAGCTATGCTTAAATATTATATATGAACTTATGCAGTGTGTTCTATTTACCTTCAATAGTTTTGAATAACTTCGTGTGTATATATATATATGTAAATATATTGACTATGTACAATCTTGTATTATAATGATAATGTGTTGATAACAATAATATACATATAATATGGATGTATTTAGGATATTTTCAATAGTCGTATGTGTGCGTATATAGTGTGTTATATTGGCTATACATGCCTATACAATTTTTGTTTTTATAGATGATAAAATTGTTTTGCTTAACAGTTAAAATGTCACATTCTAGTTGAGAAAAAGCTTTATAGCCTTTCAAGCCATTCAAATACTTAAAAAACAAATGTCCCTTTCAACTTAACCTTGTCCAAAGTGAGAACAAGAGTTTTCAAACCAAACCAATGCATGATTTATTTCATTGGGGATATGTAGTTTCCGAAAAATACCTTCTATGCTTCCTTCCCTTTTAGTGCTTGAATAATCTGTTTGTGAGAAGGTTTGGTTCTAGGTGTGGGTTCAATGAACTTTCGGAACTAAAACCACCGGTTTTCTTCAAATTAGTTTAATGTTTATGGGCTCAAATAACATAATCACGTGTGTACTAATTTTTAATTTTATTTGGCGATGGTTGTTCGCATTGGTTTTCGTTTTGGGACATGATAAATACATATAAAAAATATGCTCATTAGTGGCGAGGAAAGTTTTTTATGCTAGGTAATATTTTTCTCTTTTGAATGTCAAATAAGATATGCCAAAAATGTGTTGGTTTGCTTCTAGTAACTGTACAGAGAGTGTTTGTTTTATGGGATTTGGTGATCATAAATATATTTAGACACATTTAGACACATTTATAAAAAATATATTTTTTACTTTTATTTTATAAATTAGTAAAATTA
The DNA here is from genome assembly GCA_034641835.2 of Pinus albicaulis. Taxonomy (NCBI): domain Eukaryota; kingdom Viridiplantae; phylum Streptophyta; class Pinopsida; order Pinales; family Pinaceae; genus Pinus; species Pinus albicaulis. The sequence goes on along the minus strand of CM076580.1, from coordinate 1,075,092,694 downwards.
TATTAACAATTGTATTAATATGTTGTTTGATTTTTAAGTGTATAAGTAAATTTAGTTGAGAGAATTTGATTATGCAGATTACATAGTTATTCAAACAAATAATTACCACATTTAAGATAAAAGTGATTGGAAAATATATTCAATAAAAACTCAAAAACTTAAAATGGAAAAAAATAAACTCCCTTAACTTAAATTATAAATGTTTTCTAAACATGTATTTTTGGTAAATTTTGTAATTCAAATATATTACAATCATTTTCCAATTTACATAAATGGACATTTGTATATTAAAAAAATTATATAAGACATTTTCCAGCTTTCTTTCTTTTTAAATTTGAAATGACATATTTTTAGAAATTTTGAGTGAACGAGTGATGGGATTATTAGAAATTTCAATTAGGATATTGCCAAACCTGAAATTAATTAGGAGATGCCTTTTCATCTCTTACATCTCTTAGCGTCAACATAGGATATATCCATACCCGGAATCAGGGTTGGAATTTGGATTTCTCCTTACCTGTCACAGAAATTTTTTTTGACGTTTTAGGTCATTCTGCTCCCCTTCAAGAAATGTTATTTTTAAAATTTTGTCCTTCATTGGTGATGTTCTCATAATAAATTAACCCTTCACCAATACAGGTTTGATTAAAAAATTAGCCTCCAATTTTTTAAAAATATAGGTCTTAAATTTTTTTTAAATTAATGAATTAGAAGAGAATTTATTGGAACATAATTAAAATTTAGAGAATAATTTAGTAAAAATTTGAGAAAATAACACATTGTATTATAAATTTTCATGGGCATTGCTACACTGATATAAAGCAAATACTAGGAAAGAGTGAGTGCAAGTTAATAACAATCTCTCAAGTTAGTGCAAGTTAATAAGTGTCTCTCATGACAAGTTAGTGGCAATGCACACATAGAAAAATTAATTATGAATTAATTTTCCAAATCATAAACATTGTAACAACTTAGAAAAACAAAGTTAGCTTTTAATTAAAATGAAAGTTTTTTAGAAAATAATGAAAAAATAATTGCATTGAAATGTTCAACTAGAATTCACATAATTTTGAAAAAAAAACTGCACTTATAAGGAATAAATAAAACACAATAAGGAAATTTCTAAATGATAGGCGACATAATTTACTCGAAGAAATTGGCACCATGTGTTTGGTTTTTAAAATAAGGAAAAAATTGATCCACCAAGTTAAAAAATAAACCATTAAATTCACCATATTTCATCTAGATAATTAAAACTAAAAGTAAAAATTAGAGACGACCTACTGGTAGTTTTTGTGACAAGGAAATATTGGTGATTCAGCCTTAGTTTTCAATTGTCCTCCTCATTTATGTGGCCAGAAAACCCCAAATCCAATTTGCGGGGAATCTGTACTTTGCGTCACCCATAGTCGTATGGTTAGAATCTAGTTTCATCTACATAAAATCACACAGAAAAACAAAAATTGAGCATCCACCAAGTTTAAAACAACATGCCCTTCTGTTTTCAAATACTAACCACAATCCAAAATTAAAATTAACTCTTTGCACACTTTCATTCATTGGGAAAAGGAAAACTATGTAAGAAAACAACTACAACTATTTATAACCTTGTAAATCTAGTCTTCTCCTATCTCTTCCTTTAACATAAGATTAAATGAAATGAAAAGAAAATAAATGTAGATCACTTTAAAAAAAACCAGCTACTGATATTAAATTTAATGTTATTGCTTAACAAGTAATTATTGATTTCACCTTCAACTTTATAAAAACTTGATATTTAATTGAAAAGAGGACTAGGATTTTTAATTTGCTGCTTTCAAAAAGAGGACTAGGATGGAAAGATCACCCTACCTTCTTCATTCCAGTTAAATAAATTAACGAAATAAAATAAATTTTTATCTCTAACTATTGGTTTGTAAAATAAATTTAAACTATTTGTAAATTTAGTTAAATTTAAACTATTTATAAATCCAATTGAACAAGATTTAAATTTAATTGTCTGTAATTTCAATTAAATAAATTAATCACATTAAATAAATTCAAATTATTTGTAAATTCTATTGAATAAATTATCTAAAATTATTTTTGAAAGTTCCTTGCATAGTTGAGAGACATAATATGAATATTTTATCTAAAATTCAAAACTCAATTCCAGATTAAGTGAAAAATGGCAATGGATTTGGTGAAAAATGTCCTTCTAATTTCTGATGTTGATTCCTTATCACTAAACTATGAAAATTAAATTACTGGGCATTGAGAGCGCAACTTGCAAGTGTGTTGGACTTTGGACTTACCATGCTACAAGGGGCAATCTCCAACCTCATAGAAATTGTGGCCACTGGCGACAACAACTCACCATGAAATTTTGGCACCGATTCACACTCTACGTGCAGCAACAAACCATTAAAATTTCAGCACCGATTCATCCTTGGTGTTTGAATCTGCCTGCAACAACTCACTATTGAAATTCAATATGATGGGTGTAGAAAGTCACCATTGAAATTTTTGAAACCGAATCTTTTGAAAGCTAGCCAACGCTTTATTCTTTTTTGGGAATGAGGAAGTTTTTCTGTAATTAGAATTTGGCAGCGCAAAGCAAGTTAACCTTTGTATATTTTCTATTAATGTTTGAATGTAGTTGTAGTTGCAGTTGTATTAACATTTAAGAAATAGCTAATAGAAAATAAATATATAAGAATATAATAATATTTAAAAATACAATTGGTAAATGAAAATTATAATAAATGAAAAATAGAAAATTTTAATAAATATAAAATAGACATATAAGAACGTTTTCAAATTTTTTTCAAACGTCAAAATGAAGTTTTCTCTCCTTCTTCAGACGTGTGAGAAAACGGGCAGCAATATATTTTAACCTGCAAATACGTGTAAAATGGTCAATAACGAGCAAAATGCCCGTCAAATTCCATCTCTTCCGGGAATTAATTAGGAGATGCCTTTTCATCTCTTAGCGTCAATATAGGATATAGCCATACTCGGAATTAATTAGGAGATGCCTTTTCATCCCTTAGCGTCAACAGATTAATTAGTTGTTGAATGAAATAGAATTTTTAATGCTTAGAGATCCTATCAGTTATTTCCTTTACATATAAAAAAAACTATGTTTATTAATGGTTGGGTAAAATATTTTTGTACTAAGTAATATTTTTCTTTTTTGAATGCAAAGTGAAAATGCATCAGAAATAAGATAACATGCCAAATATTAGTGTTTTGTGTAAATGCATCAAAAATGTTAATGCATCAAAAATAAGATGACATGCCAAATATTTGTGTTGGTTTGCTTTAGTAGCAATAAATGAGGGTGTTTGTTTTATGGAGTTCATTGATCATAAATATATTTAGACATGTTTAGAGAACACATTTTTAGGTAAAATTTTCTAGAAACCTTATATAAGGGGTTTGTTTTACAGAATTTGTTGATCCCAAATATATTTAAACACGATTTTAGAAACATTTATAGTTACAATTATTTAAAAACACGCACATATATGCACTTGTACATTTTCATGTGGATATGTTCTTGTGTAATTTTTTATTTTTATTTTATAAATTAGTAAAATTACATCAACTATTTTATTAATGTGTTGTTTGATTTTGAAGTGTATAAGTACCCCAGATGCGGGTGACAGATTTGACACGCTTGTGAATCACTTCCCACACCCTACGTGAAACAGAGATCTCTTTCGCAGAGCCTCATCTGCCACGGATCCTCTTATAGTTAGTCACTCGCACTAGACTTACAAAATCAACTATGATGACGAGAGGACGAGAACTGAGTCATCATGTCCTGAGCATGACCTCGTATCCATCACCATTAATGACCATCATGATTAACCCGCATTGCAGCCATCCCCCCTCCCTCAAGCTTGATCAAGTTCTCAATCATTGCATGCATATGCGTGCGAAGCCTACTCATTGTTATCCTCTTCGCACTCATCCCCGCCCCTTTAAAGAGATGAGCTCTCAGCCCCTTTCCATACTCAATATGTTATCTTGACCTTTTGTCTCCCTTACTCTGCTCTAGCTTCTCCCTGACATCAATAGGCTGTGAATCTCTTCTCTTAGTGTAGCACTATGCAGTCTCCTTTGGGCTGCCACACCCCTCCCTGCGCATTTTCCCCCCAGCTGCTCCATTCCCCTGAGCCCCAACACTGCTTGCCCTTTAGTGCCACCTTTTTTTTCTAAATTTCTCCCCCTGCCTCGATGTGCAATGGCTCCCAAAATTTTCCAAAAAACTATCCGAGAAGGACAGAGAGGGGCTCTCCCTGGCCATTATCACCGTGGCGAGGATAATCATCTCAAGTCGATAGATGGCTCCTCTTCTAGTACTTTTTTGTGTTAGAGTCTCAATCCCGAGAAATATGCAGAAGCCTTTGGGCACGCCACGCAGAGAGGAAGGCACAGTCCGAGGAAGTCCTCTTCTCCTCAGTCGCACCCCCAGCAATGCAAAATTGACCCACTTCCGGTTTCGACGAAGGACGATGAGGATACGGCTATCTGGGTGATGGATTCCAATGGAATTTGGACGCGGGTTCCCGACGCAGTAGATCCGAACTCCCCTATCCTCTGCACATCAGTCTGCAATCCCACGCGTACCGTGGCAGATGCGGAGGTAGCTACTGCGCAGGCTCCTGCTTTCCCCATTGATGAGGAGGCCCCTACAGTGATGATGAAGATGGAAAGTGAAGTCTATGAAGCTGCACAGTTCTCCTATGTTTTTTGTCATGATTGCCATAAGTGCCATTCTACCACCGTTCACTTTATGTTGCTTAGAAATGTCAGTGCTACTGCACATAATGTAATTCTCTGTCATAAGTTTTTTCTGGGTTGGTTTCCTCCCCTGAGGCAGCCCAGAAATCGTGTAACAAAGGTTGGGATAGGGGTGCATCTTGCCAACTCAACCTGTAGCATATGTAACTTTATGTTTCGAATTTATAGAATAGCCCAACTTACCAAAGAAAAAAGTGTATAAGTAAATTTAGCCAAGAAGATTTGATTATGAAGATTACACAACAATTCAAACAAATCATTACTACAATTAGGATAAAATTGATTGGAAAACATATTCAATAAAAGCTCAAATCTTAAAATGGAAAAAAATAGACTAGTACGTAAAAGGACGCCAGTCCAATCTGATTTCAAAAAAATCATTACTACATTTAGGATAAAATGGATTGGAAAACATATTCAATAAAAGCTCAAATCTTCAAATGGAAAAAAATAAATGGGTACGTAAAAGGATGCCAGTCCAACCCGATTTCACCGAATTCAATGAATTTAGTTGACATGGGAAAATGCAGGGCAAGTCTCTTACATTTTGGTTGTTTTCTAAACATGTATTTTTGGTCAATTTTCTCTAAAATTTGGTGTGGATATGTTAGAATCAAGCTCTGAAAAAAATAGAATGGTACGGAAGCCATTCCAATCCGATTTCAATTCAATGAATTTAGTTGACATGGCCAAAATGTAGCACAAGTCTCTTTCATTTTGGTTGTTTCCTAAATATGTATTTTTGGTCAATTTTGTCTGAAATTTGGTACAAATATGTGAAAATCAAATTTTTTAATCTACACCAACTCAAATGCGTTGAATAAATATACATTTATGTATTAAAAAACTAATTTAAATCATTTTCCAATTTTCATTCTGTTTTAAATTTGAAAGGACATCCTTTTAGAAATTTCAGTTAGGATATAGAAGAATTTCAATTAGGATATAGCCATACTGGTTATTAATTAGGAGATTCCTTCTCATCTCTTAAAGTCAACACATTAATTAGCTACGTGAACGAAATCGAATTTCTAAAATTTCTAATCCTCAACAGAGACTATTAGGTATTTCCTTTAGTTATTCAGTTTCCATGGAACCTACATACTAAATATGTTTTGAACAAGTAGGATGGAATTTAGGTGACACATGTTCCTACTAATAGATGGGCCCACACAACCTTATTGGAGGGCCTTTATTCCTTAGGAGGACTACTCTATCTTACTGTGTATGACATTATATTATTTCTTTATGCATTGATATTAGTTTTATAGCATCTAGCGAAGAAATGGCTGCTATTTTTTATTTTTGGGATGTCTTTTGTCATTGTAGGGTTCCTCTATCATGTAGGCTTAGAGTAATTATAACAATGAATGGATGATATTTAATTATAATTTTAATTGTATACATGTGTGTTAGCATAGTTTTCCATTCTAACAAATTTATATGCAAAAAATGGAAATATTAGATTTATATACTAATAAATCATATTTTTTGGTTTCGCATGTCTTTCTACAAAAAAAAACACTCTAGACACTTGCTGAAGATTCTCTATGCAGATTACTAGACATTGACACTTGCAATTTGATAGGTACTCAATATACATGGTAGCGTTTATAGTTGCATTGACACAATAAACATCAACATGTGTACATCATCTCAAAAACAGAAATTGGCATTTGTCCTAGAAAATAATTACTTGTTTCAGGTAAACAATTTCTCATATGTGATTGGAGGCTGTTTTTTTTTATAGTTTACAATTTTTACTACATTGTACATATACATCAACAAAATTAATAATACGAACGGTGAATTATTTTAGAAAATGTTTAGAAGAAAAGGATAAAGAAGAAATTATGTCTTATCAACATGAGCTCCATGAAGAGTCATTAACAAAAATGCACAACATCAATAATCGCAACTTGTATTTAAAGCAAAAATGTCTAGATCATCTTCAATGGATATACCTATAGAATCTCGAGGACTATGGGGAGACATTTTTTTATACATTGGTTGTTAGTTTGGTCGTAAATTCCAATTATAATTTGGTCCAAAACAAAAATGAAAATGTATTTGCACTTTAATTCAGCAATTGCAACAAACACTTATGATATACTATTTCATGATGAAGATCTTATAAATCTCCACTTCGAGCCATTGCTTTGCAAAAAAAATGCAATCATGGATTCTGCCATCTACCAACAAACCAACATTGTGTATGAACAAATTGACTTATCCATATTTGAACATCAAACATTTAGGTCCATGACCAACGTCATTAGGGTGCCCATGTTCAATATCATATATGGCGAAATCGCATTTGAAACATTTTTTTATCTTATAGATAATTAATATAGTGTGTCATTCCTTCGACTTATCATTGCACAAAAATTTTGCAATGCAGTTGTTCAAAATGACCTATTTCTAATTAGATGCATAACAAAGCATATACAGTTTAGTTGTATACAAAAGTACAAAAAATAACTACTTGGCAAGAATACATAAAAAAATTAGCATTGCCCTATAACAAAGGAAATAATGGAGGTGATGTATTTCTCTTTTCTTGGTTAAGAAAAATGCTAAACATACATTTCGTCATTTGGTCTGCAGTTACAATGTCCATATCAATAAAAAATATATATATCTAATTAAAAAACAATTCTTTTAACTTTGAATATTTCACTTTGAAACAAGTATAGGCCATGTCTACTATGAACCCTTACAACAAATAGGCAAAATTGAAAGTCAAATAATAGGTGAACTTGGTGCAACCGAAATATAAAAACAAAGCATGTGAGGCAATAGCAAATCTTGGTGCAACCCAATTCAAACAATAAAAGAAAAAGTTTATCTTTGCATGTTGTTAAAGACATTATTTGAAGGATGCTGAAAACACAGAAAAATCAAACTTGTCTATAACAGAACAACAATGAAACAACAAGTAGTGCTAGAATATTTAGATCATCAGTCTAGAAAAACATTTCATGTTCCAATTGACATTAATATTGAGGATAATGTCATCTCTGAATCAATGTAGTGTTTTAAAACTAATGATATGGAAAATTCTGAAGAAACAAATCAAAAAAATGTATGTAAATTCAAATCGTATTTTTCCTTAGAAAAGAAGAAGAAAAACTTGTCTTTACATTTGCTTAAAGATGTTATTCGAAGAAACTCGAAAACACATACAAAAAAGGTTGTATATAATACAACAACAGTGAAACAAAAAGTAGTACTAGAAGATTTTTGTCAGTCAAGGTGAAGAAAAATATTCAGAAACAAGTTAATAAAATCGTCAATGTCTGAAGAGAAATATCAAGCACAGATAAATGGTACACCTATTTTTCATTTTTCAATATGTGAAATAACTTTCTTTAGAAAATATGATTTACGGTTGAGACATTTGAAGAAAAAAAAAATGCAAAGAAAATTAGCAAACCACTAAATTATTCCCATGGAATCGAAAATCTTGGCTTTGAAAATGTCAAAAATAGCAATTGCTTCATTTGTAGGCTTTGAAAAAAAGGTTTTTCAGATAACACAGTTCCTAAGTATGTAATTCCTGCAAAAATAATAAGAAATAAAAGCACTCAAACACTTAGTCAACTTACTAAACTAGAAGAAAGACTAGTGGCATTTCGATTTCCCCCTTTGCAAATAAATGAAATGGCGCATCGACATAGAAAACCACAACTAGGTTTTGACTAGAGGAGTCATCAATGTCACAATTATTCATTGCCTCGAAACATAAAAGACACTGACACAGTGGCAGTTTTCCTAAAATAGCATTTAAAATTCAAAATTGCCTATGCATTTGGTCGAGTTCGAGTTCATATAGTCATGAAAGCATTAAAAAAATTATGCATGAAAACACTTTGCAAATTATAAAATGCCAACATAGACAACAATTGGAAACAGGTTTTCATAGAAAACCAAGAAGCATACGATTTTACATATGACATCAAAAATAGTGAAAATGATAATGAAGATATTGATGAACTGATCACAAAAACATCGGTTCATGGTTTCACTAATCCACGTACTATCCATGACCTTGTAAATAGGAAAATTAATATTTCAGCTGTTGCAGGCTATGTACCGTTAGGGATTTTCCAAGATAAATACTCAGAAGAAATGAGTTTTCCAACATTGTTTTATGGAAACAAATGGACAAATAATCTATTGAAAAACTTTACATATCAAAAAATATGTCAATGGGAAGTCCTGCATAAAAATCATGAATTTTCTTACCATACAACAAACCTATTTTATAAAGCAATCACATCATCATAATCTAGGTGTTGAATGTTATCTGGATTAGAATTAGAAAATGTGAGTTGAAAGGAAGAAAACTCCTTGCAAAATATGTCAAATCAAAGCCAAATTTGGATTGCGTTTTGAAATATGACATTGGCTACATGGACTTAAAAGCAGTCCACACTTCACTATACTACCATCAACAAATACGTAAAAAACTATATGCAATGATTCGACAACTAGGTCCACCTACTTTCTTTTTGTCCTTTAGTAGCGCATAGAATCTTTTGGAGCCTTTTATGAATGCATTAAAACATATAAGACAAGACACTACACGACCAAACAAAAATGAATTAGAGGAGAATGTGCCACACTCATTAATAAGAAATGATCTTGTGACTTGTGCATGTTACTATAGATCAAGGAAGGATGCTTTGCATCAATTAATAGCTCATGATTACAAGTATTATGGAGAAATCGATGACTACTTTTACATCACACAATTCCAAAATAGAGGGAGTGATCATGAACATGGTTTATTGTTGATAAAATCTGCACCAATCAATGGTAAGGACAAAATAATTGATGTTGAAAAATTTGTTGATAAATACTTGTCAAATGATTCATTTGTTCTAGATAAAGAGCTTAGAACCATCCAACATCATTTTCACACAAGAACCTGTAGGAAACATTAAAATTCTAATTATAGATTTAATTTTCCAATGTCTCCAATGAAAAAAATGAAAATACTTGAACCTCTTGAATTTGATAATGATAAAATGAAAACAAATGCAAAGCTAATATTTGACATAATAAACTATATCAATTATGATCAAAAGGATACATTTAACAATTTCTTTCATAGCCTTAGATTAACAAATGATGAATACATACATGCTATCCAATGTACACTAAATCACAAAATTTTACTGCTACAAAGAAAGCCAGCTGACTCCTGGAAAAATAACTTTGCTCGATATATTCCATCAGTTTGGATTGCAAACACTGACTCTCAGTTTTTTCTCGATTCATATGATGTTGCAATGTACTGCAATTCGTATATGACAAAAGAAGATAAAACACTTACATCGACGTTTAAGAACATACACGATAATCAGTTTAAAAAAATCAGACATCATGAACACTATTAATTGTCTAGGAAAATATTTAGTAAAAATGCAACAAATGTTTGCAGAATAAACAGTGTACATTGTGCTATCTCTTCCATTAAATAGTAGTTCACAAAAATGTTTTTCATTAACACGTCCCCTTTAGAGGAACGTGCATTTTTTTTTGAAAAAAAAAAACTTGTGAAAGGAACTAGATGACTCTGAGGATATAATGTGTCCATAAATTATTAACTATTATATTCTATGACATGTAGCTATTAATGCTATGTGTTTAGCAGAATTTGCACCTAGTTATAGAAACAAAGGAAAAAAACAAAAAAAAGAAGTAAGCCATATGTCATAAGGTGTGTGACATATAACAAATACAAAGGAATTGAAAATTATTGTAGAGAAAAATTACTGTTATACTATCTGTATCTTTTCAATGAGACTACGATTAAACAACATCACCCAAGTTGGAAATCTGCATATGTTGCATTGGAAAAAACAATTAGGAAAAATGAACAAAAAATTATATATGTTACAAAACCTACATGGGGTGACATAGATGATGCAATCAATGCCATATAAACACATACTGAACAATTTTTTGACAACTATAATCTAAAATCAAATCAAATAGAGAATACACGATTTGATAAATGCATCAATGAAAAATATGAAACCTATGATTTCCAAAGTGAATTGAAACATTTTCAACATATAAAGAACCTTACTGTATTATTTTCAAGGCCATATGAAATTTTCAAACAACCAAATATACTAGAATACATAGAGTATTACAAGTTAATGTGACAATTAAACCCCGAACAAGAAAAATTAGTGGCTAATGTGATAGCGAGAAAACTCTATAGGCCAGATGAACCAATTCATTTGTTTTTGACAAGAGGTGCGAGAAGAGGAAAAATTTCCATTCCTTAGTATGCATACATAATGGAAAATTTGCTTATAATCCATCACAACTAAAAGGAATAATCATTGTGCATACAAGAAAAACTACATGCAATGTAGGCAGTGTCACATTTAATTATGCATTCTATTTACCCTTTAACAAAAATGATTGTTCTTCACTAAAAAATTAAAAGTTATGTACATTATCAAAGAACTTGTAACAAATTCATGTAGTTCTTATAGATGAAGCATCACCTTTTGGTGCAACACCGCTTTATCAGATTGATAATCAACTCCAACAATTCTTGCATACGCCAACTTCATACTTTGCTAACGTTGACATGATATTTTCTAGTAATTTGTACCAAGTAAGCCCTATAAGAGACTCTCTTATATTTGAAAACCCAAGCATTCAGAAAAACATAATTCAATATGGCTTTTGGATAGAGAAGATAAAATGTTATCAATTATATACATTGATGCGTAAAAAAGACCTGATATTCATCAATGTCCTAAATAGGATGAGATTAAACACGCAAACTAATAAATATATTGCATACATTAATGACAATTTCCATAGGCTAGCACCTTTAAATCCACTTCTCCCATACATATTCTACCAAAACAAGGATGTTCATAATCATAATACAAAAAATGCTTTCACTAGCACATGATCAACAAATAACACTAAATGCTATTGATGAGCATGAAATTTTTGGATCAAACTATTTTTATTTTGAGAATAAAATAGCATTTCCATCAACAACAATAGTCAAACAGAACATGTTAGTTGAATTATATGCAAGAAAATACAATGCCAATGATGGGTTAGTCAACGATGCTGAAGGAATTCTTGGATCCTACTTGTCTAATAACAATGGAACTGACATTGTTTGGATATAATTTCCAAATGTAAATATTGGAAAGCATCAAAGAAACAAATACAAAGAGCTATATGACATAAACATCTTTCCAACTTGGACACCAATTTTTCAAATTTCAAAAGCATTAGCAATGTCTCACATCAAATCGCAAATCACAATACAAAAACAATTCCCAATACAATTACCTTGTGCATGCACAATACACTACACACAAGGACTAACATTGGATCATCTTGCATTTGACCCAACTAGTGTCACCAAACATGGGATAGTTTATATTGCACTATCACGTGTTAAAACCATTGACTCGTTATACTTGATTAACAAACTAACACCTCATAAATTTCAAGTACAAAACAAGATATTGCATAAAATGAAACGACTAGAAACCACTGCTTCATGGAAACTGGAATTTACCAAGAACAAACCTAGCACCCCAAATTTTTTATCAATTGTAACTTTAAATACACGGAGTCTACATGCACATCTTGACGACTTTTCCATGACACAGAAATATTGGACAATATGATTCTATGTTTTCAAGAAACACACTTGTACATTCCACCAAAAACAAAAAATTCCTACCATTCAACTTTTCCATATAAAATTACATTCATGACATACATGTGTAAACAAGAAGATATTGATCAAAGCAACAATTTTGTTTTGAAACAACAAGATATAACTAATGCTAATTGACATCTACTTCCAACAACCAACTTTCTTAATAAACATTCATGCAACGCCATTTGAATAGCTTTCTACAATAATAGAAATGATTAGAAAATAAAAATCCTAAACTAAACATGTTAATTGTGTCTTCTTAATCATTGGTGATTTTAAGATTGACATTCAATTAGAAAGAGCTCACAGTCTAGCTCTTACAGAATATATGAAAATTGAGAACTTGCAAGAAATAACAAGCAAGTTATGTCTACAATAAAAAAACAACAATAGATCATATTTGGACAAATTTTCCTATTGAGAAATGTAAAATCAATCTTGCAAATTTGTACTGGTCAGATCATAGCATCGTTTATCCTTTTCTACAACTGTAATCAAAGCACAGTATACACTTTATTGCATTTATGATCAAAACAAATTTCCATATTTAGCGATGTGAAATCAATCTTGCAAATGCATACTAGTAAGATCATAACATCATTTATCCTTTGCTAAAACTCTAATAAAAACATAGCATATACTTTATTTCATTTCTGATGAGAACATAAGCTAAATTTTTCTGCATCTCTCATTTGCAACAACTCAAGTACAATGATTTGTTCTTTGTTTTCTGATTATATGGCTTCCTATTTTCACTATAAAATTTGTGGTGTCGAAATTAAAATATGTTTAAGCTACATAAATAGTGTTTGAAACATCGAACCTTTGTGCAATTATTTCAATAACTTATTTACAATAGATTTGTTTGCTCTTTGCATTTTAATAGGTCTACCATTAAAAAAAATCATCAATTGTTAAAGCAAATAGTGCGCAGAAGTGACTCCAATGATAAAGAAGATAGTCCAGCAAGCAAGAATGAATCTAGCCATTTTGACAAATAGTTTGCTCTTTTTCCTTTCACAATTGATAACAAATCAACCATTCTTTCTACTTATACATTATTTAATTTTTAATTTTTATTTTTCTTAGTCTCTTTAGTCTTCATATTTATACACTAATTAATTTGATTTTTTTCCTTTTTCCATTTAAATTTTTCTAAAACAGGAAAGAAAAAATAGAAAAGAAAGAAATAGTGGCATCACCACTAATGGACATTTGCATGGGAAGTGTAAAAAATATTTTTGAAGGTGACGTGTTAGTGTTATATGATCCTGCTTCTAATCCAGCAGCCTCCTCACCACTAAAGATGCAAGTTGTACACACCGACCTTGATGATGTCCATGGCCAACTTACAATAACCATCAACATAAGTAATAAAATAATCTCTCAATTTTTCTCATTTTTCTCTGTTGGAAAAAATGTCAGCATAACAGGATTCAACGTCACCAATAAAAGCAAATATGAAGGAGGTGATGCTAGACATTGCATCTCACTGACGTTAGCATCTATCGTTGAGGCAATACCAATGCTTTGTTCTGAACATCGGCTTATTGTAGAAACTACAATTGCGATGCTTTTAGAATCATGTACAGATTATTGAGTTGAATATTTGCCACACTTGTCATAGGATGCTAGCAAAACAATCACCAATTGGAAATATATTTCAAAGAGGGTGAAACAAACAGTGACTATGCCACGATATTTTGCCAAATTTTTTATTTTATTATGCTTTACATGTTATGTCTCCATATTTTCTTTTTGTTCCTAAAATGATGTATGTTTTGATGTCTTCTTTGTTACAACTAATCAAAATTTTCACCTATTTTTTTTCAGGTGTTTTTTGATGAACAACAAAGACAAAAAATTGTCAAGATGCAACAAGATATAGCAAAGGGAAAAACAATCTTGCTACTTTTCAAAAACATGGTTCGAAATGGACCAAGAGAATGCCATAAAAAAATTTGTCGAGCTGCAACAAGATATAGCAAAGGGAAAAAATAGTCTTGCTACTTTTCAAAAACATGGTTTGAAATGGACCAAGAGAATCCCATAACATATGGACATGATTATCAAGCTTCTTTGAGCCACTTAATGATGAATTGACAAAATCTTATCTATAGACTCTTTCCAAAACAAAGCTCCATAGAATACAGACATGCTTATAAAACTTCTTTGAGCCAATTAATGATGAATTGACAAAATCTTATCTACATAATCTTGCCAAAAAAAAGCTCTAGGAAAGTTTTCAATTTCATTTCAACTTTTTATTATTTATAGAATCTACCGAAAACAAATGTTCAACAAAAATTTCAATTGCATTTGAATAAACCAAACCAAAATATTTGTATTCTTTTGTATTCCCAATCGAGCTACTGCATATTATTGGCATTATCAAACCACTTGATCTGTTTTGTCTGCCATACAAGCTATTTTGCAACAAATCTAAACAGCTGATTAGAACAACAGACTGCCTGATTGATAACATGCTATATTGCAAAATTTGTGCTGACAAAAATCTACTTTCTTATGAACACAGTTTACATTGTACAATAAAATATGCAAATGGAAAGTTGGATTGCATCCTCTCAAAACATCTCCTTCAAAATTTATTTCCAAGCCTTCTATAAATATTGTTTGCAACTGTGTTCATGTTACGTGCATTTTCACTAAAGGGGACCTTTAAGTTTCCATGGACAATATCATTGTTGATTTCAAGAAAATTTGATATCTTTGACAATGATTTTTCTAGCCCTGAGTTTGTGTATGCACGTTGAAAATTCTATTAAGTCTAACTTTTGTACATGTCCTCAAAGTTCTGTTTTCCAATTAAAAATAACAGTTCTATTACGCCCTAGTTTCTTGACATGTGACAATGGGTTTTAGCTTATGTTGTTTGTGACATCTACATTCTAGTCCAAGATGATTGTAAAGGTGTTAATGTTAGTCAACTGATGTCCTGCTACTATATGTTAAATCTTTCAGATATCTATGATAGGAATCTGGGGAATATACTCTAATTGTTGCATTGTTGTGTTGAAGAAGCCATAAACAAGTTGGCCTTACATGCATTGGTTTTTTATATTTTTTCTATTTCATGAGACAAAAAAAAAATTGTAGAAATTAACTGTAACTGATTAAAACTACAAATAGGTCATTAAAATAGGTTAATTTCTTTCTTGACATCTTAATGAATGGTGAATTTGGGTTGAAGTTCACGAACTTCATTAAAGATTGGATTGATGTAGAGATATTATGTTCTTAGAATTTAGGGGAGTTCTGATATCCTAGGATGTTCAATGTTTTCTAAATTAACTTGTTGTACATTGTTATATATATTCATACATATTGAGCATAACTTGTTGTACATTGTTGTATATATTCATACATTTTGAGAATTGTTGTAATAATTCTATAGATGAAAAAGTCGAAGTCCTCTCCAGGATATCTATGATAAAGAAATCAACAACCAAAATAACAAATAAAGACTACTATGTTATTTCAATCATAATTTCTTAAGAAATCAATAACTAAATAAAGACTACTCTGTTATTTCAGCCATCATGGCTTCAAGTGGTCCAAGATCTACGAATTCCACTTAGCTAGCTACTCTTTTGTTGTGAATACTTCATGTCTATTTTTTCCAGCGAATGCCACTTGAAGTTTCATACTCTACCATGCCTCCCAGTCAACAACAAAAATATATCGCAGGGACTTGTTGCTTCGCAACTCATCTTGTTTCGAATATTTCTCATTGCGGGCCCACACTAGATATGTTCCTTTAACTTGGTTTACTCATTGGTTTAGGGAAATTTGGCGTTCTAGTCCCGGATTCTATTATTTTGAATAGATCTCCTTGCAGGCCCACACTGGATATGTTCCTTTAACTTGGTTTACTCACTCATTTAGGGAAATTTGGTAGTCTAGGGAATTTTGGTGATTGGAACGTTGTCAAAGGGTTGGATGTCCACCATGCCCGAGTTATCCACTTGAATTTGGATTGGTTGCAACCTGGATGAAATTGTCAATATATTAAGGTAGGGCAAGGCCCGATAAAAATTGCAGTTCATATGTAAGTTTAAAATCTAGAATCTAAGTCTAAACACAACACTTGAACCTCCAGATCGAAGACCCTTGGATTTCATTATTAGTAGACTTCTACTAATACTGCGATGATGTTTGATGGAATTTTATCGAAGGCAAAACCCTTCGGAGCAACACTAATTTCGAAATTTAACCTTTTTGGGACAGACTTGACCCTAGCTATCAAATCAATTTTGACCTGATTGGAAGTCTCTAGCATCGAGTTGAGTAACTTCAATTATGTTTACGCGGAAATGCATCCTTTTCGCTCTAGAGTGAATCAATCTAACTTGAACATCATTCAACCTCTCATGCTTCTCACGAAGGTTAAATTGACCAAACTTAGTGTCATATCTAAACTCATGCAATCAATTCATAATAGAACTGATACATGATTGGTATATTTCACCTATTAATGGATCCAAAATAGTGCATCAAATGGAATTTTAGTAAAAGGATTTAGCAAAGGTCATAACACTTACACAACTTAGGGAGAATTAATTACACACATGGTATTCAAACACTGGAATAGAGGATCAACCCTCCAACCTAGTTCATTTAATTATATAGACACAATATATTTACAAGGACATGCGCGCCTTGCTTCCACAGTATATAAGGCTCATGGTCTCCTTCTAGAGCTCTGTCTCATTCTACTTCTAGGACACTCTCCTCTCTCTAAGCACCTTGTGTTCTATTGCCCCCTTGCCCAACTACTTTTACACTTTAGAATGATATTTTGACATCTAACTATAAGACAAAAATATTCTAACAAAATAGGTATTATTTTGGACATCTATCCATTACTCTTAAAACTATCTCACATACTATTGGTTATGACAAATGCTTACTTAAGCAAAACAACCTAATCATCCAAATTCTTTTTAGAGTCGAGACACATATAATTACATAAAACACACACTATTTCTAATTTACAAAAATTACAACCAATAAAAATATGTTTCTCCTTTAAAAATTTCGCTGCCCACTTGGTTTAATTAAGTAGGATGCCTACATAGTTATAAGGTTAACAATTTAATTTCATCACGGTTTCGGGGTGAGATTTTACATGGAAATTTGAATAGAACAAATTCTTAACAATCACTTATTTTGATAGTCAAACTTAAGGACAATATCTTATCTGGATAGGATTATTTCTCTGTTTTAACTTTTTAAATGGTCGAACAAGATTATTGAAAAGAAAATTCGTAAAACTAAATAGGGACAATCATTGACGAATCAAGCTTGAAATTTATGAAATTTTAAATTACGTTCAAGACAGCAAAACATTATTGAAAATGTAGCTACCCAAATGCCCAATGTCATTTTAAAATTTAAATTACTTTCAAGATAACAAACTATTACTGAAATGGGCCGCCCAAATGTTCCTTGTCATTTTAAAATTTGTACTAAGCTATATTGCTGGAAAAAAAAAAATTGTACTGTACTTTTGCAAATAATTGTATTGGACAATTTAATAAGATTTGTATGGAAAAACTGACTTTCCATTTAGAAAATTAAGCTTATTATCCTACATATGTCATGCTAGTTGCTATTTTTTTCCAAAATATAGATTGATATTAAGTTACACATTTAAATACTATTGGGTTTTCATTATAATATTAAACTATAGTTATTATTATTTTTATTTTTATTTATAATATTAAATTTAAGTTATTATTACTTTTTATTATTAATCTTGCTGCCTAATTATTTTTTTAAATTTTTATATATTTGAAATTCACTTAAAAAAAATTATTTTATTCAAAATTATCTTTTAAATGATTGATTGAAAATTTTAACATTTTATTGGAAAATACCTCAAATTTCATAACAAAGTATATCAGTAAGATACACTCCTCTAATTGATTTACGATTTATAAAAAAAATTAAAAAAAATAAAAATTCAATTACTCAATCTACATCTTCCGCATGCAATTAGTTTTTTCATGGACATTGCTTACACTAGATGGGAATTTGTAGATTACAATTCACCACAGAATTCAATTTGCATCTTCCTAGTGTAATTAGTTTTTGTTGGAACGTGTAATTCCTACTTGTCTTCAGTTGTGATTTTCTATATATAAAGCCTATTCCTATTCCATAAGTATTAGCTAAATCTAAGTTCCTTGTTTGGTGTGTAATTGAAATCTGTTTCTTCAGAAAAACAACTTACAAAAAATGAGAATTTATAGATTACAACACACATTCAATCTCTTTAGCATTTGTCATTAAAACTATTCCTATTCCATAAGTATTAGCTAAATCTAAGTTCCTTGTTTGGTGTGTAATTGAAATCTGTTTCTTCAGAAAAACAACTTACAAAAAATGAGAATTTATAGATTACAACACACATTCAATCTCTTTAGCATTTGTCATTAAAACAAGCTAAATACCTGTACACAAAATGGAAATTTGTAGATTACAACACACTCGATTAATCTCTTTTAGTATCCGCCATTAAAACAAGCTAAATACCTGTACACATAAGGACATGCTATTAGGTCATCACTTCGGGAAAGAAAAAACCAAAAGTAGACTTTATAAAATCCTAAAATTTTATAATATCATCATTTCGGGAAAGGCAAAACCAAAAATCAACATTATAAAACCTTAAAATTATTTTTGTGTATAAAATTATTTTGGTGTACACTACAGAATAATAGCTAGCCTATGAACATGATGTGTGATGTGATTCCGGCTGAGATTTTGAAATCAATATAGTTTGTTATACGGACTGTTTAAACAATATAATAAAATTTATTTCTTTATTTTATTATGTTTTTAAATTACTTTTAAAAACATGATGTTTCAAACCGTAATGGTTATCTACATTGTACTTTGTCAAAGATACACACGAAAGAACTGAAGGAGTCACGAGATTAAGATATTTAACTCGAAGTACATTGTAAAGTAAATGTATTACGGAGTATTCAAAAACTTCATTATTTTTATATTATAGATCTTGACTTAAAAAATATATGAATTGTAAAAGCTATTGTATTAAATATATGTTGCAGTATAAAGATTTTGTAATATTATTTTTTTCAATAATTAATATAGAAATTTATGATTGAATTTTCATAATTTTATTAAATTAAATGTTATAAAAAATTTTAAGGTATTTAATTTATTATTGTATTATTAATATATTTTAAATTAAATTAAATTAAATGTTATATTTTTTTAGATATTTAATTTAGTAATGTATTATAAATATATTTTAAATTAAAAAAAATTATATTGAAAGAGGGAGAGAGAGTCTTTTACTTAAAAAAATATATGAATTATAAAAGCTATTGTATTAAATATATATTGCAATATAAAAATTGTCATATTATTTTTTTCTATAATTAATATAGAAATTTATGATTGAATTTCTTATAATCATAATTTTATTAAATTAAATGTTATAAAAATTTTTAAGGTATTTAATTTATTAATGTATTATAAATATATTTTAAATTAAATTAAATTATACATTATATTTTTTTTAGATATTTAATTTATTAATGTATTACAAATATATTTTAAATTAAAAAAGGATTATATTAAGTAAAAATTAGATAGATAGATAGATAGATAGATAGATAGATAGATAGATAGATAGATAGATAGATAGATAGATAGATAGATAGATAGATAGATAGATAGATAGCTAGATAGATAGATAGATAGATAGATAGATAGATAGATTGATTGATTGATTGATTGATTGATTGATTGATTGATTGATTTTTAAATATTGGGAAGAGTTTATTTTATACAAAAGAAAAAAAAAGTATTGCAATGATCAAAACTAAATTTAAATTATTGAAAAAAATAATATTTAAAATAATAAAAAATGTATTATTTTATGATATATAAGGTTTGTTAGTGATAATATAATTGGAAAAAAACATGTTAGTACACTCATGTATATCTAAATGATCAGAAATTTAATCCCCTCAAACATGTCAGAACAAAAAAAAAATGATATATTTACCACCATTGATCCATCTTAACCACGGAGAAATTAGAAGGATCAAATTTTTTTAGGTGCAAACTTCTTTTAGAGTGCAAAATTTGGAAAAAAATTATATTTTTAAATGCTATATAGAGTACACAGTACACATTAAAATAGTTTTTTTGTTATCAATATATAATTTATAAGTATAATCAATATTAGTTAACATAGATCTTCAAATATTTTATTTTAATTCTATCTCCATAAGCTTAGAAGGATCAAATTTGTTTATAGGTGCAAACTTCTTTTAGAGTGCAAAATTTGGAAAAAATTTGTATTTTTGAATGCTATATAGAGTATAGTGTACACATTGAAATAGTTTTTTTTGTTATTAATATATTTATAAGTATAATCAATGTTAGTTAACATAGATTTTCAAATATTTTATTTAAATTTGATGTTGAAATATTTTTTTAAAGTATGACTCTTAAACATTTTACTCACACTTTTATTTTTTACTTCTAATTACTTTACGTTGTTTTAAAGTTGATACAAAATTATATTATTTCATATGGAAAACTTAATAAGCATGCATATAATATTTATGTTTTTTTTTTTTTATTGAGCAAGTACACACTTACACATATATACAATATGTAATTTGCATTGTTTATGTCATATTTTTGAATTCTATATAGAATACACCTTGCACATTAAAACTATTTTTTTGTTATTAATAGGTTCTTTATATAGTCAATATTACTTAACAAAGATCTTTAAATATTTGTGTTGAAGTATTTTGAAAAGTATAAGATTTAAACATCTTACTAACAATTTTCTTTATTACTAATTACTTTACCTTTTTTTTAAATTGATATGAAATTAAATTATCATATATGAAAAACTTACTAAACTTACTAAACATGCACAACATATTTATTTTCGTTTTTTATTATGGCACACATTGCTTTATTTTTATTTTAAGATGAATGTACAACTTGTATGTTTTAGAGATATTTTAGAAATTTTATAAAGTACAAAATCTATTATATTTATATATTAAAAAAAACATATTTTAAATAATAAAAAATCACAATTTAACCCAAAAAAATAATAATAATAAATTAGATTAAAAAAACTCCAAAACTTAATAGTTAAATACAATTTAAATTTCTTTTAATTTCAATAACCCATATACCATTACACAAAAATATCTAATTTAACAAATATTCAAAATTTTCTTAACTAATAGAACCTATTAAAAAAAAAATCTCACCACCATAGTTGCAAATCTTAAGGGAATTATTATCCTTCCACATTATGATAACGCAATTAGTATGAGTTGATTTTGTATTAAGTTATTAGTATGAGTTATCTTTGTATTATTTGAAATGTTTCAAATATTTTTTAAGTAACCAAAATAAAACTATATGATTTTTTTTTTAATTATTTAATTCACATTTCTCTTTATTGCTATTGGCTATTCATATGTAAATGTTATTAAAAAACCTCAATTGGCACATCCTCTAAGTATAGGAATGCCAATCTCTCATCCATCCTATGACATATAAAATCAATACAACTATAGTTAATTTAATGACATTGTTTCTATTGCTCCTTGTGATAGATAACTCTGGTATTCAAAAACTAAATATGAAGATATGTCCAGGCTGCAAAATCCACATTAAATATAATGCTCCGAAGGTTTAGTTAAACGTATTAAGAAGTGGTGCATCTACTAAATGCATTTGTGTTGTGTGATTACACTTTTTATATCATAAACCGGTCCAAATATACACTCTTTGAAACATATTTGATATAATAGGTAGGGTTTACATAGTGTGTGCATAATATTTAAATAAAATAATATTAATTTATTTTTAAATTTTATATTATAATTTAATTTTTTTTAACCAATTTTTTAGGTCAATATTATAGACATGATAAACATTATAACAATAATAATAATGATAATTAAAATAATAATTGACGTGCATCAACTTGGTTAACTTGTCATGTAACCAACATTCTATCATTTGCAACTTTTTCTTAGACTGATAAGTGAAACTCTGAAAATAAGAACATTTTAATTCTTCATGAGAAGTTGACCAAACTAAAATAACACAGTTATCTCTCATTTTAAATGTCTATTTTTATCTAAGGAAGCAATGGTATAAGTAAAAAACAACCTCGACCACAAACAAAGAGATGCTACAAGAATAATCAGAGTTCTGAATTCCAGGACAAAAGAAGAGGTTGAAGAACATGATATTGAATATAGAACTGAAGTTGTCTTGGAGGTGAGAAAGGTACTCACTAAAATAAATTGAATGCTACAACTGTAGAATAAATGTCAAAATTTAGAAGTTCAGATTAAAAAGTTTCATAGAGAATTTAATTCATTACATCAAAAAGGACTTCCAAGACTACATGGTATAGATGATAAATTAATTCCACTAGAAGAATATCATTGTAGATTACATGATATAGCAGTAGATAAAGTTAAATTTACTAAAATCAAAGGAACTATCACTCACGAGTCTTTCATGGAAGGTTTAAGTTATGATTTGTTAATTTAGCATAAGATCAAACATATGTTCATACATAAGCCTACTTTTGAGAAGTATACTAAATTAGATGAATCATACAGAAAATTGGTAAAATTTTCTATCCTTGATGGAAAAATATGGGACAAATTGTGCGAACTCATCAAATGAGAGACAACGGATTTTCAGCAATAGAATACGAGGTTTTAGGACCAAGGGGCAAATTTCTAGGAAAAAGAGACAAAATAGTAGCCCAATAGTCCTTGAATTTTTTGCAGGTTGTCAAATCAATTTAGATTTCCTTCTTCTAGTTCTATTTTTGTAAAAATCCAAATCAGTTTGGATAAAATATTTTATAATAAATTTTGATTCAAAGTCCAAATATTTTGAGTGAAAATCTATAAACACTTTGTAGTTCGAAGGAAAAAGAGTTGAACCCTTGTCATAAGCCATTGAACATGATTGTAATTTGTTGAATTGTTTCCGAAATTAGTAGAAGGATTTTGGACTCATTTTGAAGAAACTTGTGTTTTCGTGTGAGTTTTCTAGTTACTTATTATGTTTCCATATTTATTTATTTTTACACATGCTTAATGCTAATAGAAATATGGGTAAGATAAGATTGAATGTCAATCTTTCTGAAATCCCTTACAAAGTTATAATCAATTAAAGAGATTAATTAACTTGAACTATTTGTTTTAGGTAATTCCTCTACATATTTTAATTGTTTCTTTCTATTATCTTTAAATATGCTTTGTTTGGTTGTAGAATATTCCTATACACATCTTCGATATATAATAAATTAAATATTCTATCTAAATCTTCAAGGAATTATATATATTCTTGAAATTCTACCTTTCAAAAACATTTTAAAGCTTAAATGATGTTAAAGTTGAAGAATCAACCCCTCTCTTACATAAGAAATACTTAGAATTTGCATCAGTTTAATAGTTTAAAGCATTGTTAATCCAAACCAAAATGAAACAAAAATTTAGATGCTTTGACACAGTTCCTTAGCCTAGAATTGTCTTTGAAGGACAACATCATATTAGCATCATTGTCGAGGAATGAAAATTTGAAAAAAAAATTCCCTTGGACAACGATAAACTTTCTCCTTAAAGGTTAATAAGAAGTTATCTAGCTAAAATCATTCATCTGACGACTCCATTGAGTAAACCTAGTTTCTTGCATGAATACTAAGTCTAATTCTGACTCTGACCTTCATTCTCCATTAACATATCCTGAAAGGTTAGTGAGAATTACCTCTTCTAGACACAGATTAGAAGTCATTTCTTCTACTTATGTATATTTCCCACCATAATTTGTATCACAACCTAATCATTTTCAACCTATCCCAATTCCTGTAGAATTATCAGATCTACCACCAAAAGTGTTAGAACTGTTATCTAAATGAGTTTGCATTCAATTAACTTAATCGGTTCATCAATTTGAATCAATTCACCTTACCATTTATACTTTAGAGGCAGCTGATACAGAAGCTAAATTAGGACTTAAATTGCCTGATTTCAAACCAGCTAACTATATTTTTGCGATACATACTTACCCATCCACTTCTATCAAACCTGAGGAAGGTTTTACCATTTATACCAGTCCTTTAACCTTTGAAGAAGAAGTCAAAACCATCCTAGAAGTTTAGAAAATAGTTATCACTTCTCTATTCATTCAACCTTCTTCCACTTTCTATCATCCCTCCTCATCCCAAGAAATTTCTTCACAACATCAATTTTCTCCTTCTTCTATCTCTTCCTCATCTTCATCCTCATTTACATCACCACAATCAATGGTTGGTTTTCAACTGATTGTGGTAGCTCGGTATGCAACCTTAGTTCTTCCACCTACAACCCAACTCCATGCTTTTCCTGATGGATATTTAAAACATTTACCTATATTTAATTGAGAAACAAGGCCATCTACTAAAGATCATCTAGTTGTGTTTCTTGATTTTACTGATAACATGAAAATTGAACATCAATATGTCTATACTAGACTTTTTGTCCAATCAATTAAAGGAAATGTTAGAATAAGTTTTAGAAAACTTCAAGCTAATTCCATTAATTCATGCAATGAACTAGTTAAAATTTTAAAAAATCAATGGGGAATACAAAATGATTTTGTTTACTACTTAACTGAATTGAAGACTTGAAAAGAGATCCTGGTAAACCTCTGGCTGATTTCAATAAAATATTTCATAAATTTTACAACAAAATGCCTCCATATTATAAACCACGAGTAACTGCTTCTAAAGTTAGGTTTTCCAAAGATTTTGAAAAAGATTTTTTTGTAATTCTTAGGGAAAGAAAATCTGAAATCGTAGTTTACATGCAATCTAATGCAATAGAATTTGAATCTAATAGATCAAATTTTGCTAACTTAAAAGATAAGATAGAAAAGGTTGAAAAAAGAATGAAATCTAGAGAAGAAAGTACCTCATCATCAAAAATTAAAGATGAAGAACGCAAAATTGATGAAATAACCCCTCTTCTTAGAAAATTTTCTTATAGAATCTCAAGAATGGAAACTCAACCTAGAATATCCCAACAACTTTCAAAAATACCTCAGGCCCAGTATAAAATGTCTTTTCAACCTCAAATCTTACAAAGACCAAATACTGATCATAAAATTCAAACTCTATTAATGACTCATGATCAATGTCCTAAAGAAACTATTATTGTTGTCACAAATGATATCAATTTTTTTGGATACCCTTCATCTCAGAATCCCATTATCCCAGTTAATCAATATCAATCAATCTCTCATAATCAAGAAACCTCTCAAGTTTCTAAATATCAATATCCTTTTGAGTTTCTCATTGTTGAGTTAAACAAAATATATGACTTGAGACCAAGACCAGGGCATGTTAGTCCAACCCAAATGGTTACCTTTGATGAAACTCAAGTTAAAACCCCTAAAACAAAAAAATCATTAAGTGAAACACATGATAAGTTACAAGAACAACTTAATATTGAAAAGTGTGTTTCATCTATTTTCAATGTTGAAAAGGAATTAGAAACAGTTAAGATTAATATTGAAAAGTATGTTCCATATATTTTCAATGTTGAAAAGGAATTAGAAACAGTTAAGATTCCAATACCTTTATCCGAACTCTCTAAGAATCTATGTTACAAACAAAAGGTTTCTGTTAGTGTGAATTCTAATCGCAAGTGTACGAAAAAAACTCACTTTAGTTGTGCATAAAAAACAACCCTAACATCAAATGTGACTGTCAATTTCCTTACACATGCAGTAGGTGATCAGAATAAATGCTAAAAAAATACAGATCTATGCACTTAAAGATATTAAACAGCAAAAATAAAAATGATTTGCTCCATATATCCAATAGACAAGACAATTATGAAGAATTTTTTGTATTGTGAAACTTGGGAAGGGAACACGGAAAGATGTTACCAATCCCCCTCAATGGGATGGGTTCTTGTATGTCCTCAGTGCTTCAGATCCAAGATCTCTCTCTCTTGATGGTGCAGGAGACCCAGACAAAATAGAACCCAAAGGGAGCTCACAAGAAAAAGTAGAAAAAAAATATGACAATGATGGAGGATCAAAGTCAGACCAAAAGTAGATCAAAAGGTGATAAAAAAAGAGACAAAAGTAGTGAATGAATGGAAAACCCTTCTATTTATAATAAAATATTGAGTTATTCTAGATATTGGTGCATAGTTAAATATTATTGACCAAATCTAGATCCAACTTACTTGGAATATTTTATTATTTTTGGTGGAGGGAAAAGGAATTTGGAATTGGTTAAATCTCTTTATTTAGAAATAATAAATAAATAAATGATTTATTTATTGTTTCAAGGATGAGGTTAAGGAATAATTAAATAAATACTGATTTATTCAATTATTTATAAATGATTTAGTTAAATTTAACAAGGAATATTATTAAATAATGATTTAAATAATTATTCCTAGAGAATAATAAAATAATGATTTATCTAATTAATTCTCATGTTTTGGGTTAAATATGACTGGTAATATTAATTAAAGAGTGGTTTAGTTAAGTATCCCTAGAGGAAAATCATACAAATAAGGATTTATTTAATTATTCCTCACGAGGTTTCCTATTTAGACCAGAAATAATTTAATAAACTATGGGTTATTAAATCATTGCTCATAGTGAAAGCAATTTTACTGTGGCAAAATTGGTATTACATGGTGTACTTTAGTCCATTTAATAGTAAGAGGTTAGATGAAGAAAAACTGGTGTAACATTTTCTAAATGGATTCGAACCTCCAGCATAGATACAAAAGGAGATGTTATAAGTTTACCTGATGAAAAACCTTCATTTGTTTTTGGTCCTAGTTCTAATATGGTTGACGAAAGTGTTTCTCCCTTTTATGTGACATCAAAAGTTCATGATTATCTCTTATACCATTGTATGTTAGATTCTAGGTCTTCCCATAATTTAATACCCAAAGTAATCACAGATCAAATTCAATTACAACTTACCAGACCATATCAAGATTTGTGCACTTTTGATTCTAATAAAGTACATTGCCAAGAATTAATCGATGATTTAGTTTTAACACTTACCCAAATCGTTGTCAAAAGTATAGTCTTGAATATAGTGGTCACATATATTCCACCCTAATTTTGAATTATATTGACTAAATCTTGTTGTGCAAACTTGGGAGGAATTTTACAAATGGACATGGCTTTTGCTAATCCCAGTTTATGGAGGTGAACATTTAAGGTTATATAGAGAGGTTAGATTTATTAACATAGTTTGTAAAGAAAACCAAGCCATCAATCATCCAATTTATGTTTTTGATCAAGATCTTGGGTGCTTTACTTTAGCTGCTAATGATCTTTCAAATCCTCAGATCAACATTCAAGAAATTTTTAATACCCCTCTAATTTTAAAAGTCGGTATTTGGAAAATGTACTTTGATGGAGAATGTTCCTAATATGGAGCTGGAGCTATAATTGTGCTAATTTATCTCTTGATAAGAAAAACGAAACTCAAGCCTTTAAATTATATTTTGACGTTACAAACAACATAGTAGAATATGAAGCCCTACTTTTAAGATTTGAGTTAGATAAACTTCTAAAGGTTCATAACTTGAATGTATTTGGTGATTTAGATCTCATCGTAAAACAAATGAAAAACCTTTGTCAAACCAGGCACCCCAAGCTAAGATCTTTCAGAAATTAAGTTCAGGATTCTGTAGAAAATTATTTTCAAGCCTTTAATATCACATCAATCCCAAGAGAAGAATACATTCATGTTGTTGCTTTGGACATTTCTTCCATTTCTTTTAAAATTCCTTATCCTATGTAATTGCATTATCAGATTGAAGTAAAATACAAGCCTTATATTCCTGATAACCTTAAACATTGGAAGGTATTCTAGGATGATGAACACTTAAAAAAATTCTTACAAGAAATAGATGAATTCTCAACTTTACATATCTAAGAAGAACTAACAAAACTCATACTTAGATAAAAAAAATAGCGGATCACAATATCATTCAATTATATAATAATTACATTCCAAAAGGATTATTTCCCCTTGAAAATTTTTTTGATCATAATGATATCTCAAAAACCTCATTATAAAATTCACAACTAGAGGATGTTCAAGATTGTAATATTGGAACTTCTGAATAGATTAGAAATGTTAAAATTTCAGCATTATTACTTCAGGAAATTAAATACAAATTATCAATCTTTTCAAACATTATAAAGATGTGTTTTCATGGTCATACGAAGAATTAAAAACCTATGACACAATTATTATTGAACATAAAATTCTTCTCAAACCATAATCTAAACCCTCTCAAAAAAATTTAAGGAGAATAAATATATTCTTGCTTATAATTATTGAAAAAGAAATAAAAAAATTATTGGATGCAGAAATAATTGCTCCCTTAAGATATTATGAATGGATAGCTAACCTAGTACATGTGAGGAAGAAAAATGGTGAAATAATACTTTGTCTCAACTTTAGAAATTTAAACAAACTATATTTAAAGGATAATTATCAATTACCAAAGATGGATCAATTACTTCATAAAGTCTCAAGTTCAAATATAATTTCAATGTTAAATGGATTTTCTGGATAAAATCATATTTTGGTTAGTCCAGAAGATAGAAATAATGCAACATTTACAACTCCTTGGAGTACATTTATGTATGCTAGAATGCCATTTGGGCTATTCAAGAAACATTTCAAAGAGCAATGGATCTTGCATTTGTTGGTAGGATAAACAAATTCACTTTTATTTATCTTGATGATTTAACTGTGTTTTGTAATTCTGATGAGAAGCATTTGAAACACTTGAGAAACATTTTTGAAAGATGCAGGAAATATGGGATTTCACTTAATCCCAAAAAATCACTCTCTGCAATTAAATAAGGAAATATTTGGGACACATAATTTAAAGGAAGGAGTTTTTATTTATCCAAAAAAAGTCTCAATAATTGAGGTAATTACATTACCTAGAAATAAAAAGCAAATTCAAGCATTTCTAGGTGAAATAAATTTCTTGAAAAGATTTATACCAAATTATGGTGAGATAGTGAAATATATTACTTATATCCCTAAAAAGGATCATGAATTCAAATAGAAATCCATGCTAGATATTATTTTTCACAGATAAAAAAGGTTATTTCTGAAGCCCGAGTACTATCTAGTCTTGATTACTCAAAACCTTTTAGTATCTTCTCTTTTTCCTTTGACACTAATCTAGTTGTTGTTTTACAACAAAGAAATGGTGATGGGTATGAGAAGCCAATATCCAATTTTCAGTAAGGTGATGAGAAATGTTGAAATTAGATATGACATCATAGAAAAGCAAGCCTATCCCCTTCTAAAAGCTTTGAAAGCATTCAATGTTTCTGTCTTACATTCTCCTATTATTTCCTATATTCCAAACAATGCAGTAAAAACAATCTTGACACATCCTGATACAAATGGAAAGAGGGGAATATGGATTGCAAAGATACTTGAATTTGATCTAGATATCAGAACCACCAAATTGGTAAAAGGACAAGGTTTAGCTAAAATTTTGGCTCAATACAATTTTAAGGTTCTTGGTATTAATATCATTTTACAGAATTAAAGTGATAAGAATCCACAATAACCTTATCAAAGGTCAGGTTCAAGAAGAATCCACAAGAACCTTCTTCCATTTCATATCTTGTTCCTCTTCCTTTACAGATTGATGAAAATTTTCTACTTTCAAATTGGTATAAAGACATAATGATTTTTTTTGGAGATCTAAAGTATCGTCTTGAATTTATAAGGAATCAATATATATCTCTTAGACTTAAGGCTATAAAATACCATATCATAAATGCCAATTTGTATTGGAAGGATCCTCTGACTATCCTTTTATTATGTCTAACAAAAAAAGAATTAGAAGGTGTTATTGAGCAGTTTCATGAAGGCATTTGTGGAGGACATTATGTTTGGAAGGAAATTTCATACAAGATTATGAGAGAAGGATTTTATTGGCGGAAATTATTTTCATAGGTTGGAGCTAAAGTAATAAGTTGTATTCCATGTCATATATTTGATGGAAATTAGAGGCTACCAGCACTGCCCATTGTTCCAGTATTGATTGAAGCACCATTTTTACAATGGGGATTAGATTTCATAGGTGAAATAATTTGAGCTTCAAGGAACCAACACAGATGGATTGTAATCGCTAAACAATACTTCGCCAAGTTGGTAGAAGAAATCTATGTCAAGAATGAAACAGATACAATAGTAATCAAATTCATTGAAGAGAATATATTGCATAAATTTTATTGTCCACAACAAATAGTTACAGATAATGCTGAAGCTTTCAATAGTATTAAAATGATAGTTTTTTTTAGAAATACCATATTTCATTACATCATTATACATCATATTAGCCTCAAGGTAATGGGTTAGCAGAATCATCAAAGAAGAGTCTGGTTAAGGTCATTAAGAAAGTATTGGCAGATCATAAGAGGAGTTAGGATAGTCATCTTAAATATGCAATTTGGGAAAACAGAGTCTCACCTAAAAGATCTATCGGCAAGTCCCCTTTACAAATTGTCTATGGAATTGAAGCAATTTTCTTTACACAAGTATCATTTCCAGTAACGAAATTTTTACAAGAATCATATGAGGAATCATAAGAATAATCAAGCATATCATTTAATTAAACCAATACCAAGACGAAGTTCAATTTAAACTTTGTCAATATCAAAATAAAATAAAAATTTTATTTGACAAAAACGCTAGAGAAAGAGACTGCAGACATGGTGATCTAGTTTTAAGATGGGATACTAGAAGAGAATAAAGAGGCAAGCATGGAAAATTTGACAATTTGTGGTTGGGGCCATTTAACGTTGCAAAAGTGAAGGGTAGCAATAATTTTATTTTGCAGAACCTGGAATGATAATATTCTTGAGTGCCACTCAATGGGAAATACCTCAAACATTACATTCAATATTAAATTCTTACAACTATGATTCATTGTAAATTTATGGTTTTATTTAAGTTTCATTGTCAAGTGTGATTTTCATGGAAAAGATTCCATAGCCCGAGGAGAAGGCACATTGATATGCAAGTTCTCTGCATCCCACAGGGGGAAGCAATTCCTAGATGGAGCCAATGTTGTAACTTATTTTTACCATGTAGTATTTTCCATTTTCCTTTTATGTTAAAAAAATAAAAAATTAAAAAATATACAGAACAATATAGAAAATAAAATAAAATAAAAAAAGAAAGAAATAAAAATGAAAAATACAAATAAAAGAATAAATGGGACACACACACACACACACACACACATAGATATATATATATATATATATATATATATATATATATAATGAAAATCCCCTAATGTAGTCATGCTAGTTTAAATGTCATCATAGTTATATTTAGATTAATGTTTAAATCCCTTTTATATTAACTAATCAAAGATTAATTAAATTTTAAGTAAAGTGCATTTGATTTGACCTTTTTTCGGATTCCGATAAAGTTGGAGAAAGAACCAATGGCGGATATCATCCCTACTTGGATCAACGGTAGGGGATGAAGTTCGAAATCCCCTCCTCACCGTGCTATTGAAGATTAACAATGGGGGTCGGGGTTCCAAAAATAAGTTTTTTTAATACCACTGGTGGGTACGTGGCGCCCCCTCAGTTATTTCGTACCCACCTCTCGAAAACCATAAACTACCTACCCCCCCTCTAAAAATGCTTTCTCCTCCACTCCACTCCTACCGTCTCTTTCAACATCCACTCACATCCTACCATGTCTCACTCCCTCATTCACCCATGGCATATATCCGTTATGCTAATAAATTCCTCCCACCAATACCTAATTAACCGTTACCTCATTTAATCCTTCCCGCCAACGTCTATCTGAATTAACTCGTCGCACCTAAAAATAGTTAATTCATTAAAATACCTTTAAAATATTATGCTACCCTTCATACTCATTTTCTCCCATCTTCTTGTATCAATGTAGGTGCAATTCGAATTTTATCATCTTACAGTCATTCACTACACCAATAATTAACAAATTTGTGGTAATTGCACACGCCAACCTATAAATTCATAATTCATCACGTTGTCATCCAAAGGAAAGTCCAAGTTAGTTGTAGAAAGCCCAATGTTGCCTCCCTTAGTTCATTTAGATGAAATTTCCTTGGTGGATAAACAATACAAAATATTTGAAACCCAGTGTGAGTTTGATCTTTATGAAATCCACAACTGGGAAAAATAGAAATTTTTAGATGCGCGTGATGATTTAAGCATATGGGAATTATTCTTTCCCCAATTTGCATTCCCCTGGACTCATTTATTCCCATAATTCATTACTTGGTGTCATCTGAGATACCTTCCGTGTCAAAGGGCCATAATTCCCCAAAATAATGAAATCTTATTTTTCATTACTCTTGAGTTAATTTTTCAAGCTCTCCCAATCAAACTTATAGCCTCCCTGCACCCTTTTTCTATAGATTCACTCATGGAGATTTACCAAAAACATACATTTACTCAACAATCCAAAATATTTGAGTTATTTTTACTTGAAAATTTTGAGTTACCAAGAACCAATCCGCCCTACTTTTCTACAATATTCCCATAAATTTCTAGGCAAGTCATCTCTATGGTTGCTTGTCTATTAGGTTACCCTAGTGATTAGTGTGTTGATGAGGTAATATTAGCATTTTAATCAGTATTTTCAGAAGATGATAAACCATCATAAATTTTCAACTATACTCAGTTTTTGGTAGACAACGTTCATGAATAGTTTTCGAAGTTCTCTACTGAAGGTCCTTTTAAGCATCAATCAAACCTTGAGTATTTGTTTCTGTTTCATCAAGAAAATAGATTAAAACTTCCATTACATAATTTAGATGCACATGGGAATCCTCAGTTAGTTTTCCACTGGACTTCCTTAGTAAGGAAGAACATAGAGGAGTATTTTTTCAGTGATTATGTAAATTATTTTTTACGCATGGCTTTGTGTCTTCTCAACAGTGATGTTATACCTATAAT
The DNA here is from genome assembly GCA_034641835.2 of Pinus albicaulis. Lineage (NCBI taxonomy): Eukaryota > Viridiplantae > Streptophyta > Pinopsida > Pinales > Pinaceae > Pinus > Pinus albicaulis. The sequence goes on along the minus strand of CM076580.1, from coordinate 1,075,059,081 downwards.
TTCACCTAAAATCAAAATAATCCTTCACCTCAGTGAGAAAACTAAGATTGGAGATTGGTACCTCTATTAGAATTACACATAAATCAAGATATACGAATGTGAAATTCCTGCCTATAGGTTTCCAAAGTTTGTACCAATCATAATTTTTGCATTGGAATACATCAGACAAATGATGAACATATAATTTCTACATTTTGTATCCAACAAAAAAAATAGCAGTTTAAGTTAAAAACACATATTGGCCCTTTTATTGTCAACACTAGAGAGACAACAAAGGAGGTGAATTTTCTTTTGTTAAAAAAAATTAAGTTAAAATTGCACTTCACCTCGTCCTACAATCCATTAACGATTATTTAGAAGCTGAGAATTGAACCAAAGACTACACCTTATGCACACACACTCATGCAAAAAATAGAGCAGTATGAAAATCAAGAGGAGTGGCAAGAAAACACATTGAAAGAGAAAAAGGAACAATTTTTAATCCAAACAACTTCCCAAACTCTAGTTCCTTAAGAGACAGTGATTAAGAGGCCAAGAGAAAGTTTCTCTCCTACATTTTCAGAAATTCAAGAGATAGACTTCACAATTTTTAAGATAATAAGTAAGACACTTTCTGATGAAGAATCATTAGAAGAAGAAAGTTCAAAGGACGAGGAAAAAATGGTATTGACAAGTTTAAACACTTTAACCTTTCCGAGGATTGAGGATATCTCCATAGATTCTCCTATGCCATCTGTCACTCAGAGTGCAGAGCAAAGAAATTTATTTTTTCTATGTACAAAGAGATTAAAAGAAATAATGAAACACTGAAGGAAATTGAATATTATTAATTCTGGAAAAACACTTCTACTACCCAACAGAAACTCCATTCTGCACTTGATATTGAAAATATACCATTTGAGTTAGCTTTCTTGGAACCCAATGTTTGAGTCCCTTAAAGTGCAAAAGACTATAAGACATCGATTTTTTCTTTTGAAACCAAAAATATTCAAGAAATTGATCAAATTGAATTGTGTAAGCAAGATGGAGAAATGATTTATTCTACTTTGACCAGTTCAGCTATGGCAGCCTCCAAACAACAAGCTTCACTGAATAACATTGATTCACAATTAAAGACGGAGAAAATTTCATCCCTGGCCAAATAAACCAGAATTATATCATTGGAAGATATCATAATAAAATTAGGATATGATCCTAATGATGTAAAATCAGCTGAAGAAATGATCAAGAACAAGAATGCAGATATTTAGGAATTAAGGAAGCAGTTGAACAAAATGTTCAGATTCCAAAAATGGAATATTATATGGACACACTATTAAAGGAAAAATAACATCAACTTAGTGTTTCAGTTGCCATTCCCATAGAAACACTATCTAATGTGGGTACTTCAACAACAGGCACATCTACAACAACAACTATCATTGTAGATACATAGTCTAGTGATGTAGCAACACATTTATCAAAGGCCATAGGAGAATTAAATTTAAAGGACTAAGAAATTGAGAAACTCAACACACAGTTGCAAAAGATTCAAGAGCATAAACTGAAAAATCATAATGATTATTTAGCTGAAATTCAAAAGAATTTTAAGCTGACATAATAGTTAACAACTTATGAAAATGAATCTACAATTGGTCAGGACAAATAAAATATTTTTCTTAATATTAATGAATCAATGGTTGAACTATGGCCTTCAATTGAGATTATTTTTGAACAAGAAGAGTTTTTATAAAGATATAAGGAATCAATGATAGAAGTAAGAAAGGACCTTGACCATAAACCAGGAGATGCTATGAGAATAATCAGAGTTTTGAATTCCAAGACAAAAGAAGAGCTTGAAGAATATGACATTGAAGATAAAACTAAAGCTATCTTGGAGGTGAGAAAGGTACTCACTAAAATAAATTTACTGCTACAACTAAAGAATAAATGTCACAATTTAGAAAATCAGATTAAAAATTTTCACATAAAATTTAATTCATTGCATCAAAAAGGACTTCGAGGACTGCAAGGTATAGGTGATAAATTAATTCCATTGGAAGAATATAGTGTAGTAGATAAGCGAAAATTACTAAAATGAAAGGATCTATCACTGAGAAGGCTTTCATGGAAGGTCTAAGTTATTATTTATTAATTCAACATGAGATTAAACATATTTTCATAAATAAGCATGATTTAGAGAAGTATAATGATGTAGATGAATCATACATAAAATTGGTAAAATTCTCTATGCCTGTCGGAAAAAGATGGGACAAATTGTGTGAACTCATCGAATGGGAGACAACAAACTTTCTGCAGTAGAATACAAGTTTTTAGGAAAGTAACAAATTTCCAGGAACAAGAAACATAACTGCAACTTTAAAACTCCAGTCACCAACAACGGTCCTCGAATTATGTGCAAGATGTCAAATCAGGTTAGATTTCCTTTTTTCTAGTTGTATTTTTGTAAATATCCAAATTAGTTTGGATGAGACATTTTGTAATAGATTTTGATTCAAATTCCATATATTTTGAATGAAACTCTATAAGTACCTTTTTTTCGAATGACAAAGAGTTGAACCCTTGTGATAAGCCATTGAACATGATTGTAATTTGTTGAATTGGTTCTGAGATTAATAGAAGGATTCAAGACTCATTTTGAAGCAGTTTGTGTTTTGATGCAAGTTTTTCTAGTTACTTATTATGTTTCCATCTATATTTATTTCTACACATGTTTAGTGTTAGTAGAAATATGGGTAAGATAAGATTGAATATCATTATTTCTGAAATCCCTAGAAAACCTATAATCAATTAAAGATATTAATCAACTCGAACTATCTATTTCAGTTAATTCATCTACATATTTTAATTATTGCTTTCTATTGTCTTTAAATATGTAGAAATTTGCTGAATAATGATTAATTATCCACCGAGACTATCCTGATCACATATCAATTCGAATTCATATGCAACACATAATCTCTTCCACTCAGATCATCACACATGTGGAAATAAAACAAGCGATAGCACATCAAATCATCATACACACTAACACAGTATATATGGGGAAAGCTTATAGCTGAAAACCCCACAGCTATATGTGTATATTATAATGGAGAAAAAATATAACAAACTCAGTACAATACTCCTCACAAGTACTCAGTACTATCTCATGAAGTTACACACAAACTAGCTTGGTTTTGAACAAGTCACGAGTTCAAAACACATCCACTAATTGCCTGCCTCTATTGCGCAATCATGGCCTGTCTAAATAGAGATCCAAGGTTTGAATCTCCTTGGCTTGACAGCGCAATCATCATGGGAAATTGCCTCCAAGTGTGGTGCAAATCTCATGCACAACTGATGTCACAACTGATAGTTGTACTCACCCTTTCATCTACCTCTTCCACTGGTCTCCACTGAACTGTCCATGCACTATAGTGAACTGATGTGTTCTTGAGTTGAATAATGAGTTACTAATTAATGAATTAAATAATATTTAATTCACTCCACTCATTACTAGTTGATTAGCTAGTTAAACTAATCTCAACTAGTTCAACTAAGTTAAACCGAATACAACTCCACCAACTGTCTCATCAACTCCACCAAACTTCTGCCACTGAAGTCCTAACTGAAGTCAACCATGCATGAGCTCACCAAACCCCTAGGAATAGCGTAATTCCTCTGTCAGATGCATGAGCCACTTATGTAGCTCGAACTGAAGTGCTCCAAGAGAGTAAACTGAATTTTAGAGTCCAAATATTATTAAGGGTAAATAATATTTGACTTCCCTATTTTTAGGATAGGCAGTCTAAAAATAGACTTCGACCTATAGGTCCAAAAATAGAGGTCCATCTATTTTTACCAACATGACCAATACTCCAAGAATAACATACTGCAACCCCTGGACCATGCTCTATATGTCTAAAAATAGACTTTGCGCCAAAATTTGCATGCGGGCCCACTTAGTGAAGGAGACTTCATTTCACTAAGCTCCATCATCTTGCTGCATTTTCAACACTCCCTCTCAGCAAGATATGGATTATCTGCAACACCTATCCTGCCTCTGTGGAATTCGAACTTGCTCCCGGTGAGCGCCTTCGTCAGGATGTCGGCATCCTGATCCTCCGTGGGAATATATGAAAGCATCATGATTCTCCGCTGAACACAATCTCTGATATGATGGTACCTGATGTCGATGTGTTTGGATATATCATGAAATACTGGATTAGCCGAGAGTTTAATGCAACTCTGGTTATCACAGTAGATCACTGTAGGCTCCAAATGCAACCCGAACAATCCAACGAGGATCTTCCTCATCCAAATAGCCTCGCATGCAGCCAAGCTAGCCGCCATGTACTCGGCCTCTGCTGAACTGAGTGCCACGGATCTCTGCTTCCTGCTGTACCAGGAAACTGCTGTCGACCCAACGCTGAAAACTCCTCCAGATGTGCTCTTCCGGTCCGTTGGGCTCCCTGCCCAATCTGCATCAGTGAAGCCAGAAAGCTTCGCTCCATCCTCCTGTCTGTACCATAGACCATATCCCGATGTGCCTCTAATATAACACAATACATGCTTGCCTACCTTCCAAAAGAGCTTGGTAGGCTTAACCATAGCTTGCGAAAGCTGGTTAACAGCATAGCATATATCGGGTTGTGTATTGACCAGATACATAAGCGACCCCACCAACTGTCGATAGACAGTGGCATCCACTACCTCCGCTGAAGTAGAATCCTCCTTCCTCCAACCACCAGGAAGAGGAGTATCAACAGGCTTGCAGCCATGCATGTTGAACCTCTGCAGTATCTCCCGGGCATACTTACCCTGAGAAACAACAATTCTCCATCATACGTCAAATCTCCAATCCCAGAAATAATGAAGGATGCTCAAGTCTCATCTCAAACTCTCGCAAGATCCTCCTTGCAAGGGAGTGTATCAATCAGCTATCGCTCATCAAAATCGATCATCTACATACAAGACCATGATCAACAAATTTTCCCCTCCACCACAACTGCACAGTTAGTTGTTATCCTCACTCTCGGGAGAATCCAAGCCCTAGAAGTAGCTGTCTATCCGAGTGCATCAAGCACGAGGTGCTTGCTTCAGCCCGTACAATGCTCTCTTGAGTCGGCACACATGCGACTCACTGCTGAAGATCTCGAAACCTTCAGGCTGCTCTATGTACACCTCCTCCTCAATGACTCCGTTGAGAAACGCAGTCTTCACATCCATCTGATGAATGTGCCACCCCATCTGCGCTGAGAGAGCAAGGATCGTCCGTATGGAAGAGTACCTTGCGACAGGTGCAAAGGTCTCCTCATAGTCAATCCCCTCGATCTGTGAAAAGCCACCGGCGACAAATCTCGCCTTGTACTTCTCCACACTCCCGTCAGCCGCCTGCTTCACTTTGTAGATCCATCGCGAACCCACCACTGATTTCCCCTCCGGTCTTGGGACAATCTCCCATGCACTGTTTCTGATGATCGAATCATATTCTTCGATCATGGAATCTACCCATGCGGGTTCCTCCACAGCTTCCTCAAAAGAGGATGGCTCCGTCACGACACATTGACTCATAAGAGCCATGTATCCAGTGTACCGATTCGGTGACTGCCTCTGTCTGCGCTGTGCTGTAGGTGGTCCTACAACCTTCTCTGCATCTCGAGCCAGTCGCTCAGCTTCCGTAGTGCGCATGCGCCCTCTGATGGTTGGCGCTGCATGGGTGGTTTCTTCCACCTCCTGAACTTCCTCTTGTGGCTGATCCACATCCGGAAGCTCCTCCTTAGGAACTAACAGCTCCTCATCTGCATGCAAGTGCAGCTCCCTCTCAAGCGAACACTGCATGGCTTTCTCCTCCTGAAACTTGATATCCCGTCGCACAACAGTCTTGCGACTGTCTGACAAATACACCTGATAGTTGTGAGGTGTATCAGTGTACCCCACAAATATTCCAACCTCAGCGGTTGGATCCAGCTTCCTTCTTGCATCCTTTGTCACATGCATGTAGACAGGAGAACCAAAGATCCGCAAATGGGAAATATCAAGCCTCTTGCCAGAATAAGCCTCCTCCAGTGTACTCATGCCAAGAACCTTGTGAGGACAACGGTTCTGCACATACACTGCTGTATTGCATGCCTCAGCCCACAAGTGAAGGGGTAGGCCCTGATCATGCAGCATCGCCCGTGCAGCACCCACGATCGTTCTGTTCTTCCGCTCAGCCACCCCGTTCTGCTGTGGGTTATGGGGTGCGATGAGCTCTCTCTGAATCCCTTCTGCGCTGCAGAAATCCTTGAATTCAGTCGAGATGAATTCACCACCATTGTCGCTCCTTAGAGCAATCACCTTCTTCCCCGACTCCTTCTCGACCAGTGCTTTAAACTCACAGAACTTCGCGAATGTATCGCTCTTCTTCTGCATGAAGAAGATCCAACACTTTCGAGAGAAATCATCAACAAAGATCATGTAGTACTTGTGCTTTGCTATCGAAGCAACTGAGAAAGGACCACACACGTCTGTGTGAACTCTCTCAAGGATCGTCGTGGCGCGACTATCCTTCTCGTGAAAGGTGGCTTTCGCATACTTCCCCAAGGTACACCCCTTGCACTGATCTGACTGCGCAAGAGTGCCCTTAGGAAGCCCAGTAGAAATCTGCTGCAGTATCTTCAAAGCTCCATGGTGAAGGTGGCCCAATCTCCTGTGCCACAGTTCGCCCTCATCATCCCGGCTCACCACTTCTCCCGCCTTGCATGTCATTGCTACGCAGCCATCTACCTGCAACTGATAGAGGTTCTTGGTTCGAACTCCTATCTTCCGGGTCTCTCCAGTAGTCTTACTGCGCAGGAAGGCTTTTCCTTCGCTGAAGACCACATCATACCCCTTATCCTCCAACATCGCCACAGAGATCAAGTTATTCTTCAATCCAGGTACATGCATGACATCCCTCAATACAAAGGGTTTACCAGACTCCCTCTGAAAGGATATGGTACCGATACCAGTCGCACTGTATCTACCATCATCGCCCATCTCGATGCGCACACCCAAATCTTTGTCCTCCAGATCTGAGAACAAATCCCGATCTCCCGTCATATGAAATGACGCACCGCTGTCCAAGAACCATACCGATCCCATCACACTTGAAACCAAGCATGCGATCAGTGAAAAGTCAAGCTCGAACTGTGAAGCCAAGGCTTCTCCATCTGCAGATCTTCCCGCTTGCTTTTTCTTCTTCTTCTTTGGACAATTGGTAGCATAATGTCCGTGATCATGGCAGTGAAAACACTTCACTTTCGCCATATCCTGCTTCTTGCCCTTTGCACCGGAATGAGAAGTTTTCTTACCCTTCCCCTTCTTTTCTTTGGCAACCAAAGCGCAATTTTCTTCATCAGCTCCCTTTGATGAAGATCCATCCCGAGTATTCCTCCTTATCTCCTCCTGCATGAGATCCGCCCAAAGGCGCTCCCATCCCGGCAGCTTCTCCCGACCATTGACACTATCTTGATATGAGTGCCAAGCCTTCAGAAGACCAAGGAGAGCCAGGTCGACCATGTCCTCGTCTTCGACAGTCACCCCCACACTTCCCCGCTCATCTCTGCACTGAGTGAACTTCGTGAGGTATTTGGCGATACTGTTGCCTTTCTCCATCTTGATGTTCCTAAGCTTATCTTTGAGCGCCAGCTTCCTTTGGTCGCTCTTACTCTGGAATAGATCCGTCAAAGCTTTCCACATTAAATATGGAGAATCCTTTCCATGCAGGCTGGATACAATATGATCCTTGACACCCTCCAACAGGATCCTTCGACATTTCGTCATCTTCTTTTGCCATGCTTCGACTTCAGCGGGATCAGTGGGCTTTTGGACATCCGTATCCACGAACTCCTTCAGTCCATTATCTTCTAATACTGCCTCCATGTGATCCTTCCATGCAACATAATTCGAACTGCCTCGAGTCGCAAACCGTTGAAATACATTTTCAACTCCGGCACCAAGAAAACAAATTGCTGCAAAATTCGAATTCCAACTCAAAGCTCAACTACTCTTGATCTGTGAAAAAAAATTATTTCTAGCACAGAGATCGACTGCAGGGGAATTTACTAGATGCATCACCTTTCAAAGGAAAGGATGGATCTAGAGGCTACCTGGCCCGCATGCAGACTCTGTCTAGCGAAATAAGTTTGTAATCCTTTGTGATGATCAATCTCTGCTTCAATAGCTACGATACCATGTAGAAATTTTACGAATAATGATTAATTATCCACAGAGACTATCCTCGATCACATATCAATTCGAATTCATATGCAACACATTTGACCTCTCTTCCACTCGAGATCAATCATCACACATGCGGAAAGAATAGAAGCAATCTCACATCAAATCATCACACACATTAACACAGTATATATGGGGAAAGCTTATAGCTGAAAACCCCGCAGCTATAGTATATTATAAATGGAGAGAACATGCAGAAAATACATAGTACAAACTCCTCACAAGTACTCGGTACTATCTCCCAAAGCTACACAAAAATTAGCTTGGTTTTGAACAAGTCACAGGTTCAAAACACACCCACTACTTCTCTGCCTCTATTGCGCAATCAAGGTTGGTCTAAATAGAGATCCAGGTTTGAATCTCACTGGCTCCAACTGCGCAATTTTCATTGGTAATTTCCTCCAAGTGTGGTGCAAATCTTCTAATCTCATGCACAAGCGATGTCTCTCTTGATGTTTGTACTCACCCTTTATCTCACCTCTTCCAACACGGTCTCCCTTTGAGCATCCATGCCTTGTGAGTAAGCGATGTGTTCTTGAGTTGAATAATGAGTTACTAATTAATGAATTAAATAATATTTAATTCACTCCACTCATTACTAGTTGATTAGCTAGTTAAACTAATCTCAACTAGTTCAACTAAGTTAAACCAAACACAACTCCACCAAGCTTGTCTCATCAACTCCACCAAACTTTTGCCAAGTCTAACTAAAGTCAACCATGCATGAGCTCACCAAACCCTTAGGAATAGCGTAATTCCTCTGTCAGATGCATGACCCACTTCTGTAGCTCGAACTGAAGTGCTCCAAGAGAGTAAACTGAAGTTTAGAGTCCAAATATTATTAAGGGTAAATAATATTTGACTTCCCTATTTTTAGGATAGGCAGTGTAAAATTAGACTTCGACCTATAGGTCCAAAAATAGAGGTCCATATATTTTTACCAACATGACCAATACTCCAAGAATAACATACTGCAACCCCTGGACCATGCTCCATATGTCTAAAAATAGACATAGTCTAAAAATAGACTTTGCGCCAGAATTTGCCTGCGGGCCCACTTAGTGAAGGCGACTTCATTTCACTAAGCTCCATCATCTTGCTGCATTTTCAACAAAATATGCTTTGTTGGGTTCTATAATATTTCTACATGCACCTACTATATATAATAAAATAAATATTGTATCTGAATCTTTAAGGAATTATATATCTTCTTGCAGTTCTACCTTTCAAAAACATTTTAAAGATTTAATTTTGTTAAAGGTGAAGAATCAACCCTTTTGTCATATCAGAAACACTTAGGATTTGAATTAGTTTAACAGTTTAAAGAATTGGTCATCGAAAAAAAATTAAACAATGTTTTAGATGCTTTGACACGGTTCCTTAGCCTAGAGCTGTCTACAAAGGATAACACTTCATATCCTCTTCTTCCTCAAGAGTTATAGAACTCTATTTAAATTTTAGCTAGTTTATCCCTTTATTAGTATTTTCTCTACATCTTGTAGATTTCCTTTCATCACTTCCAAACATTGTTTCTTCTTCCTCTAACTCTGCTTTTGTAGTCTGAATCTGCAGTTTTTTACTCCCTAGAATTTGTTCTAAGAAATTTAGTTCTCCATATGGGTCAAAATCACTTTGAATTATATCAACGTCCTCCATGCTTGAGATTCTATGAGCCATTCCTCCTCACCTTCAATTGTACTTCCTTCCTCAAGCATGAGACTTTCAACTGAAGTATTCTTGAGCATATCTTCATAAAGTAACTCTTCATCTCCAATTCCCACTTCATATTTTGATGCCACCCCATATTCTACATTTGTATCATATTCTTGAAATAATGTTGCTTCATCTTCCTTTAAATTAAAAATTGTGGTTCACCCTCGATTTCCTCTTGCAGAGTAGCTTTTTATTAACTTCGATCTCTTCAAAGTTATTAAGCATATGCTCAAAAAATTGAGTCCATTTGAATCGTCTCCTTGAGAAGTATCATTTCATCACTAGCTTGCCTAAATACATCAGTCACGAACTGAACACTACCTGTCAAACCTACATACATACACAAAATATGAAATTCAAAAATATAGTTCTCTTCCTTCTCGAGGGTGTCAACTGCTTTTTCTTCATCCTCCATATTTTTGATAAATTATTCGTCAATATCTCTAGCTTCTTCCCCACCGAAGAAAAAATTTCTTCCCAACTCAGTTGCTCTGCGTTCCACCTTCAGCCTATTATACTTCCTCTATCTCAACTCTTCCTAAAATGAAGGACATATTACCTTTTACTTCATCATTATCCAACTATAACAACCACACTCTGCAAATTGTTGTTTAAGCTTATCAAAATATGCTCTTAAATCAACCAACTCCTTCTCTTTCTTTTCATTACTCATCTTCCTCTGCATGACATCCTCTTTGGAATGCTCTTCCATCTCATTGGTGCTTCCTCTGGAACCAATAGACATCTTTTTATTCCTCTCTTATGGACTCTCCTCGTTCACCTGTGAGCTATAAGAATCCTATCTTCCTCTCTTTGTAACAATACCAAGTTATCCTCTTGGTATCTTCTTTCTTCCTCTACACAGTTCTACTTGCACTCACTATGGAACTACCTTGGAAACTTCTACCTAACTTCTGCTTGTTGGAAGTTGTCCTCCTTATGGTTTCTTGCAGTAGAACCTCTTCTCCTTCTTCTTCTCTTGATAATGTGTGCTCCTTAGCTTCCAAAGTTGTTTATCTTATGAATATTCACCTATTCACTCTTCTTGAGAACATTGTTGGCCTCATCACACAATGGCTCCTGCTCCTATTAGGTTTTGTCACAATCCTTACTTAAATTCTCTAGTTCTTCTCTCTTCCCTTTTGTCACAGACTTTTTGTTATTATATTTGCTTCCTTTTTCTTCGTCATTTGCTACATTACTTTATGGTTGTTTCTACTGCAAACATAAATCCTCCCGACCAAAGGTATCATCAAATTATCAAAGGTATCTTCTGCTTTTGGTACAACTCTCTGAACCAACTTTTTCCTCAAAACATCTCAAATATCACAACTTCTCATACCTTTTAGCCTTAAGAGCACATTATCTCTCAAAACTCGCTAATTATGAATTTGAAAAAGAACTTCAATTTTATTTATTTTCCAACTCAATCAAATAGATATTCTACATCAAAATAAAATGACCTTCCTTCTAATTCCTCACATCCTCTGCTCTGTGACTTCTATCTTCCAAATTTTCACAAAATAAAATGATTACATGTCAACTCCTCTACCCAAGACTACTATTGTATCAATCGTTCTTCCTCCAGAGCCTGCACCTATGATTTAATTGTTTTCTCCTCAAAAGTGTTATGCTGCAGTGTTCCTTGAGCTCCTCAACCTTCCAATAGTTTATTCAAACTCTAATTTGTGATTATTAGTCCTAAAATTTTATATAAAATTCAAAACAAAAAGTATTTTACCTCGTGGAAATTATACTCTAGATCAGATCCTTTATCTCTTTCGGCCCTCCTTTATAACTTCTCTATTTTGAAATGTATGTAGCATGTTTGCTCTGATATCACTTGATGTAGGCCCAAATTTTGAGTCCGCTTAAAATTCCATTGTGCGTAGGTCTTCTCCTATAAAGGTGCTTCCTTCAACCCTCATCAATGCAAGCCCCTTTGTAACACTTCAATCATTTTATAGATTTGTTGGCGCGATGGTTTTCCAAGCTCGACCCTTTATTCTAAACCTTGACATTATATATTATCATGTTGATTTGAGCCCTTTCCTTTATCCAATAAACACTAGCGCCAAGATATGCATGCAAAAGCATAGTCAACCAATCATTATGGCCTTGACTTTCTTCATCAACAAGCGCACGAGAGGAAGGCTACTATAAATCTCTTTACCTTAAAGTGAAAATCCTTTCTCATTTTTCATTGCCTTGGAACTGCACTTTATAACCAAGCGCATAAAATGTTGGAGCTCCTAATGTTGAGCTTTCTTAATTGGCTCGTTCTTTGAAATTTCAAGCTAAAGCCCTTCCAGGTGGCCCACTTGCTGCATAATCCCACTCCTTTATGCCCACCTTTATTTGTTTATCAATTAATGCCTCCGACCCACCTTCAATATCCCAATATGATAGTAAAAGGGGTCTACAAAAAAATTTGTTAGGGTGGAAACACTTTGGGAGGGACCCACAGTTGGATGTTCCCCATTTAATATCTCCAGTCCGATTCTCAAAATCCAATCACAATGCAAATATGAGTTCACAAAACCTCTAGGTTAAAAAACTTATGGGCGGGGTCCACTATGCCACGTTTTGACAGTGTCTAACGCACGACCTTTTCTAATGCCTTCTTTCTAAGTTTGTTCCAACTCTTTAGCTTTTGGGGTAATACCTTTGGTCTAGCACTGTCAATTTCTTCTCCCCGCTCTGTCAAATGACAAACTCCCAACTTGAAATAAAAACTAAGTGTTGTGCGCTCTTATGTAAGTTACATATATATGACACTACAACTCTTCTCCTCTCGACTCTTGTATTAACTTGGGTTTGCTTCTTTTGAACTTTGAACTCTCCTCTGTCTTAAATTCCTTTAAAATTTCCCTCTTTTTCCCAAATTAAATCAGTGCTTTATGCTCCTCATTATTGTGCTCTCTTTCCTCTGTGATGTTGGCTCCTCTATTTTGATTACTACTCTTCTCCAACAATAGTTATATTATGCAACAATATCAATTCCTCCAAAACATATATTGCGATTCTACGCTCTAATTTGATCTTAGTTTCCCAGAATGATGCACTCTGATCTTGGAACAATTACACTATGTATATATGTGTGTTGATCCTTTGTGAGCTTTAATCACACTTGCAGTATATTTAAATCAAGATTCAATCTCACATAATCGCATGAATTACTCAAATTGAGTATTTTCTATTGATATGCACACATAATATTTACAAAAGGCCCTCTCAGGGGGAGTTACAATAAAAACCCTCTCTCATCCTTGAGGCCTTCTCGGTACTCAAATTCATTCTCTGGAACCTCTCTATTTTCACACACTTCTCCACTATTCCAAACTATTATGAAACTAATTACATTTATATAGCATAGAATTTTAAACTAATTCAATTTAGATCCATAAATTCCTCACCTAATCTTCTATTCTAAGATTTTTAGATTCACCAATCTTTCAAAGAATCCAGCTACCTTCAAATCTCTCCAACTCACTCAAATATTTTGGAGATCTACCCTGAATAATAAATCTCATTACAATTGCTTTCCTAAACCGAAAAAAAAATTTACAAATAATTAATCAATTACATTTAGAACCTCTATTCTAATCAATTCTGATCAAAATATATTTTGACCTCAAAGAAAATATATTTTGACTTGGAACTCCTCTTACCGGTGGGTGGGTATTGTATAACAAAATGTTTGGTATGCATAATAATGCTGAATTTAAAATTGATTTGGATGTGGAGTCGTCGTTGACGGGAAATATAATTATATTGATTTAGGAAAACGACATAAACATTGACTTACCAAAAATAATATTTATCAGTGTTTGCGTATACTTAATGGGGATGCATAGCCAATCAACAATGTTCTGAAGGCCTAAGGAAGGAAAGAAGGATTTTAAGTGTTGTTCATTAATTTTTTTTTTATTAAAAACCATTTATTATGTGAATAGTTAAAGATGATTAATTTTCTCTTTGGCTTTTTGAGTATTGAATAACGGATTTCGAAAGCAAAATAGTAAAAGTAACTAGGGACAACTATTAACAAATTAAACGTGAAAGTTTTAGTACATTTTAAATTACTTTCGAGCAACAACTTTTACTGAAACTGTGGCTACTTAAATATTAATGACATTTCCAAATTTGATATATTTTTAATATTAAAATAGTAATAATATAAATTAAAATTAAAATTAAATAAATTTTTAACATTGATCTCTTCAAATTTATTAAGCATATGCTCAAACAATTGAGTTCATTTGAATCGTCTCCTCGAGAAGTATCATTTCGTCAGTAGCTTGTCTAAATACATCAATCAAGAACTGAACACTACTTGTCAAACCTACATACATACACAAAATGTGAAATTCAAAAATATAGTTCTCTTCCTTCTCGAGGGCGTCAACTGCTTTTTCTTCGTCCTACATATTTTCGATAAATTATTCCTCAATATCTCTAGCTTCTTCCCCACTAAAGAACACATTTAATTCCAACTCAGTTGCTATGAGTTCCACCTTCAGCCTATTATACTTCCTCTATCTCAACTCTTCCTGAAATGAAGGACATATTACCTTTTACTTCATCATTATCCAACCATAACATCCCCACTCTGCAAATTGTTGTTTGAGCTTATCAAAATATGCTCTTAAATCAGCCAACTCATTCTCTTTCTTTTCATTACTCATCTTCCTCTCCATTCCTTCCTCTTTGGAATGCTCTTCCATCTCATTGGTGCTTCCTCTGGAACCAATAAACATATTTTTATTCCTCTCTTATGGACTCTCCTCGTTCACCTGTGAGTTGCAATAATCCTATCTTCCTCTCTCTGTAACAATACCAAGTTATCCTCTTGGTATCTTCTTTCTTCCTCTACACAGTTCTACTTGCACTCACTATGGAACCACCTTGGAAACTTCTACCTAACCTCTGCTTGTTGGAAATTGTCCTCCTTATGATTTCCTGCAGTAGAACCTCTTCTCCTTCTTCTTCTCTTGACAATGTGTGCTCCTTAGCTTCCAAAGTTGTTTGTCTTATGAATATTCACCTGTTCACTCTTATTGAGAACATTGTTGGCCTCATCACACAATGGCTCCTGCTCCTATTAGGTTTTGTCACAATCCTTACTTAAATTCTCTAGTTTTTCTCTCTTCCCTTTTGTCATAGACTTTTTGTTATGATAGTTGCTTCCTTTGTCTTCGTCATTTGCTACATTACTTTATGGTTGTTTCTACTGCAAACATAAATCCTCCGGTCCAAAGGTATCATCAAATTATCAAAGGTATCTTCTGCATTTGGTACGACTCTCTGAACCAACTCTTTCCTCAAAACATCTCAAATATCACAACTTCTCACACCTTTTAGCCTTAAGAGCACATTATCTCTCAAAACTCGCTAATTATGCATTCAAAAAAGAACTTCAATGTTATTTCTTTTCCAACTCAATCAAATCGATATTCTACATCAAAATAAAATTACCTTCCTTCTAATTCCTCACATCCTCTGCTCTGTGACTTCTATCTTCCAAATTTTCACAAAATAAAATGATTACATGTCAACTCCTCCATCCAAGACTACTATTGTATCAATTGTTCTTCCTCCAGAGCCTGCACCTATGATTTAGTTGTTTTCTCCTCAAAAGTGTTATGCTGCAGTGTTCCTTGATCTCCTCAACCTTCCAATAATTTATTCAAACTCTAATTTGTGATTATTAGTCCTAAAATTTTATATAAAATTCAAAACAAAAGTAGTTTACCTCGTGGAAATTATACTCTAGATCGGATTCTTTATCTCTTTTGGCCCTCCTTTATAACTTCTCTATTTTGAAATATATGTAGCATGTTTGCTCTGATACCACTTGATGTAGGCCCAAATTTTGAGTCTGCTTAAAATTCCATTGTGCGCAGGTCTTCTCCTATAAAGGTGCTTCCTTCAACCCTCATCAATGTAGGCCCCTTTGTAACACTTCAATCATTTCATAAGTTTGTTGGCACGATGGTTTTTCAAGCTTGACCCTTTATTCTAAACCTTGACATTATATATTATCACGTTGATCTGAGCCCTTTCCTTTATCCAATAAACACTAGAGCCAAGATATGCATGCAAAAGCATATTCAACCAATCATCATGGCCTTGACTTTCTTCATCAACAAGCGCACGGGAGGAAGGCTACTATAAATCCCTTTACCTTAAAGTGAAAATCCTTTCTCATTTTTCACTACCTTGGAACTCCACTTTATAACCAAGCGCATAAAATGTTGGAGCTCCTAATGCTGAGCTTTCTTAATTGGCTCATTCTTTGAAATTTTAGGCTAAAGCCCTTCCAAGTGACCCACTTGCTACATAATCCCACACCTTTATGCCCACCTTTATTTGTTTATCGATTAATGCCTTCGACCCACCTTCAATATCCCGATACGATAGTAAAAGGGGTCTACAAAAAAAATTGTTAGGGTGGAAACCGTTCGGGAGGGACCCACAGTTGGATGTTCCCTGTTTAATATCTCCAGCCCAATTCTCAAAATCCAGTCACAATGCAAAGATGAGTTCACAAAACCTCTAGGTTATGAAACTTATGGGTGGGGTCCACTATGCCACGTTTTCACAGTCTCTAAAGCACGACCTTTTCTAATGCCTTCTTTCTAAGTTTGTTCCAACTCTTTAGCTTTTGGGGTAATACCTTTGGTCTAGAACTGTCAAGTTCTTCTCCCCGCTCTGTCAAATGACAGACTCCCAACTTGAAATAAAAACTAAGTGTTGTGCGCTCTTATGTATGTTACACATATATGAAACTGCAACTCTTCTCCTCTCGACTCTTGTATTAACTTGGGTTTGCTTCTCTTGAACTTTGAACTCTCCTCTGTCTTAAATTCCTTTAAAATTTCCCTCTTTTTCCCAAATTAAATCAGTGATTTACGCTCCTCATTACTGTGCTCTCTCTCCTTTGTGATCTTGACTCCTCTATTTTGATTACTACTCTTCTCCAACAATAGTTATATTATGCAACAATATCAATTCCTCCAAAACATATATTGTGATTCTACACTCTAATTTGATCTCAGTTTCCCACAACGATGCACTCTGATCTTGGAACAATTACACTATGTATATATGTGTGTTGATCCTTTGTGAGCATTAATCATACTTGCAGTGTATTTAAATCAAGAGTCAATCTCACATAATCACATGAATTATTCAAATTGAGTATTTTCTATTGATATGCACACATAATATTTACAAAAGGCCCTCTGAGGGGGAGTTACAGTAAAAACCCTCTCTCATCCTTGAGGCCTTCTCGGTACTCAAATTCATTCTTTGGAACCTCTCTATTTTCACACACTTCTCTACCATTCCAAACTATTATGAAACTAATTACATTTATATAGCATAGAATTTTAAACTAATTCAATTTAGATCCATAAATTCCTCACGTAATCTTCTATTCTAAAATTTTTAGATCAACCAATCTTTCAAAGAATCCAGCGACCTTCAAATCTCTTCAACTCACTCAAATATTTTGGAGATCTACCCTAAATAATAAATCTCATTACAATTGCTTCCCTAATTACATATTCTTATAGAAATCTTTGAAAACCCAAAAAAAAATTACAAATAATTAATCAATTACATTTAGAACCTCTATTCTAATAAATTCTAATCAAAATATATTTTGACCTCAAAGAAAATATATTTTGACTTGGATCTCCTCTTACCGGTGGGTGGGTATTGTATAACAAAATGTTTGGTATGCATAATAATGCTGAATTTAAAATTGATTTGGATGTGGAGTCGTTGTTGACGGGAAATATAATTATATTGATTTAGGAAAACGACATAAACATTGACTTACCAAAAATAATATTTATCAGTGTTTGCGTATACTTAATGGGGATGCATAGCCAATCAACAATGTTCTGAAGGCCCAAGGAAGGAAAGAAGGATTTTAAGTGCTGTTCATTAATTTTTATTATTATTAAAAACCATTTATTATGTGAATAGTTAAAGATGATTAATTTTCTCTTTAGCTTTTTGAGTAGTTGAATAACGGATTTCGAAAGCAAAATAGCTTTTTGAGTAGTTGAATAACGGATTTCGAAAGCAAAATAGTAAAAGTAACTAGGGACAACTATTAACAAATTAAACGTGAAAGTTTTAGTACATTTTAAATTACTTTCAAGCAACAACTTTTACTGAAACTGTGGCTACTTAAATATTAATGACATTTCCAAATTTGTACTAGAATGTATTTTGCAAAGAAGTCTATTGTACAATTTAATCAAATCTTCCGGACTTTTGCAAAGAAGTCGATTGTGCAATTTAATAAAATCTTCCATATGGAAGACTTTGCATATAAAAAAGTACTCTTATTATTTTACATACGTGAAGTTAATTGTCCCCTTTTCTAAAATAAAAAATTATCATTAAATTCATATTTATTTATTTCAAATGGTATAAGGTATTTATTTATAATATTCAAATCTCGTTATTTATTGTTGCTTTATTTCAAATTGTATGAGGTGTTAATTTTTTAATTTAAGAAGTAATTCTATGAGGTGTTTATTTATAATATTGAAATATAATTATTTATTATTATTTTATTATTTTTATTAAAATATATTTTTAATATTAAAATAGTAATAATATAAATTAAAATTAAAATTAAATAAATTTTTAACATTGATCTCTTCAAATTTATTAAGCATATGCTCAAACAATTGAGTCCATTTGAATCGTCTCCTCGAGAAGTATCATTTCATCAGTAGCTTGTCTAAATACATCAATCAAGAACTGAACAATACTTGTCAAACCTACATACATACACAAAATGTGAAATTCAAAAATATAGTTTTCTTCCTTCTCGAGGGCGTCAACTGCTTTTTCTTCATCCTACATATTTTCGATAAATTATTCCTCAATATCTCTAGCTTCTTCCCCACTAAAGAACACATTTCTTTCCAACTCAGTTGCTATGAGTTCCACCTTCAGCCTATTATACTTCCTCTATCTCAACTCTTCCTGAAATGAAGGACATATTACCTTTTACTTCATCATTATCCAACCATAACATCCCCACTCTGCAAATTGTTGTTTGAGCTTATCAAAATATGCTCTTAAATCAGCGAACTCCTTCTCTTTCTTTTCATTACTCATCTTCCTCTCCATTCCTTCCTCTTTGGAATGCTCTTCCATCTCATTGGTGCTTCCTCTGGAACCAATAAACATCTTTTTATTCCTCTCTTATGGACTCTCCTCGTTCACCTGTGAGTTGCAATAATCCTATCTTCCTCTCTCTGTAACAATACCAAGTTATCCTCTTGGTATCTTCTTTCTTCCTCTACATAGTTCTACTTGCACTCACTATGGAACTACCTTGGAAACTTCTACCTAACCTCTGCTTGTTGGAAATTGTCCTCCTTATGATTTCCTGCAGTAGAACCTCTTCTCCTTCTTCTTCTCTTGATAATGTGTGCTCCTTAGCTTCCAAATTTGTTTGTCTTATGAATATTCACCTGTTCACTCTTATTGAGAACATTGTTGGCCTCATCACACAATGGCTCCTGCTCCTATTAGGTTTTGTCACAATCCTTACTTAAATTCTCTAGTTTTTCTCTCTTCCCTTTTGTCATAGAATTTTTGTTATGATAGTTTCTTCCTTT
This sequence comes from Pinus albicaulis, assembly GCA_034641835.2. NCBI lineage: Eukaryota > Viridiplantae > Streptophyta > Pinopsida > Pinales > Pinaceae > Pinus > Pinus albicaulis. The sequence goes on along the minus strand of CM076580.1, from coordinate 1,075,039,468 downwards.
GTCTTCGTCATTTGCTACATTACTTTATGGTTGTTTCTACTGCAAACATAAATCCTCCGGTCCAAAGGTATCATCAAATTATCAAAGGTATCTTATGCATTTGGTACGACTCTCTGAACCAACTCTTTCCTCAAAACATCTCAAATATCACAACTTCTCACACCTTTTAGCCTTAAGAGCACATTATCTCTCAAAACTCGCTAATTATGCATTCGAAAAAGAACTTCAATGTTATTTCTTTTCCAACTCAATCAAATCGATATTCTACATCAAAATAAAATTACCTTCCTTCTAATTCCTCACATCCTCTGCTCTGTGACTTCTATCTTCCAAATTTTCACAAAATAAAATGATTACATGTCAGCTCCTCCATCCAAGACTACTATTGTATCAATTGTTCTTCCTCCAGAGCCTGCACCTATGATTTAGTTGTTTTCTCCTCAAAAGTGTTATGCTGCAGTGTTCCTTGATCTCCTTAACCTTAAAATAATTTATTCAAACTCTAATTTGTGATTATTAGTCCTAAAATTTTATATAAAATTCAAAACAAAAGTAGTTTACCTTGTGGAAATTATACTCTAGATCAGATTCTTTATCTCTTTTGGCCCTCCTTTATAACTTCTCTATTTTGAAATATATGTAGCATGTTTGCTCTGATACCACTTGATGTAGGCCCAAATTTTGAGTCCACTTAAAATTCCATTGTGCACAGGTCTTCTCCTATAAAGGTGCTTCCTTCAACCCTCATCAATGTAGGCCCCTTTGTAACACTTCAATCATTTTATAAGTTTGTTGGCACGATGGTTTTCCAAGCTCGACCCTTTATTCTAAACCTTGACATTATATATTATCACATTGATCTGAGCCCTTTCCTTTATCCAATAAACACTAGAGCCAAGATATGCATGCAAAAGCATATTCAACCAATCATCATGGCCTTGACTTTCTTCATCAACAAGCGCACGGGAGGAAGGCTACTATAAATCCCTTTACCTTAAAGTGAAAATCCTTTCTCATTTTTACTACCTTGGAACTCCACTTTATAACCAAGCGCATAAAATGTTGGAGCTCCTAATGCTGAGCTTTCTTAATTGGCTCGTTCTTTGAAATTTTAGGCTAAAGCCCTTCCAGGTGACCCACTTGCTACATAATCCCACACCTTTATGCCCACCTTTATTTGTTTATCGATTAATGCCTTCGACCCACCTTCAATATCCCGATACGATAGTAAAAGGGGTCTACAAAAAAAATTGTTAGGGTGGAAACCCTTCGGGAGGGACCCACAGTTGGATGTTCCCTGTTTAATATCTCCAGCCCAATTCTCAAAATCCAGTCACAATGCAAAGATGAGTTCACAAAACCTCTAGGTTATGAAACTTATGGGCGGGGTCCACTATGCCACGTTTTCACAGTCTCTAAAGCACGACCTTTTCTAATGCCTTCTTTCTAAGTTTGTTCCAACTCTTTAGCTTTTGGGGTAATACCTTTGGTCTAGCACTGTCAAGTTCTTCTCCCCGCTCTGTCAAATGACAGACTCCCAACTTGAAATAACAACTAAGTGTTGTGCGCTCTTATGTATGTTACACATATATGAAACTGCAACTCTTCTCCTCTCGACTCTTGTATTAACTTAGGTTTGCTTCTCTTGAACTTTGAACTCTCCTCTGTCTTAAATTCCTTTAAAATTTCCCTCTTTTTCCCAAATTAAATCAGTGCTTTATGCTCCTCATTACTGTGCTCTCTCTCCTTTGTGATCTTGACTCCTCTATTTTGATTACTACTCTTCTCCAACAATAGTTATATTATGCAACAATATCAATTCCTCCAAAACATATATTGTGATTCTACACTCTAATTTGATCTCAGTTTCCCACAACGATGCACTCTGATCTTGGAACAATTACACTATGTATATATGTGTGTTGATCCTTTGTGAGCATTAATCATACTTGCAGTGTATTTAAATCAAGAGTTAATCTCACAAAATCACATGAATTATTCAAATTGAGTATTTTCTATTGATATGCACACATAATATTTACAAAAGGCCCTCTGAGGGGGAGTTACAGTAAAAACCCTCTCTCATCCTTGAGGCCTTCTCGGTACTCAAATTCATTCTTTGGAACCTCTCTATTTTCACACACTTCTCTACTATTCCAAACTATTATGAAACTAATTACATTTATATAACATAGAATTTTAAACTAATTCAATTTAGATCCATAAATTCCTCATGTAATCTTCTATTCTAAAATTTTTAGATCAACCAATCTTTCAAAGAATCCAGCGACCTTCAAATCTCTCCTACTCACTCAAATATTTTGGAGATCTACCCTAAATAATAAATCTCATTACAATTGCTTTCATAATTACATATTCTTATAGAAATCTCTGAAAACCCAAAAAAAAAATTACAAATAATTAATCAATTACATTTAGAACCTCTATTCTAATAAATTCTAATCAAAATATATTTTGACCTCAAAGAAAATATATTTTGACTTGGATCTCCTCTTACCGGTGGGTGGGTATTGTATAACAAAATGTTTGGTATGCATAATAATGCTGAATTTAAAATTGATTTGGATGTGGAGTCGTTGTTGACGGGAAATATAATTATATTGATTTAGGAAAACGACATAAACATTGACTTACCAAAAATAATATTTATCAGTGTTTGCGTATACTTAATGGGGATGCATAGCCAATCAACAATGTTCTGAAGGCCCAAGGAAGGAAAGAAGGATTTTAAGTGCTGTTCATTAATTTTTATTATTATTAAAAACCATTTATTATGTGGATAGTTAATTTATTATTTATTATTTATCATTAAAGATGATTAATTTTCTCTTTAGCTTTTTGAGTAGTTGAATAACGGATTTCGAAAGCAAAATAGTAAAAGTAACTAGGGACAACTATTAACAAATTAATCGTGAAAGTTTTAGTACATTTTAAATTACTTTCAAGCAACAACTTTTATTGAAACTGTGGCTACTCAAATATTAATGACATTTCCAAATTTGTACTAGAATGTACTTTGCAAAGAAGTCTATTGTACAATTTAATCAAATCTTCCGGACTTTTGCAAAGAAGTCGATTGTGCAATTTAATAAAATCTTCCATATGGAAGACTTTGCATATAAAAAAGTAATCTTATTATTTTACATATGTGAAGTTAAATGCCCCTTTTCTACAATAAAAAATTATCATTAAATTCATATTTATTTATTTCAAATGGTATGAGGTATTTATTTATAATATTCAAATCTCGTTATTTATTGTTGCTTTATTTCAAATTGTATGAGATGTTAATTTTTTAATTTAAGAAGTAATTCTATGAGGTGTTTATTTATAATATTGAAATATAATTATTTATTATTATTTTATTATTTTTATTAAAATACATTTTTAATATTAAAATAATAATAATATAAAATAAAAATAAAATTTAATAAATTTTTAATTAAAATTAAATTTTATTAATAAATTTTTAATTAAATAAACATTTTGATATAATAACTAAAAAAACATTATTATAACATCAAAACAATTATTAAAAAATAAATAAAAATATTCTTAAACTCTTACAAACACGACATAGAAAAATCAGAGCATCTACTACCAAGTTTGGATCAGAGAGTAGCAATTTTTTCCATCTAGTGGTGAAGCAAAGGAACTTAAGGGAGTTTTGCCCCTCATGAGATCAATGGCAACTTTAAAATCTCCAGTAATCCCGATGGAATCAATATCAATAGCAGGGCAAACACCACTATGAAATAATCCCCACAATGACATGATATTTTTCCGACAATATGTGCCACGATCTTTGCCCCATAATTTGTGCCACCTCCTCCTAGTCCCAATATAAATGAAATTCCATGTTATATAGAGCTCAATAAATTCTTCGCAACCATAGTGACCATGAGGGCTCCATTAAAAAGCCAAAGAGAAAATAAGAAAGAAGGCCATTTATTCTATAAGCTAAACTAAGTTATATCTATGTTTTTATAGAGCTTGATAAAACCACAATGACCATCAACAAAGACTCCATCAAAAAGCCAAAGGGAAAATGAGAAAAAAAGTTATTTAATCTATAACCTAGACTAAGTTATATATGACACTAGTGAATTGAATTAGAAATTCATTTTAAACATTTTAAAAAATTAAAAAATAATAATAATAATTCGATTAAATTAAATTTATTAGGTAAATGGATAATATATGTTTAGTAAGTAGCAATTCTACTTGTACATTTATTTATGATATATGTTTATTAAGTAACCATTTGACTTATACATTTATTTATGATATCGACATGTATGTTGGCCACGTTGTTATTTCCATGGAATGAGAACATACCCTAGTTTGTGGAACTCCGCATCAAGCCTTAAAGTTTACTTCTTGCATGTAAAGATATATGAATTTTTTGATTTCGTGCGTCCTCATTGGGTAATAGATGACAATGAATGTCCATTGTTTTCTCTCGAGTCTAGGGGAGTCGGGTAAACAATATTTTTTAATAATTTTATAGAAATTTTTAAAAATTAAAAAGTTAAGTTATTTAATTGGAGTGTTTTAAGAGTGTTTTTAAAAAGGTTAAACATATATATTTAGAAGTGTATGTTAAATAACAAGAAATTATATTTTCTATAAATTGTTATTGAATTTTTTAATTTAAAACTTTATTTTAAATAACAATAAAGTACATTTTTATAAATTGTTATCGAATTTCAACTAAAAAAAACTATTTTATCTATTAATTAGACTAAACTTTTTCAAATTACTATTTTTAAAATTAAGTAAATAAATTTTTTTTTTTTTAAAGTTTGATTTGAAAAAAAAAAATCAAAACACATGAGATTTGTAAAAAAAGATAGAGCTCACTGAAAAGAAAGCAATTTGAGTACTTCTAAATCCATATCATTTTCCCCGTCGCATTGGTTTGCGAGCTTCGTTGGAAAAACCATTCAATAGGGACTACGTTCAAAATTATTTATCATGAAATATGTAGCCGTAACAATGATTAAAACGAGCTTTGAATGCGATGGTGGCCATATATATCCATAGTTGATGATTTCTCGAGCTACAACTTTCATGTTGGAACTGGATTTGAATGTGAGGGAGGCAATGTCTATCCTAGAGAGCGTAGAATGCAGCTTGTACTGGGAACTCCGTGAAGGAAGAGAAGTTCGACAGATGGGGCATGTTGGAGTAGGTGAAAAAGCTGAGAAAGTGCAAAGAAGCAGGGAGCATGTCACATAATTTTCATGCAAAAAATGTATTCCAAACTGAGATGTACATTGGGTTGGACAGAGGGAGATATGTTTGGAAGTATCAATCAACCGCAAGGGTTAGAGATTCCAGCGTCATGGTGAATAGGTGAGATTGTGTGGGCAGATGTGGAGTTAGTTGGGAACTTGTTGGAGTATCATTATTGTCTAGTAATTTCTTTGTTTTCTTTGGTTTAAGTTGCGAGTTTGTATAGAGTGTTTTTTTGGGAGAGTCTGAAAACACTTGGTGTGTACTGTGGGGTACCGACATGAAATGTGACTAAGGAGTACATCCTTGATGGAAACCACTATTTTGACTGACTGGTATAGTAGTCACCTTTCTTGATTTATGTATTGGTCCCTGGTGGGTTTGGGAACTATGGGGCAGGGGACATGGATTTCATGGCACGTTTTATAATTCTCCCAACTATGTTGATTGAGTGGTATAGATACTTTTTTTGGGTTAAACCCTGTAAGGATTTCAAAATACAGGTCTGTCAACAATGGTGGAATGTTGGACGATGCCTTTTCTGCCTATGTTGCTGTTTTGAATGAACATCAACGATAAATGGTTAGGGGAACATTACAGTGAATGCCCTGGCTCTCCCTGGTTTCTGCAGACTCTGGTTTCAGTGGACTGTTACTCTCCAGTCTACACTGCCCGGAAAACGGGAAGATTCAAATTTTTTGGAGTGGATCTTACCAAACGATCTGTTTGAGGGCAACCCAACATCCACTCAGTACCACACTCATATTTTATACTTTTATTTCATTTATGGGCACATACTTGAGGGCGGCGGTCGGTGTACCATTCAACACAACCTAGTCGTAGTGATTTTATAACTATGGGGTGTTTGACATTAATCATTCCTCCTCTCTCACCCACCTTGACTATTGTCTTCTCCCAGAGGGTACTTACCTAGGGCCCCAAATAATATATTTTAAGGCTCTGTGGACCTTCATTAACTTGCAAACTATGATTGAGTACGTCTGTCCCTGACATATCTGGGACACATAGCAGAAATCACATCGTATTCGAAAGAATTGGATGGGTTGGGGATTAGCGATGAAATATTGCATGCGATTAAGGTGGCAAAACATGGGTTGACGTCCATTACTTCAGCTGATGAACTACACCCACTTTATTCTTTGCAGGCTCAAGGTTCTCCTACTCAGATGGTGTTAGAAATTAAGGACTCGAATGAAGCCTTCACTGCATCTGATTTTCTAAACAGGGAGAGACATTCTTGTCACAGTGAGGGCACTCGGAACCGACATAGAATAACACGACATGAAAAACCATTCAAACCTATCGAAGAAGGCCAATTATTAAGCTTTAGTCACGATATAATGTGGGAGAGGGAAGAAATCCTCCAGACTCAGGCATTAGTTGGGCGATGGTGTTTTGAAAAACTGAGCAAAATTGACCTGTTCCAGTGGCTGACAAAAGATTGGAACAAACTATTGGGATAGCTGCCCAAGATTAGTAGGCTTCAGAATGGATGGTGGAGCTTCTATTTCATGAAAGAAGAGGAAGTGGGTGAAGTATTAAGGAGGAAATGGGTAAACGGAAGATGTTTCCTTGCTTGGCACATATGGTATGTGGGTTTTAAGCCAACGTAAGATACCCCTCCAAACCATCTGATTTGGATTAAACTGCCCAACCTCCCATTAGAATTTTGGTCGATGGTGGTCCTAACGATGATTGAAAACAACATTGACACTTGTAGATATGTAGATCTAAAGTGTCTAGGGATTTTTGATAAGATATTTTCCTAGATTTTGCAGAGCTATCCTTTTCGGGAGGTTTACTAGCTTTTGTCCACTTGGAGTGGTAGAAGAGGATACATCGCCAGGTGATTGATTATTGGAAACTTCCCTTTCGTTGCCATACTTGTCATCAGACTTGCCATATAATGAGGGACTGTAAGATATGGCACCATGGAGGGACCACACGCCCAACAATGCAGGATGACCTAGGGAAGGGGTTGGCGCACACTGGCCACATGGAGTAGAAGGGAAACCAGAGGTCTTCATTGCCTCCAAAATTTATTCCAGGTAAGAATTCTATTGTCTCTAACTCTCCTTCATATGATGTGTGGTCTATCTATGTCGGGTGGTATGCTTGCATATGTGGGTTTGGGTAATATGCTTAAACACCAGTTGTTATCCATTGGGGATGGGGGGGAGGGACTTAACTCTTCTCGGGGGGTTCACCCGATATCGAATGATACGCCTCTATTTCCACCACCCTTCCCGATAATCCAATTATGGACCTACCATTCGATTTACCATCTACTACTCCATTGACCACTTTGTCTTTGGAACCCTCGGGGGGGGTGAGACTCACATTTCACCTCGGAATTCGATTGGTAGTGATATCGAATTCCTGTTAAACGTTCCCGATGTGGAATTTTCTTGCCTGACAGTCGATATTGGTCAGCTTATGTCTCCTCCCATTTTTATCATCCCATCATCTGCATCCAATATTACCATTAGAAAGGGTAGGGGACGACCCTGTCATAAAAAATTCCATTTCCGTAAAGGTCAATATTCCTGATCGTCAACGTGGAAATTTCTAAGATGTCCCGGTCACTTTGGCATTGGATAGGGTCCTTAAAGCACTGGAACCCTCCAAGTAGGTGACCTGATGATCCTTTGCTCACTTAACATCCAGGGACTGGGGGGGGGGGTGGGATAAATATGTGTCTTTGAGGGAGTTTTATCATCAACTGGACTCATTTTTTATCTTCATTCAGGAAACTATGGGACGGGCTGACCAGAAAATTTCTTTTTTCCGTGCTATGTATCCAATGTGGCACCTAGTTGCGAATGATGTGGAGGGGAGATCTGGGGGTTTGGTGGTCCTCTGGGATTTGAGATGGGAATCTTTCAAGGCCTATTCATTTTTTAGCAGTATTATTATTTCTGGTCACCTTCGGGGATATTCACACAGGATCACGTTGATTAACCTCTATGCTCCATACCATAACACAGAGTTATTCTGGGAAAAAATGGACATATGTGGAATTCTATCCCTTGACCATTCAATCACTGTAGGAGATATGAATTGTACACTTAATAGAAAGGATATTTGGGGCTCGGGGAGACTAGATCCACTTTCATATCACATTGGGGATATGTTTCATGATAACCATCTGATGGATGTCAGTCCACCTAATCTGGGCCCAACTTGGTACAATGGCCGATCAGGAGGTGAATACATTGCAAAACTATTGGACAGAATCTTTTTACAGGATGACTTGTTATTATAGATGGGGGGTGTATATGCACGAGTGGAGGACCTTCTCGTCTCTGAGCATCGAGCCATAGTACTAGAGTGGAATTTCGAAAAGAAGATATAGGGATGCCCCTTTAAATTCAATCAAGTTTGGCTTGTCGATGAGGATTTCAATAATCTAGTTCGGTATTTATTCAATAGACACAGTAGGGTGGTTGGGTCATCTTCAATGATTTATCTATATAAAACTTTGAGGTCATTAAAATAAAAGGCCAGGACTTGGGAAAGGGACAAGAAGTTCCAGATGAGACACATATTCAAGGTGATCTCTACACAGATGACTAAACTATTGGGACAACTTGACAAAGGTATCTGGTCGGACGAGACTTGGGACAGTATAAAAGTTTTGGAGTCTGAAAAAAGGAAAATTTTTCTCATATACAATAGACTTAGAGGTTAAAAAGTTGGGTCATATGGCTAAAAGAGGGAGACCGGAACACGAAGTACTTTCACTCTTTCGCAAATGGAAGGAAGTTATAGAATGCCATATGGAATATTATGAGTGATGGGAACACTCACAATTCTACTGAGAAGATTCGAAAGGAAGCTATAAAATACTTTGATAACTTCTATCATGCTTGAGAGGGTTATTTTGTGGAGGAAAAAATCTAGGCAGATAATGAATATGCACTAATGTTTACGACTGAGGACAATGAGAACCTATACAAGTGTGCCAATATGGAGGAGGTGGTGGGCATACTGAAATCTTTCACTTCGGATAAGAGCCCGGGACCAGATGGATGGACTCCAAACTTCTTTTTACATTTCTCAAACATCTTATTAAGGGACCTAACATATATGGTCAAGGAAATTAGAAAGGAAGGGAAAATCTGGGGGCCAATTAACTCAACCTTCCTGGACCTTATCCCCAAGAGGAAAGGTTCATCATCTTTCAACGATTACCGACATATATTATTGTGTAATACATTATATAAAATCACATCGAAATTGATAGCAGAAATAATTAAAGGGGTCTTATCCATTCATATCACAAAAGAACAATTCGGGTTTCTAAATAATCATCATATACATGATGCAGTTTCTACTGTGTAGGAGATTATGCATATTGTTCATAGCAAGAAGAGGGAGGATTTTATTATTAAGGTGGACATTATTAAGGCCTATGATCGGGTGGACTGGGCATTTTTGAGAATGGTTCTCCATAAAATTGGAATGCACAGGGATGTGGTAGAGTGGTTCATGGGATGTGTATGTAATATATCGATGGCCATCCTTACTAATGGATCATCCTCTAAATTCTTTAAACCCAAGAGAGTACTTCAATAGGGTTGCGCCCTGCCACCACTCCTTTTTCTACTTATTATGGATGCCCTGAGCATTAAGATAAATAAGGAGACGGCTGTGGGATATTTTCGAGGGATAAATATTATAACAAACTGGGAGATCACCCACAGTCTATTTGTGGATGACGTGATGATGTTCGGGCTATTGATTCGTCAGTGTTGGGTAAGAATCCGTTACATTTTTCAAAAAATTTGCATGGCCTCGAGGATGACTGCCAATGGTGAAAAATATAGCATATACTTTTAAGAGGGGGGTATCAATTGCATTGAATAGATTAGAAACATATTCAAATTTAAAACTAGACCTATTGTAGAGGGTATTACCTACTTGGGCTTCCAACTGAAACATGTGATGTATCATGTGGCCGACTGACAGTGGATTATAGAAAAATACCATAAGCAGATCAATGGATGGTCACTTAAATGGTTTACTAAGGGTGGGGGGGGGGGGAGTTGACCCTAGTCCAGGCTGTTTTACAACAGCTCACTGTATACTAGGCACATCTCTTTATGATTCCTAAAGTCATACGTAACAGGATTAAGATGCAAGTTACCAACTTCCTGTGGGATGGAATTAAGGGGGAAAAGAAATATCACATTGCAAGATGGGATCTTCTCACCGTGCCCAAGGACTGAGGAGGTTGGGGGGCTCTTGAACATAGAGAATTTTGGAAAATGACTATTGATGAAATCTGTATGGAGATGCATGCATACAAAAGGCATTTGGCATGATATAATCACATTCAAATACATGAGGACACAAGACTTGGAAGAGATATTTTCTAAGGGGTGGTAGGATGTGCATAAGGGGTCAGAAATATGGAGAGGGTTTAAAAAATTGTCGCCTTGTTTTAAGAGACATTTCAAATGGAATTTCCATAATGCACAAAAGATCATTGTTGGAGAAGGAAAAATTTAGGGTTTCCCTGTGGATATCGCATTGGGTGATCCACTAAGAACACAAATACACGACAGAGGCATATTTTTATTTTCACAAGTCATACAACAGTGGTAGGAAGAGACTCCCAGATCGAAAAATGCTATGGAATTAGGGCTATGGGGCGATGTAGCCTTTGAATGGCTAAATTATATAGATACAATAAGGGGCATGGGCTGGGGATGGACCAACGTGGGAGACAAAATCACTTGGGGAGGTATTTTATATAAGGGCCTTATTAGCTCAAGGGAGACTTATTTGGAGATGATTAATCTATAATGTGGATTGTCAAAAATTTGTTGGTTTGCGAAATTATGGAAGGAGAAGACACAAAAAAAAATTATCATCTTTCTTTGGTGTGTATGGAAGGATAATAATTTAACTTGGACAAACCTTAAATGCAGAGGAAAGATAGCCTCGGGCATATGTGCACTATGCATGAATGCGGAGGATGAAAATCAACATATTTTCTATAACTGTGCACTCTCAGGGTAGGTAAGATCCATTTTATCTTGTATTCATTTCAAGTTTCAAGAACATGACTATCAGATGGTATATGAATGTACACACTGGTGGTTTGAAAAGGGTAAGGATTTCTGGTCTTCCCACTTATATTTCATTGGAGGATATGGATTTGTAGAAATTTGAGGATCTTCGATAACCAACACACCTCGCCTATGTGGATTGTGACACAAATCATCTAGAATTGGGAGGAGATGAAAGTCCAGCAAAATCCTCCTCATGATTTTTCTGTTAGACTGTGACCTCATGACATTCACTATCCAGCCGGATTTTTTTACAGGGTAGCACAAAATGGCAGGTGTGGTTTTGAGGCATGGTTGATGATAAATCCCTTATGCCATTACAAGATCCATTGGTTCGAAGGGCATGGGACCAATACCAGGGCAGAGATACTGGCTTTATGGGGTCTGCTTTGGTTCACCAAATAACTCTACATCGACACTATATGGATATTTGGGGATTCAAAGATCTTGATCGATCATCTCAACCACGAAAATTAGTTGGATCCTATACACTTATCATCACGGATTGATCAGATCAACGAATTGGTAAGAACCTTCTCCTACATTACATTTACACATATTTATAGGGAGAAAAACATGACAACTGACCCATTATCGAAGAAGGTTCTTCGGGGTACTTATGTGGAGATGCACTATGAAATTTCAGAGGCTACTCATACAGGGGCAAGGGGCACTGTTAAATTCTTTTAATCACTAGAAATTGGTAAAGTATCTGATATGTACATAAAGAAAATTTTGTCAGAAAGACAAATGGGGGCAAAGATAGTATGACTATTTTGGGTAATCTTTTAGGTAAATGCTTTTTGGTATGGAGACTATATACTACTTATTGAACAGATGAGAAGACAACAACAGTGGATATGGAAGAACTAAAGGAAGAAGGAGGTACCAAAGTTAGAATTATGGGAGTACAAAACATTTTTGTTTTATGAATGGTGGTTTGATCTTTTTCACAACACTATGGTGACCACATTGGAATTACAAAATTTCATACTATTTTGTATATTTACATTGAGAACACTTTAAGACTATATTGTAAGAAACATTTTGGACATTTTCATTGGTACATTAATATATACCAGACATTTTTTTCTGCTGAAAAAAAAAACAATGATTAAATCAAACCTTTAAAAACTTGATATCAAATAAATAATATATATTTTTCAAACCATAACATTTATATAATGTTTTTTAAAACAAATTTTAATAATAATAACATTTATATTATAATCACAATCATAAAATAACATTTCAAAGCCACCAAAAAAACCATTAAGTCAATTTAATTATTAAAATTTTGAAAATTTATTTTGCACATTATCATTTGAAAATCCATTCTGCATATAATCATAACTCATTAGAAAGTCAATTTACACATGACAATAAATCTCAAGATACATTTCATTCAAGGAACCACTGATGGGATTGCTAGGATCCTTAAGAAGAATAAGGTTTTTCCATCTTTCAAACCCCTTAAAACTATTCACAACTCTCTCAAATCTGTTAAAGATCCAGTAAACTATAGAGATGGGAAATGTGTCTACATCATTCCATGCTCTTGTGGGACACCCTATATTGGTGAAACTGGTCAGTCATAAATCAAAGGATTTGTGAGCATGTCGCTGACATTAAGCATAGAAGATCTCGCTCCACTACCTTAGCTGAGCATGCAGAAAAGAATAACCATCACATTTGCATTGAATAGGCTAAGGTTATTTCTAGGACTAGACATTTCATTCGTCTTATGTTAAGGGATGCCTTAGAGAGCAAGAAACTACATGTTAATCTCAATAGAGATGAGAGCTGGAATATTAGCAGGTGTTGGATCCCTACCCTATATTCCTAAATGGTGTTATTTTTTTCCCTTTCCTGCCTTCTATTTTTCCCTTAGTTTTTTTCTTGACTCGATTTGATTTTTGTTGATCGTTGATTATCATTTTTAATTAATTTCTTTCATTCTTTTTTACCTAGTCTTCTAAAAAACATTTTTAAACCTAAAATATTATTAACACAATAAAAAAAAAATTTAATTAATATCATAAAAATTTAATCTAAAATTATAATAAAAATTCACCAAAAAAGTTTTAATTTATAATAATAATAATAAATAAATATATTTCTTTATAAAATTATAATTTGAATAAAATTAATCCTTGTATTAATTGAATTTAATTTATTCCATTCGGAGTCACACTAGTTGTTATTCTAATGGCTAGTTTAACCATCTTTATATCTATTTAAACTCAATGCCTTGACCTGATCTCTCACCTAGTCCTGATCTCTCACCTAGTCCCGATGATGAACCACACTAATTGGTTTGAAACAAGTGGAAAATATTTTTTTTGCATGTGACTATTACCAAAAAAATTCTAAATATTTTCAAAGTATTTAAAATTTTTAAAATTTGTAACATATTGCATGATAAAATAACATCTAAAAGCTTATTTTGAGTCTAAAAACTTATTTTGTACATCAAGGTGATTATATATTTAAGTCCATAAGGCATTTCCCTAAAATGATTTAAGTTTTGTACATCAAGGTGATTATATTTATAAGTCCATAAGGCATTTCCCTAAAATGATTTAAGTAATTTATGTTTTGTTGGGATTTATCATTATCTATAGTATGTACATTTTTTTCAATAGAAATTTTATGTTTATATTAAATCCATGCTTGGTCGTAGAAAATATTGGGGAGAATTACATTGCTAATTTATGCATGGAAAAATGGAGTGTCAGATTGTAACTATCTACTCTTGATTAAATTACATCAAAACCCCCCATACTCTATCAGTACTCTTATTATCTTAGTAGTATAGATACCGCAAAATTGCAGTAAACATTTGGAACGAGTTATTACACAATTTCTTAGTCAAATCTTAGCACGACGATTGAGGTTGATATTCCTCTGGTGATTGTCTGCTGGGTTGGTCGAATTGGCGTTTTGGAAGTGAAGGTCCATAAAAATTATTCGAAGAGCATCGATCTCATCCTCCATGTGAGAAAAAGTGAGAAATTTGAGAAATTAAATTATATCCAATGGCCATAGTCTAATTAGATTTCTTTTTCGCTTTGAAAATCATGAAAATCATGGAAATTTGGGTAAGATTTTAAGAAAATTCAGCAAGGATTTTTGTAAATCCACGTTATAATGATCAAAATTTAATATTTTGGGTGCCCTAAAGGTTTTTGATGGTGCTGAATCCATTTCCACCATCAAAATCATGATTCAAACACTGTTAGTATAAGATTTTTTAAAAAATTTCAGCCCAGATTCCGACCAATTTTGACCATCCGGGCAATTCCTCGATCTTGTTAAACAAATCCTATCCAATGTCTTACAGTCTGAGGCTCCTATCCAATGTCTTACAGTCTGAGGCTCTTTGCTGATATATCATGACATGCAGATTATATATCTTTGAATTCATTGTTACATGTTCTTTCCTGCAATGTTCACATACATTTGAGGCAGATGAGTCTGATTTTGAAGAAATTATATCTATGAGGACATCCCTCTAAAATTGAACTGAAAAGAGAAATGAAGGACTAACAAAATATGAAATAGAGACCACACATCTAATATTATTTCCAGTGCTTAAGCGATTCAAGCGCAAAAATTGACTACCAAATTAGAAAGAGCAAGCCCAAATAGAAAGAGACAACACAGAAAGGTAACATGCTACCCTACCCATTTCCAAACTTAAATTTGAAGCCATGAAGCAAACATAATTGCCCTAGTTTTTCTCAAAGTTAAAGAATAAGAGATCCTAAATGCAATAGTTTAACTAGACTATTTTTTTGCCCTGAAAATCATTGAAATTCAGGTAAGATTTTAAGAAAATCTGGCAGGAATTTTTGTAAATCCAAGTTATAGTTATGAAACTTCAATATTTTGGGTGCTCTAGAGGTTTTCGATGGTGCTGAATCCATTTCCACCATCAAAAACATGATTCAAATACTGCTATAACAATATTTAAAAAAAAATTGCTAGATAAACAACTCCGTTTAAAACAATTACCTCCTAGATATAAAGAGAAATATGCCACACTTCCCATGTAGGTACAGTGATGCTTTACCCCTGAAAAAAGCTCACAACGACAAAAAAAAACGAACAAAATGCTGAAGCTCATAACTAAGCTTTCACTTGTTCCATCGTCTGGACGCCACTCTTATGTCAAGAATTTCCTATGACAAATTCTCAGAGGGTGACTTGGCCCAGATCCACCCTGCTCGTTAGGAACGAAGAATGAAGTACTAACTCTTCTCAATTGATTCACTCAACAATCAAATAGTCCCATGTGAATCTACAAATTCACCTCAAGAATTCTAGGGTCCTAAGATAGAGCAATCATCACATAACTCTGTGACCAGATTCCTTCCTCATATGTTATGAGATTTTTTTTAAGCCTCACTATAATCTTCACCAATGCGAATAAATGTGAGCACAGTGGTTAATATGCTACTATGATAATTCATATTATTTTTCCCACGGTTAAAATTGATATACGTGGTTTCCAGTACATCTGACATGATTTCATGCATACAATGCCTTTGAAATGCCACATTGAGTGGAGATATTGCCTCACATGTCATCATGAACGGATAATCCATCACAAGGTTTCTAATTACAATGGTATGGGGAGTAAGGGAAAAGGGGATGGGAGAGGAAATTGAGAGCGAACATGGTAATTGGGAGGGGTCACGAGAGATCCGATCATTAACACATATTTCGAATAGAAACAAAGGTTGATTTTGGAGATATATAGGCTTGCCATGGTTATCATTAGGGAATTATAGCATAGCCATTGATACCATTGACTTTAGTTTTTCATTCTGTTAAAAGACAAGCCTTATTGGGTAAGAGATCTACAATAAGAGATCTACTTCATTATTGAGGCTTTAGAGGATATGAAAGGAGGGGGAGATAGCGAAAGAGTGAATGATACCCTTGATATGATGGAACAACAATCTTGAAATATTATATTTTGGAGGGGTATTAGTTTTTATGTGCTGAATGATTAGGAAGGAGTCTCCCAGAATATTAATATCTTGGACACCTCAATGTTGGTCTATTTTTAGTCCTAAATAGAGTCTATACATCTTTGCCTGATTGTTGGATTTACTACCGAGACCCCATAAGTAATTTTCAACAATTTTTCCTTGGGGATTTAGGAGAATCCTTCCCCCTCCTGCCATCCCTAGATTACGCTTTGAAGCACCATCAAATTGAATAATAAAGGAATGATATTTTTTCCTCTATTCTACAAAGCTAATGGAAAGAAGATTGCATCAACCACACTTGGTGAGATTGGTGCTAACTGGAAGGCATCAAGGTGAGCGTAGGAGTAATTTAGGGAGAAAGCCACTAATGCTCAAAATGGTTTAGTGAGGGGTATAGAGCTAGCCGATTATATTCAAAGCATAGAGAAAGGGCTTTGAGTGCAACATAACTTACATGAATAAAAATTGATTTAAATATAGCATTGTTCCTCGAAAACCATATCTTCCAACATAGGTATTTGGGGAGAGCAATCCAGATCTCTTTGAGGGAGGATTTGGTATGAAGGGAGCCCAAAAATGTGCTTATGCAAAGATGAGAAAGTTTTTGAATGTTTTATGGGCATCAAGCCGTGCCTAAAAAAGGGCCCACAGATATGGACCAAATAGATGGATATTATGGACATGAAAAAAATAGATGAGAGATTGATTCCTCTGCCTTTTCATAGAGGGGCCAACAATTCAACGTTTTCTAATATTTTTCAGCAGTTAAAATTTTCATATGGAATAACAACCAACATAATGAGTTTACCTTTCTAATTTCATTGGCTTTCCAGATACAGTATTTCACTGAGATCTGAGATTGGAAGAGGAGCAAGTTGTATCCTTATTTTACTAGATAGGAGGAATTCTTCCAGCCCCATTTTTCCACTGTTGATTTCCTAAGTTGAGCACACCCATTCAACTTACTTTTCGAAATTTCTATAACTGGTCTCAAATTATCAAGAACAACATCTAACTTCCAATATTTCCATAGACCCTTCTCATCCCAACATGATATTTTCGCTAGACTGACTATTCCTACATGTCTTAGATGTTTCTCAAGGGTATAATCGAATATTCCTGACAAAAATGTTGTCATCCAAAAATCAAGTCCTCCGAGATATTGATGTTGTTTTGGTTTCCCAGGATCCAACATAGGTGATTTGTGATTAATGAGGAGGAGGAGGAAATCAACCTCGATATCAAATATTTTTTATTTCACATGTTTTCTTTGAGATGAACATTTTTTGTATGCATATATTTGGCTTGCATAACTTTCACCCACCATTGGAGTTGGAGTGGGGTCCCCTGGGTACACTTTTTGATGTCTTTTTGTATAAGTTTTATATATGCGTGGTATGCAGATAGGTTAATGGGCTTTAGGACAGGTCAAAGTTCCTCTTTAATGTAAAATGGTTTTAAAGGTAAAATGTGGGCCTCAAACCATGGATTGAGACCATTATATTATCTGTGCACTAGATTGGATATAAATAGATAGATCGATTCTAAGGATGTAGTGCATCGTTATTCATGTTTTGGATCTAAGTGTTTATGCATATGTGATAATTTTGTAAGGGTTTCAGTCTGGGTTGGGTAGAAAGGCTCGTGTTGGCTGTGTGTGCGAAGACCTAGTCCTCACTGTTGTGGGGACTCCGCTAGTTGTGTGCATGGAACGGTAAAGTGTAAGGGAAAGTTTGATGTACTGAATTGCTCTGAATCTAATAAAAGGACTAATTTTGGCGAAATAATTATGTTATCTATTTGAGTTATATGTTTACTATTTTTGTCTTAAGATCGCTTTACTTCTATCATGCTTGCTTGTATATGTGCAAATACATATGTTATTTATGCATGAAGTTATATTGATGGTTGAATACGTGGATGAATATGCTTAAGTAATTACACATTATATAGATCTGGACATGGTTTTGTTATGGTCTATCTGCGATGAAGTGATCTGCGATTGTGTTGTATGATTTGATTTAAGTATAATTCTATAATTGCGCATTTCTATTAAGATATGTATAAGACTTGAAATCAATCTGTTTAGGGCCACTACATTATTTTCTTCTTGAGGGTGCGGAAAATTGGTTCCAGCACCCCCTCATACTGCTTTAGGTGAGACTTTTATCTGCGCAAGAAGGTCATTTCCGAAAGGGCCAGTAGTTGGAGGGTTTGTTGGTTGCGCGATAAAATATGAACTTGGGTTAGGACCCTCAGGCCAAGAAATAGTTCCATTGCTAGGACCGAGATAATTTTAAGGGAGATTTGACATTGTGGCTCCCTTTGCAGAACGAATTGCAAGATTGGCTGGATAGAAAGATCCTTAAATTTGTGATCCAAGATAATCGAAGCTCTAAGATATCTGCTAAAAAGTGGGTACAACAGTAAATATATACAAAAGTTCATGGGATATTATTTTTCTCCTTTGTAATTGAGCTGTAGGAGTGGTTGCCGCGATTGAATGAATTCAATACCTGCGCAAAGGATGACGCAGTCACTCAGTGGACTCCTAAATTGATTCAACAATTAGAAAAGTTAGACAATATAATCACCCACGCAGTCGATCATTGGATTGATCATCTCTTGGAAGGATTTGTGACTGAATTTTCCATTTTTTGGTTTGTGTCATACTCTGAAGCATAAACAAGATTTTTCAAGGGTCCTACACGTAAGTTCCTCTACTCTTTGAAGTTATTGCTGAAGATGTTATTGTGTGAAAAGGGCTCTCTGTGTCAACATATTTATTTAATGGCTCGAAGAAGCCCAACTACACGCAGTGGAAAATTTTACCACGAAGATCTAGAGAAAGGATTTATTTACAATCCTTTGAAGCATACATATGATAGTGACGGTAAGCTAGAGACTAGCAGCTCTGGTGAATCTGCGTGCTTTGAAGAAGAATTTTCATCAAAGCAGAATGATTAGAGAGCATTGATCCTCTTTCAGATCCCATCCACTCCACTTCCAAAATAATCTCACAAAGCACACACTCCACCGCACAGTCCATATCCACCCCCACCTCCACCTCCCCAGGTGTAGATATGGCCACATTGATGAAGTTACCTAATTTTGGAGGTATTGGAAATGAATATAATGAGCATTTTGGGTTTGTGACTAATGTTGTATGGTAAGCTCAGCAGTTTAATAATGATGATATCAAGAAAGCGCAGCTAGCCACTTCTTTCCAAGACCGTGCATTATATTGGTATATCATATATGTCCAATAAAACCCTAATTCCACTCTGGATGAAGTGAAACATGCCCTAAAAGAACAGTTCAAGAAGCCTAATTCATACATGCAGTTGGTTACAGAAATGAAATAGATTCATCAGGAGGTTAATGAATATGTGTGGGAGGAATTTTAGAGGTTGAAGCGCAATATCAGAGATGGTGGATTTACCATTGATGATACTCAACATAAGGAGTGGTTTATTGCTATGCTACACCCGCATCTGCGCCAGCCCTTAGGCCAGAAAAATATTTCCACACAGGTTGAGGCTATAGAGATTTAAATGAAATTAGAAGCTACCGCAACAATTGTTGTGCTTGGAACTCAACAAATTCAGAATCAATTGGAAGCCATGAATGTAGAGATTCAAAGCCTACGCAAAGACAAGGAAAAGGAGGTTTGCACAGAGGTATGGTGCATAAAATGTAAAGTTGCTGGGCACCATAAGGATAAATAGCTTGTCTTCAATAATTATCTAGAAATTGAAGGTCCTAGTCCATTGAGGAGCACAATATGGTGCATAAACTGTCAACTTTCCGGGTTGCATGAAACACATTTCTGTCCAAGGGTCGGAAAGTATTAGCCTGAGTTGAAGCAGCTATTTTGCAGATTCTACTCATGAATGGGACATGAAGATCAACATTTTCTCACTTATGATATGATGTTGGACAAAGTTGAAATATATAGAATGCAGGCCGAACCTACCTCACCAGCATCCCCCTCTGGGCGTGGTGATTTCAGGGCAGAGGAAGAGGAAGAGGAGGTAGATCAGCTGGTCGAGGGAGGGGTCAGGTTATTTTCTACAACTGCGGAGATGTTGGTCACTATGTGCATGACTGTCCAAATCCAATGTGGAAATCATGCAGGTATTGTAGGTAGTTTGACCATGTGATAGAAGATTGCCCTTTTTGTTTGCTAAGATGCAGGAGAAAAAGATGCAGAATCCAATGCAGAATCTTCAGATGGTCAGGGCAGAAATTCATGAAGAAAATCCTAGTGTGAATGTAGTCACTAGGAGCAGTGCAGCCACTAACGAAGATAAGTAAAACAAGCATATACTAAAATTTAGATTCGTACGGCCCCTGATAACAAATAAGGATTTGATTTGCAGGACACAAAGGAGACTTTTGTTGAAGCGCGGAAAGAATTTTCAAAAGGAAGGGCATAGACATCAGGTAGACCAATGAAGGAAGCAGGAGTAGATGAAGAAATCAAACCATTTCTACAAGCTTTTATTAAGTTACTGCGCAAAAAAAAGGTAGTATATAACCTTCACGCTTTGATAGATAATTGTGTAGAGAAGGAACAATTGTTGGTAGAAAAAAAATATGTCAACAAAATATATAAGAATAAGAAGAGGATGGGTCAAGAGATGTGTATGACTGTGCAGATTGGTGCTTATGAGATGGATCAAGTTATTCTAGATCTGGGGTCTGATGTAGTTCTACCTAAAAAAACATGGCGACGCATGGAGAACCCAAGCTGGAATGGTCTACCATTCAATTGCGCATGGAAAATCAATAGAAAATCATTCCATTAGGAATGTTGTCACAGGTTGTAGTCAATATTGAGTGTGTTAAGGTGATGGTAGACTTTGAAGTTATAAAAATTGTGGACGATACTGATCCTTATCCTATGCTGCTAGGACTGGACTGGGCTATCGATATGGATGGTGTTATAAACCTGAAGAAGTAAAGAATGGAGTTTGAAAGTAATGGACCAGAGTCATAATCCCCGTAGACCCTACAGAAGGAAAAATATACACAAAGCTTGTGTGCGCTGACAATGATATTGATCAGATATATATGTTGAATTTGCGCGAGGAAGATTGGATCAACACAACAACATATCAAAATATTAATTGGGAAAAGGACAACTTTTCTTTCTCATATTTTGATGAAGAATTGGAAAACTAGCAGAACTAGTTACATGAAGTATCTATGCTACGTTGTAATCGTGCGACCAGATCTCTTTGATGTATCCCAAATAAGGTACGCGAATTACCACATTATTATGGTTTAACTGAAGTAAACATGTTTTCATGAGAACTTGAAAGAATTGTACCAGAAGGATAGAGATTCCATGCTCTGGATCTCAGACTGCACGCTACTCCAACAAGATGGTGGGAAACTCATAAAGGAAACATGGTCAATTGGGATGAATGCATATACATGAGGTTACACTTTGAATGTCCAACCATAAAAATGGAAGAAGTATACTCTAGAAAGGATGATCCACACAGAAATTTGGCCAAATGGAATCCGGTATGGGGCATAGAACCAAGACTTGAATGGGTCCACATGTTTATTCATACATTGGGGAAGGTACCTATTGACTAGTATTTGGAGATAGAGTTGCGCCGAGGTACTAATGAATGGTCTGCGCTGACAGAGAGTTGTATCCTAACATGAAGCTTTGAGAGTGGATTTGATAATATTGGTAAATCTTTGCATGGCATTCAAGAAGTTATCTTTGGTACAACAAAGCCTACAATTGAGTGCACCCCACTAGCATGGGATGTGCAGATGAGAAATATTGTGAATTGAAAAAATCTGGCGGTTGAAGAGAGTGAAGAAAATACGAGGAATATCATGATTCCAAAAACTGAGGGACAATGCACATTTGCTGGGCCTTCGATCACTTCACCTAAAAGTGTCAAACAATTGTGCTCCATAATGGCACACGCTGGATACTATCAGAAGATCATTCAGGCCTATGTGTTAATAAATGTGCCCATGAAAAAATTTATAAGAAAATATGTGACATTCTATTGGGACGAGGAATGTAAACTGAATTTTTAATTATTGAAGGAAAAGATGGTCACCAACCACTCTGATTTGAAATACATAGTCAATAATCCTACGTTGGGTGGGGGGGGGCAGATTTGTAGGTGGTTGTTGTTATTTTAGGGGTATGATTTTGAGATGTGCAGAGAGGTACGACGCATGCATGGTAGTTGTGTGTGGAGGTCGACTGGGTCAGAGATGTGCCAAAAACTAGCCATTGGAAAAGAAAATCTAGAAAAGACAACTTTATTACCATTTATGGGAGCATCTAGGTTTAATTTAATGAAGGGATTTTAGTATATTTGGGACCGTTTTGTCATTTATGGAGACACATTAATGCATAAGGAACCATTCAAGATGCGCCAAAAGTACAATTATGACCTATGGGGTCACAATAGTTCCCTTTATTTTCTGAGTGAATTGTTTACTTTGAGCTCTTCGATTTCCGCTGCATATTCCTTGTCTATGTCTGGTTTGGATCTAGGATTTGAGGAGGATTTGCATTGTAGGGGTTTGGGTTACACAATTTCGCCCAACATGACAGCTATGCGCCCTGGAGATGACCCTGCTGCGCTAGAGGTTCTTGTTGTGCCGATTGCTGAAACACCTGCACCCATGAAGTCTAAGAAGGGTCACACATATGGGAGCAGGAAATCCTCAAGGGAAAAGACTCCAAAGACATGCTCTACTATGGCTGAGTGCCAGAAAATACTGGTGATGGAGATTACAGAGGAAATTATGGAGGAAGAGGAGGATGTGGTCGACGTGGCCCCATTCTCCTGGTTTTCGACCTCTGTCACACCATTCAAAGCATTAGTAAGAGTTCCTAAAGACCTTGACAAGGTGCGATCAAGTCTCAATAGGCCCTTGATTCTTGAAAACGTCCGGGTGGAGGGTGACATGTTTGTAAAAGTGTCTCACCTAAGATTGGAGGATTGGGACATTATAGATATTGATAAGTTTCCTGAACTTGGGCCGGAGCTTTACCTAGATCATGTCCAGTATGAGCGGGAATTGTGTGCTTAGATCCATAGAGATGGGTGTTGGGTCTACACAAGGTAGGCCTTCTGAATTTATTGCAGATCCCTCACTTCGGGTGCAACTCGATAAACGATATATGTGTCTGTCAATTGCTCATGCTCGTGCATGATGATGCACTGTGGTTGGGAGAGAGAATTCCCATTGATGATATGCTCATCCATAGGATCAATGGCCTACCAGATAATGGCACAGATCCAATGACTGACTTTGGAGGCAAGGTACAAGAAAATGCAGTCGCAAAAAATATCAATGCTAAATGCCAAGTCTCGCGCAAGAGCAGGGGATTCGTGGTGAGTTAGACTAATGATCTTGTTGTTTAGTTTGCAACGTTGATCTTGGACTACTAGATGAAGCACAAATTCAGACCAAAGGAGGTGCCCACATAGGTAATTTCTCTTGCAGGATGATACGATAAAGGCGTAATTTATAATTGGTCCCACTACTTATGCATGGAATTTTTGGAGAATGTGCACGAACTTATGCAAGGAGATGGCAAGAATTTTTATTATTCTTGGCTACTATTTTTGATCACTTTAATTGGTTGGAATACCCCTGAGGAACCACTGTTTCTTGAGATAGAGCCACAAATGTGTGAGGTCGCACGGTACGATACACTCTAGGATTCATCAAACCCTGCGCGCGTCATGGAAAATAATCTCTTCTGGTTGTTATTTGACACTTCACTCTATCAAGTAGTGCAGTCTAAGCCAAGGCTCTCTATGACACTTTACGATCAGTATAAGATGATAAGAGATTTCAAAGCCACTTTCCATATTATGCATATCCACGCGAAAGGCATAGTGGAGGGAGTTTGGTATGAATTACCATATATAGTCACGGAGGACGATCTGATATGCGTCACTGTAGAGTGGCTGCAAGCATGGTTGGAGCCTAGAGAATCAACATATATTCTTAAAATTCCAACGAAGCTGTGCACTAGTACCCAGCTAGAGAAGACAATTGAGAAAACGATGGAGAAAGGAAGCCATGCCGACAACAATCGGTGAAACCATCGACTTGGAGAAAGAAATTGCACCTGACAAAAATGGTACTATGCCGCAGGACATAAGGAGAAAGTGGAAGCGCATACTTCTAAAGGAACAAAGCATAGTTCTCAGGCCACTGGTAGATCAAGGAAGAAAAGAAAAGGATCTAAAGACACTAGAGAGGAGGTCTTGACGTTGACTGAAGATGACTTAAATGAAATTGAAAACATGAGAACGTATGTGAAAATGGACAGATGAATGGATATGGAAGTGTAGTATAAGTCTGTGCTCGAGGTAGTGCGGGTGGGCATCAATGAATTAAAACTACAAGTGAGTCTGATTCATACAAGCATTGCTTAAGCAAGCCAGATGCAGACCGGTGCACATGTAACCAGCACGCAGTCGCTCGACATAGATTCACTAGCGACTGAGGATGTTCATCTTGTTAAAATCCCTGTGCCAGCCATTCATGTAGACCCCAGATGGTGTGCTGAGTTTAGAGATTGTGGTGACATTAACATGAACTTGTCTATTTTACCTGCAGGGAAGCTGCACATGATGCACTCTATTGATCTGAATCTGAATGTTAGTTTTGATGTGCTAATTTCATCTTTAGAGTTATAAACAATTTCTCATCATTTGCTTCATGTACATAGGTTTCCTTATGGTCTTTGCAAGTGTTAAACAGGTAATTGTGTCAAATTATATGTTAAATTCACGAGCATTTTAACATTGAAACAAAGTAATGAAAAACAGTAATAAAATGTACAACAAACCATAAAATGATCCATTAACACAGTATTTTGATGAAGGAGTTCACCCCTCCTGGGCTACATCTCCTTGGTCCAACTTCCATGGCTTGGGCCTCTGTATTAGCTCAAAAATGGATAAAAATGTTGTTTACACTCCTCTACTGCTCCTGAAACCTTCTCCAACATGATTATAATACCTCATTCTATTAGGATAGACTCTTTCTGAGCCAAAAATGGTTGAATTTTTTAAAATTTATGGTTCATTCAATTTGGCCTTGGAAATCTCCCCAAAACTCCACAGAAATCCACTTAACACCGACAAGTTTGGAGTTCAGCCGAAAATTGTGGACTCTGCCAACTCTGCCACTAAGATAATAAAAATCAATTATGGGATAAGCTCAGGTTTAATTAGTGATAAGCAATGGTTTTAGTGCTAAACACACACTTATTTAGAGCACTGAGCCACGATTATAGCATATAGGTCACATGTAGGAGGGGGTTGGCCCCCTCCTTCGACCAGCCATGCAACTATATGAGTATAAATAAAAAATTTCAGCATACTACATTATGTACCTTTGGCGTCACATAATGGTTAACCTTTGTGTTTGTGTGGGGGAGGTTGCGGGGTCAACCCCAACCTTTTCCCATCCTCTGACATAAATTTTGTCACACAATAATATATATTTGACCTTTGAAATAGTTTGTATTCTGTCCTTTGGGAGGGGGGACATGGCGGCCACTAGTTGCACTAGGTGTCCTCTTCCCAATGGCTCATCCCACAACCAATGAAAATGCAACAAATCACCCAACTCAGAAACCAACCACGAAGTGATACTTGTCATAGTGTCTTTGGGAAAATTGAAGGAATATTCTGAAAATATTCTTTTTTTGCTGACTAGGCTGCCTAGTCACCATTCTTTCATTCTTGCACAAATTTTACCTGTTTGTGAAAACAAATAACATGCTGTAACTTTCACATATGGCGTTGTTTTGGATGAAATGAAGTGCGCCATATTCTTGGTCACGGTCACTTTGTGGTCGTTCAGGTTCTGAATGATTCTTAGCACTTCCATTTTTCAGCTTAACAATGACCACCTGTTAATTCCTCCCCACTAGAAGCCTTTTGGGCCCCAAAATATATTTCATTACTAACCATGTGAATGAGGGTACATTTCCCTCACCCTTCCAGTCTCAATCCACTCGAATTTTCCCATTTTCATCAATTTGATCTTTTCACAAAAACTAATATTTTTCCTTAACTCTCGAGACCCTGTCTTGCTGATGTAGACATTGTCATGCTGCAATTTCCCTAAATTTGTAGAAAATAAAGCTATCCATGCAGAAAAAAACTTTTTCCCACCTCGATCGTCAATCAAAGGAAACTTGAAAACTATGTCACCTCGAACATTGTCGACATGGTGATTATTAGCTTGTCTTGCTTTGTACTTGCGTCGAATTTTGACCAAGTGTTTTATCCATTGCCATGTACCTTTCTGAAACCAAAAACAAGTACTTGTGTAACCTATGCCTTCTTTGTCAAATTTCTTTGGCATTTTCTCTTTGACCTTTCCTCTCTCTTGCGCCGGCATCTTGTTTCCAACATTGCTCAACACTGATGTCGATTGCTGCAATTCTTTCGCATATTGTTTACCTCCTTTCAAAGGCCACCTGTTAGAGTCCTGAAACATATTATTACAAGCATAATCAACTTCAATGAAATCAAAATTTTCATTCGATGCATATTTTTGAAAGGTATCATTCAAAACATCTCTATGTTTGATCATTAACAAAGTCAAATTTTGACTTGCATTCACTATTCTCTTCATTTCTCCTGCATGTATAAGAGATAAACTTCTCTTCTTCTTATGCGCTCTAACTATGTACTCAATTCCATCCTTAAACAAGTGATACTTATTCTCATGGCGATGGAATAATACTTTCCTATCATAAATATAAGGACTTCCCAAAACAATACCTGAAATCTCAAGTGACACTACATCAAGTTCAACTTCGTCAAGAAAGTTCAAATTGATTGCAAACCTCAGGATGCACTTCCTTGTTACCTGCAAATTTTCATTCTTGCAGATCCACCCTAAAGGATAAGGTCTTGGATTTATAACAATTTCAATATTTAACTTCTTAACGAAGTCTTTGGAAATCAAATTAGCTTGTGAACCACTATCAAATAGCATATCTATATTGGTATGTTTAGAAACGACTCTAATATGTAAGAGTTCAATTCTTGTCTCTTCATATTGAGTTACATTGGAAAATATTGAAGAACTAGTTATTGATATGTTCTTACCTTTCAAACCCATTGTTGTAATCTTGGTTTCATCTCCTGAATCTGAACCTAAGTCATGTTCAATGATTGCAATAATTTTCCCCTTCTCTTTGGCTTCAACTCTAGATGGAGTTGCCAACAATGGCCTTCATCATGGTCCTTCTTCTAACAATGTTTACATATGAGTTTCTCTTTCTCTTTTTTGATAGAGATATTTCTCTTTCCTCTTCCATTAAACTTTCCCTTTCCTTTACCCTCATACTCAAGAAAAATATCACTTTTCTCATATGCACTTTGTTTCCCGCTTGCTTCTAGATGTGTGGCTTGAACGAAAAATTCATATGAGTTTTTGGGATTGAACATGAGAATAGTATGTCTAAGGTAACTGTGCAAACCCCCAATATACATTAAAAAGGTTTCTTGAGAATACAAATTGACACCCAAAATAAGAGCTCTTCTCCTAAATTGATGAGTATAATCTTGCACACATTTCCCTTTCAATTTTCTAAAATTCTTGCAATCCATAATGGCTTTTTGTATGTAAGATAGAGGATAGAATTCCCTCTTAATGGCAGCAATAAAATTTTACCAATACATTAAGATCTTACCGTGGTTTTTAATCTCTTCTTGAGTCCTTGCTTCCCACCATACAAGTGCAGATACCTCCATCCTCAAGGAAGCCAATTGAATATTTATGTCATCTTCTTGAAGGTTCTAAATTATGAAATAAACCTCCAATTGATGAATCCAATTATCCATCTTCTCTGCATTCAATTCTCCATTATACTTTGGATGTCAAATTTGAAATCAAGTTTAATTAAAGGATGGTTTTTGAGTGAGTATGGGTGGTTTTTGTTGTGGAACTAGAAGATGATCATGATGGTGATGATGAGGATGATGATGAAGATGGAGGAGATGGAGAAGTCTTTCCTCCACTACCCTTTGAATCCTTCTCTTAATCCTTTTTGTCTTCTAAGGTTCTCTCTCCATGTGGATACTTAGAATTATCTCCAACCATAATGGTGCTCCTCTCTTCAAAGATGATCCTAACAATTTCAGTTAGGTCATAGAAAGCCTTCTTGAATGCTTCCTCTTCTGAAATACCTTTAGTATCTCCTGCACTTGACATGATGGTTATGGATTCAAGCTCAGCTTCGAGTACTGCTTGTACCTCCTCAATATAAGCTAGAGATAAAAATTGAGGTGCTTCAAGTGTAGCTGGGGGTGAAACTTTGGGTGGAGATGGTGGCCTTGTGGCTCTACTTCTTCCAGTCCTAACCTCAAGACTAGAAACCAACAACTTCCCTTCTCCTCTCTGCAACTTTAACCTTGTAAGCATCACAAATTTGCAACCATTAAAACCCTACTTGCATAAAAATAAATAAAATATCAAGCAAATAATCATTTCTATGATACCACCATGATCTGAATCTGATTTTTAGTTTTGCTATGCTAATTTAATCTTCAAAATTATAAAAATTTGTTGATCATTTTCTTCATGTGCATAGGTTTCCTTGTGGTGTTTATGAGTGTTAAACAAGTAATTGTGTCAAATTTCATGTTAAATTCATGAGCATTTTAACATTAAAACAAAGTACTGAAAAAAAACAATAAAATGTATAGCAAACCATCAAATGATCCATTAACACAATATTTTGATGAAGGAGTTCATCCCTCCTGGGCTACATCTCCTTGGTCCAGCTTTCATGGCTTGTCTCTCTGTATTAGCTAAAAAATGGTAAAAAATGTTGTTTACAATCCTCTACTGCTCCTTAAACCTGCTCCAACATGCTCAAAATGTCCCAATCTACTAGGATAGACTCTTTCTGAGCCAAAAATGGTCAAATTTTCCAAAATTTATGGTTCATTCAATTTGGCATAGGAAATCTCCTCCAAAACTGGATAGAACTCTAGTTAACACCGACAAGTTTGGAGTTCCATCGAAAATGGTGGACTCCATCAACTCTGCGACTAAGCACAGTAAATTATCGGATAATATCAGTTTTAATTAGTGATAACAATGGTTTTAGTGCAAAATGCACATTTAGTTGGAGAATTTTTCCATGGTTATAACATATAGGTCACATGTATTAGGGGGTTGGGCCCCTCCTTCACCCAAATGTGCAACTGTATTAATATAAATAAACTCTATTGGCATACTATGTTAAGTACGTTTGGCACGACATAGTGGTTAATCGTTGTGTTTGTGTGGGGGAGGTCGCGGGGCTGACCCTGACCTCTGCCTATCCTTCGACATAAATTTTTCCACACCATAATATATATTCGACCTTTGAAATAGTTTGTCTTTCAACCTTTGGGAGGAGGAACATGGTAGCCCTTGGTTGCACCATGTATCCTCTTCCCATTGGCTCATCCCACAACCAATGAAAATACAAAAAGTCAACCAACTCAACAACCAACCATGAAATGAGACTTGTCGTAGTGTCATTGGGAAAATTGAAGGAATATTCTAGGAATATTATAGGCTACCCAGTCACCATTCTATCATTTCTACACAAATTTAAGTTTTTTTGTGAAAATGAAATAGAGGCTCTAACTTTCACATAGGTAGACGGTTTTCGATGAAACAAAGTGCGTCGGATTCCTGACGATGAGCACTTTGAGGTTGTTCAAGTTCCAAATGATTATGAGCACTTCCATTTTTGAGCTTAACACTGAGCATCTAATTATCTATGCTCATAGATGAGCTTCAATTCCGTGAGGCCCATGCTCACAAAATTGTTGTAGAATTAAAGCAGTAGGTCACATAAGCATAGCAAAAATAACAAGCAGCAGTGGAAGCCTACCGCGTAGTCGAATCACAGTGCATTTCACTCGAAGAAAAGATCCACCAAGTTTGCGGGGAAGTACCAACAATCCTTGCCAGAACTTCCTCATAAGAGAAATTAGAAAGAATGGCTTCCGCATTAAAAGCCTCACGTGTCAAAGTTCATACCGTCTAGTCTAAGTTTGAACATAAAAATTTTGATTTACAAATGAATTTGCAGCTTGAAACCTCGCCTAATGTCAGAGTCAAGAGGGTTGCCAAAGTGAAGTGAGCCACCGATAATATTTTTACCACAGTTACAAATTGTTACAAGATGGATGAGGCCATGGGTGTCTGGACTTCGGTTCAGAATGACCCTGTGGTATAGCGACTATTAAAGGAGTTGTGCATAAAGGAGCAACAATTTGTTGAGATCGGGATGGCGGTGCCTAATCTAGTTCTTACACATCGCCTCACCTGCCTACAAGACGGCCAGGTAATTCAAACTGAGATCGAGGCCCTGAATCACAAAGAGAAGTTGCTGGAGGCAAGAATGCAACCATCGACCGAGGAGGATCTCCATCTATCACAGACTTTGGAAAACACATTGAAGGCCATTCAGCAGATGCAGAGAAGTATCAAGCTCGCCATTGAAGGACCCACCACTCAAAAATTGGTTCTTCAAGCACAGATTCTGGAAATGGTGCTCCCTCTCAAATATTATGTCACTGCGCTCCAAGCCAAGATGAAGGAGCAGATACAATAGTGACTCAAGACGAGTCACATGTCTATGTAGGGGTATTGTTGGAGTGGGGTCCCAAGGGGTACACTGTTTGTATAAGTTTTATATATGCACGTTGTGCAGATAGGTCCAGGGGCTTTAGGGTGGGGCCAACATCCCTCTTTGATGTAAAAGTGTTTTAAGGGTAAACTCTGGGCTCTGCACGCTAGATTGGATATAAATATATAGATCGAGTCGAAGGAAGTAGTGAATCATTATTCATGTTTTGGATCTAAGTGTGTATGTGTCTGTGATACTTTTGTAAGGGTTTCAGTATGGGTTGGGTAGAAAGGCTCCTACTAGCTGTGTGTGTGATGACGTAGTCCTGGCTGTGTGTAGACTTTGTTGGCTGTGTGCATGGAAGGGTAAAGTGTAAGGGAAAGTCTAATGTACTAAATTGATTTGAATATAATACAAGGGCTGATTTTGGCAAAAGCACCATGTTATCTATTTGAGTTATCTATTTACTGTTTCTGTCTTAAGATTTCTTTACTTTTGTCATGCTTGCTTGTATCTACGTGAATACATCTATTATTTATTCATGAAGTTATATTGATGGTTAAATACATGGATGAATCTGCTAAAGTAATTACACATTATATAGATATGGATTTGGTTCTATTATGGTATATCTGCGAAGAAGTGATCTACAATTTTGTTGCGTGATATGATAAGAATTATTCTATAATTGCGCATTTCTGTTAAGATCTCTATAAGTTCTGCAATCAATTTGTGTAGGGCCACTACATTATTTTCTTCCTCAGGGTGTGGAAAGCTGGTTCCAGAACACCCCCATACTTCTTCGGGTGAGATTTTTATTTGCACAAGAAGGTGATTTCTGAAAGGGCCAGTAGTTGGAGGGTTTGTTGGTTGCATGATAAAATATGAACCTGGGTTAGGACCCCTCAAGCCAACAATTGGTCTAGTTGAGTCCTGATATTCCATAATATTTTTTCACACATTGTTTTATTTACTAGAGAGGGATCTCGAATTCCTAATCCTCCATGGATCGTCGACACTCAGATGGTATGCCAATTCATGAGATGAAATTTTTTTGTTTCTCATGTTTCTCCATCCCATATAAATTTTCTGAGATACGATCCTATTCATTTTATGACATACTTAGGCTCCAAAATAGCAGATAATTGATACATGGGGATGACTGAGGCAATGGATTTTACCATGACTTTTCTTCCTGCTACATTAAGGCAACTTACTCCCCATTTACCAAATTTTATTTTAACCTTCTATAAAATATTTGGGCATGTTTTGGGGGATGTTTTCCTAAGGTATACTGGAATTTCCAACTACATGAACTCATTCCAATCCCTTATGTCTTTGTATCCCAAAATATCTCCAATATTATTTTTCTTATGGGTTTGTTGGGAATCACGATTTCCGTTAGACCAAAACTCGCAGGTGTTAGTTAATGATCACATCGCCAGAGAGAAGGATGTTGGAAATACTTAGAGGGGGGGGGGGGGGGTGAATCAATATTTCTTTCAATTGGGGCATTAGTTAATCTTCAATTATTATTAGTGTTTGTACAATGATAGCAGCAAAAAAGAGGAACACAAATGCACATAGTTTTTAAGGTGGAAACCCACTCCGGGACAAAAACCACCTAATGCTTTTCTAATAATTCTTTAATATTCAAATCCAAATGAAAATAAAGCTCCAACTTCCTAGAATCTAGAAACACATTCTTCTCCAGCTCCAATTGGATGGACGCTCCAATGCCTAATATTCTTTAGTAGTCAACTGAATGAATGCCCCAACACCCAATGAACTACAACTCACCCTAGCACCACCCTACCACCCTGTAGAAGAATAAAAGAAGAATGGACTCTCGTACCAGGGAAAATGGTCCACTTTACAATGATATAGAATGATGTAGAAGAAGAAGATACACTAGACCATAACCTCAACTATGACACAACCACCTAATGATGATCCTAGACCACCCGACACTGCCTCTTCAACACTTGGCAGATAGACACTAGTACAATTTGTACAATAATGTATTTACAATGACTTAGTACAATGATACCTTTACAATGATTGTATGCAGTGCTGCCCACTTTAAGAATTCATCTGATGAACTTCTTGCTGTTGTTATGTACCTTGGTTGCTGCTCTTGTCATGCTACCCTCTGCTACGCCTTGCTTTGCTTTGCTTCCCTAGAAATTGTGGTCCTTTGCAGCCCTTGACAACACATGACCTAGCTTTTTCTTTTCCTTCTAGGAGCTTGATATTGAATCTGGTGTATCTCTGTTATTTTAGATCCCCAATATCTGATTTTTGATACTATAGTATTCCTCTAAGTTTTCTTTCCAATGCCATAGGTCTGACCCAATTTGGATTCTTCAAGAGAGAGTTATACCCAATCTCTCACAATTCCCTAATTATGGACTGTTTCAGTAGAGTGAACTTGTACGGCATGCCATTTGTCACTGCTTCTTCAATTGGCTCTAAAATTAATCGAGGAAACACTAAATACTGTGCACTATCTGCCAATTTTTACGGAATTCCAATCCGATACTCAGAGAGAGAGTTATGACTATTTTCCCAAGGTCACTTCTTTGAGATGAATTTTAGGAGCCTGCAAAAACATTGACTTCCACAGATCATATCTCCGAAATGTTGTGCACCTTGATCTGAAATTTTCACAGAAGCTTCCCCAGGATTTCAAATTCGCCTCATAAAAATTGCAGCTTCTAAAACTTTGTATAAAAAAAGTTAGAGCAAAAATTCCACGATGACCTGTTTCAGATGGCGAAATCTCTTGCATGAGGAGGATATGAGGATCACAATTTATGTAAATGCTTAGGTTGATAGGGGCTTCAACAAGTGAATGTGGGAGGGATTTTAGGAGCTTAAAAAATATTAATCATGAATTTTCAATGGCCCACGCCACAACCCCATGGGGTTTTAGCTCACTAACTGGGGGTACAAACTTCAAACATGAATATCTCTCAAACCGTGAAGAATTACATGGCGTGCCATATATCAACGAAAACATCTCGACAAGTATAAACCATAAAAAGAATTATTGACCCAGAATATATTAATTTGGTAGGTCAAAATTTCCATGCAATATTGGGTTAGCCCCTGGTGCTACTTGGGTTGACATTAATGACAACCGTTGATCAACAATCTCCCCCTGCGATTATGACACATCTTCCTACAACATTCTCTCCCCCTTTGATATCGATGGAAAAGGGTAAATCCCCTTGACACACAACCATCCTGTGGAACTCTACACACTTTCACTCCCCCTTTATATTCCGAATAAGGAAAATCTAATGAGAACTTGGGAGAATCCCAAGCTTCTGGTGAAGATATTCCAATGCTTCACGAGTACTCTCATGATCATCAACACTTCTTGCCCAATCTGCATTTGTAAAGTAATGAATAATGAGATTGTTACCCTTAGGATACCACAAGCCATATTCTGTTGTTCCCTTTAGATATCGAAGAATTATTTTGATGGTAATAATATGTGATTCTTTTGGTGCTGCTTGGAATCTTGCTACTTGTCCAACTGCTTGCATAACATCTAGCCGGGAGGCTGTTACATATAGAAGACTACCAATCATAAATTTGTACAAACTTTGATCCACATCCTTAGATGAGTCGTCTATGCTCAATTTGCAACCTGTTACCATTGGAGTAAGTATGGGTTTGCAATCTTCCATTTTAAATTTCTTGAGCATTTCCTTGATGTACTTGGCTTGACATATAAATATTCCTTTCTCTTGCTGATATATTTGAAGCCCTAAGAAGTATGTCAGCTCACCAAGTAAAGACATCTCGAAATCACTTTGCACCTTTGTAGCAAACTTCTTACTTAATCGATCATCATTGCTACCAATTATTATATCATCCTCTTTAGCTATTAGACATGCTTTAGTTGCTTCATCCAGAACATATATGTCGTTTGGAGCTTGACTTTCTGTAGCCACAATTTCACCATACACGCCTTTCTTGATTTCACAATTTGTGGAGTTGAATAGTATTGGGTGTCCTTGATCACACATTTTTCCAACACTGATCAGATTGTGATTCACGTTTTCAACCAATAGAGAATTCTTGGCTAGAGAATTTTTTCTTTCTAGAGTGACAATACCTGATCCTATAACATTTGAAGATCCATCATTTCCAAAGGTCACGGTTCCATCCTTCTTCTCTTTCAGAGATACAAATTTATTTCTATCTCCAGTCATATGCGTTGAGCAACCGCTATCAACATACCACACATATTTGTTGTTTTGAGCCTTGAGAGTGAGAGCACAATTATCAGTCTTCTTCTTCTTCCATGTACGTTCGTTCTGTGGCTTCGAAGATTCTTCTAGAGGATTTTCAATTCTGCAGTCTTTGGCTATGTGTCCAAAGTTTCGACATTTGTAACATTCAATATTATTTCTTAAATGTTCAAATCTATTGATGTTTCGCTGAGCCCTGGGAGGTTCATATTTGACAGATCTCCTGGAATTGTATTCGTTCCTAGGGTACGTGTGACATTCTACATCTTTATGACCAAATTTTCCACGTGAATAACAGTAGCCATAAAAAATATGCTGGTACCTGGATGGAAATTTTCGTCAAGGAATTGTCTTCCAAGGCTGTTCTTGTGAATCTTGTCCAATGAAGTCTACATGCATGTCAGATCTCATAGGTTCATTGTATTTTGTTGTAGAAGGTCCTACTTCTTCTTCTTTGTAACTGATGCCAGTTCTGTTGTTGTAATATCGTTGATTGTTGATGAGTTCTTCCAATGCCCTTGAGATGTTGGCATATTTTTGCATAGTTTTTCCTTTCTTCACTTCCTCACACAGCGAGACTACTTCAGCTTCTTACCTTTCTTGGTTGCTTTCTTCCAAATTCTTTTGAAGTGACTCTTCAATGCATTTGTGTTCTTCAACTTCACTTTTGAGACCTTGAACTTGTTCTTCAAGAGTATTGGAACGGATCTTCTCCTCCTTGAGATATTTTATGAGTTTGATTGCTTGTTTATAAAATTCTTCTTTCGTCAATCCTTCTTCTTCGTTGTTTGATACCTCTTGTTTATTGTGCTTGGCCATAAACAATACTCTCTCATTGGCTTCTTCTTTGCTGTCACTTTCTTCATCGGATGATGAGCTATCTTCTTTAGAGAGAAAGTTCCTCTTGGATCCTTTATTTTTGCCTTTCTTGTTGAATTTCTTAAAGAATTTCTTTCCTTTTGAGTTGCCATCACTTTTGTTTGGACATTTTGCTGCGAAATTCCCAACCTCACCACCACCGAAACATATCAAATGGAAGTTTACCTTTGAATTTTCCCTTACCAGTTTTTAGTTTTCTCGTAAAGTAAGCATATTCTTCATCTGAAATACCTTCTCCATCATCTCCCTTTTATTCACACTTGCAGGTGCATGTCATTTCAATTGAAGGTTGCTTGTCCTTATTGGTTTTCTTATATGCAACAAATGCAATTTCTAGATTTGAAGTACCCTCTTCTTCATCAAGTCTCATTTCATATGCTATGAGAACTCCATGTAATTCCTCTTTGCTGAGTTTGTCTAGATTTTCACTGTATTCTAAGACCGATACCTTTGGGTTGAATCTCCCCGGTAACATTCTAAGAATCTTTCATATAATAGTTGTCTCGTCAACTGGCTCTCCCAATCCTTCTAGAGTATTGGTTATTTCATCAACGTATTGGAAGTATGCGGCAATGTTGCAATCTTCTTTCATTCGGAGTTGCTCAAATCTTGCTCTATAGATTTGAAGCTTTTCTTCTTTGACATTTGAGTCACCTGCATATATATTCTCAAGCTTGTCCCATACATTTTTGGCAGTTTTACAACCCAACACCTTATGATAAGCAGATTCAATAAGTACATTGATAATAATATTCTTTTCTTTTGCATCATTTACCAAATTCTTCTTACCTTGTTCTTCTGTGGTTGATGTAAATCCATTTTGAACAATGTCCCATACTTCGTAACCTTGCGCCAAGAGATAGACCTCCATTCTTCCTTTCCAGAGTAAAAAATTATTTTCATTGAACAGAGGTACACAATTCTTAGTATGCTCCATGACCTCCTTCCAGCTATTAAACTGCTATTGAAGGAACCAAACTCTGATACCAATGGTTGGAAATACTGAGAGGGGGGGTGAATTAATATTTATTTCAATTAGAGCATTAGTTAATCTTCAATTATTATCAGTTTTTGTACGATAGAAGCAAACAAGAGGAGCACAAATGAACACAGTTTTTAAGGTGGAAACCCACTCGGGGACAAAAACCACCTAATGCTTTTCTAATAATTCTTTAATATTCAACTCCAATTGAAAATAAAGCTCCAACTTCCTAGAATCTAGAAAATCATTCTTCTCCATCTCCCACTGGATAGATGCTCCAATGCCCGAGATTCTTTAGTAGTCAACTGAACGGATGCCCCAACACCTAATGAGCTACAACTCACCCTAGCACCACCCTACCACCCTGTAGAAGAATAAAAGAAGAATGGACTCCTATACCAGGGAAAATGGTCCACTTTACAATGATATAGAATGATTTAGAAGAAGAATATACACTAGAACATAACCCCAACTATGACACAACCACCTAATGATGATCCTAGACTTAGTACAATGATACCTTTACAATGATTATATGCAGTGCTACCCACTTGAAGACTTCAAGTGATGAACTTCTTTCTGTTGTTATGTGCCTTGGTTGTTGCTCTTATCATGCTACCCTCTGCTACACCTTGATTTGCTTTGCTTCCCTAGAAATTCTGGTCCTTTGCAGCCTTTGACAACACATGATCTAGCTTTTTCTCTGCCTTCTAGGAGATCGATATTGAATTTGGTGTATCTCTGTTATTTTAGATCCCCAATATCTAATTTTTGGTATTGTAGTATTCCTTTGAGTTATCTTTATAATGTAGCAGGTCTGACCCAATTTGGATTCTTCAAGAGAGAGTTATACCCAATCTCTCACAATGCTTGAATTATGGACTGTTTCAGCAGAGTGAACTTGTATGACATGCCACGTGTCACTGTTTCTTCATATGGCTCTGAAATTGATAGATCAAAAACTACAGAATGTGCACTATCTTCCACGTTTTATATAATTCCAATCTGATACTCAGAGAGAGAGAGTTATGACGATTTTCCCAAGGTAACTTCTTTGAGATGAATTTCAGGAGCCTGCAAAAACATTGACTTCCACAAATCATATCTTTGAAAATATTGTGCACCTTGATCTAAAATTTTCACAGTAGCTTCCTCAGGATTTTGGATTCGCCTCATAAAAATTTCAGCTTCTGAACCTTCTTAGAAAAAAATTTAGAACGAAAATTCCACGATGACCCGTTTTAGATGGCGAAATTCTTTGCATGAGGAGGATATAAGGATCACAATTTATATAAATGCTTAGGTTGAGAGGGGCTTCAACAAGTGAACATGGGAGGGATTTTAGGAGCTTAAAAAATATTAATTATGAATTTTCAATGACCCATTCCACAACCCCATGGGGTTTTAGCCCACTAACTGGGGCTACAAACTTCAAACATGAATATCTTTCAAACCGTGAAGAATTACATGGCATGCCATATATCAACGGAAACATCTCGACAAGTAGAGACCATCAAAAGCATTATTGACCCAGAATATATTAATTTGTTAGGTCAAAATTCCCATGCAATATTAGGTTAGCCCATGGTTCTTCTTGGGTTGACATCAATGACAACCACTGATCAACAAAGGATCCACGAGATGTGGTTAGTCCATGTCATGAAACACACGGGGAGCGTTGGTTTTTCCAATGTAAAACAATCTCCCTCCTAAAGAAATTGGGGTGTGTATCGAACTCATGAGCTACGATCTGATACCAAATGTAGGTTTTAACACTATAAAGAAATTATCGAGAAGCAAATTCTTAAAAAAAAACAAAACAATGGCAAGAACACAAAAAATAAAAGAAAATATACACAAATTTTTCCTTGGATCCAAAAAACCACGACTACCAGATTTATTTTTCATTATCTTCCTTTCAATGTTACAATACATATATATAAATGTTGAAGTATTCATAAACCCAAATCCATTAACCATTGATTATAACATAATTTTTTTTCCCTTGATCGGATCTACAAAATACCATGGGTAGAAAACCATCATGCGCAAAACCATGTGCAAAACCTATGCAAAAAACCATAGGTAGGTCCTCCCACCTAATATAGAGTCCAAAAAAAATTTCACCACCTACAACAAATAGGGGAGGCTTTTTATGGAAATAATATAAAACACACCTAAAATTCTCCCACTTGTCATTTATTTTCCATAATGGGGGTGACAAGAGAGCTTAGTCATTGGTCCAACTCGGAAATTTCCATTGATTCTCTACACCAAGAAAAATTCTCAGTCCTCACAAATTTTGTTAATACATCTACAATATTATTCAAAGCGTTGACCTTTACCAGTAACACCTTTTTTTCCTGAACCATATCCCTTAAAAAATGATATTGAACATGAATGTGCTTTGTATTTGAATGATACGAAGGGTTATTTTCTAATAAAATTTCACTTTGGTTGTCACAAGCTATCCTTATAGCTCGTTGTACCAACGTCATACTTGAACACAATATCTACAACCAAATTGCTTCCTTTCTTGCATGAGTGACTGCTATATATTCAACCTCTGTAGTTGAAATATCCACTATAGACTATCTTTTTCTCATCCAAGTGACTGCTCCTCTAAATAGGTTAAACACATTCCCACTTGTAGATCTTCTCTAATCTAGATCTCTAGCCCATTCTGCATAAAAAAAGCCACGAATTTCCAAAAATTTGTGAATACTTGTACCACAATCACTAATGCCATGAAAATATCTGAAAACCTGCTTCAATACTCCCCAATCCTCCTTCCCTAGTTTTGACATAAGCCTGCTCAATACTCCCACTGCATGTGGAATGTCTGGTCTAGTACAAACCATTGCATATGCCATGATACCCATGACACTTGCATGTGGAACATGAGACATGTACTCTTCCTCTTCTTGTGTCTTTGGAAAATTTTCAACATATAACTTTACACCTATAGGAATAGGAAACTTAACCAATTTACTATCCTGCATGTTAAACATATGCAATATTGTCTCAACATACTTCCTCTGGTTTAACCATAGCTTCCTCTTTTCCCTATCTTTTTTAATTTCCATGCTTGAAATATAGTTTTCAACACCAAAATCCTTCATGTTGAAATTGGAGGACAATTGGGTCTTCAAATCCTAGATAATTTCTTTGTCATTTCCAATCAGAAACATATCATCCACATAAAAGACTAAATAAATAACATGGTCGATAATTAGTTTAAAATACACATAATGATCTGCTTTTCTTCTGGTGAAGCCAAGTCCCCATATATATGTATCAATTTTTTGATATGACATCCTTGGTGATTGTTATAACCCATACAAAGAATTTTTTAACCTACATACCAGCTATTTCATACCAGTTAGATATTCCCTTGAAAATCTCAATGAAGAAATGTTGTGCTCACATCCATTTGTTCTACCTCAAAATAAAATGAAACAACAACGAAGAAAATTAATCTAATAGAAGCTATCTTGGCAACATGAGAAAATATCATCGAAATCAGTTCTCGACAACTAGGAATAACCTTTTTCTACCAATCAAGATTTTTATTTCCCCACCTTGCCTTCTGCATTCATATTCTTCTTAAAAACCATTTTTTCCAATGGGTTTCCTTCTAGCCAAAAATTCCACCAAATCCAAAGCCTCATTTTTGTGCAAGGATGCCATTTCATCAACCATGGCCTCCTTCCAGAGTTTTCCATCCTCTGAATCCATGCTTCCCTGACAGTTCTGGGATCATCATCAGTGATATATAAAGAGAAATTTGAACAAAAATAAGATGGTTAATAGCTTTTCAGCTTCCTTCTTTCTCAAACTGATCTTCTCAAAGATGGATTTTGAGGCTCTTCCTCTTCTGATTCATGTTATGCTATAGATTCGGTTTCTTCCTCCTTTAGCTCAAACTCTATCTT
The DNA here is from genome assembly GCA_034641835.2 of Pinus albicaulis. Lineage (NCBI taxonomy): Eukaryota > Viridiplantae > Streptophyta > Pinopsida > Pinales > Pinaceae > Pinus > Pinus albicaulis. Next base: position 1,074,998,382 of record CM076580.1, on the reverse strand, counting down.
CTTAGGTTCCTTCGGTAGGAATTTAAGTTTAATAACATCTTTCACCTATATAAACACCACATCTCAACTATACACAACCTTCCTTGTTTCTGCTTTCCAAATATTATAACCTTTTAAACCATCCTTATACCCAATAAATATTCACCTTTCATATTTACTATCAAACTTGGTTCTTTTCTCCTTTGGAATATGTACATATGCATCATAACCAAATACCCTCATATATGAAAGAGAGGGTTTCTTACTAGTCCATACCTCATGTGGAGTCTTATCATCCAACGTTTATGAAGGTGATCTATTAACCAGGTAACATGAAATATCCACCACCTCTAATGAAGTTGATCTATTTATGACTATTCGTGGAAGAAATATAACACACACCCAACATGACTGATGTGCCTCTATATTATTCACATTTATTAAACAACCATTGAGATGTCACTAGTCATTCACTTCAATGGCCAAACATTAAACTCTCTTAGTTAGAGGTTAGAGATCAATCACATGGGCGGTTTTATCCCTCTCCGATTATTAGTTTTTTTCATTATTTTTTTAGGTTATGTAGGGTTTTTTTTCCTTTCTAAAAATCATATATCTCATTTTGATCATTCATATTGGAAAAATGTCCCTTTTAACTATCTATAATTTTTATTCCACCTGCTTATGAGGTAATGGAGGATTTATCGCAAGCAAAGTAAGCATAGGCATATAATTGACCCAATTGGCTTCAGGAATGCTTGTTAAGAGCAAGAATGATGTTTTTCATATTTATTTATTTTTTTAAACAAAAAAGGTGGTGTTAATATTTCAAATCCCATAGAGGGGCTTTGTTATCAGTGCGATGGATAGTGCACATTGTGTAGATGAAAAATTCAAAGCTTTTTGTGCTTCATATAAATCATTATCTAGCCATTACACTTTATAGGTACTATATAATATAGTTAAATCAAATTATTGTTTTATTAAATATAATATTACAAAATATAGTTAAGTTAAATTATTGTTTGATGTTCATGGGGTGTTTGAAAGACGGTGATTGGATGTCTTGTTAAGGAAATCATATATGATGAGTCACCGATTCAATCTCCCACCACCCGCCAACATCCCCGACCCCCACTATTTTGGTGTTACTCTTGGATATGATCATGATGTAGCATCATCACTACTAAACTTGAAAATAAAATAAAATAAAATAAATTATCGTTTAATGAAATATAACCTTTTGATGTACATGTGGGTTAATCCATGAAGGATTTGAACATGTGGTATTTTTGCACGAAGTTTTTTAACCATAAAACCATTCACCATAAATTAAAAATATTGTGAGCCTTTTGATATTTATTATATAAAAAATACATATATTTCTTATAATTAAAATTCTAATATACCTATTTTTATTAGAATCAAATTTCATAATTGAACTTAAACTTGATTCATTAAAAATATTATTATCGATGTCAAATTTTTAAGTTTTAGTTAACATTTGCATTTTAAATTTATCTTCACGATAAGAAAGAACTTAAAACATAATTTTCCTATTAAACATTTCCAAAAAATAATTTCACATCTTTCAAAACTATCTTATTTTGAAATGTTACCCAACGTTTTTACTTGCCAAACACTACATCACCTCAGTTTTCCCCTCTCCACATCATCTCACATTTCCAATAAATTTACATCTCCATGGAATATCACATTTCCCAAAATTTTATCTTCATGCAATACATTGTACGACCATATTTTGTTTTCATGAAATGAAAAATGTCCTTCATCTCAATAAAGAGCTATTTTCTTCTTTTCCCTTCATTGCATCTTTCAATTTTTTCCTTTTTTGGACCATTTTGCACTCAAGGTTTATTTCCTAATGAAACACCATATCACAAAAAATGTATTTTTTTTTGTGTAATATATCACATCTCTCAAAATAATTCCCTTCATGATGTTTTTCATGAACCAAAAAAAATAATTCAGACACAAATAAATTTACGACTATCTTGTGTGTCACACCTAAAATTATTTTCTACACGATAGATCATGTCACATCAAAGATATTTTTTATATGATGGAATCATATGAATTATATTCTCCATGTGACACATTACATTTTCCCAAGCTTTAATATCCATGAATAACTCTTAATTTCCCATTGCATCATAATATCTTCCACATGATATGGGGCATGTCACCTGGGAATTAAAGAAAGGTTCACATACAGTCTGTATTTCACATATAGAGAATAATTGTATGGCACTCCTCAAACGAAATATTTACCTAAGTGTGACACATGAATTCCTTTTTCTTTTTGATATGTAGGAATTAGTAATTGATATATTTTTACTGGACGATGCCCAAGTTAAAATCTATTTGCGAGTATAATCCTTAGAAATAGTTCCAACAATTAGGAAATGAGAGCCTAGAAAGAAACTTATGACTTAGCAAGAGTTGGTACATCCCACCTAGGTGTGCATACACTACTCAAGGAGACAAGGATAAGGAACCACTCAATTGAATAGGGAATGGAAGGATAAAGGAAATAATCAAGGTTATAAGGATAAAATATTTATTGGGAGTTTTTCCACATTCTAAATCTAGCTAAAAAATTGATATTGTACATAATTTTAAAGATGTAGGTGCACAAAAAATATTTGAAATGGAAACCTACACTGTGGTTCCAAGTGTGATGGTTTTTTCTAGTGAGGCTCAGATTAGAACTTTGTACAACTTGTTAAAAATAACTATCACTAATGGGTGTAACAATTATGTTATTTTTAAGGGTATTAATCAAGAAGATGAGGCCCCTGCTATGCTTAGAGGTATGCTATGACTTTGGCATCAATCATTGAACATATTGGAGATAAGGGACTTAGAATTTTGGGAAATCAAGTTATGGTTAAAGAATTTTTCAACTATTATTTAAATATAAACTTCTATGAACATTCTATTTATGGAAAATAGAATTTTGGGAAATTCTTCCCTGATTTTAAAATAGTAGAAATTATTTTAAACATAATATCTAGCAATGTGTTTGGAAACATGAATGTTCTATCTTGTGTTAAATACTTATACAAATTCATAATTAAGTATGATTTCTCATAGATAAAATGAATTTGTTTTGATGAAATTCTTTCTCATGTTGATAAATTGACCTTTATTAGACTTTTGTCTATCACCATGGTTTTTATCATGAACTAGAGAACATGTTTATGAAGATGTTGTTTCGACATGGGGATATTGAAGAAGAAATCTGTGTGAAACTACTAGAAGGATTTATAGTAAAGGGAAAGAAGGAGCAAATTTGAAAGATAAAATTTTCATCAATGTCTTAAATAAATATACAAAAATGTGGTATTGGAATTTTTATAATTATATATCACTAGTTGGATTTTTTTGGGATACTCCTTACAAGTGTAGTAAGTAGTTTAATATCCAACTACAATAATAACAATGAGTTTTTTATCACCCAAAAAATGATCACATATCCATTTTTTACTAGGTTGATCAAAATACACCATGTAGGATTAATTTTGCCATGGTAAAACTCACTTTCATGATAGGAAATAATTTAGTAACCCATTTTTCTAAATTATTTCTCATTAAAATCCAAAACCCCCTTGAGAATAATTAAATAAATCATTATTTCTTTAATATTCTCTGGAAATAATTATTAAATCATTATTTGATGATCATTTCTTATCACTTTTGATTTACTCACTTTGGATAAACTAAATAAATCATTATTTATTTATTATTCCATATTTATCCCATATTTTCCTTATGAGATAATTGTTAAATCATTATTTAATAATAATTTCAAATTCATATTTTTCTTAGTTCTCACAAAGTGATTAATAAATCAGCTTTATTTGTTAATTACTTCAACCACTTTATAAATAATGATATTTAACCATTTTGAAGATATTTTCCCTCTAAAAAAATATAATAAAATATTCCCAACAACTAGATTTTGATTTAGTCAATAATTTTTTATTATTTTGTAATTCTCAAACTATTCCAATTTTTTTTATAAATAGAGGTTTTTCTGTCCATTCTTCATGATGACTATTTTCATTGTCCCCATTATCATCTCATAGCATTTGAGCTCCCACTTCAGTTCAAACATTTTTTGTTTTCTTTTCTGCCCAATGAATACCACATATATAGAGAGAAACACATTGCTGAAGTGCAAGGTCAAGAAGGACCCATCCAATGCAGGGGGATCTATAGACCCAATTTTGTAATCACTCCTCACTAGGTGTATTATTCTCGATTAATAGAATTGATCTTTCACATTCTCAATGAAGTTGTTGCACTTATATTTATGCTATTATATGTTTCTATTTGCATGTTATACTTTGTTACGTGGCTTTTTATAGCATTTTGTTTCATAATTGAAGCATAGACACAATGATATTTTCTTTTTAGGGTTATAACTCACCTAGAAATTAAGTGAAGTAATTTTTGCTCACTTGCAGAGATTTTTCCTACTAAAAAATGTCGACTCCATTGGTGTAGGAATTTAGAACCTTAGTCACTATTGTTTTAGCTATTTTCAGTGTTTTTCCATATTTTTTCTTTCCCTCAATTTGTATTTTTAGATTACTTTATTTTCTAGAAATTTCTTTCTTCTGTTGGGTTTCCGTGAATTTTCCACGGGGTACAAGTACCAACCGAATAGAGGATGACATAATATGGGTCATATTTTTTGAGTGGAAGAGTTAGGAACATAGAATTTTTTTTTTTTCCGTAGTATCTGCGCCCCCCAATGCACTTTTTAGGCCATTATCTACATCCGGGCACACATTCCAAGTCAGAACCTCTGCCTTGGATTTTTCCCATAAAATTTCCATTTTTTAGATTTTTTCGAGACTGTCTCCTATGTGTAAGGAAGGGCTTCTATTATTTTTTGAGTCACATCTAGACCTGCATCCACTTATTTTTTTTCTCATTGAAGAAGGAAAAACCCTCCATAGGGTTTGTAGTAGACATCTATCATTTAGGAAGAGAATAGTTGAGTTGAGGAGTATAGTGTGCAACCTTTTCAACCACTATTTCCTGTCTTTTTCCCACTCTTTTGCAGTATTTTTAGATAGGTCTTTGTAGCACTTCATACCCTTTAAAATCTAGTGTTGCATTTTCCCTTTAGGATCCCATTGTGCATCCTCCCATTTTCACCCTATTGTCTGCCATTTTCCAACATTTCCACCTCTGTTTTGCGGCTCGTTTTTTGCATCAATTTTAGCATATTTTTTCCTTTATATCCCAATCCCTTGGACAATAGATCCATTCGCCATATGTTTGTGTGTTTGATTGGTTTTCTCGCCATCATCTTTGTTGCTTTATTTCCTTCATGCGTGGGGAATTATGTGCTTCAGTTTAATTTTCATTTTACTATTTGTTTTAAATGTTATTTACATTTTATGCACTTTATTTTCAATAGCACTGGCATCATCAATACATGCTTAATTAACTCATCCACTTGAAACATTTTTCACACATACAAACCCTAAGCAAATGTGATCTTGGTCACAACTACCAAGCCAAGATTTGGAACACTCCACCATAATAATAACTTAACTCACATATATTAAGCCCACTTGGGAACCAATACCAAAAACAATATTTGTAGTTAGGTGTAGGATCAATGGGAAAACATTCCAACAACACCCATTGATTTCTTACATTGAGACATAGAAATTTTACATTTTAGGGAGCTTAAAATCCTTCACCATTCCAAGGTCCAAAATCAAAGCACTTTAGAAACCCAATTTAGACAACATTACGGTAGGCCATGATGTGATTAGTTCTCCTCAAGGCGACCCAATTCGTGGTAGGTAATCCGATGTCATTTTTGATCACCAAGAAGCTAAAGACTCGACCTCCCCAGTGGGATGAAGCTTACCTTAGTGGATAATATTAGAAAAACACGCTATACGACTGGCTACGAGAAAGAAGTTGGTCCTCTATCCCCCTTTCTCGAGAAAACTCTACTTGTGGGTATCATATTTTTTCAAGTAGCAAGTCTATTGGAAGGCCATTTGAAACAATAGAACTGGGAATTTTTTGAGGATTTAGATCACCTTTAGGATACAGGTTATCTTTTTTTTTTATAAGACATGTTTGCTTGAATTAGAGTAGCATATCATTATATTTATTTTACACTTGGAACCACTGCACTTGGTCTTTTCTTGTTGTTTGTTACTATTTTCTCCTATTATCAACCTTTATCATTTTGAGTCATATTTTTCTTGACACCTTTGCGCCCCTTGGTCATTTTTCATGGAAATTTCGTGGCCTTCGCTCCCAATTTCCTTTATGACATCCTCTCAACCTTAATAGCTGAGTTAGGATCCATCCTCGTAGTCCTCCATTGAGTCCACATATGGAATCTAGTTCTTTTGATTCTTCTAGTTTTTCTTCTGATTCTGCATCTTCCAAACCCTCCATTACCACCATGTCAGGAACTAATTTGGTTGGTGGAAACCTAGGTGTTGTAACAGGGCTCCCTAAGCTACGAATTTTGAATATTTTTGTATTAATTAGTCTAATGCAAGGGTTTTTGGGTGGGTCAAAGCCCCAAACGCATTGTAATGGGTCAAAGGGTAGACCTAGAGTCCGCAAACCACGGTTTGCGGACCACATGATAGCGTAGGCTATATCGATATCAATAGATGAATAGTTTGATTCTAGAAGTAGGGATGAACTAAGACTGATGCTACGTGCGAACTGTTAGATCTGTTTTAGGTTGTTTTGGGTAAGGACTCCTGCTGGCTGTGTGCACAAAGATCCTCAGTCCTGATATGTGCGGATCCTGCTAGGCTGTGTGCGTGGCTAGTTTTGGTTGTAAGTGGATCTGAACATTAATGAATGTGAAGTATTGTTAAAGTATCTGTGTGCTATCTGCATCTATTATGTTTACGGTTGATGCGAGTCTATGGTATCTGTTTAAAGCTGTGAATGCATCTGTGCTATCTGATTATGTTGCGAATTTATCTGTAGTTTCGTTTATGATATTATGTGCCGATAATTACTGATACACACGTGGATGCGAAGGTATTGACTAAGTCTATGAATGGTAATAGCTCTGTTATGGATGTGAATGTACTGATTAGATCTGATAATCGTATTATTGTTATATGCTGAATATACTATTAAAAGGCTACGAATAGACTAATTCTGGGTAAGCCTAGCATGTTATAATACAAATCTGCCTCGAATTACCTACTCTCTCTCTCTCAAGGTGCGGAAACCTGGTTCTAGCACCCTCCCATACTGCATCGGGTGAGACCTTGGCCTGCGCAAGTAGGTCATTGCTAAAAGGGCTAGTATTACAGGGTTTTGTTGGCAAACCTTAACCTTCGAACCTAGGTCAGGACCCCTCAAGCCAACAAATGGTTCCATTGCCGGGACCGGAAGCATTTTGAGAAAGAGATCGGGTAATGCCACGAGGTCATTAGAGACCTGAGAGGGTGGAAATTGAAGAGTGGTTCGATAGAAAGATTCAAGAATTTGCTGTAAAGTGGAATCATAGCATGAAATTGACCACTGAGAAGTGGAAGAACAAGTACATCTTCACTGAAGTCTCTGAAATTTTCCTTGTAACCTTTGCAAATGAGATTCAGGGGTGGTTGGCAAGGCTCGTAGAATTCCAGACGTGCTGGAAGGACGATCAAGTAATGTAGTGGACACCAGAATTGATTCAACAGCTAGAAAGGACTGAAAATACGATCATCCATACTATAGATCACTGGGTAGATAACATGATGGGTGGGTTCATGACAGAATTCGCAATTGATAGGTTTGTTTCCTACTCTGAGGTAGAGTGGAGGTTCTTCAAGGGTTTCTGGGGTAAGTTCTTGAAATCATTGCCTTTGTTAATCAAAATATTACTCTGTAAAAATGGCGTTTTGTGCAGCCACACCAAGTGAATGACCCCTGATCTGAGCAAGAGCACAACACAAAGTGGTAAATACTACCAAACTATTCAAGAAGGAGATAGATTTGTCTACAGTCTAGTAAGAGAATTGGCTGCACATAGCCCTCTAGCTACACTACCTTCAAGTCAGCATAGGGGTAAGAACTCACCCATACCTCCACCACCACCAGAAGATGATATGGATGCTCACATGAAGCTACCTACCTTCAAGGGTGTAGGGGATGAAGATATGGACTGATTTTGGTTTGTCGCAGAATTAGTATGGGCTACACAGAACGTGGCTTCCAACGTTGTAAAGAGGGCGTAGCTATTGCTTTCATTTGAAGGAAGGACCTTGGATTGGTATATGGGGTACGTAGGACAACACACAGATCCACCCATTCAAGAGATTAAGAAAAAATTAAAACAACAGTTCCGAAAGCCTAAATCCTACTCTCAAATAGTGGTCGACTTAAAAGACTTTAGACAGGGACCCACTGAATCGGTATGGGAAGCTGATCAACGGTTAAAAAATGTTATCAGAGATGGGGAATTGCAGTATGATGATAGGAAACACAAGGAATGGTTTATCATTATGCTGATACCTCACCTGCACTGACCTATGGGTTAGTAATTGTGTTGGAATATTGTCATTGATGGCAAAGGCATAGCATCTGATCAAAAGAACAGAGGAAGTATCGGTCAAAGAGCAGAAACAAGCAAACAAGGAGATATGTTGGAAAATTGTCTGGAACAATGAAACATGGTATGACAACTGTACATTTGTGCTTATGGAACTAGAATGGAGCATGAAGAGGCGGAACGACGCATCAAGAACGAATTTAAGGTCGCAAAGGAATCTGGTGTGAATTTCTTGTTTTATATATTATGGATGTTACGAAGATAGCATCGAACTAGTATCAAGCGTCAATAATCAAAATAATGGGTTAGTCTATTGATGAAGAGCGCAAACGATGTCACAGTAATCAATTTACAATAATCAAGCAGGGGGAGTGGAATCCTGAGCGAAGAAGGTGGAAGCTTGCGAGAGGAACAGTAACGGCGATTTACGGTTTTTATCGCACCGCTCTCGTCGGGCAAGTGGTATTTCCTGGTGAGGAGCAATTCCATAGAATGCTCGACACGCATCCTAGTACGACTTCACAAAACCAATTTTCACCGTGCGCCATCGCGCGTTATAATTTGACCCAGGTTGCCCAGCGATATCGTTGAGCGTCGTTGATCTACGAAGAGGTCATCAGACGGTCGGCATTTGTTGAAGGTGCACGGAGATTAACACAGGCATGGTGGGCCATCGCACATTAACAATCGGTATTGGAGGTTGAGTGATATGCATATACGCCGTTGATCTGGAAGCTTGCTAATATAACGGTGATCAAATGTTGGACTTGCGCGAAGTTTAACTATAGTACCATGCACATATTTGATTGGCTATTGACTTTATTTGTGGGCCCGGGGTCAAAGGTCTACCATATTATTTGGAAGGATTAAAATGCGAAGGGGTAACTTTAATACTAAAGTTTTGTTCAAAATCATTTATTTATCAATTTCTTTAAATTGATAAATAAAATTAAAATAAAAGATCAAAAGCCCCGTGGGATAAACTAAAAGAAATACTGTCAGCGGTTCGTGGTTTTAACCCATGGTTTTAATAAAGGGAAATATATATAAGGTGATAAGAATTATGAAGGATGTGTGTGTGTGTGAGCAAGGGTTGAAAAAGAAGAATTCCTTGAAAGAATATCTGCATGAACAGACGACATGCTTATTTGATTCTGAGTCTATGATGCACCCATCGAAAATATTGATATCAAGGTGATGAGTCTTGATTTTATTCAACTTTAGAAACGATGAAGAGCTGGCGCATGCCTGCTGAAGAACACATATAAATCCGGGTAAGTTTATATAGATCTGGCCTGCTCTGCAAAATATCTAATTACAGATCTATACAGAAAAAGCGCGTATATATTCGGGTCATCTACATTGAAATTACATATGACAGTTGGGGTTTTCTGAAGATTAATATACACAGAAGGACACATGGGATGTTGAAGTTTTGGGCAAAATATGATTATTGATGATTGAATATAGGGTTGCTTTGAAGCTGCTTGATCCAGTGTGAAAATTGATGAAACGTGGTCTGCAGTAGATCTGAGGGCCGAAGCCTTTAGTTAGGGGGTTGTAACTCCCTTCCAGTGGTAGCTGGTAAACGAGAGCAGGGGGTAGTAGCTCCCTTCCAGGAGAGGCTGGTAAACGAAAGCAGGGGGTAGAAGCTCCCTTCCAGGAGAAGCTGGTAAACGAGAGAAGGTTGTAGCCTTCTGCAGGTGGGTGCCTGCGTGTTGGTATAAGTCTGCACCAGCACATATTGTAAGAAATTTTCTCTATAATAAATATTGAAGACTGAGATTGTAGCAGCGGTGGTTTTCTCCCAAATAGGGTTTCCACCTTAAATCCTGGTGTTCATATGTGTTGTTTATGTTTGATGGTCTATTCTGTTATTTATGTTCGTTCTTGCTTCTCAGCTGAATAATGAATGATGCAATGCTCTAAGTAAAAAAACACAATAAACTATCTGGGCATACATGTTGGATGCAATAATGTAACATATGGTTTTGGAGAGAAAGAAAAGAATAATTGTTCAACCCTAAATACTGATTCACCCCCCCCCCCCTCTCAGTATTTTTCCCAACAAATTGATTGCAACACAAGAGAAGGCTTTGGAGATTGCTATGAAGCTAGAGGCTACACCAAGGGACAATGCTCAGTGTGGGGTGCAGTAAATACAAGGAAAATTGGAGGCAATGCACATAGAAATACATAATCTATGAATGGAACTCGGGAAAGAGGCTAGTCCAGACATATCGTGCATAAGATGTAGGGTATCCGGTCATACCAAGGATAGGTGTCCTCCGCTAGCATATTACATGCAGACTGGGGGACCTAGCCCATTGCATCTTAAGGATGCTGCGGGGCCAAGTGGTCCAACATTACAGTGCACTGATTGTCGTGTTGTCGGGCTACATGATACTAACCACTGTCCCTATCTGGGTGCTTACATTCTAGAATTGAAGCAGAAATGGTGTCGATTCTGCTCCTCTATGGGGAATGAAGAGCATAATTGTTGAACCTATGACTTGATGATAGATCGAGGAAACCTATACAAGGTACAGGCTGACCCTTCTTCACAACTATCTCCCTCAAGTAGAGGAGGCTCCCTAGCCAGGGGTAGGGGAGGGGGAAGGGGTGGAGGCGCAGGTCGGGGAAGAGGAAAATTGATTTGTTACAACTATGGGGAGATAGGGAATTTTGTGAGGGACTGTTTGAACCCTACGTGAAAATCTTGTTGTTATTGTAGACAACTGGACCATGTGATTGAATATTGTCCGATTCTGATAGCAAAAATGCAGGAAAAACAACAGATACCTACGCAGAATGTACATAGGGTTAAGGCGGAACCACATGATAAAGGACCAAGTATTAATTTCATAATGCACAATGTCATGGCTACAGGAGGAGCTGAAGATAAATCTGAAGCTGAACCTCTTATCCAGAAAGTAGCCGTAAAAAAGGAAAGCCTAGACCTACAGAAGGAAAAGGAAACCTTTGTCACAGCTTGCAGAGACTTTACTAAGGATGAGGCATCTTCTTCAAAAGCTCCAACAAACTTGAGAGCAGAAGATGAAGTTAAACCATTTCTACAAGCGTGTATGAAGCTGCTACGCAACAAAAAGGTAGTAGAGAATCTGCAAGCACTAATACATAGCTACGTAGAGAGGACTAACCCACCCCTGGAAGTTAAGGATGTTCGCAAAATGTACATGCATAAGAAATGCACTGGTCAGGAAATGTGGCTAACAATGCAGATTGGTGACTATGAAATGGATCAGGTTATCTTGGACTTGGGTTCAGATGCGAACGTACTGCCCAAGAAAATTTGGCAGCGGATGGGAGAACCTAAGTTGGAATGGTCTACTATCCAGCTGTGCATGGATAACCAATAGAAGATCATTCCATTGGGAAGGTTGTCAAAAATTATGGTAGATATTGCAGGAGTTAAGATTTGCGCCAACTTTGAGGTAATTCAAATTGTGGAAGATGCAGACCCCTATCCTGCACTCTTAGGTATCGATTGGGCTATAGACATGGGAGGCATCATCAACCTAAAGAAAAGAATCATGGTGTTTGAGAATGAGGGTACACGGGTGATAGTCCCACTAGATCCTGCGGAAGGAGAGCAGTATACAGAACCAGTGCGCAAAGAAGGGGATGTGGATCACATCTATAAATTTACTGCTCGGGACGAAGATTGAATGAATCCTATGGATGATGGTCTATTTTGCTGGGAGAAGGACATTGAATACTTCTCTGACTCCAATGGGGATATCAAAAATTGGTATAATCGGTTACATGTTGTATCTGCACTGCGATGTCTCAAAATTACAAAGGACTTTCAGTATATCTCCTCAGAGGTAAGAGAACTACCCTACTTTGATGGTTATGGTAGTGTTAGAGAATTTTTGTGAACATTTGAAGCTGAAGTCCCAAGAGAATGAAGGCTACGGGCCCTTAATATAGCCATGCACACAGCCCCTACGAAGTGGTGGGACACACATAAGGGGGCATTCCAGGATTGGGAAGAATGTCGCGACATGATGGTATTATAGTTCGAACCTCTGGCTCACCTACACGTAAATAATTTTGTGGGTCCAGGGGACCCAAACGAGAACTTCTCAGCATGGATGAAATAATGGGGAGGAAAAACTACAGAGGAATGGGTCCATTTGTTCATTCATGCCTTGGGACCAATCCCAACCGCATGGTATTTAGATGCAGAATTACACCAGCACACTCGCCACTGGGAAATCCTGAAGGACGAGTTTTTAGGGACATTCAAGTTGATAGGAGGAATGAAGGCACTTGACGAAGCTCTACAAGATATTGATGCCTTAGTATTTGATGAATCACACCCTTGCGTAGCACATGGGGCACCAACGTGTGAAACGCAGATGCAAGATATTGTCAACTGCTGCAATTTATCAATAAAGGAGTGCGATGAAGGCCTGTGAAATGTCTCTATCTCGGAGTCAGAGGGAGAATGCATAGTTGTTGGACCCCCACTGTAGACCGTCAATGTCACTAAACCTCTGAAGCTACGAGAAGTCAACATTGGAATGGAGGCACAGCCTAAGTTAGCTAAAATTACGGATGACTGGGATGATGATATTGTAGGAAAAATTGCAGAACTCCTCATAGAATACTAAGACTTGTTCCCCACAAAATTCTCCAAACTCAAAGGGATTATAGGGGACCTAGGGTTCATGTGCATCACTTTAAAACTAGATGCGCGCCCTGTGAAGTAGCACCCTTATCGGTTGAATCCCAACTACAAACAAAAAGTCAAGGAAGAAATTGACAAAATGCTCATGCAGGTATCATCGAACCAGTTGAATAGTCAGATTGGGTAAGTCCTATGGTGGTTTAGGAGAAAAATACTAAGGGAGAGATAGGGATCTGTGTTGACCTATGCAAATTAAATGATGCCTGCATACATGATCCCTTTCCTACGGCATTCTAAGATGAAATCCTTGATAGCGTAGGGGGTAGGAATCATACTCATTCACGGATGGGTTCTGAGGCTACCATCAGATCAGAATCGCACCTGAAGATCGTGGCAAAACTACGTTCCCCACCGAATGGGGATGTTTTCAGTATACGGTCATGCCGTTTGGGCTCAAGAATTCCCCTGCCATCTTTTCGTGGGTGGTGGTCACAATATTCAAAGAGTTCATCCACAAGTTTTTTGAGGTATATTTTGATGACTGGACTATCTTTGGGTTGGTAAAGAAGCATGTCTCAAACCTGCGTATGATGTTGGATACCTATAGAAAGCACCAGATTTCCCTAAATATCAAGAAGTGCATATTTTGTGTACCCTTCGGGATCTTGCTTGGTCACATAGTTTGTCGACAAGGATTGATGGTTGATCCCGCCAAGGTGGCAATTACCATAAACTTGGCAATACCTAAAATTGAGAAATAATTGTGCTCTATCCTCGGACACACAGGCTACTACAGGAAGTTCATTCAAGGATACACGCTAATCACAACACCTATGGAAAAATTTCTAAAGAAGGATGTTTCATTTTTTTGGGACGACGAGTGTCAGAAGAGCTTCGAGCTACTCAACGAGAAGATCGTCTCTGCACCTATTCTCATCTTTCCTGACTGGGAAAAGGTTTTCCATGTTTAGGTAAATGTGTCAAGAATTTCCCTGGGAGTTGTCCTTACGTAGTCTGGAGACAGAGACATTGACCATCCAGTTGCATTTACTAGTAGGAAAATCTCTGGTGCAGAGTGCAACTACTCCACTACTGAATGTGAGGAGTTGGCCATGGTCTATGCACTGCAAAAATACCGGCATTATGTACTAGGAGGGCACTTCAAGATGTTTACAGACCACTCGACTTTGAAGTGCCTAGTGAATAAGCCCATGTTGGGGGAAAAATTTGCCGATGGCTGCTACTATTCCAAGAATATGACTTTGAGATCATTTTCAAGCCGAGAAGGTTGAACGAAGGGCCTGAACTTATGTTGCGCGTTAGCAAAAAGTATGAGAAAAATATCACTGAAAAGGTGTGGGAGGATTACCATGTGAAGTGGAATACTCGGGGGTTCATGATCAGCACCATCAGCGACCCCGGTGTGAAAATGGGTATCTTGTTGATAGCATGCAAGATGATGCGTAAATTCCAGGTTGCCACCGTCCCTGTGTATGTAATTTAGCTGGCAGGCCGATGCGAAAAGGGGGTCTGCTACAATTGGTCCCAGTACCTATGCAACGAATTTCTGGAAAATATATGTGAAGCCCAATATCAGGGACGAGCATTCTACTACTCCTGGCTTCTACTTCTCATTGCGTTGGTCGCATGGGAAGCCCCAGAAGACTCAGTCCTCCTTGAGCTCACCCTAGCTATGTGTAAGGGGGCGCGATATGAAAATTTCTAGGACTCAAAGGATGTGCAATGTATTGAGGACAGTCAAGTCTTCTGGGTCCTATTTCAAAGCGGGCTCGCAGTAGCAATCAATTCCTGGTTGCGCTTGTCGCCAACAGTTTATGATAAGTACAAAAGCATCGCAGCATTTCAAGTAACCATGCATAATGTACAGATTAGAGGCCACAAGGATCCCGAATGGGTTTCACTCCCATACATGGTTACCAATGAGGAAATTGACTGCCTAATTGCGACGTGGCCTCCACACTGGAAGCTTGGCTGTGAATCAGGTACGAAGGAAACTGCAGGGATGATCACCGCGAAGGTCACCCCACCCGATACCACCAAAGAAACCAGAGGACAGGGCAAGAGTACTAGGAAGGGTGCAAAACCAGCATCACAGAAGGGTTCGTGTAGGGAAAAAGTATTGGGAAGGGCACAGAAACGACATCAAAGAAGGTGTTAGTATGAATCTTAATCACAAGTGTACGAAAAAGGGTCACTTTAGCTGTGCATAACAAACAACCCTAACAAAAAATATGGCTGCCAATATCTTTAGATCTGCAATTAGTTGACGAAGATAAATGCTGCAAAAATCTAGATCTATACATTAAAAGACATTAAGAAGTAAATAAAAATAAGAGTTGCTCCATGCATCCAATAGACAAGACAAGAATATGTTGAATGAATTTTGTATTAATGGCACCTGGGAGGAAAACATAGAAGGATGTTACCAGTTCTCCTCAATGGGATGGGTTCTTGTAAGTCCTCAACACTTCAGATCTAAAATTCCTCTCTCTTGATGGTGTAGAAAACCCAGACAAAAATGGAACTCAAAGGGAGCTCACAAGCAAAAAGATAGAAAAATATGACAATGATGGTGGATCAAAGTCAGACCAAAAGTATAGATCCAAAGTGATCTTTAGGCAACAAAAGGTAGTGAGTGAATGGAAAAACTCTTCTATTTATAACAAAATATTGAGTTTGTCTAGATATTGGTGCATGATTAAAATATTATTAACCAAATCAAGATCCAACTTTTATGGAATATTTTATTATATTTGTTGGAGGGGAAAAGAATTTGACTTGGGTAAAATCCCTTTATTTGTAAATAATAGATAAATAAATAATTTATTATTTTAAGGATGTGGTTGAGTAATAATGAAATAAATAATGATTTATTTAATTATATATGAGTGATTTAGTCAAATTTAACAAGGAATATTATTTAAATAAGGTTTAAATAATTATTCCTAGAAAATAATAAGATAAATAATGATTTATCTAATTAATTTTCCTGTTTTGGGTTAAATATGACCAAGAATATTGATTAAACTGTTGTTTAACTAATTATTCCTTGAGGAAAATCAAACAAATGTAAATTTATTTAATATTTCCTCATTGGGTTTCCTGTTTAGACCATAAAAAACTTAATAAAGGTGGTTTACTAAGTTATTTTTCATAGTGAAAGAAATTTTACTTAGGGTAAAATTGGTATTACATGGTGTACTTAGGTCCATCTAATAGTAACAGGTTAGATAACCAAAAAATGGTGTAACAGATTTCCCCCCAGCATGCGAGCGTTAGGAGCTAATCGTATGACTGAAGTACGTTGTAAGAACTCAATCACTAGACACCGAAGGGGAAGTCAAAGAGAGAGAAATATAAGATAGACCAAAGCGCTAGAGGACTAGACCCTGAGGAGGCGAGACTTACAGGTGCGACAAGTCTCTTTTATGAGTAAGTACCTGTGCTATAGGCAGCGAGGGAGGCATACCTATGCCTGCTGAGACAAAGTACAAAGAATAATGTGTCCAGTAAACAAGGGACTGAACAATATAGTACATGCTGGCATAAACATGAGCCAGGTAAAAACATGATAATGAATCCCACATACATATAGTGCCTGGGATAACAGCCAGGACTTATGAAATAATATCTAAGTACATGAGATACAAATACAACCCAAATTCCCCTGTAAATAGGAAAGGGCTGTAAAAATATGATTGATACATGCAAACAAAAAGGCGTTGCAAGCGGCTGAGGCCGATGTCATCAAATCTATGGAGTTGCATCGAATACTATAATGAAGAGGTCATCCGGGCATGTGGGGGGCTACCTATAGGGCCACCACTTCATGAGGGCTGAAACATCTCACACACACCCAGGAATCACTGGTATCAGCTGCTACATCACTGAACCATCAAGTATATGGATCTCGATCATGCTGAAAAAGGAGATGGAGCTGAGAAACAATCAAGTCAAAGGGTGATAAGGAGTCCCTTTGCCTGATCTGAGGCACCAAACAAGAGTGGAAGCTGGAACCAAGGTACACTGCCCTCTTGACCTGTCTTCTGAAATGAATGATCTGATGTTGACAGAAGGAGGTCCACCATAGGTGAGGTAATAAGGGATCCTCAACTAAGGTATGAGAGAAAATAGTAGAGTGACTGACAGACTGACACTAGGGATGATGATGAAATGGGGGGTACTAAGTAGCGGACAGACGACTTCCCTTGTTAGAGCATAAAGGGCATGGATGACCTGGCAGCGACTGACACAATATCATGAGGGATAGGGGACACTAGGACTGAAGGCCATAATGTGCGACACGAGAGAGGAACCAAGCAATGAAGGATGGAGGACTATAGCAGGATACAAAGGGACTCGTGATAGACTCCATGAATGTGATGATGACTCAACTCGGATGCTTTAAACGAGGGTGACTCTATGATGCTGCCACACAAAAAAGGTCCAATGGGGAGCACAAAAACATGAGTACATGATGGTTACTCACAATGAAAATAAACATGAGCATGGACAAGTATGAAGGCGAAGTGGTGCCCCAAGTACAAGTGTTTCAAGTGAAGAAATTTAATTTTGAGGAGTGGTAAAGTGACCCTTCTTGGACGAAATGTGTCCTGCTGAAGTATCAAATCACAAAAAACTAATAGATACCCATTTGAGGGCTCGGTGAGAGCTTTCCAATGGTACAGATGGTTTGTCAAATTGAGCTACGGTTTGGCCGCAGTAGGCGAAAGAAAAATCAGGGGTTTCTCTTTTAATAAGGCATTTTCCCTCCAAATTCACTCATTTGCAAGTGGAGCTATGGTTAATGTAGAGAGGAGAGAAGGCCCTAAATCTTGTGGCAATCGTAGTGGACAAACCGACCGTTGGAATCAAGATCCATCAGTTGCAGGTAAGAGGCCTAACCCTACTCTTTCATTTCAATGGATTGAAATTTCAGTTTAGGTCCCCAGAGCTCAAGAATATACCCCTACTCCTCTTCACGGCTGTGTCACACTTTTTGGGGCAAAAACTGCAACCTGGGTAGCAGGTTTTGGGTAGACAATTGCAACCTATTCTAGGATTGGGCCTGAAAAGTGCGAACTAACAGAGAGGGGTTTTTCTATGTTGTTTTTTGGCTGAGAACTGGGTTTTTATGTTTGGATATATTCTTTCCTATCTGTACACTGATAAATATGATAATTTTGTGCAGATATGGTAGAATTACGGATCAACTAGAGAGAGAGAGACATGGGCACATTACGTTCGGAGATACGAGAGGATCAAGGTGTCCGTAGTGCATTGGCCAAGTTTGGGGTTCTAAAGTTTGTGGAGAACCCTTTGATGAGAGCAGGAGAGCCCTTATTGGCTCGGATTTTCAGCTATTGGGACCCTGACCATGAGGTATTTATAGTGCAGGGGCACCAGATCGAGTTGAAGGTCCAGGATATATATTTCCTGACTGGTCTCCCACCACTTGAGATGGATGGGAATACTCAGCCAGTGTTACCTTGAGGGTGGAACATCATGGAGTTTGTAGAGTGCCATTGTCGACTAGGTCTCCATGTCAAAGGGACATGGATACCCATCGGGGATTTAGAAAGGTTAGAGACCCGTGCTGTGGCCGCAGTGGTGCTGCGGATCCTGGGCAACTAGGCACTCCACCACATCACTGGAGGGAAGATGATGCTTCTGGAGAGTGTGTTGAGTGGGACCTACTATGGGTGGGCCCAAATGATGTTTTCTTCGTTGAAACGACATCTGTCACTATGCAAGTGACAAGTGAAGCATTATTGTGCATATGGTACGGTGTTGTGCTTCCTCTTCTTTGAGAAGATCCTGACACTTCGACCTCGTATACAGCTCAAGGATACACCGGTGGGGGTGACTACTATGCAAAGGAGTAGGTGGGGTAGTCAGAGGGGTGTTCTGACCCGAGTTTTTTTCTCATTAGGATCAGATGCCATTGTACATAGATGACTATCCCTATAGTTGGATGAGTTATCATGGGGACCTGGATTTGCCACTGCTGCCTGGTCGAGTATGGGGGCCCGATGGTAAGTGACACATTGTTGATCTTTTATGTGCATTGTAAAGTTTCAGAATATTGTATATGGTACTGATTCTTCCACTTTTGGTATGCAGATAAAGCACCGGTAAAACTGGCCAGGTATATGGGATGACCTGCAGTATCAGGAACTGCCAGACCTAGTGGATCGAGAGTGCCACAAAATGAGGATGCGACAACCCTCCTGGAGGACATCCATCGTAGATGTGAGAGGCTTTTGATCGGTGTTTCAGAGAGCGACTGGAAAGACTTAGATGACCATTAAATAGGGCCATGTATTGGTTTATCCTCGGAGTGGCGAGGGGTCATGTGGCACATGGCGATGGCCGGGAAGGGGATGCATGATCTATGAGTTGCAGGGGCTCGGGATCCTCCAGATAGTGATTAGTGTGTAGGGGCAGGTGGTGCCCCCAGTTTTGAGTTTTTGTAACATGCTACGGGCATGTCATATGTATCAGAGTTGATGGATTCTAAAAAATTTTAGACGACACATATTATGGATATGCATCGTTTTGATGGTTTTATGTTATTGTCTTATGTTAAATGCGTGTGCTAAATGCAAATCTAGAATATTGTTTGCAATGCTATCTACATAGTGATTTTTTTCTCTAGCTACATGACTGAATGTAATGATTTCAAATTCACGCATCAAAAGCTTCACTCGTAAATATCTTCTAAAAAGGATAGGATTATGCACACGATAGACACCATTCAATTGCATCACAAGGAGTAGGGAATATAAACGAACATGAAGGTGGAGGATGTGATGGGAGAGGGCATCGACTAATAAACCTCACACTGCATCATATTCGGCATGATTATTGGTAGCAGTACCAATGCACGCGCCGTTTGAGAGAGTACGTGAATGCAAGGGGGTAAAGATGGCCCAACCTGCCAAGGCTAGATTTTGGGAGTAGCAACTTGCACCATCGACATAACCGATATAAGGTGTGGACGAGAGGCCCATCTGAAAGGTGCCACAAGACAATAAATGGGAGGATGAGGGACAATGCTGGCAACCTAAGCGCAAAGTAGAAATCGAACACACACTGCAAGAGGGAGTGATCTAGGTAGGATGTATACTACTCACACGCCGACGGTTAGGCGGAGTGTGGGAGCTACCGGAGGTGTAGCTTGTGCTTAGGCCACAAAAGTCACCATAGACACAGATGGTGCAATCCTGCTTATGGGCAGGAAATATGAAGTTAGGGGTGGACAAGGCTTCCATGATGTCATCATCACAATAGAAGATGGAATGACTAGAGGAAGGGAGACCACATGATGTGGCGAAGCTACCTAACTCATCATCATGAGAAGAAAGGTTAACATGCACATCGTCACAAGGGATGACAGAAGAATAAGCAGATAAGGGATCTACCGATGTTGAGCATAGGGTGATCGCTGAAGGGAGGTCAAGCAAAACAACAGGGGAAGATGCAGACGAAGCTTCCACCGAGGGTCTTATTGATGATGATAGGTAGAGGATGGTGGTCGCGGGCTCCATCATCTCGACATTAGGAGGGGGAATGTCAATGGGAGTGGGTAAATCCTCAAGCTGGCTTCCAACATACTACACAAGTATGGAAGAGGCAGATTGGTTCTATTCAACCTCGTACTCCCGAACTACCTCCAAAGAGGCGCAGTAATGCGTAAGGAGCGAAAAATGGTGCGAATAATGGCCATGGAGATCACATAAAGCACATGGTTGATTGGTGTGAATAGTCTTAGGGTTCTTGGTTGCAGTCAAGGAAGAAATAGAGGCTTTAGGGATCGTAGACTCAGGGAACACAACATTAACCATGGGCTTGATTCGGGGCAACTTAGGACAGGTATGGGTGGCATGACCAACGACATCACACAAAGCACAAGGCTTTGGAGGTGGAGGAGGAGTAGGGTTAGTCAGGGAAACCTTGTCTTTGGATTCCCTCTAGCGAGCTTTTCCCTTCTCACCCGAAGCTGTTGCAACAGGAGAGGGTTCCTGTTGAGGTAGCTGAGGCACTGTAGCAGTGGGAGAAGTCATGGGGACCAGTTGAAATGGGGTTAAATCAAGGTAAGGTTTAGGTTGACCAGGCAGGATAGCAGCTGGGGGATCAAGGTAACAAACTGGAATTCCCAGGGTCAGGTTAGGAAGAGAGAGGGTAGCCATGACAGGTACCATGTACACTCTAGAAGGGGGAGCTAGGAACGGTATCTGACCGGAGGGGTAATGGCCAAGCAGGATGGCTCTAAGATGGTTAAGGCTTGGAGGAACCATTCCAGGAGGGTAGAAGGGCTCATGGACACTAGCTGTTGGTGAAGGGCCAAGAGGAGGGGTTCTAGAAGGCTGGATCAAAGGGCTAGGAGTAGGTTGTAGAGGGCGAGGCTACTGAATAGCTGAAGTGGGCCACTTAAGGGAAGCCCGAGATGATTGCATCATGCAAACATTCGATGAGTTGGGATCAGAGACAAGAGGAGGAAGAATAGGGAACATACCAAGCAAAGAGGAGTCTTTGTAGACTCTGGGTGAGACACTGGTCAAAGGATCGATGGTTTTCTTATTGGCCACCGAAGAGATGATGGACTCAGGGGAGGTCTGAGAATTTGGTTCGTAATATGTCAATTGGTCAATGGTGACTATCTTTCCATTATGAGGGAAGGAAATCTTGCGATCAACTGCAAATGGGAAAACAGACATCACATAGGTGTAGCTACAACCCAATAGAATGTTGTAATGTAAGGGGGCATCTATGACTTCTACATCAACACAAACAGTCTTTCCCGCAAGAGTAATAGGACACTTTCGGAATAAGCTAATGCGTTGGGAGGTGTGGCCATCCCACGCTCGAAGAGTGATCATGGAAGGAGCCAAATCAAGTGATTAGAGTTGCTTCCAAACCGAAGCGGACATCACACAGGTGGATGCCCCCTCATCAATGATGCATCGTGAAATTTTGGCATTCTGGACCTTGACTAGGATTTGGAAGGCGACGGAAGCAGGAAGAGGAGGATGTTCTGACCGATCAACATCGAAGACGATCAATCGATCATTTGAAGGATCTATAGTGCCCATGAAAGATAATAGAGCTTTTCGTTGTGAAGGGCACAACTCGAGGAGTTCCAGAATTGAGATGGGAGTAGGAGATTTTGCCAGATCATATATTATGCTATACGAATGGGCAGGTTTTACAGAAGTAGCGTTTTAGCGTAATGGTCCCTTAAGGATCTTGGTATGAACCTCTGCCTTAGGATGAGGGATCTGTAAAGGACCATTAGGTGTCAAAAGAGGCTCTATAGAACCTGAAGAAGGGGGCTTGGGGTCAGAGTTCATCATGAGAATCTGGTAATCAGAGGTACCAGATGGAAGAGGTTGAGTGGCCACCTGACCTTTAGGTGGTTGGGTAGCCATGAATCCTTACTGAGGGAAAGGATTAGTAAACATAGTTGGATAACTAGGCGCAACACTGGGAGGGACAGAAGGGGAGGCTTGTTGTCCTCGAAATGTTGCTTGAGACTCCCACATCTACTTCATCTGTGGTAAAAGAGGACAATCATGCATGTAGTTGCCATAAACACCATAATAAGAACAAGGCTTGTTCATGCAAACATGCCTGTCCTGCTTGGGCTGAGTGCCTTGTTGCTGGTTAGCAGTGTTAGATGCATTATTTTGAGGATTAGGTGCAGGATTACCGGAAGAAAATTGATTTTGAGTGCCTTTCCTTTTATTTTTGGAAGGAGGATGATTAGTCGCACCCTGTTGTGCATACACTTGCCCCTGAGGGGGCGGTGGATGTTGTTGCGGGGGTTGAGAAGGTAAGGGAGGGGGAGGTGATAATGCTGGAGGATTTGGAGAACCAGGTTGTGAATACAGATAATAAGGAGGTTGGATAACATTGTGGTAAACAAGAGGTCGAGAAAAAGGAGAAGGCATGCTGTATCTTGGATACATGCTATCGAGAGGGGGATAAGTGCAGGAGGTGCTAGCCCCTCCCTATGGAAAACCATACCCCATGGGAGGCTTAGCGTATGGATGAGAGAGAGATCCAACGATACCGTCGGCAGCATGATATGCCCCCGGTGCGTTGGCACCACCGGGTCTAGGAAGATTAGGTAGAACGGTATAAACATAACCTGATTGAGCGTAGATTAGGTCATATTTTAACGCAACTTGGAGAGCAGCTTCTTCGGTTTGAGGGAAATGCGATGCGACATCCTTGCCAATAGCAGGAAAGAGAGATCTAAGGAATGAATCCATGTAGACACAGTATTCGAAGGTAGGGGCTCGACATAGGCTCTTTCTTCTCTGCCACTCCTGGACATGATCAGATAGGCAGGTTGCAGACAATTGATAGAAAGAGGTCAAAAGTTTGGTACCAGTGTCATAACGAAGGGGAAGCTGGAAATAAGATAGAAAATCCCGGACAAGAGTCGCAAAGGTGTTATGAGAGGATGAGGCCTGATCGACATACCACTTATAAGCTTCGCCCGTAAGTGTACGTTGGAACAACCGAAGATGGATAGAGTCATTGGTAATGGAGTTAGACGAACACCACATGTGGAAAGATCGAACATGATTTGTAGGATCTTCTCCAACAAGGCCTTCAAACTTGGGGATGTCGGAAGGGAGCTTGGTTGGCATAACAGACCAACTAGCATCATGGTGTATAGGGTCATTGATCAATTGGTTAAAATCGGGAAGACTGAGGCCTGTCATATAGGGGAGCAAGGGAGCAGCCAGGGTAGTTCTTGTTGTGGTCCCACTAGTAGTATTCCCAGCATTAGGGCCAGGGATACCACCAGCGTTAGGCCTTGAACCAGACATGGTGAAGGTAACAGGGGGAGAACCAGGGGCGGAAACAGAATATGAACACAATGAACCAGAAGAGGAGTCAGAGTGCAGATTTGGTGAAGGACTAACTCGAATCCTACGTGGAGGAGTAAGTATTCCTACCGGAAACTGAGGATGAAGGCCAAGAAGTCTCTAGGATAAACGCCTTGATGGCACAAATATGATGGAACAAACATGACACAAAGGGAAGAGAGACCAACAAGGGCAGAGAGGTGTAGGATCAACTGATTAAAATGTCAAAACAAGGGCAGAAAGATGCAGGATCAATTGATTTCAATGTTAATGTCTTTGCTTGGCAGTGTTAACCAAGATATTCTTTGCTTAGGGTGTGTTAGTCACCCATAATTTTCACTATCTGAAGATGACTAAGTACTGGTCCTAGATTTCTAGAAACAAAATTCATAAATATTGTGAGTTCTAGAAATCTCACTGCCTTCATTATCCTGAGGTAAAACTTTCACTATTTCATCTTCCTATCTAGTCATGACTAGCCCACCACTCCTGGAAGACCCATCATGGGCTCAAGCCATTTATTTTAACCCCAACTGTCAACCGTTTTTCACCATGTTTTGCCTTTTGGCCCAAATCCTCTTTTTTTCTTACCTGCAGGATTCCATAATACTATTCAAACCTACCAATCAAATAGCCTTACTATCTCTTCCATAATATTCTCAGACACTGCTTGTCTCTACAGACCCTTTGGAT
Organism: Pinus albicaulis; assembly: GCA_034641835.2. Lineage (NCBI taxonomy): Eukaryota > Viridiplantae > Streptophyta > Pinopsida > Pinales > Pinaceae > Pinus > Pinus albicaulis. The sequence goes on along the minus strand of CM076580.1, from coordinate 1,074,973,574 downwards.
AGTCAAGTATGCTAGATCCTAGGTTTTCAAAACACACTAAGCTTATCACAGGTCCTATATTATACTCGGTGATCCCTAAGTCTAAATATCTGTCCAAAATCCAAGTCCAAAGGTCCCCATTAGGTCACCCAAGGTTTCACTGAGACATAGGATGGATTTGGTGCCCAACAAGTTATGCCTTCCTGCATGAAGAGGTTTCTTTCAAAGGGGAATAAAATCAAGAATTTTTGACCCAAAGTCATTCAAGAAAAGCCTCCTTGGCTTAGAGAAAAAATGCTGCAAGGGACAACTGCCCTTGTTCACATTTCTATAATGAATAGCCAAGGTGGCCACCAACAATAAGAAGAGGCAAGGTAATAAGATATAATCATCACCAAGAGGCAGACACAAACAAGACAAAAGCAACAGGCCTATAGGTAAAATATTATCAAGGTTTTTTTGGTAGATTAACAAAACAATTGTGACAAGCAAATAACCATTTCAAATATTTCAAGGACAGAAGCCTCCTCCTTAGGGTTTTTCCAAAAATAGCATTTCTTCACTTGCACTAAGAGAAGAAAGGACGAAGAGTATCAGTTTAAAGATCATTTTACCTAAGGGTAAAAAAACAGAGTTTTTTTTAAAGTAAAAAGTTGGGCATAAGTTATTGTCAAAACAGGCCTAGGCAAAGTGTAACCTCGATATGCATCTCAGCGATAGAATCCTGACAAAGGATTCCATGTCAAAAATATTTTTCCACCAAGATGATAGAGGCATAAGTAAACATTTTTTCCAAAAAAATGTCAAAAGTGTGTTCACAACAAATATTAGTCAAAAGCACACTAAAAGATAGGAGACATTAACTTTGCAAAAGTGGGTTTCATCTTTTAAAATTTACTTTTCAAATCAAGTATAAAAGTCCACTTGAACCATTTCCGATGCATCATTTTCCATTTCCGAAAAGAAGAAGTCGTTGGGAGAAACTTTTTTTGGTTCTCAAACCAAACTGTGAAAATTATCGGGCGCTACGCACCGAGGCCAGCACTACACACAGGAGGGAGGCAAGCAGTGTAAAAATACACTACGCTACGCGATCACAACCAGGCACTGCACACCTGGCCCATTGCTACGCACATGCCCAGAAAATACTGGAGGCACCAAAGGCACTGCCCAGTCCACCCGGTGCTACGCACAGGTGCTGCGCTCCAGCCAGATTTTTACATGTTTTCTCAAAGAGCTCCAAAGTCCAAAATTTCAGCTTCAAAACTTTTTCAAGCAGAGTCTAAGGTTGGTAAAACTATTTCTCCTCCCAAGCTCTCCTTTTTTTAAAGACAAGGAAGTCGTCCATAGTCAAAACTAGACCAAACCCTAGACTATGTAAGGATCAATTTCTTAGTTTTTGAGTTAGGGTTTGCAACTGAATTTGGTTCTAAGTACAAAAGGAAGATTGGGTGACTATAGGCTATCCTCTAAACCCCAAGTGTAATCTCTATAAAATCATTTTCACCTTAGTTTTCATATTGCAAAGAGTTGACCTAAATCCACTAAAAGCACCTAGTTTGCCCAAAAACCCTCAAGAAAAGTTCAAAGGCCCTACTACTATTTTTAGACCAGTCACCATGTCAGAGGGAGATATTCATACTAGTGGTGATGAGAGTCATACTTCCACCAAGCCAAAACATCATGGAGGAAAAGTAAAAAGATTTGAGCCCTTATACACCACTCCACTCACTTCATCTCCTATGATCCTTTCATGCTTCCAGGATGTAGGGTGCTATTGATTTTGTGAGAAGGTCAAGCAAGTCAGCATCCATGCAGACTTAACTAGATTATTCATCTATAGCTTGCAAAACCATCAGGTCAATTTGGCAGGAGTAAAATTTGTGCTCTCATCTGAGATCATTTCCAAAGCAACATGCATACCAGACATTGGTGAGGTGTGGTTCAAAGAAAAGAAGCTGGAGTTGAGTTACTATGGGCCCTATTTGAAACCTAGTTATCAAAAAAATTGTAAGGTTTTTTCCCTTTTTCTCATTTTCTGGAGAGGTATGCTACATTGATGAGGTAGATTATCAATTATTTCATATGTGAGGGGAGATATTCTCGGATCTACTCATACCAGATAAGGTTGCTGATGCATTTTACCAGGGTCAAGATGATGAACCTACCTTACTACCTTTTCAGAAGCATTGATAAAATGGCCTCAGTTGTCAAGAAGAAAAGCTATGACCACCAAATGCCAAGCCTCTTTCACCACTCCCTGAACAAGATGATTGTCTTATACCAGCTAGAGCAGCAAGGAATATCTTGGGAGACCTTTATCTCACATGATGTGTTTGCAGACCCCCGAGCCTTCATCCAGCAGAACTTGCCTTCCACTTCACAACCATCTACCTCCACACATCCATCATCTCCCCATGTGCCTTCTCCACAAATAATTTCACCTCTTACCTCCTCCCCTAAATTGCCAACTGAAGGGGCTGACAGTAGCCCTAGTGAAGAAAAAATAGGAGGCAACAGTTAGGAGGAAACTAAGACAAATGCTGATGGACAAGGAGGGAGAAGTGGAGAAGAAGATGATGAAAATGAAGAAAACAGTGAAGAGGAGAGGAGTAGCCAAGAGGAAAACATAGATGAAATAAGTGGGCAAAATGATGAAGAGGAACAACCAAGTGATGAAGAAGAGTAGCCAGATGATGAGGAAGGGCAAGATGATGAGGAGGATATCCATCAAAGTACACCAGACATTCAAGGAAAGAGTCATGAAAGTCATGACAGCAGTCATGATTGTCTTGAGAAGAATTAGTCCATACATGACAAAGAAAATCAGAGTGAGGCAAGTGCAGAAAATATCAAACAAACTAAAGGCCAAAATTATGATAACACTGCCTTTAAAACTCCCATTGTTACTCCTCTCTCATGCACATATCACAGAGGGAGAAGAAATGTATTTGCTGACTCTAAAAGGCAAAGGGAAATCACTTCTCAAACAACCAAAATATTGGACAAAGGCAAATAAAAAGTGGAAAAGGTTGAACAAAAGATACAAGTAAGAAGAAGCAAAAGGATCAAAAATACTTCTCAAGGCCCTCTTTTTGTTGATCTAGACAGTGATAATGAGGACCAAGAGATGAGTACTAAATTGCTCCTCTTAGAAAAGGATTCCTAGCTTCAAGAATTGGAAAAAGACTTTGAAAGGGAACAAAGGGTCATCTACTATTATAAATAGGAGCATAAAAATTTCAAAGAGGTGAAGAGGGGCCTTGCCTTGCAGAAGAAAATGGAAAAACACTATGCAAGAAAGAGCATGCTTGCTAATGCCAAACTCAAGCAAGCCCTCATAGAGCAAGAAGAGCTCAAAAACCCAAAGTGCATGACAACCCCAGAATCTTGGCTGATGCTTCTCAGCATATGTCTAAAACCCCTTGAGGGGTCTACATGCCAATTTTGAGGCAAATCCAGAAAATTTTTGTTTTTTCCAAATTTTGACCCCTAGGAGTGCAACACCCTAGGTGCTACGCACAAAATTGGGGCATCCTCAGCTACTAAATTTTACATTTTTGGATTTTTCATGTCACCAAAAGTCTACCCACAAAATTTCAGGTCAATTGGAGCAATTTTTCCCCCTCAAAAGGTCAACAAACACCTCAAAAGGTCAACAAACACCTCAAAAATGACCTTTCTGCCTCCTTTTTAGGCCTGGCGATGCGCACAGAGAAGTCATGGGATATTTGGTTTTTGAGCAGGTAAATGGAATCCATTCAACACAAATCAAGTATTTTTGGAAATTATACTCATCAAGCTTTCCAACGAGCCATCACGGGGCCAAATCCGATGCTGGGAACGGGTCCAAACCTCAGCGCCAACAAACCCTATTTTTTGCTGAAATGGTGCTACGCACAGAGACAACCTTTTGCCAAAAAGTCAACAAAAGACACCGATTAATGAAAAATTGATTTTTTAATGTTTTTTTTGGACAAATCACTCCTGATTTGATTTGGGAGTTATGTTTTGGTGTTTTTCATTTATTATCTTATCTCTTATTTGTCCTTGGCCTTGCATGGTCATTAAGCACATTTATGACATTTATGGCTAAATTAGGGTTCCCACCTCCTCATTTGATCCATAAATAGAGCCTGAGGCTCTTATGTATTAGTTGGATTTTGATGACTTATGCTGAAGTAAACACATAGTCTCTTGGAGTTTTCGATAACAATTTGATGTCTCTGAGCTTATGCATGCCCTGGTTTGCTTGTTGATGGATAGAGACTGTTTGCAGGATCCATAAGCTTGGTTGATGGTGAAGTGTTCTTATGTTCATGTTTTCTAGTTTTCCATTATGTTTTCCATCTTGCTGTTTTGCAGTAGGACAAAATATTTAGATTAAGAAATGTTTCCTGATGGCACCTTACTTCTGTTTCTCCTTCACTGCCTCAATGTTTTCTTCTGTTAAGATATGTTAGGGAATTCATCTCTTGATCTCTAAGAAGTTCTTAGCTTGTCCATTTCTTGAATGGTTTATATCAGTTAGTGTCAAGTATGATTTATGGCTAGTCCTGCATATTGTTGCTACTGAAATACTTTGTTTTGGAATCAACTCTTTAGAAACACCTTTGCCTAAGTTTATCAATGAAGTCTATTTCAATCATGCTCTTTGCCTTTACTAGCTAAATTTGTTTCAAGGAACCTTCACAGTTGTAACTTTAGATGTTGAGATTTTTCTCTTCTTCTATGGTTATAGTTATTTATGCATCTTAAATGTTTTCTTCTCTTGATAATGAAATCTATGAAAGTTAAATAAGTTTCTTGCCTTTCTATAATTTCATTTGAATGTTTGTCTTGGATAATCATTCATGTTCAGTTTGAAATCAAATGGATTAGGTTTTTCTTATGCCTTTGATTATTTTTCCATGCTTATGATTTTCTAACTCCCTTAGTTTAAAAGGTTATTAAGGATTCAATTATTCCCTTCAATAGCTTTTATTCTCAAGCTTAATGTTCATGTCATCATCCACCATAGCCTTAAAGACCCACCAACCAAGTTAAAATTTCCCTACAAGTTCTCTTGAAACCAATGATGAACTTATCATGACCTTGTTAGACTGCATTGCCCAATGACTTAAAAATCTTCCATGTTTTCTATATAAATCCATCTGAGAAACATACCCAACTAAAAACAATCAAAATACCCTGCACCTAACATCTAGCCTAAAATCAACCCTAATCAGCAAAACAAGTTCACATCTTTTTCACACTACTAGAGAGATCCCTCTCCTAATCTAGGAAGGCTAGGTCCTTGGATTCCAAAGCATGGTTTGATGTTACCCTGTTCATTTGTATCTAAATCAATCTAGAAAATTAAGGGGAAATAACATAATGGCGAACACGGTGGGACTGAGTTCATAGTAGCCTGACAAACTCTTACAGACTCATATACATCCCTAGTTTGACTTAAAAACCAACCCATAGCCAAGAGTAGAAACTACTTGCTTCACCATCCTAGCAAGATGATGACTCAGCTAGGGGACACTCATTAACCTTAAGGCTGCATAAAGAAACTAAAAAAATCAAAAAGTACTCCCTAGATTGATTTTTATCAAGAATTTGGTGGTGGACCATTGTATACATATCCTAAAAATTTCAAAAAAGAATCCACCTAGCAACTCCACTAGACTCCAGTAGGCCTTTTTCATCTCACTAGTCCCATAGGCTGTTCTAATATTGTGTCAAATCAGTCCAAATTAGTTTTTAAGGGCCTAGTTATACCTTGTGTGAGTAAAGCCTCTCTGATCTTCGAGTAAAGAGATCTGGCTTCATGAAGGATCAATACCAGATCACACCCAAACCCAAATCCTCCTATCATAGTTGATGACCCAGAAAATATTTTGTGGCAAACTTCTAAAGCTGGAAATGCACCGACTGTTAGGACCATTTATAGAGCAAGTTCTGCACCAGAACACCTTAAAATTTCACAATATCCTTATTTTGAATTGCACCATACCAAGAATCTATTCAGGACCAAGTCACAAAGTAGGGTTGACCAAACTGACCTTGTAGATTTGCAGCAAAGATCCAGTAGAGAAGCTTCTCCTTCCACTCCACCCGACTTTCAGCTTCTCCATCACTTTAGCCCTTTTCATCTCAAATCCACTCAGAATCATTCCTCTGGTCCAAGTACCTCAGCTACACCCGTTCATACCACCACTGTGCAAACCACCCCACTCCATCCTACTCCACCTCTCACAAATCCTCCCTTTGCAAATAAACCCTTATTTCCTTTTCCTCCCATCATGGCAGCCTAGTATGCTCCACTAGCTCTACAACAACCACTATTACCTTTGCCAAATGACTACCAGTCCAAGATCCCTCACTTTTTAGGGACTGAATCCATCACTGCTCAAAAACATGTATATAGAATTGATGATGCTTTTGACTACATGGAAATAGAAGAAGAAACAATTAAGATGAGGATTTTTGCTCAAAGCCTAGGGGGAGAGCCCAATAAATGGTTTAAAAACTTACCTCCCAATAGCATACATGATCTCCCTACCCTCTACCAAACCTTTTTGGATAAATGGGAAATCAAGAAGAATCCCCTTCAAATTCTTTCCGAATATAACAATCTTAAAAGGAATCTGGGAGAAAGTTTTCATGACTACTCCACTAGGTTTAACAGTGTTTACAATGCCCTCCCACCTCACATAAAACATCCCCAAGGCTTATCCTTAGTCAAATATCCCGAAGGCTTTGATGCTGATATGGCTTATCAACTTAGGGAGAGAGATTACCTAACTCTAGAAGACATGAAAAAAGGGGTTGTGAGTGTAGAGGCCAATTTAATTGAGAAAAGGGCTAGGATGAGATCAGAAAAAAGTGTGACTTATAAAGATGACACAACACATCCACCCCCCTCTTCTGACACCAAACTAGACTCCATAGTTAGGACAATGGAGAGAATGATGGAAAAAATCAGTTTGAATGAGAGAACACCTCCTAGGGAAAATCAAGCCAATCTTCAAAACAGGAATAGGAATCAAAATTTTAGAAGAGACCCTCCTCAAGTCAGACAAAGAGAGAGTGACCAAAAAATCAGACCTCCTTTCCAAGACAACTATGTAGATGAAGATGAAAGAGAGCCTGAGCAGTTGGAAGAATACCATGTAAATGTCATAGGTTCAGATGATGAGGAAAACAACTTCCTTACCGAAGAAGAACAAAGGATGTTTTCTTCAAAACCAAATAAGAAATCATATGAAGATTCCGAAGACTATAGACTAGGACTTGAGAATGCAATTATGGAAATCCATAGGCAATATGACCTTAGGAGCAAAATTAATCAAGATGTTCCTAAACCAAATCAGCCAAACACTACTGTAAGAAAGACCTCTGAACATATTCCTAAAAAGACAACAACAACCACAAATACTATGGCCAAAAAGGCTGATCTAAACAAACCCAAGACTAGCCAACCTAGTAATGATTCAAGCTACCCTAGTCACTTCAACTAGTAGCCCTGAAAAAACATTGTTTTCCAAACCATCAAATCGGAATCAACAAATCAAAAATGTAGAAAAATTCATGGCTGATAAAGCTAATGTAAATACCATAAAGACACCTGCGCCTTTTAGCTTTGAGGGGGAGATTTCTAAAATCAAAATAACCATACCCCTCACTAAGTTGGTAACCCAGGAGGTATTTAGATCCCAGATTTTCAAAGTGTTAAATATAGGGAATGATACTGATACTTTAAACTTAACTGATGATAAACCAGAGCTATTTTTTGTCCTGAAGCAGAGGGAAAATATCAGGAAGGAGCTGTCCCTCCTTTCTATGTAATTCTGAACATACATGACAAAATTTTGCATAATGCTATGTTATACTTCGGTGTCTCACACAACCTCATGCCAAAGGTTTTGATGGAGAGATTGGGCTTAGAAATCACAAATCCCTACAAAGAATTGTACTCTTTTGATTCTAGTAGGGTCAAGTGTCTAGGCCTAATCAAGGATCTGTGTGTCAATTTGGCACAAATCCCCGCTAAGAGTCTAGTCATGGATATAGTTGTGGCTGACATCCCTCCAAAGTATGGCATGATTTTATCTAGATCATGGGGGGACAAACTCCAGGGAAGCCTTCAAATGCACATGAGTAATGCCACCATCCCATTTTTCAATCAAACAAGGAGATTATACTAGGAATCCCACATGAAATATATGGTGAGTAACATAGATAGGCCAAATAACACACCGGTTTATTCCATTCACTCAGACTTTGACTCTTTCATCCTGTACAATGAAAATGAAATAATTGAACAAGTGAATGACAAGGAGAGAGAACTAAGCCCCTTAGAACAACCAAGCCAATCCTCTGACCAAGAAAGTGACACCCCAAACTCTAGTGTCCCCGAAGAACAGAACATTGACAAAACTGAAATTGACACCCTTTGGCATATAACCTTTGATGGCTCTTGTGTTAAGGCTGGTTCAGGAGCAGGTGTTTGGTTCTAAAAAATAAATGAAGGCCATTCCTATAGGCTATATTTCCAATGCACCAACAACATTGCAGAATATGAGGCTCTCCTTACTGGTTTACAACTACTCAAAGACCTCAAAGCTAAGAAAATCTTGGTTCAAGGAGATTCAGAACTGATCATAAATCAAATTAAGGAAGAATATTCAGCCAAGAACCCTAGACTAAGGGAATATAGGAATGATGCCCTAGACCTTCTCAAAACCTTTGAGAAGTATGAGCTCACTTTCATCCCTAGGGCCCAAAACTGCCTTGCCAATGAGCTTGCCTTTGCTGCCAGCAATTGCTCTTTACCTTATGAAAATAATCAATGCCTCATCAAAATAAAGAACATGCCTACTGTACCGGACAACTTGAACCATTGGAAAGTGTTTGACAATGATGACCAAATAGATGATTTTCTGCAATCCAGAAATGACTTTGGAAGCACAAAACCGAGTTTAAGATTTGAAAGAAATAATTCTGCTGAAAATGAAACTCCTAAAACAGAGCCACCTTTTGATGATGATATAAACCACCTTCAAAACCCTTGTGTTGTAGAAGTATTTGATAAGTCAGATCAAAGAGAACTTGAAATTCTACAGTACAAAGATGACACCTTGCCAAGAGGCCTTACGCCACTAGAAGAGCTGCTTGATTTTAATGATGTAGCTAAAAAACCCAAGATGGAATCCACTGAAACAAATATAGACGAGTGTAACATCGGAGGAATGAAAGAGCCCAAAATAATCAAGCTGTCCAAAAATCTCCCACCTCACACAAAATAGAAATACATTGAGCTTTTTAGAGAATTTAAATATGTGTTTGCTTGTGGGTATGAAGACTTGAAATCCTATGACACCAAAATCATCCAACATAAAATTCCTCTCAAAGAAAATCAGAAACCATTTAAACAAAAATTGAGAAGAATTAACCCCCTCTTTTTACCCTCAGTTGAGAAAGAAATAAAAAAGATGTATGATGCCGGGATCATAGTCCCTATCTGATACTCAGAATGGGTGTCCAACCTTGTGTCAGTTAGGAAGAAGATTGGGGAAATTAGGCTTTTTATTGACTTCATAAATTTGAACAAGTCCTCCTTGAAAGACAACTACCCCTTGCCTAAAATGGATCACATACTCCAAAAAGTGGTTGGCTCACAAAGAATCTCATTACTAGATGGCTTTTCAGGTTATAACCAAGTTCTAGTCTTTCCAAGTGACCAACTCAAAACTTCTTTCACTACACGTTGGGGTACATTCATGTATGTTTAAATTCCATTTGGTTTAATGAATGTAGGGGCTACTTTCCAAAGGGAAATGGGCATGGATTTTTCAGAAGACATAGGTTACTTCATAGTCATATATCTTGATGACATCACTGTCTACTCTAAGACTGATGAAGAACACTTAGTCCAATTGAAAAAAAGTCTTTGAAAAATGTAGAAAGTATGGCCTGTCCCTAAATCCTAAGAAAAATTTGTTTGGACTTCAGGAAGGAAAACTATTAGGTCACATCATCTCTGAGGAAGGAATCAAGATAGATCCCAAAATAATAGAAGGCATTTTACAAATCATCCATCCTAGAAACATTAAAGAGCTACAATATTTCATTGGAAAGATTAAATTCCTAAGAAGATTCATCTCTAAGCTTGTTGAGCTCCTAAGAAATATCACAAATATGTTGAAAAAGGAAGTAGGAGTGAAGTGGAATATGGAAGCAAAACAATATTTTGAGCTGGTAAAACAAGCACTCACACAAACACCAGTCTTAATCAACCCGGACTTCACCAAGGACTTTTACATTTTCTCCTTTTCCTCGGAACATACTATGGCAGCAGTATTGTTGCAAAAGAACATCATGGGGCAAGAGCAGCCCATAGCTTTCTTCAGCAAAGCCTTAAAGGATGCCCCTCTAAAGTAGAACATTATGGAGAAACAAGCCTTTTCCTTAATCAAAGCTTTGAAGGATTTTAGAGTTTATATTTTGCATTAACATGTCATAGCCTTTGTCCCAAACACAGTTGTCAAAGATATACTTAATCAAGACCCCGATGGTAAAAGGGGCAAGTGGATTGCTACCATTTTAGAATATGATTTAGAAATCAGACCCACTAAATTGATTAAAGGACAAGGACTTGCAAAACTTACGACTGACTCAAATTTCCAAGATTTATACATGAATATGGTTGGTATGTTAGAAGAAACTGAAGAAAGTACAGCACCATACATTGAAGAAATTTTTTTAAATTCATCTTCGTATGATGATATTATTTATGTGCTTATTTATCTCAATACTCCCCCTTCTTTGTCAAAAACCAAAGCTAGATTCTTAAAACAAAAAACATTAAATTTTTGAATTTTAGATGGAGTATTGTACTGGAAAAATTTTGCTGGGTTGTTTCTTAAATGTTTTCTTGAAGATGATGCAAATAAAATCATGCATTAATTACATGAGGGAGAATGTGGGGGTCACCTTTATTGGAAGACCACATCCAACAAGATCCTTAGAGTTAGCTACTATTGGCCTACCCTATTTTCCGATACTCACAAACTAGTCATGACTTGCCATAAATGCTAAATATTTGATGGAAAAAGAAACCTCCTACCTTTACCCTTGCACCCCATCAGTGTTGAAGCTCCTTTCAGCAGTGGGGTTTGGACTTCATAAGAGAAATCCATCCTACTTCATCTGCCAAACATAAGTGGATCCTCACTGCCACTGATTATTTCACCAAGTGGATAGAAGCCATCACTTCTAGAAATGCCACTGACTCAGTCATCATCAAATTCCTTGAAACCAACATCTTGTCCAGGTTTGGTTGTCCTAAGAAGATCATCACTGATAACGTTGTTGCCTTCACATCTAAGAAAATGGTGGAATTTTGCTATAAATATCACATCACCCTAGGCCACTCCACTGCTTATTACCCATAAGGTAATGGACTAGCTGATTCCTCTAACAAGAGCTTGGTAAAAATCATTAAGAAGCTCTTAGAACAAAATAAAAAAGAATGGCATAGAAAACTAGTGCATGCACTATGGGATGATAGACTAACCACCAAGAAATCTATTGGTATGTCTCCCTATCAACTAGTGTATGGCATGGATACAGTTTTCCCCAAATCTTTGGGAGTTCCAGTCATGAAGCTTCTTTGAGAAGTACAATTGGAAGAAAATGACATGCAGAGGAGGTTGAACCAAACCATTCATTTGCAGCAGTCAAGGGAGGAAGTTTACAAAAGGAAACAAGTTATATAGGACAATATCAATAAAATCTTTGATAAGAGAACCAAATCAAATTATTTCCAGATTGGAGACATGGTTCTGTAATGGGACTCAAGAAGGGAAGACAAGGGAAAACATGGCGAGTTTGAAAATCTATGGAAAGGCCCTTACATCATTCGGTCAGCTAGAGGCAACAATTCTTTCTTTTTGCAAGAGCTGGATGGGACTGAAATGTTTGGAGGTATGGTAAATGGGAGGATGCTTAAACATTACTTTTGTCAAGAAACCTAGTTTTTTTTTCTCATTCATTGTACATACCACTATTTGCTGAAAAGAAAAATCACAAAAACAATATAAAAAGAAAAGAGGGCAGAGTTTGAAGGAGAGGTACAACCCCATACCTAAAAAAAAATATAATAATGCTGAAAGTGTGCAAGTCTAAATTCCACTTCTTATTTCAAAAATCCTTGTTCAGTCATCTAGCCTAATCATGGCTGAACATGTTTTAAATTTATGTTTGATAAGTTAGTGAAAAGGAGTACGTCAAAATTTTCAAGTTTGACTTGTCAAAAATTAGATTAGGAATGAGAGATGTTGGTTCCACATGCCCAAATCTAAACCAAAGAAGAAAATGGGGATTTTAAACAAATGACATATATTGCCCTCATGTTTCCTAAGTTTTGTTTGTACAAGAATAACACTTGTGTGCAACTTGTTTCAATGCCACAACTCATGGTAGGTCAGACTATCTAATCTTGATTTACCGTGCTTTCAATTTCATGTTAGTAGGATAGAGAATAAAGTTTTTCAAATAGCTTAATCTTGACAAATGAGTAGATTAGGTAGAAAATAAAAATATTTCATCGGCCTAATCTAAACTCTTGGAAGAAATCGGGGTACAATTAGATAGTTTGATTTTTGTTTCCAAAAAGAGAAGTGTGAAGGGTTTGCCAGTTCAAGTGCACCCAAGGAAGAAAAAATGTTAGGCAGGTAGATTGGGTAGGTAGAAATGATGCTGATATGAATCATGTCTTGTCAAATCTCATATATTACAGACTCAAAACAAACATTAGCAAATGAAGAAATAGCACATCTACCCAATGGAAAAGGAACTGATCTCCAAACGCTAGAAAATCTGAAGTTCTGGACACCTCCTGAGAAGGAGCTGCCCTCCCCAAGTGGAGCTACTGTTAGTCACCCATAATTTTCACTATCTGAAGATGACTAAGTAGTGGTCCTAGATTTCTAGAAACAAAATTCATAAATATTGTGAGTTCTAGAAATCTCACTGCCTTCATTATACTGAGGTAAAAATTTCACTATTTCATCTTCCTATCTAGTCATGACTGGCCCACCACTCCTGGAAGACCCATCATGGGCTCAAGCCATTTATTTTAACCCCAAATTTCAGCCATTTTTCACCATGTCTTTCCCTTTGGCCCAAATCCTCTATTTTTCTTACCTGCAAGATTCCCTACTACTATTCAAACCTACCAATCAAATAACCTTACTATCTCTTCCACAATATTCTTAGAGACTGATTGTCTCTACAGACCCTTTGGATAGTCAAGTATGCTAGATCCTAGGTTTTCAAAACACACTAAGCTTATCACAGGTCCTATCTTATACTTGGTGATCCCTAAGTCTAAATATCTGTCCAAAATCCAAGTCCAAAGGTCCCCATTAGGTCACCTAAGGTTTCACTGAGTCATAGGATGGATTTGGTGCCCAACAAGTTATGCCTTCCTGCATGAAGAGGTTGCTTTCAAAGGGGATTAAAATCAAGCATTTTTGACCCAAAGTCATTCAACAAAAGCCTCCGTAGCTTAGAGCACAAATGCTGCAAGGGATAGCTGCCCTTGTTCAAATTTCCACAATGAATAGCTAAGGTGGCTGCCAGCAATAAGAAGAGGCAAGGTAATAATATATAATCATCAATAGGAGCCAAACACAAACAAGACAAAAGCAACAGGCCTATAGGTAAAATATTATTAGGGTTTGTTTGGTAGATTAACAAAACAGTGGTGACAAGAAAAGAACCATCTCAGAGATTTGAAGGATAGAAGCCTCCTCCTTAGGGTTTTGCCAAAAATAGTATTTCTTCACCTGCACTAAGAGAAGAAAGGACAAAGAGTATCAGTTTAAAGAAGATCATTTTACCAAAGGGTAAAAAAACATATTTTTTTTTAAAGTAAAAGGTTGGGCATAAGTTATTGTCAAAACAGGCCTAAAAAGGAAAATTGTAACCTCGATATGCATCTCAGCGATAGAATCCCGACAAAGGCCTCCATGTCAAAAATATTGTTCAACCAAGATGAAAGAGGAATAAGTAAACATTTTTTCCAAAAAATTTCAAAAGTGTGTTCACAACAAATATTAGTCAAAAGCACACTAAAAGATAGGAGACATTAACTTTGCAAAAGTGGGTTTGGTATTTTAAAATTTACTTTTCAGATCAAGTATAAAAGGCCACTTGAACCTTTTCCCACACATCATTTTCCATTTTCGAAAAGAAGAAGCCGTTGGGAGAATTTTTTTTTGGTTTTCAGACCAAACTGTGAAAATTATCAGGCGTTATGCACCGAGGCTAGTGCTATGCACCTATCCTTCAGTGTTATGCACAGGAGGGAGGAAAGTAGTGTAAAAATACATTGCACTATGCACTCATGGCCCGACATTGGGAACCTGGCTTGGCACTGCACACCTGGCCCAGTAAATACCGGAGGCACCCGAGGCACCGCCCAGTTTCCTGACTTTACGCACAGGTGTTGCGCACAGGCGCTGCACTCCGGCTAGATTTTTACATGTTTTCTCAAAGATCTCCAAAGTCCAAAATTTTGGCTTCAAAAATTTTGCAAGTAGAGTCTAAGGTTGCTAAAACTCTTTCTCCTCCCAAGTTCTCCTTTGTCTAAAGATAAGGAAGTCATCCATAGTCAAAACTAGACCAAACCCTAGACTATGTAAGGATCAATTTCTTAGTTTTTGAGTTAGGATCTGCAACTGAATTTGGTTCTAAGTACAAAAAGAAGATTGGGTGACTATAGGCTATCCTATAAACCCCAAGCGCAAGATCTAAAAAATCATTTTCACCTTAGTTTTCATATTGCAAAGATTTGACCTAAATCCACTAAAAGCACCTAGTTTGCCCAAAAACCCTCAAGAAAATTTCAAAGGCCCTACTGCTGTTTTTAGACTAGTCATCATGTCAGAGGGAGATAGTCATACCAGTGGTAATGAGATTCATACTCCCACCAAGCCAAAACATCATGGAGGAAAAGAAAAAATATTTTAGCCCTTAGACACCACTCCACTCACTTCATCTCCTATGATCCTTTCATGCTTCCAGGATGTAGGGTGCTACAGATTTTGTGAGAAGGTCAAGCAAGTCAGCAGCCATGCAGAATTAACTAGATTATTCGTTTGTAGCTTCCAAAACCATCAATTCAATTTGGTAGGAGTACAATTTGAGCTTTCATATGAGATCATTTCCAAAGCAACAGGCATACCAAACATTGGTGAGGTGTGGTTCAAAGAAAAGATGCTGGAGTTGAGTTAGTATGGGCCCTATTTGAAACCCAGCTATCAACAAAATTGTAAGGTTGTTTTCCATTTTTCTCATTTGCTGGAAAGGTATGCTGCATTGATGAGGCAGATTATCAGTTATTTCACATGTGAGGGGAGATACTCTCGGATCTACTCATATCATATAAGGTTGTTGATGCATTTTACCAGGGTCAAGATGATGAACCTACCTTACTACCTTTTCCGAAGCATTGATAAAATGGCCTCAGTTGTCAAGAAGAAAATCTATGACCACCAACTGCCAAGCCTCTTTCACCACTCCCTGATCAAGATGATTGTCCTATACCAGCTAGAGCAGCAAGGAATATCTTGGGAGACCTTTATCTCACATGATGTGTTTGCAGACCCCCGGGCCTTCATCTAGAAGAACTTGCCTTCCACTTCATAGCCATCTAACTCCACACATCCATCATCTCCCCATGTGCCTTATCCACAAATAATTTCACCTCTTACCTCCTCCCCTTAATTTCCAAGTGAAGGGGTTGACAGTAGCCCTAGTGAAGAACAAATAGGAGGAAACAGTTAGGAGGAAACAAAGATATATGATGATGGACAAGGAGGGAGCAGTGGAGAAGAAGATGATGAAAATGAAGAAAACAGTGAAGAGGAGGGGATTAGCGAAGAGGAAAACATAGATGAAAGAAGTGGGAAAAATGATGAAGAGGAACAGCCAAGTGTCGAAGAAGAGCAGCCAGATGATGAGGACGGGCAAAATGATGAGGAGGACAGCCATCAAAGTACACCAGACAGTCAAGGAAAGAGTCATGACAGTCATGATAGTAGTCATGATTTTCTTTACAAGAATCAATCCATACATGACAAAGAAAATCAGAGTGAGGCAAGTGCAGAAAATATCAAACAAACTAAAGGCCAAAATGATGATAACACTGCCTTTAAAACTCCCATTGTTACCCCTCTCTCATGCACATATCACAGAGAGGGAAGAAATGTATTTGCTGCCTCTAAAAGGAAAAGGGCCATCACTTCTCAAACAACCAAAATATTGGACAAAGGCAAAGAAAAAGTGGAAAAGTTTGAACAAAAGGTACAGGTAAGAAGAAGCAAAAGGATCAAAAATACTTCTCAAGGCCCTCTTTTTTTTGATCTAGACAGTGATAATGAGGACCAAGAGATGAGTACTAAATTGCTCGTCTTAGAAAAGGATTCCCAACTTCAAGACTGGGAAAAACACTTTGAAAGGGCACAAAGGTTCATCTACTATTATAAACAGGAGCATAAAAATTTCAAAGAGGTGAAGAGGGGCCTTGCCTTGCAGAAGAAAATGGTCAAACACTATGCAAGGAAGAGCATGCTTGCTAATGCCAAACTCAAGCAAGCCCTCATAGAGCTAGAAGAGATAAAAAAACCAAAATGCATGATAGCCTTAGAATCTTGGCCGATTCTTCTCAGCAGATGTCTAAAACCCCTTGAGGGGTCTACACGCCAATTTTGAGGAAAATCTGGAAACTTTTTGTTTTTTCTAAATTTTGACCCCTAGGAGCGCAACACCCTAGGCGCTACGCAAAAAATGGGGGAATCCTCAGCTGCTGGAGTTTACAATTTTGGATTTTTCATGTCACCAACAGTCTACCCACAAAATATCAGGTCAATTGGAGCATTTTTTTCCCCTTCAAAAGGTCAAAAAACACCTCAAAAATGACCTTTCTGCCTCCTTTTTAGGCCTGGCACCGCGCACAGAGAAGTCATGGGAGATTTAGTTTTTTAGCAGGAAAATGGAATCCATTCAACACACATCAATTATTTTTGGAAAGTAGAGTCATCAAGCTTTCCAACGAGCCATCACGGGGCCAAATCAGATGCCAGGAAGGGGTCCAAAACTTAGCTGCAACAAACCCTATTTTTTGTTGAAATGGCACTACGCATAGAGACAACCTTTTGCTAAAAAGTCAACAAAAGACACTGATTAATGAAAAATTGATTTTTTAGTGTTTTTTTTGGACAAATCACTCCTGATTTGATTTGGGAGTTATTTTTTGGTGTTTTTCATTTATTATCTTATCTCTTATGTGTCTTGGGCCTTGCATGGTCATTAATCACATCTATGACATTTATGGTTAAATTAGGGTTTCTGGAAGCCTCTTAGGGTTTCCACCTCCTCATTTGATCCATAAATAGAGCTTGGGGCTCTTATGTATTAGTTGGATTTTGATGACTTATGTTGAAGAAAATACATAGTCTCTTGGAGTTTTCGATAACAATTTGATGTCTTGGAGCTCATGCATGCCTTGGTTTGCTTGTTGATGGATATAGACTATTTTCAGGATCCATAAGCTTGGTTGATGGTGAAGTGTTCTTATGTTAATTTTTTCTAGTTTTCCATTATGTTTTCCATCTTTCTATTTTGCAGTAGGAAAAAATATTTAGATTAAGAAATGTTTCCTGATGGCACCTTACTTCTGTTTGTCCTTCACTACCTCAATGTTTTCTTCTGTTAAGATATGTTAGGGAATTCATCTCTTTCTCTCTAAGAAGTTCTTAGCTTGTACATTTCTTGAATGGTTTAGATCAGTTAGTGTCAAGTATGATTTATCGCTAGTATTGGTGCTACTGAAATACTCTATTTTGCAACAAACTCTTTAGAAATATCTTTGCCTAGGTTTATCAAAGAAGTCTATTTCAATCATGCTCTTTGCCTTTACTAGCTAAATTTGTTTCAAGGAACTTTCACAGCTGTAACTTTATATGTTCAGAGTTTTCTCTTCTTCTATGGTTATAGTTATTTGTGCATCTTAAATGTTTTCTGCTCTTGATAATGAAATCTATGAAAGTTAAATGAGTTTCTTGCCTTTCTATAATTTCATTTGAATGTTTGTCTTCGATAATCATTTTTTTTCAGTTTGAAATCAAATGGATTAGGTTTCACTTATGCCTTTGATTCTCTTTCCATGCTTATGATTTTCTAACTCCCTTAGTTTAAAAGGTTATCAAGGATTCAGTTCTGCCCTTCACTAGCTTTTATTCTCAAGCTTAATGTTCATCTCATCATCCACCATAGCCTCAAAGAACCACCAACCAAGTTAAATTTTCCCTGCAAATGCTCTTGAAACCATTGATGAACTTATCATGACCTTGTTAGACTCCATTTCCCAATGACTTAAAAATCTTCGATGTTTTCTATCTAAATCCATCTAAGCATCATACCCAACCAAAAACAATCAAAATACCCTGCACCTAACATCTAGCCTAAAATCAACCCTAATCAGCAAAACAAGTTCACATCTTTTGAAAACTGCTAGAGAGATCCCTCTCCGAATCCAGGAAGGCTAGGTCCTTGGATTTCAAAGCTTGGTTTGATGTTACCCTGTTCATTTGTATCTCAATCAATCTAGAAAATTACGGGGAACTAACAGGGTGTGTGTGTAAAGTGTGTAAATTTTAATTTTTAAACCCACACGTTTGTAGAGAAAAAAGAAAAAGTGTGTTGTATAACTGTAAATAAACCTGTAGATAACAGTATATGAAATTGAAATAAAAGAAAATAAATAGCTAATAATGCAATAATATAAACCCAAGGAGGTGAGCCTCTCAATAAGGAGTCTGTAGGTGGGAAAAAATCTAGTCAAAACACACCAAAATTGCCAATAGATCTAAGGTCGGGAGGGACAGGGATCTGAAGGTTAGATCTGTTGGAAACAAGTGCAGACAAATAATAAAAAATTAGAGGAAAAATTGTTGTAAATGAGGTGGCGAAAGGCTATAACCTGGAGGGAAGCGGAGGGGACCCTAGAGGAAAACCCAAACAAAACTAAAAGGAGGTGATTTGGATGGATAAATAGCCAATCTGAAGTGGATCTGAAGGTTAGGTATTATATCTGAAAAATGGCTGAACACACTGGAAATTTCAGACAACCTACATCAGCTAAAACTTTTCCACAAAGTGTGGAGGGTACTGAAGCACTAGAGGGCTATGTTCCCACTTAGATGAGTAAAATAGAACAAGTATAGGTCCAAAACGAGCGAAGACAGAGGTCAAAAAACCCTGAATAGAGGCCCAGACAAACCCAAAAAACTTTCAGAAAAACTCTCGCAAAAAGTCCAGGTCATTGTTTCTGACGTGATTTCTAAAGAGGTCACATTTTTAAGCATGTTTCTGCATCCTAGAGGTTCAGGTCACGGGTTTTGGCCCAAAAAGTGTGACTTGCACTTTCGACACTCTCGGGAGCGGGTTTCAGTAGAATGTGTCGTCTCAGCTATGGCTAATGTCTTTCACCTGCAAAATAGGTCCGAAAACACACGGAAGTTAGAATTTTTAATGTTTTAGGGTTTTATAGGTTAAAAACAACATCAATAAAAGAAAATAAGAATATAAAGAGAAATCCTAGGGTTTGAAGCAGCTGGATATGCAGGGATCTGAAAAACGACATAGGTCGTAATAGTAAACTTGTGTGGAGTCGCCAATTGTTAGTATGAATCTTAATCGCAAGTGTACGAAAAAGGGTCACTTTAGCCGTGCATAACAAACAACACTAATAGAAAATATGGCTTCCAATATCTTTAGATCTGAAATTAGTTGAGTAAGATAAATGCTGCAAAAATCTAGATCTATGCATTAAGAGACATTAAGCAGTAAATAAAAACAAGAGTTGCTCCATGCATCCAATAGACAAGACAAGAATATGTTGAATGAATTTTTTATTAATGACACCTGGGAGGAAAACATAGAAGGATGTTACCATTTCTCCTCAATGGGATGGGTTCTTGTAAGTCCTCAGCACTTCAGATCTAAAATTCCTCTCTCTTGATGGTGTAGAAAACCCAGACAAAAATGGAACTCAAAGGGAGCTCACAAGAAAAAAGATAGAAAAATATGACAATGATGGTGGATCAAAGTCAGACCAAAAGTATAGATCCAGAGTGATCTTTCGGCAACAAAAGGTAGTGAGTGAATGGAAAAACCCTTCTATTTATAACAAAATATTGAGTTAGTCTAGATATTCGTGCATAGCTAAAATATTATTAACCAAATCAAGATCCAACTTTTATGGAATATTTTATTATATTTTTTGGAGGGAAAAAGAATTTGACTTGGGTCAAATCCCTTTATTTGCAAATAATAAATAAATAAATAATTTATTATTTTAAGAATGTGGTTAAGTAATAATCAAATAAATAATGATTTATTTAATTATTTGTGAGTGATTTAGTCAAATTTAACAAGGAATATTATTTAAATAAGTTTTAAATAATTATTCTTAGAAAATAATAAGATAAATAATGATTTATCTAATTAATTTTCCTATTTTGGGTTAAATATGACCATGAATATTAATTAAACTATTGTTTAGCTAATTATTCCTTGAGGAAAATCGAACAAATGTAGATTTATTTAATATTTCCTCATGGGGTTTCCTGTTTATACCATAAACAACTTAATAAAGGTGGTTTACTAAGTTATTTTTCATAGTGAAAGCAATTTTAATTAGGGTAAAATTGGTCTTACATGGTGTAGTTAGGTCCATCTAATAGTAAGAGGTTAGATAACCAAAAAATGGTGTAAGAGAAGGATTCATAGTAGGATCTGGGTACGGAAGGTCTGGAGACGGGAGGTGCTGACTCCCCTCGGGGTACGTAGCGAATTAGTGACCTTGTTAAAGGGCCACAGAGGAAGCAACGAGCTCAACGACCGGAACATGACACAGAAGTTACGCTGACAGAAGAATACCTAGAGCAGATCGTAGATGAGGTCACTCTGGCTACAAAAGACAAATGGCTGGCTCTGGAGGAACATTAGAAAGCCAGAGTGGATACACTCCATGCTGAGCTCTAGGCTTTGCAGCTCAAAGCTGATACCTTTCAAACCAGTATGATTCAAGCAAGGTAGACCCCAACAACAAGTAGTGCAGTAATCAGTACACTGGAAATCTGCCTTTTCCCTCTACCGGGCGCAACCCTCATACTGATTCCACCTGACTTAGGAGCGCAAGTCTAGGCATACACAGAGGTATAGTTGGATCTCACCCGCCTTCTTCTTGAACTGTTTCAGATCCTTCATATGTCCCTGTTCAAAGAAATTCAACATAGAGACCATCAAGTGCACCAACGACTCAGTACAACTGAATAGACAATTGAAGAAAAAACTGCTGAAGTATCTCAAGCACAGGCTGCACATACCCTTGCCACCGCGCAATAGACAAATTTGGAGCACCTAATTAGTAGGCTTTGCGTGGACATCACCAAAGATATCCTGGCTTCTGCCACCCCTCAGGCCAATATTGAGGGACAGGTCGCAGCATTAAAGGCCTCAAGGACCGAGATCCAGGTTGTCAAGATGGAGATGGAACAACAAATTGCGGCCTTGCAGGAAAAGTTACAACTAGAAATGCCACCTAAGGTATGGGCCCAGCGAGCTGCGCTGGTTACAGAGGCCACCAATTTCATTACCGGTCAAATCGCTCAGGGGGTAGAACTATTGGAAAAAGCTATGAAACTATGGATCAAGGTGCAGCGCAACCCTCTCCTATGCGAAATCAACCAAGCGCTACGCTAGAAGGAAGAAGAGTTTGACCAAATGGAGGCTACACTAACCACTAAGGTCCTCGCTCAGCGCCTAGCTCGACTGCACACCGGCCATGTGATCAGAGATGAAATTGAAGCTCTTCGGGAGCATAAGAAGACTTTGAGTCATCACCTTATGCCATGGGCAGATGAGGCCCTCAAGCTGTCTCAAGATGTCGACATCACAGTTAAGCAACTGAACCAGAAGTTGGAGAGCGTCACTACTGCTACAGAAGGCCCAACTTCGTATAATTTGGTGAAGATAGCCCAGAATATTGCTGCGTAAAGTGAAGTAATGCTGCCCCCACTGGTGGATGCAATCAAGCAGTTGCAGGCGAAGATGGAGAACCCACGGGCGCAGTGACTTGGGACGAGTCGCAAGATTGTGTTGGGGGCATGTTGGAACGAGCCTCCCTAAGCTGCGAATTTTGTATATTTTTGTATTAATTAGTCTAGCGCAGGGGTTTTGGGGTGGGTCAAAGCCCCAAACGCATTGTAATGGCTCAAAGGGTAGAGCTAGAGTATGCAAACCATGGTTTGTGGACCACAGGATAACGTAGGCTATATCGATATATATAGATGAATAGTTTGAGTCTAGAAGTAGGGATGAACTAAGACTGATGCTACGTGCAAACTATTAGGTCTGTTTTGGGTTGTTTTGGGTAAGGACTCATGTTGGATGTGTGCGCGGAGATCCTTAGTCCTGCTGTGTGAGGACCTCGTTAGGCTATGTGTGCGGGCTGGTTTTGGTTTTAAGTGGATCTGAACATTAATGAATGTGAAGTATTGTTAAAGTATCTATGTGATATTTGGATCTATTATGTTTACGATTGATGCGAGTCTATGGTATATGTTTAAAGCTACGAATGCATCTGTGCTATCTGTTTATGCTGCGAATTTATCTATAGCTGCATTTATGATATTATGTGATGATAATTACTAATACACATGTGGATGTGAAGGTATTGACTAGATCTGTGAATGTTAATAGATCTGTTATGGTTAATAACTAATATGGTAATGCGCACGTGGATGTGAATGTACTGATTAGATCTTATAAATGTATTATGGTTATATGTTGAGTATACTATTAAAAGTCTGTGAATAGACTCATTCTAGGTAAACCTAGAAAGTTATAATATAGATCTGCCTTGAATTACCTACTCTCTCTCTCAGGGTGCGGAAACCTGGTTCTAGCACCCTCCCATATTCCTTTGGGTGAGACCTTGGCCTGCGCAAGTAGGTCATTGCCAAAAGGGCCAATAGTATAGGGGTTTGTTGGCAAACCTTAATCTTCGAACTTGGGTCAGGACCCCTCAAGCCAACACTAGGTGGTAACTAAAGTCCCAACCAAGGTAGCCCTACCAGTGGACCCTCTTCAATTATGTCACTAATCCCCCATTTCTTCCCTATTTGTCTGGTTTGATCCTTCCCAATTTGAGCTAACTCATTAAAAATCCCCTTCTCCATAACCATAATTGGCCTCCCATGCCCACCAAACTTCCCTCAAACATTCCCAAGTTTGAATGTAGTTGTAGAGAATACCCCACCAATCATGTTCTCTCTTTCCACATGGTGTTCATAAAATTCCATTACCAAGGACTACATTCATCTTCTTATCTTCCAACACACCCTAACTGGAGCCACTACAAAGTGGCATGTCAATCAACTGCATTCCTTTAATTCCACTTTTGTGTCTCTTTCCAACACTTTTCTTCCATATTTCAAGTAACCCCTTCAATATGACTCTGGTATCAAACTATTTACCTCTTTTTGTCAAACTTCTGCTACTCGCCTTTCTGACTATGTGCAAGAATGGTGTAGAAGGACAAGAATTTGGAAAGCCCTTGAGTTTGAAGACCATTTATTTATGGATTGGTTCTTCAGAACCTTGTTGGCCCCCATAGTAAAATATGTTACCTCTCTCTTCCCTCATACTGAGGAATAATCCCTCGAGATAGCATTGAATATGATCTAATATACATACAATCTAGTTATGTTTTTACGATACTCTTTGGTTTGCCTCATCCTGGTGTTGCTTCTACACTGGGGGCATCTCATGCCCCTTACGGTATTGTTGGTTCTATTTCCCACTATCATACATCACCATATTCTAAACCTCCTATGAGTTATGGTCAACCCTAGGGGTGAACCAGTTCCACTTACACCTATCCCCATCCTAATCCTTCATTTGTCAACTCTTACCAAGGTCCAAGCACATCAGATGCATTTCCCCATCCACATTATTCGATCCCAAGACAAGTTGTTGATCAATCTGGTTATCAAAATTTTGCCGCGAATTTTTATTATCTCTATGCACTAGCTAGTTATCTAGCCCCAACGGAAACAATGTATCAACCTTCCATGCCTCCACCACCTCTTCCATAGTAGCAACCTCCTCTTCAGAGTTAAGTGTATACTTAGTAGAGTGCTACCAATCCCCCTAACCCCAAGTGAAGGAGTAAGGGGAAGGGTAACTAGAACCAAAAACCTCAAAGTAACTAGTGAAACCAAGTTATACAACCTAATTATCATAAGGGTGACCATCGTAATCACACAACCCAACAATAGGGCGTACAACCCAAGGAGAACAAGGATATTAGAACTAATAAACCTTGTGCTTGTTCTGATACTTATGGTAATTATACTCATAAATGCCACCTTTTACCTCAAATGAATCAGTAATGGGCAGCTCAAACAAATACCTGTAGAGTACCACATTCCTCCACCTCCTCCTCCCCATCTTTGCAATCGACAATGCTTACCAATCCATTTCCTCAGTAAGGATATCTGGCTACCCAAAAAACTTATATTACTAGAGCCCTCAAACCTTCACAATATATAGATAGTAATTACAAGATTTTCATGATGAATTTTGAAGACATCAACCTCCTAATAAGTCAATGACTAATTCCAAAACAGGTGTCCATTGATCCCCTGTCATCACCAAATGGTACCTTACAAATCCATCAACCTAAGGTAAAGGTTCACCCTAATATCACCAAAGGTCAATTACATCGAATTGTAGCTTCATCCAAAGACATCCATACATGATCCATATTGGATCATTATATTTTTTTTCATCCATCTATATCCATTTGGAGTGGAAAAAGTGGAGGAATCAGCTCACAAAACCATTTTTTACTGACGGGACCCAGTCTAACGAAACAGGTTCTCAAAACCTTCTAGGAGCGTTTTGAGGCATCAAATGAAATTTTCTGGCATTAAAAATTTTCCACTTTAGCATCACACTATTTCATGCTATTCTAAACACAAATATTTCCAACTATTCAAAAAGTGTGTCCATCGGACTCCGTATGTAAAATTTATGCCACTCATAAGTTGATCTTCTTGTTTTCACACCTATAGTTTGGAAGGATGTCGCATCAACCCCAGTTATTCATGGAAAAGGGGCTATACATGTGATTATGATGTAAAAGACTCTAGATGATTCTATATTTTAACTCTAGTTAAGAGTTGATGTAGTCAAACTTAGCAATTAGTACGCTATCGGGATATGTTATAATCGGGCCATTAGGAGGAAGAGGCATTCCATTCTGTCGAGAGAATTTTTTTCCATATATGAGAAAATATAACTAAGAGATATGGTATGTGGAGCACACATAGAGGATCTTTGCACTATAGTAGCCCACAGGCCATAGGCCTTACTTCTTTATACATGCATCCATATTTCTAGACAGAGAAAGAGAGTGAAGTGGTCTCATCTTCTAGATAGGTTTTCTCTCAAAAGGGTTTCCTAGAGAATTTCTTGCATCTTATGCGTGTGTTTATGAGATATATTTTATAGTTCTCTATTTTATGCATAATTTCCATTCACACACATTCACTAATTACATTAAAGTTTACAAATATAGAAATACATTAAAACTACAATAATATAGAAATTCATAATTATAATATATATTATTATGAGATCCGTTAGAAATCTATTAACATAGCAATTAAATACAAAACATATTGCAGAAACACAAATACATAAACACATAAAATGAAAGTGACATAGATATACATGGTTCACCCAATTTTGTCTACGTCCATGGAGAAACAACCAGTCCTTCTTTTTATTATCTAGCAAAATAAAGAGATACAACCTACAACAGATCCACTATAACTTCCTCTTTGCTCCCACAGAACCTCCTCTCTCTCTCACTTAGAATAATCACACACAACTGCAATAAAATTCCCTCATATAAATTGAGGGTTTCTTTCTAGGGAAAATAACCCTAAATTAACATAGTTTCTACTGTCAGATCATCCGCTTAATCAACGACCTAGATTGACTAAGAAATTAAAATATTCTACAAGATAAATTTTCATCTATTTTTAGCTTCAGTGGAGCTGCCCCCAAAGCCTCACCAAGAGGAGCTCATAAAAATCATCATTCCCCCCCCTGGACCCCCCTGGGAATGATTAATCATGCAGCGTTGCCACCCCGTGAGGAACATGGATCAAATATGATTGAAACAAAAAACTCAGAATAATCAAGGACATAATCAGACTCCACAACCAATAAGATATGTCATGATGAAATTTCTAGTGGAATATCCATGGTAGTTTACAAATAATTTGGTATCAGAGAAAGCTTCTTTGGGTATTTTGTGGAGATTGCATGGATCTAGATCGTTGGGGCCAAAAATCATAAAACGATAAACATGGGCAACAAATCTATAAACAACCATCATGATCCTACAAAGGAAAGGTTTATGGGGTTGGAACAAGAATTTGTGGTTATCAACTACAATGTAAACCTGCCTATGGTGGCCTTGAATAACAAGATAGGGATATTTGGAGAAGATGGGGGTTCAAAAGTCAAGGAAAAATCAGAATGAGGATCAAAAGATCGGGGAGAAACAAAAAACTAGTCAAAGAAAGAACCAGAAAAAGATCAACCTAGTTCAAGTGTCGTGAACTAATCACCATTCATGTTTAAAATGGAAGAAAATGAATATATGAAGCCATACCATGGAGAGATTGATGCTTTGAAGCTGAACCATTGGTTTTGGAAACATGAAGTTTATTTCATCCTCCATTAGATTGTAGAAGGACAAAAAATCTCATTTGTGTGGCTACAATTGGAAGGTCATGCACTGAATTGGTGGGAGAGTCACGTGGAAACCCTAAGGTTGGAGGGAAAACCTTTGGTGATTAAGTGGGAAGATTTAAAAACCCTCATTAAATCATAGTTTTATCCCATTGGGTACATGGAGGACCAGTGGATCTCGTGGCATTAATTGATGAAGAAGATGGGCCAAAGCGTGCAGGAGTACACCACGAAATTCAGAAAGATGGCTATAATGTTGGGTATCTCTCCAAATAACCCAGATGTACTCCTAAAATATTTGGGGGGTCTGCACCACCATATGTGTGAGAAAGTGATGATGTTTAAGCTCAAATTTATGGATGCATATTTTGTACAAGCGCAGTACCTAGAGAACATAGGATTTAAGAGAGTGTAACCAAGTGGATCGAAGTAGAAGGAGCAACAAGAAAATTCTGAGGGGAAGAAGAAGAAGAAGAAAGGGGAAAAACATAAAAGGAAGAAAACCACAAAACACCAGTGCAAAGATCATAGCAACCACTGCAACCAGTACAACATTGATGGCCATACATAGGAGAAGTGTCGGAAGTTGCATTTAGAGCTAAACCGGAAGAACAAGAAGATATATAATAAGAAGAAGAATATCATGGACTCGTATTTGAGAAACCAAGTTGAAAGTAGCTCAAACGTGGATGAGATATCCTCTGTATGAAATTTTACAAGGAGGTGAAACTAGGTAGCGTTCAACAATAATAAGAGAAATAAATGGCCAAAATATTCCATATAAGTATACATGTCATGAAGAAAAAGATTGATGCTTCGATTGAATTAGTATCACAAGTGAATATCATTCCGGTAGAGTTTGTCATGGATTTGGGGATGGAATTTTGTGATCATCCAAACCCATATCCACTAGGATGGGTAAATAACGATGTAAAGCCTAAAGGTAACAAACAAAATGAAAAATTAGATTTACTATCAATGATGATTATATTGATGAAGTAGATCTATATGTCATTACCCTTGATGTATGTGGAGTCATGTTTGGTATTACATACATTTACATGCATGACGCAATATTCATGAGGAGATCCAATCAGTACCATCTCGTCAAGAATGAAAAATCATTCATCATAAATGCACATAAAGGCAAGTCAAAAATTTCATTGGTAAGTGCCAACCAAGCCAAGAAATTGATCAATTCTAACAAAAAATATGTTTTATTATTTTCAATAGAATGTAAGTCTGAAGGGGATTCAATAATAGGCAAGGCATCCCTAGAAGGGTGTACTAAGAAACAAAAAAAAAATTGGATGAGTTTTTACAGACATACAAGGACGTGTTCTGAGAGCTTAAAGGGTTACCACCTAAGAGAAGTGGAACATGAGATTCAACTATTTTCGGATTCCACATTTCCAAATATTGGGTTGTATAGTTAGTCTATTATAGAAGCAAGTGACGTGAAGAATTAGTTTCAGCAGCTGCTGAAACAGGGTGTCATTATACCAAATACATCACGATGTGGGTCACCCATCTTCGTAGTTGTTTAGTCAATTTAGTGTCCTAAATTGTTAACATAAATTATCGACTAGGGCTAGTAAATTGATGAAGTGTAATGCACTACATGTGCCTAAGTATCCCTTTTTCCTACTTCGTTGTTTTAAGGTTTTCTTGATGTTTTTGGGAGTTTTTATATTTTGATTCTTAGCATTCTATGAAAAAGATGAAATTAATCTATTTAAAAAGGAAGGAAACAAAATGTTTATCAAATGAATTAAAGTAGAGTTTTATTCACAATTTTTTTTGGAGTTTATTTTCTAATGAAGAAATGGTGAAAACTAGAAATCCTAATCCATGGATATTACATCTCAATTGAGAATTCAAGAAATGAAAGCAACTAATAACTCAAACATTACAACTGAATCCAATTCATTTAATTGAGATTTATTGGAAGAGCTTGTGAAAAAGATTAAGTGTAGTGCAATGAGGATCTCATATAACACGAAATGAAATACTGAAACAATTAATAACTCAAACCTTACAACTGAATCCAATTCATGTAATTGAGATTTATTGGAAGAGATTTTGAAAAAGATTAAGTGTAGTGTAGCAAAGATCTCCTATAACATGAAATGAAATACTGAAACAATTAATAACTCAAACCTTACAACTGAATCCAATTCATATAATTGAGATTTATTGGAAGAGCTTTTGAAAAAGGTTAAGTGTAGTGTATGAGGATCTCCTAGACAATTACTGTATCTATAAGTCACTAACCATTTCAACTAAGATTTAAATGGTATTTACTTGGTCGAGCACAGTAACTGTTTAAGCATGAAAGACAAGAAATTAAACCTAATAAACTACTGCACCTATGAGTCACTATCCATTCATTAATATAATTTACTCAGTTTGATACAATAATTGCAAATTATGAAAGCAGTAAAAAAAATACAGAGAAATGCTAAACAAAAACTAGAATGAACTTAGATAGAAAATGCATGAAACCTCCTCGAATAGCAGGGGCCCTCTGCTATCAATTCGATGTAATCCTTTAGCTCCTTAAAATTGTAATCAGAATAGCATCAAGGTTAATCTCCTTTTATTAAAACAATGCTTGAAAAATAGAGTATCACTCTGCTTCTGAATGAGTTATTAACCATCCTTTATTGGTTCTACAGAGCTTAATTTATATGCAAATTCATAACTAATGTTTGAGAAAAAATAGGTACAGGTGTATTCTTCTAATCAAAATTGAATTAGGACTCTTTTGAGACTCGTGATTTGTTGCAAAGCAAACCAGGAGTCCTAATTCGTGTAGAAGACAGTCTCTTTGACTCTCGCTTTGACCATTGGATCAGACACCTCCAGTTGTCAATTCAGTCCTCGTGGAAAGGAAAGAATCATGTAGGGAATATTTGGGAACTACCCATGTGCACCTTTTCTCCAATTGACACCTGCATCATACTTAAACACAAAACCAACTGCAGAACGCTTGAATGGCTACAAAATGCTTGTATTATGTGGCTAAACTGTTCAAAATTATTAAAACAACAAAAATCACAAAAATACAACATGTTAATCATTTGTATGTAGCCTTTAAGCAATCTTAATCATTCTCCATTGATTTTTAGGCTTATAAAGTGATAAATAAATTATGAAATGAAGTGAAGGTTTGAAACAGAGAAGACAATTTTAGGGCTCGACAATAGTGCCAAAGAATGATGTGCTTAGCGGATGTGTATAGATTACAGAGCATTGAATTCACACTTAATAAAATGTACCCCCTACCTAGAATAAATGATTTGATGTATCAAATGCAACAAGGAAAATACTTCACCAAGTTGGACTTGAAGTCTGTATATCACTAGGTTCGAGTCAAAGAAGAATATACATGGAAGATCACCTTCAAACACAGACAAGGTTTGTATGAGTGGTTAGCTATGCCATTTGGCCTATGTAATGCACCAACTACATTTTATGATATTAATGAATGATGTAATGCTCCTTTTTATAGATTCATTTTTTATTTTCTATTTGGATAATATAATGGTATATAGTTCTATTTGGGAGGAGCATATTTCACATTTGACACAAGTGATAGAAACATTGAAGAAGAACCAACTACTAGAAAATATCAAGAAGTGTGAGTTTGTGTATCAGTATTTGGTGTATCTGGAGTATGTGATTGTTGGAGGAGAGTTGAATATATATCCTTCCAATATGGAGGCCATCATGAAATGGCCAGTTCTTACTAATGTTTTTGAGGTTAGGAGCTTCATTAGGGTAACACATTACCTGAGGAAATTCATAGCCTCACTTTTGATTGGTATTAAAGGTGCTCCATTCCATAAAAAGAAGTGACAAGATTTTACATTGGGGAAAATGTCAGCAGAAGGCTTTCGAGGAGCTAAAGAGGAAGATCAATCAAGAACTAGTTCTAGCATTACCAAACTTGCAGTTCCCCTTTGAAGTGGAGACAGATGCCAGTGGGTATGCTCTGGGAGTTGTCTTGATGGAGGGAGGAAGGAATGTATGCTACCATTATAAATTATTTCATGGGGAGGTTCTTAACTACCCTAGCTACGATCATGAGATCTATGGCATGGTGCAAGTTTTGTGTTAGTATTCAAATCATCCCCACATATGAACGACGTGGATATGCATTCACTGATGACTCAAAAGCCCTCCAACTCTAGGTGTTATAGGTTGACAACCACTGCACCATCGGGGTTAATCCTGAGGATATTTATATAATTTTTAATAAGAGAAAATAATAAGGCCGGATGATGATAATTTCTTTGTTTTAGTAGTTTTTCGACATAAAAATAAGAGGGAATTGTATAAAAAACAATCTCTAAAAACTATAATCCAAATGAAAATGATGATCCTTAACAATTAAATTTCAAGAGTAGGTTATAAAAGGGAAAAATAAAGACAAAATAAGAATAAACATAAATATAAGAGATGCCAAATAATTTCAAATCTAATGAGAGATCATTGCAACATATAAAAATGTTCTTCAATCTTCCATTTCAATTCTCTGAAGGAAACTGTATTCAATATTAAATATTGAAACTTAAGACTTGAAAATATTATATAAAAACTTATATATTTTAAAATATGAATGATATAAAGTACACACAAATTGAAAAATATAGCATTGTAACAATCATAGATATAAAACATAAATCATCGTTAAGTTAAGAGGTAGGCTAATAAAACTAACATCAATAAAATTCTTATCATTTAGACATTCAGATCAATAGTATAGATATCAGAAAAATAAAATATTAAACGAAATATTTACTAAACGAGAACAAGTCTCAGGTTGAGTTTCACAATTGTCATACACAAAAAAATAAACACAACAAGATTCATCAAAACACAAGGAATATCTTCAATGATATAATAAATAACTATGTATCATGTACAAGAAACTCTCAAATAATAAAAAATTATCACTTCTGTCAACAACGTCCCCTTTATGGGAAATAGGGCCTTAAATAATTAGTTTGAAAAATCATTGTTTGAGTAATTGTCTTAAACCTAAAATATTCCAATTAAAATAAAACTTAACTCATAAAATAAAATGGTTAGGTGTTATGATGCCTTGAAAACTTTGATTTTTTTTACTTTCTTCATTGTTCCTGTAGGGGTGAAAGTATGGGCCCCAAAAATACTGACTATCGGTGCCTAACTAGTGATTAAAGGAATTTTTCCCTAGTCTTCCAGCTACTCTATTATAGATTTCATTGTTGGAACTGGTTGAAATACTTGACTTGTTTAGGATACCTTTTCTATAACGAGATTTCATTTTAAATGGTTCCTCATCTTGGCCATTTTATCTCATTCTAGAGTTGGCAACCCGGGAACTTTTTTGTATTTCGTTATAACCACCACTAGTTGAGATATAATCTGGTATCGAGCTATGGGAATGTTTTGTATTATTTAGTTAATTCTAGCCAAAATGGAAAAGTCTCTGCGGAGGCCATTTATTACTGTAGTCGGTGAACCTACTTCTTCACCTTGTATGGCCAAACAACCAAGGTCTTGTTCGGTATTCTTTAGTTAATCACATAATTTCTCTTGAGATGCTATCAAATTGTCCTTTCTCCAAAATGAAGGCACACCAAACCCACCAAGATAATTTCGATCAACTCTAAAGTCATATATTTCCCTAACATCCCTTTCTAATTCTTCCCACATTACTTGCATCACAACACACTTTTCTTTTAACATACAACGAGAGTAAACACATTAATCTATGGGAGGCAAACCCAATTCTTCCAAATTTTCATCTTCTAAAGTGTTCATAAGATCAATGATTGACTCTATATCCTTCAACCTTTCATCAAGAGAAAAAGTTGTACTCTTTGATTCTATGTTTGCACTTTTAATAATACCCTTTTCAAAGTCTGAAAGGATCTCAACGTAAGCCTTAACTGTAGAAATATTTTTTCTATCTTCCATCCATATCTTTGATTTAGCCTATATTAAAACTTACTTTCCCATAAGGGTAGCTATAATTACTTCCCGTGAGGTATTAATATCATCATTATTTTCTTTTAGAGTAGTTTGAATTTGTTCAATCCCATCATTCTTTCAGTTCACCAAATTCTCCCCTCTACATTTGGCTCTTTTCGTCTTTGACTAGGCCAGTTCTATTTATTTCTCTAACTGAGTTATCTTAATTTGTAGTAGCTTTGAATATTAAGTTTTGGATGCCTGAGAAGAGTTAAGAGCTTGATCAAATGAAGCTGTGTATTCTGCCAAGAGCTTGAAATTATGCTCCTCCTTTTCACGGGATTCTGCATTCAAGAGATTCATTTGTTTAAAAGTCTCTTGATGTTCTTCTTCCTTGAGACACAAGGATATTTCCATATCTTGGAGGTGGGTTTCGACCTCTACGTTTATTTAAAATAGTTGAATCATAACATAAGGATCGTGATCTCGTATTTTTAGAATATCTTATAGATCTCTGGTTTCTTTTTCTTTCTCCTCTAGCAACTTCTTAATGGGGCCAATGTCTTTAAGTTGTCCATATAGTCGAATTACTATATCTCGCAGTTCCTTTATTATATTCTTTTTCTTCCTCAGAACCACTCGTGCCACATGTAGATGAACATAAAATTTTTTAAACATTACTTTCATTTTTCTATTTCATGTAGTTGAGTCAAGCAATCTTCAGTCCAAAATTTATCCTGCTTGTTAGTGAACGTCGATAACATAAATATCCGACACTTTCCCAAGTTAATATCCAGGGAATAATTTTGGGATCTCAACACCTGTTTATTTTCCCCGATTTTTTGCTGGACAACAGTAAGATTCAAAAATTTTGTTTCAAAGTGAGTGGAAAAAATAAATTGAGGTCCACCTGTAGAAATTATATCCTTAAGTGTTGGAACCTCTGCTAATTGCGATTGTTCTGATAATAAATGAAACTAAACAATTTGTTTCTCTTGAGTAAATATTTGTTTAGTGTTAAGGGCATATTCCCCAAAATCTCTTGTCCTTATTCCATAAATATCTTGTTGGATTTCCATATCCAACTTCTCTACCTCCCATTCAAACATCTTGGTATCAATATCATATTCCTTTTCCTTTACCCATCGTGATACTTCAGAAAGGGTTAAAATGTCCAACTTTATTTTCATTGTAGAGGCTAGAGAGGCATTGGATATTGCTTCCATGTTGATCTCTTGAATCTGCATTTTAGTAAAAATTGGAACAACGTGAGTTGTTCCTTCATCTTTTGTAGGTGAAGGTGATACTTTGTGTACGATATCATCCATCAGTATTAGAACTTTCACCACCTTTTACATTTCCATATTTTTCTCATGAATATAAGCTCACAATCCTGCCTACGCCTTTAGTCCCAAGATGATGCCCAAAGGATCATCATGCCAACTACTATCCTATAGATGTCCAAAAGACAACGTTTCCATTTCCAGGGCATTTATAACATTTTAATTTTCATAATTTTGTATTGAAATATCATATGGATAGCTAAATAATGACCACTTTTTCTTAGAGATAAAATGCAATTCGTTCACTAAAATATTTTTCTGAAGAACTTCATAAGCAAATAATAAGGGAGAAACATACTTTGGTATCTGAAATGGATGCTTTTCGAAACAATATAAACAAATCACAGTAACATTAGGGTACAAAAACCAAATCCCTATGATTTTCTCTTTAGTAAGCCTTAATTTTCTTCTCCGCTCTTTTGAAATCATATCTACCTCTACTTCTATTAATTTTACTTTTAGAGGATATGAAAATAAATCCATATATTGGGAGTACAAATCAGGAATACGTTGAAGATAAATAACATCTATACATCTATAAAGATCCTTTTATTTATCGTTAACATCCGTAACACTCATAAGGAGCTTGGTAGATAGGAAATAGGATGGGTAATTGAAAAGGACTAGATGGATTAAATATGTACAGTGGCGGCGAGAGATAAATGGGACAATAGTAGACATGTCGAATGTGAGGGATCATGTTAGATATTTAGGAGAATTAATTATTTGTTTGTATGGTTGAAGCGCTACGAGTCATATGGCTAGGAAGACTCTCGTATCCATTTTTGTATCATATGGTAACCCAAAGATAATGGAAAAAAGAGAAGTAAACATCTGAAAGAAGGGTTTTATGGATTGTGTAGGTATATGAAATTGTAACTTTAGGTTAGGATTGGGACTTTGAAACAAGATTTTCATAAATTCCAATTTATCATATTCTTCCCAAGTAATAAATTCTTGGTATAACCCCTTTGGTTATATAAATTCCTTGAGAAAGAATTCATAACATCTTAGAAATTATTTATTCATCTAAATTCGGAAAAAATTTGTGGCTAGATTTAAACAAGAAGGATTGATGTTCGAACTCATAATGCCCAGTGAGCAACAAAATGGAATCGGGGTCGAAATGGATAGGAGGAAGGGTGCGATGAAAAGGATCGGGAAGGTGATAAAGCATTGAATGATCGAGGGAACAAAGGGTTAACCTGATCTTATTCTCATCGGGTGATTATAATAAAGATAAAATTTGGGCACGAGTCAATCCAATAGGACCGTTTCCACTGCTGATTTCAAAAAGGAGTGAATCAACTACCTAGATTTTTAAACGTGATACCATCTACCCCAATCACCTTTAATTTAAGGATTCCATGGTTATGTTTAGAATTAGGCCTTATAAATCTCGGAAGGAGGTTAATTTTGGTGTATGACATTGCCTCCACCTAGGTATGGTTCTCCCCCAAGGAGAATCAAGAATGAAGACCCTGTTCCTTAAGGTTGGGCTATGGAGTCTGAAACAAATGATGTTGGGGAGCTATCTGATAGGATAGCTCTAAAATTGTATTAGCTTTGTATGGGTATCACATGAATGATATTTTGGAGATGCAATGACTAAATGTGAGGAATTAATGAAGAGACGATGTGAAATAACTAAGGGTAATATAAAGAAACTGTCACTTTAAACACGAGACATTACCCAAACTATTTGCAATAAGATGGGTTATTTCTGCGATGGTGGGTGTCAGAAGTAGTAGCATAGGAAGGCGTTAAATGCTCCACAAGAAATTAGATAGGTTGTTAAGACTTTTGGTAGATATGTATGAGTGGATGACCCAAATTGAAGATAATTTGGCACTTATTCTTGGGATTTACCACACCATTCAAAAAGTACGCAGAAGGGAAACAACTGGGAGTAATCCTCTTGCAGACTTTGATAACCTCATAAATGGCGTAATCCATGTTTCAGACGGATAAAATTCCTTATGAAAAATTAAGTTACTCTTCAAGGAACTATGTGTATGATATGAATTTTGTATAAACTGTAAAGGTAATGGAGCTTTATGACTCAATTTTTAAATGGTTTCAATGGATGATATTTTACAGGTTTTTGGCTTACTACATATGTCCACTTCTTAAACAGTAATACGAAAATGTTTTTTGTTAAATAATGGGGGATTTAAATGGTTTTTTATTGGAAAGTAGAGAGTCTTATCAGAAAAATAATTCCTCTCTTATTTTGATTCATAACTCGAAAATGATATTGTGTGTTTTCCATTGATTATTTCAGGTATGTTTCTTTCTTTATATATGATGTGTTAAGATAACAACTTTACAACTTGTTCATCATGAAATAGTTAATAAGGAAACCTCATGTGGATTTAGTGACAAAAAATTAATATCTAGTTAGTGAAATTAATAATGGAGGCAAAATTATTATCGACTGGAGACTTAACATATAGTTATGTGGTTGAGATGCCTGTGGGATGACTAATGTGTTGCAACAACAAATTCATGGGCTGAAAACACATAAATAATGAAACTTTTGAACACACCTCCAAGACAGTTGCCACTGAACATTGCTCTGCTGCCAACGAGCGTCCATAACCCTCGCGGAGTCATTCACTACTTCAAAAATAGGATTTAACTTCCTTCAATTATTTATCCTTGTAGTCGGCCTTTTTGGTGAGCTTTATATTTTCTTTTATTTAAATCTTCACTTTTCTACAACATGGTGGGATGAAATCACACTAGGTAATCCCAATGCCAGTCATGTTAATCTATTTCCATCGATAATTTATAGCCCTGATGGAGTGACTAGCATACCCTGAAAGAGCCATAATGTAAGGGAATAGGTATATTACAAATTAAAAATTTAGCACCACCGACCTTGCTTCACTGCTAGTGAGCGTCCATATCCACGGCGGAGGCTGTTATCATACCCCTTTCTGAGAAGGAAAGGTTGTATATTGTGAAAGGCAGACTGATGATGGAACTATCCATGATGGAGGAAGACAATTCAGTTTGCAACTACATAGTTAAAGATAATTTCAACAACACAAGAGATCTCATAGGATTTTTAAATATACATAATTGTATAGATAATATCCAAGGATTGTGATAATGTTCATATCATGTCATATTTAGTCTTAAGCGTTATGTCACATGCCCGAAAGTAATAGTACTTAAGAACTATACATGATTAAAAGTATGCAGATTTATTGTAGATATATCGCCTATTTTGGACTTTCATTGTATGAATGTAACGATTATTAATTATTGATCATTTTGTTTTATTTTACCTTTTTTTTATTATATACATATATACATATGTATACATGTGTACAATTTTTCAAATATTATTTTATTTTTTGATAATTTTTTTAATTATTTGTATTTTTATTTTTATTTTTTAAAAATAAAAAACACTCAGTTGGTGATCTAATGTTTCAGAATTGGCCATCTATGGCATGACCAACTTCTTCTCCATAAAAATTTCTAACGAAAAAATTATTTTTCCCCTTCGACCTAATCAATTACGAATGGGCCCATCCATAAGTTATCAAATTTTACGTGCTTGTCAGGCTCCTAATTCCTTTTATCCCACTTGAGGATCCAATTGCCAAGAAGAAAAATGTTTTCTTTTGCATGTTTGTCAAATATTGGCTTAATTTTTTATTTATGTTGGTTAATTATTTCATATACCATCCTAGTGTAGTTGAATCATTTTTTTATTCCGTATTTGAAGGTCATTAGGCTATTCATGGGCTTCTTCCAAATTATTCATAACCTTTGTTCCTAAATAGAGTAGAAAGACAACATCTAACCCATAAAATAATTGAAAGGGCGGTGTCCTAATATTTTTTAGTTTTGATTCTATGTGCCCATATGACATATTTTAATACTACATGCCAATTGCACTTTTTAAAGTGTAAATATTTATTGAAAACCTTAATAATTTTTTTATTACTGGATTCAACAAGCTTGTTTCCGTGAGGGTAATAGGTTATCGAATGTCCTAATTTTGCTTCATAATTTTACTAGAAATTTTGAAAGGCCATTGAACAAAAAGGTTTAGCATTATCAACTATAATATTTTAGGACATCTGAAACATGAAAATATGTTCTCAGTTAGGAAATACATCACTACTTTATCGGTAATTTTCCTTGACAGGGTGGCTTCAACCCATTTAGTAAAATAATCCATGGCAGTGATTATCGCACAGTG
This sequence comes from Pinus albicaulis, assembly GCA_034641835.2. Taxonomy (NCBI): domain Eukaryota; kingdom Viridiplantae; phylum Streptophyta; class Pinopsida; order Pinales; family Pinaceae; genus Pinus; species Pinus albicaulis. Next base: position 1,074,935,171 of record CM076580.1, on the reverse strand, counting down.
CTAACCGCTAGAAGGATGGTGGATTTCTCCAAAGAAATCTAAGCCCCATTTTTGAAAAGGAGCTTAAGTTACGATGGGTTTGAGAGGTAAGGCCACAAGATTTTTCTTGCCCGCAAAGATCTAACACTTGTGACAGTCTCTCACCTTCTTATTTACATAATGGAAGAGAGTAGGCCAATAGAGACCACTCCTAAGAATATTATGGGAGGTAGCCCAACATGCGAAGTGTCGCCCACAGACCCCACTATGATATCGTGTGATAAAATAATCTACCTGGGAGGCTAATATATTGTTTAAGAGAATACTTATTGGGTCTTTCTAGTACAACTTACTGTTTATGATACAATAATTTACACCTTTCAATTTTAGAGAATGTGGTGTTGATTTACTCAACGAACTCGACAACTACATGGTCTAAAGATAGCTTATAATGTCTCTATACCATTCAGAGGAAGAAAAATATGGATGAATGGTGGTAGAGGCTCAAATAGGTAGCAACAACCCTCACTTCTTAACGTGTTTTTCTTGATTTGATTATACTTGAGTTTTGAGAGCACATTGATTTATGCCTAATGCATCAAAGATCGCTTTGGTTAATCACGTACCCAATCCTTGACCCTTCACAATCTTAATAGGTTTCAACTCTAGATCATATTCCTAGAATTTAGCTATGCACTTCCCTCTCCTCCCTTTGGTATCATGTTGCAAAAGAGTGTCTCTTATAGAAGGGTGTGGAAGTTACACAATGGACTTACCTAGAAATATATATTCTTTAAAAGGATTGAGGGTTTTTACCAAAGCATAGGCTTATTTATATATTATGTTTTATTCAAATTATGAATGTTGAAGGGCATTGCTAAATAATGCGACAAGTTGTTCATACCCCTGCGGATTCTTTTGTAACAAAACAACAACAATGGTGTGTTCATAGGCAAAGGGGAAAATAATAAATCCTTTTGATAATCTGGGCTAATGAGGACTAGCTCCTTAATAATAGCAGTCTTAATTCTTTCAAAAAAAAAAATTGACTCTTCATCCCATATTATGTCATTTCCCTTTTTAAGTATTCGAGTAATATTTTTATCTCTGAGAAGTTGAGGATAAATCTTCGCAAAAAAATATTCTTTCCTAGAAAGGCCTGAACTTCCTTCTTAGTGCGAGGAAGAGAGATGGTCTGGATAGCCTACACCCTTTCAAGATCAATCCTGATTCCATATTGTGATACAATATGCCCTAAGAACTTACCCTAGGTCATGGTGAAGAAATATTTTTTGGGATTCAAAGACATACCGTACCTTCGAGTTTCTAAAAAAAATATTTCTAGATGATTTAAATGTTGGGCTGTCACTCTGAGAGAATGTAGCCATATCATATAAGTATATTACTATTAAATGGTGTTTCTCTTTAGTGAAGGTGATATCCATTGTTATGAAACCAACTCCAAAAATAAAATAAAAGAGAGATGAACACCTTAGAAATTAGCCACTTCGAGGGGTAAATTTCCTTTACATTACATAAATGAAAATTTCTTGAACGATACAAATGAAAAAACCTCCTTTCTATATATAGGAGTCCATGGGGTCACAATATAATCCTAGCCAACCTAACAACAATAATGTAAGTGCACAGTGATAACAATATGGGGGTTACACGGGTACAACAATAATAATAAGGGGGCTATAATAACAACAAGAAGGAGCTATACTAGTAATATAGGGACTTAACATGCCCCTCTCTTTCAAAAAAGTGTTGTCCTCAACACTTGTTAGGTCCCTATATTACTAGTATAGTCCCTTATCGTTGTTAGTGTAACCCCCTTATTGTTATTATTGTACCCTTGTAACCCCCATATTGTTATTATTGTGCCCTTAAATTATTATTGTTAGGTCGGCTAGGATTACATTTGTAGCTCTAATGGACTCCTATATATAGAAAGGAGGTTTTGTAATTTGTATCATCCAATAATTGTTCATTCATGTAATGTATTGGAGGTTTCCCCCTCGAAGTGGCTTATTTCTAAGTCGTTGATATCTCTTTTCTTCTATTTTTGGAGCTGGTTTCACAACATTTGGTATCAGAGCTTTGGATTTTATGGTTTCACTACTCCATAGAGGTCATTGTGGAATTTTCTCTATACCTTTTTTATACAAAGGTTCGGAAGCTGAAATGTTTAGAGTGAAAATCAGAAATCCTGAGGAACATCGTCACAAAATTTTAGAGCTTGGTTTGCAATATTTTTGGATATATGATATGTGGAAGTTAAGGCTTTTTGCAGGCTCCTGAATTTCACTTAAAAAGGGCATCATGGTATTTTCACTATAACTTGTTTTATATGAAGGTTAAGAAGCTGGAATATTTAGAGAGCGAAGCCGAAATCTGGATGAACATCGTCACAAAATTTCAGAGCTTGGTTCGCAATATTTGCGGAGATATGATCTGTGGATGTTAGGTATTTTTTAGGCTCCCGGATTTCATCTCAAAGAGGTGATCATGGGAAATTATTCATAACTCTCTCTTTGAGAATTGGATTGGAGTTATGTAAAAAGTGACTGGAAGTACACGGAATGTAGTTTCCGGTCTATAAATTTCAGAGCCAAAGGAGCAAACAGTGACACGTGGCAATTCGTACAAGTTCGCTCTACTGAACCAGTCCATAATTAGGTCATTGTGGGAGATTGGATATAACTTTGCTTTGAAGAATCCAAATCAAGTCAGACCTGTGGAATTTGAAATAAGCTTAAGAGGACTATTATAGGGCCAAATTTTAGATATTGAGGATCTGCAAGTATAGAGATAAGTCAATTTCAATATCGAGCTCCTCAAAAGCAAGTAAAATGTGTGTATTTTTTTTCTGAATTGCATAAGTTTTGTTTGAAGAATAAAGTTGAATTGATTCCAAGGGCATATTGTAGAATAGATATCAGTATTGGATTCTAAATTGGCCCCTAAAAAGAATTCAACACCCATTAATCCTTTATAAGGCTCTACTATGACTCATGGAGACGAAGAATGACAACATGACATATCAAAATTACAAGAGTAAGTGCAAAAAATTTCGCTCTCGCAAAGAGCAACAAAAAATGACATGGAAGTTTTGAAGAAAGGCATGGAAACTAAGATGGATGGTTTGAAGAAAGGCGTGGACTCTAAGATGGATGGTTTGAAGAAAGGCGTGGACTCTAAGATGGATGGCATGGAAGTTGGCATAGAATCTAAGATGGATGACATGGAAGCTAAGATGGAAAACATGAAGAAGGATCTAAAAGCAGACATGGAAGGTTTGACAAAGTTGATACAAGAAATGTTTCCTAATGGTGAAAAGATAATAGAGGAAAATCATGATGAGAACAAAACAAATGTTAATCGTGATTTCATAAACTCTAATGTTGGAGGAAAGAACCACCATATTCCAAAAATGGATATGAGGAAGTTTGATGGAAAGGATCCTGTAACATGGATACTATAGATGGAGCAATATTTTGATCTCAATAATGTGCAAAACACACAAAAGGTACGCATTGCAACTTTACATTTAGAAAAAAATACATTTGTATGGTATCAATGGCTTTGGTCCTGTAAAAAAATTGTCACTTGGTCAATTTTTACAGAGGAAATGATAGCACATTATGAGGATACAAAGAACAACACTTTCTTTAGCCAATTCATAAATCTCAAAGAAAAGTGTTCAGTGGGGGAGCACATTGAGGACTTCCAAAAATTGAATATAAGGGTAGCTAATATTCCAGAGGAACACAGGATTGATCTCTTCATAGGTACTTTAAAGGATAAAATCCAACATGAATTTCGCGTTTTGGAACCTAATTCATTGGAGAAGGCATTCAGGTTGGAAAGAAAAATTGAATTAAAAATTATGGCGACAAGTAAGCCTACCACTCACTTCTATAAAAGATGGAAGTGTTTCTATTCCTAGATTTCCACAACTTACAAGGTTGACACCACAACAATTGGAAGAAAAAAGAGCAAAAGGGATTTGCTACAACTATGATAGCAAATACACTAAAGATCATAAGTGTGTTGAGAAGAAATTATTTTGCATAGATCGTGAAGAGGAAGAAGAAACCGAACAAGAATCTTCAAAAGAAGATGATATACATTAGGAACCAGCCCTAGAAGAGGAAGAAATGAGTCTGACCATATCATGTAATGCATTGGCAGGAATTACCACTCCTCAAACTCTCAAGATAGAAGGACATATCAAGAAGAAAAAGGTAATAGTGTTTATTGATTCAGGTAGTACCCATAATTTTATTCATTGTAAGGTAGCCAAGGAATTGAATTGTTTCCTATACCCATCACTAGAATGTCAAGTGATGGTTGCAAATGGAGGAACTATAAATTGCTCTAGAAAATGCCATAATATCAAGCTAACCATGGGGGAATATGTATTGAATAGTCCAATGCTTTCCATTCCTATGGGAGGTGTTGATGTTGTACCAGGAGTACAATGGTTACAATCTTTGGGGACGGTAGCTTTTAATTTTCAAGAACTTTTCTTGAAATTTTTTTCAGAAGGAAAGGAAGTCGAATTACGGGGTATTGAAGGGAAGCCGGGAAGGATAATAAGCTCTAATGTCATGACAAAGCTTCTAAAGAAAGAACAACAAGGCATAATTGCACAATTATGCTCACTAGAAGTTCCGACATCAAAATCATCTATTTCTGCAGATCTCCAACAAGTCTTGGACAATCATTCCAAGGTGTTTTAAACTCCCAAAGGATTCCCACCTATTCGTGATCATGATCATGCTATTCATTTGATTCCAGGAAGTGTTCCTCCAAACATCAGGCCTTATAGATATCCTTATGTCCAAAAGAGCGAAATTGAAAGTATGATTGCAGAAATGTTAGAGGCGAGTACAATTCAACCTATTCAAAGTTCTTTCTCTACTCCTGTAGTATTGGTACACAAGAAGGATGGATCATGGCACATGTGTCTGGATTATAGGGAGCTCAGTAAGATCACCATTGAAGATAAATTTCCCATTCCTGTGATTGATGAATTATTGGATGAATTACATGGAGCAATTTATTTTACCAAGTTGGATCTTTGTTCAGGATATCATCAAATTAGAATGAAGACTAAAGATATTCTAAAAATATAATTTCGAACTCATGAGGGTCATTATGAATTTTTGGTCATGCATTTTGGCCTTACCAATGCACCTTCTACATTTCAAGGGTTGATGAATTCCATTTTCAAACCCTTCCTTAGAAAAGTTGTGCTAGTATTTTTTGATGATATACTAATCTACAGTAGTTCTTGGAAGGATCATGTTGAACATGTTGATAGGGTGCTTAAACTATTGTAGGAGAAACAATTATATGCAAAAACATCCAAATGTTTATTTGGAGTACAAGAGGTGGAATATCTGGGTCATATTGTATCTCACGAGGGTGTTAAGGTAGACCCTAACAAAATTAAAGCCATTAAGGAATGGAAAGTCCCCACAACCATAAATCAGTTGTGAATATTTCTCGGGTTAATAGGGTATTATCGCAAGTTTGTTAAGAATTATGGGAGAATAGCAGCACCTCTAACAACATTGTTGAAGAAAGATGCATTTTCATGGACTCATGAAGCAACTAAGGCCTCTGAACATCCTTAAAGGGGCAATATACCTAGCATCCGTCTTAGCTACGCCAGACTTCACAAAAACCTTTATTGTGGAATGTGATGCCTCAGGAAATGGAATTGGTGTTGTTTTAATGCAAGAAGGAAGACCCATTGCTTTTTAAAGTCGTCCAATCAAAGGAAAGTATTTACATAAACCTATTTATGAGAAGGAAATGTTAGCAATACTGCATGCACTAAAGAAATGGCGAACTTACCTAATGGGAAGACACTTCAAGGTAAAAAAAGATCATGATAGTCTTAAACACTTTTTGGAACAAAGACTATCTTCAGAAGAGCAGCAAAAATGGGTCACAAAGATGTTGGGTTATGACTTTGAAATAATCTACAAAAAAGGAAAGCTTAATGTTGTTGCAGATGCACTCTCAAGAAAGAATGAAGAGGTGGAAGCATTGCCTTGTGCCATTTCTATTATCCAACCAGATTGGATAACACCAGATTGGATAACTGAAGCAAGAGATGAATGGAAGAAGGACAAAGATGTATGGACACTCATTCAAAAGTTGCAGCAAGATCCTAGTACATCCGATACATTTAGTTGGAAAAATGATTCCTTATGGTACAAAGATCGCTTATATCTTTGTAATAATTCCCAACTAAAACAAAAGATTCTTTTGGAATTGCACACTTCTCCTTTAGGAGGACACTCAGGATTTTTAAAAACTTACCACAGGGTGAAGAAAGAATTTTTTTGGGATGGCCTTAAATCTGATATTAAAAAGTTTGTGGCAGAATGTATGGTTTTCCAGAAAAATAGAGTTGAGACAATTAAGACCCCAGGTCTTCTACAACCCTTATCCATTCCAAGTCAACGTTGGGAGGATATTTCAATGGATTTTATCACAGGTTTACCTAAGTCCGAAGGAAAGAGTGTCATCATGGTGGTAGTTGATAGACTTACCAAGTATGCACACTTTTGTGCATTATCTCATCCATTTAAAGCAAGTACAGTTGCTACTACATTTATGGACACAATTGAAAAGCTACATGGAAACCCAAGGGTTATTGTGAGCGACAGAGATCCCATTTTTACTGGAAATTTTTGGACGGAGTTATTTTCTTGTTTGGGTACTCAATTAGCTCATAGCTCATCTTATCATCCTCAATCCGATGGTAAAACTGAGATAGTAAATAAATGTTTGGAAGGATATCTTCGTTTTTTTGTATCTGATAAACAAACACAATGGGTCAAGTGGTTACCTCTTGCTGAATGGTGGTATAACACTTCCTTCCATACTGCAACAAAAATGACCCCATTTATGGCACTTTATGGATATCATCCACCATCCATCACATCATCTTTAAGAGAAAATTCGAAGGTTCAAGCAGTGGAAGATCACATCGAGCATCAACAAGAAGTTCTCCAAATCTTAAAGGATAACCTGAATTTGGCACAAAATCGAATGAAACAACAGGCAGATCAACATCGCAGCGAGAGAAGTTTTGATGTAGGAGATCGGGTATTTTTACGGCTACAACCATATAAACAAATGTCCCTCAAGCAAGCTAAGAAGGATAATAAATTATCGCCAAAGTACTATGGTCCTTACAAGGTGTTGCAAAAGATTGGTACTATGGCATACAAATTGGAGCTTCCTGCTTCTTCGCGAGTACATCCAGTTTTCCATGTTTCATGCTTAAAGAAGATTATAGGTGAAAATATTCCAGTTCAAACAATATTGCCAGAACTTGATGAGGAAGGAAAAATCATATTGGAACCTGAAGCGGTCACGGAAGCAAGAACTCGACAGCTATGAAATCGATCAATTTCAGAGTATCTCATCAAGTGGAAGAACTTACCCACTAAAGATTCTACATGGGAGGATGAGAATTTTATACAGAAGCACCCAAAGCTACTTAAGCGTTGAGGACAACACTTTTTCTAAGGAGAGGGGCATGTTAGGTCCCTATATTACTAGTATAGTCCTTTATTGTTGTTAGTGTAACCCCCTTATTGTTATTATTGTACCCCTGTAACCCCCATATTGTTATTACTGTGCCCTTAAATTATTATTATTAGGTCAGCTAGGATTACATTGTGGCCCCATGGACTCCTATATATAGAAAGGTGGTTTTGCAATTTGTATCATCCAAGAATTATTCATTCATGTAATGTATTGGAGGTTTCCCCCTCGAAGTGGCTTATTTCTAAGGCATTGATATATCTTTTCTTCTATTTTTGGAGCTAGTTTCACAACAGTGCTTGAGTAGCTCTGGATGCTTTTGTATAAAATTTTCATCCTCCCATGTAGAATCTTTAGTGAGTAAGTTCTTCCACTTAATGAGATACTATGAAATTGATCAATTTCGTATCTGTCGAGTTCTTGTTTCCGTGACTGCTTCAAGTTCTAATATGATTTTTCCTTCCTCATCAAGTTATAGAAATATTGTTTGTTTGAATTTAACCTTCTTTAAGCATGAAACATAGGCTTGGATGCACTTGAAAGTAGGAAACTCAATTTATGCCATAGTATTAATAAAGGATAATAAATAATTTATTATCATTTTTTTTACATCTGAAGTCTCCTACATCAAAACTTTTCTTGACGCGATTTTGATCTACCTGTTGTTTTATTTGATTTTGTGCCTAATTTAGGTTATCCTTTAAGAGTTTGAAAACTTGTGGTTGATGCTCGATGTGATCTTTCACCGATTAACCCTTATAATTTTCTCCTAAAGATGATGTGATGGACGGTGGATTATATCCATAATGTGCCATAAATGGGGTCATTTTTTCTGAAGTATGGAAGGAAGTGTTATACCACCATTCAACCAGAGGTAACCACTTGACCCATTGTGTTTGTTTATCAGATACAAAACAACGAAGATATACTTCCAAACATTTTTTGACTATCTCAGTTTTCCCATCGGATTGAAGATGATAAGATGAGCTATGAGCTAGTTGAGTACCCAAAAAAGAAAATAATTCAGTCCAAAAATTTTCAGTAAAAATGAGATCTCTGTCACTTACCATAATCTTTAGTTTTCCATGTATATTTTAAATTGTTTCCATAAATGCAGTAGCAACTGTATTTTCTTTAAATGGATGAGGTAATGCATAAAAGTGTGCATACTTGGTAAGTCTATCAACTACCACCATGATGACACTCTTTCCTTCAGACTTATGTAAACTTGTCATAAAATCCATTGAAATATCCTCCCAACGTTGACTTGGAATGGATAAAGTTTGTAGAAGACTCGGGTTCTTAATTGTCTCAACTTTATTTTCTTGGAAAACCAAACATTCCGCCACAAAATTTTGAATATCAAATTTAAGGCCATCCCAAAAAAATTCTTTCTTCACCCTGTGGTAAATTTTTAAAAATCCTGAGTGTCCTCCTAGGAGAGAAGTGTGCAATTCCAAAAGAATATTTTGTTTTAGTTGGGAATTCTTACAAAGATATAAGTGATCTTTGTACCATAAGGAATCATTTTTCCAACTAATTGTATCAGATGTACTAGGATCTTGTTGCAAATTTTGAACGAGTGTCCACACTTCTTCTTCCTTCTTACATTCATCCCTTGCTTCAGTTATCCAATATGGTTGGATAATAGAAATGGCCAAAAGCAATGCTTCCATCTCTTCATACTTTCTTGAGATTGCATCTACAACAACATTTAGCTTCCCTTTTTTGTAGATGATTTCAAAGTCATAACCCAACATCTTTGTGACATAGTTTTGCTGCTCTTTTGAACATAGTCTTTGTTCCAAAAAGTATTTAAGACTATCATGATCATTTTTTACCTTGAAGTGTATTCCCATTAGGTAAGGTCGCCATTTCTTTACTGCATGTAGTATTGCCAACATTTCCTTCTCATAAATGACTTTCTTTAAAGACTTTCCGTTGATTGGACAACTTTCAAAAGCAATGAGTCTTCCTTCTTGCAATAAAGAACACCAATTCCATTTCCCGAGGCATCACATTCCATAATAAAGGTTTTTGTGAAGTCTGGCATAGCTAAGACTAGTGTTTGGCACATTTCCTCTTTAATATGTTCAAAGCCCTTAGTTGCTTCAAGAGTCCATACAAATACATATTTCTTCAATAATGTTGTTAGAGGTGCTGTTGTTCTCCCATAATTCTTAACAAACTTGTGATAATACCTTGTTAGCCCCATAAATCCTTGTAACTCCTTAATGGTCGTGGGGAATTTCCATTAATTAATGGATTTAATTTTTTTAGGGCCTACCTTAACACCATCGCGAGATATAATATGACCAAGATATTCCACCTCTTGTACTCCAAAGAAATATTTGGAGGTTTTTGCATATAATTGTTTCTCCTCTAATAGTTTGAGCACCCTGTCAACATGTTGAATATGATCCTTCCAAGACCTATTGTAAATTAGTATATCATATAAAAATACTAACACAAAATTTCTAAGGAAGGACTTGAAAATGGAATTCATCAACTGTTGAAATGTAGAAGGTGCATTGGTAACAACAAAAGGCATGACCAAAAATTCATAATGTGTTAGGTCCCTATATTACTAGTATAGTCCCTTATTGTTGTTAGTGTAACCCCCTTATTGTTATTATTGTACCCCTGTAACCCCCATATTGTTATTATTGTTCCCTTAAATTATTATTGTTAGGTCGGCTAGGATTACATTGTGGCCCCACTAAGATTACAATATGGCCCCATGGACTCCTATATATAGAAAGGAGGTTTTGTAATTTATATCATCAAAGAATTTTTCATTCATGTAATGTATTGGAGGTTGTCCCCTCTAAGTGGCTTATTTCTAAGGCGTTGATATCTCTTTTCTTCTATTTTTGGAGCTAGTTTCACAACATTTGGTATTAGAGCTTTGGATTCTAGGGTTTTGCTGCCCCAAACAGGTCATCGTGGAATTTTCACTATAATTTTCTCTCTACAAAGGTTCATAAGCTGTAATTTTTATAGTGTGAAGCCAAAATATTGAGGAACATCGTCACTAAATTTCAGAGCTCCATTCGCAATATTTACAGAGATATGATTTGTGGAAGTTAGGTCTTTTTGCAGGCTCCTGAATTTAACCTAAACAGGTCATCGTGGAATGTTCGCTATAATTTTTTTCTACAACGGTTCAAAAGCTGAAATGTTTAGGGAGCAAAAAATAACTCCTGAGGAATATCGTCGCAAAATTTCAGAGCTTGGTTCACACTATTTTGGAAATATGGTCTTTGGAAGTTAGGTATTTTGCAGGTTCCCAAATTTCATCTCAAAGAGGTGATCGTGGGAAAATATTCATAACTCTCTCTCTGAGCATCGGATTGGAATTATATAAAAATCGGCCACAAGTACACAGACTTTAGTTTTTGATATATCAATTTCAGGGCTGAAGGAGAAAACAATGACACGTGGCAGGTTGTACAAGTTCTCTCTACTGAACCAGTCCATAATTAGGTCATCATAGGAGATTGGACATAAATTTGACTTCAAGAATCCAAATCAGGTCAGACCTATGGCATTCAAAAGAAGATTTAGAGGGATACTTTGGGGCAAAATTTCAGATATTGAAGATCCAAAATCATAGAGATAAATCAGTTTCAATATCAAGCTCCTCAAAATCAAGAAAAAGGTGTGTAGTTTTTTTCAAATTGCATAAGTCTTTTTTGAAAAATCAGTTCTAGGTGATTCCAAAGGCCTATTGAGCATAGATATTAGTATTGGGTTCTAAAATGCCTCCTAAAAAGAATTAAACACCCATTAAGTCTTCAGAAGGCTCTACTATGACTCATGAAGACGAAGAAATGTAACATGAGATATCAAAAGTCCATAAGCAAGTGCACCAAATTTCGCTACCGCAAAGAGCAACAAAAAATGAAATGGATGGTTTGAAGAAAGCCATGGAAGCTAAGATGAATAGTTTGGAAGCTAAGATGGATGGCATGGAAGTTGGCATGGAAGCTAAGATGGATGACATGGAAGCTAAGATCGATGAAAAAATGGAAAACATGAAGAATGATCTAAAAGTAGACATCGAAGGTTTGACAAAGTTGATACAACAAATTTTTCCTAATGGTGAAAAAATAGAAGAGGAAACTCATGATGAGAACAAAATAAATGTTAATCGTGATTTCATAAACTCTAATGTTGGCGGGAAGAACCACCATATTCAAAAAATGGATATGAGGAAGTTTGATGGAAAGGATCCTGTAACATGGATACTACAGATGGAGCAATATTTTGATCTCAATAATGTGAAAAACACACAAAAGGTACGCATTGCAACTTTACATTTAGAACAAAATACATATGTATGGTATCGATGGATTTTCTCCCGTAAAAAAATTGTCACTTGGTCAATTTTTACGGAGGAAATGATAACACATTATGAGGATACCAATAGCAATACCTTCTTTAGCCAATTGATAAATCTAAGAAAAAAGGGTTTAGTGGGGGAGCACATTGAGGACTTCCAAAAATTGAATATAAGGGTAACTGATATTCCAGAGGAACACAGGATTGATCTCTTGGTAGGGAATTTAAAGGATAACATCCAACATGAAGTTCACATTTTGGAACCTGATTCATTGGAGAAGGCATTCAGGTTGGCAAGAAAAATTGAATGTAAAATTATGGTGACAAGGAAGCCTATTGTTGGGTCGCTAGTTTGTCATTATTATTATCACATTTTAACACCCATTTCATCCATTTCTACCATTCTTTATCACATAATTTATCATGGTTTATCATATAATTCCATTTTATAATTATTTATGCTCTTATGGATAAATATTATTTATTCTCCTTTATTTTTAATAAATTGATGATTATTATTCATGATTTTATCAATGATGGTTTATTAATAAATTTTTTGTAACATCACTCACCATTTTAGCCTCCAAAATATTCTCCAGATTGCAGATTTGATCTCCAGCTCGTCATTAAATATTCCAACTCAGAAATTCGCTGGAATAAGAAGTGACATTTTTGTATTGGACGTTGTGGGCAAATGGAGAAGAATCTGGAAAATCCGAAGCATGGGTTTTGTCCAAAACAGACCAAATATGAAAAATTGCAGTTTGTCTAAATTCGGTTCGTATTAAGAGAAACCAAAGGTTCTCTAAAGATAATTTTCCCAGATTCACTGTTGTGGCCGTTTTCCAAATTATCTTAGTTGCAATACCAAATTTTACTTGTTCCTGTTGAATGATTGATGGAAAGATATTTCAGATATGATCTTGTTGATCAATTTGTTGTGAACAATCCAATTTTGTTATGGGAATCATTTTGTAATCATCTTTGTTATAACTTCTCTCTGCTCTATGTGTATTTAAATGAAAAACAGAGATAAAAGAGAAGAGAATTATGAAAGAGAATTATGAGAGGGAATATAGATTTATTTATGAGAATAATTATGGACAGAACACAGTTTTGAAAATACAGAATTATATTGTAATGCTACTCAAGTTCAATGATTAATACAGAAGTGAAGTTTCTATTCCTTCTCGTTATCTGAAGTAACCAGCAGTGTACACTGGCGACTAAGGGCCTGGCTTCCGGTGGAATTCACTGCTTCATCTGTGTCATACATTTCCAATTATCACAAGTGTGATAGTTTGATAGTATTATTTCTTTCTGTGATTTTATCTCCTTTGTTGTTCATTATTTTCCTGTGTTAACTGAATAGCTCTGTTTTATATAATTTATAGTATTGTTGTTTATTCAATTTACTTTCATTTCGGATTGATTTTTTTAGATAAATATTATGCTCGATGTAATCAACTGTAACGAGTATTAACTATTGTTGTTAGGCTCTCAGATTGATATCATCGAAGTTTTACTAAAGAATGTGTTTGATTTAGATTCAATCAGTTTCGAAGAGAAGAGTTATCACTACTATACTCTCAACTGATATTGCTGTTACTTGAATCACATATTGTTGTTACTTGAATTATTGTAGGATTTGATTAGAGGATTGAGTTTTCTTTTAATTGAAATTAGAATTTACTTGCTGCATCTGTTTACTCTTGTATTAAAAGATCTATACTAAAATCTATGAAACATTACTCTTTGGATTATATCTTGCACATATTGTGTACACTCTTGAAACAAAAAGACTTACCCAAGTTGATAATTAATGTGAGGCAATTAGGAGTTTTAAAAGACACCTTTTAGCACCCAACATTTTGGCGCCGCTGCCGGGGAGAGTGTTACCATTTCACAGAGAGCGATGTATGTTTGATATTTGCTGTTAGGAAAGAATTGGGTATTAAAAACGGAAGTTAATAACCTACGTAACGAGCAAGTAAAGTGCTTGCTCCTCTGCCTTCTTTTCAACACAATTGCATAGAAGTTGAAGTAGGTGTTTGATGTTTGTCTGCTGTGAAAGAATTGGGTATTAAAAAAGGAAGGTAAGAACCTGCATAACGAGCAAGTAAAGTGCTTGATCCTTCGCCCGCTTTTCAGCAGAATTGCGTAGGAATTGAAGTAGAAATTTTAGAGATAGAATTTTTGAAAAAAATCTTTTAATTCCACTCGAGTGGTGATGTAAGCACCACCCATTTCACTAACCAATTGACAGGAACATTTGAAGGAGGATCCTCAAAGAAACACATGAAGAACATCTTCTATTATGGTAAGAAATGGCTCACATTGCAACTTTTGAATTCCCTATCAAAGATCTAGGAGGAGTGACACAAATACACATAATTCCTCCATCGTCTCTACCAAATTTTCATGGTTTGAAAAATGAAGATCTAGATACATTCTTATTTGAATTTGAAATACTTTTTCGAGGATATGATTATTGTACTAATGATCGAAGGCTGAAAGTGTTTCCTCTTACTCTAAAAGGAGCAACTCTCCGATGGTTCATGAACCTTGGTGGGAATTGCATCCAAACATGGGAGGACATGAAGAACGTATTCTTAAAGAAGTACCAAGACTATTGCAAGGCCGATGAAGATATTTTCAATATGATACAAGGGGAAGATGAAAGCTTGGAGGACTATGTGGAGCGATTTCGATACAACCTTCAAAATTCAAAGCATAAGCATTTGGAAAAAGAGATCTTGAAAACACTCCTTCTTAAAGGAATCAAAGATGAATTTTTAGAACTCTTAAATCTTATAGGAAAAGGTGATGTTTTTCAGTTATTATACGATGATGTTTGTGAATTGTGCATAAGGTATTCAAGAGGAATTTCCAAGGCTGGTAAGAATTCTAGAGAAGTTTCTTCTTTCTTTTCCAAATTTACTACAAAAACAAGAGATATAAGAGCTGAAATCAATGTTTTATTTGAAAATTTTAAATATGATTTTATTGGCTCTCTAAATTCGCAATTGAATGTTTTTCAGGTTCAGAAAAATCAAGAATTTGTTGAAGTGTTTTTTCCTCATTACCGAAAGGAGCATCCCATAGATAATTGTTCTTCCTTATCTAGGATGGAAGTAGCATATCAAAGAGAGGGGGAAGCTGCAACAAGGTCAAAACCATGGAAATCGTGGCCTATATGTATGGTTCAAAACACTTCCTCTCCATTCTCTTACTTGCATAATTCATTATGGAATACTCATATGTTAGGGAAGCCATGCCAATCTCAATATAACCACCACCAATCTTGTCTACAAGTTTGGCACGGTTCATCTTATGATTGCATGACTAATCTCCCTCATCTTGTACCACAAACACATCTTCCAGCTCTTCCACAAAATCTTGCTTGCCTATCAAAATCATCCATTCAACCCAATCAACTACATCATCAAAATGCTTCATTGCCTACACAATTTCCTGCTCAACTCATTCCACACCCTCACCATAATCAACCAATACAACATGCTTACAGTCTTGAACTGCAAAATTTACCCACCCTTCACACCCATTCTATCTCACATGCACAATTGGAGAAAACTTATATTGAGATTTAGAATGTATCAAATCCAAAAATTGTAGAGGTTATGAAAGAAAATGAGGTTTCTTCTAGCATGCATCAACAAGCCATTTTAAACACTCGAGAACTTCATGATATGACGGCTATAGGAAATCAAGAAAGTAAGGGATACATTGAAGTTGATTTCACTCCATTTTTTTGCAGCATCACTCCATACTTCAAAAATTTTTGGCACCATCTTTTCAAGGGAAGTTGGCTTCTCATACCTTACTATTTATTAACATGCATTTTTCAAATTTGGGTATGTACATACTAGAGGCCTTATTTCGAAAATGGCTCCACTAGAAGTATGCTTATAGGTAAGAATATTAAATTTTCAAAAAAGAGTAGGTTATTGTAGAAAATAAATAAATAAGGACATAAATAAATACATTTTTATTATTATGTAAAAAAAAAAAAAAATTGTTTTTGTTGCAACACACTGTGAAAATCAACATCGGTGATAAATATTTTAATTTATTTATGTATGTAGATGTATTATATTGAAAAAAATATTTCTATAAACACTCATATTCATTTTTATCACCAATATGGAAGAATTTGTTGAATATCATATTTTTTTGGCTTGTGGGCTTGATGAAATTTCTAAAAGAAGAGTCGGGACAGTCATGTTTTGAGGGACCAAAAGTGAATATTTTAAAAACATGTTTCTATAATAAGTATCCCTTGATGTATAATTTCCAACCCAATTTGAATCACTCCATTTGGATTTGAAATGAAAAAGTTAGAACCAAAACATTGACAGGGTGTCTAGGAGGCAGCTCAAGAACAGAGTCAGGACAATCATGTTTTGAGAGACCAAAAGTGAATATTTTAAAAACCTGTTTATATCATAAGTAGCCCTTGATTTCTACTTTCCAACCCAATTTTAATCACTCCATTTTTATTTGAAACGAAAAATTTATAATCAAAACATTGACAGGGCGTCTAGTAGGCAGCTCAGGAATAGAGTTGGGACAACAAGTCTTTGGAGGCCTAAATGACTATATTTTTAAAACCTGTTTCTATGGTATATTCCTATATGAATATAGTTTACAAGAAAATTTGAATCACTCAAATTTGATATCGTATGAGGAAAAAAGGACCCAAATACTGACTGTCTATCCTAAATCAGCACTCTTAAAAATTTGCTTTTCCGGTTGTTCATTAAAGTATTTGACCCATCAATTCTTCTTGTCTTCAAAACTTGTTTATATTAGAGATAAATAAATGAATTTTACTTCATTTCCAATTTGAATCAACTTAATTCTTCATCAAATGAAAAATTTATGCTTTAAATATCAATTGTTTTTCTGAGTTGGAAAATCGAAAATGACTCTATTATGCAGGTTGTTCTAAGCAAATTTAACATACCATTACATGGAATTTTTAAAACCTATTTCTATTGGAGACATCTCCCTGAATTCACTTTAATTTTGCTTTGGAATCACTCAAATCGGACGAAAAACAAAGTTATGTTTAAAATACTGCTGGTTAGTATGGTCGACCACTATTCTCCCGCAGGTGACAAATAAAATTTGTTTTATTTCTCTATGGATTTGTTTTGCAGAGTAATTAATTTTTTTTTTTTTTTTGCATAGTTCTTGGATTAGGGGAGCCCGATTACCTCTGTTTCTCCATGATTTTATGTTTTATTGCAAGTAAACACTCATTTTTTGCAGGTCTTAGGAGAATAAAGAAGGTCAATTTATGGACGAGCGATTCTTGAAAGAAATTTTAATGAAACAAGGGCATTTCATCCAATTCATTATCTAACGGATTCATAACAGAAAAAATGAATAATTGATTTCCATTCGAAGATGCATGACACTGCTTCGAAAACATTTTTCCAAGAGATCATTTCTTTTTCTATTGACATATTGATATTCCATTAGAAAATAACATCATAGCTGTTGTAACTTAACTTATTTATTTCTATACTATTTTTAAATAAAGTGTTGTTTATTTTCTGATTTCTCTTATGTTTTTGTGTTTTAGGTGTTGATTCATTCAAATTGCAGTTTCTGCTCCATTGGCGATTGAACAATGAGGACCCCACCATGCAAGTTTCAATTACATAAGGCAATCCTTCGGCAGCTTCATTTCTGTAAAAATTTATTTCTTTTTAAACTGTAAATATGATTGCTTTTCTCTATTTTTCTGTAAATATAATTGTTTTTTACTGTTTTTCTCTATTAATTTTCTTTCTACGATTGTATTTCTATTGTTTAGAGCAGTAGGGATGATTGCTTGTCAGTGCTTTTCCTCTCCCTATTTTCTTTGTTGTTCCTTACAGGGAACAACTTTTGTTCCCTATAAGGAACAACACTTTTTCGTGTGTATTTTCTTTTGTTGTTCCCTATAAGGAACAATAGTTTTTCGTGTGTATTTTATTTTGTTGTTCCCTATAGGGAATAACACTTTTTCGTGTGCATTTTTGTTGTTGTTCCCTACAGGGAACATCTATTGTTCCCTATAAGGAACAACACTTTTTTGTGTGTATTTTATTTTGTTGTTTCCTATAGGGAACACCACTTTTTCGTGTGCATCTTCAACAGTTGTTCCCTAAAGGGAACAACTGTTGTTCCCTATAAGGAATATCACTTTTTCGTGTGTATTTTATTTTGTTGTTCCCTATAGGGAACAACACTTTTTCATGTGCATTTTATTTTTTGTTTCCTATAGGGAACAACTATTGTTCCCTATAAGGAACAACACTTTTTCGTGTGTATTTTTTTTTGTTGTTCCCTATAGGGAACAACACTTTTCATGTCTATTTTATTTTCTATTCTCTACAGGGAACAGCTGTTGTTCCCTATAAGGAACAAAATTTTTTCATGTGTATTTTCTTTTGTTGTTCCCTATAGGGAACAACACTTTTTCATGTGCATTTTCTTTGTTGTTCCCTACAGGGAACAGCTATTGTTCCCTATAAGGAACAAAAAATTTTCGTGTGTATTTTCTTTTGCTTTTCCCTATAGGGAGAAAAAAATTTTCGCGTGTGTTTTATTTTTCTGTTCCCTACAGGGAACAACTGCTGTTCCTTCAAAGGAACAACATTTTGTGAGTATTTTCAAGAACAACATTTTTGCACGATCATTCCTAGCCATCCCAGCCTATTTATATGATTCCCTTGCATTGCATGAAGTACAATACTTTTATGAGGACAAGAATTATGGAGTTTAATGAGGCAAGTGAATACCCTGAACGTTATGATCTTTAACAGGACAACTTATGGATAAGAGATTCTTTTTAAGAAAAGGGACACAATTATTTATATACTACTTTACTGCATTATTTTCTGTTGTACATGATACTGATTGATCATCTTAATACCATGCTAGTTCCACCCGTCCTGGTTATAATCTTCTTTGTCTGTATTAAATGAGATTATGGGTATATTTTTTTTCTATTAAAATGTTCAACTTCTTCCACCATCCCTACTCTTAAGGAGTACTGAGCCTCCCTCTTTTTATCATAAAAATTTGTAATCATAGCAAAATTTTTTTTACAGATGGAGGATAGGGGGTCTCATTACGAGCCAGCTGACCATGTTTATAAGGCTGTAACGAAGTGACATTCCCATTATGGCCACCACACCAGGGTTATGATCCATTGGATAACCAAAATATCCTTGGAATAGGAGGTCTCATCATGAGCCGACCTGATCACTTTTGCTACATCCCAGTGAATGGCAGTGTGGTTATCTAGTTACCATGCCAGCACACTGATCTCTTCTGTAGAACAACACTGGAACTCTCCATTTATAAATTGAGGATCCTGGCTCATACGGGTTAAAAGGCAACCCTTCTGAGGCTATGGATGCCTACTGGCAGTAGAGGCTCTGCTTATGGTATTGAAGTTATATCTTATCATCAATTATTACTATAATACCCTTTTCTTATTCTTTGTTTTATCGGAGAAGTTATTTCCTTAATTTTTCCTTGTTTTGAACCTTTACACATGAGAAATTGTTTTCCGATCAATCACATCATTTTCAACTAGAATACTGTCATAAAAGAATCTTTTTTGCATATTGTTGTCCTTTTCTTTTTCGCATAACTTATCATCAATCCAAAGCGTCCTATCTCTTATTCATAACTATCTTTACACACTCTGCTATCATTATAACCATACCTCTTGCCGTCCTATCATTGATATGTATACTTTGCTTCATTTACTGTCGTATTGATCATTCCCTTGCCTTGTTGTCGACACAAAACCTTTCATATGCTATATGGTCATGGAATCCCTTTTCCAATTGGAGGGGGGAATGTATGCATTATGGGATAACATGCGATATAATTACTAAACTCTGCCATAACTTGATGATTTGAAAATATATTAGTACTGCATTTATACAAAAAAAATTTCTAATTAAAATTTTTGCATGCATCTTATCTGTTTCTATTCAAAATTAAAACTGTGGATTCAAGAAATTTGCATGCAAAATAGTGAATTGTTATAGGAGAACAACAAGTATGGGGGGAATTATATTCGCAACAAGGCCACACTATTTCCCCTAATGATAGAGGCTCGCGCAACTCGCAAATGCGCACAATTGTTCAGACATGATGTGCTTGCATGGTTTCCACATTTTTTATCACTTTCAGTATCCGCTCAGCCTACATCAACTTCAACAAATTCCAGTCCATACATGTCATTCCACATTTTTTTTCGGATGTAAAACTTGAGGTAAAATAACATACTTTTCTGATTTATTACGAATTTAGGAAAATTTCATGCAAAATCCATTAAGCATTATTTATCATCATTCATTCCACATCTTTACCACTTCCCATTCTTCAAAGACAAAATATTTCAGTTTGGGGGAGTGTTACTTTCATTTATTTATTTATTATGACCATCTTATTCATTCTCAACACCTCCCTTCTTCCATGTTGTTTTACACCAAGCATAGATTTCAACATATTGTAGCAACCACCTCAATTTGTTTTCTAGCATTGCATGTGGGCATGCTAATTCTTCAGTTTGGGGAGGCATTGCTACACATGATGAATGTTTTCTACTTTCTTTCTCATTTAAGGCATACAATTTCATTTTTATACAATGCAGAAATTGATTTGCATATATCTTTAAAATTGTGAACTGAATTCTTGTGGTTTCTGGATAAAAAAGAGGTATCATTAAAATACACAAACCCAGATAATTTCATGCTAAATTAGTTCGTAAAATTTCAAAAATCATGCACTATCACCTACAACTATTTTGTTTATATCTCATGATCAGTGCATCAAAACAATCTGATTTTTGGATCATAGAAGCATTAATATAGTAGAAATCTAGTTTTTGAGAAAATGGTTAATGAAGTTTGTTGTTACTTATATCATATTTTTCTAAAACTTCATATACATGTAGTTGAACTTCAAATGTAAAAATTGTTACGCCTTCATCAAGATTGAAAAAATTGAATATTCATTATTTGAGGAAGAATTCATTTGTTCCATCCATTTCATGAGTTGGGATGAACAATTTTTGTATTATTTCTTGGTTAATAAAGGGCCTTTGGGTTGCATGAGGACATGCAATATATTTAGTTTGGGGGTATGTTGGGCAGCTAGTTTTTCATTATTATTATCACATTTTAACACCCATTTCATCCATTTCTACCATTTTTTATCACGTCATTTATCATGGTTTATCATATAATTCCATTTTATAATTATTTATGCTCTTACGGATAAATATTGTTTATTCTCCTTTATTTTTGATAAATTGATGATTATTATGCATGATTTTATCAATTATGGTTTATTAATAAATTTTTTGTAACATCACTCACCATTTTAGCCTCCAAGATATTCTCCAGATTGCAGATTTGATATCCAGCTCATCATTAAATATCCCAACTCAGAAATTCACTGGAATAAGAAGTGATAGTTTTTTATTGGATGTTGTGGGAAAATGGAGAAGAATCTGGAAAATCTGAAACATGGGTTTTGTCCAGAACGGACCGAATTAACTTTATGAAAGAGCAGTTTTCCCAAATGTAGTTCGTATTAAGAGAAACGAAAGGTTATCTGAAGATGATTTTCCGAGATTAGTTGTTGTGGCCGTTTTCCAAATTATCTCAGTTGCAATACCAAATTTAACTTGTTCCTGTTGAATTATTGATGGAAAGATATTTTAGATATGATGTTACTGATCAATTGGTTGTGAACAATCCAATTTTGTTATGGGAATCATTTTGTAATCATCTTTGTTGTAACTTCTCTCTGCTCTATGTGTATTTAAATGAAAAACAGAAATCAAAGAGAAAAGAATTATGAGAGGGAATATATATTTATTTATGAGAATAATTATGGACAGAACGCAATTCTAAAAATACAGAATTATATTGTAATGCTACTCAAGTTCGATGATTAATACATAAGTGAAGTTGCTATTCCTTCTCGTTATCTGAAGTAACCAGCAGTGTACGTTGGCGGCTAAGGGCCCGGCTTCTGATGGAATTCACTGCTTCATCTAAGTCATACATTTCCAATTATCGCAAGTGTGATAGTTTGATAGTATTATTGCTTTCTATGATTTTATCTCCTTTGCTGTTCATTATTTTCCTGTGTTAACCGAATAGCTCTATTTTATATAATTTACAGTATTGTTGTTTATTCAATTTACTTTTTTTTCGGATTGAGTTTTTTAGATAAATATTTTGCTCGATGTAATCAATTATAACGAGTATTAACTACTGTTTTTAGGCTCTCAGATTGATATCATTGATGTTTTACTGAAGAATGTGTCTAATTTAGATTCAATTAGTTTCGAAGAGAAGAGTTATCACTACTATACTCTTAACTGATATTATTGTTACTTGAATCGCATATTGTTGTTACTTGAATTGTTGTAGGATTTGATTAGAAGATTGAGTTTTCTTTTAATTGCAATTAGAATTTACCTGCTGCATCTGTTTACTCTTGTATTAAAAGATCTATACTGCAATTGATGAAACATTACTCTTTGGATTATCGCTTGCACATATTGTGTGCACTCTTGAAACAAAAAGACTTACCCAAGTTGATAATTAATGTGAGGCAATTAGGAGTTTTAAAAGAAACCTTTTAGCACCCAACACCTACCACTCACTTCTATAAAGAGGGTAGTGTTGCTACTCCTATATTTCCACAACCTACAAGGTTGACACCAAAACAATTGGAAGAAAAAAGAGCCAAAGGGATTTGCTACAGTTGTGATAGCAATACACTAAAGGTCATAAGTGTGCTGAGAAGAAATTATTTTACATAGACTATGAAGAGGAAGAAGAAAATGAACAAGAAGAGGATATACACCAGGAACCAATCCTAGAAGAGGAAGAAATGAGTCTGACCATATCGTGTAATGCATTGGTAGGAATTACCACTCCTCAAACTCTCAAGATAGAAGGACATATCAAGAAGAACAAGTTAATAGTTTTGATTGATTCAGATAGTACCCGTAATTTTATTCATTGTAAGGTAGCCAAGGAATTGAATTTTTTCCTATACCCAGCACTAGAATGTCAAGTGATGGTTACAAATGGAGGAACTATAAATTACTATGGAAAATGTCATAATATCAAGCTAACCATGGGGGAATATGTATTGAATAGTCCAATTATTTCCATTCCTATGGGAGGTGTTGATGTTGTACTAGGAGTATAATGGTTACAATGTTTGGGGACGGTAGCTTTTAATTTTGAAGAACTTTTCTTGAAATTTTTTTCAGAAGGAAAGGAAGTCGAACTATGGGGTATTGCAAGGAAGCCGAGGAAGATAATAAGCTCTAATTTCATGACAAATATTCTAAAGAAAGAACAATGAGGCGTAATTTCACAATTATGCTCACTAGAAGTTCCAACATCAAAATCGTCTATTTCTGCAGATCTCCAAAAAGTCTTGGACAATCATTCCAAGGTTTTTGAAACTCCAAAAGGACTCCCACCTATTCGTGATCATGATCATGCTATTCATTTGATTCCAGGAAGTGTTCCTCCAAACATCAGGCCTTATAGATATCCTTATGTCCAAAAGAGAGAAATTGAACATATGATTGCAGAAATGTTAGAGGCAGGTATAATTCAACCTAGTCAAAGTTCTTTCTCTGCTCCTGTAGTATTGGTACACAAGAAGGATGGATCATAGCGAATGTGTCCGGATTATAGGGAGCTCAATAAGCTCACCATTAAAGATAAATTTCCCATTCCTATGATTGATGAATTATTGGATGAATTACATGGAGCAATTTATTTTACCAAGTTGGATCTTCATTCGGGATATCATCAAATTAGAATGAAGACTGAAGATATTCCAAAAACAACATTTCGAACTCATGAGGGTCATTATGAATTTTTGGTCATGCCTTTTGGCCTTACCAATGCACCTTCTACATTTCAAGGGTTGATGAATTCCATTTTCAAACCCTTCCTTAGAAAATTTGTACTAGTATTTTTTGATGATATACTAATCTATAGCAGGTCTTGGAAGGATTATGTTGAACATGTTGACAGGGTGCTCAAACTATTGCAGGAGAAACAATTATATGCAAAAACATCCAAATGTTTCTTTGGAGTACAAGAGGTGGAATATCTGGGTCATATTGTATCTCACGAGGGTGTTAAGGTAGACCCTAACAAAATTAAATCCATTAAAGAAAGGAAAGTCCCCACAACAATAAAGCAGTTGCGAGGATTTCTCGGGTCAACAGGATATTATCGCAAGTTTGTTAAGAATTATGGGAGAATAGCAACACCTCTAACAACATTATTGAAGAAATATGCATTTTCATGGACCCCTGAAGCAACTAAGGCCTTTTAACATCTTAAAGAGTCAATGTGCCTAGCACCGGTCTTAGCTACGCCATACTTCACAAAAACCTTTATTGTGGAATGTGATGCCTCATGAAATGGAATTGGTGATGATTTAATGAAAGAAGGAAGACCCATTACTTTTGAAAGTCGTCCAATCAAAGGAAAGTATTTACAGAAAGCTATTTATGAGAAAGAAATGTTAGCAATACTGCATGCACTAAAGAAATGGTGAACTTACCTAATGGGAAGACACTTAAAGGTAAAAATTGATCATGATAGTCTTAAACACTTTTTGGAACAAAGACTATATTTAGAAGAGCAGCAAAAATGGGTCACAAAGATGTTGGGTTATGACTTTGAAATAATTTGCAAAAAAGGGAAGCTAAATTTTGTTGCAGATGCACTCTCAAGAAAGAATGAAGAGGTGGAACTATTTCTTTGTGCCATTTCTATTATCCAACCAGATTGGATAATCGAAGTAAGGGATGAATGGAAGAAGGATGAAGAAGTGTGGACACTCATTCAAAAGTTGCAGCAAGATCCCAGTACATCTGATACATCTAGTTGGAAAAATGATTCCTTATGGTACAAAGATCACCTATATCTTTGTAATAATTCCCAACTAAAACAAAAGATTCTTTTGGAATTGCACACTTCTCCATTAGGAGGACACTCAGATTTTTTAAAAACTTACCACAGGGTGAAGAAAGAATTTTTTTGGGATGGCCTTAAATCTGATATTCAAAAGTTTGTGGCAGAATGTTTGATTTTTCATTAGAATAAAGTTGAGACAATTAAGACCCCGGGTCTTCTACAACCTTTATCCATTCCAAGTCAACGTTGGGAGGAGATTTCAATGGATTTTATCACAGGTTTACCTAAGTCTGAAGGAAAGAGTGTCATCATGGTGGTAGTTGATAGAATTACCAAGTATGCACACTTTTGTGCTTTATCTCATCCATTTAAATCAAGTATAGTTGCTACTACATTTATGGACACAATTGAAAAGCTACATGAAAACCTAATGGTTATTGTGAGCGATAGAGATCCCATTTTTACTAAATATTTTTGGACAAAGTTATTTTCTTGTTTAGGTACTCAATTATCTCATAGCTCATCTCATCATCCTCAATCTGATGGTCAAACTGAGATAGTAAATAAATGTTTGGAAGGATATCTTCGTTGTTTTGTATCTAATAAAAAAACACAATGGGTCAAGTGGTTACCTCTTGTTTAATGGTGGTATAACACCTCCTTCCATACTGCAGCAAAAATGACCCCATTTATGGCACTTTATGGATATCATCCACCGTCCATCACATCATCTTTAATAGAAAATTCGAAGGTTCAAGCAGTGGAAGATCACATCAAGCATCAACAAGAGGTTATCCAGCTCTTAAAGGATAACCTGAATTTGGCACAAAATCGAATGAAACAATAGTCAGATCAACATCGCAGCGAGGGAAGTTTTGATGTAGGAGACTGGGTATTTTTACGGCTACAACCATACAAACAAATGTCCCTCAAGCAAGCTAAGAAGGATAATAAATTATTCCCAAATTACTATGGTCCTTACAAGGTGTTGCAAAATATTGGTGCTATGGCATACAAATTGGAGCTTCTCGCTTCTTCACGAGTGCATCCAGTTTTCCATGTTTCATCCAAAGAAGGTTATAGGTCAAAATATTCCGGTTCAAACAATATTGCCAGAACTTGACGAGGAAGGAAAAACCATATTGGAACTTGAAGTGTTCATGGAAACTAGAACATGAAAGCTACGAAATCGATCAATTTCAGAGTATCTCATCAAGTGGAAGTACTTACCCACTGAAGGTTCTACATGGGAGGATGAGAATTTTATAAAAAAGTACCCATAGCTACTCAAGCATTGAGGACAACACTTTTTAAAGGAGAGGGGCATGTTAGTTCCCTATAGTACTAGTATAGTCCCTTATTTTTGTTACTGTAACCCCCTTATTGTTATTATTGTACCCCTGTAACCCCCATATTGTTATTATTGTGCCCTTAAATTATTATTGTTAGGTCAGCTAGGATTACATTGTGGCCCCATGGACTCCTATATATAGAAAGGAGGTTTTGTAATTTGTATCATCTAGGAATTGCTCATTCATGTAATGTATTCGAGGTTGCCCCCTCGAAGTGGCTTATTTCTAAAGCATTGATATCTCTTTTCTTCTATTTTTGGAGCTGGTTTCACAACATAATGACCCTCATGATTTTGAAATGTTGTTTTCTGAATATCTTCAGTCTTCATTCTAATTTGATGATATCTTGAATGAATATCCAACTTGGTAAAATAAATTGGTCCATATAATTCATCGAATAATTCATCAATCATAGGAATGGGATATTTATCTTTAATAGTGAGCTTATTGAGCTCGCTATAATTCAGACACATGCATAATGATCCATCCTTCTTGTGCACCAATACTACTGGAGCAGAGAAAGAACTTTGACTTGGTTGACTTATACCAGCCTCTAACATTTCTATAATCATATGTTCAATTTTTCTCTTTTGGACATAAGGATATCTGTAAGGCCTGATTTTTGGAGGAACACTTCATAGACTCAAATGAATAACATTATCATGATCATGAATAGGTGGGAGTCCTTTCGGAGTTTCAAACACCTTGGAATGATTGTGCCAGGATTTTTGGAGATATGGAGAAATAGATGATTTTGATGTTGGAACTTCTAGTGAGCATAATTGTGAAATTACGCCTCATTGTTATTTATTCAGAATATTTTTAATGAAATTAGAGCTTATTATATTTCTTGGCTTCCCTACGATACCCCGTAATTCAACTTCCTTTCCTTCCGAATTTTTTTCAAGAAACGTTCTTGAAAATTAAAATCTACCGTCCCCAAATATTGTAACCATTGTACCCATAGTAGAACATCAACACCTCCCATAACAATGGAAAGCATTGGACTATTCAATACATATTACCCCATGGTTAGCTTGATATTATGGCATTTTCTAGAGAAATTTATAGTTCGTCCATTTGCAACCATCACTTGAAATTCTGGTGCTGGGTTGATCCAAAATCTTTAGCTTCGAGATGGATTAAAGAATTACATGTAAAATTTCATCTTAACCATGTAACTTAAAAGGCATGAAACAAGAAGAGAGAAGCACATAAAATCATTTAAAGAAGACAAAAACTTCATATCAGAGTTCTTCCATGAAAGACTACAACTGCGGGCCCTGCTCAATCAGTGGGGAGGCCCTCTTTCATTAAGTGGAAAATAAAATGAAAGTACAATAATCAATGAAAAATTACACCATTATACTTTTGAGATTCAACAAGATGATGAGCTTAGTGAAAAGAGTCGCCTTCACTAAGTGGGCCCGCAGGCTATTTTTGGCGCAAGTCTATTTTTAAACACGATGATCATATTTCAGAAGTTGCAGGATGCTATTTGTGGATGATTGATCAAGTTGGAAAAATAGATAAAATTATATTTTTATAATATTGGGCGAAGTATATTTATAGATCGTCAATTTAAAAATAGATGCATGTGGATTATTATTAGCTCTTAATAATAATCAGACTCTAAAGAACAACTTATTCTCTTGGAGCACTTCAGTTCAGTGCATATATGTGGCACATCAGCTGACAGAAGGAATTACATTATTCCTAAGGTTTTACTGGAGCCAATGCATGGAGGAATCAGTTAGAACTCAAGTGGCAGAGTTATGACACAGTTGGAAGAAGTAGTTATGGAGTTGTATTTAGTTTAACTCAGTTAGACTCGGTTGAGCTAGTTGTATCTAGTCTAACTGATTGATACACTAGTGAGAGTGGAGTGAATTAATTAGTTAATTAATTCACAAATAATAATTCATTAATCAACTGAACAATACAAAATTTAACTACAGTGCATGGCAGTTTCAGTGGAGACCAGTGGAGAGATACGTGAAAGGGCAAGATAGACTATTTGTTGTGACTATAGTGATGCATTGATTGGATCACACACTCAGTGGAGATGCCAATGAGGATTACACTGTCAAGGATGGGGTAATTCAAATTAATTCAGAGCTATTATTCAACAGATATTGTGTAGTGGAGGCAGGCTAGCAGGAGGCAGAGATCGGTGCATGGATTTGTAAGATTGGTCTTGATTAGTGTATGACGATTGTACTGTACTAAGGGTTTGTGATAAGCTTTGTATGCTTGTATGAGATTTTCATATGATCTCCATGTTATATAATATATAGTTGGGGTTTTCAGCTTTAGTCTTTCCCGGTGAAAAATTGTGTTGTGTGCGATTGAATATTTTTGTTTATGCTTCACATGTGTGTGGAATTAATTTTTCCGCAAAAGATTAACAAGTGGAATAGATTCAATATCTTGCATAAAGTTAAATAGTGTGAGATCAGGTGGATCTTGGACATATGCATGCTTAGTGCATATAATTTCTACATGGCATCAGAGCATTTTTGATTGAAGATTGCAATTGTGAAGTGAGTTTGTGCTGGTGGACAATTTGAATTTGCTACAGAAGATTCTTGGTGCAGAAATAAAGTATGCATTGAAATGTCTTTCAACGGGTTGAGATTGGAATATGCCCTTAATGGGAGCTCTAATTACATAGCCTATAAGGACAGGATGGAGGCAGTGATAGAGGATAATGGGCTGAAGGATTTCATCGATAGCGATGTTCCTAAGCCAGGATCTAACGATGGTGCATTACTTGATGCATGGCAAAAGAAGACAACAAAGACGAGAAGGATTCTGTTGGAAGGTGTGAAGGACCATATTGTGTCCAACCTTCATGGGAAAGCCACTCCATTCTTAATGTGGAAGGATTTGACAGATTTTTTCCAAAGAAGAAGTGACTAGAGGAAGTTGGCACTTAAAGACAAGCTCAGAAAAATAAAAATGGAGAAAGGCGACAGTATTCCAAAATACCTCACAAAGTTTGTCCACTTCAAGGATGAGCTAGGATGTGTGGCGGTTACTGTTGATGAAGAAGACTTGGTGAGCTTGGCTCTCCATGGGCTTCCGAAGAGTTGGCATAGCTACAAAGACTCTGTCAATGTAAGGGATAAACTACTGAGATGGGAGCGACTTTGGTCGGATCTTATACAGGAGGAGATAAGGCAGGGTACTAGGGATGGATCTTCATCGAAGAATGAAGATGAAGAGAATTTCACTTTGGCTGCCAAAGAAAGGAAAGGTAAGGGGAAGAAAAATCCTTCAAAATCTGGTGCTAAAGGCAAGAAGTAGGATTTGTCCAAAGTGAAGTGTTTTCACTGTCACAAGCATGGACATTTCGCCACTAACTGTCCACAGAAGACGAAGAATAAGTAGGCTGCTGTATCTATAGCTGGAGAGGCCTTAGCCTCACAATTTGACCTAGATTTTTCCTTGATTCCATGCTTGGTTTCAAGCTGCGTGGGATCAGTGTGGTATCTTGATAGTGGTGTGTATTTCCATATGACGAGAGACAAAGAGTTTTTTAGTGACTTAATGGAGAAGGACCTCCAGATGCATATAGAGATGGGCGATGATGGTCGGTACAGTGTGACAGGCATTGGGACCATTACCTTTGAGAGGGAGTTTAGTAATCCATTCTTGTTGAAGAATTTCATGCATGTTCTAGGTCTGAAGAAGAACTTGGTCTCAGTCGCAATGCTGGAAGACAAGGGTTATGATGTTGTTTTCAGTGAGGGAAAAGCCTTCCTTCGATATAAAACAATGGTTAAAACTAAGAAGATAGGGGTTTTAATTAATAATATCTACAAGCTGGAGGTAGATGGCTGTGCTACAATGGTGGGAAAAGCAAAAGAAGTGGTGAGCTGGGATGAGGGCGAATTATGGCACAGGAGATTGGGCCATCTTCACCATGGCACTTTGAAGATTTTGCAGCAAATTTCTACTGGACTTCCCAAGGGTACTCTTGTTCAGTTAGATCAGTGCAAGGGATGTACTATGGGTAAGTTTGTGAAGACCACCTTTCATGAGAAGGAGAACCATGCTTCAGTGATCTTGGAGAGAATTCACACAGACGTGTGTGGACCATTCTCGATTGCTTCAACAACAAAAAAAAGGTGTTATGTGATATTTGTTGATGAATTTTCTCGTAGATGATGGATATTATTCATGTAGAAGAAGAGTGAAATGTTCTCAAAGTTCTGTGAGTTCAAGGCATTGGTGGAGAAGGAGTCGGGGAAGCAGGTGAAAGCTCTATGGAGCGATAATGGTCGTGAATACATCTCAGGCGAATTCAAAGACTTTTGTAGCAAAGAAGGAATTCGAAGAGAAATCATAGCGCCTCATAACCCACAGTAGAATGGGGTCGCAGAGAGAAAGAACAAAACGATCATGGGTGCTATATGAGCGATGCTGCATGACTAGGGCCTACCTATGCACTTGTGGGCGGAAGCATGCAACACTGCGGTTTATGTGAAAAATTGTTGTCCTCATAGAGTACTTGGAATCAGTACACCCGAAGAAGATTTTACTGGTAAGAAGCCTGATATTCCTCATTTGAAAACTTTTGGGTCACCTATTTACATTCATGTGACGAAGGACGCCAGGAAGAAGCTGGAGCCGACTGCAGAAGTTGGGATATTTTTGGGGTACACAGAAACACCCCATAACTATCGTGTGTATTTTCCAAACAGTCGGATGATTGTTGTGCGATGGGATATAAAATTCAATGAGGTGAAAGCCATGAATTTGTCGCTTGAGAGGGAGCTACACTTGCATGCGGAGGAGGAACTTCTAGTTCCCAAATATGAGCCTCTGGATGTGGATCAACCACAGGAGGATATTCATGGAGTGGAGGAGTCCACTCATGTAGAACCAAACATAAGACAAGGCAGAAAGCGTACCACAGAAGTTGAGAGACTGAAGCTCGATGCGACACAGAATGTAGGAGTCCCTACATCACAGCGCAGACAGAGACAATCACCTGACCGATATACTAGATACATGGATCTTATGAGCAAGTGTATTGTGACAGAACCATCTTCTTTCGAAGAAGCAGTGCAGGAGCCCACATGGGTAGATGCCATGGTGGAGGAGTATGAATCCATTGTCAGAAACAGTGCTTGGGATATTGTTCCAAGGCTGGCGGGAAAATCAGTTGTAGGATCAAGATGGATCTACAAGGTAAAGAAAGTTGTTGATGGGAGCATCAAGAAGTATAAGGCAAGATTTGTTGCCTGGTGCTTCTCACAGATCGAGGGGATTGAATATGAAGAAACCTTTGCACCTGTTGCACGGTATTCTTCCATACGAACCATCCTTGCTCTCTCAGTGCAGATTGGTTAGCACATTCATCAGATGGATGTGAAGACTATGTTCCTTAATGGGATCATTGAGGAAGAGGTGTACATTGAGAAGCCTGAAGGATTTGAGATATTCAGTAGCGAGTCGCATGTGTGCAGGCTCAAAAGAGCATTGTATGGGCTGAAACAAGCACCCTGTGCTTGGTACACTCAGATCAACAGCTATTTCACTAGACTTGGCTTCACCAAGAGTGAGGCGGATGCAAAACCTGTACCAGATTATTGTGGAGGGTAAGATTTTAATCATTTTACTTTATGTTGATGATTTAATACTAACAGGTGATGAGCAGTTGATACACTCATGCAAGGCAGATCTTGCAAAGGAGTTTGAGATGAAGGATTTGGGCCTCCTTCATTATTTCCTTGGATTGGAAATATGGCAGCAAGAACGTGAACTGTTTGTGTCTGAAGGCAAGTATGCTCGGGAGATACTGGAGAAGTTTCACATGAAAGGCTGCAAGCCTATCGACACTCCTCTTCCAAGAAATTCGAAGAAAGAGGATGCTACATCGACAAAGGTAGTGGATGCCATTGTTTATTGATAGTTGGTGGGTTCACTCATGTATTTAGTCAATACAAGACCGCACATATGGTATGCAGTGAACTAGCTTTCACAAGCAATGGTTAAGCCTACCAAGCTCTTTTAGAAGGCAGGCAAGCATGTTTTGAGATATCTCAGGCGCAAATATGAGTATGGTTTATGGTACAGACAGATGGATGAGGTGAAGTTGCATGGCTTCATGGATGTAGATTGGGTAGGAAGCCCAACAGATAGAAAGAGCACATTAGGAGGAATTTTTCAGTATCGGATCTATGAAATTTTCTTAGTACAATAGGAAATAAATATCTGTGGCACTCAGTTCAGTGGAAGAAGAATACATGGCAGCAAGTTTAGTTGCATATGAGGCTATATGGATGAGGAAGATTCTGGTTGGTTTGTTCGGTTTACATTTAGATCCCATGGTGATTCATTGTGATAATCAGAGTTGCATTAAACTCTCGGTTAATCTTGTGTTTCATGATACATCTAAACATATTGATATCCGGTATCATCATATCAGATATTGTGTGCAGCGGAAGATCATGTTGCTTTAGTACATTCCTACGGAGGATTAGGATGCAAATATTCTGACGAAGGCGCTCACCAGGAGAATATTTGAATACCATAGAGGCAGGATCGGGGTGAAGGATAATCCCTATCTTGTTGAGAGGGAGTGTTGAGATTCAACAAGATGATGAGCTTAGGGAAAATAGTCGCCTTCACTAAGTGGGACCGCAGGCTATTTTTGGCGCAAGTCTATTTTTAGACATGATGATCATATTTCAGAAGCTACAGGATGCTATTTATGGATGGTTGATGAAGTTTGAAAAATAGATGAAATTCTATTTTTAGAATATTGGGCGAAGTCTATTTATAAATCGTCAATTTACAAATAGATGCATGTCGATTACTATTAGCTCTTAATAATAATCAGACTCTAAACATCAACTTATTCTCTTGGAGCACTTAAGTTTAGTGCACAAATGTGGCACATCAGCTGACAGAAGGAATTACGCTATTCCTAAGGGTTTACTGGAGCTAATGCATGGAGGACTTAGTTAGAACTCAAGTGGAAGAGTTATGACATAGTTGGAAGAAGTAGTTATGGAGTTGTATTTAGTTTAACTCAGTTAGACTCAGTTGAGCTAGTTGTATCTAGTCTAACTGATTGATACACTAGTGAGAGTGGAGTGAATTAATTAGTTAATTAATTCACAAATAATAAATCATTAATCAATTGAACAATACAACAGTTAACTACAGTGCATGGTAGTTTCAGTGGAGACCAATGGAGAGATAGGTGAAAGGGCAAGATAGACTATCTGTTGTGACTATAGTGATGCATTGATTACATCACACACTCAGTGGAGATGCAAATGAGGATTGCGTTTTCAAGGATGTGGTAATTCAAATTCCTTCAGAGCTATTCTTCAGCAGATATTGCGCAGTGGAGGCAGGCTAGCAAGAGGCAGAGATCAGTGCCTGAGTTTGCAATATTGGTCCTTATTAGTGTATGACGATTGTACTATACCAAGGGCTTGTGATAAGCTTTGAATGCTTGTATGAGATTGTCATATGATCTCCATGTTACATAATATATAGTTGGGTTTTTCAGCTTTAGGATTTCCCGGTTAAAAAATGTGTTATGTGCGATTGAATATTTTTGTTTATGCTTCACATGTGTGTGCAATTAATTTTTCCACAAAAGATTAACAAGTGGAATAGATTCAGTATCTTGCATAAAGTTAAATAGTGTGAGATCAGATGGATCTTGGACATATGCATGCTTAGGGCATATAATTTCTACATATACCTCCATGGTTGAAAGTGGCTGAAAATTGGAGACCTCTGATGAAGAAATAGATAACACTGTTGGATTCCTGTCGCTGAGAGGTGTAGAATCCATATAAATGTTTCCTGATTTTGACGCCAGAAAAATCTGGGCCCTCTAGAAATGAGCTCAGTTCATGGTTCCACCCCCCTCTTGCAAAGTGCTCAAGGTTCCAACTGCCTCGTGTTCCATGCCACTCCTGTTTTGCCTGGGCACACTGTGCAAAATAAGGTTCTTATATTCGTGGGCCGGCAGAGTGCACAAGGTACCTCCATTGGCGCGGTTGGAAAAAACAAAAAATGGTGGGGAGGGGGTTGGGTGGTCAAACCACGCCCCCTCCAAAAATGGATTACTGTTTTTTTCATTTCAAAAAAACCAAAATTTATTTTTTTAATTTTAGCACACGAGGGGTGGGCAGGTCTGCTCCACGTGGCCCAACTCGACCCTTGATCAATTCGCACACACACACACACACATATAGGGGTTTTTTGGAGTGTTGGGTGGGTCCGCCCCCACGTGGACCAACCCAACCATACTATATGATGCCTTCCCCTTGTTGCAGAGTGGTTCAGGGTGGTATGGTTGACCACCCGTCCTCCAACCATAATATTTGTATTTTAATACAGTGTGGTGATGGGGTGGTAGGGTTGGTGTCCCGCCACCCCCATTTTTTAATATATTTTTGTTTTAATATAAATCAACTGTCCATTTCAAAAATATTTTAATTTTGACCAAACAAGACAAATAAATGACCCCACAATTTCGCCTAGAATCCAGCCAGAATCTGATGGCAATATTTCTATGAAAATGTTGCCTCCTTAACCTTCCACATCACCAAATCACCCAATAAACTTTTACTACCTCTAACTTTTGCATACGAGCTCGGTTTGACGAACCCTCGGCATCGTTGCGATCATGACGAAAAAATCTTCAACTTGAAACTGAGCTTGCCATATTTCTGACACTTTGAGTTTTGAGCCTTTGTAATTAAGTCACTTGTAAGTACGATCCTCCTGGATCATTCCTCCCCGCTGAGGAGCTTTTGGACCACCAAAAGCATTAACGCACCCAACACATTACTTATCCGTTCAAAACCACACTTTCAATCGCCTGTACGCAAATATGGTACATCATTTGCAACCATGTAAAAACCATACATAACTCAACAACCCTTCACTTGGAAAGAGTTTATAGCACATACTCATTGGCCAAGGATTACATAAAAATAACCAATACCTCAACTACTAATAAGAAAAGGAAAAAAACATCATCATTTCATTTCGAAGCAATGGAAACACATCATTACTTTTACATTTATTCACAACACATGATTTAAAATTGTGGCCATAACATAAATAATTCTAAAAAACCATCTTTTACTTAATAAATTAAATGGGTCATCTCCCTATGATGTATTTTCCTTTGGAATAGCTCCGAGGACTAGATTTTTCATGTGTCCTTTTTAGTCCTTACGTGTTTAACACGCAGGTTTCTAGGGTTCATCATGGTTGTGATGTTTCTTCTTCGTCCATACTTTATATATCATCTTGGAATGCTTTCCCATGGTGTGACTTTTATAAGTGTTCATGGAAGCCTCACTATCGCTCGATTGTGAGGAAGTGATTTCATCATCTGTCGATGGCTGATCACTAGCTATGTTGGAGCTTTCTCCCACTTCCTTCCTGGTGTATCAGAGTCCTACATGGCGTGGAAATTCCTCAACTTCGATGGGATTTACAATACCTTGGCCATTGATGCTGAGGCCCTTTCCCTGATACCCCATATTCTTCAGCAGTTTGGATCCGATCCCTGTAGTATGTTTTTAAAAAGCAGCGAATTCATCATCATGAAAAGTACATGAAATTGAAGGGATTATTCTTACCACGGGTTGGTTATGTCACAAATTTTCCAAGGCCTCATCGTTAGCTTGCAGCTGGTGTAGTAACGTCTGGTTTTCTTTTTTTTCTTTCTGTAGGAGCTTCCTTATCTTAGTATTCTCTGCTTGGATGCTTTGGTTGATCTCCTCAATTTCTTGGAGTCCTACCGCAGGTAGTTTCCTTTTCATCTTTGGTACCATGTCTTTTGAAAAAAAATTCATCGCATGAATCGAAACCCAAGTCTATGGGTCCCTTTTTTGCGATGCCAAAGGCTAAAAGATTCATTTCATCGCTAGAATCGGACCCCAGGTCAATTCGTCTACCTCGTGAAAATCCTACAGCTGTGACCTTCTCATCTTCCTCTATTAAGAATATTGGTTTTGTTGTATGGTAGTAGCAGTATTTTGCTTCCCTCTTTTGCCATTCATCTTAGGTCTCAACTCAGGGTGCAGCTTCCAGCAATTTTCTTCGTCATGTCCCTCTTTCCCACAATGTGTGCAAGAGGGCTTTGCCCCCCTTCTCTTGGCTGCTGCAATCCCTTTTGGGTGGTAAATTTGTTCATGTGTTCCTATGCTTTCTAGGTGCATGGCCTTCACACTGGACTCGTCAATGATAGGAGGCTCAAACAATAATAATAAATGTCTTATGTAATTATGAAGAGAACCGATATACTTGGTTACAATCTCTGGTGAATCTAATGGAATGCTAAATTCAATGTTTTTTTTCTAAATTCTTCTATGAAGCCTTGTACATTTTGACCTCTGTCTTTCCTTAGGTGTTGCCATTCCATGAATGCATTTTTCTTATATCCCAAAAGGTAAAATTGGTTTCTCAATGCATAAACAAAATTTGACCATGAGGAGAGAAGGTTACCCAAATTTTGGCTGCCTTGCAATTTTCTCTCCCATCAGACAAAAGCAGCGTCGTTCAGCTGAAGAGAAACCAACTGGATATTTTCCTCTTCCTCCTCGATCTGTTGAATCTTGTAGTAGACTTCAATTTGCGTAATCTAGTTGTTAATATTTTCTGCATTAATTTCACCATTATACATGGGAAGGTCAAATTTGACATCTAATTTACAAAAAGGTTTCTTAGATGCATTTCCTAAATTCCTATGATGATGGTGAGAAGAAGAAGAGGAACTTCCAATCGCGGAAGGAGAAGGACGTGAATCCCCTCCATCATCTCCATGTGTTGAACCTTACCCTTCTAGAGAGTTTTCCCCTACACTCTTTAGTTTCTCATGCCTTGAGTACAAATTCTCGACTCGATCTGCCATTGTGTAGAATGTTTTGTGAAAATTTAGCTCCTCCTCATTGCTAGCATCGTCATCCATGTTTATTCTTTGATGCGCACGTCTCACTTCGGGATCAAAATACTTTAGTTTTCCTTCCCCTCTTCATAGCATGTTTCTGGTTAGCATACAAACATGTAATTTACATCTACAAAGACCTGCTCTGATACCACTTGATCCAAAATATTTAGCTTCGATATGGATTAAATAATTACATGTAAAATTGCATCTTAAATATGTAACTTAAAAGGCATGAAACAAGAAGAGAGAATCACATAAAATCATGCAAAGAAGAAAAAAACTTAATATCAAAGTTCATCCAAGAGGGAATACATCTCGGGCCTTGCTCAATCAGTGGGGAGGCCCTCTTTCATTAAGTGGAAAATAAAATCAAAGTACAATCATCAATTCATAATTACACCCTTATACCCCATGGCCAAAAGTGGTTGAAAATTGGAGACCTCTAATGAAGAAACAAACATCACCGTTTGATTCCTGTCACTGAGAGGTGCAGAATCCATATAAAATTTTCCTGATTCTGATGCAGGACAAATCTAGGGCCTCTGGAAATGAACTCAGTTCATGGTCCCACCCCCTCTTGCAAAGCACTCAAGGTTCCAGCTGCCTTGTGTTCCGTGCCCCTCCTAGTCTTCCTAGGTGCACTGTGCAAACTAAGGTTCTTATATTTGTGGGCCAACAGAGTGTACAAGGCACATCGACTAGCGTGGTTGGAAAAAACCCAAAATGGTGGGGAGGGGGTTGGGTGGTCAAACCCCACCCCCTCCAAAAATGGCATATTGTTTTTTCATTTCAAAACAACCAACATTTATTTTTTAAATTTTAGCACACGAGGGGTGGGCGGGTTTGCTCCATGTGGCCCGACCTGGCCCTTGATCTTTTCACATATATATGGGAGTTGTTTGGAGTGGTGGGCGGGTTCGCCCCCACGCAGCCCAACCCAACCATACTATACAATGTCTTCCCCTTCTTGCAGAGTTTTTTGGGTTGTTGGGGTTAACCACCCATCCCCCAACCATAATATTTGTATTTTAATATAGTGTGGTGATGGGGTGGCGGGGTTGGTGGCCCGCCACCCCCCACTTTTTATATTTTTTGTTTTAATATAAAAAAAATGTCCATTTTAAAAATATTAGATTTTTGACCGAAGGAGACAAATAAACGAGCCCAAAAATTTTCCCAGAATCGAGCCAGAGTAGATGGGAATCTGGTGATCGGATTTCTACAAAAATTCTACCTCCTTAACCTGCCACATCACCAAGTCAACCCATAAACTTTTAATGCATCTAACATTCACATATGAGCTCGGTTTGACGAACCGTTCACACCATTGTGATTAGGATGACGAACTATTTAACTTGAAACTGAGTTTGCCAGATTTCTGACACTTTAATTTTTAAGCCTTTGTACTTAATCCACTTGTACTTAGACCTATATGATCCTCTTGGATCATGTGTATAGGAATCAATTCAATTCCTTGGCTACCTTAAAATGACTTAAATTATGGATATTACCTATGTAAATCAACACTATTACGTTTTTCTTCTTGATATGTTCTTCTATCTTGAGAGTTTGAAGAGTGGTAGTTCCTGCCAATGCATTATAGGATATGGTCAGACTCATTTCTTCTTTATCTAGGGTTGGTTCTTGGTTTATATCCTCTTATTTTGAAGTTTCTTGTTCATTTTATTCCTCCTCTTCACAATCTATGTAAAATAATTGCTTCTCAGCACACTTATGACCTTTACTGTATTTCCTATCACAACTATAGCAAAGCCCTTTTTCTCTTTTTTCTTCCAATTGTTGTCATGTCAACCTTGTAGGTTCTGGAAGTATAGGAGTAGCAACACTTCCATATTTATAGATGTGAGTGGTATGCTTCCTTGTCGCCATAATTTTACTTTCAATTTTTCTTTCCAACCTGAATGCCTTCTCCAATGAATCATGTTCCCAAAGGTGAACGTCATGTTGGATGTTATCCTTTGAAGTCTCTATGAAGACATCAATCCCGTGTTCCTCTGAAATATCATTTACCCTTATATTTAATTTTTGGAAGTCCTCAATGTGCTCCACCATTGTACCTTTTTTTTTAGATTTATCAATTGGCTAAAGAAGGTGTTACTCTTTGTATCCTCATAATGTTATATCATTTCCTCCATAAAAATTGACCAAGTGAAAATTTTTTTATGAACGAGAATCCATCGATACCATACA
The DNA here is from genome assembly GCA_034641835.2 of Pinus albicaulis. Classification (NCBI taxonomy): domain Eukaryota; kingdom Viridiplantae; phylum Streptophyta; class Pinopsida; order Pinales; family Pinaceae; genus Pinus; species Pinus albicaulis. The sequence goes on along the minus strand of CM076580.1, from coordinate 1,074,895,755 downwards.
AATGTATTTTTTTATAAATGTAAAGTTTCAATGCGTACCTTTTGTGTGTTTTTCACATTATGGAGATCAAAATATTGCTCCATCTGTAGTATCCATGTTACGGGATCATTGTCGTCAAACTTCCTGATATCCATATTTGGAATATGGTGGGTCTTACATCCAAAATTATAGTTTATGAAATCGTGATTAACATTTATTTTGTTCTCGTCATGAGTTTCCTATATAACCTTTTCACCATTAGGAATCATTTATTGTATCAACTTTGTCAAACCTTCCTTCAAACCTTCCATGTCTGCGTTTAGATCATTCTTCATGTCTTCCAAGTTAGCTTCCATGCCATCCATATTATATTCCACACCATTATTTAAACCATTAACGTTAGATTCCACGCCTTTCTTCAAACCATCCATCTTAGATTTCACGCCTTTCTTCAAAACTTCCATTTCATTTTTTGTTGCTCTTTGCGAGAGCGAAATTTGATGTAGGCGCTCTTGCAATTTTGATATATCATGTTGTACTTATTCCTCTTCATGAGTCATAGTGGAGCCTTTTGAGGGCTTAATGGGTGTTGAATTATTTTTAGGGGGCATATTTGAACCCAAAACTGATATCTATGCTTCAATATACCCTTGGAATCACTTCAAACTGATTTTTCAAACAAGACTTATGCAATTTGAAAAAAAAAATACACACATTATTCTTGCTTTTGAGGAGCTCGATATTGAAACTGAATTATCACTGTGATTTCAGATCTTCAATATCTGAAATTTGATCCTATAGTATACCTCTGAATATACTTTCGAATGCCATAGGTATGACCTGATTTGGATGCTTCAAGAAAACGTTATGCCCAATCTTCCACAATTACCTAATTATGAATTGGTTCAGTAGAGTGAACTTTTATGACATGCCACGTGTCATTTTTCCCCCTTCCACTATGAAATTGATACAAAGGAAACTACAGTACGTTTAATTTTAGCCACTTCTTACAGAATTCCAATCCGATCCTCAAAGAGAGAGTTATGATGATTTTCCCAATGTCACCTCTTTTCGATTAAATTCGGGAGCCTGCAAAAACCCTAACTTCCACAAATCATATCTCCAAAATTGTTGCGAACCAAGATCTGAATTTTTTACACGACATTCCAAATTTTTTCTTCCCGTGGTACAAATTTTAGCTTCTGAACCTTCGTCGAAACAAAATTATAGCGAAAATTCCATGATGCCCTGTTTGGAGCAGTGAAACCCTAGAATCCAAAGCTCTGATACCAAATGCTATGAAACTAGCTCTCAAAATAGAAGAAAAGAGCGATCAATGCCTTAGAAATGAGCCACTTTAAGGGGTAAACCTCATTTACATGACATAAATGAACAATTCTTGGATGATACAAATGACAAAACCTCCTTTCTATATATAGGAGTCCATGAGGTCATAATATAACCCTAGCCGACCTAATAATAATAATGTAAGGGCACAATAATAACAATATGTGTTACACCAGTTTTTGGTCATCTAACCTATTATCATTAGATGGACCCAAGTACACCATGTAAGACCAATTTTACCCTAAGTAAAATTGCTTTCACTATGTAAAATAACTTAATAAAACACATTCATTAGGTTGTTTATGGTCTAAACAGGAAACCCCAAAAGGAAATATTAAACAAACCTATATTTGTTTGATTTTCCTCAAGGAATAATTAATTAAACAATAATTTAATTATTATTCCTGGTCATGTTTAACCCAAAACAAAGAAATTAACTAGATAAATCTTTATTTATCTTATTATTTTCTAGGAATAATTATTTAAATCTTATTTAAATAATATTCCTTGTTAAATATGACTAAATCACCCATAAATAATTAAATAAATCATTATTTATTTGATTATCTTTCAACCACTTCCTTAAAATGATAAATAAATCATTTATTTACTTATTATTTACAAATAAAGGGATTTGACCCAAGTCAAATACTTTTTCCCTCCAACAAATATAATAAAATATTCCATAAAAGGTGGATCTAGATTTGGTTAATGTTATTTTAATCATGCACCAAGATCTAGAATGACCCAATATTTTGTTATAAATAGGAGGGTTTTTCCTACCATTCTTCACCTTTTGTTGCCTATGAGATCACTCTGGATCTTTACTTTTGGTCTGACTTTGAGCCATTATCATTGTCATATTTTCTATCTTTTCTTTGTGAGCTCCCTTTGAGTTCTATATTTTGTATGGTTTTTCTACACCAACAAGAGAGAGAAATCTTAGATCTGAAATGCTGAGGACTTTCAAGAACCCATTCTGTTGAGGAGAACCAGTAACATCCTCGTTTTCCCGCCAGGTGCCATTAATATAAAATTCTTTAAAACATAATTCTTGTCTTGTCTTATGGGATGCATGGAGAAAATTTCATTTTACTTGTTATTTAATGTCTTTTATGCATAGATCTAGATATTTGCAGTATTTGTCTTGATCACCTTTTTACAGATCTGAAGATATTAGCAGCCATCTTTTAATGTTAGGGTTGTTTGTTATGCACAGCTAAAAGAGTTTTTTTTCGTACATCTACACTAAAGATTCATCCTAACAATTGGCGACTCCACACAGGTTTTCCTTTACGACAGCTGTCATTTTTTATATTCCTGCATATCCATCTGTTTCAGACCCTAGGGTTTTTCTTCAGCTTTTTGTTTTTCCTATTTTTATGGTGTTTTTAACCTTTAAAACCCTAAAACATTAACATTTTTAACTTCCACGTGTTTCTAGACCTATTTCGCAGGTAACCGACATCAGTCGCAACTGAGATGAATTTTTTTTCTAAAATCTGCCGCCGAGACACCCAGAGCTACAGGTCGCACTTTTTGGCCCAAAAATTGCGACCTGGCCTGCAGGATGCTCTTTCAGCCTCAAATCTGTGACCTGGATAGAAAACAGGTTAGAACTTGCGACCTGCACTTTTTTCTGCAAATTTTCTGAAATTTTTTTGGGTTGGTCTGAAGCTTCTGTCAGGGTTTTCCAGCCTTTGTCTCTGCCCGTTTAGACCTCCTCTTCAGATCCCTTTTAGATCAGCTATTTTTCCTTTAAAATCCCCTCATATAGATTTTTTTGTATTTGCCTTTAGGGTCACCTCCTTTCCCCTACTGCCTTTAGTTGTTTACCTCCTCTTTTACAGCAGCCTTGCCTTTGTCTCTTTGCTGTTTTCTGCACCTCTTTTTAGTAGCTTTATCCTTTAGATCCCTGTCCCTCCTGACCTTAGATGTATTGGCTTGTTTTCAGTGTGTTTTGATTATATTTTTTCCTCTGTTAGACTATATTTTGAGAGACCTGCCTCCTTGGGTTAGATTGATGCATTGTTAGCTGTTAATTTTCTGTTATTTCAGCATTATATACTGTTCTCCGAAAATTTATTTTCAGTTACGCAACACACTTTTTATTTTACTCTCAAAATTTTTGGGTTTAAAAATTAAAATTAACACATGCCACACACTGAACCTAAGTGAAGAAGAGCCTGGTTAACACCGCTAGGCAAAGACTTTAAAATCAATTGACACTGCACCTCTCTGCCCTTATTTCGACATTGTAATCACTTGATTCTACACCTCCCTGCCCTTGTTGGTCATTCTTCTTCCCTTTGTGCCATCATCATTGTGCCCCCAAGGTGTATATCCCAGAGACTTCTTGGCCTTCACCCTCAGTTTTCGGTTGGTCAACTTGCTCCTTCCCGCCGTCATCGAGTTAGTCCTCCCCCGAGTCCGCACTCCGACTCCTCTTCTGATTCTTTGGGTTCTCCCCCTCCTTCTGTTTCTCCCCCTGTTACCTTCACCATGTCTGGTCCAGGGCCTAACGCTAGCGGAAATCCTGGCCCTAATGCTAGGAATGTTACTAGCGAAACCACCACGGGAACTACCTCGGCTGTCCCTTTGCTCCCCTATATGGTAGGTCTCAGTCTCCCTGATTTTAATCAGTTGATCAATGACCCTATCCGCCACGATGTTGGTTGGCCTGCTATGCCCACCAAGCTCCCCTCCGACATTCCTAAGTTCAAAGGTATTTTTGGAGAAGATCCCTCTAACCATGTTCGATCTTTTCACATGTGGTGTTCATCTAATTCCATTACCGATGATTCCATCCATCTTTGGTTGTTCCAACGCACGCTTATAGGCAAAGCTTCTAAGTTGTATGTTGACCAGACTGCCTCTTCCCATACCACCTTTTCGACTCTTGCCCGTGCCTTCTTATCTTACTTCCAGCTCCCTTTACGATACGACACTGGTACCGAGATGTTAACTTCTTTCCTTCAATCATCTGCGACCCGCCTCTCCGATCACGTTCAGGAATGGTGGCGATGAAAGAGCCTCTGTCGCACTCCTACCTTTGAAGATCGTGTCTATATGGACTGGTTTCTTAGATCTCTCTTACCCGCCATCGGCAAAGATTTCGCCTCTCAATTTCTTCAAACTGAAGAAGCCGCCCTCCAAATAGCCTTGAAATATGACATAATCTATGCTCAATCTGGTTATGTTTATACCGTCCTTCCTGACCTCCCCAGACCTGGTGGTGCTAATGCCCCGGGGGCATCTCATTCTGCCGACGGTATCGTTGGAGCCCTCTCTCATCCATATGCTCAACCTCCCATGGGCTATGGTCTCCCTCCAAGAGGGGCCAACACCTCTAGCACCTTTCCCCCTCTAGGTAACATGTATCCAGGATACGGCATGCCTCATCCTTTTGCCTAACCTCCTGCTTACCCCAATGTTGCCCAACCTTACCATTATCCTTATCCACAGCTTGGTGCCCACACTCCTCCAGCATTTGCACCTCCACCTCCCTTGCCTTCTCAACCAGCAACAACAACTACCACCTCCTCCAGGACAAGTATTTGCACAGCAGGGAGCAACTAATCCTCCTCCTTCTCAAAGGAAGAGGAAAGGAAATCAAAATCAATCTGCCCCTGGTACTCTTGGACCTAACCCTCAAGGTACTGACTCTAACAGTGCTAACCAGCAACAGGGCACTCAGCCCAAACTGGACAGGCCTATTCGTACAAATAAGCCTTGTTCGTGTTGCGGTGTTCACGGTCACTACACTCATGATTGTCCCCTTTTACCATAGATGCGACAGATGTGGGAGTCTTAGGCCACATTGCAAGGACAACATGCCTCCCGTACTGCTCCCCCCAATGCGGCTACTTCTTAACCGGTTGTGTTTACCGATCCTTTCACTCAGCAAGGATTCGTGGCTACCCAATCACCTCACGGACCGGTAGCCACTCAACCTTCCCCTTCTGGTTCCTCCAATTACCGGATCCTCATGATGAACTCTGATACCCCTTTACCTGTCGACCTTAACCTTCAAACTCAGTCCCGTCAGTACCCCAAGCCTTCTGCTCCATCTGTCCTCGATTCACCCTCTTCAGGTTCTACCAAGCCTCTTTCGACATCCAATGGTCCCTTGCATATCCGTCAACCCAAAGTTGAGGTTCATACCAAGATTCCTAAGGGACCATTGCACCGAAATGCTGCTTCTGTTCAAGCTGCTCATTCGTATAGCATAGTAGATGATTTGGGACAATCCCCTTCTGCCATTTCCACACTGGAACTCCTCCAGTCGTGCCCTTCTCAAAAGAAGGCTCTAATATCTACTGTGGGCGCTATAGATCCTGCTGATGACCAATTGATTGTTTTCGATGCCCATAAATCAGAGCATCCTCCTCTCCCTGCTTTCGTTGCCTTCCAAATCCTAGTCAAAATCTAGAATGCTAACATTTCCCGGTGCATCATTGATGAGGGGGCTTCCACTTGTGTGATGTCTACTTCGGTTTGGAAGAAACTTGGCTCTCCTGAGTTTGCCCCTTCCACGATCACTCTTCGAGCGTGGGATGGCCACACCTCCCAGCCCATTGGCCTATTCCGCAACTGTCCTATCACTCTTGCAGGCAAGGCTGTTTGCGTTGACGTTGAAGTCATCGACGCCCCTCTTGATTACAACATTATTTTGGGGCACAGCTACACCTATGCCATGTCTGTTGTCCCTTCTGCTATTCACCGCAAGATGTCTTTCCCTCATAATGGAAAGATAGTCACTATTGAACAGTTGACATACCATGAGCCAAAATCTCAGACCTCCCCTGAGACGACCATATCTTCTGTAGCCAATAATCAAACCATCTATTCTTTGACCAGTGTCCCCCCGGTGTCTACAAATACTCCTCTTTGCTTGGAACCCTCCTTGGTCCTCCTCCTTCTCCTGTCTCTGATCCTAGCTCATCAAATGTTTGCATGATGCAATCATCTCAGGCTGCTCTTAAATGACTAGGCCCATAATGTCCTTGATCATAGGAAGTTTGAATCATTATGGCTAGGCCCTTACATCATCACTAAGGATCTTGGTAAAGTGGCATACCTCTTAGAGGACTTCGAAGGCCACCCCCTTCCTAATCCTCACAATCCACTCTATCTTAATAAATATTACCCTTAGCATTTCCGTCCCGAAATGCATGTTTTATTTTCTTTTAGATAGCCAGCATATGTTTGTGTTTCCTAATTTGCTACATCACCAAGACACATTTTTTCCACAAAGGGTCACTTCACCTCTTCTGAAAATCGGATTTCCTCACTTACAACACTTGTACTTGGGGCACCACTTTGCCCCATACTCGTTCTTGTTTGTGTTGATTTTTTTCATGAGATACCATCTTGTGCTCATGCTTTTATGGTCCCCTTTGGAGCTTCACCCATTACATCATAATCATTGGTGTTAGTCTGTCAACAACTCTATTATTTTCCTTCGTACCTTAGTTGAGGATTCCTTATCGCCTCACCTAAGGCGAACCTCCTTCTGTCGACATCAGCTCATTCATTCCAGAAGACAGGTCTAGAAGGCGGTGTACCTTGGTTCCAGCTTCCACTCTTGTTCGGTGCCCCAGATTAGGCAAAGGGACTCCTTATTTCCCTTTGACTTGATTGTTTCTTAGCACCAGCTTCTTTCAGCATGATCGAGATCCGTATACTTGATGGTTCAGTGATGCAGCAGCTGATATCGGTGATTCCCGAGAGTGTGTGAGATGTCTCAGCCCTCATGAGGGGGTGGCCCTACAGGTAGCCCCCCACATGCCCGGATGTCCTATTCATTGTAGCCTTTAATGCAGCTCGATATATTTGATGATGACGACCTTTACCGCTTACAGCACCTCTTTGGTTTGCATGTATCAGTCAGATTTTGTGATCCCTTCCTTGTTCCTAGGGGCATTTGGGTTGTATTTGTATCTCATGTACTCAAATATTATTGTATAATTCTTGGTTGTTATCCCAGGCACAACATGTATGTGTGATTCATCATTATATCTTTTATCTGGCTCATGTTTATGCCAACATGTACTTTACAGTTCGGTACCTTGTTTACTGGACGCACTATTCTTTTGTACTTTGTCTCCGCGGGCATAGGTATGCCTCCCACGCCGCCTCTCGCACAGGTACCCACTCATAAAAAGAGACTTGATGCACCTGTAAGTCTCATCTCCTTAGGGTCTAGTTCTTCAGCACATTAGACTACCTTACATTTCTCTCTCTGACTTCCCTTTGATGTCTGGTGATTGAGTTCTTACAACGTACTTTGGTCATACGATTTTCTCCTAACACTCGCACGCTGGGGGACAATCTGTTACACCATTTTTTGGTCATCTAACCTATTATCATTAGATGGACCCAAGGACACCATGTAAGACCAATTTTACCCTAAGTAAAATTTCTTTCACTATGTAAAATAACTTAATAAAACAAATTTATTAGGTTGTTTATGGTCTAAACAGGAAACCACAAAGGGAAATATTAAACAAATCTATATTTGTTTGATTTTCCTCATGGAATAATTAATTAAACAATAATTTAATTATTATTCCTGGTTATATTTAACCCAAAACAAGGAAATTAATTAGATAAATCCTTATTTATCTTATTATTTTCTAGGAATAATTATTTAAATAATATTCCTTGTTAAATATGACTAAATCATTTATAATTAATTAAATAAATCATTATTTATTTAAATATCATTCAACCACTTCCTTAAAATAATAAATAAATCATTTATTTATTTATTATTTACAAATAAAGGGATTTGACCCAAGTCAAATACCTTTCCCCTCCAACAAATATAATAAAATATTCCATAAAAGGTGGATCTAGATTTGGTTAATATTATTTTAATCATGCACCAAGATCTAGAATGACCTAATATTTTGTTATAAATAGAAGGGTTTTCCCATTCATTTGTCACCTTTTGTTGCCTATGAGATCACTCTGGATCTTTAATTTTGGTCTGACTTTGAGCCATTATCATTGTCATATTTTCTATCTTTTCTTTGTGAGCTCCCTTTGAGTTCTATATTTTGTATGGGTTTTCTACACCAACAAGAGAGAGAAATCTTAGATTTGAAATGCTAAGGACTTTCAAGAACCCATTCCATTGAGGAGAACCGGTAACATCCTCCTTGTTTTCCTCCCAAGTGCCATTAATATAAAATTCTTTAAAACATAATTCTTGTCTTGTCTTATGGGATGCATGGAGCAAATTTCATTTTACTTGCTGTTTAATGTCTTTTATGGATAGATCTAGATATTTGCAGTATTTGTCTTGATCACCTTTTTGCAGATCTGAAGATATTAGCAGCCATGTTTTGATGTTAGGGTTGTTTGTTATGCACAAATAAAAGAGTCTCTTTTCGTACATCTACACTAAAGATTCATCCTAACAATATGGGGGTTACAGGGGTACAATAATAACAATAAGGGGGATATACTAACAACACTAAGGGCCTACACTAGTAATATAGGGACCTAACGTCTATCACCCTCAGGAAGTTGGCCCCAACATTCATTAACTCAAACAACATATTTTGATACATGAACGTTCCCTAGGGGGTGGTAAAAGAAGTCTTAAGCATATCATCCATGTGGAAAACTATTTCGTTATACCAAAAAAATCCATCTATCATGGAAATGTGAGTTTCTCCTACTACTGACTAAAGGATATCATCCATATTGGGGAGAGGATAATTTTCCTTAAGTGAGGCTCGATTAAGATTTCTAAAATCTATGCATAAACTAATTTTATTATTTTATTCCTAATAGGGACCAAATTGGCTACCTAGGTGGAATGAAGAAGTGGAAACATTATCTTTTCATATAGGATATTTTTAATTTCTTTCTAAATGGGAGGGATGAGGATAATATTGATGTGTCTAAGCTTTTGTCTAAAAGGCTTGACTCCTTCCTTTAAAGGGATACTATGTTCTACAATACTCTGGTCGCATGCTTTAGGGTCATCATAAGACTAGGAAAAAGAATCAGTGTATTTGGACAGAAGCCTGACATATCTCCCTTTTACCTCAGAGGGTAACATTTGGGATAAATTGACTAATTTTATTTCTCCACTATGAGTGATGTTTATTGGCTCTAATTCTATATGAGGAGGCTTTAATGTTGGGTTGGAAGCAATATCATTTCGATCAAAAATTTTCTCTAAGGGATTCAATCATCTAGGGAAATAAATGTTTTTTAATTTAATGACATCATGTTTTCCAAATTTATTTTTTAGGTGTGTGGCATTAGCACTTGCTTGATCCACTTCCTCGTCCTCATCTATGTATTGTTCTAAAAATTCACCAATTAGATCAATAATTTTATAAATTTCCTGGTCATCTTCACATACTTGCAAATGCTTTATACTTCCATGTATGGAAGGTCTATGGAGGAATTTAATTAAAAAATTTAATTTAAGTCAGGTGGGATGGATAAAAGGGGTTGCAACAACAACAAGGGCATCAACTAGTTGAATTCTTTCCCTAGGAATCGTAGAAAAGCTGATAGCGGAAAATAATTTATCAATAAAATTCTAGAATTGATTTCTATAAGCACGCAATTAAGGATGTTTAGTTTGAAATTTATTTTTTACTGTTTAATTACTAACTCGAAGTCGCCAAAAATCAATAGATATTGAATGTTGAGTTTGGGTGGGGTCTCTAATCTAAGTACTAAAGCTTCATATTCTGCTATATTAGTAGTAGTTTCAAAGTTTAATTTAAAAGAAAAATTAGTACTACGTTGAGATGGATGTATCAAAAAAGTTCCATCACCATACCCCACCCTAGATGAGGCCCCATCAAAATACATTTTCCAGACAGTATTATAATCTTGAGGTTTAAAGATAAAAGTGTATTTATCACAAATAAGGGCCTTCTATTCATCTGAAACAACGAAGATAAAATTTCCCATGTTATAATCCAAAGTATAAACTAGTGAGTTCTCGGGGTGCTGTTCTGAATTGATGGTATAGGCCAATATAGATTCTCTGTAGAGTCGGTGTGTGCCCCCACAAAATACGTTTATAGTGGCATAGGAAAGATCTAGTTGTAATGAACCACTGAGCTTAGTGCCCCAACTACTTTATAGGAGAATTCCGTAGTTAGGAGGGACATCAACTACCATGATTTACATGACAATAATTTTAATAGGAACCTATCCTAGGACCACATCCATATCTTTAATCACACCTTGACATTTAACTCCATGGGAATCGAAATAATATAAATCCTTATATTCTCTAGTTATGGTTAGCACAAAGTTTATTGATAATCTCTTTTGGAATGAGATTGTGAGAGGCTCCACAATCTAGCATACAATTATGCAGGTTCCAATCATGAATATTTAAGCTAATGTAAAAATGGGGAACTAAATTACCTTCCTTTTGGTTTACAATGCAAAGAGTAATTTTGGGGGCATAATCTTGGACATTAATAACGTATGTTAGCCCCATTTCTTGGGATGATTGGTAAGAATTTTTTAAAAAAGAATCATTTTTTTTTATGTTTAGGAAGCTTAACAACTTCAATTAAAGGCATACTTATTTTCAGTTGATTCATCTCATTCTATAAGCTAAATTTCCGTGCACAAGGTAGATCAACATCAGGAGGATTAGGCTCATGGGGTATTTCTTTTTTATCCTTACATGGAATGGGATAAGGTGCTGGTTCTCTATGATTATCATAGTCCTTCCTAGGTATGAGGATATATTTATGTTCAAACTGGGCTTCTAACTATTCAGCGAAAAGCTGAAGCTGAGGATCCCAAAAATCTTGTTTTATATAATTAGGGCTATCTGGAACATGCACATAAAATGAATTAATGGAATTTAAATTAGGATATTCCTCCTCCTTACGATTCATCAGCTGACAAGTAGCATCATTTTATATTTTTCAATGAGGTTAGTGTTATTTCTTAGAGGAAGCTGAATAGGGGGATTGTTTGGCCTTTTTACCCTTTGTAACATTTGTTGAGGATGAGGACGATGGTAAGGGGCTTGATTTCTTGGTGGGAAATTTGGGTTATGTTTGGTGGATTAGGACAAAATTTTGGTTGTACAAGAGGGTTCACATGAGGTGAAGAAATTTCTAGTTCCCAAACTCAAGCCATTGGATTTGATAGGTTAATGACTTAATAAGCTTCCACATTTCCTATATATTATGATCCTGGGAAGAGGAAGAAGCAGGAAGTTGAGGATATGTGTCAACCATTTTCATATTTCCATTAGATCGGTTATCATGAGAGAAATTTTTCCCAGTATCAATAATATTTCCCTCACTAGCACAGGCTTCATATTGTGCATGAGCTAAAGTAGATTGTTGTTTGTCTCATAGAGCATATGAAAAATATTCATCGAGAGCCATGGAAGAAGCCACATCTTCCACAGTGTCATACGGTCTAACAAAAACAGGTAAAAGGTTTGGAGGTTGAGCATTCATATTATCCACAATCTTCATTTTTATTTTCTATGTTTCGAGTCTAAAACAAGACTCATCTTCAATATGAACCTAAAAAAGAAGAGAAGAAAATAAAGGCAATAAATAGGGAATGGATAAATGAGAGAACGAAAGGATCCAACCAACACAATAGTTTAATGGAATATTATAAAGTTAATTTTAAATATAGTTTGTTAATATTTTATTAGAATTAATTATATCTTATTAATAATAATTATATACTATGTTCTTACTAAAAGAAAATTTATTATGGATGAATTAATGTAAGATAATATTTTTAAGAATAATTATAATGACATTAATAATAATATTAATGTAATTTTTATGCAATAACATTAGGTTAATTATAATGAATGTTACCATAACCTAATAATTAAGGTGGATTAAAAGGTTTAAAATTAAGGTAAAAATAATGAGGGAATGAAATATACTATGGAAAGAAATGAAAAGAGGGAATGAGGTATGAAATTTTAGAAAAAAATGTGGAAAATTAGAAATATGTAAAGGAGCATTTGAGTGGTAGAAAGGACATATTTATAAGTGTATATATATATTATATTAACAATAGAATTAGTATTAATAATTATTATTATGGAGTATAGTACGGGAGCACATAAATATTTAGGTTTTAGGGAGGGGGAAGAAAAGAAAAGGAAAGGAAATGAAAGGATAAGGAAGGGGCCTTGAAAGAGGGGATACTAGAGGAAAACGGTACTAGGGGGTTGGGAAGAGGGGGATTTGGGAGGGGGGCGGGGGGCGTCGGCATGGTGACAAAAGAGGGAAGTGATGGATGCTTATTCCTTTGTAGAGTGATGAAGTAAAGGGATCCAATTTCTGCTCACTTGAAGACCTCTGTCCCTATTAAGGTTGTGGGGGTGTTTGATGATCTCAAGGGCCTCACGAATTTCCCGCTTGAAATGATGATTTTCATCAGCGATCACTTTAGTATCTTCTAGGAAGATATGGTGACATTTGCTTGCTCCACCAGGGCTAAGGATCGAGTTCTTCTACTCCTGATGTCAGTTCCATGTTCTTTAAGACTAATTTTAAATTATCTTCCTGTTTCTCCGATATACCAAACTCCACATGAACAATTGATTTTATACACACCCTTTTGTTGGAGGTGTTCATTATTGTCTTTCAGAGATTTAATTCTTTCTCTGATGATTTTCATAGGTTTAAAATAGGTTGCAATGTCTTTTTTATTGAGAAACATATCAATCTTATATGTGACTCCTTGTATGTATGGCAGGTATGATTTGGCAGTTGGGGGATATTTATATATAGGGCTACTTTTGGATCTAGATCTCTACATGGCTTTGTTGATGTCTTTATTTTTATAGCCCAAGTTTGTAAATACCTTTCTTAAATACTTGGTTTCTTCTTTAGCATGATTGTCATTTGATATTCTAAAAGCTCTCGTGAAAAGAGTTATGATTTCCTCCATATTTTATTCTGTGTGGTGGTGAGAATTTGCGTGTAAGTAATTATCAATATGTGCCTTTTTTTTTAACACCTTATGCCCAAGAGATCCATATTTATTTATAATGAGGATAATGTCCAGGAACATGATTTTGTTATTTTATTCAACCTCCATTGTAAAATTTATGTATTCACATATGTTATTAAGGTGGTTAGTGAAATTATATAGCTTTGCATCCCCATGAGGCTAGCTGACACTTCGGTCATCAATAAACTTACTCCAGAATTTTGGTTTCAATGGGTAATGGTCAGGAGATTTATTTTCAAACTTCTCCATGAAGAGGTTTTCCACTATGGGAGATAGTGGAGATCCCATAGCTACCCAAAAAAAATTCTCAAATATTTTTCCTTGGAAGGTAAATAAAGTTGAACGAAGACATATATTTTCAACTTTGTCAACTTTTAGGATAACGATGTTATAGTTGTTCTTAAGGTTTTTTATGGATATTAGTTGTTCATGGTTTAAATTATTTTTGGGAGGTTTCACTTTTCTTCGAATTACGAGACATTCCTGCCTGATAAGGTCCTTATCTTATTCATTAATTTTTTTTATTCATTATTCAAGGTTGCAAATGATCTCTTCATTTGGAATCCTCCAAGGGGCTAAAGAAAAATTGAACCCTTTGTCAAGGACTCCAATTTCTTCTTTATTTAACTCGTAGGATGAGATACTAGTGACTTTTTTTATTATTACCAAAGTTATAACTAAGATCAGGATTATGTTTTGGATCATTAATATTTTTATGATTATTATAAAGTTTTTTATGGTTTACAATCGGTACACTACACTCATAGTTTATGTTATATGGTTTATACATGCTTTTATTAATCGGTCTAGGGTTTGGAAACCTCGAAGTCAGAGTGGAAAATTTTTCAACCTTCACTGAGGGAACCATAACATCGAACCCCAACATCGTTGAAAATCTTTCCACACTGACTTTGAGGTTTCCAAACCTTAGAATGATTAATAAAAGAATGTATAAACCATATATCATAAAGTATGAGCGTAGTGTTATGAATGAGAACCCTAAAAAACTTTATAATAATCATAAAAATCTTAATGATCCAAAAAATAATCTATAACTTACTTATAACTTGGCTAATAATAAAAAAAAGTCGTTAATATCTCATCCTACGAGTTAAATAAAGAAGAAACTAAAGTCCTTGGCAAGAGGCTAAATTTTTCCTTACCCCACGGCGGATTCCAAATGAAGAGATCATTTGCAACCTTGAAGAAGGAATAAAAAACCATAATGAAGAATATAAGGACCTTATCAAGCAAGAATGTGTCGTAATTCTAAGAATAGTGAAATCTCCCAATAATAATTTAAACCATAAGCAACTCATAGCCATCAAAAACCTTAATAACATAAATAACATCATTATCCTAAAAGATTAAAAAGAGGGAGATACTATGGTAATGGATAAAGAAGATTACATTTGAAAAATGAAAGAACCTTCATAATAGCGACACCTACAAGAAACTAAAAGAAAACCTTATTTCCAAAATTACTAGAATTTTCAAAAAAATTGTTAAGGAGTTTAATCTAGATGAAAAAATAAAAAAGCGCATGTCTCCTGATAGTGAAATCACCACTCACATTTATGGTGCTCCAAAAATCCATTAAGTTGGTGCCCCCCTCAAACCTATTGTTAATACCATTGGAGCACCCACATATGAATTAGAAAAATATGTTGCCTACATCCTTGCCCCTCTAGTTGGCAGAACAAGCTCATTCATCAAAGAGTTTGTCCATTACATTGAATCCATTAAGAAAGCGAAGCTGGATCTGGGTGATAAAATGGTGAGTTATGATGTTGTATAACTTTTCACTAAGATTCCTCTATATGAGGCCGTCCAAGTGATAAAATAAGTCAGAAACTCCCAAACAGCAAAGCTAGCATAGATATGTATTCACTCAACTTTCTTTCCTTTCCAAGGACAAATATTTGAGCAAACATATGGTGTAGCTATGAGATATCTACTATCTCCCATAGTGGCAAACCTCTTCATGGATAATTTTGAAAATAAATCTCTTGACAGTTACCCATTGAAACCCAAATTCTAGAGTAGGTTTGTTGATTACACAAGTGTCAACTTGCCTCATCGGGACTCATGGCTACATAATTTCCTTAACCACTTGAACAACATATCCGAAGACATCATGTTTACAATGGAGGTTGAAGAAAATGACAACATCCTATTCTTGTACATTCTCCGCATTAGAAATAAATATGGATCTCTTAGGCATAAGATGTTTAGCAAAAGGCACATACTGACAATTACTTATACACAGATTCTCACCACCACCTGGAACAAAAAATGGGGGTCCTGAGAAATATTTTCACAAGAACTTTTAGAATGTCAAATGACAATAATGCTAAAGAAGAAATCGAATATTTAAGAAATGCATTTACGAACTTGGGCTCTAAGAATAAATACATCATCAAAGCCATGTAGAAATCTAGATCCATAAGAAATCGTATATCTAAACATCCCCAAACTACCAAACCATACCTATCATAAATACAGGGATTCATGAACAAGATTTCTAATGTTCTCAATAAAAAATAAATTGGAACATCATTCAAACCTATGAAAACCATCAAAAAATGAATGAAATATGTTAAGGAAAACCCTAAACACCTCTAACAAAAGGGTGTGTATAAAATCAATTGTTCATGTGGAGATTGGTATATTGGATAAACATGACGAAATTTTAGAATTAGGCTTAAATAACATGGTGCTGACATTAGGAATATAAGAAACTGATCCTCAGCCCTGGTGAAGCATGTAGATAATAATTTTCACCATATCCACGTGGAAGATCTTAAAGTGATAACTTATGAAAATAATCATTTCATGCACAAAATTCTTGAGGCCCTTGAGATCACTAAACACCCCCACAACCTTAATAGGGACAGAGATCTCAAAGTGAGATGAAATTGGATCCCTTTACTTCCTCACTCTACAAAAGAATAAGCAGCCATCCCTTCCCTATTGTTTCACCATGCCCCCTCCCCTCACCCCCTCTTCCCAACCCCCTAGTAATGTCTTCCTCTAGTAGCCCCTCTTTCAAGGTCCCTTCCTTGTCCTTTCATTTCCTTTCCTTTTATTTTGTCCCCACTCCCTAAAACCTACATCTTTATGTGGTCCCTAACTATCCTCCACAATAATAATTATTAATACTAATTCTACCTTCAATATAATATATTTACACTTATAAATCTCTCCTTTCTACTACTCAACCATTCCTTTACATCTTTCTCACTTTCCACTTTTTTCCTAAAATTTCATACCTCATCTCCTCTTTTCATTTCTTTCCTCAGTACATTTCATTTAGTCATTATCTTTACCTTAATTTTAAACCTTTTAATCCACCTTCATTATTAGGCTCTGGTAACATTCATTATAATTAACCTAATTTTATTGCATAAAAATTACATTAGCAATATTATTAATGTTATTCTAATTATTCTTAAAACAATTATCTTACATTAATTAATCCATAATAAATTTTCTTTTAGAAAGAGCATACTATATAATTATTATTATTAAATTATAATTAATCTAATAAAATATTAATAAGATATAATTAAAATTAACTTTACAATATTCCATTAAACTATTGTGTTTGTCGACTCCTCTCATTCTCTCATTCCTCTCTTCCATATTTATTGCCTTTATTTTCTTCTCTTCTTTGTAGTTTCTTCCTGAAGATGAGTCCCTTTTTAGACTCAAAACGTAGAAAAGAAAAATCAAGATTGTGGATAATCCGAATTCTCAACCTCCAAACATCTACCACAGAAATCTACAAATTTAAAAGGTTAGAAAATTTCGTGAACCTCTTGTTAAAATCAGAAACTGACTCATCATCTTTTAGTTATAAAGTAGAAAACTAAGTGAGCCACAACTAGTTACATTTTTGGACACCATATTGTTGTAAGAAAATCTCAGTTAGCCTATCTAGTGTATTGATACTATTTTTGGGGAGGGTTATAAACCATTTTCGGGCTTCCCATTCCAGACTTTGCATGAGAAGTCTCATGTAAATGTCATCATATTCGACACCTAAATTCTCATAGTAGTCCTAAAATTTGACTACATGTTCTTCAATAGTTCTTTCCCCTTCGTTATCGAACCTAGGTAAATGTTTATCAAATTTGGGCAGAAAATCATGAATAAGCCCCTGTAGATTAAGGGGATGATAATGAGTGTTCACAAAAGCATTCATGGGTGGCAGAGAGGGAGGTGAAGGCAGTAAATATTTGTAAGGAGAAGGTGGCAGAATATTCACTGGATTGAATGGGAGATGGAAAGATGAAGGGGGGAATTGAGAATTTGATGATAAAGGTATAGAATGAGAGTGTATATGAGAAGAGAGAGAAAATAAGATTTTCTGGTACTCTTGGATTAGGATACAAGGGATGATTTTCCTTAAAATCGTCAAGGCGTCTCGTTCTATTTTCTATAGTAGCCAATAATTATGGGTCCTCTAAAGGAGAGTGACTAACGTCAGACGTCAACCTAGTCAACCTCCTGGGGGTATCCAGATTGAAAAATGACCAATGTTGCTAGCAAGAAATATATTATTTCACCACTATTAGTAAAATCATTTACTTTTTACAAAATTCAATATGACAAATATTGAACTGGTTGCTAAAACTAGTTAAAGGTGTGAAAAAAATGAAGCGTGATTGATAAGGTATTCGTATAATGATGGACATGTAATTTCATTTTAGACTCAAATTCTCGATTGTTGTCATCATTTAGGAACAAACGGGTTTGGTTGCAGTCGCTCGTATTCTTGCACTAAAATTTCCCAATTCCGATCGAGATCGTCTTGAGTTAGGGAAACCTGCAAGGAGAGTTCATATAAACCATTTAATATACTGCATTGATCAACTAAACCAAAAAGAATATGGAGTTGTAGACATTTAGAATTAGTCATCAAAGAGTTTTTGAACTAGCTGCTCCCTAAAAACGAAGCCAAAATAATGTTAGTGCTGAAATCATCCCCACGTATGAACGACTTGAATTTGCATTCACTGAGGGCTCAGAAGCCCCCTTGCTCTAGGTACTATAGGCTGACCACGAGTTCACTACAAGGGGTAACCTTGATGATTTTTATATAATTTCCAATAAGAGAAAATAATAAGGTTAGATGATGATAATTTCTTGATTGTAGTAGTTTTTCAACATTAACAAAAGAGGAAATTATATCAAAAACAATATCTGAAAACTATAATCCAGAGGAAAATGATGAACCTTAAAAATTAAATTTCAACAGTAGGTTATAAAGAGAAAAAAAAAGACAAAATAAGAACATACAAAAATATATGAGATACCAAATCATTTCAAATATTATGAGAGATCATTGCAACATGTACAAATTTTCTTGAAGCTTCCATTTCAATTCTCTGAAGATAACCGTATTCAATAATAAATATTGAAACTTAAGACTTACAAAGATGATATAGAAACTTATAAAATTTAAAATATGAATGATATCAGGTACAAACAAATTGAAAAATATAACATAGTAACAATCATAGTTATAAAACATATATCATCGTTATGTTAAGATACAACCTACTAAAACTAACAACAATCAAATGCTTATCATTTATTCATTCATATCGATAGTATAGGTATTGGAAAATAAAATCATAAACAAAATAATTACTAAACGAGAATAGAGTCTCATGTTTAGTTCTATGATTGTTATATAAAAACAAATAAACACAACAAGATTCATCAAAACACAAGGAATCACTTAATCAATATAATAAAATATTGTGTAACATGTACAAGAAACTTTCACAAAATCGAAAACTATCACTTATGTTAACAATCCCCCCTTTACGGGAAACAAGGTCATAAATAATAAGTCTGGAAAATAATTGTTTGAGTCGCTGTCTTGAACATAACATATTCAAATTAAAATAATATAACTCATAAAATAAAATTTTTATGCATTATGATGCCTTTGCAGCTTCAAATTTTTTACTTCTTCATTGTACTTGTAGGGTTGAAAGTATGGGCCCCACAAATCTTGATTGTCGGTGCTTGAGTAGTGATTACTGCAATTTTTCCCATATTTTGACTTCTCTATTATATATTTCATTGGTGGAATTGGATGAGTTACTTGAGTTGTTGAGGATACACTTTCTATAATGATATTTCATTTGAAATGGTTCTTCAGCTTGGCCATTTTATCCCATTTTGCAGTTGGAAACCAGAGAACAATTTTGCATTTCATTATAACCACCACCAGTCAAGATCTAATATGGTACTAAGATTTGGGAAGTTTCTCTATTATTTTGTTAATCCTCATGAAAATGGTGAATTCTCTGCAGAGGCCATTTATGACCGTAGCTGGTGAAACTGCTTCTTCACCTTATATAGCCAAACAACCAAGGCCTCATTTAGTATTATTTCATTCATCACAAAATTTATCCTAAAATAATATCCAATTTTCCTTTCCCCAAAATGAAGGCACACCAAACCTGTGAATATAGTTCCAGTCGTATCTAAAGTCATCTATTTCCTTAGTATCCCTTTTGAATTCTTCCCACGTTACTTGCATCGTTGCACACTTTTCTTTTAACATGCAAAGGGAGTAAACACATTGATCTCTAGGAGGAAAGCCCAATTATTGCAAAGTTTCATCTTCTAAAGTGTTGATAAGATCAATGAGTGACTTGATATCCTTCAAACTTTCCTCAAGAGTGGAAGCTGTACTTTTTTTTTCTAATTTTTAACTTTTAACAATACCCTTTTCAGAATCTGAAAGGATCTCAATGTAAGCCCTTACTGTAGAAATATTTTGTTAGGTCCCTATATTACTAGTGTACTCCCTTATTGTTGTTAGTGTAGCCCCCTTATTTTTATTGTTGTACCCCTGTAACCCCCATATTGTTATTATTTTTCCCTTACATTATTATTGTTAGTTCAATTAGGATTATATTGTGACCCCATGAAATCCTATATATAGAAAGGAGGTTTTTCATTTGTGTCATCAACGAATTATTCATTTATGTAATGTAAAAGAGGTTTCCACCTCGAAGTGGCTGATTTATAAGGCATTGATATCTCTTTTATTCTATTTTTGGAGCTAGTTTCATAACATATTTTGTTTAACTTCCCACCATATCTTCGATTTATCCTATATTAACACTTGCTTTCCCGTAAGGGTACCTCTAATTACTTCCTATAGGGTCTTAATCTCATCATTATTTTATTTTATAGTAGTTTTAATTTGTTCGATCTCATCATTATTTCAGTTCACCAAAATCTCCCCTCTACGTTTGACTCTTTTAATCTCTGACTGGGCCAGATCTAGTTCTTTCTCTAACTAAGTTATATTAAGATGTAGCAGCTCCAAATCTTCAGTTTCATATGCCTGAGAAGAGTTAAGAGTTGAATGAGGTGAAGCATTGTATTTTTCTAAGAGCTTGAAATGATGCTCCTCCTCGTGAGAATTTTCCTTCAGGAGCTCCATTTGTTTAAAAATTATCTTGAAGTTCTTATTCCTCGAGACACAAGGATATTTCCATCTCTTGGAGGTAGAATTCAACCTCTTCCTTTCTTTCAAATTCTTAAATCAGAACATAAGGGTCATGATCTGGTATTTTTAGAATAGCATGTAGAGCTTTGATATATTTTTATTTCTCCTTCAACAACTTTTGAATGGGACCATTGTCTTTAGGTTGTTCGTATTGTCAAATTACTATATCTTCTAGTTTCTTTATTCGATTTGTTTTTTTCCTTAGAGCCACCTGTGCCACACGTATTTGATCATATATATTTTCAAAAATTTCTTGTATTTTTGTATTTCATGCAGTTGAGTCAAGGAATCTTCAGACCACTATTTCTCCTTATTTTTGGTGAAGGTTGATAACAACCATACTCGATACTTTACCCAAGTTAATAGCCAAGGAGAATTTCGGGATCCAAACACCTATTAATGTTGCCCGATTTCTGGCTAGACAACTATAAGATTCAAGACATTTGTTTCAAAGTCAATGGCAGAAATAAATCGGGGTCGACCTGTAGAAATTATATCCTTAAGTTTTGCAACCTCTGTTGATTGAGATTGTTTCGATAATAAAGCCAACTCTGCACCAGTCACCATTATCTATTTCTATTTAGTAAAATTGTGTTTAATGCTAAGGGCCCGTTCCCCTAAATCTCTCGACCTTATGCCATCAATAGTTTCTTTTATTTCCTTATCCAACTGTTATAACTCTCATTCAAAAATCTCAGTATCAATATCATCTTCCTTTGCCTTTATGCGTCTTTATACTTCAGACGGGGTTAAAATATTTGAATTTATTTTTGTTGCAGAGGCTAGAGAGGTAGGGATTATTGGTTCCATGTTGATCTCTTGCATCTACATTTTAATATAACTTGGAACAAAATTAGATGTGCCTTCATCGTTTTTAGGTGCAGGTGACACTTCTAGTACGGTATCATCCATCGGCAATACAACATTCACCACCTTTTCCATTTCGGGCCTATTCTCATGAATATAAGCTAACAACCATGATTGCTTCTTTAATCCTGAGATGATTACCAAAGGATCATGATGATAGCTAATGTCCTATAGAAGTCCAAAAGACAACATTTACCTTTCGAGGGCATCGATAGTATTTTTATTTTTGGAAATTGTTGGCGAAAAGGGATGACTTCTAGGAAAGGCCCAGGTTAACACTCAAAGGCCAACAAAGTCTTGCTATATTCTAGGACAACATTGTCATTTTCATCTTGCTCAAAGTAAAGCAAGGAGTCTCACTCGAGGCGTGTCGTGACCTTACTGAGATAGGAGAACTAGAACCATGGTAGTGCATCGAAATTATTCTTCTATTAACTAACATAAATACATCACAGTCATGAAGAAATAAACACTTAATGCATATTATTTAAAGGAAGAACTATCATACTACAAGAATCAAAGGAAGCTATAAGATATTTTTTTAGAAACCCCATAAAACATCGTACATTGATAATCACACATTCAATATACAACTCAAGTCCACAAAACACTTCTTTGTGTATTGGCTTCCCAGTGTAGTATGTTATCACTCTAATAATTCTTAAGTTATGAGATTTTTTATTTTTTGTCAAAGAATATCAGTGGTAACCACAGAAAAATTTTAAACTCTAGGATCTAGCCTTCCTAGGGTTCAAAGAGGGCTCTCTCTCTATAAGATTTAACTTTGTTTTAATTATATGATATTAGGCTAGTTATGAGGTAAAAATTGGTTTGGTTTGGTTTAATTTGGTTTGGTGAGAAAAATCACTTAACGAGATGGATAGGGATAGATTTTTTTGTCCATTGGGCTAAGGAGTCAAATTTCAAGCAGATGGGACTAGGATCAAGGTCAAAAAGTCAAATATTTTCAGGGAAAGATAGAAAAGTCATTGAAGATCTTAGAAGGTTGATTGCCGAAGTGGTTTGATCGGGATAAAGAGCAATCAAGGATTCTTTGATCTGGATAAGGGAGTAGACAGAGGTCATTCGAAAGAGGGAGAAATTAAGGGTTCCCTACTCTGGAAATCAACAGAAAACATAGAAATGATAAACAATTAAAGACATGGTGCTTTTAACAAATCCTGTAATAATATTCCTAATTTATCATTCAAATTTAGAACACATATATGGATTCATGTGAAACATAAGAAGATAAACAAAGACAGTAGAAAGTACTTCACTTAAATGGCTCATCACATGAATCCTGAAATATGATGCTAGATGATTTGATCCAGTCTGCTACTTGAACTTGCTACAAAAAAAGCCTTCAAGTACATAAATATTGACTATAGAAATCTTCAGCAATTTATTCCATAATAATACTTCAAAATATGAAGTATATATACAAAAATGTTTACAAAATATCCTAGAATACTCATAGTATTTTTCTAAGGAAATAAAATATCTTTACCAACAATATAGTGACAGCTGCTTAAAAACTTAGCAAGTTGTCCTATATATCCAAATAAAATAGAACTGTTGTTTTGGATTAGGTGTAGCTGGCTGCCTTGCTGTCTCCAATGCTGGCAAAAGATACTTCAAATCTGTTTTGAAATATTATCTTCTTATCTAATACTATTTAACTATGATACAATTTAATCACAAGTTAAATTGCTTTACTGCTGTAATTTCTATTTTGACTGTGTAAAATCAGCAAACTTTTTTTATCCTCTTCTCTACAATTTGACTTTTACAATAAGTTAGTGAGTGATTCCCAAGATCCTTCATCAGGAATTTTGACCTTTTTCAGCTTCCTAAAGTTCTCATCTACCTTAGTGTACCTAGAAAATGTTGGTTTTATAACAAATAGGTGTTTTATCTCATGTTGTAGATAAAAAAAGTCTTCAAGACATTTATGTAAAACCTTTCGTGTAGGAATTCCTTGTCCTTCTGTTTTGTCTACCTGCTCTTTTGCATGATCTCTTATCTTCTTGTTGTAGTCCTCTTGTGGCATGAGGTTATCATTAATAACCAGGATGTTTGGCAAACCTCTTTGCCTCAGGATCTCAAATTTAATCATAAATTTAGTTATGGCTATATTCATGTTTTCACACTTTTCTTCTAGTTGCTTCATCAAATTATTCTTTGAAATTACTTTCCTTATTTGAGGGATTGTCTCTGTTCTGTCAGTAATTTCTATCTCCTCTAATTCTTGCTTGTTCTTACTGTTGAGAAATTTGATTAATTGTAGGGCTTGTTCAGGTTTGACACCTAGTTCCTCCTTTGTTTTCTAAATTTCTTCTTGAGATGCCTTTAGTAAATCCTTTTGCTCATAAATTACCTATATTGATGGCCAAACATCATTGATGGATTCAATGATTTTGGTCCATAGTTGATTCTTCACATAAGACATTGGCTCTTTCAAGGTTAAATCCTTTTGTAGATTCTTCAATTCAACATTTAAATATTAGCCCTTTGTTCATGAGTTTTAGCATTAATTTGGGCTATCTTCTTAGTGTCTTCTATATTTTCAATCACTTTCTTCAATCTATTGATTTCATTGGTTTGCAGTGACATTTCCTCCATGGATTTCATGAGCTTTTTGGCTTCATCTGTTGGTTGCACTGTTGATGTAGATGATTTTGTAGCTGAGGTAGTAGAAGATGTCACTGATACTGTTGTGGCTAGTGGTACTTTTGGTGCCAATTCTTTTTCCAGAGTTGAAGGCACAACTGTAGTTGCTATAGAAATTACTATAGGAACTTCTTGTGCTTTTGTAGTTTATATTTCATGGAAAAGTTTGTCCATTTGGATTTCCATTTCTTTTATTTTTGTTGTCAATTGTAAAATCAAGTTCATCATATCATCTTTTTTGCTTGCCTCTTGTACAATTTCTTCGGCTTGTGGATGTTCTGTTGGTGGAAGCTTGAGTTGTTTTCTAAGTGCTGCAATGTCAGCATTCTTTTTCTTTACCAACTCTTTTGCACCTTTGAAATTGTCAGGGTCATATCCTACTTGAATAACCAATTCTTCTAAAGACTTAATCCTAAGATATTTAGCATATGAGGAAGCCTTTTCAACTTGCATTTGATCTCTCATATTTATTATTGTATTCTGGAGCTTTTGGGCACTCATTTCCTGTGTAGTAATGGTATAATAAAGTATCTCAGAGGTTTGTGTGTGGAACTCAATTTGATCTAATTCATGGATACTTTCTGTAGGCACTTCAAGGTCAAATGTTTTGTAATCTGCCACTATTTTGGGAGTCTTAACTGTTGGTTGAAGCACTAAAATAATCAACTTCTTGTTTGAATAATAAAAAACTGACAGAAGTCTATTCTCGATCCCTGGTGTTTTTTTTAAATACTGAAAATAAATTTCATTCTTGGCCTTTATCTGCTTTTATTTCTCTCTAATGTCAATATCTTTGTCCTTTGCTGGCTGTGAGGAGGATGCTTCCATACTCTGCTGCTTCTCTATTACCTATGTATTTGAAGTAGGAGGATGCTCTTCATTTAGAATCTATGTGGCTAGCTCATTTGTAATGACTGTAGCAGCATCTATGTTTGTCTCTGGGACATCTGTATCTTCCACTTCTATGGTCTCTTTTTCTTTATCAACTGGATTGCGCTTAGGATTTTTATTATATATTAGGAATTTTATTATATCCGAGTTTAAACCTAGTCTCAGTGGTTGTTTCAACAATGTAGGTACCTTCTTCCCTGATTCTCTTAGTAGCTTTATCTTCTCGATTTACAGTTTTCAAGGTGTGATTAGTATCACCCTGTCTTACTGCTTCTATCAAGGTATTTTCCAGCCACCTACTTGATTAGAAAACTGTTAAATCTCTGTCCTATTATCATGTATATAAGGGGTCAGTTTTCATTTTACCCTCATTTTCCTGAGTATTCCCTGAGGATCATAATTCCATAAGAAACTAAGTTCAAATTTTTATTCCAGCAACTGTTTTGTTGCCTCTATACCTGCAACTCTGTGATTACAAATGAAGGGTCCTATATTATTTTTCAACTTAAATTAGGTCTTATTTTTGGCTTCCAAGAAGTTGATTGAATCTAAATTGAGTATTTTCCTGATGTACTCCAAGGAAAAAATTCTCATTGGCACATACTTAGGTAGTTATAGGGGAAAATATTTGACACAAAAACTCCGATTTCTATATGATTTTGATATAAGTACCAATCTCCAGTTCTAGTTTTCTCTGATAGCCATAGAAATTTCTTTATCTCATCACTGACTCTTGGTTGTACACTGTTTGTCAACATGTTTATCAATGGATGAAAAAAGAGTCTATAAAATCTGCATAACTGAACTCTGTGGACTCTTTTTTTATCAAAGAAGTCCAAAAGATGACTGAGAGCGGGTTCCCTTCTACATCAAGCTTCAGAAGTGTTATTGGGAACTTGTCTGATTATATGTATAAGAACATATGGAAAATAAAGGAAGTATACCTAAATACTCCTTCTGTTGGCAATTTCACAATTTGATCATGGATATTATCAGCTATGTATTCAGCATAATTGTAAATGATAGAAGGAGGCTATCCAGGTACAAAAGTGGATGGGAAACCTAGAATTGACTCATCTGTATGCTCATCAGTAAAATATCGTAGGATGAAAGATAACATGGAAATGACATGCCTTGACCCTTCAGGAAATTTGGAAGTAGAATAAGGAGGGCTTAGTTTTGGGATTTCAACATAAGCAGGCATGAAATTTTGGAAGATATGAAACCCTTTAGGAAAATCTAGACCAATGTAAAGCTTGGTGAGTGATTCTATGGATAAAGGAACTGCATTGGGATCTGGTTTGAGCTATAGCATTAGGTTAATGGATTCTATAGTAATGGTAAACAATATTTCTTTATTAGCATTAACCATGGCTTTTTTTTCTGGTGAAGAATAGGATTGACATAGCTTGATGACTTCTGGACATTGATGAGTTAGTGGAACTACATACTTGGGTAGATTTGACTCCCAAATCTGTACTTCATCTCCTTGATCTAATGATTTTTCAAGACTTCATCAATGGAGTTCTAAGAGATTAAATTCTATCACTCGATCAACTATTTTGTAATCGACATCTGCTAAGGGCATATGTTCAATGTCTACAACAGGAGGTTGTAGAGGGTTTACAACAATTGTGCTTTTGGAATTCATTTCTGGGTTTGATTTTGACATATTTAGACCTTCTGGGTGCTTGAAACTTTGTATTTTGGCTTTTTAAACTCTTCTGTAAGATTGAATTGTTTACAAAAGGTTTTTCTAGTTTAACAGAGGTTTCTTGAATAGAAATAAGTGCCAAATTGCTTTATTTTGGTTTTAAACCTTCAAATTTGGCTTTAGAATTGATCTTCAAACTCTTACACGTTCAAGAAATGATAAAACAAGGGTTTCTATGTTTTTTTAGATAAATGGTTCAAATTGGGGACAGAAAGATTGGGATCATTTGCAAAGGGTTTATAGATATATTGGGAGTATTTTCAAGGTCTGCAAAGGCTAAACTACTTCAATTTTAATTTTTAAAACAGATTGCAGTATCGAAACTGGGCTTTATCAGGGTTTTTACAACTAATTCTTTCTTTGTGGGAAACTACAGGTATTTCTATGGATAAGTGGGCTTTACAAGTTTTAATTTCTCAGAAATAGCTATTTTTTATGATCAAGAGGTTATTTTTCTTTAAAGAATACCTGTTTGTGCAGTTATTTGGTCTTTTAAACAGGTTTCAGTGGCGTCGGACATGTTTCTGATGGATATAGAAGTATTTGAAAACAAACTGGACACTTCCAGTGATCTTGACAACAAATTTAATGTATTTTCTGGTTCCTTGGGTGAAAAAATGGTGTACACGGGTTTGTTTCTTTAGTTGGGAGGATAAATATTCATAGAGAATGCAAAAAGGGCTTTAACTAGCACATATGAAGCTTTCATAAGGTTTTTAGGTTTAAATCAAGAGCGACATTTAATGGTGGTCAAATCAAACCGAAGTGGTTTTGGGGCTGGAGGGAACAACCGGAAGTGGTTATCGCATGGGCTTCAGGGTGGTAAAAATTTTCCTTGGATCGAGTGCGATCCAATCATATATCACCGCATGGAGGGGAGATAATATAGCAAAACTTCCCATTTCAAAAAATAAAAATTGGTTAATGTTCTCATTATTGAAAATGCGATATGGTGTTTGGATCGTTGGATCTGAAGGTATGAGTGCGAACGATGGAGATTAAATAAGGGAGTTGCTCGGCATGATGGGGGTGTGGGGCCCGGATATGTTATGTGTCTAGGATTATTTTAATGTTTAAACATAGTTTTTAAATGTAAAACAAATGTTTTATTTATGATATGCGGGGTTTATTTACATAACAAATGAAGGGTTAACATGTGATTTATAACAATTGGGGCGGGTTTTATTATAATGTATATGTTTTTAACCTATAGAGAATGGGCGGAATTATTTCACGTGGGTATTTTTAGACCATAGGTTAAAACTAAATAAGTGGGTTTGGGATATTTAAATAAAATGATTTAATATATATACGGGAATGGGTAGTTTAAAAGGTTTTAATACAATATGTTAAAAAATTAATATGAAATGAAATGTAATGAATAAAAATACAAAAAATAAACCAAGTGAAGTGTAAAAATAAACCTTTTTAAACATAAATTATTGTACCATTAAATATTTACACTTAAACTTAGGATAAATTGTATTTTATGGGTTTTTGAGTGTTTTTTGGATGAAATGAAATTAATTAAGAGGGGATTTTAATTTTTCTACGAAAAAAAGGTGTTTTACATAGGAAAAGGGATTATATTTTTGGAAGAGGGTGAATATGCTGAGGAAATGGGTTTTCATGAAGGGAATCCAATACTTTTACCAATCAGTTACTAAGCCTTGGGTCCAGTCCCAACAAAATTCAGAGAAATGCTCTGAGCCTCTTTAACTGAAGGTTTTGATTATTGGATCATTGTGGGGGAGGGGAAATTAGTAATTTTCCAGATGATGCTTTATTACATGCCTTGCACAACTGCTTTCTACCTACCCATCCGATTATTCTAACATTTTTTACTTCATTTGCATGGGTGCATTTAAGACTGTAACCCTAAATCCATTTTTCTTTTAAAGCATAAACTATCTAATTTTAACCTTATTTCATCCGATGGCTCAGATCAAACTATTGAGCTCCTCATTTATTCTCTAAATATCTACTTATTTGTCAAGTTTAAACAGTTTGACATATATTTATTCTCTATCTAAAACATGAAATTCAAAGCATGAAAAGTTCAGATTAAACTATTTAACTGATCATGGATTATGGAAATTTGGAAAAGCTGCACATAATCATTATTTTTGTAGTAAAAGCAAATAGTAGTGGCATTTTGACTTGCTCACTTTCATGTTTTATTCTTATCTCTTTTTTTCTCTTTTTGGGTTCATTTTTTATTCTTTTTGATCTTTTCTTTTCAAGTCCTTTTATCTTTCTTTTTAGGACTTTTACCCTCTTTTCATTTTTTATTATTTTCAAAATATGGGAAAACAACTTGCAGAAAGAAAGGTATGTACATATTTACAAGACTAATCACAGTCAATTCAAAAATTATGAACCCTATTATTATAGGACCCTAACAGGGGCTCCACACGGGGATGACATTTCCTAGTGAAATGCCAAGAACTTTGTGACTAGTAACCTTTGAATTTTGACTGTGCTGACCTTGTAAGTGTTATTATGATCTCTGCAATTGCTCATACTTATGAAATTTTACCTCTCAAAGCTTAGGGTCTTCTCTCTGGGCTTCAAATTTGTTAGAAAAACATCCAATCCAATCTAAAATCTTGTAATGTTATGTACAATGGATAAAGTAAACAAAAAATAACTATTGGTTATTTCTGAAGAGTAATAGTGCTTCAACATTCTGCCCATTACTGGTCCACCTAGCAGATCTGATCCATCCATTTCTTTCAAAAAGAAAGAATTGTTACCTCTGTAACCATAAATAATATAAGGTCCTTTCCATAGGAAATCAAATTTACCATGTTCACCTTTCTCTTCTCTTCTTGAATCCCATTTGAACACTTTGTCACCAATGTAGAAATCATCTTCTCTACTCTTTCTATCAAAAAATTTCTTTATCTTGTCTTGAATAACTTGAGACTTGAGATAAACCTCTTCTCTTGTTTGCTGCAAGTGAATGGTTTGATTAATCCTTCTTTGAATGTCATTGGTTTCAAATTGTAATCCTTGGATTATCTTCATTATTGGTACTCCTAAATACGATGGAAAAATAGCATCCATTCCATAGAAAAGCTGGTAAGGGGATGTACCAACAAATTTTATGGTGGTAAGTCTATTTTCCGATAAGGCATTAAGTAACTTCTTGTTCCAAGTCTTTTTGTTATCTTCTAGTAATTTTTTGATGATGTTTACAAGGCTCTTATTGGAAGATTCAACAAGGCCATTATCTTGAGGGTAATATGCGGTAGAATGGCCTAGGGTAATGTGATATTCATGGAAAATTTTAGGGGCTAATATTCGTAGGTGGGCTAATTTTCCATGATTTTTCCAAAAACAATATTCGCCAGTTTCCATTTTTTCATAAAAATGATTCACCCAAATTTTACAATATAAAATTATTTTACATTAAAATTTGCCAACATTATATAGAGGGTATATATAAAATCATTACAAATTTGAATAATTTTACAAATACAACAATAAACATTTTATAGTTTTCATATTAAGGACTAGTGAGATTCGCCAATTTTTGAAACTTCTAGATAATTTTCCATCCTTAAAATTTTCCCTGGTGATATTTATGGCAAAATTCAATCATATTTTCGGATTTGAATTTAGTTTCATTGTCAGTAATAATATTTTTGGGACATCCAAATCTTGCAATTATGTTGCTTTCTAAAAAGGAGATAATGACCGTGTCAGTTTCTTGCCTAGAGGGTATTGCTTCAATCCACCTGGTAAAATAGTCAGTGGCTGTCAGAATCCACTTGTGTTGGACTGATGATAGAGGATGAATTTCACCAATGAAGTCAAGACCCCATTGTTGAAATGAAATTTTTGTTGAGATAGGTTTTAGGGGAAATGGTAAGATCTTTTTCTTTCCCTCAAAAATTTGACACTTATGACAGGAGGTCACATACTTTTTTACATCTGCAAACAAATTAGGCCAGTAAAAACCAGCTCTAAGGATTTTTTCTGCAGTAGTCTTCCAGTAGAGATGTCCTCCATAGTCACCTACATGAAATTCTTCTAAAAATTTGTCAGCTTCTTTTAGCAAACAATTCAAAAAAATTCCACTATGATCTTCCCAAAAAAGTACATTGTCTAATATGCAAAATCTTACTGCCTTTAGCTTTAAGAATCTAGCTTTTGTTCTTGATAATCCAGGAGGAGCTTGTAAGTTTAGTAATACAAATATGATATTTTCATACCATTGTGAGTCTGAAAATACTTCACTGATCTCTGGAGTCGCCATCTCTTCCTGATCATCTACTTGGGCAATAAAATTTATGTCTAGAGCATGATAATTTGATTCAGCTATGATTTTGGCTAAACCTTGACCTTTGATAAGTTTAGTGGGTTTTATTTCTATGTCATATTCCAAAATTGTGGCAATCCACTCACCTCTTCTACCATCAGGACCATCCTGAGTTAGAATGTTTTTTACTACTGCATTTGGAACATAGGAAATGATGTGTGAATAAATAATGTACACTCTAAAGTATTTAATGGCCTTTACCAAAGCTAGGGCCTGTTTCTCCATGATATTGTAATTTAAAGTGGCATCTCTAAGTGTTTTTATAAAGAAAGCAATGGGCTCCTCATAGCCCTGATCATTTTTCTGTAGTAAAATTGCAGCAATGGTGTGTTCTAAAGAAAAGGATAAAATGATTAAATCCTATTTAAATTCAGGACTTATAAGGACTAGGGTTTTTGTTAAGGCCTATTTGATAGATTCAAATGATTATTTGGCCTCAATAGTCCATTTAAGAACAGAATCTTTTTTAAGCATATTGTTAAGCTCTTTGATGATTTCAGCTAAATTTGAGATGAATCTTCTAGGGAAATTAATTTTACCTAGAAAAGCTTGTAACTCTTTAATGTTCCTAAGAGTACTATTGTTAAGAATTGCTTCTATTCTCGCAGCGTCTATTATAATTCCTTCCTTAGATATTATCTTTCCTAGTAACTTACCTTCTTCTAATCCAAATAAGGTTTTCTTAGGATTTAGGAAGATGCCAAACTTTCTGCATTTAATAAAGACTTGTCTAAGATGATCCAAGTGTTCATAATCAGTATTAGAAAATACAGTAATTTCATCTAAGTAAATAACTAAGAATTCATGAATTTCCTTTGCAAAAGCTATATCCATAGCTCTTTGAAAAGTAGCCCCTGCATTCATTAAACCAAAAGGCATTTTTACATACATAAAAGTGCCCCAAGGAGTAGTAAAAGTTGTTTTGGTTTGATCCTCTAGTTGAACTAAAATTTGGTTGTATCCTGAAAATCCATCTAAAAGTGAAATCCTAGAAGAAACAACTACCCTTTGTAAAATGTGATCCATATTTGGTAAAGGATAATTATATTTTAAGGATACTTTGTTTAGATTCCTAAAATCAATACATAATCTAATTTCTCCTATCTTTTTTCTAGTTGGAACTAGATTAGAAACCCAATCAAAATATCTGATTGGTGCAATTATCTGTGCATCGTACATTATTTTTACCATTTTTTCAATCAAAGGCATCAAAACATGATTGATCCTTCTTAAATTTTGTTTAAAAGGTTTTTGATCTTTTTTTTATAGGGATTTTATGTTGTATTATATTGGTGTCATAGGATTTTAGGTCCTCATAACTCCAAGCAAGCACATATTGGAATTCCTTAAAAAGAGCAATGTATTTTTATTTTTTTTCCTTAGGTAAAGCTTTGGAAAGTTTAATAATTTTGGGTTTTAACTCTGTACCAATGTTACATTCCTCAATATCAGATCTAAGTGGCTCCATTTTGGGTTTTATTTCAACATCATTGGAGTCAAATAAATCTTCTAAACGAGTTAAGCCTTTTGTAAAAAGTTATCTTTTAAGTTCAAAATATCATATTCATCATCAACTATCTCTTCAATTTCTACATTTTCTAAATTATCTATGTCTAATTGACTAAATTTAGTAGGTTTTACAAACTTTAGTTTATTTATATCTATGTTATTCAAATCAATTTCACTATCTAAATTCCGGTCTACTGTATAGCCTGTGTCTATTCTACAATTATGAAATTCACCTTCATTGTTCATAAAATGGTAAATCTGTTGATCTTGTCAGAAAATTTGCCAATATTTAAGATTATCTGGAATTATTGGTCTGTGTTTTACTTCTGCAGTATACTTATGATTGGACTAAAAGGGAAAATTACAGGTACTAGCAAAAGTTGCTAAGGAATGAGCCTGTATGTTTTGTTTTCTTGGTATTGCAGAATAATTACACTCCAACAATTCATCGATTAAATCTAACACAGTTTCTCTATATCGTCCTAATCTAGGATTATAAACAGAATATTCTCCATTTATTTGTTTTATAATTAACTCTGAATCTCCCATAATTGATATTATTTTTCCTCCTAAGTTTTTGATAATCTGGAGTCCTAAAATGAGGGCTTCATACTTAGCCATATTGTTGGTACATTTAAAATTCAGTTTGAAAGCATGGCCTTCTGCATTATTATTTTCCATATTAGTTATCCAAACTCCTTCTCCTACTCCTATTTTATTGACTGAACCATCAAAATATAAATGCCATAATGATTCATGAATATATTTTCACTGTCTGGTGTTTTCTTTTTGTCCTTTAGTTCAGTTTTGATCTCATTATCAGTTTCAGAGTTACATAAGATGAATGAATCTCGGTCAGTAGGTGTAGTGTAAATTGGGTAATTTATTGATCTTCCTACACTACTCACCATATATTTCATCAATGTTTCCCTATAGAGTTTCTTTGGTTGGCCATATGACATTTCCAATTGTACAGATCCCTGTAATTTTTCTCCCCATGAGCGAGATAAGAGCATTCCATACTTGGGTGGGATATCATCTACTACAATGTCCATGAGTATAATTTTACCGGGATATTGAACTAATGTGACACATAAATCTTTAATAAATCCTAGACATTTCACTTTTCTTGAATCAAATGAAAATGTATCTTTGTAAGGCCTAGTGATATCTAAGTTCAGGGTTTCCATTATTTCTTTTGGCATTAGGTTGTGTGAAGCCCCTGAATCTAAAATTGCATTGTGTAATATTTGTTCATGAACAATTAAGCTAATGTAAAATGGTGGAACTGCTCCATCTTGGTATTTTCCATTAACATCAGGACCAAAAATCAACTCTGGTTGATCATCACTTAAGTTTATTGAGTCTTCTCCATCACTCATGTTTAAGGTTTCAGTGATAGTTGTTTTGTACAAATCATGTTTTACCAATTCTGTCAAAGGAATTGATATTTTTTAATTTTGCAATTTCAGTTTGTAAATTGAATGAAGGTTGTGATTTACTAAGTTGAATTAACTCTTCCTTAATAACTGTAGTTTGAGTAGGTTTGTCTTGTTTTTCTACAATTATATTTTCATTTTCTGTTTGAGTTTCTTGTGTTTTACTGCTCCTAGTTTTCTTTTTAGGAATGGTTTGAGAAGCAGTAGATGTTTTTTATTTTTTTGAATTACCATAAGCTGTTTTGACAGTGGCAGCTTTTGGATCTGTTAATTTTGAATCAGCAGTGGATGTTTTGGAATCTAAGTTCGATGTTTTAGCATAATTAGGTGTTTTTACAGCAACAAATTTTTGTGAATCTATTGATGTTGGGACAACCTCATCTGTTATGTCAACAATCTTAGGAATGGGTGAAATTTTAGAGTTGGATACTTTTTTGGGATGAATTAGAGTTTTCCTTATTTTCCCTAGGGAGAATTTGCAGAAATTTTGTAGTGGTAGCCTCTACTGTTTTCTTATTTTATGTTTGTGTAGATTTCTTAGTAGAAGGCTCAATGTTTTTCTTACTTCTAAGGTTATATTTCTTATGTACTTCATATATAGAAAAATCATAACATTGTTTATATTCAAATGATTCAGCTAAATCTAATTGAAGTTGTTGCATTTCAAATAACTCTTGATCTTTTGTGTGAGAAAGATAGTGTTATCATCATTTATACCCATTATATTTATGGTGTCTTCATCATCATCATTCTATTGAGAACTTTCAACGTAGCTCTCTTGAAATGGAGGTCTTATTATCTGGTCAGGGGTTGATTCTTTAGATTTTCCTGACGTTGTATTTTTCCTGAAGTTGTGATTTTTAATTTGTTGTTGATTATCCCATTGTGGTATTATTTCTATATTGTCTAATCTATGCATCATTATCTCTAAATTTTTATCTAGTTGATATATTTTTCCATCTGAACTAGAGGTCTCTTCTTTTATGGTTACTCTCCTCTCATTCCTTAATCTAGCTTTTCTAGCCAAAATATTTACTTCTACACAAACAACATTTGTTTGCATTCGTTCTAAGGTTTCAACATTTCTCTCTCTTAATTGATAAGCCATGTCTGTGTCAAATCCATCAGGGAATTTGAGAAAGACAGAGTCTGGAGTGTGTTTGAGATTGACTGGATTGAATTATAAACACTATTGTATCTAGTGCAGTAGTCTTGGACTGTTTCATTAGGAGCTCTTTTCACTGCATCAAATTCAGATAATATTTGAAGTGGATTTTTCTTATTTTCCCATTTATTTAAAAATAATCTATGAAATACTGCTAAATTAGATATACTACCAATATTAAGACCTTTAAACCATTTTTTGACTTCCCCTGTTAATGTTTGAGCAAAGAGTCTCATTTGTACATCAAAATCATCTATTTCATGAAGCTCACAATAATATGTCATCTTAATAATGTGTTGTTGGGAAGTATAATGTGTGGTAGCATCAAATTGAGGTATTTTACTCTAGTAATCCTGAGGCATATCATGTAATTGTGCTGGAAGGACCAAGGGAGCATACCTAGTAGCCATGGCTTGAATTTTAGCTTGGCTAGGAGGTAAGTTGGAAGTGCTTGGGGCTAAACTAGAAGTGCTAGCTGATGCAGTTAATGAAATGGCTGATGAGATTGGAATGTAAGTTGATATACTAGAAAATGTGGTGGATGAACTAAAGGATGAAGTTGGGGTGCTAGAAAATGAAACTAGGATATATGAAGAACTACTTGGAAATGAGAATGATGTGTTTGAAATTGCAGAAGTTAAACTAGTGGATGAAGTTGATGTGGGGAAAGATGGAAATAGTATTCTAGGTTGGAAATGTTGTCTAGGGATAGATGGATATGTAGATTAGAGGTTAGTGGAAATTATAGATGATGTAGTGGTAACAAGAGATGAATCTACAGATTTTATTAGGTTGGTATTCAAATGAGAAATAGAAGGCTTAGATGTATATGCTAATAATTAAGCTAATTCAATAGCTTCATTTATTTCCTTAAGAATAGTAGAATTTATTTCTTCAAGTTTATCATGAGCTTCAAATATCTTTGATTCAGAGTCTATTGAAACATTTTCCTGCTTTGTTTCAAGAAATGAAATAAAAACAGGATCTATAACAACACTATTTAAGTCACTTTGTGATATTTTTTCTGAATAAAGTATGTTCAAAATTCAAGTCAAACTTTATGTCTTGTATACTCACGAACTCTTTTGGTAATGAATTTGATCTAACTAAGGAAACTTTAGTACCTAAGTCTTCTACTTGTTTATTCTTTTTTCTAATTCTATCCGGATTGTCTACTATGACAACAAGTTTAGGATCCGGGTTTGACCTGGTATAGTAGATTTTTCTAGAAGCCAGAATTGTAGTTTTTTGATAAAAATGATTCTCAAAAATTTTAAAATAGTCTTAAGGTGAAAGGATGATGAATATTATTCCCTTTAAGATCCATTTTAAGACTTAGGATTGGTTAGTTCCCCAGTATGGTCGCCAATATTTTATCACTCTAATAATTCCTAAGTTGTGAGATTTTTGACTTTTAGTCAAAGAATATCAGAGGTAACCACAAACCAATTTTTGAACTCTAGGATCTAGCCTTCCTAGGGTTCAGAGAAGGCTCTCTATATAAGATTTAACTTTGTTTTAATTATATGATATTAGGCTAGTTATGACATGCAAATTGGTTTGGTTTGGTGAGAAAAATGACTTAATGAGATGGATAGTGATAGATCTATTTGTCCATTTGGCTAAGGAGTCAAATGGAAAGCAGGCGGGACTAGGATCAAGGTCAAAAAGTCAAATATATTTAGGGCAAGATAGACAACTCATTGAATATCTTGGAAGGTTGATTGGTGAATTGGTTTCATCAGGATAGAGAGAAATCAAGGATTATTTGATTTAGATGAGGAAGGAGTAGACAGAGGTCATTCGAAAGAGGGAGAAATTAAGGGTTCCCTACTCTAGAAATCAGCACAAAACATAGACATGATAAATAGTTAAAGACAGGGTGCTTTTAACAAATCCTGTAATAATATTCCTGATTTATCATTCAAATTTAGAACACATATATGGATGCATGTAAAACATAAGAAGATAAAGAAATATAGTAGAGAGTACTTCACTTCAATGGCTCATCACATGAATCCTGAAATATGATGCCAGATGATTTAATCCAGTCTGCTATTTGAACTTGCTACAAAAAAGCTTTCAGGTACAGAAATATTGACTATAGAAATCTTCAACAATTTATTCCACAATAATACTTCAAAATATGAAGTATATATACAAAAATGTTTACAAAATATCCTAGAATACTCATAGGAGTTTTCTAAGGAAATAAAATATCTTTTATAGCAATATTGTGACAGCTGCTTAACAACTTAGCAAGTTGTCCTATTTATCCAAATAAAATAGAACTGTTGTTTTGGATTATGTGTAGTTGGTTGCCTTGTTGTCTCCAACGCTGGTAAAATATACTTCAAATATGTTTTGAAATATTATCTTCTTATCTTATACTCTTTAACTATGATAGACTTTAACCACTGTTTAAACTGCTTTACTGCTGTAATTTCTGTTTTGATTGTGTAAAATCAACAAACTTTTTTTATCCTCTTCTCTACAATTTGACTTTTAAAGTAAGTCAGTTAGTGATTCCCAAGATTCTTCATCAGGAATTTTGATCTTTTTCAGCTTCCTAAAGTTCTCATCTGCCTCAGTTTACCTAGAAAATGTTGGTTTTATAAGAAATAGGTGTTTTATCTCATGTTGTATATAAAACAAGTCTTCAAAACTTTTATGTAAAACATTTCTTGCAGGAATTCCTTGTCCTTCGGTTTTGTCTACCTACTCTTTTGCATGATCTCTTATCTTCTTGTTATAGTCCTCTTGTGGCATGAGTTTATCATTAATAACCAGGATGTTTGGCAAACCTCTTTGCCTCAAGATCTCAAATTTAACCATAAATTTAGTTATGGCTATATTGATGTTTTCACACTTTTCTTCTAGTTGCTTCATCAAATTCTTCTTTGAAATTACTTTCCTTATTTCAAGGATTGCCTCTGTTCTATCAGTAATTTCTATCTCCTATAATTATTTCTTGTTCTTACTGTTGAGAAATTTGATTAATTCTAGGGCCTGTTCAGGTTTGGCACCTAGTTCCTCCTTTGTTTTCTAAATTTCTTCTTGAGATGCCTTTAGTAAATCCTTTTGCTCATAAATTACTTGTATTGATGGCCAAATATCATTGATAGATTCAATGATTTTGGTCCATAGTTGACTCTTCACATAACACATTTGCTCTTTCAAGGTTAAATCCTTTTGTAGATTCTTCAATTCAACATTTATCCTATTAGCCCTTTTTTCATGAGTTTTAGCATTAATTTGGGCTAGCTTCTTAGTGTCTTCTAAATTTTCAATCACTTTATTCAATCTATTGATTTCATTGGTTTAAAGTGACATTTCCTCCATGGCTTTGATGAGCTTGCTAGCTTCATATATTGGTTTCACTGTTGATGTAGATGACTCTGTAGCTGAGGTAGTAGAATATTTCACTGGTACTGATGTGGCCAGTGGTACTTTTGGTACCAACTCTTTTGCCAGAGTTGAAGGCACAACTGTAGTTTCCATAGGAATTACTGTAGTAACTCCTTGTGCTTTTGCAGTTTCTCTTTCATGGACAAGCTTGTCCATTTGGATTTCCATTTCTTTTATCTATGATGTCAATTGTAAAATCAAGTTCATCATATCATCTTTCTGGCTTGCCTCTTATACAATTTCTTTGGCTTGTGGATGTTTTGTTGGTGGAAGCTTGAGTTGTTTTCTAAGTGTTGCAATGTCAACTTTATTTTTCTTTACCAAGTCTTTTGCACCTTGACATTAGCAGGGTCATATCCTACTCAAATAACCAATTATTCTTAAGACTTAATCCTAAGATCTTTAGCATATGAGGAAGCCTTTTCAACTTTCATTTGATCTCTCATATTTATTATTGTATTTTGGAGCTTTTGGGCACTCATTTCCTTTGTAGTAATGGTAGAATAAAGCATCTTAGAAGTTTGTCTTTGGAACTCAATTTGATCTAATGCATCGATACTTTCTGTAGGAACTTCAAGGTCAACTTTTTTGTAAGTTGCCACTATTTTGGGAGTCTTAACTGTTGGTTGAAGCACTGACATAATAAACTTCTTGTTTGAATAATCAAAAGCTGACAGAAGTATATTCTGTTGGGAAAAATACTGAGAGGGGGGGTGAATCAGTATTTTGGGGCTGACTGAGAACTTTTAATTTTTCTTTCTTGAAACCATATGCTACTTTACTGAATTCAACTTGTATGTTCAGAGATCTTATTATTTCTTTACTTTGATCATTGCATCATTCATTCATCAGATGTTATGTAGTAAGAATGAACATAAATAATAGAACAAACCATCAATCATACGCAATACATATGTACACCAGTATTTAAGGTGGAAACCCAATTCGGGAGAAACCACCGCTCATGTTATCTCAGTCTTCAATATTTATTATAAAGAAAACTTCTTACAATTTATGCTGGCGCAGAATTATACCAGCATGCAGGCACCCACCTGCAGAAGGATGCAACCTTCTCTCGTTTACCAGCCTCTCCTGGAAGGGAGCTACAACCCCCTGCTCTCGTTTACCAACCTCTCCAGGAAGGGAGCTACTACCCCCTGCTCTCGTTTACTAGCTACCACTGGAAGGGAGCTACAACCCCCTCACTGAAGGCATCGACCCTCAGATCTACTGCGGACCACATTTCATCAATTTTCAAACTAGATCCAATAGCTTCCACACAACATACATTGCAGGCCACCAGATTTATTTGTTTACTTCAGTAGACTGGCACCAGTTCTTCACGATTTCATCAGTCAACCAAACCAGAGATTCATCATCGTCATATCATTATATCCATGGGTGCATTATAGATTCAGATTTATCAATTAAGAACAGAGTTCGTCCATGCAGATATTCCTTAGAGAAATTTATTCATTTACCACCCTTACACATGCACACCTCGTACTATCATCCTCTTCGCCTTATATAGTTTAACCTTTATCAATACCATGAGTAAAAACCATTCAACCGCTAATGGTATTCCTTTGACAGTATTTCCTTTAGTTTACCCCACGTGCCTCTTTGATTTCTTTTTAATTTATTTATCAATTTGAAGAAATTGATAAATAAATATATTTACAACTTTGAACTGAACTTTGGGATTAAAGTTACAACCCTTCGTACTTTAGAGAAATATCCAACGCTTTTAACCTTATGATAAACCTTTGACCCCATGCCCACATATATGGCCAATCAAATACGCGCATGGTACCATAGGTAAACTTCGCGCAAGTCCAGCGTCCGATCACCGTTGGATAGCAAGCTTCAATATCAACGGCATATATGCATATCGCTTGACCTCCGATGCCGAACGTTAACGTGTGATGGCCCGCCGTACTTTGGTTATTCTTCGTGCACCTTCCTCATGCGACCACCGTCTGATGGCTTCCCTCTAGATCAACGGCGCACAACAATATCACTGGGCATCCTGGGTCGAACTATAATGCGTGATGGCGCACAGTGACAAGCGGTTTTCTGAGGGTCTCCTTGCCACGTGTCGAATGATTTATGGAATCGCTCCCAATTCCTCAAATACCACTCAGTCCGCATAAGCGGTGCGATGAAAACCATAAACCGCCTTCACTGTTCACTCGGTCATTGTTCCGCTCTTCCACGCAGGGTTCCGTCGCCTTTTCAAAGTATTATTATAATTAAGTTGTGCTTTAATGTTTTGCCTTTTATTGCAGTTCCATTGCTAAGTTTAACGCTTTGTTCACAATTTCGTTTGAGTCTTTCAACATACATTCTTTACACCGGTTGCTGCCTTCCGACCTCGACACAACACAATGTCGCTCTGTCTTCAATTCTGCTGTAATATATATAATATATCAACCTTCCATTGCATGTTCAGAGTTCTATCCTGTCGCAGTTCCACTTCTAACTATACATTCAAGTTCTTGATTCCGCAAGCTGATCACTGTACTATAGTCCATCGCAATTATAATCTTTGCTACATTCATCATATCTTTGCAACCATTAATTCCTTCAATTTATACACTAAATCTTTAATTTTGAATCCTTGCCACAGGGTTTATGATGTTTACAGACAATGATTCATAGGGACTCAACTATCCTTCCTTCTGAATTCTATCAAGAATATACATATAATTCATAGAAAATGAAAAACCTTTTTCTGTTTGATGGCCTTTTTCTTCCTATACTGTCTCTGGACAACTTCCAATTCACTGCTTGTCCCTGCCCCTTGACTGATACTGCTTTCTGTAGCTCAAACTGTAGATGCACTCTTTCTCTGTTCTTCTCTGCTACATTTAGATGCCAATTCATTTGCCACTTCTTTTTCCATTTTTTTCTCCGATGTCTCTGCTGCCTTTCCAGATCTCCAATCAACTAACCCTTCTAAAACTACCTCAGCTTCATATTTCATTTGCTCTTTTCTTTGTTGCTATTTCAAGTGCTCCACTTTTGGCATTGATGGAGGTACATCATTCTTACATCTTTAACACCTAGGTTGCTTATCATCGGCAACTTATCAAGTAGGTTTCCATCAAGGAAAATTTCATCAAGTAGGTTGCCATCAACTTTATCAAGTAGGTTTCCATCAACTTTATCAAGTAGGTTGCCATCAAGGACAACACTCTGCATCATATTGCCAACATATTCTCGGTCCCTATTGTTTGTTTTAAATACTGAGAATAAATTTCATTCTTGATGTCTTCATTCTCGGTCTTTATCTTCTTGTATTTCTCTCTAATGTCAATATCTTTTTCTTCTTCTGGCTGTGAGGAGGATGCTTCCATACTATGCTTCTTCTCTATTACCTGTGTACTTGAAGTAGCCGTATGCTCTTCATTTAGAATCTCTATGGATGGCTCATTTATAATGACTGTAGCAGCATCTGTGTTTGTCTCTAGAACATCTGTATCTTCCACTTCTATGGTATCTTTTTCTTTAACAACTGGAATGAGCTTAAGATTTTATTATATCTGAGTTTAAACCTAGTCTCAGTGGTTGTTTCAACAGTGTAGGTACCTTCTTCCCTAATTCTCTTTTTAAATTTATCTTCTTGATTTATATTTTTCAAGGTGTGAGTAGTATCACCCTGCCTTACTGCTCCTATCAAGGTATTTTCCATCCACTCTGCTTGATTAGAAAACTGTTCAATATCTGGCATTTTATCATGTATATAAGGGGCCAGTTTTCATTTTACCCTCATTTTGCTGAGTATTCCTTGAGTATCATAATTCCATAAGAAATAAATTCAAATTTGTATTCTAGCAACTATTTTTCTACCTCTGTACCTACATCTCTGTGATTACAAATGAAGGGTCCTATATGATTTTTCAACTTAAATTGGGTATTATTTTTGGCTGCCAAGAAGTTGTTTGAATCTGAATTGAGTATTTGTCTGATGTACTCCAAGGAAAAAATTCTCATTGGCACATACTTAGGTAGTTTATAGGGTCAAATATTTGACCCAAAAACAATAATTTCTTTATGATTTTGATATAAGTACCAATATCCAGTTATAGTTTTCTCTGATAGCTGTAGAAATTTCTTTATCTCATCACTGACTTTTGGTTGTACACTATTTGTCAACATGTGTATCAATGGATGAACAAAAGAGTCTATAAAATCTGCATAACTGAACTCTGTGGACTCTTTTCTGATCAAAGAAGTCCAAAAGATGACTAAGAGTGGGTTCCCTTCTACATCAAGCTTCAGAAGTGTTATTGGGAACTTTAATGCTTGGAAGTATAAGAACATATGGAAAAGAAAGGAAGTATACCTAAATACTCCTTCTGTTGGAAATTTCACAAGCTAATCATGGGTATTATCAGCTATGTATTCAACATAATTGTAAATGATAGAAGGAGGCTGTCAAGGTACAAAAGTGGATAGGAAGCCTAGAATTGACTCATCTGTATGCTCATCAGTAAAATATCATAGGATGAAAGATAACATGGAAATGACATGCCTTGACCCTTCAGGAAATTTGTAAGTAGAATAAGGAGGGTTTATTTTTGGGATTTCAACATAGGCAAACATGAAATTTTGGAAGATCTGAAACCTTTTAGGAAAATTTCATGCCTGCCTATGTTGAAATCCCAAAAATAAACCCTCCTTATTCTACTTCCAAATTTTGG
Organism: Pinus albicaulis; assembly: GCA_034641835.2. NCBI lineage: Eukaryota > Viridiplantae > Streptophyta > Pinopsida > Pinales > Pinaceae > Pinus > Pinus albicaulis. The sequence goes on along the minus strand of CM076580.1, from coordinate 1,074,852,184 downwards.
AAGATCTGAAACCTTTTAGGAAAATTTAGACCAATGTAAAGCTTGGTGAGTGCTTCTATGGATAAAGGAACTGCATTGGGATCTAGTTTTAGCTGTAGCATTAGGTTAATGGATTCTGCAGTAATGGTAAACAATATTTCTTTATTAGCATTAACCATGGCTCTTTGTTCAGGTGAATAATAGAATTGACATAGCCTGATGACTTCTGAACATTGATGAGTGAGTGGAACTACATACTTGGGTATATCTGACTCCCAAATCTATACTTCATCTCCTTGGACTAATGATTTTTCAAGATTCCAGCAGTGGAGTTCTAAAAGATTAAATTCTATCACTAGATTAGCTATTTTGTAATCGACATCTACTAAGGGTGTATGTTCAATGTCTACAACAGGAAGTTGTAGAGGGTTTACAAAAATTGTGGTTTTGGAAGTCATTTCTGGGTTTTATTTTGACTTTTTTAGACCTTCTTGGTGCTTGAAAATTTGTATTTTTTCTTTTTAAACTCTTCTGTAAGATTGACTTGTTTATAGAAGGTTTTTCTGGTTTAACAGAGGTTTCTTGAATAGAAATAAGCATCAACTTGCTTTATTTTGCTTTTAAACCTTCAAATTTGGCTTTAGAATTGATCTTCAAACTCTTACAGGTTCAAGAAATGGTAAAACATGGGTTTCTCTATTTTTTTAGATAAACTAGACTGAAAATGGTTCAAATTGGGCCCAGAAATATTGGGATCATTTGAAAAGGGTTTCTAGATACATTAGGACTCTTTTCAAGGTCTACAAAGGCCAAACTACTTCAATTTTGATTTTTAAAACAAATTGTAGTATCGAAACTATGGTTTATCAAGGTTTTTACAGCTAATTCGTTCTTTGCAGGCAACTACAGGTATTTCTGTGGGTAAATGGGCTTTACAAGTTTTAATTTCTCCGAAATAGTTATTTTTGATAATCAGGAGGTTATTTTTCTTCGAAGAATACCTGTTTGTGCAAGCATTTAGTGTTTTAAACAGGTTTCAGCGGCGTCATATAGGTTTCTGATGGCTATGGAAGTCTTTGAAAACAAACTAGATGCTTCCAGTGATCTTGACACCAACTTTAATGGCTTTTCTGGTTCCTTGGGTGAAAAAATTGTGTACAGGGCTTTGTTTCTTCAGTGAGGAGGATAAATATGCACAGAGAATGAAAAAAGGGCTTTAACTCACACATATGAAGCTTTTATAAGGTTTTTAGGTTTAAATCGGGAACGGCATTTAATGGTGGTCAAATCAGAGCGAAGTGGTTTTGGCGCCAAAGGGAAGAACCAAAAGTGGTTATCGCATGGGATTCCGGGTGCTAAGCGGTTTCCTTAGATCGAATGTGATCCAATCATATATGACTGCGTGGAGGGGAGATAATATAGCCAAACGACCCATTTTGCAAAATAAAAATTGGTTAATGTTATCTCTATTGAAAATGCGATATGGCGTTTGGATCGTCGGATCTGAAGATATGAGTGCGAATGATGGAGATTAAATAAGGAAGTTGCTCGACATAATGGGGGCGTGGGGCCCGGATATGTTATGTGTTGGGGTTTATTTTAACATTTAAAAGATAGTTTTTAAATGTATAACAAATGTTTTATTTATGATATGCGGGGTGTATTTACATAACAAATGAAGGGTTAACATGTGATTTATAACAATTGGGGCAGATTTTATTATAATGTATATGTTTTTAACCTATAGGGAATGGGCAGAATTATTTCACGTGGGTATTTTTAGACCATAGGCTAAAATCAAATAAGTGGGTTTGGGATATTTAAATAAAATGATTTAATATATATATGGGAAGGGGTAGGTTAAAAGGTTTTAATACAATATGTTAAAAAATTAATATGAAATGTAATGAATAAAAATACAAAAAATAAACTAACTAAAGTGTAAAAATAAACCTTTTGAAGCACAAATGATTGTACCATTAAACATTTACACTTAAACTTAGGATAAATTGTATTTTATGGGTTTTTGAGTGTTTTTTGGATGAAATGAAATTAATTAAGAGGGGATTTTCTTTTTCTAAGTAAAAAAGGTGTTTTACTTAGGAAAAGGGATTATAGTTTTGGAAGAGGGTGAATATGCTGAGGAAATGGGTTTTCATGAATGGAATCCTGTACTTTTACCAATCAGTTATTAAGCCTTGGTTCTGGTCCCAACAAAAGTTAGAGAAATGCTCTGAGCCTCTTTAACTTAAGGTTTTGAATATTGGATCATTGTGGGGGAGGGGAAATTAGTAATTTTCCAGATGATGCTTTATTACATGCCTTGCACAGCTAATTTCTACCTACCCATCATTATTCTAACATTTTTTACTTCATTTTCATGGGTGCATTTAAACTTGCAACCCTAAATCCATTTTACTTTTAAAGCATAAACTATCTAATTTTAACCTTAATTCATCTGAGGGCTCAGATTAAACTGTTGAGCTTGTCATTTATTCTCTAAATATCTACTGATTTTTCAAGTTTAAAAAGTTTGACATATCTTTATTCTTTATCTAAAACATGAAATTCAAATCATGAAAAGTTAATATTAAACTATTTAACTGATCATGGATTATGGCAATTTGGACAAGCTTCACATAATCCTTATTTTTGTAGTAAAAGTAAATAGTAGTGGCATTTTGACTTGCTCACTTTCATGTCTTATTCTTATCTCTTTTTTTCTCTTTTGGGGTTCATTTTGTATTCCTTTTTATCTTTTATTCTCAATTCCTTTGATCTTTCTTTTCAGGACTTTTACCCTCTTTTCATTTTTTATTATTTTCAAAATATGTGAAAACAACTTGCAGAAAGAAAGGTATGTACATATTTACAAGACTAATCATAGTCAATTTAAAAATTATGAACCCTATTATTATAAGACCCTAACAGTGGCTCCACATGGGGATGGAATTTCCTAGTGAAATGTCAAAAAAATTGAGACTAGTAGCCTTTGAATTTTGACTGTGCTGACCTTGTAAGTGTTATTCTGATCTCTGCAATTTTTCAGACTTATGACATTTTACATCTCAAAGCTTAGTTCCTTCTCTGTGGGCTTCAACTTTGTTAGTAAAACATCCAATCCACTCTAAAATCTTGCAATGTTATGTACAACGGATAAAGTAAACAAAAATTAACTATTGGTTATTTCTTAAGAGTAATAGTGCTTCAGCATTCTACCATTGACTGGTCCATCTAATAGATCTGATCCATCCATTTCTTTCAAAAAGAAAGAATTGTTACCTCTGTAACCATAAATAATATAAGGTCATTTCCATAGGAAATCAAATTTCCCATGTTTACCTTTCTCTTCTCTTCTTGAATCCAATTTTAACACTTTTTCACCAATGTAGAAATTATCTTCTTTACTCTTTTTGTCAAACATTTTCTTTATCTTGTCTTGAATAACTTGAGACTTGAGATAAACCTCTTCTCTTATTTTCTGCAAGTGAATGGTTTGATTAATCCTTCTTTTAATGTCATTGTTTTCAACTTGTAATTCTTGGATTATCTTCATTACTGGTACTCCTAAGGAAGATGGAAAAACATCATCCATTCCATAGACAAGCTGGTAAGGGGATGTACCAATAGATTTTTTGGTGGTAAGTTTATCTGCCCATAAGGCATTGACTAACTTCTTGTTCCAAGTATTTTTGTTATCTTCTAGTAATTTCTTGATGATGTTTACAAGGTTATTATTGAAAGATTCAGCAAGGCCATTACCTTGAGGGTAATATGCAATAGAATGGCCTAGGGTAATGTGATATTTATGGAAAAAGTAAATCATATTTTTTGATTTGAATGCAATTGCATTGTCAGTAATAATATTTTGGGGAAATCCAAATCTTTCTTTCTAAAAAGGAGATAATGACAGTGTTAGTGGCATGCCTAGAGGTTATGGCTTCAATCCACTTAGTAAAATAGTCAGTGGTTGTCAAAATTCACTTGTGTTGGGCTGATGATGGAGGATAAATTTCACCAATGAAGTCAAGACCCCATTGTTGAAATGGCATTTCTGTTGAGACAGGCTTTAAGGGGAATGTTAAGAGATTTTTATTTCCCTCAAATGTTTGACACTTGTGACAGGAGGTCACATACTTGTTTACATCTGCAAACAAAGTAGGCCAGTAAAAACCTGCTCTCAGGATTTTGTCTGCAGTAGTCTTCTATTAGATATTTCCTCCATAGTCACTTGCATGAAATTCTTCTAAAAATTTGTCAGCTTCTTCTTTTAGCAAACAATTGAGTAAAATTCCACTATGATCTTCCCAAAAAAGTACATTGTCTAATATACAAAATCTTACTGCCTTTAGCTTTAAGAATCTAGCTTTTGTTCTTGATAATACAGGAGGAGGTTGTAAGTTTAGTAATACAAATATAATATCTGCATACCATGGTGAGTTTGAAAAGGCTTCACTAATCTCTGGAGTCTCCATCTTCCTGATCATCTACTTGGGAAATAAAATTTATGTCTAGGGCATGACAATTTGATTCAGCCATGAGTTTGGCTAAACCTTGACCTTTGATAAATTTAGTGGGTTTTATTTCTATGTCATATTCCAAAATTGTGGAAATCCACTTACCTCTTCTACCATCAGGACCATCGTGAGTTAGAATTTCTTTACTACTGCAATTGGAACATAGGCAATTATGTGTGAATAAAGAATGTACACTATAAATTATTTAATGGCCTTTACCAAAGCTAGGGCTTGTTTCTCCATGATATTTTACTTTAAAGTGGCATCTCTAAGTGTTTTTCTAAGTCCTTTTTCTGCAGCAATGGTGTGTTCTGAAGAAAAGGAGAAAATGATGAAATCCCTTTTAAAGTCAGGACTTATAAGGACCAGGGTTTTTGTTAAGGCCTGTTTGATAGATTCGAATGATTTTTTGGCCTCAATAGCCCATTTAAGAATTGAATATTTTTTAAGCATATTGTTAAGCTCTCTGATGATTTCAGCTAAATTTGAGATGAATATTCTAAGGAAATTAATTTTACCTAGAAAAGCTTGTAACTCTTTAATGTTCCTAGGAGGATAATGTTAAGAATTGATTCTATTCTGGTAGGGTCTATTCTAATTCCTTCCTTAGATATTATGTGTCCTAGTAACTTACCTTCTTCTAATCCAAATAATGTTTTCTTAGGATTTAGGTAGATGCCAAACTTTCTGCATTTAATAAAGACTTGTCTAAGATGATCCAAGTGTTCATAATCAGTCGTAGAAAATACAATAATGTCATCTAAGTAAATCACTAAGAATTAATGAATTTCCTTTGCAAAGGCTATATCCATAGCTCTTTCAAAAGTAGCCCCTGCATTCATTAAACCAAAATGCATTTTTACATACATAAAAGTGCCCCAAGGAGTAGTAAAATCTGTTTTGGTTTGATCCTCTGGTTGGACTAAAATTTGGTTATATCCTGAAAATCCATCTAAAAGTGAAATCCAAGAAGAACCAACTACCATTTGTAAAATGTGATCCATATTTGGTAAAGGATAATTATATTTTAAGAATTATTTGTTTAGATTCCTAAAATCAACACATAATCTAATTTCTCTTGTATTTTTTTCTGGTTGGAACTAGATTAGAAACCCAATCAGAATATCTGATTGGTGCAATTATCTATGCATTGTACATTCTTTTTACCTCTTTTTCAATCACAGGCATCAAAACATGATTAATCCTTCTTAAATTTTGTTTAAAAGGTTTTTGATCTTCTTTTATAGGGATTTTAGTTGTATTATATTGGTGTCATAGGATTTTAGGTCCTCATAACTCCAAGCAAACACATCTTGGAATTCCTTAAAAAGAGAAATGTATTTTTCTTTTTCTTCCTTAGGTAAAGCTTTGAAAAGTTTAATCATTTTGGGTTTTAACTCTGTACTAATGTTACATTCCTCAATATCAGATCTAAGTGGCTCCATTTTGGGTTTTCTGGCAACATCATTGGAGTCAAATAAATCTTCTAAACGAGTTAAGCCTTTTGGTAAAAAGTTATCTTTTAAGTTCAAAATATCAGATTCATCATCAACTATCTCTTCAATTTCTACTTTTTCTAAATTATCTATGTCTAATTGACTAAATTTATTAGTTTTTGCAAACTTTAATTTATTTACATCTATGGTACTTAACCCAAGTTCGCTATCTAAATTCTGGTCTATTGCACAGTATGTGTCTATTTTACAATCCTAAATTTCACCTTTATTGCTCATAAAATGGTAAATCTGTTGATCTTGTGAGAAACTTTGCCAATATTTAAGATTATCTAGAATTATTGGTCTATGTTTTACTTTTGTAGTATACTTATGATTGGGCTGAAAGGGCAGATTATAGGTACTAGAAAAAGTTCCTAAGGAATGAGCTTGTATGTTTTGTTTTCTTCGTATTGCAGAAAAATTACATTCCAACAGTTCATCTATTAAATATAACACAGTTTCTCTATATCAACCTAATGTAGGCTTATAAATAAAATATTCTCCATTTATCTATTTTAGAATTAACTCTGAATCTCCCATAATTGATATTATTTTGCCTCCTAAGTTTCTGATAATATGAAGTCCTAAAATGAGGGCTTCATACTCAACCATATTGTTGGTACATTTAAAATTCAGTCTGAAAGCATGACCTTCTGCATGATTATTTTCCGTATTAGTTATCCAAACTCCTGCTCCTGCTCCTAGTTTATTGACTAAACCATCAAAATCTAAATGCCATAATGATTCATGAAAGATATTTTCACTATCTGGTGTTTTATTTTTGTCCTTTAGTTCAGTTTTGATTTCATTATTAGTTTTAGAGTTACATAAGATGAATGAATCTAGGTCAGTAGGTGTAGTGTAAATTGGGTAATTTATTGGTCTTCCTATACTACTCACCATATATTTCATCAATTTTTCCCTATAGAGTTTATTTGATTGGCCATATGACATGTCCAATTGTAGAGATCCCTATAATTTTTCTCCCCATGAGTGAGATAAGAGCATTCCATACTTGGGTGGGATATTAGCTACTACAATGTCCATGAGTATACTTTTACCAGGATATTGAACTAATGTGACACATAAATCTTCAATCAATCCTAAAAATTTCACTTTGCATGAATCAAATGAAAAGATATCTTTGTAAGGCCTACTGATATCTAAGTTTAGGGTTTCCATTATTGCTTTTGGCATTAGGTTGTGTGAAGCCCCTGAATCTAACATTGCATTGTGTAGTATTTGGTCATGAACATTTAAGCTAATTTAAAATGGTGGAACTGCTCCATCTTGGTGTTTTCCATTAACATCAAGACCAAAAATCAACTCTGGTTGATCATCACTTAAGTTTACTGAGTCTTCTCCATCATTCATGTTTAAGGTTTCAATGATAGTTGTTTTGTACAAATCATGTTTTACCAATTCTGTCAAAGAAATTGATATTTTTAATTTTGCAATTTCAGTTTGTATATTGAATGAAGGTTGTGATTTACTGAGTTGAATTAACTCTTCCTTAGTAACCGTATTTTGAGTAGGTTTGTCTTGTTTTTCTACAGTTATCTTTTCATTTTATATTTGAGTTTCTTGTGTTTTACTGCTACTAGTTTTCTTTTCAACAATGGTTTGAGAAGAAATAGATGTTTTTTTAGATTGTGAATTATTAGAAGCTCTTTTAACAATGGCAGCTTTTGGATCTGCTTATTTTGAATCAACAGTGGATGTTTTGGAATCTAAGTTCGATGTTTTAGTAGAATTACTTGTTTTTACAATAGCATATTTTTGTGAATATGTTGATGTTGGGACAGCTTCATCTTTTATGTCAACAATCTTAAGACTGGGTGAAATTTTAGAGTTGGAAACTTTTTGGGATGAATTAGAGTTTTGCTTATTTTCCCTAGGGAGAATTTGCAGACCTTTTGTAGTGGAAGCCTCTATTGTTTTCTTATTTTCTGTTTGTGCATATTTCCTAGTAGAAGGCTCAATCTTTTTCTTACTTTTTAGGATATATTTCTTATGTGCTTCATTTATAGAAAAATCATAACCTTTTTTATAGTCAAATTATTCACTTGAATGTAATTGAAGTTGTTGCATTTCAAATAACTCTTGATCTTCTTGTGTGAGAAAGATAGTGTTATTATCATTTGTACCCATTAGACTTATGGTGTCTTCATAATCATCATTCTGTTGAGAATTTTTAGCATAGTTATCTTGAAATGGAGGTCTTTTTTTCTGATCAGGGGTTGATTCTTTAGATTTTCCTGAGTTTGTATTTTTCCTGAAGTTAGGATTTCTAATTTGTTGTTGATTATCGAATTGTGGTATTATTTCTATATTGTCTAATCTATCCATCATTCTCTCTAAATTTCTAGCTAGTTTATCTATTTTTCCATCTGAACTAGAGGTCTCTTCTTTTATGGTTACTCTCCTCTCATTCCTTAATCTAGATTTTCTAGGCAAAATATTTACTTCTACACTAACAACATCTGTTTGCATTATCTCTAAGGTTTCATCATTTCTCTCTCTTAATTGATAAGCCATGTCTATGTCAAATCCATTAGGTAATTTGAGTAAGACAGAGTCTGGAGTGGGTTTGAGATTGGCTGGGATTGAATTATAAGCAGTGTTGTATCTAGTGGAGTAGTTTTGGATTGTTTCATTAGGAGCTATTTTCATTGCATCAAATTCAGATAATATTTGAAGTGGGATTTTCTTCTTTTCCCATTTATTTAAAAATAATCTATGAAATAATGCTAAATCAACTATACTACCAGGATTAATACCTTTAAACCATTTTTTGACTTCCCCTGTTAATATTTGAGCAAAGAGTCTCATTTGTACATCAAAATCATCTATTTCATGAAGCTCAAAATAATCTTTCATCTTATTAATGTGCTGTTGGGCAGTATAATGTGTGGTAGCATCAAATTGAAGTATTTTTCTCTAGTAATCCTGAGGCATATCATGTAATTGTGCTTGAAGGACCAAGGGAGCATACCTAGCAGCCATGACTTGAATTTTAGTTTGGCTAGGAGGTAAGTTGGAAGTGCTTGGGGCTAAACTAGAAGTGCTAGCTGATGCAGTTAATGAAGTGGTCAATGAGATTAGAATGTAAGATGATATACTAGAAAATGTGGTGGATGAACTAAAGGATGAAGTTGGGGTGCTAGAAAATGAAACTGGGATATATGAAGAACTACTAGGAAATGAGAATGATGTGTTTGAAATTGCAGAAGATAAACTAGTGGATGAAGTTGATGTGGGGGAATATGGAAATAATATTCTAGGTTGGAAAGGTTTTCAGAGGATAAATGGATCTGTAGATTGTAGGGTAGTGGAAATTATATATGATGTAGTGGTAAAAAGAAATGAATCTACAGATTTTATTAGGTTGGTATTTAAATGAGAAATAGAAGGCTTAGATGTATATGCTAATAATTCAGCTAATAAAATAGCTTCATTTATTTCCCTAAGAATAGTAGCATTTATTTCTTCAAGTTTATCATGAGATTCAAATAACTTTGATTCAGAATCTACTGAAACATTTTCCTGTTTTGTTTTTGTTTGGGTTCCAGTGTTTTGGCTAGATTGGCAAGACCAAAAGACTAGACAACATCACAACCACTTTGGGATCCTAGGATCTAGCCCTCCTGGATCCAGAGAGGGATCTCTCCATAAAGCAAAGAATGATATATATCTTTGAAGCTCAAAATGAGGTATTAGTCTAGGTATGAAGCACAAAGGAGGGTTTCTAGTTGATTAGGTTGGTTTTTGGGTTGAGCCAGAGATCATTAACTGAGAAGGTTATGGAATGAAAGGAAAAAAGAAGTAGGATGTTTAAGCAAAAGAGGATTGGTTAAGAATGTGCCATCCATTGGGCTATGGAGTCATGAAAGGGAATTACTTTCATACAACTAAGAAAGGCTTTCATAGGGCAAGTCATCTATACTAAAGGATATTTTAGATAGATGGTGGAATGGAACAATAAGGAATGAAAGGAGAGACACAAAGGGCAGCTTAAGATTAGACCATAGGTCATCTAACTCCAGATTTTCTTCAGCATACTCTCAAAGGTAAAACACTTAAGAATTAAACATGGGACTAGGTCTAAGATTAGAGAAGGGCTTTTAACCTTCAATGCTTTTGAAACCAGCTCCAAGGGATATTAGAAAGGCCAATATATAGGAAAAGGACCCCAGTGGATAGGGCTTACACTAAATCCTTGGTATCCCAATTATTCCAGCTTAAACCCAACCAGAACATCTAAGCAGCAAACCCCAAATTCACACATCAGTAAGCATGGGCCAGACCAACATCATTAACTGGTTAAATTACATGAATTTTCCCTTAGATTCACTATCAGCAGAAAACATCAAAGATAAGAAGAGTAGTGGGCATTAAGGTACCATGCGAGGGTATATCTTAAGCCTGATTTAATGATTCTTATCAGAGAAACATGAACAACATGATTTAAACATGAAATAAGTAAGGAAACATCACCCGTAATATAGACCAAGATCCTGTGAAATGCTTGATAAATTGATGTGCAAAACCAGTCACATACATTGAGCTCAATGGCTAATACAGTCCAAACTTTCTCCTCCCAGCCTACTAAATTACAAACTACTCAGCTACTTTCCCCAAAAACTGTTCTAACAGTCAAATGAATCCCTAGAACTAACAAAAACAACAACAACAACAACCTTTACAATATGTTCTAAGGGAGTTCTTATAGGAGAATGAAATAGCAGGAGTAGATGTGAATTAAATTGACTCATTAAGATAGAGTGGAGGCAGAAGGTCGAGCCCACTCTACTTAATGGCAATCTGCATCGTTGTAAGTACTCTGTAGTATGGTCTGGGAGTTTCTGTCAGGTTGAAATTAACTTCGGATGTATTCTTTGGAGTCCTCTCTCACTGTATGGTACTCTATGGTAGACTTCTGAAATAAGTGACAAGGGTGGAAGGTCTGCAGTTCTCTCCATGCTTCCATAACGGTGGTCCTGACACTCTTTAAGAAGCTTCTGTCATTGAAATGGCTTTTAAGAGCTCAAGGAGGCATGGAGACTTTTGTCGGAAGGTGTACCTTCTGAGAAAATGTACTGCTGATTTTGAAGCATAGATATGGCTTATTTCATGTGCTCTTTAGTCTTCAAACTATGCCTTTATCCTTTGCACACGGAATTAAAACATTAAATCTTCAAAATCAGGCTCGAAAACCTTTAATCCTCATTGCTGATACACTTTGCCGCCACTGAAATGGTTATCTCTGTGCTTTGAGTCACAATAACTATGAATATGGAGACAGAGTAAAATTATCACTCTGTAATCCCTACAAAAATTCAATAAACCTGTTAAGAAATCCAGGGGAGGTGGCGGAGAAATGTTGTGGAGGCTTGTGGAGTGATGGCGCAACTATGGAAATAGTGGCTGTAGTGGGGAAAATGGTGAAAAACATGCGGAATAGTGAGAAAATGATATGCTGAAGGTTTGGTGTAAATAGTTTCGCAGGCCGTTGGATTAGAAGGACAGGCGACAATCAATGGTCGGGATCCACCAGGGAAACACTTTTTAGGAGGTTAGATGGAAGTAATAATATTTAGTGTTAAAACCTAAAGTTTAACATTTGGGCGGAATACAAAGGAAATGGGTTAAATGAGTGAAGTCAGGCCTTTAATGGTGGGACCGAGCTAGGGCGGAGGGCGATTAGATATGAACCATTGGGTATCAGGAAGAGATCAAAGGTGGTGATTGTCGAATGACACTCTTTGGAGGCTCCGATGAATGAAAGTAGAATGAAATGCGCAATGCGATATGGGCTGTTGATCTAATCAGATGGACAGCTATGATCGATTATGGAGGTTGCGAGAGCAGTGGGGAGGAAAGTGTTTTTAGGAGGAAAACCACCGGTGTTGTGTGGCTTTAAGGAATTTTAGAAATTCCTCAGAAAAAACCGCGATATATGTCGCTGATCGACACGTGGCAAAACAAAACCACTTTCATCGCGTAACTTTGGAGCGTTAAATCCCGGATGCCAAAATAACGCGATATGCATGCTGGTCGTTGGATTTGGGGCTGTGAGATCTAATGGTGGTGGATGGAGCGTGAAAAGGAAAGATGCACTGGCGGTTAAGCGGTGAAAAATCAACGGCAGGTTTGATCTCAGCTGTCGGATCTGAAATACAGACGGTTAGGACTAAAAGGGGAAGCGGAGGCACAAAGGGTAATGTGAATGCCAGGATGAATGAGGGCCATTAGATCTAAAGAGATCAACGGTTGAAATTGGATTAGGATGACCAATCGGGGACACAGGGGCGGAGTGAGGAGAAATATGGACCGTTGGATCCGAATGGATGAATGGCTAGGATTCAATCGGGACTCACCAATCGGTGGGGGTCAAATGCGATGTGATTGGCGCGATTGGCGGTGAGAGATTACGCGATAGCCGTTGGATCTGGAGACCGATCGATGGCTCATATGCAATCGGAGGGGTAAATGGAGAGGGGCGTCGGCAGATTGTGTGATTAGCGCTGACCGTCGGATCTTTTAAAGATCAACAGTTGAGATCACAGTGGGAGTTCAATAGAAAAAATATCTCGCAATGTAACTTTTTACGTTAACAAAGGAAATGGGTCCCTTGAATGTTCCAATTGCGATTAGCACCTAGGGCTTTAGTGCTTGGTTCTGGGCACAGGTCACGTGGTGGGGAAGTGGTTAAGTGACTTAGCCGAAAGGGGCTTAAGGCCTCAAATGAAAAAAGGGTATTTTGGCTTTAATCAAGTGCTTTTTAAGGCCAAAAGAGGGATTCGGAAGAGGGAATAAGCATTTATTAAACACAGACAAAGGATATTTGTACAGTTTAAAGGGGATTTAGGATGATTTAGAGGGTTAATGGTGGATTTTGGAGGAATTTGAAAAGGGGAAAAAAGGTGATGAAGGCAGAGGCTTTAAGGGGACAAAATGGGCAAATGGAGGCCTTTATGAGAAAATTATTTCACCAACAGTGAGGTTTTTTCATGAAAACAGTAGCGAAGATTGTTCAAAGGTCAAAAGACATAAGGAGGCTTCGAGGATGATATGTTTTTAGAGCAAATGTATTCCTTGAAGGCTCAAGAACATTTTAGCCACCTGTTTTTCTTGTCAAAAAATTTATAGGTGGCTAACAGTGGCTCCACATGGGGATGGCATCTTCTTGAAGGTGTCAAGAATTCAGAAAATAATCTTTGGAGTAGGCCAAATGCCTGGTACTTGACACATCCATTTTCTTTCTTGGATCAGCTGCCATAAATTGTGAAGACATCATATCAGCAGTAATATTCTCCCAAACAACTACCTACCCATACTATTGTCCTAAAAATGTTTCTTCAAGGTGCATTTGGACTTGCAGACCCTTTACATCATCAATATTTTACAAAAAGGAAAATAAACCTATTCTACTGCTACCCTTATTACTCCATGAGACCAGATTAGATAGTTGGCCTCATAGCTTCTCTACCTAATCTAATATCTGCTAGGATTAGACTGTCTAGCAAATTTCTTCTCTACATTATAAGACAGTAATTGAAAACAGTCAAGCCAGGATTAGACTGTCTGGCATGCTGTGGGCCATGGCATAAACACAAAACTGCTCATGGATTGAACTTTGCAGAAATCAAAATAACTAGCTAAATGCTCACAGACTGAGCTTTATTTGAGATTTTCCTACCTACCCTACTCTACTTGGAAATCTTTGATGTTATAGGTGATACAATAATTCCAGTGTAGCCAATCAAGAAATAATGAAAAAGGGCAGAAAAATCGACTACTTGTCAAAGATAACCACAGGGTAATCTGCATGTGGGTCTTCAAAACTAAGGCCACCACCAGTGGTGGCCACTTCTGATGTCTCTGGCTCTTGCAAAGGATCAATGCTTGGGAACTTGAGCCAATCAAGGCCTCCATATATTCTGCCACAGGATTAGCAAAAAAATGATATAAACCTTTTTCCTCAAAGCCTTCCATGACTGGTAGGCTGTCTGCATCCTTGACAGTTTCAATCACTGCATCTACAGTGCGGCCTATGTAATCACACTCCTATTTTTCTTGGTTAGGAGTATTTGGAAGGTGAGTGTCAACTATGCATACCTCTTCTTCCACTGGATCAAGACAAATATGTCTGTGGAAAAGAAGGTCTCCCTCATCTTCACTGCAGCCTGAATAGGAGGACTCATCATGTATGGAAGGGTTGACCTCTTCTGACCTTGGCAGGTTTTGCTAGAGTGAACTAAACTCTGTGAAAAGATTAAAATATTCTTGAGCAGGGGTTCCTTTGATTACCTCAACCCTTTCAGGAGAAGGCTCAGGATATACATATTGCTCAAGATTTTCTTCATTTCTTTCTTCCTTATCCTCTGCACTAGAAAATTGCTGACTTCCTTCTTCATGGAAATCATAACTGATGATATGATACGTAACAGAGTGAAGATTCATTGAGTCTTCGTCTGCTCCCAAGCTTTCAACATTTTCCTCATCAGTATAATAGATATCCTGGATTGGCCCATTTCTTTCCTGAAGCTGTTGGCCCTGATCTTCCTCCCATGAAACTACTGATGATGGTCCTGTAAGCTTAGTTTCCCTTTGGAAAAAATTATCATCAGACAGATCAATGTTAGAGAAATCATAATCAGAAGTAATTCCATCCACCAAACCCATTGGATTCTCAGCAATTCTTTCTTTAAAACCATCTGAAAATTCATTTTCTAATTCATGTTCATCATACACGCTCTGCATACTGCTTATGTCTTGCAGGGATCTGATTCGTTTTTCTTGAGGACAAGGTGAAGGTATTTTCCAATCATTGTTTCTGGTTTCAACCTCATATCCTTCCTTTTCTATGTTTAGCAGGGTGTTGGAAATCACTATCAATTTTTCCAGCTTGTCTTCTAAAGAGACCTGCCTTTTTTGCTATGTTTGGTCTTTCTTTATCGCTTTCAATCTTTCCTCCCTGCACTTTATGTTGTACTTGAGAGTAATCGCTATGCTCTGCATTTATTCCAGGCTTGAAGGCTCTCTTTCTCTTATATAGAATTCCACCTCGGGGTCAAAAGAACTCGAATAGTGCAATAAGGCCCATCCTAAAGGTGGTTTTATATCAGAAGGTATTGCATTGTATACCTTATTAAACCTGGCTTAAAATTTGTGTACTGTCTCCCCTAGTTGTCTTCTCAAATTCTGATAGTCTTCGAGGATGAGGAAGACATTTACTGGGACTACCCATTTATCAAGGAAAACTTGAGCAAACTGCTGAAAATTGATGATGCTTGCAGCTGGAAGGTTTTTGAACCAAGTTTTAACATTTCCTTTTAATGACAAGGCAAACATTCTAATACGCACATCATCTTCATCTATTTCATACGATTCAAGTAGATCCTCAAGGTTTTGAACATGCTGCTCAGCAGTGATCTTTCTGTTCTCTCCATAAAACAGGGGCAGCTTATTGGTAAGTCCTGCAGGAAGGGGTTGGAAGATAAGAGGCAAAACCAGAGGCTTATATCTTTCTATGAACTTTTTGGGTGTAGGTGGTGTAACAATAGATTCATAGCTGCTTGAAGTTTCTTTAAGAGTGAGAGATACACCATGAGGCTCTTGTTCCACCAGGTCTTTCACAGGAGTATAGGTCTGTTTATGGTCTGAAGACTGAGGCTTGAGATCTTTCCCATACTCAATGTGAGTTTCATCTTTGTACACTTGATCAGGCTTAAAGTAGGACAGAACATAGTGATATATAAAAAAAATGAATTCTTTAAACCAAATCCAACCCAAATGTTCTATCCTTCTATGAGGTCTGGCCATATTTCAGGTTCTTCCTCCAGTGGAGTCTTTGAGAGTTATGGAGTGTGGAGTCGCCAGGTGGATGAATTTAAATGTTTGAAGTAGGTTTCTATCCACCATCAGCAATGAGATACTAATCTAACTAGAGATTCTGGGTCTTCTGAGTGCCTAAGGGTATCTAAGATAAAATGCACTCATCCCTAGCGGAGTCGCCATTATGTTGGGGTTCCAGTGTTTTGGCCAGATTGGCAACACCAAAATACCGGATGAAATCACAACCACTTTAGGATCCTAGGATCTAGCCCTCCTGGATCCGGAGAGGGATCTCTCCATAAAGAAAAGAATGATATATATCTTTGAAGCTCAAAATGAGGTATTAGGCTAGGTATGAAGCACAAAGGAGGGTTTTTAGTTGATTAGGTTGGTTGTTGGGCTGAGCCGGAGATCATTAACCAAGAAGGTTATGGAATGAAAGGAAAAAAGCAGCAGGATGTTTTGGAAAAATAGGTTTGGTTAAGAATGTGCCATCCATTGGGCTATGGAGTCATGAAAGGGAATTACTTGCATACAACTAAGAAAGGCTTTCATAGGGCAAGTCATCTATACTAAATGATATTTTAGATAGATGGTGGAATGGAACAATAAGGAATGAAAGGAGAGACACAAAGGGCAGCTTAAGATCAGACCATAGGTCATCTAACTCCAGATCTACTTCAGCATACTCTCAAAGGGAAAACACTTAAGATTTAAACATAGGACTAGGCCTAAGATTAGAGAAGGGCTTTTAACCTTCAATGCTTTTGACACCAGCTCCAAGGGATCTTAGAAAGGCCAATCTGTAGGAAAAGAACCCCAGTGGACAGGACTTACACTAAATCCCCGGTATCCCAATTCTTCCAACTTAAATCCAACGAGAACATCTAAGCAGCAAGCCTTGAATTCACACATCAGTAAGCATGGGCCAGACCAACATCTTTAACTGGTTAAATTACATGAATTTTCCCTTAGATTCACTATCAGTAGAAAAAATCAAAGATAAGAAGAGCATTGGGCATTAAGGTACCATGCAAGGGTATATCCTAAGCCTAATTTACTGATTCTTATCAGAGAAACATGAACAACATGATTTAAACATGAAATAAGTAAGGAAACATCACCCGTAATATAGACCAGGATCCTGTGAAATGCTTGATAAATTGATGTGAAAAACCAGTCACATACATTGAGCTCAATGGCTAATACAGTCCAAACATTATCCTCCCAGCCTACTAAATTACAAACTACTCAGCTACTTTCCCCCAAAACTGTTCTAACAGTCAAATGAATCCCTACAACTAACAGCAACAGCAACAAAAACAACCTTTACAATATGTTATAAGAGATTTCTTAAAGGAGAATGAAATAGCAGGAGTAGATGTGAATTAAATTGACTCATTAAGACAGAGTGGAGGCAGAAGGTCGAGCCCACTGTACTTAATGGAAATCTGCATCGCTGTAAGTACTCTGCAGTATGGTCTGGGAGTCTCTGTCAAGTTGAAATTAACTTCGGATGTATTCTTTGGAGTCCTCTCTGACTGTATGGTACTTTGTGGTAGCCTTCTGAAATAAGTGACAAGGGTGGAAGGTCTACAGTTCTCTCCATGCTTCCATAACGGTGGTCCTGACAGCCTTTAAGAAGCTTCTGTCAGTGAAATGGCTTTTAAGAGCTCGAGGAGGCATGGAGACTTCTGTTGGAAGGTGTACCTTCTAAGAAAATGTACTGCTGATGCTGAAGCACATATATGGCTTGTTTCATGTGCTCTTTAGTCTTCAAACTACGTCTTTATCCTTTGCACACGGAATTAAAACATTAAATCTTCAAAATCAAGCTTGAAAACCTTTAATCCTCATTGTTGATACACTTTTCTTCTGCTGAAATGGTTATCTCTGCGCTTTGAGTCACAATAACTGTGACTGTGGAGACAGAGTAAAATTACCACTCTGTAATCCCTGCAAAAATGCAATAAACCTGTTAAGAAATCCAAGGGATGTGGCGGAGAAATGCTGTGGAGGCCTGTGGAGTGGTGGCACAACTGTGGAAATAGTGGCTATAGTGGGGAAAATGGTGAAAAACATGCAGAATAGTGAGAAAACGATATGTTGAAGGTTTGGTGTAAAGAGGTTCGCGGACTATTGGATTAGAAGGACAGGCGACGATCAACGGTCGGGATCCGCCAGGGAAACACTTTTCAAGAGGTTAGATGGAAGTAATAAGATTTAGTGTTAAAACCCAAAGTTTAACGTTTGGGCGGAATATAAAGGAAATGGGTTAAATGAATGAAGTCAGGCCTTTAATAGTGGGACCCGGCTAGGGTGGAGGGCTATTAGATATGAACTGGTGGATCTCAGGAAGAGATCAACGGTGGTGATTTTCGAATGAAACTCTTTGGAGGCTCTGATGAATTAAAATAGAATGAAATGCGCGATGCGATATAGGCCATTGATTTGATCAGATGGATGAATATGATCGATTATGGAGGTTGCGGGAGCAACGGGGAGGAAAGTGGTTTAGGAGGAAAACTACCGGTGTCGCGTGGCTTTAAGGCGGTTTAGAAATTCCTCAAAAAAACCGGGATATATGTCGTTGATCGACACGTGGTAAAAAAAAACCACTTTCATCGCATAAATTTGGAGCATTAAATCTCGGATGCCAAAATAACGCGATACACATGCTGGCCGTGGGATCTGGAGCTGTGAGATCTAACGGTGGTGGATGGAGTGCGAAAAGGAAAGATGCACTGGTGGTTAAGAGGTGAAAAATCAACGGTGGGTTTGATCTTAGCCGCCAGATCTGAATTACAAGCGATCAGAATTAAAAGGGGAAGCGGAGGCAAAAAGGGTTATGTGAATGACGGGATGAATGAGGGCCATTAGATCTAAAGAGATCAACAGTTGCGATTGGATCGGGATGACCAATCGGGGACATAGGGGTGGAGTGAGGATAAATCTATACTGTTGGATCCGAATGGATGAACGGCTACGATTCAATCAGGACTCGTCAATCGGCGGTCGGCGGGGGTCAAATGCGATGTGATTTACGTGATTGGCAGCGAGCGATCACGCGATAGCCATTGGATCTGGAGACCGGTCGATGGCTCATATGCAATCAGAGGGGTAAACGGAGAGGGGTGTTGGCGGATCGCGGGATTAGCACTGACCGTTGGATATTTTAAAGATCAACGATCGAGATCACAGTGGGAGTTCAATAGAACAAATATCTCGCATCAGAACTTTTTACGTTAACAAAGGAAATGCACTCCCTTCAATGTTCCAAATGCGATTAGCGCCCAGGGCTTTAGCGCTTGGTTCTGGGCGCGGGTCACATGGTGGGGAAGTGGTTAAGGGACTTAACCAAAAGGGGCTTAAGGGCTCAAATGAAAAAATGGTATTTTGTCTTAAATCAAGTGCTTTTTAAGGCCAAAAGAGGGATTCGGAAGACGGAATAAGGGGTTATTAAACACAGACAAAGGATATTTGTACGATTTAAAGGGGAGTTAGGATGATTTAGAGGGTTCATGGGGGATTTGGTAGGAATTTTCAAAGGGGAAAAAAGGTGATGAAGGCAGAGGCTTTAAGGGGAAAAAATGGGCAAATGGAGGCCTTTATGAGAAAATTCTTTCACCGACAGTGAGGCTTTTTCATGAAAATAACAGTGAAGATTGTTCAAAGGACAAAAGACACAAGGAGGCTTCGAGAATGATATGTTTTCAAAGGAAATGTATTCCTTGAAGGCTCAAGAACATTTTAGCCACCTGTTTTGCTTGTCAAAAAATTTATAGGTGGCTAAAAGTTTCAAGAAATGAAATAAAAATAGGATCTATAACACCACTATTTAAGTCACTTTCTGATTTATTTCTGAATAAAGTATGTTCAAAATTCAAATCAAACATTATGTCTTGTATACTCACTAACTCTTTTGGTAATGAATTTTCTCTAACTAAGGAAACTTTAGTACCTATGTCTTCTACTTGTTTATTCTTTTTCCCAATTCTTTCAGGATTGTCTCCTATAACAGTAGGTTTAGGATCTGGGTTTGACCTGGTATAGTAGATTTTTCTAGAAGCTAGAATTATAGTTTTTTGATAAAAATGATACTCACAACTTTTAAAACAGTCTTAAGCTGAAAGGATGATGAAAATTATTCCCTTTAAGATCTATTTTAAGACTGAGGATTGGTCCATTCCCCAGTATGGTCGCCAGTAAGTTATCACTCTAATAATTCTTAAGTTGTGATATTTTTGATTTTTTGTCAAAAAATATCAGAGGTAACCATGTTAGAAAATTATATATTATAGAGCAATGCAACACATAAAATATTCGGAAAACATAAGCACACAAAACACATAAAAATAGAGAGACAGAGATATACGTGGTTCACCCAGTTTGGGCTATGTCCACCCTGAACAACCAGTCCTTCCTTTCTATTATCCAGCAAAATGAAGAGACACAACCTAAAACAGATCCGCTGTAATATCCTTTGTTCTCTCTCACAATCTCCCTATCTTCTTCTCACTCTGAGAATACATACAATGCATAGCCACAATACAATACCCTCATACAAGTGAGGGGTTGTCTTCTATGGCAAAAAACCCTAAACTAAACATAACTTCTACTGTCAGATCATCTGCCTAATGAACAGCCTAGATTGACTAGAAATTACTATATTTTACAAGGTAAATTTACATATGTTTTTAGCTTCGGGGGCACTGCCCCCGAAACCCCCACCGAGGGACCGCTGGCCCCCGGACCCCTTAGCCGGGGGGAATCCCCCCTTGAACCCTGTGAGGGGGACAAGTCCCCCCCCCCCGCTGCAGGGGTGTACAGTTTTCTTGGGGTATACATTCGGTTGAAAACAAGGATCTCTGAATAAGGATGAAAATAAGGCTCCACACCCAACAAACCACAAACCAACTTTTAAACTCTAGGATCTAGCCTTCCTAAGGTTCAGAGAGGGCTCTCTCCATAAGATTTAACTTTGTTTTAATCATATGATATTAGGCTAGTTATGATGTGAAAATTGGTTTGGTTTGGTTTGGTTTGGTGAGAAAAATCACTTAATGATATGGATAGTGATAGATCTGTTTGTCCATTGGGCTGAGTCAAATGTCAAGTAGACAAGACTAGGATCAAGGTCAAAAAGTCAAATATTTTCAGGGCAAGATAGACAAGTCATTGAAAATCTTGGAAGGCTGATTGGTGAAGTGGTTTGATCGGGATAAAGAGAAATCAAGGATTTTTTAATCCAGATAAGGAAGGAGTAGACAGAGGTCATTCGAAAGAGGGAGAAATTAAGGGTTCCCTACTTTAAAAATCAGTAGAAAACATAGAAATGATAAACAATTGAAGATAGGGTGCTTTTAACAAATCCTGTAAGAATATTGTTGATTTATCATTCAAATTTAGAACAAAATATGGATGCATGTAAAACATAAGAAGATAAACAAAGAAAGTATAAAGTAATTCACTTCAATGGCTCATCACATGAATCTTGAAATATGATGCTAGATTATTTGATCCAGTCTGCTACTTGAACTTGCTAAAAAAAAACCTTCAGGTACATAAGTATTGACTATACAAATCTTCAGCAATTTTTTCCACAATAATACTTCAAAAGATGAAGTATATATACAAAAATGTTTACAAAATATCCTAGAATACTCATAGGATTTTTCTAAGGAAATAAAATATCTTTTACAACAATATAGTGACGGCTACTTAACAACTTAGAAAGCTATCCTATTTATCCAAATAAAATAGAGCTGTTGTTTTGGATTACATGTAGCTGGCTGCCTTGCTATCACCAATGCTGGCAAAAGATATTTCAAATCTCTTTTGAAATATTATCTTCTTATTTGATACTCTTTAAGTATGACACATTTTAATCATTGTTTAAACTTCTTTATTGCTGTAATTTTTGTTTTGACTGTGTAAAATCGAGAAACTATTTTTATCCTCTTCTCTACAATTTTACTTTTAAAGTAAGTTAATGAGTGATTCCCAAGATTGTTCATCAGGAATTTTGATCTTTTTCAGCTTCCTAAAGTTCTCATCTGTGTTAGTGTACCTGGAAATTGTTGGTTTTATAACAAATAGGTGTTTTATCTCATGCTATAGATAAAACAAGTCTTCAAAACTTTTATGTAAAAACTTTCCTGTAGGAATTCCTTGTCCTTCTATTTTGTCTACCTTCTCTTTTTCATGATCTCTTATCTTCTTGCTGTAGTCCTCTTGTGGCATGAATTTATCATTAATAACTAGGATGTTTGGAAAACCTCTTTGCCTCAAGATATCAAATTTAACCATAAATTTAGTTATGGCTATATTCATGTTTTGACACTTTTCTTCTAGTTGCTTCATCAAATTCTTCTTTGAAATTACTTTCCTTATTTCAAGGATTGTCTTTGTTATGTCATTAATTTCTATCTCCTCTAATTCTTGCTTGTTCTTACTATTGAGAAATTTGATTAATTCTAGGGCCTGTTCAGGTTTGGCACCTAGTTCCTCCTTTGTTTTCTGAATTTCTTCTTGAGCTGCCTTTAATAAATCCTTTTGCACTTAAATTACCTGTATTGATGGCCAAACATCATTGATGGATTCAATGATTTTGGTCCATAGTTGATTCTTCACATAAGACATTGGCCCTTTCAAGGTTAAATCCTTTTGTAGATTCTTCAATTCAACATTTAAACTATTAGCCCTTTGTTCATGAGTTTTAGCATTAATTTGGGCTAGCTTCTTAGTGCCTTCTAGATTTTCAATCACTTTCTTCAATCTATTGATTTAATTGGTTTGAAGTGACATTTCCTCCATGGATTTGATGAGCTTGCTGGCTTCATATGTTAGCTGCATTGTTGATGTAGATGACTCTATAGATGAGGTAGTAGAAGATGTCACTGGTACTGCCGTGGCCAGTGGTACTTTTGGTGCCAACTCTTCTTCCAGAGTTGAAGGCACAACTATATTTGCCATAGGACTTACTGTAGGAACTTCTTGTGCTTTTGCAGGTTCTCTTTCATGGAAAATATTTTCCATTTGGATTTCCATTTCTTTTATCTGTGCTGTCAATTGTAAAATCAAGTTCATGATATCATCTTTCTGGCTTGCCTCGTGTACAATTTTTTTGGCTTGTGGATGTTATGTTGGTGGAAGCTTGAGTTGTTTTCTAAGTGTTGCAACGTCAGCATTCTTTTTCTTTACCAACTCTTCTGCACCTTTGACATTAGCAGGGTCATATCCTACTTGAATAACTAATTCTTCTAAAGACTTAATCCTAAGATATTTAGCATATGAGGAAGCCTTTTCAACTTTCATTTGATCTATCATATTTATTATTGTATTCTGGAGCTTTTTAGCACTCATTGCCTTTGTATTAATGGTATAATAAAGAATCTTAGAATTTTTTCTGTGGAACTCAATTTGATCTAATGCATGGATACTTTCTGCAGGTACTTCAAGGTCAATTTTTTTGTAATCTGCCACCTTTTTGGGAATCTTAACTGTTGGTTGAAGTACTAACATAATAAAATTATTGTTTGAATAATCAAAAGCTAACAAAATTCTATTGTGGATCCCTAGTGTTTGTTTTAAATACTAAGAATAAATTTCATTCTTGATTTCTTCATTCTTGGCCTTTATCTGCTGGTATTTATCTCTAATGTCAATATATTTTTCCTCTACTGGTTGTGAGGAGGATGCTTCCATACTCTATTGCTTCTCTATTACCTATGTATTTGAAGTAGCAAGATGATTTTCATTCATAATATCTGTGGCTGGCTCAGTTATAATGACTGTAGCAGCATCTGTGTTTGTCTCTAGAACATCTGTATCTTCCACTTCTATGGTATCTTTTTCTTTATATGTAGAAATTTGAATAACTGTTAAATTATTCACTGAGATTATCCTGATCACACACTATTTGAGCTTCATGCGTAATACATAACCTCTTCTACTATTGATCATCAATTTGCGGAATTATAAACAATCGCATGCGCACATTAAAACCATAAACAATCACACATATAAACATAGTATTTATAGGAAAGCTTAAAGTTGAAAACCCCAAACTATCTGTATATTATAATGATAGAGATCATGTAACAATCATAGTACAAAATCCTCACAAGCTCTCAGCACTATCTCCAATTGTTACACACTACACAAGCTCAGATCATACAAATCACATGCTCCAATCTGCTCCACCTGTTAGCCAGCCTCTACTGCGCAATCCAATATGGATAATCATGAGATCAAGGTTCAAATCCCACCAGTATGCACTGCGCAATCCTCATTGGCTTCTCCATCAATGTGTGGTGCAAACTCATGCACCAGTATAGTCACAACTGATAGTCACACTGCTCTTTCACCTACCTCTCCACTGGTCTCTACTGAAACTGTGTTGTCCATGCTGCTATGCAGTTAAGCGATGTATTGACTGGATGATTTGTAGTTGTAATTAGTGATTAATGCTCAGCATTAATTCACCACTCTCACTAATTGTATCAATCGGTTAGACTAGATACAACTAGCTCCGTAAAGTTAGCGAACACAACTCATTAGCGTCTCCTCCACCAAGGAAATCCATAGCTTTCATCTACATAGGTTCTAACTAGGAATCAACAAATAGGTAGCTCCACTAAAACCTAGGAATAGCGTAATTCCTTCTGTCAGCTGCATGCGCCACATCCAGCCTTCAAACTGAAGTGCTCCAAGAGGATAAGATAATGTTTAGAGTCCAAATATTATTAAGAGCTAATAATATTCGGCATATCTATGTTTAGACTGGCAATCTAAAAATAGATTCCGCCCAGTATGTCTAAAAATAGAAGTCCATCTATTTTCTCCGACTCGACCAACCATCCACAAATAGCATCTTGCAACTCATAGAACATGATCCATATGTCTAAAAATAGACTTTGCGCCAAAAATAGCCTACGGGCCCACTTAGTGAAGGCGACTTCTTTCCACTAAGCTCCTCATCTTGTTGCAATCTCAACACTCCCTCTCAACAAGATAAGGATTATCTGCAACCCCTATCCTGCCCTGTGGTATTCGAATTTGCTCCTGGTGAGCGCCTTCGTCAAGATATCAACATCCTGATCCTCCGTAGGAATGTATGAAAGTAACATGATTCTCCGTTGCACGCAATCTTTGATATGATGATACCGGATGTCAATGTGTTTAGATCTATCATGAAATACTGGATTAAATGAGAGTTTGATGCAACTCTAATTATCACAATAAATCACAATAGGCTCTAAGTGTGAACCGAACAACCCGACCAGGATCTTCCTCATCCATATAGCCTCCCATGCAGCCAAACTCGTTTCCATATACTTGGCCTCTGCTAAACTGAGTGCCATGGATCTCTACTTCCTACTGTACCAAGAAACTGCTGTCGACCCGATACTAAAAATCCCTCCAGATGTGCTCTTTCTGTCTGTTGGGCTCCCTGCCCAATCTGCATCCGTGAAGCCACACAGCTTCACCTCATCCGACTGTCTGTACCACAATCCATATCCCGATGTGCCTCTGAGATAACGCAATACATGCTTGCCCGCCTTCCGGAAGAGCTTGGTAGGCTTAACCATAGCTTGTGAAAGCTGGTTAACTGCATAGCATATATTGGGTCGTGTATTGACCAGATACATAAGAGACCCCTCCAACTGTCGATAAACAGTGGCATCCACTACCTTCGCTGAAGTAGCATCCTCCTTCCTCCAACCACCAGGAAGAGGAGTATCAACAGGCTTGTAGCCATGCATGTTGAACTTCTCCAGTATCTCCCGGGCATACTCACCCTGAGAAACAAACAGTCCATCACTGCACTACCAAATTTCCAATCCCAGGAAATAATGAAGGAGGCCCAAGTCCTTCATCTCAAACTCTTTTGCAAGATCCTCCTTGCATGAGAGTATAAATAGCTCATCACCTGTCAAAATAAAATCATCTACATAAAGTACAATGATCAGCAACTTACCCTCCACCACAATCTGGTATAGGTTAGGATCTGCCTCACTCTTGGAGAATCCAAGTTCGGTGAAATAACTGTCTATCCGTGTGTACCAACGGTGCCCCATTTCAGCCCTTACAACGCTCTCTTGAACCCTGCCACATGCGACTCGCTGCGAAGATCTCAAATCCCCTTCGGCGGCCTTCTGTCTTCCTCCTCCTCAATCGCCTCGGGTCGAAACCGGTCTTCATCCCGCGCGCGGAATGTGCCACCCCATCTATGCTGAGAGAGCAAGAATCGTCCGTATGGAAGAATACCTTGCGACAAGTGCAAAGGTCTCCTCATAATCGATCCCCTCAATCTGTGAAAAGCCTCGGGCAACAAATCTTGCCTTGTAGATCCATCTCAAACCCACTCCCGTCAGCTGCCTGCTTCACTTTGTAGATCCATCTTGAACCCACCACTGATTTCCCCTTCGGCCTCGGGACAATCTCCCATGCAATGTTTCTGACAATCAAATCATACTCTTCCACCATGGCATCTACCCATGCAGGGTCCTCCACAGCTTCCTCGAAATAGGATGGCTCTGTCACGATACACTTGCTCACAAGAGCCATGTATCCAATATACCGGTCAGGTGACTGTCTCTGTCTGTGCTGTGATGTAGGTGCTCCTACAACCTTCTCTGCATCTTGAGCCAGTCGCTCAGCTTCTGTAGTGCGCTTCCGCCCTCTGATGGTTGGCGCTGCCTGAGTGGTCTCTTCCACTCCATGAACCTCATCTTGTGGCTGATCCACATCCTGAGACTCATCCTTAGGAACTAATAGCTCCTCATCTGCATGCAAGTGTGGCTCCCTCTCAAGCGAACACTTCATGGCTTTCTCCTCTTGAAATTTGATATCCCGTCGCACAACAGTCTTGCGACTGTCTGGAAAATACACACGATAGTTGTGGGGCGTATCAGTGTACCCCAAAAATATCCCAACCTCTGCGGTCGGCTCCAGCTTCTTCCTGGCATCCTTTGTCACATGAATGTAAACAGGTGAACCAAAAATCCTCAGATGGGAAATATCAGGCCTCTTACTAGAAAACGCCTCCTCGGGTGTACTCATGCCAAGTATCTTGTGAGGAAAATGGTTCTGCACATATACTGCAGTATTGCATGCCTCTTCCCACAAGTGAATGGGTAGGCCCTGATCATGCAACATCGCCCATGCGGCACCACGATCATTTTATTTCTTAAACGCCTTGGATTGTATTTGTGGGTTATGAGGTTCTATGAACTCTCTTCGCTCTCTTAGAATTTCATACTCTGACTGTAAAATTCCTTGAATTATGAGAGGAGGGAATGGTCACCACCATTGTCGCTCTTAAGAGCCTTCACCTGCTTCCTCGATTCTTTCTCAACCAGTGCCTTGAACTCACAGAACTTTGAGTATGTCTCGCTCTTCTTCTGCATGAAGAAGATCCAGCACTTACGAGAAAAATCATCAACAAATATCACATAATACCTGTGATTTGCTGTCGAAGCTACTGAGAAAGGTCCACACACGTCTGTGTGAATTCTCTCGAGGATCGTCGTGGCGCGACTATCCTTCTCGTGAAAGGTGGCTTTCACAAATTTTCCCAAGGTACACCCCTTGCACTGATCTGACTGCGCAAGAGTGCCCTTAGGAAGCCCAGTAGAAATCTGCTGCGGTATCTTCAAAGCTCCATGGTGAAGGTGGCCCAATCTCCGGTGCCACAGCTCGCCATCATCCCGGCTCACCACTCATGCCTTGCCTGCGCGTAAACCATCTGCAATTGATAAGGTTCTTAACACCGAACCCCTATCACCCGGGTCTCACCGATATCCTTCTGCTTGCTTGGGGAAAGCCTTTCCCTCGCTAAAGACAATGTCATATCCCTTGTCTTCTAACATCGCCACAGAGATAAGATTCTTCTTCAATCTTGGAACATGCATCACTTCCTTCAATACGAAGGGTTTACCAGATTCCCTCTCAAAGGAAATAGTACCGATACCGGTCGCACTGTATCTACCATCATCGCCCATCTCGATGTGCACTCCAAGATCTTTCTCATCTAGATCGGTAAACAAATCTCGATCTCCTGTCATGTGAAAATATGCACCACTGTCAAGAAACCACACTGAACCCATCACACTTGAGACCAAGCATGCTATCAGCGAAAAATCTAGCTCAAACTGTGAGGCTAGGGCCTCTCGGTGCCAGTCCGGCGGCTGGCCTTTCTTCTTCTGCGGACAATTTGTGGCATAATGTAGTGAAAGTGACGGTGAAACCACTTCCACCTTGGAATGTCGCCTTCTTGCCTTTCGCACCGGAATGAGAAGCTTTCTTTCTCTTCCCCTTCTTTGCTTTGGTAGCCAAAGCGCAATTCTCTTCATTAGAGTTCTTTGATGAAGATTCGTCCCTGGTACTCCGCCTTATCTCCTCTTGCACAAGATCCGACCAAAGTCGCTCCCATCCTGGCAATTTCTCCCGACCATTGACAGAGTCCTGATAGGAATGCCAACTCTTCGAAAGCCCAAGGAGATCCAAGCTCACCAAGTCCTCATCATCTACAGTCACCCCCACACTTCCCAGCTCATCCTTGCATTGGGTGAACTTCGTGAGGTACTTGGGCATACTGTCGCCTTTCTCCATCTTTATGTTTCTGAGTTTATCCTTGAGCGCCAACTTCCTCTGGTCGCTCTTGCTTTGGAATAAATCTATCAAGGCTTTCCACATCAAGAATGGAGAAGCCTTACCATGTAGGCTGGACACTATGTGATCCTTCACGCCCTCCAACAGAATCCTTCGACACTTTGTTGTCTTCTTTTTCCAAGCCTCAATTACGGCAGCATCGCTAGAAGTAGGCTTTGGGACTTCAGCATCTATGAACTCCTTCAACCCATTGTCATCTAACACCACCTCCATCCTATCCTTCCATGCAATATAATTCAAGCTTCCCTCAAGGGAATACTCCAATCGCAATTCGTTGAAAGACATCTCAACTTCGACACCAAGAAAACACTGCTGCAAATTCGAATTCCACCAGCACAAAACTCAACCACTTCAATGTTTTGCAATTGCTCCAATGATCAATATCGCTCCGATACCATGTAGAAATTTGAATAAATGTTAAATTATTCACCGAGATTATCCTGATCACACACTATTTGAGCTTCATGCATAATACATAACCTCTTCTACTATTGATCATCAATTTGCGGAATTATAAACAATCGCATGCGCACATTAAAACCATAAACAATCACACATATAAACACAGTATTTATGGGAAAGATTAAATCTGAAAACCCCCAACTATCTATATATTATAATGATAGAGATCATGTAATAATCATAGTACAAACTCCTCACAAGCTCTCAGCACTATCTCCAATTGTTACACACTACACAAGCTCATATCATACAAATCACATGCTGCAATCTGCTCCACCTGTTAGCCAGCCTCTACTGCGCAATCCAATATGGATAATCATGAGATCAAGGTTCAAATACCACCAGTATGTACTGTGCAATCCTCATTGGCTTCTCCATCAATGTGTGTGCAAATCACATGCACCAGTATAGTCACAACTGATAGTCACACTGCTCTTTCACCTACCTCTCCACTGGTCTCCACTAAAATTATCCATGCACTGCAGTTAACTGATGTATTCTGTAGTTGATTTATGAGTTAATAATTAGTGAATTAATTAATAATTAATTCACACCACTCTCACTAATTGTATGGAAATCGGGTTGGTGAATGCGACTGACTCAACTAAGTTAAGCGAACACGAACCCACCAACTGTCTCATCGGCTCCACCAAACTGCAATCGCAGGTTCTGGCCGTCAACCATGCAGCCGCTCCACTAAACCCTAGGAATAGCGTAATTCCTTATTGAAACTGCATGTGCCACATCTAGGCATCAAGCGCGTGCTCCCGAAGGGATAAGATAATTTTAGAGTCCAAATATTATTAAGAGCTAATAATATTCGACATATCTATTTTTAGGCGGCAATCTAAAAATACTCTTTCGCCCAATATGTCTAAAAATAAGTCCATCCTAAGGTATTGGCCTGTCACAAACAGCCAACCATCCACAAATAGCATTCTGCAACTCATAGAACATGATCCATATGTCTAAAAATAGACTTTGCGCCAAAAATAGCCTGTGGGCCCACTTAGTGAAGGCGACTTCTTTCCACTAAGCTCCTCATCTTGTTGCAATCTCAACATTATCAACTAGATTGAGCTTAGGATTTTTACTATATATGAGTTTAAGCCTAGTCTCAGTGGTTTTTTTAGAAGTGTAGGTACCTTCTTCCCTAATTCTCTTAGTAGCTTTATCTTCTTGATTTACATTTTTCAAGGTGTGACTAGTATCACCCTGTCTTACTGCTTCTATCAAGGTATTTTCCAGCCACTCTGCTTGATTAGAAAACTATTCAATCTCTGGCCTTTTATCATGTATATAAGGGGTCAGTTTGCATTTTACCCTCATTTTTCTGAGTATTCCCTGAGGACCTGAATTCCATAAGAAACTAAATACAAATTTGTATTCTAGCAACTGTTTTTTTGCCTCTGTACCTGAATCTCTATGATTACAAATGAAGGGTACTATCTGATTTTTCAAATTAAATTAGGCCTTCTTTTTGGCTACCAAGAAGTTGATTGAATCTGAATTGAGTATTTTCCTGATGTACTCCGAGGAAAAAATTCTCATTGACACATACTTAGGTAGTTTATAGGGTAAAATATTTGACCCAAAAACTTTGATTTCTCTATGATTTTGATATAGTTACTAATCTCCAGTTCTAGTTTTCTCTGATAGCTGTAGAACTTTCTTTATCTCATCACTAACTCTTGGTTGTACACTATTTGTCAACATGTTTATCAATGGATGAACAAAAGAGTCTATAAAATCTGCATAACCGAAATATGTGAACTCTTTTCTGATCAAAGAAGTCCAAAAGATGACTGAGAGTGGTTTCCCTTCTACGTCAAGGTTCTGAAGTGTTATTGGGAACTTCTCTACGTGGAAGTATAACAACATATGGAAAATAAAGGAAGTATACCTAAATACTCCTTTTGTTGGCAATTTCACAAGCTGATGATGGATATTATCAGCTATGTATTCAGCATAATTGTACAAATGTTAGAAGGAGGTAGTCCGGGTACAAAAGTGGATAGGAAACCTATAATTTACTCATCTGTATGCTCATCAGTAAAATATCGTAGGATGAAAGATAACATGTTAATGACATTCCTTGACCCTTCAGGAAATTTGGAAGTAGAATAAGGAGGGTTTAGTTTTGGGATTTCAACATAGGTAGGCATGAAATTTTGGAAGATCTGAAGCCTTTTAGGAAAATCCAAACCAATGTAAAGCTTGGTGAGTGCTTCTATGGATAAAGGAACTGCATTAGGATCTGGTTTGAGCTGTAGCATTAGGATAATGGATTCCGCAGTAATGTTAAACAAAATTTCTTTATTAGCATTAACCATGGCTCTTTTTTCAGGTGAATAATAGGATTGAAATAGCCTGATGACTTCTAGACATTGATGAGTGAGTGGAACTACATACTTGGGTAGATTTGACTCCCAAATCTCTACTTCATCTCCTTGATCTAATGATTTTTCAAGACTCTAGCAGTGGAGTTCTAAAATATTTAATTCTATCACTAGATCAACTATTTTGTAATCGAAATATGCTAAGGGTGTATGTTCAATGTCTACAACAGGAGGTTGTAGAGGGTTTACAACAATTATGGCTTTGGAAGTCATTTCTAGGTTTGATTTTGACATTTTTAACCTTCACCAACTGGAAGCCAACTACACCCTTGATCCCAGATCATTAATGCTTTTACTTATCTGAGGAATTAGGGAGGAGGTAATAGAAACCCTCAATATGTTATTGGGATGAGATATCTACTAGCTTCCTTATTAGAATATCAAATTATCTTCAAGAACCATTCTAGAGTAGCTAGGAAGAAAGGCAGATCTAGCCAAAATCTGACCAATACCCCTTCCTCTTCCACCTCCATCAAGCATGAGATTGGAAATATGTTGGAGGACGTAAAGAGTAAGATGATGCACACCTTTTCTTTACAAATAAAAACAATGAAGAACAAGATAATGAAAGAGGGAGAAGAGAGAGCCTTGGCTATATTATGCCCTAGATGTACTAGAAAACACCCTCGGAATGAATGTCCATTGAATGTCATAGAGGTTTTCTTAGTCTATGAGGAGAATCATAACACAGATAAGTGTCCCTCCTCCTTATCAAGGTGGGGAAGTGGGACTGGAGCAACTCTATTTCATCAATCAGAGAAGGCTTCAGGGCCCTTAGTCATATCAGTAGGGTATGCAAGGGGCAATAAATTCCTATTATCACAACAATAAAAATGCACCTATGAAATATTAGTACACCCCCACTTCTCCATCATGGATTACACCTCTTACTTGGCCTTACAACCCTCCATATCATCCTCAACCAGTGAACCAACCATTTCCGCAGTATGTTCCTCAACCACCTAAGTGGAACAACCCAACACAAGGGTGGAGGCCTCAACATAATCAACCACCTGCTCTAATTCCTCCAACCCAACCTCAACCTCATATTACTCATTCTTCTCCAGCCAATCTCCCTCTGATGTTTGCACATCCCAATCTGAACCCGAACAAAAAACAGGCACAACAAGTTTACATTGGAGAGACATCCTATCCGGCTTATGATTTGGATATACATGATATTAATCTCAGGTCAGGAAGAGTACTGCAGACAACCATCCTCCATAAACACATGTAGAGGTTGAGGAGTAAAAGGAAAAAAGTTACACTTACATTTAACAACCTCCTTTTCCTAAGTGCTTGATCCACTCTAGTGAGCACACCCTAGGGGAGACTGAACTTCTGGGAGAACTAAAAAAATTTTGTGTAAAAACACCCCTTATTGAGGCCATTAAGGATCTCCCTATTTAAAATATTCTTATCAAGGAAAATTTCTTCAAGAAACCTGGGATAAAGAAGAGAGATACCCCCACCATCAATGTAGAAGGACATATTTCTAACTTAATGTTGGGAAGGGTGATCTTCCTGAAGTACCTGGACCCTGGTAGTCCAATTGTAGATGTGCACATAGATGGTGTCATAGTCCCCAATACTCGGATTGATCTCGGGGCTGTCATCAATGTAATGACCAGGGAAACTATGCTTAAACTCAACCTCCAAGGGACTTTTGAGGAAAATTACAACAATTTTGGAACTTGCAAATCGGTCCATGGTAGCTCTAAAAGGAGTTGTTGAGGATGTTATGGTTTCAATTGACTCTTCGGAGTATCCTACATATTTCCTGGTTCTCCAGCCAAAAATCAAGTTTAATGGATATCCTCTCATTTTAGGGACACCTTGGCTAACCATTATCGATCCTTATATCAGCTGTCAGGCTGGAAACATGATTATTAAGAATGGGCGCTTGTCCAAATAGCTGGTATTATGTCCTCCAACCCAGCCTTCCATTGACCATGGCCTACCTATATGGTTGGAGGATGAAGAAGAATGCGAAGAAGTATACAACACTACACCCTACCACATTTGTACCATACATACTGTTCTTAGAGGGGGGCAGCTTGATGAAGATGAATTCATTGACCAAATCATTCAAAACTAGCACGCACTAACAGTCCACTTGAAAACCTAGTAAAAAAGTATGAAATCCATCCTTGGATAGAACTCCACTGAGTTTATTCAACCTCTGAAACCACCAAGGTTGTGGAATTTGTCCCATCCAGATCTCTGAAAATTAACTCATCTCTCTCAGCTAGCAAAGAAGAGCAGTTATGCTAGCTTTTGAAGGAAAAACTTGATGCATTTTCTTGGTACTACAAGGACATGAAAGGGGTGCATCCCTCGGTTTGCACACACATCATATTTACATTAAAGATGGGTGCAAGACTATGTGCCAACCCCGGAGAAGGATGAACCCAACTCTAAAAGATATAGTCAAGGAAGAAATGTAGAAATTGTTGGATGCAGGTTTCATTTACGCTATATAAGACAGTGAGTGGGTATCTCCTCTTGTCCTAGTCCCAAAGAAGAATGGAAAATGGTGAATTTGTGTTGATTATCGGGAACTCAAAAAATCCACCAAGAAGGATCATTTCCCCTTGTCCTTTATAGATCAAGTCCTGTATGGCCTTGTAGGAAAGAATTTCTTTTCTTTCTTAGATGTGTTCAGTGGGTATAACCAGATCCAAATCAGCCTTGAAGACTAGGACAAGAATACTTTCACATGTCCTTGGGGTGCCTTCACTTACAGAGTCCTACCCTTTGGGTTGTGAAATGCCCCATCTACCTTCCAAAGAGTTGTCTTGAGAATTTTATCTGAGCTAGTCAATGACTCGGTTGAAATCTACATGGACAATTTCACACCCTATGGGGATGGCTTCCAAGAATATCTCTCCAATTTGGGAAAAGTACTGAGAAGGTGCATTGAGATTCATCTCTCCTTGAGCCCAGAAAAGTATGAATTATTGAAACGAGTAGGAGTAGTGTTTGGCCACTCAATCTCCCACACAGGAATACAGGTGGACCCGAAAAAAATCACCATCATGAAAAGGGTACATGCTACTTAAAAGAAAAGAGATGTCAGGAGTTTCTTTGGCTTAGTTTGCTATTATAGAAGGTTTATTAAATATTTGAGAAATTTGGCTTTGCCACTATTTGGTTTGTTGGCCAAAGACTCTGAGTTTACCTAGTAAAGTCTCTATCAAGAAGCTTTTGATCTCATTAAGGGGAAGTTAACTACTGCCCCCACTCTCCGAGGTCCAAATTAGGCTCTCCCTTTCCACACCCACACATATGCATCAGACAAATTTGGGGGGCCAGCCTTCGGGCAGTTAGACGACAAATTACCTTAATAAATCTACTTCATTAGTAAGAAATTTTCCAAGGCTGAAATCAATTATTCTATAATACAGAAGGAAATTTTAGCCATTGTCCATGATTTAAAAAAATTTAGACATTATTTCACTGATTATCATACCTTTGTAAATACTAACCATGAAGCCATCAAATGTTTAATGAATAAACTTGATGTCAATGTTTAATAATTAGATGGTTGTTATTATTACAATAGTTTGACCTAACCATTATCAATAAACCTAGAAAGGAGAATGTTGTTGTATATTTTTTATCTAGGTTAGCTCTACTTGTAGATGAAGAAGGAATGGTGAGTGACCAGCTCCCGAATGAACACCTCTTTTCTATCTCAGAAATCTCTCCAGGGTTTCCGACATAGCTAACTACTTGGTTGCTGAAAATTTCCCTCTGAACCTCTCATCCACGGAGAAGAGTAAGATCATCAGAAAAAGTGCCCCTTTCACCTGGATCGGGGGAAATATATTCAAGTTGGGCCTTGACCAAATTATCAGGATATGTGTGAAGGAGGAAGAATATTTTGATATCATCTCTGCATGTCATGATGTCCCTTGTGGATGCCACTTTGCTATAAAAAAGATAGCCTTCAAAGCTTTGCAAGCAAGTTACTATTGGCTTATCCTTCACCAGGATGCCAGAAGATACACAATCAGGTGTGACCAATGCCAAAGGATGGGGAAATATACACAGAGGGATGAGATGCATTTTCACCCTTAGGTGGATCTAGATCCATTTGACAAGTGGGGCATGGACTTCATTAGATCCATTGATCCACCATTTGGGTAGAAAAAGTATATCATAGTCTACACTAACTACTTGATAAAATGGGTTGAAAAAAAGGTTGTAAAGGTAACGACCAAGGAGAAGGTAACATAATTTCTAAGAGAGAATGTGTTCTACAAATTTGGATACACTAGATAGGTAGTCACTAATCAGGGGGCACAATTCACATCTCATCTCATTAATAATATTTTGAGGAGACACAATATAAAGCATAACACTTCCACTGCATACCACCCTCAAGAAAATGGCCAAGTGGAAATGACCAACAAAGTCTTGGAGAATATCCTCTCCAAGGTTGTGAGCAACAACAAGAAAGATTGGGCAGACAGATTGGTAGAGGCTACTTGGGCCTACAACACTACTTGGAAAACCACAATAGGGTTCACTCCTTATGACTTGGTCTATGGAAAGAAAGCTCTACTTTCAATTGAGTTTGAGTTCAACAACTTGAGGATGGAAACTGAGTCAGACCTAGATATAACAAAGGCCCAATAAGAAACGTTGTTGCAATTAAATGCGTTGGATGAGTTCAGGATGCAGGCACTCCTTGACAAAAAAGTGATTCAGCTGCAAACGAAGGTTTGGAATGACAAGCACACTAAGGAGAAGAACTTTCAAGAAAGAGAATGGGTATTGTTTTATGACTCAAGGTTCAAGGATTTCAAAGGAAAACTGATGAAAATATGGTTGGGACCTTACAAACTGGAAAAATTTTATGACAATGGCGCAGTTTAGATCAGGACCATAGATGAAGAGGGGATTCCCCTTCTTGTCAATGGTTACAGGCTCAAAGGTTACAAAATGCCCTTGTCTAGGGGTGAATTTATAAATTCCATAAATAGGGAGGTGTATCTCATTGGAGACTCCATAGTTTCCAGCACTTCCCCCTCCTAAAAAAAAATTAATAAAATAAAAATAAAGAGGAATGGGTGAAAACCTCTCTGAGGTGCCCAAGGAAAACTCGAGGGTTGAAAACCTCCGTGAGGTAATCCTGGAGAAAAAAAAAGGGAAAGAAAAAACAATAAAATATCTTTGGGTGAAAACCTCCTGGAGGTGCCCAAGGGAGGCTTGTGGGTTGAAAAACTCTGAGGCATCCCACCTACCTTCAAAAAAGAGAGAGAGAGAGAGAGAGAGAAGAAAGAGAAAAGAAACAGAAAGAAAAAGAGAAAGATGATGCCAATGTTAGGGTCCTATAATAATAGGATTCATAATTTTGAATTGACTATGTTTTAGTCTTTTAATATTGTACATACTTTGCTTTCTACAAAATTTTTTCCCATATTAAAAAATGTAAAGAGGGTAAGTCCTAAAAGAAAAATTGAAGGATTAAAAAAAAAAAAAAGATAAAGTATGAACCCCACCAAAAAAGAGATAAAAATAGATCCTGAAAGTGATGAAAATTCAAATTCCACTACTTTTACTTTACTTTGCAAAATAAAAATTGTGTGCATCTTGTCCAAAATAACACAATCCATGAGGATCAAACAGTTTAATCTTGATTCATTCATGCTTTAAATTTCATGATGATAGTTAGAGAAAAACGATATAGCCAAACTATTTAATCTTGGCAGATCAATAGTTAGGTAGAGAATAATAATGAGCTTATCAGTTTAATCTGAGCCATTGGAAGTCGTAAGGCTAGAATTAGATAGTTTTCTTATCAAAGAAAAATAAAAGGGTCAGCGAGCTCAAATGCATCCAAAAAAATGAAGAAAAAATGTTAGGGTAAATAATGGGTAGGCAGAAGCAATTTTCACAAGGCATGGAAAGCATCAAATTGGCCATTTCATATCACTAATATCCCAAAATCCCCTTCCCTTTGCTAAAAACCCTACTGACACTCTTAAAAGGCATTTTCCTTGTAAAAAGATCCATTTCCCTTCATTTTAACTTTTTCCCTTACTTCACTTATTTTCCCTTACTAAAACCCCTTTTTCCTAGATTAAAATCCATTTTCATTTGAAAAAAGTAAAATCCTTTACTAACTCCCCCTTTCATTCAAAACACCCCAATATCCACTTATCCTAAGTTATAAAGGTTAAGAATATCGGGCCCCACTAAAAAATCCCTTCCCGATACTATTCTTATTCATTCTTAGTGTATTATTAACATCTTGTTTATATATATACATTCCCACACATATTAATCTCCCGCTTACATATTTTATCAACCCTTGATATCATTTTAACTTACACACATTATTATATTAAAAACCTTGTTTATACATTTATCCCATATTATATTAATTCCCCTTTATATTATAGTTCCCGACCCCACATACATACCATGCTATATTGACCCAGCATATTGTATATTCCTAACCCATTGCATATATTAAACCCCATCACATGACTTAAAACCCGAGCCCCACCTCCTATCAAATCCCCGACTCACCCTCCTATTTGTCCATCCATTAGATCCCCATTCCTTAGATCCAATGGCCAATAGCTAATTTCACACCCCTGACTGCCCGAACTTTAACACCACTGGAGGGTTGCGAAATGAGCAGTTTCACAACCCCGCTCCCTTGCTACGTGCCTCACATCTTATCACACTCCTCAGCAGAATACCACCCACCCACTTTTTGTCATGCGAAAACTGCTCCTCCTCTTTTCGTCCTGTATGAAAGATAACACCCCTTTGTTTGAATTTAACTCTGCGCCCACATGTTTAAACACTATTGGTTAAAACAAATAAGACCGCCCTAAAAGCCATTTCACCATTTATGTTCAAATCTGCAGAGTAGAATCCTTGCCAACCTATTTTCAAACTAAAGCCAATTGTTGCTGACCTATTTTAAATCCAAATTCGACCAAAATTCAAGCCTTTCGCAACTAAAAGCCTGTGCAGATTCAGTTTGAAGTAGGATAAAGACCATTGAAGTGTATTTCATCACCAAAAATCCACTATTGTATCCAGAACCTTTCTACAAACCGAAATCATATTTTCACAGTATTCTTGAGGGACTGAGACTATTTATTAAGCCAAAAAGTAATTAATTGAATAAAATAAAAAAATTTATGACTTCCCAAGGCATTGTGACAGTCAATCCCCTGCAACCTCCTATTGTTGATGTTGAACATACCCCCCTTGTAGACAAAGACTTCAAAATCAGTGACTCTGTCACTGATTCCAACCTCCTTGAGCTCCACTGCTGGAGAAATGATAAATTCATGGACCAAGATGGTGATATCCACCTTTGGGAATCAAACTTTCCCAAATATATCTTCCCACAAACTTTCCAGTTCCCTGAGGTCATCAGGATTTGTCAAGTTAGTTATCTACCAAATGAAAGAGCCCTAATAAGCCACAGCAAGGAAATTTTGTTCACCATTACTGCAGAATCCATAAACCAAATGCTTCAAATTCAACCCAAGCCTGATGAAGCACCTCTGTCAATTGAAATCCTCACTGAATTATACCTGAAGCTTGAATTTCCAAATAGATTTCAGATCTTCCAAACCTTCTTGCCTTCATAAGTTGAAACCCAAAAAATTAACCCTCCTTATTTAGCCTCAATTTTCTCAGAAAGAAGAAGAAATATTGTCACAATGTTGTCTTGCATTCTAGGCTTTTTTCTTAGATAAGTATGTAGATGATACAATCCTAGGTTTTCTGTATATTTTTTTCCTGGGACAGCCTCTAGCTTTCACATATAACTTGGCTCAATATTTATCAGATGCCATCCATGAGTAACTTGTTAAATTACCAAAAGAAGGAGTTTTTAAGTATTCATCTGTGTTGTTTCATTTATTCCTATACTTACAATCTGAAAGGTTTGCAATTAGCCTTCAAAAACTGGACACTGAGGGTAATCCACAATCAGTTTTCTTCTAGACTTACTTAATCAGGAAATACTCCATAGAGTTTACCTACAACAACTTCATTGATTCATTTATTCATCCAATTGTCAATATTCTAAGAAATAGCACTGAACCTAGGGTCATTGAAGAAAAAAGGAAAGTATTGCAGTTTTTTGAGCACATTAGAACAGGAGACTAGTATTTATACTAGAACAACACAGAAATTAGGGTTTATGGATGTCATCTCATTCCTTTAAGCTACCCAAATACCTCCCAATGAGGTTATTTGCATTGGAATATATTAGGAAGATCCTAAACTCTGATGAAGTGAATTTTCTATCTGCAAAGAAGAAAACATAGTTTAAGATCAAAAATAAGATTGGTCCATTCATTTGCAATAGTAGAGGTGTTGGTCAATAGGTAGACAAGTGTTTATAGGAATTCAAGTTCATTGAGAGTTTCAAATGGCATTATGATCCTTTAGGAGTTATCAGCAAGTTAAGAATAAAATTTAAATTAACTCCTTTTTTCCATGAGTCCAAACCAGATATAGAAAAGTACTCCAACCAATCAGAGTGGTTGGAGAATACTTTTAAAAAGGGAGAGAAGCAAGGTGATACTAGTTCCATCTTGCAAACTCCAGCCCTACAAGATAGGAACTCCAAGAGAGCAAGAGAAGAAGGATCATATTCAGCTCAAACCACTGCAGAAACCAAATTCAAGTTAATGTACAGGAAGAAGCCCAAGCTAAATCCTATAAATGAACAAGTTGAGACAATTGAAATTATTGATACAAATGCATTGGTTAAAGAAACTGCACCTCCAGCAGTTTCAGAGGAAACTCACCAGCCTTCAACATATAATACTCAAATTATTCAGAAACAAAACATTGTTGAGGTATCTTCATCAAGTAAACCAGCAGATAAAGAACATGATATCGTGGAGAAGTACAAGGAAATCAAACTCATGAATTAGGAATTAAAAGCAGTCACTTATGCCTAATATTGGAAGCAGACACGTTGTGACTAGAACAGGTTTCTTTCTGCATTTGATTACAAGACCAGGAAGATGCAGATGACCTTTTTTGCAGCCCATAGTACAGTATCCAAAGTCATCATATGACTATAGGAAGACAACATTTTAAGTTCAAGATAAAGATGTTCATCCTATAGAACAAATAGAATTTCATAAACAAGCTAGAGAAATTCTATATTCTACCATGACCAATAAAGATATGAGTGTCCATAAACATCATAATTATGTAGATAATATCAAAGGTTATTTAAAACTAGAGAAGGCTTCCTCACAAGCCAAGGACAACAAAATCAAATCACTGGAAGAATTGGTCATAGAGGTAGGATATGATCCTAAAAACATCAAAGTTGCAGAAGAGCTCATTAAGAAAAAGAATGCAGACATTGATGCATTGAAGAAGCAACTAAAATTGCTTCCTACTGAACATCCACAAGAAAAATAAGTTTTGGAGAATGAAGGCCAAAATGATGAAATGATAAATCTCATCATTCAGTTGATAGCTCAACTGAAAGAGATGGAGAATGAGATGGATAAATTAGTACATGACAAAAATTCCAGCATGGAAGAAATCCCTGTCACTGTTATTCCTACACTTACTACAACAGTTCCTTCTACATCAGCAGCTCCAGTGGCAACAACAGTTCCAGTGGCTAAAGTAATTTCAACATCAACGACTACATAAGCTACAGATTCAACAACAGCGGCAACTCATCCTAGTGATGAAGCAGGTAAACTGATTAAATTAATGTAGGATATGTCCGTCCAAATAAATGAAATAAATAGACTTAAAGTATAGATACAAATTCTAGAGGATGAGAAGAAGCTAGTCGAAATCATGCATAAGAATAAAACATAGAATTCAAAGAGATTGAATGAAAGATTACAAAAGTTGGATAAAGAATTGACACTAAAAGAACCACTTGCCAAATCAAAGCAGCAGCTGTGGGCCAATATCATTAAC
Source organism: Pinus albicaulis (assembly GCA_034641835.2). Classification (NCBI taxonomy): domain Eukaryota; kingdom Viridiplantae; phylum Streptophyta; class Pinopsida; order Pinales; family Pinaceae; genus Pinus; species Pinus albicaulis. Next base: position 1,074,810,865 of record CM076580.1, on the reverse strand, counting down.
TATGTTAATGATATTTGGCCATCTATCCAAGTTATCTTTGAGCAAAAGGATTTGAGGCAGCAAGTGAAGCCATTCAGAAAGTCAAAGAAGAACTTGGGAAAAAGTTAGAAGAGGCCACTGAGATCATTAAGTTTCTTAATTCCAAGAACAAACAGGAATTAGAGGAAATTGGCATAAGTGATAGGACTGAAACGATCGTTGAGTTAAGAATGGTAATTTCCAAGAGAAACCTAATCACACAACTTGAAGATAAGTGTCAAAACATGGAGCTAGCAATAACCAGATTCATGGTTAAATTTGATGTTTTGAGGCAGAAAGCTTGGCCTAATGCTTTGGTTATCAATGACATATTGATGAAACATGAATATTATGATAAGAAAATCAGAGAAGTAGCCAAAGAACAATCCAACAATTCCTCCATGAAAGGAATTCCTACAGGAAAAGTGCTCTATCGGAATTTTGAGAATCTCTTTTACCTCCAACATGAGGTAAATCATCTCTTCATTAACAAGCCTACATTTGCAAAATATACAGAAACTGATGAAATTTTCAGAAGAACGGTAAAAATAAAATTACCAGATCAAGAGGCTTGGGAAACGTTATGTGATTTACTTTGAAAGGTAAAATTAAAACAATTAAAAGAGCAATCAAGGTTAAAACAGAGCATGCAGGTTAAAATTAAAGCAGTAACAGAGTTTAAAAAGTATCATATGAAAGATAGATTTTAAAGTGAAAAACAGATTTAAAGATAAAAACAACATAAAAGACACTCAACATGAAGAAGGCAGCCAGTGTACAACAACAGTCAAAGAGAGAAAGAAGCTAAATATCAAAGAGAAAACAAAAAATCCAAATAAAAGAGGGAAAGCTAGAATTTAGCCTCGAAGGTTTCTCCATCTTCTTGCATGAAGTTATTTATCTTTCCTTGAATAATTCCTAAATCAGTTTTAGGATATTTTGTATTCGTTTTTTGTATAAATACTTCATAATTCGAAGTATTGAGTGTAGATTTCCGAACATTTCTATAGTTGTAATTGATCAAAAACCATACGGTTTATTGTACCATTTTCAAGTCAACAACAGAACTGAGTGATAAAGGCATTGAATTATAGGATTTATGTGCTGAGCCACTTCAGTGAAGTATATTTCTATTGTTCATGTTTTTCCTTAAGTTTTTCATAAACTTGTATGTTTTCCAATGTAAATGTTATAACAGGAATATTAATGCAGAAATTGTTTAAGTACACTCTGTTCTGAACTGTTATTCATTTTGATGTTTTCTTCTGATATCCAAATTACGGAATTATTCATTTCTCCTTAGTTTCTATTGACCTCTTTCATTTCCTTCATTATTCGGTTTGAGGAACCCTTAATTTCTCCTTGATACCAATTGAAACCATTTCACCTTCCAGCCTAAAGATCTGAATTTACTCAGCTACCTTGCCTTGTGAATACTTCCTTTAGAACTTGATTTTGTCCTATTGCTTCGTACATTGAATCCATAACCCAATGGAAAACAGACGTGCGCCTATCCATCTCAATCAGTAATTCCACCACCAAACCAAACCAAAATAAAAAACCAATCAATCTTACATAATTAGCCTAAACTCAACTAAAAACAACAAATTTAAATCATAAAGAGAGAGCCCTCTCTGAGAATTAGGAAGGCTAGATCCTAAGCTTAAAAGAAGGTTGATAGTTACCTATAATATTTCTTTAAAACAAAAAAAATAACAACCATAGGAATTATTGGAGTGATAACAACCTATACACTCACTAGTTTTTTGTTTTGCAAGTTGTTGATCAAAGATGGTTTTTAGATCTAAAGGAGAATTTTTTCCTCACTTCTCCCTCTCCTCTGCTTACACACTCCATGGACCACTCCATCATGCACCCATTCATTCATTTCACCCCACAGGTAGGCAAAAAACTCCATTTTTTCCTGTGACTGTAATTTCTACAAGAAATTCTAGGAGCTATAGGATTCCTGTAGCACTACAGGATTCCTGTACCACTACAAGCAATCGTGTATATTCTATATGAAACTTACTTATGAGTAAAGAACCTCTTTCAAAGGTTTCTAAGCTTCAAAAAGAGCATGATAATTTATTTTTTTTCCTATACCTACCCCTCCTAACCCTCACTTCACTCCATGCACAAGGATTCCCTCTCTAAACCCGATGTTGTGCCACTAGCAGCTATATCATTTATACCTTGGCATGATACCTCTCCCCTTACTTATCCATCACTCCAATCATTCCATCACTCCATCCCTGACCTCCATAAACCACTTCAAAGGACCACCAGCATACTCCATGAGAGTGAACACACCAGCAAAGGCACCTGAGGAGATCCATGCAGCACCTGCAAGAAGAAAAGACACATAAAAATGTTAAGAAGCTCACTGATCCAGATCTTTGGGGAAGGCCCCCAAGATCTAAAAAATTGAAATGAATCTGACAATATCTGCAAAATTACAATGCTAGAAAAAAAGAGAGAACACAAAGCAAAAAAAACCGCAAAGAAACGTGTTTTATTAAAACAAAGAATAACTATAGAAGCTACATTGTGGTGGACAATCTATCCTTTTACAAAAAGCGACTTGTTACTTATAGCCTTTTTTTGTTACAATACCATTGGTAAATTCCATGGGTGGGTAAATACCATGGGTGGATCTCACTTACAATACCAAGGGAAAATACCATGGGTGAATGAATACCATGGCTAGATGCCACTTACAATACCATGGGTGGATAAATACCATGGGTGGATGAATACCATGGGTCAATGCCATTTACAATACCATGGATAGATTCCATGGGTGGATGGATAACATGGGTGGATGAATACCATGGGTGGATTCCATTTTCCATTCATATCATTCCTCCCTCCTTAAGAAGCACTGGTCCCCATTGCATGAATTTCCCTCCTGAGAAGCCTTTGTTGAATATGAAGAGGCATTGAAGAGAATGGTTTTGTGTGGTTAACCCATAATCGTGATGAATGAAGATCCCAGGATGAAGATACTCTATAATACTTGTGACCAACTATGATATTGAGAGTGTGCAACCTAGAAAATGGACTTCGATGAAGTGTGGGTTTTTGGATGACCCAGAACCATGAAAAAAAAATATTCGAGGATAGAGATACCTTGTAATTCTTGTGACCAACTGTGATACTAACAGTGTGTGGCCTAGCAAATGGACTTCGATGAGAAGGATTTTGTGCGGTTGACCCATAACTGTGATGTTGATTATTGATGAAGTAGCAGGTGCCTACATACATTGGGGTGGGAGGGAAAGTCTCCAAATAGCCCAAGAAAAACACTACTATTTTGAAACTGATGAATGTGAAGCAGGTGTCTACTAAATTTAGGTGGGAGGGAATGTCTCCAAAGGGAACCCACTCTGAATGTTGCTCCTGAATTAAAATGAGCATAACTCAGTCAATATAACTAAGAATATTTATTATAACCTATTTTTGGAAATGGAATGATCATTCTGCATCTTCTCATGTGTTTGAAATCACTATTTGGAGATTCTAGACTTTCAAATTCGCGCTGGAACTGTTCCGTCGCCACAAAATTTCTAAAAAAATAGCTGATTTTAAATCAGTGAAAACTCCCTCGTCCTGGCTCTGATTCGACCGATTTTTTTTTTTTTAATCAGATTATTTTTCAAGAGGAGCTTAGATATTTAACCATTTATCTGAAATTGTGCACTTAAAACTACAAGAAATGACAGGAGAGCTGCCATCCATGAATTGTCGTTAGAAAAATTACTGCAACATTGTTGATTTTGAATGAGCGATATCTCCCTCATCAGAACTCCACTTTCGCCGATTTTTTTTTTGAATTTGGGTATTTTTTCACAAGGAATCCAGATACAGTATTTTTTTTTGTAAATGTTTCAACCAAATTTTCAGATCTGATATTCAAACTCGCTGCCCAAAAAATTCATGGAATTTTCTAAAGATTGTTGCAAAACATTGAAACTGAAATATGCTTCAAACCTTCATTCCCATGGATTCGTAACCTGAATCTAATACCGCTGATCCCGATCTTGGGGGGAGGCCCCCAAGATCTAAAAAATTGAAATGAATTTTAAAATATCTGCAGAATTACAATGCCAGAAAAAAAGAGAGAACACACAACAAATAAAACCACAAAGAAACGTGTTTTCTTGAAACAGAGAATAATTGTAGAAGCTGAATTGTGGTGGTTAATCTGTCCTTTTACAAAATGTGATTTTCTACTTATAGTATTTTTCTGTTACAATACCATAGGCAAATTCCATGGGTGGATCTCACTTACAATACCATGGGTAAATACCATGGGTGAATGAATATCATGGGTGGATGCCACTTACAATACCATGGGTGGATAAATACCATGGGTGAATGAATACCATGGTTCAATGCCATTTACAATACCATGGGTAAATTCCATGAGTGGATGGATAACATGGGTGGATGAATACCATGGGTGGATGTCATTTTCCATTCAGATCACTCACTCAGAAAACAAGTTGTTCACTTAGAAAACAAGTTTCTCACTCAAAAAAGAAGAAAAAAAAAATAATTAATTAAAAACACAGCAAGAGAAATATAGCCATGGTTGTCACCAAATTCTAGCTCCCTACACTAGATCATGTCTGCAACACACCAGCACCAGGTAGCCCCAGGTATGGCCCTTCACCTTTCATTATGTACTCATAATGATCAAAATGATTTAATGTCGAGGTTTAGAGACTTAAACGGAAAAAAGGTGGCCATATAACTTGGCCACCCTTGGTTTTAAGTGTACATTACACCTGGGAAAGTCAAATCAGTCAAGGGAGAGTTAACAAGGATAAGGAGGTGATTCTGAGGCAGGGGAAATGATTAACTAGAGTGGTACCAATGGTCCCAAAAAGGAAAACTATTGCCCAGTACAAGTCAGCACTCTGCTCCAAATTTGGTTAAAAGGACATAAAAGGAAGTTCTAGTTCATTATACCCACTCCATTGAGAATTTCGAGAGCTTTGGGAGAAAAATAAGTCATATGATCCATCAGAGAAAAGAGCATTCAGTCTGAGCTTGCATGTGCCCTTGTGCTATAGGAAACTACACAGGAAGATCAGCAGGGATAAGGAGAGAAAAACAGATCCGCGCTTGGGTGATATTACCTCCTAAGGCCACCATCTCCTAAGAAAAAACACCATAGGACAGAGGTAAGTGGTTGCAACCCTATAGAATTAAAATTTCTAGGTGAAATTTACACAATCAGATATAATTTGGGAATAAAATGATGAAATTTGAATTTTTTTGACACCATAACCTCCAAGACCTCTTCACAAGTAACTCTCAAACAAAAAAAACCATCTTACCACCTTCCTTTCATAGCCACTAAAATGGGAGGGGGATTTAACATAAGGGAGCCCACTAATATCAAAAGAATAAGACTATACACTCAAGTAATGGAGATTTTTAGGAACCACTAATGGCTAGGTTTCTTTTAACTTCTCAAAGGTTTTGATGAAGAGATAGCTCTAGAGTTTGTAGTGGCTCTGCAATCACACTCAGAGGAGAGAGCCACCACTATGGCTAGAGGCCTAGCCTTCACACTTTCACCTAAACTAATCAGTAGAATCACTACTTTTCCCTTAGGATTCAATTGGATTATGGAAGATAGGATGCCAACCACTGCAACCAAGAAAATATTCTTTCTTCCAGGAGAAAACTTCATTGACACTAGTACAAAATGGCTAATTAGTTACTAAAAAAATGACTAAAATTTTCATATAAACAACTATTTTTCAGTCGGTGACCAATAGTAGCTAATTTATAGTATCTTATAACGCGACCAACTTTTGATCGTTTTTAGCTTAGTCATTAATTGGTTATCTCAATTTTGTTGTCTAGTTGTATATTTGGTCATTAATTTAGTCACTGATTTAGCCATTAATTTAGTCATTGATTTTATCATTAATTTAGTCATTGATTTAGTCATTTATTTGGTCATTGTTTTAATCATTGATTTAGTCATTAATTGTCACAATTAATGACCAAATATACAACAAAATATATTACTATATGATCACCCGATAAAACCAATTAATGACCAAAGAAATATGACCAAAATGTTGGTCGTGTTATAAGATACTGTAAATTAGCTACTAATAGTCATATATATGCAATTTTTAGTCATCATTTGAAACCAATTAATGACTGAAGAAATATGACTAAATTTTAGTCATGTTATAAGACACTGTAAATTAGCTACTAGTAGTCGTATATATGCAAAATTTAGTCGTCATTTGTAGTCACAAATTTATCATTTGCAGTAGTCATTTATTCATTATATAAACAACTAATTTAGTAGTTTATATTCATTTCATTTACTTTCATTAATAATCATTATAAATAACTAATTTATTCATATATTAATTTTATTTGTGTTCATCATTAATCAACATAAACTACTAATTTAGTAGTTTTAAATTGATTTTGTGTTAATTATTAATCAACATAAATTAATTTGTATGATTTAAAAGGTGTCATATAATGTGCATGTTCATCTAATAGGAAAACACAATGTCGCATATTTTAATTACAATACTAAACAATATCAAGTGAAACTATAAATAATCTCAACCACATAAATTATATTATATGAAATGTTAAAGTATTACAATATACATGATTTTCCATTGGTTGGACTACAATTTACACATGAAATGGTGTTTCATCACTTCAAAACATTATCATTGTGTTTTCAAGGCATTGTACGTGAATTCACCAACTCTGAAGACTTGAACATAAGTCTTTATATGTGTGACTTATGCCGGATATTGGCTCTAAGAGTATCACCAGACCAGTTCTCCTCTCTCTCTTTTCGCATTTGTCGCTCCAATGTTATTGCTCGCCTCTTTTTTCACTTCATGCTTCTTACCATCAATACTAAGTTCATTTTCTGAAAATAAAAGAAGATACAATGAGTGTAAAAGATGAAAGACAATGAACACTAGAATATAAAATAAATTAGACTATAAATAGTTTATATGACATATACCTCAACATCAGCAATGTCAAAGCCATTTTTTCCCATAAAAGTAAGAAACTCAAACAAATTTTCTTCATTGGGGCAATAACTATTACTATAATGTGGCCAGATAACCTGTATAAAAAAAGTAAATAAAATATCACCATATATAGAAAAGAACACCTTAGTAACTTAGTATTAAACTTTCAAGGAAAGCTTAAGAACAATCATGTCAACTAAGTTATACGCTAAAAATCTCGAGTTGTAGATAACTTGTGAAAACAAATAATATGAGGTGTGATGTTTAATCCTTGTCGTTTTATTCACAACAACATTTTATTTTCTAACACATGAACTTAGTCAAGTATATAAACAACATGTACTCAAATAACAACATGAAAGTAACTTTTTCTGATAGTCATGAAAATATTTTAACACAAAATAGCTATAAGGACTCCAATCAATATAGTGTAATACTAATTTCATCTACAAGATTTGGTTGTTGTTTAAATGGACATGGTACTCAATATTTTCAATTTCATAGTTAAAAGACAAAAAAAAATCAAAAGAAACATCCAAAATACAATCAAACAATAATGAGAGGATGTCATGGAATGGAAATTGCAATTATAAAAAGTAAAAAATAAAAAATTTACCTGTCCACCGATGTTGTGTGTAGCATTCCTAAGACATTCGCTTGCCCAAAATAACCATGAGTTGAAAAAATCAGAACACTAAAAACCATAGGAATTCCCACTAGAAAAATTTCCAAAGTCAGTGGCTTAGGTTTCTAAGTGATCTCTAACAGCGAATGAACCGTGTCCAAGACGTGATACGCATCGTCTCCCCGTCATTTTTCCAATCACATTTCCTGTAACCTGCCCATAGCAAAGTCAAGTAACAATCAAACAAAGACATTAAAATTTGTTTTTATCTTTTATATTTATAAAATTTGAATCTGATTTGTTTCATGAACATATTAATTCATATTTAAAGCCTTCTTGACATATGAGAAAGTATCAATCAAATAGGACATCAAAAAAATCAACCTCAATGAGGTCCTCAAACAATTTCTACAATATCAATATTTTTCTTGTTGTGATATCTTAGGTAGAAAAAAAAACATATCTACAATAGAAAAATGCATATATTACTTATGGTCAAACTTTATATATGGTGTATCCTTAAGCAGTTTTTTAAGATGTTCCTCCGCCTTTACCAAAGTGAATTGTAGTTTGGTTAAACTATGTATCCTTTCATTCAACATCAATTTCTGCAAGATAAATGTCACACATTATCCTTTCCCATTTCTCAACACGCTACATATGATAAATTGAAAGTCACATAAAACCAAGAGCAAACCCTTTTCTAACCAAAACAAACAAACAAATAGTGTCTCTAATAAAACTTCATTATATTATTAGAAAATGAAAAGGGAGTGGACCATTTTTGTTGTTTGAATTTTCATATTTTTGTTATGAAAGTGCTCGAGCTTCAAGAACCAACAAAAGTGAGGGAAGTCGTAAATGTGAAAAAAATTATGTTAACCTAATTTGTAGACTTCTTCAAAATGATGTGAATGATGCCATTTTCGGATGTGGTAAATCTCATAATAAGAAATGGCATGTATTCTAATAAATTACATTGCAATAAATACCATGGGCCTCCATAGGTTATAGGTCATCAATATGTTAATATTGATGATGAAATAGAGATGGCAACGATAAGTATGGGTGGTCCTAGTTTGTATGGTGGATATCTTCAAACCAAGGTCGCCATCTAAATGAACCTAGATTCTGACATGGTAAACTTGGATCTGGTCTTCACCCAATTTCATTCCATCATAATCTGTCAAGACTCAAGAGGACATAATGGTCCTTCAGTTTATAATAGGGTTGCTTTTGAGGTTATAAATAAAGCTTATCCAAATCAAATGGATTTTTGGGCTCCAAGAGATATGGATAATTTCAATGATAACAATTATATGTTTTTTTCCCAAGATTCAAATGTAGGGATACATTTTGTGGATTTTACTAATAAATAGAATGAGAGAAATAATCCATGAGGAGAATCTATTGGTCATTGTGATTAGTGAAATACTCGGAGATAATAAGACTATTTAGGTTCAAATCAAAGATGGTGTTGATTCTTGTAGCTCCTCAGTTGTTGGTAGTTTTTAAGGTAAGAACTTCAATTCTTCAAGGGTGGGGTCGTTCAGCATAATTGCATCTACCTTGGTCATATCACCCAAAAGAAAAACATAATTAATAAAGAGTAAATATGTCAAGTTTAGGGATCCTATTTGTATAGTTGCCAAGATTATAGTTCTTTTTTACTCTGTTATAACTCTGTTGAGACCACCTACTCTACAATAAAAAATGGCAAATGAGCCATTAGTCATACATACCCATGGTCTCTTGTAGACATGATATAAGAATAGGTTGAGCCATTAATTAGAATTGCACATATATTGAGGAAATACAATTCATTATCTAATTAACCAATTGCACATTGAACCCTATATGGATGAGTAGCCTAAATATTTTCTCTATCAGATGCATTGGAAAGACAAACTAACATTGCTTGTAAATTTTTGGTTTCATGTTATAAATTCCTTCTTGGGAAACTCCTATTTTGTAATGGATTTGTTTCCCAGGAAGGATGCAAAATTGTTCTAATGACATGGAATCAGCTTAGTGGATTTTGACCCTACATGACCAAGGAACTCAGGAGCCTTGGGCAAATCAATGGTAGCATCTTCCAATGAAAATAGTATAGTGTCCAACCTAGAAACATCAAAATTATATATAGTTATAATTCATAATCGCAAATGACCATAGAATGTAGTAGTCCTTAAATAAATTCAAACTTGAATAAGAACAAACATAAAATTTCACATTACCCTTCAGTAAGATGTCCTTAATTTAGAAAGAAAGGCTAAAACTTGCATAAATGTGTAAGTAGATTCCCCATAAGATCAATTTCAACATCTTTCCTGAAAAAATAATCTAATATCCAAAGCGAAACCATAGTTGAATGGAACAATGGTGCTTTAAGTCATCTACACAAAAAGTTTCCTCCTTCAAATCTCTCACATTGGATGGTATGTCATGCAAAATTAAGAAAAAGTCAGGGAAACTTGTCGACTTCTCTAAAAGACATAATGAAAATGCATAGTAGCTTTGTAAAGGAATCCACCTGTAATATTCTTGATTTCCATTTCATCATTTTTCCTAAGTTGAACCTTAATGAGTTGTGAACTCGAAGTTATTTGAGAATAATGTTCTTACAATTGAAATTCAGCATTTGCAGTCTTCCCACCTCTGTCACTAAATAAGTATGAATTCTTAAAGCCTCTTATGTCATTATCCAAAACATTTCTTTCCTGAACACATGATTTTTCAAATAAAGGCTTTTTTGCAGCATAAGTCCTTGTCAAAATGGCATCTCTCATACTCACTGGCATCAGATTAGAACTGCAACCTGAAATCAGACCTGCACCTGTTCGTATATTACTCAAGATGTGAATGGTGGAATATCTTCTAGAGCACTCTTAGCATATGGAAAATGCTGAGCCCTCCCTCTTATTCCCTTGCCAAGACCTCCCTTAGGACCAAGAGTCAAGTGACCATCATCAGAAGCTCTATGTGTTGAAGGGCTTGGCATAGACTGATTTTCAAACTGAGCCCTATCCACAATATGAGCATCTTGATTGGTGAATCCACGGTCACGTGGTCCCATATGAGGTTGTGGCCCTTTAATCCCACCCATATGTGGAAGTGAACCCGTCTGTGCACCTGCCATGTAAGGTGGCATCGCAGGTCCTCTCACACCATGATCAAGTGGTGTCACAAGTCTCCGACTTGAATGTCCCATATTGGTACCTCGAGAGCAGCCTCCATGTCCATGTAGTTCTTGCACAACATCCTGATTCACCTCCTCTATTTTATTGGGGCCCTCAACTTTCTTCCTTTGTTGCCATCCATTCCTCCTCAGATCAATCTGATCCTTCAACATGAACCTTAGCCTAGAGGGAAGCCCTTTGTTATTGGACATTTTTTTCATCCTATCAATGTAAGCATCAATATGTTCCTTGGCCTTTGAATGGTCAATCATATGACCAATGGTGCTAATCATTTTCCTCCTATGGATGCTTAAATTCACCAGTTAATTTCTTAATGCATGCATGCATAATTATTTCGGTCAGCATACTTTCTGTATAAAGCTCACTAATAAACCTTATATTTCCTAGCATTCATCGTCGTGTTGCAGCCTTCTTCTCCTGTGTTTCTTCTGCTGAAAGGATTTTTTCACCACGCTCTTCTACTTTCTCAGGCTCTGCCTCTTCTCTTTAATATTTTTCAAATTCTTCGTGACATTTGTTCAAAAGAACTCGCTTGAAAACAACCTTCTCATTATCTTCATAAAATTATGGTATTTCTGTAGCAAGCTGAAAAATGAATTTTGCATACATTTCACAAAAACCCAGATCCATCAAGGCTTTGTCAAATATTTGAGATATTATACCATGAAGACATGATGCAAAGTCAATGTTCACTTCTTTGACCTGTTCAAAAAGTTTCTCAAAGTTTTGGGGCATTAATTTATTAAGGATGGATTTAATTTGTCTTTGTTTCAACTGATCCTCATCAAAAACCTTGCCCACTTCATATCAATTCTCTAATATATGAATTGTGGGCAGAGAAGGATGTGGAGGAGGAATCAAAAACTTCTATGAACCAGAAGCATGCTACCACCTATCAACATCAGAATTATTTCTCACTACTCCAACTTGTGGAAGTGGTGCTTGTACATAAGGCCCTCCAGGAAGGATGAAATTCATACTCATTTGTGTTGCACAGGTATTTCTTGCAAAGCCAGTATTATAACCTTGGCCAATTTGAAAGACAACAGAGGAACCACTAAGATCCACATCCATCCACATATCACAACCATTAGTAAGAGCATCCATCGGCTTGGCCCATCTATCATCATCCAAACTAGCCATATTTCTCCCACGACGTTCAAGAAGATAATTCCCACTCAGTTTCTTGTCAAGTCCTCTTGCAGTGCTTGCTAATGCATCGGCCTCTCACTACAAGAAAAAAGCACATTGGTGAGGGTCATGCTTGTGACGGACCTTTAAGGTCCGTCACCAATGTCACATATGGTGACGGTCCTTAAAAAACCGTCACTGTAAGTGTATATAGTGATGGTCCTTTATGGTCCGTCACCAAAGACATTTTCAATGACACTTTTGGTGAGGTTCGTTAAAGGCCCATCACTAATTCTCTCTTTGGTGACACTTCTAGTGACGAACTTTTAATGACCCTCACCAATGCTCTTTTTGTTACTTTTGGTGACAGTCAAAAAATGTCCGTCATCATTGATCATTAAAAAACTGTCACTGTAAGTGTATATAGTGATGGTCCTTTATGGTCCGTCACCAAAGACTTTTTCAATGACACTTTTGGTGAGGGTCATTAAAGGCCCATCACTAATTCTCTCTTTGGTGACACTTCTAGTGACGAAATTTTAATGACCCTCACCAATGCTCTTTTTGTTACTTTTGGTGACGGTCAAAAAATGCCCGTCATCATTGATCATTCCAATGAGTTTTTTATGACACTATGTGCTTGTTAATATATTTTTTGTCAAAAGTTAAAGATTTAATACCATTATTGTGGAGTATTTTTTATAATATGTCCAAGGCCATAGTGGTTAGGGTCAATCAATTTTTTAGAAGTAATTAGTGTGTATCATTTCCCTCGAGTAATGACTATTCGAATAGAGATTTCCTATGAGTCAACACATGATTCATATATATTAAGTTTATTATCTAGCAAATTCCCTTTAGATAAAGTTATATTATCGTGTGTAGGAAATATATTATTTAATACATAATCAAGCTTTGACAATTCTATTAATGAGAAAGACCTAACAATCCTCACCAATCTAGGCACGCCTTAAAATTAATGCTTTGGCACACACTAACATTTCTTAGCACCCCACATGTATTGGAACATATTTGTACCTAGAACATATTGTGATGACACTGACGCCCAAACACATGGTAGCATGCACTAGCACAACATCGAACTCTCCTAGCATGTGTTGGCATGCTGCATATAGTCCCTAGCATGCCCTGGAACACCTTGGTTGAATACATTGACATACATTAGCACTTGGTACACAATGCCACTTGGAATGTATTGGGACCTATTACTAGTGTGCCTAGCATGCCCCTTTTCAAAAAGATAAAGTCCTGACTTATTAACCCTCTTATCGGTTCTTCCTTTTGTTGCCTTGACACATATTAACATACCCTGGCACCCTGCACCAAATCCTTAGCACCTAGCATGTATTGGCATATCTTGACACTATTAATTGGCACATGATATAATTAGCACACCCTGTAACTCCCAAGCACACTTTGGGAATTCTTGACATGCCTTGATATTCCCTAGCATGCCTTACCAATGCTTAGCATACTTTGTGATCAGTCCCTCCTTGGCATGACAACTAACACTCATTAACACTAGTCTCTGGCACACGTTCCTCATATTCATTAACTTTCATGAATTTTTACCTAGTGCTCCCTTAATGTTTTTTCCTAGTAATCCTTAACACTCATCAACATGCATTATCACTCTCTAGCACACCATAGCACTCATCAACATTCCCTTCCACTTCATAACATGCATAACACTAGTCCCTGACACATATTGGCGCTTGGAAAGTCTTAGCATGTATGGAATACATTGAGATGCCTTGGTATGATTTGACATGGTTTAATATTAAATTTATTTGTGATTATCCATTGTTGGAAAGTAGATGAGAAACAACAAAGGAATACTTGGCACTTAGAATGCACTAAGACTTTGCACTTGGCACCTAGTGCTGCCTAGTGTTGGTGTGCCTAGCATGCCCTCTTGGAAAAGGTAAATTGATGACTTATTAACCCTCTTATGTGTTCATTTCCTTGTAGTTTAACTTTTTTCTCCCTTTTTTTGTCTTGACAGTCCCTGACACGCATTGAAACACCCTTGCACATCTTGGCATGCCTTATCACTTGGCACATCTTAGCATGTTTGACATGTATTCCCACTATCTGGCACATCAAGGAGGTGAAGAGAGATGTAGTCCTAAAGTAGGTCGAGTACGAGGGAGAGTAAGGATTGCTAAAGGGAGGTCATGATCATCCTCCAAGAGCAAGATCATCATGTGAGGGTTCAGAAGAATGTTGCATAACTTAAGGGTCAGTTTGTGCTAGGAGGTAGGATGGCACATTGTTGGTTCTCTTCTGGCAGAACGAGCTTAAGAGAGGTTTCTCATGAGAATATGGGCATGTGATTTCAATGGTGTCTTTGTGTGAAGGCCGCATCAAATTCTGAAATATTGAAATTTGCAACAAGAAACAGTGAGATTGGAAACCAGAAAGGACAAAAAAAAAATGCACCCACACTGGTGAGGAATTTTAATGCACCATGAGTGAGGAATGTGGGGCATATAATTTATTTTTCCCTTAAATAAATTGGACAATAAATTGTAATTTCATCTCATAACAACTTGTGTCAGTTAATTAAGTAATGATGACCGAGTTAGCTCAAGAAATTCAAGTACTTGAGGGTCTGAGATGAGGCATCTAGAGGGATTCTAATATTTTTTGGGTCCAATTGAAGTTGATGCATTAGTAGGGTGCAAGTGTAATTAGCTCAATTAAATGCATTAAAATCAGTTTAACTGGTTCTAACTGAGTGATGAGCTAGTGAGAGGTCCAGTGAATTAAATTATATTTAATTCACAATGAGTGATAAATCATATAACTAATAATTCGCTATTAATAGTTGCATGCATGTCAGTTTCGAGGAATACACAGTTGAGACAGAGGTTAAAGGGAACATAAGTATCAGTTGTATTCAGAGAAAATTTCTCACGTGAAATTATAAAGTAAATGGGATTCCATGATGGATTTCTCAATCAAGGAAGACTGATTTTCCTGATTAATAGGGAGTTAATTCCCTAGGAATTGCATGAGCAAGGCAGGCTGAAGTAAGGATGAGAATTGGCTAAGTACTAGACCGAGTTTTCCTAGATCAACGGGAGACAATTGACAGAGTGTTGGAGAATCTCATAAGAGATTAAGCATTAATGTATTGTTTCATGATTCCTTCACTTAATACACAATAGAGATAGAGGGGTTTTGAGCAGTTTCTTTCCCCAAATACATCTTGTTGTTGTGCGATTGATAATTTATTTTTCTTACTTATATGTGATTGCGCGATCGTGTTTTGTTTCCGCAAATTGTAGGAAGGATTCAATATCTTGTTTTAGTAGATTACAAGATTAGATTGAATCTCGTTGGTTATATTTTCTACATGGTATCAGAGCAGGAATTTTTTGGGTGGTGAGTTTGCAGAGAATATTTGAATATTTTGGTGTAAAATTTTCAAAAACAAATAGAATATTTGGATTCCTTGCGAAAATATACCCCCCCCCCCAAAAAAAAAAAAAACACATCGGTCAAATCGGAGCTCGGATAAGGGAGATATCATCGATTTAAAATCAACTTTTTTTTAGAAACTTTTTGTAACGTCGGGACAATTACACTGTGCGCGAGTCAAGAACCTATATGTAATTGAGGTACGAAATGCATGCAAATATTTGAGGAGAAAGGAAAAAGTTAGAGACTTGGTGGTTTAAAGGGAGCATAAATTACCTCTCAACATGCATCCTCATGAGAAGCAGTCTTAGAAGGTTGTGGAGTCGCTGCCACAATTGGAGAAGCAGAGAGAAGACTGAGTGGAAGCGTCCACTCAAGCAGAGACCTCCATGAGGGGGAAATTTTGAGCTAGATGGGAAGAGGGAGTAGCCATACCTCGAGGTGTACGGTGGGGTGATGTGTAGACATAATCCCAAGATAAGAAATTTGGGCAAGGTCCATTGAGATGGTGTGTCTCATGGATCAAACCTGGCTATGAGGAGCCCACAGTACAATAGTAGTAGGAAGGATCAGTTAGATTTATGTAGTCAGATGTCAACAAGATAGAAATCAGAGTGATAGATGTCAAATACTGGATCACAAATCAGAGCTAGCAATAGTTCAAAGGGCACGGATGCAGATGTCAGCAGCAGCGCAGAGAATCCAGTACTAGACAGGTGCAGTAGCTAGCAGCAGTCAGAAGACTTTGATGACAGATGCATTATACTGAGTAAGTTGTTCGGAGGCTATTCAGTTTCAGGATTTGCAGGTGCAAAAAACACTAGAGAAGTGTAGCATGCAGAACATTCCAAAGGTACCGGATGGAGATATATTGAATTCCTTTCTTATTGAGAGGGAGTGTTGAAATTTGCAACAAGAAACAGTGAAATTGGAAACTAGAAAGGACAAAAAAAATGCACCCACACCGGTGAGGAATTTTGATGTACCAGGAGTGAGGAATGTGAGGCGTCTAATTTATTTTCCCCTTAAATAAATTGGACAATAAATTGTACTTTCGTCTCATAACAACTTTTGTTAGTTAACTAAGTCATGATGACTGAGTTAGCTCAAGAAATTTGATTTAAGGTGATCGAGGTGGATATTGGTGGCCACTCGCCTATTCCACTTGGGCCCTCACCATTGTCTCTTTCAGTTTTTCAATTTCCTTAATTATAGCACAATTTACTATTTTTGTCAGTTTTTCGGGTCCTGAACTTCAGGAGCTGTTTTGAGGCCCCAAACGATGCTTTTTTGGGCATGAAAGGTTTAGCGATTTCATAGAAATCGCACTAGTAGTTGTAGTCCTCAGAGAGATCTTTCTAACGAGGTATCATGTGCGTCATACGAAGATCATATGACCAAGTTATGACCCCAAAAAGTTGGCTGCCCAACTAACCCCAACGGGGCCCATAAAATCTTGGTGTTACATCTCCTCGGGTTAGGGTTTTGGTTGTTTAGGGTTTTATCTTATTTTTAAATAATAAAAAAGACCCTTCATCCTCATTGTAACACAGTTCAGAGGAACATAACTATCAGTTGTATTTATAGAAAATTTCCAATGTGCAAATATAAAGTCATTGGGATGCCATGATGGATTGTGCAATGAAGGAAGGTTGATTTTCCTAATTAATATGGAGATAATTCCATAGGAATTGTGTGAGCAAGGCAGGCTGAGAATTGGCTAAGTATTAGACCGATTTTTCTAGATCAGCAGGAGACAATTAGCAGAGTGCTGGAGAATATCAAGAGAGATTAAGCATTGTATTGTTTCATGATTCCTTGACTTAATACAAAATAGAGATAAATGTTTTTGAGCAGTTGCTTCCCCAGCTACATCTTGTGTTGTGCGATTGATAAATTCTTTCTCTTACTTATATGTGATTGTGCGATCGTGTGTTATCCAAAATTCATCCAAATATGTGTTTTGTGCCTTAGGAAATGTGAATTAAGGTACCCTGAGTGGAAAAAAATGCATAAATATTTGTTGCTAAGTCCCTTAAATGTGAGATGTTGCCACTTGTCAATTGTGCCTCTTGTTGATGACGAAACCGACACCCTAGTTTTGTAAGGATCACCAAGTGTCATTTTGCGTCAACCCAAGGTCGTTTCCATTGTCACCTTAGCAACGAATCCTCTCACTTTAGATTAATTATTGAATCCTAGGGGTGTCCCAAAGCGCAAATTTATGGGGGACTCTTTTATGTGACTAGATCACTAGCTAGCATTGAAAACCATCTTTACATTGTATGGTTCAACATCTTGATGATTCTTGTCCTATTGACCACAAATTTTGTATTCATTATTGCTTTCATCACAACACCTACAATAGATATTGATGGTGTTCATAAGCCTATTTCTAGTTGTGATAAGTGGATTAGAGGATCCCTTGTCACAACCCATTGCCCCTAATGCATTTACTCTATGAGCCAAGGGAGACCAAGGGTGTACTTGTAGGGGCATTGAGACCAAATTTGGGGGGTCATAACATTAGGAAAAGTGGAATGACATAACCAAAAAGTTTCTAGGGGGGGGGGGGTATCTTATGGTGTATTGAACGGGCCAAGGGGACACAAGGGTAGCATGTATGTGTAGAAGTCAGAGGTGCAAGCATGGTTTACTAAGATCTATAATCCTAGCATTAGAGAATGAGAAAGGGGCTTAGGACCTAATTTCATAGGGCCTAGGGGACCTAGAGGGAAGGCAGCGAGAGAAATTGATAGAGGAACCCAAAATAGTGGTGATAAGGGGATTAGGAGTCCAATTATCACAAAAAAATAAGCCCTTAACCCATAACCACTAAATTCCCTATTCCCTTAACCCCCAATCCATATTCCCTTAACCCCTGCACTCATAAATCATAACCCATAAACCCCTTCATTCATTAAATCTTATGACATTAACCCCTAACCTATATTAATCCATGAACCTCCTAAGCCATAAATCCTTATCCTCTTAACCTGTGACCCTTAACCACTAAAACCTAAATCTCCTAAATATTGAGTCCTTAACCGCTAAATCCTCTGACCCTAAAGCCATTTGGCCCTTAACGCTTGACCCTTGAAGCCCTTAACCACTAAGTATCCAAGGCCGAAAACAACACCCCAAACCAGCAAATTAACCTCCTAGGAGAATCCTTCATTTCTAATTGAGAATATCAGAAACATTAATTGATTCTTAGAGAACTAGGTACTGGTTACAAGGATATGTGTTTGTGGGTAATGCCATTATTATCATGTGTACCAAGTGTAGACAATTGGATAATTTGCAAAGCCTCGATTTGAATTACTCACAATATTTACACTTCATCACGTTGAGATGGAGCTTGTAGTGTTCTCTCACGTAAGGAGTTGTAAATGAAAAGGAGCAAGCTCCCATTACAAGGAGGGTTTAAAGAGTTTAAAGAAGTAGTAGGGTTGAGGAGATAAGAGCGGAAGCGCAATCCTGATTACTTAAAGCCTTTTTTCCAAAATTTCCTACTATGTTTCTGGCATACTTTTTCCCTGTCCTATTGACCACAAATTTTGTATTCATTATTGCTTTCATCACAACACCTACAATAGATATTGATTGTGTTCATAAGCCTATTTCTAGTTGTGATAAGTGGATGAGGGGCTCCCTTATCACAACCCATAACCCCTAATACGTTTACTCCCTTAGCCAAGGGGGGCCAAGGGTGTACTTGTAGGGGAATTGAGACCAAATTTGGGGGGTCATAACATTAGGAAAAGTGGAATGACATAATAAAAAAGTTTTTGGGGGGGAGGGGGTATCTTATGGTGTCTTGAACAGGCCAAGGGGACACAAGGGTAGCATGTATGTGTAGAAGTCAGAGGTGAAAGCATGGTTTACTAAGATCTATAATCCTAGCATTAGAGAATGAGAAGGGGGCTTAGGACCTAATTTCATAGGGCCTAGGGGACCTAGAGGGAAGGAAGTGAGAGCAATTGATAGGGGAACCCAAAATAGTGGTGATAAGGGGATTAGGAGTCCAATTATCACAAAACATAAGCCCTTAACCCATAACCACTAAATTCCCTATCCCCTTAACCCACAATCCATATTCCCTTAACCCCTGCACTCATAAATCATAACCCATAAACCCCTTCATTCATTAAATCTTATGACATTAACCCCTAACCTATATTAATTCATGAACCTCCTAAGCCATAAATCCTTATCCTCTTAACCTGTGACCCTTAACCACTAAAAACCTTAACTACTAAACCCTTAACCACTAACACCTAAATCTCCTAAATATTGAGTCCTTAACTGCTAATTCCTCTGACCCTAAATCCCTTTGGCCCTTAACGCTTGACCCTTGAAGCCCTTAACCACTAAGTATCCAAGGCCGAAAACAACACCCCAAACCAGCAAATTGACCTCCTAGGAGAATCCTTGATCTCTAATTGAGCATATTAGAAACATTACTTGATTCTTAGAGAACTAGGTATTGGTTACGAGGATATGTGTTTGTGGGTATTGCCATTATTATCATGTATACCAAATGTAGACAGTTGGATAATTTGCAAAGCCTTGATTTGAATTACTCACAATATATACACTTCATCATGTTGAGATGGAGCTTGTAGTGTTCTCTCACATAAGGAGTTGTAAATGAAAAGGAGCAAGCTCCCATTACAGGGAGGGTTTAAAGAGTTTAAAGAAGAGCAAGGTTAAGGAGATAAGAGCGGAAGCGCAGTCCCAGTTACTTAAACCTTTTTTCCAAAATTTCCTACTATGTTTCTGGCATACTTTTTCCCTGTCCTATTGACCACAAATTTTGTATTCATTATTGCTTTCATCACATCACTTACAATAGATATTGATGGTGTTCATAAGCCTATTTCTAGTTGCGATAAGTGGATTAGGGGTTCCCTTATCACAACCCATAACCTAAAGGGGTTTTTATCCAAGTTCAGTAACCTAAAGGAGTTGATTTCATTGATAGAGGCAGATTGAGGAGTCGCATAACGAGAGGCAAGAGGACCTGTCAGATGTGTTCAGGACATGTGGACTAAAAGGGATATGTGTGGCCACCATAAAAAAATGGGTCAGGTGTTGTCTTGTTCAAGGTAGATTGGTTGTCAAAGGACTAACACCAAGCCCTAGTTATACCAGTGTGATTGTAAAGGGCCATGATCCCAGGTATGCGAGCTCTAGCCTATTCTATTATAGTTTGTAATTTAACGAAGAACGTTTTGAAAAATTTAAAATTTTTCATGTGTACTAGTTCATGATTCCTTGATGTGTGTAGATTTTGTTGTGAAAAGTAGATGTGTTGTGGCACTTTTGTGTGTTTGCATCAAATATTCTAAGACCAAACCCAGATTCTCATGTGTTGTGGAAATTCAACATATGCCTTGTTCACCTAAGAACTACTTGTAACTCATCTTAGGTTACTCGTGTCCAATCTCAACACATCCCACTTAAAAAGTTACCAATACAAAGCTCATCACATCCAACTGTGGTCATAAAACAACTAAGCAACATAATTTACATCTTGACATTTCATAACACCTGACATCTCTCAAATGCCTTAGCACTATGTGGCATGTGTTAACATCCCCTACAATCCTGGGCATGCTTCTACACTCCCTAACACACCCTAGCACTTCCTAACACACCTTGGTTGCAAAGGCGAGAATGATCTTGTTAGAGGGAGTTCGAGGCCATAGTGTCTCAAGCCTCCATGAGAAGGTGAAACCATTGCAATGTGGAAGGCCTTAATAGATCTGTACCTGAATAGCAACAACCACAGGAAGTTGGTGCTGAAAGACAAGCTCAAGAAGATCAAAATGGAGAAGGGCGACACGATCCAAAAATACTTGACCAAGTTCACTCAATGTCAAGATGAGCTTGGAAGTGTTGGGATCTATGTTGCCTCAGATGATTTGGTGAGCCTAGCTCTTATAGGACTTCCCAAGAGGTGGCATATATCCTAGGACTCTGTTAATGGGAGGGAGAAGCTTCTAGATTGGGAGCGATTATGGTCTGATTTGGCACAAGAAGAAATTCGACAGAGCACTAGAGATGGATCCTCATCAAAGGCTTATGATGAGGAGAATTGTGCCTTCACTGGCAAGGCAAAGAAAGGAAAAGGGAAGGCATCTCATTCCAAATCCGAGACCAACAAGGTAGGCAAGAAGCGAGACTTGTCAAAGGTGAAATCTTTCAACTGTCATGAGCATGGACATTATGCCACAAACTGTCCACATAAGAAGAACAACAAGAAGGAATGTTAGTTAATGAATGGTGAGCAAAGAGTTGCACTCAGAAATGCATTGAGCATAGAAGCAACAGAAAATTTAGCTAAGAGTCTTCATATGAATATAGGGCACTTTAAGGCATGCAAGAGAACCTTCCTTAACATTGTATTGTCATTCATCCATTTTTGTAATTATAACATTAGGTTGTAAGCCCTAAAGAATGAAGGTGCATTGAATTTGGGGGTGCGTTGGAACCCAAGTAGATAGATAAATAAATTTTCAATTGGGAGGCAAGGCCTAGAACCATACCATCCCCATCCTCCAAATGATCAATATTGTTAGACAAAAATGACTAAAATTGGTGTATAGGTGACTCAATTTATAACGATAAATTTTATACACGAGGTTGGTAAACATTCAAAAAAATTTGAATCAAGACCGAAAGGGAAAATATATCAAGTGGGCACAAATATTAAGGGCCTATGTCAGCGAAAGTCAAACCAATGGCCAAATTATTTTTCCTTGATACCATCTCTTAAGAAAATGAAACTACATATAAACACATATGTCAAACAAAATACTCCAATACCCACCATAATTAGTTGCATGTTGTTCAAAATATTGAATGAATGACATGCAAACTCTAATTTTGTTTCAAAGTGTCACATTTTTCGAGGAAAATACACAAATGTTGAAGGTATATCATATGTGCTTCTTTGTATTTGGAAATAAATCTAATTTATGGGATAATTTTACAAGTTGGGATGTCAAAGAAAAACACTCACACTTGTGAAACTAACCTTTAAGGAGTACGATAATCAATGCATGTAGCCTAGTTTTAGAGAATCACATGGGCTAACGACTAGGCTAGGTACGATACTAGACCTATATAATTCTAAACAAGGTATTAAGGATAAGAAAATATGAGTAATCAACCTAGATATGGATTGGAGATAGAGAATTTCATGGGATTTAGGTTAAGTTTCCAAGGCTCATCATCATAACTATATCTTCGATAAAAAGGTTTGTATCAGCCCACAACCAATAATCTAAACTTCCTTTAAGAGTTATAATAAACCCCTTAATTATGAGGAAGCATATAATGTATTTTTCTAGGGCTTGATTCATGTGCTGGATTCATATGTCCTAGAGGTTCCTACATGATAAACAAGCTATGAATATATAAGAGGCATATAGTAAAGCATGGAATGAGGGAAGTTGTGTGGCAGTCCTAGCATTTAAGCATAAAATTGATATTAAACTGAGTATAAAAGAGGCCTCTAATGAAGTGTGTACTGAAAATTGGTTAATGGAAGGTGTTGGACTTTCATTCCTAGTCTAGATAGTTCTCAACAATAAAATGATTTTACATTTAATAAAGATTCTAGATTTTTACAACTTGGTTTGAACATCATTTGTAGTTTGCTTACACAGGTGGAATTTTACAACATGAAAAATAAATGTTTCATTCAAAAGATTCCTTGCTACCATAACCATTTCATCCGCCAAAATTAGGGTTTCCTCTCTCGTTTTCCTCAACAAAATACAATCTCAAGCCTTCGTTCTAATAAAGACAAACAAATAGTGTGCATAATTGTTAGTCTCCAGCTCTCCCTTTCTCTCCATATCGCTCCCTCCCTCCCTCCCTTTATTTCCTTCTCCCTACCCCCCTCTCCATATCTCCCTCCACTTCTCGCTCTCTGTCCTCAATGGAAAAACTAGAATCCAAACCCCAAGAATTGAATACCCAAATATTTATGGCTTTGCATCCAACAAGTAAACCCTAAAACCTTCCATTAGCATCCAAGGAAATGAAACTCCACCCATTTAGTAGGGATTTTAGACAACTGTAAACATAAACACCATCTCCTAACAATTGTCACCAACGACATGGAGGATGTTTTGCAGAGAGGAGTTGCACCATATAGCTTTTCCTCAGTGCCCAAAATCTCCAATCTAGAACCCTTTTCTAACCTAATATGTCCTTGCCTCTTGATGGATAGTCCTACGCAAAAAGTGGAAGCTTATAGTTTTTAGCCAGGTGCCCATACATATGGCCCTGCCTACACCTAAAATGTATTCCTTCATAACCCAATATCTGAATACACTACACCCCAAGCCCGATATCCATGCCTTCTATTGGCCTGTGACCACACATAAAGTGGAGAAGGAGAAAGGAAGGGAAATCCTAACTATCAAAGTGTTTAAAATGAATCTATCTGCCTTTTAATTTAGTTGAAAGAGGAAAGTGTCGTTGATTAAGTGTGATGGTGAGCGAAATCCATACTTCCCTCATTCATTCCATCTACCCCTTCCTACCCTGCCTGTCTCTCGTGGGTTCCTTCTCCATTCTCTCTCAACGCCTCTGCATATTTTTTAGGTTTTTGCTCATTGTTTTATACTTGGCCCATTTAAAATCCATCAAGCCACATAGCCTCCTGAGCACTCATGAATATAGGAAATTCACATGAATTAGGCTCAAATGGTCTTCTCCATCCTTGAATCACCAAAACCATTATTCTCTTGAGCCATTTTCTATTAGAGGCATTCATATAGTTGTCCATATTTAACCTCTGATCTTAACATGTCCTAGGCACTAGTATTTTGCAACTCAAGGCTATCTCTAGGAGCTACAACACCTTCTATGAGCCCTTATCTGAGGTCCATATTAACCAAAATATGGGTGTATGTCTTAATCCCCATCTCTAAATATGTAGATTCATGGGCTAGATAAGATCCCAATGAGTTACCTATATCTTTGAAAATTAGGGTGTCTCGATAGTTAGGAGGGAGACTTGGAAGATGAACCTAGATTGGGGCCATATCTAGTCTCTCCTACTTTTCATCGAAGAGGAACATCTAGAAATTGACAAGGATAGGAGATGAATCAATTTTCTAAACCATTTGTTGTACCTCTTGGGTGTCTGCTACATATTTGAGGCACAAATGAATCCAACCTTGGGCTAATAGCGACACCTCTGGAGGAAATTTTACAATAGGTAAGATTTCCTTGTCTGCCCACACATTTAGGGTTGAGGACCTTAATTTTCAACCCCTTACTTACCCAGCCAAGTATTTTTGGGACATTTCCTTAGTCTTTTGAATGGTGACGTTGACTCCCAAAAATAGAGAACGAAGGAATTTGTTCTTCTTCTTTACACTACAATGGATTTTCCACTTCCTTGCTTTCTCATATTCATTTTGAATCATAACTCATTCTTATTCACAAGGGTGTTTCTCCCTGAAAACCACAAGCCCATTTATGATGTTAGTTTGACCTTCTTCCGTTGTCGAGGCAAGGCTCTCCTTCACTAGCTCGCCGAAGGAGGGCGAGGCTGATGGCACTTGAGATGAAGGACATACAAGAAAACTATCTAGAGAGGCTTATGAGAGTGAAGAACCCCCACTGTGTTCAAAAAATTCTGAAAACCCTAAGGAAGTAGTAACACATTATATGTCTTCCTCCAATATTTAGGACAATAGGGAAACTAAACTTAGAGCCAAACACCCCAAGAAGAGTTCTCTAGCCCCTAACAAACGTCCTCAGGCCTTGCGCTAGCCGAAACTAAAGGACCCAAATAGTGCATGGCTGGAGTAGGGGTTAGGGCCTTCGAACCGCTAGACAGTTGCCTATTGAATTCTTAACTTTGCTTTCTAAAGATCTGGTAGGCCTAGAAACTATAGTATGGTGACCTTCTAAGTTGACTTTGAAATGCAAATGGATAAAATCCTTGGAACTAGACCAAATTTTTTGAAAACCCCCCTCCTCTAGTTCATAATCCACCAACTCCTCCTCCTCCTCCATGTGGGTCCAATAGTAAGTAGTCAAAATGTCATCTAAAAAACATATTTGATGAATAATTGCGTGTCTTCAAAGGGTTTATCATGGCCACCATATTTGTACAAAATATATATCATGTGGATAAAAAACTCATTGTTACCATTTAATCTTATTTTGCATTTTGACAAGGATATCAACGATCACATTGTCTAGATCCTGTTCACTCTTTGTCAAAACTACGACCCTTTCTCCGCCTACAATTTTTCCTTGGGCCTCTAGGGTTTCTCCAGTGTTGAATTCTTCTCCCATGGTCAAAACGTTGTAATGTTATCTTTAACAGTTAGAGTTTGTCAAAATAAAATAAAAATTAAAAACATAAAATTAATAATTAACCCAATCTAGATATATTTTAACTCTAGATCTACCAAGGCCGAGAGAGAGGAATTAAATATCTTGAAATGCAAAATTCCTTAGATTTGATTTCTATAGACATTTGATAGATTGGAAGCTAAGATGAATCTAGATTAATCATATACCATGAAAAAAATAAAATAACAAAAAAAAAGAGTGATTTGCAAACCCAACATAGCATCCACCTTTGTTTTGAAAAATATTAAAATATTTACCATATTTGAATAAAGTTTAAGAAATTTAAATATTTATTATATTGGAATAAATTTTTGGTTGTTGTTGTTTTTTTTTAAAGGTTTTACCCTTTAGATTAAAATGCTTTGACTCATCCGAAAATAATTTTCCCACTCCATTTAAATTTCAATAAATTTGAAGAGGGGATTGTCGTGGAGTATTGGCGGGCAAACAAAAGACATAACATTCTGTTACCAACCAAAACAGTAGAGCACAGCTAGAGCTACAGGAGGGGAACCTGAAAACCCTCTAATCGATATTGAATGCATTGAAGAGTTCGACTCGAGCACGATTATTCAGTTTCAAGAAGAAGAAGGCCACCCTCCTCCTCCATCTGTTGAGAGGTCTATGAGTAGGTAAGAGTTTAAACAATTATTGCATGTATAATGTAGCTTCCGTGCCATGAATAGTGTATATTGATTTACATTTGATTTTAGTGCAAGTAATCTCATTTGTTGTGGAGTTGACTTTGTTTAGTTTGGAGGCTTTGCAGGTTTTTGTCATTTGGTTCAGAAATGCAAGTGTGCATTTTGATATGCAGTTTTGTCTTGCTTTGTATCTTTGTTACTCTTTGATGTTATTTATCTCTGAGAACTTGGAAGCATAGAGAAGGAATGGAGTTAATGCATGCCATTGGGTTCTTATTCCATTTCTGATTTGTACATTGTCGTGGATGTTCCACCGGATCTTCATAACAAATTTTATAATATTATACAGTCTTTTACTAGCACTATTCTACTCAAGATTGCAGACTTCATATCATTAGATTTAACACAGAAATTACTAAGAATCAGCTAAAAGTGAAATGAAGGAAACAAAAAATTACACACCATCCATACATTGAATACAATATATACCCTAGGAAAACCCAATACAGGATGAACCCAACTAGGAGAGGCCTATGCTTTGCTCTTTTCTTCTGTGGATGAAAAGTGAATACAAAGAAATGGGTACTCACACTGGCAAAATGTGGATGCTACATGATTTCCTTCTTCCTCTGTCATGCTTCAATCCCATAACTATGAAATAGATATAAATGCAGAGAACATAGAGAAACACGTTACACAACTTGACTCGTTTGTAGAGAGTTGAAGAAGTTACATGGTCACTAGGTGTTGTGGTTTGTCTCATGAGGATCACTTTTTCTTTCTAATATAGATCCACCCAGTTCTATTGACATGGGTTAGTGGCATTGTGATATACTGATTTGTGAAAGGGAATCATGAACGCAAGGTTGTTAGGACTAAGCTTTTCCTTTTTCGATTCACGAAGATGCTTTAAACCTCAAAAGAGATTTGATGGCACCAAAGTTGAGTGTGTCTCCCCACCACTACCAAGGGGAACTTGCATAGGTTTCTTTTCTTTCGGTTGAGCCATTTTCTTTCTTGGAGCACATATGTTTCCTTGTATTACTTACCATCCTTTGGGATTTTTCCTATGTCCATTGGATGTAGAAGATGTTGGTGAAGAATCAAGATGAATAGGTTTCTTGGAGGTGTACAATTTGTTGGC
This sequence comes from Pinus albicaulis, assembly GCA_034641835.2. Classification (NCBI taxonomy): domain Eukaryota; kingdom Viridiplantae; phylum Streptophyta; class Pinopsida; order Pinales; family Pinaceae; genus Pinus; species Pinus albicaulis. Next base: position 1,074,783,218 of record CM076580.1, on the reverse strand, counting down.
ATGATCTACATCTAAATTTTGTGCTTTCAATGTCTAACATTTCGGTGAAAGTGAGATCAACCCATTATATGAGCAACTAGTTGGGAAACTCACAACTTAGGTTGAGCACTACACAGATATGGGTAAAGATGTTGAGCCCATGACAATATGAGCTCCATTAACTTTAATAAAATGATTCTGGGAGTTTTTAATAGTTGCAAGAAAATTAGGATACCATAAGTGAAGAGGAGGTTTGGAACTCTTACGTAGACCAGATTTGCTGTAATAATCATGGTGTTTGGATCAAACTTTCAGAAATAGGGATGAAAGGAGAGGTGCATTTTCCCCTAGAAATAGGGTCCTAGGTTGAATTTCTTTTTCCTATCCACCATGGCCTTAAAAATTACAATGAAGTAACACTTGGAATGGAGGAAGAGCTCATCGTTGGTAATCTAGGTTTGATTTTTCCACCCATGAAGCATTGTTGTAGATGGCCAAAGCCCATTCAAAGGACAAAGAGTGCCATCCCTTCAATACAAAAAGTTGTGGGCATATACATGCAAGTTCCAACACTGGAATGTCCTTTGATTTCTCCACTATAAAGGCATAATTGAGGGGCGGCTTTTTCTTTGAGGGAATAGAAAGCCTAGGCTTCACCTCATCCTTGAATTGATGGGATTGGGAGGAGGGCATATTTTTGCATAGGGATCCTCCAAGAAGGCTTGAAACTAAAAGCACGATAGCATCCTTGCTTATGCCAAAATCCACGGGAAAGAAACTATCAAGGAGTTGCCTTCTTGCATAGAGTCGTTTCTAATGGCTTGGAGGGAAACTTGTTGTTGTTGTATCCATGAATTCAATATAGAGATAGAACCCATGGATTTCATATGAAAATAGAAGGATTCCCCTGAATGGGACCTCATAAAGACTTGAAGATCTGCAGTGACTTTGCCTCATTTTTTAAGATTTGTGTTAGATAGGAGTGCAATGGTGTTAGTTGAATGAAGACCATATTAGAGCTGAAAGTCTTATCTAGTGTTTGTAAGTTGCGACTCTTAAAATGAGATGGTGACACCTCGTTTGGCTTGAAATTCCATGGATATAGCCGGTGATCACATGCTCTCTCTAGTTATAGTTTTAACTACCAATCCTAATGTAGTCCTAGCGCATCCATTGACTCCTTTTATTTTTGTGTTCATTTAATTAGGATTAACTACAGCAAACATGATGACATAGCACTCATTCAATGTCTTATTGATCCATTGATGAGTTTTTTTAATGTATCAAATGCAAGATCAACTATAATTTGAGCTTTGAGCTCAAGATAGACTTTGTCAAATTTGAATCTAATGTTGACACTGGCATTTGAAGCAATGGATTTACAAGCCCTTGATTTCATGCACTGTCTTGACTCTTAAATATTTGCGTAACTCCCTAGTTTCTTATATTAATCCCAAAAAAGAGACAACATGCAAATCTAAACTAGTTAATTAGTTGGCAAAAATGTTATCATAAACCATGTGCAGAATAGTGTTTTATTGCTTGGAGGGATCCCCTCCCTTCATTATTTCTATGAATTTAATATATAAACAAAAAATGTGGATAATATGGAGGGGTTCCTCTGAAGGGGACCTCATAAAGACGTGAAGATCTGCTATGGCTCCCCCTTGTTTGAATTTTCATGTTAGATAGTATCACAATTATAGTAGTTAAACAAAGGCCATACTAGATTGCTTGCCCTAGTGTTTGGCAAGTGAAGAATCTTCAAAATATATGGTGGCACCTCATTTGGCATGAGATGCTAGATATATCCACTAACAATATTCTCTGTGGTTACAATTGTAACTACTAGCCCTAATGTGGCCCTGGCTAGGTCATTGACCCCCTTTACTGTCATGTTCATTTATCTAGAGTTTGTTATTGTAGGCATGATGACAATGACTTCTTGACCCATTGATGTGACCCCTTTTGCTGTCATGTTCATTTATCTAGGGTTTGTTATTGTAGGCTTGATGACAACGACTTCTTGACCCATTGATGTGTGTCCTTGGTGTAATCAAAAGCAGGATTGGCCAGAATTTGAGCCTTGAGCTCAAGATTGACTTCGTCGAACTTGGATCTCATGTTGATGATGTCATTTGAAGCCTAAAGTGGGAGGCATCGGGCTTCTTACTAGAGAAGACTTCTTCGGGAGTCTTGGAGTCTAATGTGGAATGCGGGCATCTATTTTGAACATACACAATGGCACAGGAAACTTCCACAATGGTTCTATTCTTCCTTTCAACAAAACCATTTTGCTCAAGAGTATACATAGTTGGATCAGCCAATCCTCCAAGTGTCACACACACACCCCTCAAAGACAGCTCCAAAAAGGTCAACACCGGTCAACAGAAAAAGTCAATGTAGAAATTCAACGCTGCGGTCTAGGGCTGTGGTCAAAGGTCACCCTTCTCCTCGATCTTTTTGCTCTCTAATGCTGCCTCAAGAGATTGGATTTTCTGCACAAGAATGGAGGTCAAAATCCAAGCTTTGACCCACAGTCAACGCGTGTCAATGCACCAGCAAAGAGCCCTAAAAACAGTTCGCACTCCTTCCGCTTCAGATCTGCACATGTCAGAGAGAGAGGCCTCCAAAGGCTGAATGAACCAATCAGATCACAAGAGGAAATGCGTGATGAGTTGATGATGAAATGGACATCATCTCTCTCCAATTTATATCCATCAATGAGGGTGTGTGACACATCTATTGGGCTTGCAAGCCTTCATTACAAGTCTGGTCGACCTTGACAATTTGCACATGTGTGGAAAATAAAATCAAAATATAAGTTCTTCTCATCCAAACAAGATGATCTTTAGATCAATCTTGCACCTCTCCGAAAGAGGAATCAAACAAAAATATCATCATCATCATATGAGCAATGCAACATGGATTTTGGATCTAGTTGCCCAAAATTAACAAAATGATACCTGTAGTCTGATAAAAATTGATACCTGTGCCAACTCTTGCCCAGTTGATCATGTAATAGAAGTCTTCATCTAGCACAACATGATGATGCCAAGTAAATAAAAGCATTCCTTCCTATTCTATTGCTGTCCAAAATCCAAAGTGCTTCTCATATTCAGAACTTTCTGCCTCCGAGGGTTGTTATGATTTATCAGAATGTGGGTAATGTCTATATTTATAATATTTCTTAGTTGGATTGTTACTTGGTAATTTTGAATTGTAAGCTTAGTGAATATCCTTGATATATTCCTTAATACTTCATTAAATGGGACAAAAATATACATCCAGGATCAGTTGTAACAACCTCACAACAACACCCATACCAAAGCGTATCATATGAAAGTGAAGTAGTGTTGAGGTTGCAAACTTAAGAAAAACTGAGCTCAGAACAAAATAAAATGTTTATCAGCAGTGGCAAAGCAGATGTCGGCTATGAGATACTTACCAGATTTAGGCCATGACATAGTTTTCCTGCATTGTAGGAATCTCTGGATAGTACACAGGATTTCAAGATCAAAGACAACTAAAATGGTGTAAAATAAAGAAGTACCTTTGTGCAAGCTATCAGTCAGACTAGTCAAGCCCTTGTTATCTGTATGAGAAATATAAAAGGTACTGCAAAAAGGCAGTTGGAAACATAGATCATTGTACAGTGACTACAGTGAAAGGGTTTTGGAACTTATTTTCAAGATAAATCTCAAATTTTCCTTAGACTACTTGAGAAATCAAATTTGGGTAGGTTTCGCATGAGTGATAAGCTATAAATTTGAGAGAACTTTATATTTCATCAATTCTACTTCTTCTCTCCGAGGCAAGGGACAAAGGACCCACCTCCACCTAGTGATTTGTCTGCAAAAGTCTACTGAGGTGTATATATTCTACCCCACTCTGGATTTGATCCTTTGGCCTCTTATGAAACACGTGTTCGTTACTGTCAGGCCCACTCAAGCTCTACAACCTCCTAATGGTCTACTTTACCTAACCCTACAGATTCCTACAATTTACAACTTTTCATCAATATGTGACCAAATGAAAGCACCGGACTACAAACATATTGCTTTAATGAGGCCTGGATGAGTAAAAAACGTAGCAAATAGTAGTAAATAATAAGTCTAGCTAATCCCAAAATTATGTTAAAAATATATTCAAGGCTTAGGGATGGTTTGTGTTGTAAGGCTCATGAATGATTTTGTGCTCTACTTATATCCTCTTTAAACCTATCTTTGTTTTAGAGTTTTCTATTATGTATTTCGAATCATATTGAATTTGAACTTTTTTCACCAACATGCATTATTTTTGAAGAATTTAAACTTTTTTAGACTTCTTGGATTGAGTTACATATGCTACACTTCTAATTGCAACTATACTCTCATAAAAAAGGCATTTCAGTAATGTATGTCATTCATTCTCACATGTTGGTCGTCTTCTAAATACTAGAAAAATGAGAACACTGAGCATTGCATGTTTACCTTCTAATGTAAGAACTCAAGGTAATATGGAACTAATATGAATACAAAGTCATTATTGAACACCGATGCACCAGGATCTTGTCAAAATTTACTTTTAAAATCAAAACTTAAAGCAATATAGGCTAGGATTGTTGTACTTAATAAATAATTTACAATGACATTATATCCTCTTGCTAGGATTTAGTTCCTTCTTTGATATTTTGTTTATGATGAATAGGATATGGTTGGTTAAGAGTAATGATTCATAGAAGGAAGTTTCATTTTTCAAATATGTTTAATTATTATGTGTTTATATTTTTTAAATGTTTCTCTCTACCAATAAGGGAAACAATCCTTATAATCTACTTTAATGACTTTGCTTGCAGAATTTTGGAGCTTATGTTTTTGGTCCTAATAGTTCAAGATGATTCCCTATTGGGACTTCTAGCAAGTAGAGCTGTGAGATTTGACCCTTTCATTGGTACATCAACAACATTTAAGTAGAAGAAATGTTGCATCATCTAGGATAACATGCATTGGGAGGATGAGTTAGGTGCGTTCTTTCTTATACAATAGAATATTCACAATCATATATGATCTAAACTAAGTTCCAACTAGAAGTGTATTTTATGTATGTAGTTGCAGCTTGAACTTTGAAAATGCTTTCAAAACTAAATGAACTATACTTTACCTCTCGAAATGGGTAATTTTAAGGCATGGCTCTCCCCATCTTAATTTTAGTGTTGCTAACAAGTGGTGACTTTTAACAAATTTTATGAATGGACAGGTTATACAGTCAGTTATAAAGGGAGATCTAGTGAGTGAAGTGCATCAACAATTTTCCCCATGGGTGTCACAGGTTTGTTTCGAAATTGCATATCATTTAGAATCTTAAACATAGAATGAGTGTCATTATGGATCCATTGTGATGTTGGTAAATCATAGACATATTGGAGAAATTATTTAAATTGTTTTTCAACTTTAAGCTAGATATACATTCAAAGATAACAATAATTGAAAGTATAATTTCTCAATGGAAAGATATTAGCAATTTATAGCTATAAAATATCAAAACTAGGATTTTCCTTAATGTAAATGTCAAAACTCAGAACACTACTTTTTGTTAGTTGTGGGCTTCATCATCTTCAGTGGGCATTCTTCTTTGTTGATTTGTATAAGAATCCATGGTCTCTCAAAGTGAATTTTTCTTTACTCCTAATCCAAATTTAGACAGGTAGTATTGTCAATCACTTTTTCCCCTTGAATAAATCCCAAGGGGTTTGATTGGACAGTTTAGGAAAGCTACAACTGTCGCCGACAATAATCCTCACGTCAAAGCTAGTGAATGCTAGTTCTAGGGCATGTATCTAGGATAATTGGTTGATCCAGAATCCAAAATATGTCACTTAACCTTCCAAATTAGTGAATCAGAAGCATGGATCTAGTCTTAAATCCTTCAAAAATATGCAATAAATCTACCAACATGTTCATTAAATTTTGACTGATTTGTGAGAATAACAATTAAATATGTGTGATAAATAAATTAAAATCAATGAATGCAACAAGTAAATTGTCCATATATTTGAAGTTTTTTTGTAAGGGTATGTGTTGGGGAGAGTGATGGGGAACAAGAATGACAATAGGAGATACAGGGTGATGGGTAGTGATGCATATGGAAACAAGGGAGCTGGATATGGATATTGTGTAGATGCATAGGACAAGGAGAAAGGGCATAGGTAGAGTTTCACTAAAATGAGGAAAGTTGTTGCCTCGGGAATAGTGGTGACACTTCCCTTTTCCACTGGGCTTATCACCTTGTGTAGGATTTGAGATAGTTGTCCCATTGACATATTTTGGTCATTTGTGGACATTGAAAAAATTGTTTTCTTTATTTCCACATGTGCAGTAGAAAACACTAGTTTGGGATTAAATGCAAAAGAAAACGTTAGGGCTGATAATTGGTGTGGGATGAGGAAATCATGAAAGTGAAGAAGGGATTTTGATCAAGAGCCGCGCTACTGCTACAGCTGCCTGTGAGCCTGCGCACGCCCAAAGCTAGGGCTTCTCCACGCTGCCATGGAGGTTTTGGGCTCGCCCCAGGTTCCTCCTCCCTCGCCTCGTCCGTTCGTTGAGGATGCATTCAACTTGTTGCTGGCTACGCTGTCGAAGAAGAAGAAAACTGAAGCAGCCAAGTTTGTGAAAAAGTTGTTATTCCAGAAATCTCCCTTCCCCCTGAGGGTCCGATCCAGGTAGCTTTGTCCGTGGCGGATCGCGCTCTCGTGGGACAGTTCACAGGTCTTTGGCCCTCCCCAAAAACAACGGTGAACCGGGTTGTCAAAAATTGGACGCCGTTGATCAAGAACGATGTAACCTCGTATTTCTTGTGGAGAGGCTATTTTCTATTCGAATTCATCTCAAAAGAGGATAAAGACCTGATCTTTCAAAATGGCCCCTACTTCATGGGACCTCAGGGCCTGTATCTCAATAAGTGGACGCCAGATTTTGACCCAGCAGTGGATGTACCAATGGCTGTTCCTGTGTGGGTTAGGTTGCTAAATCTCCCAGTGCATTGCTGGAAATGGGGTTCTCTGAAGCACATAGGTAACACCCTGGGTAAATTTATTGACCAGGCAAATAACAAGGATCAATACGACTGTGCTCGAATATGCATTGAGGTAGATCTAGAGGTGGGCCTTCCGGAGGCAATAAAAATCAATGTCGGCAGTTGGACTCATGTGCAAAAGCTAGACGATGAGCAGCTTCCCTTCAAGTGCCAGAAATGCCATGTTTACGGTCACTTTGTTAGGGGTTGCCCGAGCAATGGAGAGGCGGAGAAAGGGAAGGAGGAGGGCTGGAACTAGATCAAGTAGTCAAAGACCTCCCATAAAACCCCCAAATCTGGGGTCCCAAATGGTAAAGGCCCTCAGCTGGCTACTGTTCAACAAACCCCTCCCTCGAATGGTCAAGAAAAAAAATTCGGGCCCTTAAGCTCAGCTTTAGAGGACACCCAGGAGGTCGAGATGCAAAAGAAAGTGACCCCAGACAAAGGGACCCCTTTAAGCTCGAGGCAAGGAGAAAGTGCCTCAAATAGACCTAAAGAAAAACATGCAGAAGCTGAAGAGGAAGAACAAGTCTCGGGAGGAATCAAAGGAGGAAGGAGAAATATGGGATTCACAAACTTCGGCTAGAAGATCGAGAAGAGGTCGTAAGTGTGTCTGAGAAAAGAGAGAACAAGAAACCTATAAAGATAAGCTCCAGGGTAGTCAACCAACCCTCAATAAACCCTTGGCAAAAACTCTGAAGATGAAAAGAAACCAGACACAGGGCTCCAAGGGAGCTCATCACACCCAAAAAAGTAAGTGATGAAGGCTGTCTCCTAGAATTGCAGAGGTATGGGGAGCAGAGTGAAAGAAGAAGCAATAAGAAGTATTCTAAGGATAGAAACCCCAGACAGACTTCTTATTTAGGAGACAAAAGTGGAGGATAAAGACTTCCTCCAAATAAGTAAGAAATTTTGGAATAAAGGTGGAGGACAGGCAGTCTCTGCTCGAGGAGCCTTGGGCGGGCTAAGCACTCTTTGGAATATTAGCAAATTCTCGATGGTCATTGAGATCCTAAATACTCACTGGCTGTTCTTGAAACTTCAACATCTTGATACAAAGGAGGTCATTAGTCTCTTCAATGTGTATGTCCCAGTAAATGCAGGGGAGAAAAAGGCCTGCTGGGACTCCATTAGAAATTTGACAGAAATGGAGAATCTGGAAAACACCATCATTGCTGGCGATCTTAATCTCACCTTGCTCTTGTCAGAGAAGCGAGGATGCAACATCGTAAGGGATACAACAAGGGAGTGGGTGGAGGACCTCATGCAGGATTGGGACTTGCTCGACATCAAGCCCTCTAATGGTAAGTACACCTGGTCAAACAAAAGAGTTGGTTCGGGGCATATTGCTGCAAGGCTGGATAGATTTCTCGTTCAAAGTTCTTTTCTCCTTTTAGGATTAGAGGCTAGAATGCATATTCTCCCTTGCAGCGTTTCAGATCATAAACCTATCAAGCTTGAACTGCTGGCCCAAATTGATCACGACCCTATTCCATTCAGATTTAGTCCTTTATGGGTCAAGGGGTCGGACTTCATGAATACGGTTAAGGAATGTTGGAGGCCGCTTGTCAAGGGCTCCTCCTTCTTCGTTTGGGAGGAGAAGCTCAGAAGAGTGAAAGTTGTTCTGAAAAGTTGGGCCAAATCCCTTCCTAACCCTGCAACTGAAAGAAAACAAGTCCAAGACAGTCTGGAGCTCCATCACTTGCATTCGGAAATTGCAGAAATTACAAAAGAAGTTCTAGATAGGGAGGCAGGTTTACAACAGAAGTTTCATAAGGCATGCTTGTCAGAGGAAGAATATTGGAGACAAAAATCTCGCAGTCTTTGGCTTAAAGCGGGAGACAGGAACTCCTCCTTCTTCCACAAGCAAGCCCAAGTGCGGAGAAGCTTTAACTCCATCTCAGAAATCAAGGAAGAGACCATAATTCACAATGATTTCACTAGCATTAAAAGGGCAACCTTCTCTCATTTTAAAAATCTTTACAGTGAAGAAGGGGTGATGGTCCAGAATTCTAAATTCCTAGATGTGGTTCCTTCAAAGATTACCTCCAGGATGAATCAGTTATTGGAAGCAAAGGTCTCTAAAAAAGAAATAAAGGCTGCTCTCTTTGCTATGGAGCCTGACAAAACCCCAGGACCGGACGATTTTACAGCTAGATTTCTTCAATCTTGTTGGTAGATAGTGGAAAAGGATTTGTACAAAATGGTTTTGAAATCCCAAGCCTGTCAGAAAATTGGGGGCACCACTAACTCTGCCTTTCTTGCCCTCATCCCTAAGGAAAAAGGAGCCAATAATTTCAACAGGTTTCGCCCTATTCTCTATGCAACATAGGCTACAAGCTGATAACCAAAGTGATTGCCAATAGATTGAAAAGTATCCTTCCTAGTATTATCCCGGAGAACCAAGGTGGTTTTGTTCATGGAAGGCAGATTGTGGACAATTTCATCTTAGTTCAAGAGGCGATCCATTCAAGCCTGCATTGAAAAGAAAAGGGTATGGTTGTCAAACTAGACCTAGCAAATGTCTTTGATCGTGTTAGACACAACTTTCTGTTGGATGTTATGCATAAGCTTGGGTTTGGGATTAACTTTACCAACTAGATTTGGGCTTGTATCTCTGAGCCTTGGATCACCCTCTGGTGAATGAGCGAGCAACAGATTTCTTCAAAGCTACGAGAGGGCTTCGGCAGGGGTGTCCTCTTCCCCCCCTCCTATTTGTCCTTTAAGCTTTTGTTCTTAGCTTTTATTTGGACAAGAAGCAACAAGACCAAGAGATTATGGGTCTCAACATCGCAAGAGGAGTCAAAAATATAAATCATGCTTTGTTTGCTGACGATTCTCTATTGCTGGGCGCAGCCTCTGTGCTTTCGGCATCAAGGTTCAAAGATGTGTTGGATGATTACTGTGATGAAACGGGCATCAAACTAAATAAGGGGAAATGTCATATATACTGTTGGAACATTTTGGCCAATACTCTCAATGCCATTTCCAAATGTTTGGGCTTTGTTGCCTCCTCCAACTGGTCTTTGTTCAAGTATCTTGGCCTCCCAATCTTCCACAAGATTGCCTTCAGCAGAGATTGGCTCCCTCTGTTAGAAAAATTCAAGCTCAAGATCCAGGCCTGGGGTTTCTCTTAGCTCAACCTTGCAGGTAAGTCAATGCTCATCAAGGCTGTTCTCAGCAGTCTCCCAATTTTTCAATTCTTTGTTTTGTTGGCTCCTTGCATTATTAGGAAAATGGAGGATTTCATCCGAAAGTTTTTTTGGAAAGGGGGTAAACAGAATGAGAAGAGAATGCCGTTTGTTAGTTGGGACAAAGTCTCCAAGCCCTAGATGGAAGGTGGTTTGAACTTCAAAGACCTCTGCACTCAAAACGTGGCTATGGGAGCAAAAATCATTTGGAGGATTATAGCTCCTAATCCTGGTTGGGCACAAATTGCATTATGGAAGAAATACTTCTGTGGCCAAAGGAAATGCTGTCTTGATAAACCCCTCCCAAAAAACAGATTGCACTTTCTCAAGCTCTGTGCTAAAGCCACTCCGTTGATCAATCACCATGCGTTCTGGATCCCGGGGAATGGCAAACAAATTAATATCTGGGAGGATCACATTATGAATAATCCTCCACTTGCTAAAGTCAGATCTCTGCATGCGCTGCGGTCTTGGATGTCCAATGTTGGCTTCATAACTCTGTGGGACATCTTGTGCTGGGATAATTGTAATTGGCAGAGTTGGAAGCAGCTTTAGGTGCCAACGGAGTTGAAGCTAGACTGCGCTGACTTATTCGCTCATCTGAAGGGCATGGCCTCGATCCACGCTAGGAGACTTGACAAATGCGGTTGGGGTTCTCATGCGGGCAACTATTCCGTGGTGCAGGGATATATAAAACTGCTGGAACAACCCCACGTCCTTCCTAATCCCACGCCTTGGAAGGGGATATGGAGCGACACGTCCATTCCTAAAATCGATCTTTTCCACTGGCTCTTGTGCCACAACAGAATCCCGACAGAAGACAGATTGAAGAAAAGGGGCTTCCATGGGCCTTCCAGATGTATAATGTGCAGAGAAAATGAAGAGAATGCCTGCCATCTATTGCTGGAATGCAAATTCGCAACAGAGATTTGGCATGAGCTTCTGGGCCCTTGGAGAATCAATTTCACATTTCCCATCTCCATCACTGATTTGTTTGCCAATTGGCTGCACAGATATCCAGGAGTCATTCCAAAAAACAAATGTTTTAAGGCTGCTTGGCTTTCCTTGACAAAGATCATTTGTTGGCAAATCTGGCTTGAGAGGAACAAGAGAATTTTCAGAGATAAAGTGCAAGATGCAAAGATTGTCATGATCAAGATCAAATGCGAGCTGAAAGAAAGCTTGGGCGATCAGCTTGAGGATACAAATTTAAGTCAACAGGATTTTGAATGGGGCATCATGATGGGCCTCCAGTTTTATGAAGTAGTAAGGTTAAGCAATCCAAGCAAAGAATGGAAAATTAGAGTTAATGAAAAAGACTTCTCAGATTGGGTTAACAGGCAATCCAAACACTCCTTATTCTTTGACGGGGCAGCCAAAGCCAATCCAGTGAAAGCTGGTGTAGGAGGTGTCATAAAGAATATAGAAGGCAGAATCGAGCATAGTTATGCATGGGGCTTGAGACACAACACTAGCATCCAAGCAAAAGCGTTGGCTCTGTTCCAAGGCCTCAAGCAAGTCAAAGACCTAGGAATCAAAGAGGTAAATGTAATTGGCGATTCTCAGTCCATTATAAAAACTATAGTGGACAATTCTGCCCCTACAGATTTCAGGTTTGCAAGATTGATGACAAGAATCAAAACATTGGTTAAAAATTTTCAGAGTTTGAACTTCTTCCATGTGTTGAGGGAGAATAACAAGGATGCAGATTCAGAAGCCAATAAAGCAGTCCTCCTCTCTATCGACACTCTTCTAAGAGACAGGGACGAAGCATGGGATCTCATTCCTTAAAATTTTTGCTTACATGTTTTATTGCATTTTACTGAATCAGTTTGTTTGTATCCACAAGCTTGGGAAAATTACGGATATTGATTCGATTGCTGTATGTAAGAATCATCGGTTTATATAAAGTGTCCGAGTCATTGAGCTCCTGGCAAGAGAGGAAAACTGGGCTTTGCCCTCATATTATGTAACCTGATTAGAGGCATTCATGGCAAGGCTTTAATATAAACCAATATATGTTCCTGTAAAAATAAAATAAAAATGAAAGTGCAGAAGCATAGAACTCAATGCTTCGTAATTTCCAACTTAAAAATAGGGTAGTCAAACTGCATTCCAGAACATTTGGGATCAACCTCTTTCATTGTTAGTTGTTGGTTGATTTTTCATGTCTTAATCTAACAAGTTTGTTGGACATAAATGCATTTTGTACTCAATAAACTACTGGAATATGCACCGCCTACGTGAATAGTTCCACCGCCTACGTGTGAATGTGGTTGCATTCAATAACGGGTTCAAAGTACAATCAGAGTGTCATTGTCAAAACTTTGTTTTCCATCTCCATTATTCCAAAATATGATGGTTCACAGGTTGTGTTCACTTTCTATTGATTCATGTATAATATTCTACCATTCCAAAAACTGGAATATGCACTTCCTATGCATCCATTTGTAGAGTTTGTTCATGCATAAAAAATGGATTCTTCCTCAACATTAACTTATAATGGATAGCATGTTAAGATGTGACAAGGGTGAATTGGGATTATGTACAACTACATAAGAGATCCAGGATGTAGAGAATGATGTCGAAGAACTCCTGTGTAAAATGGTCAGGTTGTGAACAAAGTGGTCAAGCGTCCTTTTCCAACTCCACTGTCAAAACACTATAAAATGATGATGTTGTGTTACCTGGGAAGGCTTATCTTATGGATAGGATAATACTCTGGAGTCAGTTGTACATGACATGTCTTTAACTACTTCTAGTTCCATTCAAGAAGATGTAATGGGTTCATGGTTGAACTACCCTATTGATGATTCATTAGAAAAAGGAATATTGCTCTGAATTCTTTGGAGGGTTTTGCTTTCTATATCTCTAAATCTAGGTCACTAGATCCAAGGTTATTTAATTTTCTATATTTTTATTTCACCCATTTACTTATCTTGGATCTAAGACAAGCACTTAATTGAGTTGTCATGCTTGGGAAAATTGAATGTGTATTGATCATTTGAGGTCAATTTACAATGACTTGTGCCAATATTGAAATATCTTTATGATTTAAACACTCAAAGAAGACTAATTAATGTCAAAATAGGGTGAACAACCTACTTAATAATAAGTGGAACAATTCATGCCATTTGAGATTGATGTCTAGGGTTAACTTCAAGCCTTCATATCTAATTTTGTTTTTGGTGGATATTGCATGATCCATGGTATGAACAACTTCCTGGTTATTCATTTTAATACCTCAGTGCATGTGATTTATTTCTTGTATGTAATTTTACTCACTCTGCAGCAAGGTCTGAAATGTGCCATGTTACACCTTGATTATTTTAATGTTTTTTTTTTGCACAATGAAGTATTAAACACCTTCTAATGCAAGAAAAACAATGAGCTCAACAACCCACTTTATAATTCAACAACATACTCAGATTTGTCACCGACATAAAAACTTTTATTTGGTTCTCACTGTTTCTCTATGTATTTTATGTGGTCAAGTCCTGAAGTTTATTGCACCATTTTTTGATGATCTATATGCTCTGAAAATAAGTCATATAACACTTAATTTCTCATCTCTTAGCATTGGTGATGAGGATTACATCTTGTGACATTGTTTAAAGTGTCCTTAAAGCAAATCAATACACAAGGTTGACAGAGTTTGAAGCAATTCAGGGTTTCAACTCCCTTTGAAGGAAAACCAACAACATAATAAGTCCAAAAATCTAGACTATAAGGCTAGTGCCACACCTGATCTCAGACTAAAGCATCCTTAATCTACACCTAGCCCATCTAACACAAAATTGTGTGTTCAAACTTAGTTTCTTCACTTTTTGAGCATGATAATGACTCCTTCTAGGCTAGAAAGAGTGCATGCTACAAATTATAAGTTTCCATAACATATTTATCATATTTGAAGATTTAACAGAAAGCATCGTGAACTTTGTCTGATATGGGTTTCAGAACTGTACAGGATATGTTCGGTTGTGCAGATATGCTAGAGATGGATAGAGTGGTTATAGACAGTATTAAGAAGCTTGAAAATATCGATCTTTCTTTGCTACTTTGGCCTGTAGCAGAGATTCGCCCAGAAGCTACTCAATATTGTGTTCAGGCACAAGATCATGGTTTGGATATGGTACATTTGTGTGGGGCTCCTCCTTGATCCTGAATCAAACATTAGATAATCCATGCTCCCCCTTGTCGTGGCTCTTCCTACAATTGCTCTTCTAGCATCCACCCTTTACATAATTACTATGTTATGTATCCTCCTTTCATGCAACTTCCCTTCCACATCATTAGAACTTCCATTGCTTTCAGACACAACTTTTTGTTAATGAGGGGGGTTTTTAGCCTTGGTGGTTTTGAGGGATCACAGGCAGGGGTTCAAATATCCATCCCCCACTCCATGACCTCTTTACTTTCGTCTCTAGAATTTTCTTCACCATGATGTCCTGTTGCTTATAATCTTCAATCACAAGGTACTCGTCAGCTATTGAACCAAATTGTTAAGAGAAACAAAGGATGCTGAGGTGAAAAATCTGCAGACAGTGCACTGCAGAAATGACTTTGATCTGAATAAAAACTCCTTCCATTCTTACCCCATAAGGAGTCACCATCTTGCACACTCATATAATTAAGGGAGGCCTGAGTTTAAGCCTTGCAAGTGTAATGCCCCCAGTCACCTACTGTGGTGTTTAACTACCTATGTAACCCATTATTTTGTGATTTTTTTCTTCAATTCACCTCGTGTAACATATGTTATCTGTGTTTAATGCATTCTATGATGCATTTCACTCATATACAGGAATGCAATTTCATAATAACACCATTTAGATTACTATTCACATGCAACACATAATAATATATAATTAATTATAACAGAAGTCATAAAAACAAAGAGACACGAATTGGCTGCAAATCTTCAGATGTTCCAACTTCCACCCAGCCATAGACCACGATGCTCACATTTCTCAACAACGGGTCACCCCTGGGCTGGGGCTTTGATTCCATAGGACAATGGCTTATCTAAAGCTAGGTACATACCATTACTGTACATAAGCAGTTCAATGTCTCAAACCCAACAACATCCAACCAATAAGCTCATTTCCCCATTAACACCACAACCAAAGTAGTGCAACCCCTTTTCTACATCCATAGTCCATCAACACATGCCACTACCCTTCCAAGGTGTCCAACTCGACCATCCAGGGATGTTCCAAAGCCTTGTGGTTTCCAGGAGTTCCAACGGCCTCACGGGTCACCAGCCTAAACATAATATGTACATCACACATAGGGGTCATCCTAGGGGTGTTACAACAGGCTTCATGATGAGATTAAATGTGAAGTACCTTATAATAGTGCCATTTAAAACTTTGATGCTTTTCCTTGATATTATCAATAATAATTACTCCCAACCCTTTATTCAAGTAGAAGAACATTCCCATCTTTTCCAGCATATCAAACCCTTATTGGAAAAGCAAATCAGTTGCTATGTTTTGATGTTTCGGGTAATGATTTACGTTTCTAGATGTGAACCTGCTTGTAATTTCACCAGCTTTGTCTATAATGCAATTCAATCTTGAATGCAACATAAGCCCCTTGACTACTCATCCAGGCTCTGACGATTATGGAAAAGTCCTCTTCCAATTCAAATGAGCAAATCCTATTTGAAAAGACAGTTTTAATCCCTTAGTCATGCCTCTGTCTTAGCTAGATTGTTACAGTTTCCCATAGGTCTATCGTGTCTTAAATATCCTCCTTGTCTCTTAGTTTGATTGTTACGGCAGGTCCTACTTCCTTTGTCAGGGATGGAGGATTCAAGCTACCTTGGTTTTTAAATTCAACAATCATCTACTGGGGGATTTTGTCTCTCTAGACACAGTGGCTTTTACTATTTCAATTATAAATGTCCCCACGCTTGCTACTAGTCTTTGTCAAGGGCTTCCTCATAAACTGATATCTGAAAATCCTTATGTTTCTTTCTAACCAAACTTCCATAGCTGGCAACATGTTTCCAAATTTCTTTAAGATTTGGGGATTGTGATATCATATGCCAGTTTTGAAAGAGATCTGGTAACAAGGTAGGAAATCTCCATTTGAGGTCATGCTTCTCTCTAAAATGACTTGAAATACAACAGGGGTACTCACACATAAGGAGCAGAGGCAAAGGGGGCATGATTAAGAAGGGCCAAGGAAACATTTTCCTCAGGATATGATCCCGTGTTAGGTTGTTTTTCAGTGGATAGTTGTAATAAAGTCTTTGCTTTAGTCAAGTCCTCCTTCACCCAAACCTTCTTCCAGGTTTTGTTGAAGTTGCACCTTCTTTCATGGCCTCTCTTTACCGCGTACAATCCAATCTTGGAAGCTCTCCATTTTCAGTCATCATGTCCCCCCTCGTTGGAATTCTGAAATTTATAGGATTTTTGTTGAGTGTTTTGTTGCATCTCTATTGATCTGGGTTCTAAATTCCTCCAATATTTTCCTATGTCTCTCCTTAAGGGTGTCCATCTTCAGCTTCATACCTAAAGTTCCAAACACTAGATCCCAAGAGTTGTTGTAAGGGCCTCTTTGGACTTGCTAAATCTTCCATGCTAGAAAATGTTATCTTCAAGTTCCATGAGTTCTCACAAACTTAGCCTTGGATCCATCCTTGCTATACCAAAAAATATAATACTCAATTATGTCCAGGTTGTATCAAATGAAGCACAGATGAAGGAGCAGGCATTCTGGGGATATGGTGCCTGTGTAGTTTGCCTTAAAGCTTGTTTTCTTCCTTGCAAATATGTCGGACCATCTTTTCCATTAAAGCCTTATTAATCCAATCCCCCATAACATAGACCCAAGCTGCTGCAAGCCTTATACACTCTTCCAGGCCAACAAGATAATATTTTTTGGTCTGTTATGTTCTTTATCGGACTACACATTTGCTGATATTTTCAGAATTGGCCAATTGTAGAATAGAATTTGACAGTTGTAGTTTGCCAACTAGAGAGTCATTTCCCTTTCCAAATTGTTCCTTTACTAGATAATCCTTTAATAATATTTTGCCAAAAAGGCAGACAGACACACCGATTTTGTCATGACATAGACACTACTTTTGTAATCTCAAAGACACTTATCACTGTTACAAACACCCTGAAATACTTAAAAACATCAATTTCTTTGTAAACTGTAGCCAAATTTTCAAAAGTTTGTGTTTCAAACTTCTTTTCCTCTGTCTCCTGTGGTTTAAAATTTTAATTAAAGTTGTCTTCATTCAATGTCACTTGGAAGTTGGCACATCAAAGATGCTCTGTGACTTCTCTATTTTGTGCCTGAGCTTCCCGATATTCTGTCCACTCTTATCAAGTTTCAAGGTCTACAGGATGAGTGGAAAATCCTTGCATTCATGTGTATATGTGATGGATGCTGCTCCATTGGCCATAAAGTCATTGGTGATATTGATGTTACAAGAAACTCAACTGCCAATGTGGGACTTATTAGCCCTCCACATCATGATATTTATTCCGTTGAAGATCTAGCATAACTTATTTATGATTTTAAGGAAATCATAGAGTAATGACTTAAATGAAATTATAGAGTAATTCAGTCTTCAAATATATTCCTCCTCCTTAAATCACGTGAGCCAAACCCAATTTTTCTTTAAATGGTGAATGTAGGGACTTTAGACTGGGAATTCCAGCCTTCAAGGGGAATATATGGGTTTATACATGCCTGCAGATTTTGAAAGAGAATAAATGGGTTACCACATACAATATGTAGTCTATGAAATATAAATGAAAACTCCATGCAGGGGGCTTCTCCTCAAAGGAGGCCCACAAACCGAGTGTGAAATATACATGTCATGAATACCAACACTCCTCGGGTTCCTCTAATGGAATTGTAGGCAGAGACCCCACAAAAGGTGGGTAATCTTTCAAATTAGCTGAAAAAATAATTTGTAATACATCCAATGCAAGGTATACAAGTTGGCTTCCAAAATGAACAGATTGGTCTATTCCAATTTTGTAGGTTGGCTCATCAAAACGTTTTCCAATGTGGCACATGTACATATACTTATATACACCCTAAGTCCCCTTATCACAATAATTATGGATCAGGATGGGAGCATTCCTCTCTCTTTGAGGTCTGTGCTATTGAACAAGGGTTGTTTGGGATCCATTTTCCTTTAGATTATTCTCTCAAAAGCAACTGAAATCTGCCAACGAGTCTGCCATTTGACCTGTGCTAAATGTATGTAAGATGCATCAGTTTCATCTTTTTAATCCTCAACATCTTTGAAAACTTATCCTTATTTCACATAGTAAGATGAAGGCCTTTCAAAATTATTTGTTTTCTGGTAAGCATATTCGACAATGCTAGTACTGCTTTTCCTAAGAGCCTCAATTCCAAGTCTGCTTTAGGTGAAAAATCGTTGCTTGTCCTGGAACATCAAGTATTATAATGATGCCTGCACTATCTCCACTTGGAAGGAAATACTTAATGTGATCTAAGGTTTGTATAAAAATACCATTTCCAAACACCACTCTTAATGCGAAGAGTATCATGTAGAGTGCATCTATGTAAAAGTTTCTTGATTCAATGATGACAATCTATTTTCTCAACAAGGCTTTATTTTCCATATCATTGGATCAAACAAGGTATTTCACAAATTGAATAAGGAGGTCCCCAAGTATAATCCCATCTCCAACTCTTGAAAGAAACATTGCATCACTTTACAAATTGTAGCCTCATCATCAACTCCACTCTTTCCAATAATTCTTTGGACTTTCAGAATAGTTTTCTCCCCTTGGAGTTCTCACTTCCATGAAATATCCTCTGAACACAATCAAATTCCTTCGCAAGGGTTTTCCTATCACAAGCAGGTGCACATTGCTGAAAAACATCCTTTACCCTAATAGTTCCAGTGTTCTCTTACAAGCCATACATATGAAAAGCATTTTGGATGACCCTGCACAACCCTTAATACTGATACCCATGCTTATTTCTCCTTCACCGATTGCAATATATGTCTATTTCTAGTGGGAAAAAAGATCACAGACTACCCATCAGCAAGTATTCACTTGAAAGTCAAGTTTGCTCCAAATAACACACATGTAAAGGCTACATAATCCACTCTCCGTGCTACAAACTTCACAGCTGCAATCATCCATAGGAAGTTGATTCTGACATGTTATATTTCTACATTGTTTGTGGCCAAAGATCTCAAGGAATTCTTGAGTGACACTGATATCTGTATGAAAAAATTCCTGAATACTTCTAACTAATTCTGTGTGCCCTTTCACCAAGTAGAATATGTGCTTCATCAACATCATCAAACCTCAAACCTCAATTTCCCTTCCAAGTTTTTCTCTATAACAATTTTTGTGAGTCCTGCTTACCGGACACCAGTTACAAACTCTCTTTCACTTAAAAATTCACAACAATTGAATTTAAATTAGCCTCACATGGGTTGTATTTCATTTTTAGTATATTTCGCTTGATTATTTTTTTATACAATCTCCCCACTTCTCTTATCCATGTTCCGGCGTTCCTTTGCACCTCTTGGTGCAATTTCTAGTTATAATAATATTTAAGATTCTAGATCTATCGATCTGAGATGGATATTGCAATATAAATCTGAAGGATTCATGAGATTACTTCATGTTTGATCATATTTTTTTAATGATAAATGTTATCTTGCAGGAAAATTTCAAAATTTCAAGTCATATTAATTCAGTACATTGATGCAAAGTCATACGCTGATGCGATGTATATGATGGAAATTTCATTTTTTTATAGTTACTTTTAGTTTAATTATATCATTTAGCTCGATGCTTTCCATATATTCAACTAAACCTTTCTTGCTTAACAAGACTTTGTCATTTCCATGTTTTAGTGAAATTGATTATGGTTTGATACTTTCATACAACCTCTATCAAGTTACATGCACCCTCATTAGAAAAAACAAGAGAATTTTTCTTGCCATGACTATGTTTCTTTGTCATTGTTGACTTAAGAGATTCTTTTAGCTAAGAAACTAGTTTCAAGGTTATGGCATAACTTGTCATATAAATTGAACAGAATTTATATCCAAAATGTTAACTTGTAAACTACTTAGCTGGTTTTAGGCTCTCCATTTAAAATCTACTTCAGTTTGAACTTTGAACGAGTTGTTCCATAGACTTGAATATTAAGAGATTTTGGTGTAAGGATTAAAAATTAGCCCGCAAGGCCTCTCAGTTATTCATTTATTTGATCCAATATAACATTTACTATTAAATTAGAATCACTCGGTACAAATACGTCATAGATCAAGATCATACTTTGTAGAGTGTCATAGAATAAAAATAGGAGCAAGGACACTGAGTTCTTTCAGTTTTCCTGGTTCTTATTCCTTTGGTGTATCTTTGCACCTTTAGGGGCAATTGCTAGTTTAAAGTCTAATTTTTTAAAGGGTGCTAGCTCAATGGAAGAGCACTTGCTTTACAAGCAGGAGGTTGGTGGTTCGATTCCATCGTGCCCTGATATTCATATATAGGGAATGACGAAGATCAGTTTTTGGTGACGGATGCTCTTTTGACCATCACCAATGAGCTTATGGTGATATTTTTCGACCCTCACCAAAATATGAAATGGTGACGGTCAACGAACGCCACCATATATATGCATCAATAGTGATGACCATTAAAGGTCCGTCACCATAAATCGTTGTTGTTTATCTGAAATGGTGAGGGTCACTGTTTGTCATTATAGTCATTATTCGTGATGGACCTTGATGTCACCAATGCGTTTATGGTGACGGTCAATGAACGTCACTATATATATGCACCAATAGTGACGGCCATGAAAGGTCCATCAAAAAAAATCATTGCTGTTCATATGAAATGGTGACGGTCACTATCCGTCATTATAATTAATATTCATGACGGACATTGACTGTCACTACAACACATACTTTCGGCGACGCCACCTTTGGTGACGTTCAGTTTTTTGGTGACGGAGGCTATTGTCCGTCACCATTGCTCATATGAAATGGTGACGGTCAATATCCGTCACTATAAATCATTATTGGTGACGGACCTTGAATGTCACCACAACACCTATACTTTCGGCGACGCCACCTTTGGTGATGTTCAATTTTTTGGTGACAGAGGCTATTGTTCGTCGCCATTTCTCATATGCAATGGTGACGGTCACTATCTGTCACTATAAATCATTATTGGTGACGAACTTTGAATGTCACCACAACACCTATACTTTCGGCGACGCCACCTTTGGTGACGTTCAGTTTTTGGTGACGAAGGCTCTTTTGACCCTCACCAATGAGCTTATGGTGACCATTTTCGCCCCTCACCAATGTCCTTTTTTCTTGTAGTGTCTCCTACATTACTTGCAAGTTCTTGGGAATTTCCAAGTAATTCAATAATGACTAGACAAATTTCAAAATGATTTGGTAGCTCTTTGCACTGATCCTTGATTGTCAAAAAAAAATCACTGGAGTACTTTCTATCTCCTGAATATTCAGTAACTAAAATAGCTACTTGATTCATAGGAGTTGAAAGCTCGGCTACATCTTCCCAGTCATCCATTTCTTTCAGGACTTGCTTCTCAGGCTCTTTTGAAGAAGTCTTACTCTTGACAACACCGGTTATTATTTTGGATGGTTCTGGAAGGTTCACATCTTCCTCCTGTTGGTCAAGGTTGTCATTGATGTCAATATGACATTAACCGAGATGTCAATATTCTTGAGATTTCTGGTTCAAGATGATGATGTCATGCCGTCAATGAAGATGTCAAATCACAAAGAATTCAAACCACTAATGAAAGAAGCCCTAAGAAGTCTTTGATCTAATGTTGCATGCACTTGATCTAGATCTTAACCCTTGATGTTATGTGATGATGTCATACTCTTTGATACTTGATGATGACATATGATGATCACGGTTGGAGATCATTTGAGGGTTGGAAAACTATTTTATATTTCTCCTAATAATGTTGCACTATAGCATATCACTGCACCATTATGTGATGACATGGGTGATGCACTCATTTTTGGACATTATCATGATGACGTGGATGTCCTACATGTCCTATGATGATAAAGAAGCCAAATAATGGAGAAGAAAAACAATGGAGAAGCCAAACAAAGAAGCCATACTGTCCTAACATTTTCTGCACTAAATAATTCAAGGGCAATCACAAAGAAAAATGTTTTCACCATCTTAGAGGAAACCTTTAAAAATGGATCCTATACCATCTTGTAGAGTATATGTTTCCCTTTCTAACGAGCCCTTACTTGCCCTAAAACACCAAATAGTTTGGGAGATATTGATTTTTTAAGTTAAGGAAATTAGCTCTGACATTGAGCCGACCTAAGCCGACTTGTGTAGGCTTGACATGTCATCCAAGAGACGTGTCTCTTCTTCAAATGTCAAACTAGTATAAATAGAAATCCATACTTTTCATTTTATCCATTATTTTCAGTCAAGATCTCAGAGAAGAATCACAGAAGGTGAACTAAGGCCGAGGAGGAGAGTTAAGGATACATTTGGGAAAATATATTTATACGTTTTTCAAACTTGGACCTGTTGATCTAGAATTGAAATAATATAGGTGAAAGCTCAAAATATTGAGGACAACAGTCAACCAAAACTCAGATTATCTATGCTACAACAAACTATGGAGAAAAAAAAAGACACACTTCAGATCGCTGGTTTTGGGCATATCTCTGAAATGCGTACAACATTGTGATTGTCAGATCTGTGTAAGCTACAAGAAGAGCCACACTAGGCCTGTGTAGGCTGCAGGAAGGGATGTAGTATAAGTTTGTGTTAGGCTGCAGGTAAAGGCATGTTCATGCATGTTTGAGATAGTGTTTAAAGGACTATTTTGAGCCTTATTTAGGAACAAAAAAATTTAGATCTGTAGGAGAGCTTCAGAACTGAGTCTTGTGGAAAATAATATAATATGTTATGATAGACTTGTTATAGCATATTTGAGCACGTTTTAGGTCTAAGTTTTTTGGAGTAGGTTGCAACATTTTTGGCATTCCTTAAGCACACACAGCTACATATTTTTGGGAGCCTTTGTGAAGCAGTCTTTGAGATTGGAGAATAATCGTTGACCCTTATTCAAGGAGGCTTCTTGAATATTTTCCATGTTTATATAGGTCGCTTACTAAGGCAGACATCCTTGTGGTATTGTTGAAGATCTATTGAAGACTTGAAGAAGCAAAATTTTGGAGGCATTCTTGGAGACTAGATTTATTACTAAAGCCCTCGTGGAGTAACAGTCCCATGCTCAAGATGGAGAACATTTCCAAGATCTTGCTTCTCTCCAATTACAGAATTAACAAAATTATTGTTGCATCTTTGTCTAGCATTATCGCTTGTTGATTCAGATTGTTTATTATTCACATTTCTAAGTTTTGAATGGCTAGACCGCGGTCACCTCCAAAAAGTCCCTTTTGGGGTTGTAGAAACTAAAGATAAGGGAAATAATTGTGTCAAAACTCTTTTAGCATCCAAGTACAATGAATTCATAATAGTAACAAAGATGGTGATCTAACCATCAATTGAAGAAACATTGACATTATTGTCATAGAAACTGTACTCCCTAGTGAGCCCAACCATGCCCTGACTTCAGTTTGGGTGGAGAATGTCGAGCAATTAAGCCTGGTCATAATCAAAACCTAGAAGAAAGAGGTAATCGATGTGACTATCATAGAAAGATACTAGAGCTTATGGTGTATGAAGGTAACCACCGCCCTGATGAGCAAGGATAAGAACCTTTGATCAAGGGATCTAAGAAGACAAAAATTTAGGCCTATAATTCTTGAAGGGGAAAATGCATCCTATGTCATTGTGTTCACTAAATTTTAAATTTAAAGCTTGAATTTAGACATACCTTAAAGTTGCAAGCAAACTTTTTCAACCATTTATAAAAACTCGTCATGTCTTAAAGGGATCAACAATGGTCGCTACTTAATGCGAGCCAATGAATGATTATATAAGTCTAAAATTACAGTTAAATTCAAAGATAAACATGAACCAAGTGACTTATATTCTATCTACACAAAAATATTTTAAGAAACAGAGCAATGAAAGAAGTGCATTGCTTCAAGTTTCATCAGACCTTGGATATTCCCCACATGGAAATTTAGGACTATATTATCGAGGAGGAGTGGATCTTTGGAGGCCATGTCTTGCTTGGTCAATTGAAGACCCTAACGGACTCTTGAAAGAAAATTAATTTTTACTTTTGAAGACCAACCACACCATTACTTGGTTCTTGTAATCTCCCAATTCTTCTTATAAAGCTACAAGGCAATTCCATCTTTCCTATCATATGCTAAATTTATTGAATGATTTGGATGATTGATAGTGTGAGAAAAGGCCCTGAATGCAGAGGAGGAATATCAGCAGGAGGGTAGGAAAAAAATTTCTACCACTCTTGCAATCACCCTAGAAGACTTAGCACGTGATGACATGGGTATCATGCCATGCCTTTTTTCTACACTAGAAAATGGAAATTCAACCAACATATGACAAAATCCTGAGCGTAGATGGAGACAATGGACCAAACCGTAGTTCTAGTTTTCCTAAGAATGAGATTAATAAGACAGTCATTAATGAAGGGAAATCCTGAAGATCCCTTAAGATTCAAGAGACGAACACTCCTATCTGTGATTTTGACTATGATAGAAACTTTGGCACCCATAATTATGTGCATCTCCAATCAGCATTTCCTATTAAACAGAAGAGTGCAAGGTCTGATATTTTTTCCTTTGACAGTCATCCTACATATGACATGGTCTCTAATGAGGAATAAAAGAAGGCTTATCATATCATCAAGCTGTTTTGTGAATCATATGAGAGAAAGGTAGAAAGGTCCATTCCATTTGTTGAAGGAATCCTTATTGAAGATGAATAGTCTTGTCATATTGAAAGAACAAACCAATATCTAGGAAAATAAGAGGACTTAAATGCAAACCCATAATTGATTAACTACATAGTGAGAAAAATCATTTCCAGGTTTGCCTCTTATTGTTCATAGGTATGATAAATTATCTTAAAAGGAGTTTATTCTCCTAACTATAAATTATATTTAGGTAGCTTTAATTTCTCATATAAAACAGCTCCTTGTATGCAACAATGATGTTCATGGCCAACATACAATTGTTCCTATGTTTGATCCATAAACGTTGGAACTTACAAACTTGGGGATAACGATGGATCAGTGGCTTGAAGAAGTCAAGTATTAGCTCCCCTCAGATTTCCTTGAAAAATTTCTGCCACAACATGATGCTATATTTATCAATACCCTACATGTCCAAGAGTATTCCCATCTTGAATATGGGATCCTAAAGCTCACTAAAAAGATCCCAGCAAAATGCCCTGATCTAAGCCTAATTTATCTGAATGTTTCATTCATGAAGATGGCGTCACAGCAAAATTACTAAGAGAAAGACCTGCAACAAATTTATGGATGATTTGATTATCTATGCTACAGCAAAATTTTGAGAAAAAAAAAAAGACACACTTCAGATCACTGGTTTTAGGCATATCTCTGAAATGCCTACAACATTGTGATTGTCAAATCTGTGTAAGCCACAAGAAGAGCCACACTAGGCCTATGTAGGCTGCAGGAAGGGATGCAGTATAAGCTTGTGTTAGGCTTCAGTTAAAGGCATGTTCATGCATGTTTGAGACAGTGTTTAAAGGACTGTTTTGAGCCTTATTTATGAAAAAAAAAAATCAGATCTGTAGGAGAGCTTTAGAATTGAGTCCTGTGGAAAATAATCTAATCTGTTATGACAGCCTTGTTATGGCATATTTGAGCACATTTCAGGTCTAAGTTTCTTGGAGCAGATTGCAACATTTTTGGGAGCAGTCCTTAAGCACACACTGTTACATATTTTTGGGAGCCTTTGTGAAGTAGTCTTGGAGATTGGAGAATAATCATTGACCCTTATTGAAGGAGGCTTATTGAAGATTTTCCAAGTTTATATAGGTCGCTTACTAAGGCAGACATCCTTGTGGCATTGTTGAAGATCTATTAAAGACTGGAAGAAGCAAATTTTGGAGGCATTCTTGGAGACCGGATGTATTTCTAAAGCCCTCATGGAGTAACAGTTCCATGCTCAGGATGGAGAACATTTCCAAGATCTTGCTTATCTCCAATTACAGAATTAACAAAATTATTGCTGCAACTTTGTCTAGCATTATCGCTTGTTGATTTAGATTGTTTATTCTTCACATTTATAAGTTTTGAATGGCTAGACCATTTTCACCTCCAAAAATTCCCTTTAAGGGTTGTAGAAACTAAAGATAAGGGAAAGGATTGTGTCAAAACTCTTTTAGCATCCAAGTACAATGAATTCATAATAGTAGCAAAGACGGTGACCTAATCATCAATTGAAGAAACATTGACATTGTTGTCATAGAAACTATACTCCCCTGGTGAACCCAACCACACCCTGACTTCAGTTTGGGTGGAGAATGTTGAGCAATTAAGCCTAGTCATAATCACAACCTAGAAGAAAGAGGTAATCTATGTGACTATCATAGCAAGATACTAGAGATTATGGTGTATGAAGGTAACCACCGCCCTGATGAGCAAAGACAAGAACCTTTGATCAAGGTATTTAAGAAGACAAAAATTTAGGCCTATAATTCTTGAAGAGGAAAATGCATCCTATGTCATTGTGTTCACTAAATTTGAAATTTAAAACTTGAATTTAGACATACCTTAAAGCTGCAAGCAAACTTTGTCAACCGTTTATACAAACTCATCATGTCTTAAAGGGATCAACAATGGTCGCTACTTAATGCAAGAAAATGAATGATTATATAAGTCTAACATTACAGTTAAATTCAAAGACAAACATGAACCAAGTGACTCAGATTCTATCTACACAAAAATATTGTAAGAAACAGAGCAATGAAAGAAGTGCATTGCTTCAAGTTTCAACAGACCTTCGATATTCCTCACATGGAACTTTAGGACTATATTATCGAGGAGGAGTGGATATTTGGAGGCCATGTCTTGCTTGGTCAATTGAAGACCCTAACAGACTCTTGAAAGAAAATGATTTTTACTTTTGAAGACCAACCACACCATTACTTGATTCTTGTAATCACCCAATTCTTCTTATAAAGATACAAGGCAATTCCATCTTTCCTAGCATATGCTAAATTTATTGAATGATCAAGAAATATTTTACTTATGAAATCTGACATTCCAATAATAATGGATCAGTTTACCTGGATTTTAGGACATGATAAAATATTAATATTTGAAAGTATAACATCATGGGTTACTAGCTGCTTAACTCTCAAGGATCTCACTCCTTTAAAAATATGATTGGACAGCAAGGAGAAAATTCCCTCTTTGACATTTTTTCATGGGACAGAGCTTTAGGATTATTAAGAGGGTCAGATTTTTGGGCTCCACCTTCAGACTTGTTCCATTTGGTGGGCTCAATGGAACAAAAATTGCATGGTTGTGCCCTTAAGAACCTATAGGAATCAGACTGTAGCGGGTGGGGTTTAGCTGAGTATCCAGTTAAGCAGAGTTATGCCCAACAACTTTATCGCTGTTCACTTCCCCACAAAGCCTCAATCTAGAGAAAAATATGGCATTCAGATGCCTTGCCAAAGATTAATATTTTCTATTGGACCCTATCTTATGACAACATATTAACCTCAGAAAATATGAAAAGGCGAGGGATCTAGGGTCCCTCCTAGTGTGCTCTTTGCCTTTAGTTTGGAATCTTCTCATTGCCTATTTTTAGATTTCCATTTCACTATGGCAGCTTGGTTAGTGGTGGTAAATGGCCTTGAGAGTTGGTACAAGTAGTCAAATTCACTGAAGCAACTAATTTGGACATGTCATAGTCATTACATAAGGTCCTTTCATTGCAAGGCTCTTTTGAAAGGGTCTAGTTTGCATTGTCTAAATTAGTATGTTGGAAATCTGGCTGGCAAAAAATCGTGCCATCTTCCAAATAGATGATGAGTGAAATGGAGATGGTGCAATTAAAGCTGAAGCACTGCTATATAAACATCTTAACTCAAAAGGGATTAAATTCATTCCAGATCAAGATCTAGACAAGTAAGAACTTCAATTGCTAGATCAATTTAATTTTAAATATTCTCGTTCTTCTTCTCGACCCAGGGACCCAGGTAAGTATGTCCACAATCAAGTTGGCAGCTTCATATAACTCCACAATTATTTCATGAGTGGATTCAGACTCAAAAAGCCTTCATTTTTTGTTTTGATGGTGCCTTGAAACGAAACCCTGAACTGGCAGGAGTCAATGGGTTTCTCATTAGTCTAAGAGGGAAGATAGCATATCCCTATGGTGTTGCATATATCGACATTGGGATATAGGAAACTCGGTCCTCCTCAAGACAGGAGAATTCCCTGTTTTATGTAATATTTCTCACAATTAATATACAAATGAATTATATCAAAGCTAATCATCTGAATATACTTGATGGCCTTCTTATGTGTAAGGGAAATCTGATCCTAGTTGAACCTTCAATTCATTTACTAGTAATACACAATATTATTACACCAAATTCTACAACATACCTTATCTAGAATATGGTAGACAAAATACACAAGAATGATGCATAAAACCCTTGATTACAACATTGGTGTTTATAACGAAGCATTTCAACTCAAAAAGCTCCTTTTCCACCCTCAACTAAACTCTTTTCACATGAATATGTCGTTACTGGCAGCCTAAGAGAAGGGAATTTTGACCAAACTAGGTTACACAGTGTTCCAGGTAATTTCCCTGCAATCAATACCATTGAAATGTCATTGGAGAGCACATATATAGAGCAATAAAATGATATCCATGAACCATACAAATAAGGCATTAATTAATATATTTTAAGCACATGCTAAGAGTCCTTCACAACATCTAAGCAAGCATTGCTGCTTTCTACAGTAAATATCCACTGGATAACCAGAACATTGAATAAGAGTCCAAAAGAAATGAAAAGTAATATGCATAACTAAAAAAAAAAGGCCATAACCCTAAAATAGAAAACCTTTGGAAGGTGTTACACAACATTCTACAAAAATCACTGAATGTCCTTCCTTAGGACTTGATACACATTGAGAAACAATAGACAAAAAATGACAGCCATGTACCATAACAGGTAGTTTTAATTTATAAAATCGGGCAGAAACATAATCTGGTGAAAGGCATAGGCCTGAAGTAATATGGATGACAAAGGAAATTAACATTTTTAAAGCACGTGCTCAGATTCCTATGCAATTTCTAGGCAAGCCTCGCTGCACTCTACATCAATTATCTCCCAAATGACAAGAACATGGAATAAGAGTCCCACAAGATTATGAAAAGTGATATGCATGACTAAACAAGAGTATACCCTTAAAAAGCAAACCTTCAAGCAATCCACAACACTCTACAAACATTGTTAAATGTCCTACCTTGGTAATTTATATGGATTCATTAACAACCCAAATCAATGGCTTGAAATGGATAAAATGACCAAACAAAGCAACAAGTCCTAAAAGGATAGGTCTTTAGAATCTTCTTGTATGAAAACAATGTGGCACTTCCACGCTAAAACACACATTTATGAAAAGCCCAAAGAAACAACAAAAAATAGTGTGGGGTGATGAAATGAAAAAAACATTAATGGACTTGCAATTTCTCTACAAAATTTCCCAGATTTCGAATTTATGGAAGTTTTCTGCCTTAAGTGCTGAAGAAAAACAATAAAGAATATTTCACTAATTTCAGATGAGTAAATTATAACAGTATCCGGCTTGCATAATTAGCTAGAACGTCTACATAATTAGCAAGAAATTTTTATAAGATAAACCCTCTGGAATGCTTTAGCAACAAGTGGTCATTAGCTCTGCTATAGAATGGTCAAAAGCACTTTGGTTCTGTCCCTGCTTATATATACAGTCTGTTCCTTGTATGCTTCTCCTAACAAATTCTTTCCTCAACAATTTGAACATAACATGTCTTATACTTCAAGATTATTGATATGAAGAGTGCCACTTACTGCCAAGTGTTGTGCCTAAAGATGCCTTTGAGAGATCTCAAGTCTTCCCTTTCTTTTGTCTAAAAATATCATACCATAGGGAATGAAGAAACCTTGACTCACAGTCAATTCCATTTCAGTTAATTTCCTAGATCTTTAGTCCACTCAAGTCTGCTTCTTTATAGACTTCTGTCAGCCCTTTGAATAAACCCTTGATCAGAACTCAAAAAGGTTTAGATATACTTCAGATTTCCTTCTTCGTGGATCTTTTTGTCACTGATTTGGAAATGTCTCCTTTCCGCCCTTTCCTTCTATCACTGATATATATTTGATTGCAATCTTTGATAATGTCACTGATGTCTTCAGTGTTTGAAATTTTTTATATAGCACAAGGCTCAGATTGTACTCCCCTTGAGATGATTCAAACAAGCTTCTTAAGTTAACACATTGTTATTCAATGACTAAAGTGGTTCAGAAAAACTCTTTTGAAAACTAAATCAAAAACCCTTAGATCAAGCCCTGACTAGGGTGCTTCTTGCCCTTCAACAAAATTTTTTGGATGCAAACAAAATAAGCATCAGGAAAAAAATGAAAAAGCCTCAGACGCCCTTGGATTAGGGTTCAAAATTGTAGTAAAAATTTCCTTAGAAAAATTGCTTGAAAACTTCTGACAAACCTGTGAAGAACCCTCCCCAAGACTACGTGAAAATTAACTTCAAGTTCACAGAAGTGTTACCTTGTCTGCGTGAATATATTTTTGCTTCAGTGGTCGAAATTTGATCTTAGAGCTACCTCAGGAAGAGGACCAAACTTACCTCATTAACAGAGCAAAATAGCCTCATATAAAAATCTGTTGAGCAGGTCGAATAGATGCTACAGGTAGCCGTAGAGATCCTTGTCAAGGGAGGCTGGAAATACCATAGAATTTTGCCTCAGATGGTGCCCTCAACAGGCTGAAATGGGCATCAAGAAACCAGATCCGAGCCTCAGAAAAGACCAACGAAAAGTGCCTCAGACAAGTCAGACATAGCCTTAGGAAAAGCGAAAATTCTGCCTCAAAACGAATCAGATTTGGCCTTCTAAATGCCAATGAACAGTCACAAAAGAAGGCTTTCAACACGGACCTAAAAGGATCCAATGTGTTTGAACTTTAATTTCTTGCAGGCTATGAATCGTGTGTGTATACAACATCTAGGTAAAGTCCTAGATCTATTGTTTCCTGTTAGTTACCCATATTTTAAGTTCTATTTGTTGTTCCTTCTGCTCTCTTTTTTTTCATGTTTGAGTATCGGTTTAAAATTTTAGTTTGGACATCTCATGACTAAAACAATCTATAAACATAATTATATTGATGTGGGCTTCTTCTGGAATACTATGTAGTATCATTGTGGTGTCTAGTTGTTGTTCCTTCTGCTTTTTTATTTTATTTTTATGTTTGAGTGTCGGTTTAAAATGTTAGTTTGGACATCTCGTGACTAAAACAATGTATAAACATAATTATATTGATGTGGGCTTCTTCTGGAATACTATTTAGTATCGCTGTGGTTTCTGTGTAGTAACGTTAGCTTGCCTAGCCACCCTGCAAGGCCAGATCACTAATGATCCTGCATTTTTCTCTTATATTCTTCTTCATAGATACAATTTAGGGAATGATTCATGGGGGTCTATGGGCTCTTAGTCATTTACCTAAGATGTCCAAATCTCAAAATTTGTGCACATTAAATTTTTCTAATTTGAAAACTGAATATTAGTAGGTTTGTGATTCTTGTAGTTCTCATTGGCTAATCCTAGGGGCTAGAAATGACTATGAGTTTCATTACATTTGAGGTTGGGTTTAGGATCTACGCTATCGTAAAAACCACGATCAGAATCCAATCGCCTTTATATCTAATTTTCTGAAACTTTATGACTGATATACCTCCTGTTACTGAATTTGAAGAACCCTAACAGGCGGTAAGGATTGTATCCCCATTTTCCTAGGCCAGCTTATAATCTATCACTGTGCTTGTCTATAGGGAGGTCATATGAGACATGAACTTGTGATCATCAGTTGAAAAACACCACTGTGTGTTGCGTGCTAACCACATGTGGGTCGATTTTCTACCAATTTGGGTAAAGAGCACGACAATCACTGTCCTACATCCATGTACCCCCTTCTGACTGTCCAGACAAAGAGACCAATCACCCTTGAATGTTTTTAGAGTAGTGATTTTTTTGTTTATACACCAAGAAGTTCTTGTAATTTATGAGTAAATGATAACGTCACTGATTTTTTTGATTTTGATTGTGCAGAAATGGCACAGTGAATACAACCAGTACCCCATCCTCATCTGGTGTAGACTCCATTGCTTCTTTTTCATTGCTAATTGGAAGGGTAGAAACATTATTTCTGGTTCACCTGTTGACACAACTCAAATGGCTATGAATCCATTCATGACCTGAAAGCTCTTTTTGGTGCATGAAATTTTCTCTCTGGTTCATGCGCCTAGCATCGATAGATTACTTCTAGACTATGACAAAGTATTTTTGCTATGTAAATTTGGTGTCTGAGAAAAGAAGTAGATGGGCAAGATCTTCAACATTGATTCTTTTTTGTGAAGGCAAGGAATTGCTTGAACTTTGCCTCTATTGAGGTTGGATTTGTTACACAATTTCTAAGCCAAAAGTGAATAACTTGAGCCTCAACTTTGAAAATAAGAGAAGAATAATTTGGTCTTGTAGCAAAAGAATTTTCACCCACATTTAACGTTATTTGAATTTATAATGGACTCCCAGCCACACACTTTATCTAATGAAACTATGCTTGTTGTAACACCATTTCTGCTATGTGAATGTGTTAGTTAAGGCAAAATACGTATGATTCATCAGCATACTGACATCTGAAAACAAACCAAAAGCAAACGAACAAGGAAATGAGACTTACCTTTCGCAACATTGTTCAATCCTTGCTCTTTTAGGCCAGTCGAGTACCCTCCCATCTTTTGCATCCAAAAACTACAATAGATTGTCGTTGGGTGAAAATTCATACACAAGAAAGCACTCGCCTCTGCCTATGGAACAACAAAAACCTCTAAACCTCACCACGCGAAAGAGTCTTGAGACCCTCTTGGAATTATAATTCCTCCGTCGTGCAACTCATCTTATTGATGCATTTGATGACCAAAAAAGACACGTCTCTCAATAACCCCCTTCTAAGCAGCACAGTATTTGTTTTTCCTCTAACAAAATCATTTCAAAGAAATATTGTGTTGCAGATTCAATCTCTTCAAGCTTAAATCTAAAGCTCTGGAAGCGTTCACAACTTGTTCCTTCATCTGCCAAAATATTCCAACCATTTGAGTACTCTAAACTAATCAATTGTGAGAGATTTCCTTCCAAAATCCTTAGTTATTGATACTTAGTCTATTGTCGGTTGTCTCGCAAGCACTACTAATCTTCTGTTTTCTTCTTTGAAATAATGAGAATGTGAAAACAACAATTTGTTAAAATTGGCAACTAGGGCCAAATTATACTTAGATCTGCTTAGTTGATGAATATTATCATTCCATTGAATCCCTCTTTTTGAGAGGACCAAAATCTACCTAAAGATCACCAAATTTGGATAAGGAATATTTATTTATTTAAAAGAAATTCCACAAGACATAACCTTATTAAGGCGGGAAAATTGAAAATTTGAAATTAAAATTTTGCCTCCAAGTGTTAAGATCGGCTTCACCTCTATAAGGACAAATTTATATATATATAGGGATCGCTCATCTTAATTAGAGATCATCCTAAAAGAGTTCATTAAACTCTTGGGTAATTCTTTCTGAGGCAGCCATAACTTGGAGAAGCAAGGAGGACGTGATGTATTGATCTCCCATAGGTTCAAGTAGGAGCAGGCAGCTAGCAGCAGGTTTGAGGGCAAGTTTTGGGTGATGTTTCGTCATGGTTTTTGGGTGTGAATCTCTTCAAGAGAAGGTTGAATTATTTTTGTGGAGCCACAAATCAGGACATTGGTCTAAAGGTGAGTTTTTGGGTTTATTTGTTCACGCTTTTTATTCTGGTTCGGGCCATAGGAAATGCTGGTAGAACAGCTAGTATGAAAGCATGTGTTGAAGGGACGCATGACCTAATCTGAGTCCTTTATCCTAGCTACATTCAAGGAGAGAGGACCACAATGTAAGCAGAGTTTAACCCTCGTTTGTGAGCATATTCTTATCACTGGTAGCATAGGACTGCTATTGGATGCCTTGAAAATGAACCGCAAGTCTTGGATCATTGTGGGACATCTTGTAAAGGACAGCAAAGGGTAAAATTCATTGGAAGAAGGTTACTCAGTGACTATTAGGAACCCTAACCAGGCAGAAAGATTCAGGACTATTTTGAACAGTAATTTAGCAAGTCTATTTTGACTCATATTATTGTACTCTCTATGCTGAACATTGGATATTGATAATAAGAATAATTGATCAAGGTTTTTCCCTGTCTTGGGGTTTTTCCCTGGCTTGTGCCATATCTTTGTGTTATTTGTCTTGTTTTGTCTTCTTCATTTAACATTTATGTTCTTTCTTCAGTTACTGTTAGTAGGATGATAATTCATGTGTGGATTAATAAATGGGGCTATAAGGAACATTGAAGTAACTGTATTATGCAAAGAATATGTTAATCAAAATTAACATGGGATTAGATTCAAGTGAGGACAAGCCCAAGACTAGAGTGGATGTGATAAAAATAACTTAAAGAAGTTTGTTTTCAAAGTATCCATGATCTCCTCCCTCTCTGAAGTTTGAACAAAATTAGGTGGACTATGAGTGCAGACTGCCTAATTGATTTACAACAAAAGGAAGGATGGATCTCTGGCAGTTGCTAAGTTATTCATTTGTAATGATCTTTCAGGGTCGAGATTCCAGGACTGTTTTAGGGTCACTTCATTTGGAAAAAATGCAAGTTATATGAATTATGGAACAACGTTAAGGTTTCTCAGCACGTTAAGGTTGCTAAGTTATTCATCTTGATCTATGTTATGCATAACTCTGTGGCAATTCTTGAAAGGTTAAATTCTAAAGCAATTCATATCACTTGAGTATTGTTGTGATATATAATTGGGTTGCTATATCTCGTCTAGAATAATTAAGTTATGAGCTTGAACCTGAGGTAGCAATTTCCTAGGCTAATACACTGAGTCTACAAATTTGTAGACATATTGTATGCTCATTCGAAAATTTCTGTGGAGCACTTCAGGCTGAATCTTGAAGAATTATTGTTTGAGAGTTAATGTTCTGGTGATTTTAAAGGACATCCATACATCCTTAAATAACTGATCTATGCATTAGATATGAAGCATGCATTTCATTAAGGCAGAGTCTTCAATATTATTTTATACAAATCTGATGTATCCAGTGAACAAAATTGCACAAATTTAAGGCTGAAAATTTAGTGACCGAATCTAAAACTCACTAAGATGAAGCCCCTTCCTCAGAAGGTTGTACGACAGATTTGAAATTCTTTAAGGATGTGCATTTAAGGTATGATAGTACATTTACTGAAGAAACATTTAGGGTGATCTTCTAAGCCAATCATTCGTGTCAAATCCAGTTTTTATTGAGATTTCCCAAGGTTCAAAATTTGAATATTGATTGTATGTTGATCTGAAGCATATCAAAGGTACTAAATTTACAGTCGATATATATAGTTGAAGGTTGGTTTGAGGTCTTTAAGGCTTCTCTTTAAGATCATCTATATCAAGTGTGTCAAATTCTGAAGTACACCTCTTACGGAAAGAAAAGTCAAAGAAAATCACTCTAAGGCAGTTTCGATGTGAATCACTTGGCACCTCCATACAGTCAGGGATATTAGTAAATTTGAAGTACAACAGTGTATTCATCCTAAGAATCATCACCAGTAGTAGCATTTGTTGAAATGGGAAAAATTTCTGGTCCAAGTTTGAGAACTGTGGTAAAGGTAGAATGGTCTGAGAATTTTATGTTCTAATACAAATTCTAGCGTGTTACTGTTATATGGTGTGTGCCAATACAGTGACACAACAGGATCATTAAAAATATTGCTAGGATTTACACTTCAAAGATCAAACTAGCTTGAATTGTGTAATGGCAGAGAAGGTTTGCTTGGATGAGGATGGTGCAAGTCCCTTGGTATCTTCATTCAGTCAATAATACTTATGAAATCAGTAATATGGTTCTATTGATATACTATTGTTGAGGTATGTCGGTTAAATGGGCAGAACATGTGAGAGAGTTTACTTGTGCATTGCTGAAGTTTGGTAATTGAAATTTTGTTGATATAGTTGCAACATGATAATGTCTCATCTTAAAGATGAGGAGAAGATTGAAAAAGGCTAAATGTTCAATTGAAGTAAGTCTTCAAAGGGAGCTATGGAATCCCTAGCAGAATGGCTTGTCAAATTTTCTTGCCTATTGATTTTTACAATAGAAATACCATGTCATAAGACGTTGATCTGCAAAATCCGGATGACTATGACTGAATGACCTTGATTAATACTAGGTTGCAGATAGCCCAATGGTTATTTTTTGGGTGAAGTTGCTTTTCTGATCTTCAGAGGGAGCTATGGTAGGTTTACAGCTATTGATGATGTTTTTCCACAGATAAAGATCCTCTCGATGTGAGAGGGGTTGTCTTAACCTTGATGCACTTCTTCCTAAAGCTTAAAATTCTAATAAAATGGACAAGTTGTTGTTCTGAATACATACAACTTGTGAAGGCTCTAATTCTCAATAAGATATCCATGTTAAATGTGATTTGTAGTACTCTGCCAAAATTGTTGGATTGGCATAATGATAAATGGAAAGAGCACTTCTAGATCCTATATCTCTTGGGATCCACCTTTATTTCATGAATGAATGAAGGAATAAAGTTTGGGAGAACCACTGAGGCTAAACGAATGAAGCAGCTAGCATGGCCTATTATGAAGAAATTTGAGTATGTGAGCATGTGTTGGAATCCACCGCTTAACATCAGGTTCCACTTTATTTGATATGGCACAGTGGGGAGCAATCTAGCTCCAGCATTACAGGATGGATGTACAGGTTACCAACATCCCATCAAAACCCCTTGGTAAGGATAGATTTAACTTCCTTCATATAAAGAGGTTGGGTGTCTTGGAAAGACCCTCATATGAGGGTCTTGATTGAACATTGAGCTCTGGGAGCTCCTCAGGGCCTGGGGTACTTCTTTGAGCTATAAATGACCCTAAGGTGAGTGATTCACCTTCTCCTATAGGTGCACAGTGTACAGGGTGAGTGGTTCACCTTTCCCTGTGATAGCTAACATGTGTGTAGGATAAGTGGTTCACCTTCCCCTAAATTTGTGAACACGTGTGTAGGGTGAGTGGTTCACCTTTCCCTATGCATTATGAAATATGCATAAGATGATTGGTTCACCTTCCCCTATGGCATATGAGCAGAATGAGTGGCTCACCTTCTCCCGTGGGTACCCCAGTGAGAGATGCATTCAGGTATTTGGTTGTGAAAATGTCAATGGGACTTGGTTCATCATTTTCCCCACCTGTAGGATGCTCATTCCCTACAATTGATGGTTGACCTATCAATGGGATGTGGTCCATATTCATTTCCCCTGTGTAGGATCCTTCCTACTATTGTTGGTTTGCATGCATGTAGGACGTGGTTCTTCCTTTCCCTACTCTCAGTGTTTTGCATGCATGTAGGAGGTGGTTTATCCTTTCCTACATGTGATTTTGATGTGTGTTTGTAGAATGTGGTTTCTCCTTTCCCTACATGTAATTATGAGCAAGATGTGATATGGTGTTTCTACATCATCCTACCCATGAAGTCTGGGGCTCATGGGAAGTACCTCTAATATAGTCAATGAGTTGGGAAATGAGGATAGAGACCATAGAACTATTGATGGATGCATTGTGTATTGTCATACTCTCTATGCTAGGATGCTTGGTGTTTATATACTTGATCTGGGATCAATTGAGTTTCTACCTCTGGACTAAATTTTCTCAATGAAGAGTGGCAAGGTCTTGTGAATCACTATTAACCAAATCTTCTTTATTATTCACATCAGTGCTTAGTAGAGTAGAGAAAAGAAGACATAGATGGTTCATTATGGTTCATAATGGCAGGATGGCATGATGATCTATGACAGCAGATGGAATGGCAGGTGGAATTCTCCCTAGTTAAGAGGGAGTGTTAAAATTAGCAACTAGGGCCAAATTCTACTCAGATCTGCTCAATTGATGGAGATGATCATTCCATTGAATCCCTCTTTTTGAGAGGACCAAAATTGACCTAAAATCACAAAATTTGGATGAGAAAATTATTTATTTATTTCAAAAGAAATTTCACAAGACATAACTTTATTAAGGCAGGAAAACTGAAAATTTGAAATTCAAATTTTGCCTCCAAGTGTTAAGGTCAGCTTCACCTCCATAAGGACAAATTGTTATATATATATAGGGATCCCTCATCTTCATTAGAGATCATCCTAAAAGAGTGAATTCAACTGTTGGGTAATTCTTTCTGAGGCAACCACAGCGTGGAGAAGCAAGGAGAACGTGTTGTATTGATCTCCCATAGGTTCGAGTAGGAGAAAGCACCTAGCCGCAGGTTTGAGGAAAAATTTTGCATGATGTTTCGTCATGGTTTTTGGGTGTGAATCTCTTCAAGAGAAGGTCGCATTATTTGTGTGGAGCCACAAGTTAGGACACTGGTTTAAAGGTGAATTTTGGGGTTTATTTGTTCATGCTTTGTTTTCTGGTTCAGGCCACAGGAAATGCTGCTACAGTAGCTAGTATGAAAGAATGTGTGGAAGGGACACATGACCTAATCTAAGTCCTTTACCCTAGCTTCATTCAAGAAGAGGGACGCAGTGTAAACAAAGAGTTTAACCCTCGTTTGTGAGCATCTTCTTATTACTGTTAGCATAGGACTGTCGTTGGATGCCTTGAAAAGGAACCACAAGTCCCGTAGCATTGTTGGACGTCTTGTAAAGGACAACAAAGGGTATAGTTCATTGGAATAAGGTTACTCAATGATTGTTAGGAACCCTAACTAGGTAGTAAGCTTCAAGATTGTTTTGAACACTAATTTAGCAAGTCTATTTTGACTCATATTATTGTACTCTCTCTCTGTTGAACACTTGATATTGATAATAAGAAGACGTGATCAAGGGTTTTCCCCGTCTTGAGGTTTTTCCTTGGCTTGTGCCATATATTTGTGTTATTTTGTCTTGGTTTGTCTTCTACAGTTAAAATTTGTGTTCTTTCTTCAGTTTCAGTCAATAAGATGATATTTCATATGTGGATTAATAAATGGTCTTATAAGGAACATTGAAGTAATTGTATTATGCAAAGAACATGTTAATCGAAATTAACACAATCACACCCACAACAATGGCAATGCTTGGGGTTTTAAAAGTTTTAGAGAATTTTTTTCAACTTCTTGAGAAATCTGTAGATTCTAAGTGGGTCTCTATATTCCAATTGCCTTGCTACAGTAGATAGGTTATGTCAACAATCTTCCCAGCTTTAATATCTTGATTTTTTTTACTCAGCTAGTTAAGTCAACTTTAAAATTTTAGGTTTTAAGAGTTGAGTTAAGTACTGTAGTTTCCGAGGTTCATCAAAAGTATGCTACCTATTTTACCATGATTTTTCAGTTGCCTTTGTGTGCATTTCCAAATTGTCTGCT
Organism: Pinus albicaulis; assembly: GCA_034641835.2. Taxonomy (NCBI): domain Eukaryota; kingdom Viridiplantae; phylum Streptophyta; class Pinopsida; order Pinales; family Pinaceae; genus Pinus; species Pinus albicaulis. The sequence goes on along the minus strand of CM076580.1, from coordinate 1,074,743,306 downwards.
AAGGAGTCGTGGAGGGTGTGAAGTTGTTTCACCAAAAACTATGTTGTCGGCCATGCAATTGTCAGTGCATCTGCCTGCACTACTACACAATTGTTTCCTGAATAGTTGCATGGAGAAAGAAGCTACTCAGTGTACAACTAACTGTGTGACCCCCTTTTTTAGTCATTGCATTTATTGGAAGGGGCAAGATACCCTAATGCTTAAAATGAGATTGAATGGCTTTCATTACGTTTCCATCTAAGGGAAAAGCTTCTATGTCAACCGTGTATTGAAATGAGGAAAGCCAATCTCTTTTCTCCCTCTTCAAAGAGAGATCTGATTTTGTCAAAAAAATGAAGTTTTGTCTTTAGTTCATTTCTAACCCTCAATATCTTTCCACTTTCCTCTCCCAAAATTAGGTGCCCCTAATGGTACCACTGGTTCTATCCCTTCATAATCAATGACAGATAGGTTGTTGAGTGAGCGCTTCCCAATTCATTGATATGTTCTTGATTTGATTCCCCATCCAGCAACCCCCTACGACAATTAATGACCTTTGGTCTTGTCATCATGAATCCAGCAGCCCCCTGTGGAAATTGATGGCCTTTATTGTTTGAGGCGTAACTTTGTTTGAGTCCCTCGAGCGAATAATTATGCTCTATCGCCCTTGGCAATGGAAGAAACAACTCGGTTCATGCTGAGCCAATCCCTAACAGAAGTGATAAGTGATTTTCCAATTTATTAACATATAGAATTGTTTTTCTCTATATTTTAACTTTTTTCTGAAATGAATATTTATTCAGTTTCTTTGAATTTATTTTGTAAATCGCTCTCAGCTCTTCATGAAATCTCAACTTTGTTTGTTTAAAGGTATGGCTTAATCGACTTGTTCAACAATACATTACATTTTTTTCAGGGTTTTACTCTCAGAAATACATATAATTAGTTTGTTTGAGGATGCTTCGGATCAAAATTTGATATATTTGGTTTTAAATTTTGAGAGGCTTATTTTTGTCTGAAATTTACTATAATAATGACATTAAATTGATTGTTCAACTCATTTTTGAGGTTGATACATTTTTACTTAGATTAAGTCTTCACTGTAGAACTTGACATGCAAGCGATTTTCATTTGTCCAAATTCCTAGGGATTTTGCCCATTTGTCTATAATAATTGATCTTTATCGAGGAGCTACACCTTTTAATCACGATGATAGGAGGATCGCCCCTCATCCCTATGAGAGATGGATATCATGATATTTTAAAATCATTATTGGGTGGTAGGATTTTTACTTGTGTTTTATAATTATATGCTACAGCTTTATGAGGCAGCTTCACCTTGTGCTTTTGTCTTTTTACCGGGTAATACCATCACCACACGTTGTACTTTTGTCTTGCAGAAGAAAATCTGAGTTTGTTAGTTTATTTGGAGGAGACCTGAAGAGCTGATTTTACAACCTTTAAAGCTCCCACATCATTTTTATCCTAATAAGAGTTATTTTTAATTTAGATGGTTTACCTGTCTTTTAATAGTGCCCATCCATGACAGAAATCATTACTTCTCGTTTAATGGCGGGGAGTAGGAGAACCCATCCATTGCAAATTGTTTATGGGGAGGCTTTGACATTTGTTATGGATGTTTCGTTTAGTGGCCTAAGTATTGCAATCATAAAGATGTATATATATTTTTGACCTTATGCGATTTTTGGTGTATTGGATAACTTTTAGTGAATTGCCAATTCTTTTTTCAGATAGGGATATGAGATAGGCATATAACATTGCACCTTACAAGTAATTTGTGTCTATTATTATACGAAATGATGGAAGGAAAAGACTTGAGTTGGAGCTTTCATGCATTTCATGTGTTCATTGAGTGCTCCATTCATTACCATACTTGGATAATCCACCTCGCTTACTGGTACAACCTTTGAATGAACCCATGTCTAACAATGATTTGTGTTAATGAATAGGTAAGGGATCAAATTCCAGTTCATTCATATACTCTCAAGAATTCTAAATGAAAATGCCTCAAAAGCAGGCCATCATTTGGAAAAAAGTCCCCTGGAAGTCAGTCGTATCCTTGTTGCAACTTGTTCAGAAGTAAAACAAGATGACCTCATGGTGTCAAATATGGAGGATGAAGACAACGCTCCTTTTAGAGTAGAAAAATGACACTTGAATTGTGATAACCAGTGTGAATATATCAAATCTCATCGTTTCCAGTGCAATTCTAGAGGGTTTATCGGGTATATAGAGTTTTTCTATTGCACATGTGAAGGATGGGAAATTATCAGGTACATAGTGTTGGTTGTGTGGCTTTTGGAATTGTTTTCTATGTGCCCCTACATAGTTACTAGCATAGGGAGAATAAAAAAAATTGATTTCCCATACATAGTGTTGGTTGTGTGGCTTTTGGCATTGTTATCTATGCACCCCTACGTGGTTACTAGCACGAGGAGAATAAAACAATTGATTTCCGATACATAGTGTTAGTTGCGTGGCTTTTGGCATTGCTATCTATGCACCCCTACGCAGTTACTAGCACGGGGATAATAAAACAAATTGACTTCCGGTACTCTAGAGAGAAAGAAGTTGCGAGAATTGGAAGGCAAGGGAGATTTGGAAGGTCCAAACAAAATAGTTGGTTGTAGACTGAGCATTAACCCGAAGCTGGAATGTGGCTCGTGGGAAAGTGACCTTTATCTTCCTCTCCACCCAGCCCATACTCCCGAAGGGAAAGTAACATTCTTACCTAGTTTAGCTATTAAAGAAAAAGCTTATTTCTGAACTTAACCCTTACTGAAAATAGGCCTCATCACCGAAGTGGGGGATCCATACACCATACTTAATATTTCCCATTATTAGAAGGACCTCCTTCAGGCGGAATCATGTTAAAATAGGCTTTGGTGAAGTAGGTAGGATCCTTTCAGACTAGACTCAGGTTAGGCAATAGGACCCCAAGGCAGTCTTCATTAAGGCACGTTTTTTGTCAAACAGGTCGTGACACTGGATAGTCATTCTTATTAATGATATAACAACAATATTACCTCCGACAGGCCAGGCGCACCCCACCCCATCGTGAAAATTGTCGATTGTTGCACCGAAAGAATGCATGCACTAGCCAAATAGCAAGCAACATGAGGTAAGGATATCAATCATTGAATAATGATAAATGGAAGCTCATACTAATGAATCTTACTTGTTGATTAAATAGAACAGGTGTGTGTTGGTTTAGTTTTTCTTGATCGTCTATTTCAATATTGTCGATTTATATTCATGCCCAGAGTATTAAATTGGCACAATTGTGTTCATTCCCAGAGTATTAAATTGTGCTAGTTCAACCATATGCCCTCCATTTAAAATCAAATATATATTCTGTAACTTCTATGTAATATTTTTTAAACTTAGAATTTAATCTTTTTTTATCATGGCATTGTTGAAATTTCCAGAAATAGAAAATATGTATACTCAAATATATTCATATTTTAAAAACTGTGATAATCAAAGTGATTTGGATTCCATTTGTTGCCCATTTTCACTTAGCCGCAATTAATCTTTCCATTTTTGGAGGTGTGAACCATTTTGAAAACTATAGTGATGTTCTAATAAGGGCTTGTACATGGATACAACAAACATTTAAATGATTGTACATACCTAAAAGCAATTTTTTCTTCAAATGTTTTGTGCTCCACATGATTAAAAAGCTTCAGAGTAAGTTACTACAGGGACTGAAGAATTCGATGTCACTGAGTCCATGTTGGATGCAGCAATATGGGAGCAGCTTAGCACTTCCTTATCTGAGAAAACATCCTCTACGAGAATATATCCTCTACGGTAAGCAAAGGTTAAGATAGCAGAAGGCTCTGGCTTGTGGAAAACTAATTAGGAAGCATTCATGACCTTCACAACAAGCAACAATGAGCAATACAAATAGATAGACCATCACAACCAAGATATCCATAGTCTACAACAATAATAAATGAGGCAATATAAGTCAATCAATGGCAGTAGATGTAGATCGTAAGTGATGCCAGTAGATGAATACAATCAAGCAGTGACAGTACATGCAGATAGCCACAATTTTGTCTTGACGAGTGGTCAAGCGGTGCTAGTGCATCAGTTTTGTCTTGACGGGTGATCAAGAAATGCCTGTGCATGCAGATATTGGTTCTACTTCATTATTTTTCCTCATTCGCATTAATGCCTTGACCTAATGCTACCATTACTACTAGTTTCGTCACTAGTTAGAGAAGCCACATCAATGTAGAACGATCCATTCATCAATGCCTCCGAGCGCCAAGGCTGCTATGAGAGAAATTCTAAGAGCATGGATGGCATTGATCAAAAGTTATGAGTGGCTTTCCAAGAAAAAGTTAGAACACGAATACCTAATAAGCATGGAATTAGGTTTGAGCCCTAAGTTTCACCAGCTCCAAACAAAAAATCCATTTCAGGAGTGTCTTGCTCTTCTACTTTGTTGCTAGGAACAACTTACATATCTGATTTTTCATTTCTCTTAACATAACAAGATGCAAACATTTGGCATATTAAAATAATTGTGTGCAGAAGTATGGCATGTTAGCATAATTGGCTACAAAAGCTTTGGAAACCTAGGAAAGGCAAGACGTTTTCCATGTTAATGCTCTTGAAATTCTTTTCATATATCCAGGTTTTTGCAGATGGATATCTTAAAAACGAATTCAGCAACAATAACATGGAAAATGTCTTTCCTTCTTTGGGAGCTGGAGTGCTGGGAAATTTTTCCTCTGATAGTGTAAAATAATTTCGCTATGATGAATTGGTACATTATGAGGAAAATTTACTTTATAACTGCAACTCAGGGATTCACCATATAAAACTTGGTACATTATGATTAAGAAATTTATGTAAACATAACCAGCTGTATAACTTCTAAGGTAATCCCCACTGACTATTATGTTGGGCAAAATTCAGATTGCATAACAGAACGGACTACTGATTCAAAAATTTATTGAAATTTACATGGGCATCTATCCAGGCCAGTTCAAAATGGGATTTGAACCGACATTCAAAAAGCAACAAAATTGGGTTCTTGTATACTTACTTGTTCCAGAGGGATTTTTCAGTCGGCATAGTAATTGGGCTCTTTGGCAGGAATTGATGGAACGATACCCAACAGTGGTCCTGATGGAACTGCTCCATTCTATGCCTAATTCCTGCCACGGCTTTCCGTTACGAATCCACTGGAAAGCGGTGCGTCTTCGTCCCAGGATTTTTTTCCTACATTTGAATCAAGAAATAAGAAATATTGGAACTGGATATAAACAAAATCTACACTTCGGGGAAATCCGACTTGATTATAAATTTGTGATAATCGAATCATGTTACCTCTTCATCCATGGTTTATGGATTTTTGTTAAGGGAAAAGGGGGGGCGCCTTGGCTCTAAATTTGGTGGAAGAAGCTCCAAGGTAGTCCTGGACCTTGGCGGTCACTGAGGAGAATATGGAGAAAAATTTGACAGTAAAATCACTCCAGGAATTTGCTGCAGTGTGTTCTTTCTTTGTATATCTTCTTCCCGTACAATGTGCTCTCTTTTGTATATTTTCTTCCCGCTCAGTGTGCCATATATTTTCTTCCCGCGCATTGTGCTCTTTCATGTGGACTGGAATTCAGTGGGTGTACAGAGTTGTAATGAGAGTGTTTTTGAGAAATTTAGTGTAAAAGCTAATGTTTCATTGCTACTTGTGTTTAAATACTTATTTTATATTTTTAAATATATAATTTAATTTTTCATTCTGAAAAAATTTATATGTAAAAAAGATAAATATTTTTAAATTTATAGTTGTGATAAATTAATAAATTAAGATAATGGTAGGTATCTTGGGTTTCAATATTTAATTTATATTTTTAAATATATAATTTAATTTTTTATTGTAAAAAAAATTATATATAAAAAAGATAAGTATTTCTAAATTTATAATTATGATGAATTAAAAGGTTAAAATAATAGTAGGTATCTTGAGTTTAAATAGTTAGTTTATATTTTTAAATAGATAATTTAATTTTTTTATTGTAAATAAATTTATATATAAAAAAAAATAAGTATTTCTAAATTTATAATTGTGATGAATTAATAAGTTAAAATAATGATAGTTTGAATTGTGATCTAATGTGGGTGTGTATAGGACATTTCAAGAGAAAGTAATATTTATTTATAACTCTCTTGGTGTCATAAAGATGACAAATTCTTTCAACCCATAACATTTTAGAAGTTGTTCAATGCTTTATTAGTCTCTACAAAGGAGGGCTCTAGTAATCAATTTGTATGTTGACAACTATTAGTTTAGTATTGACTCGCAATGTTCAACTTTGAAAAATAAATATTTATTTTTCAATATTATTAGGAAAATTTTCAAACATTTGATTGGACGGTAATTTGGCCTTATTACAGCCTTTAGAGAAGATAATGTTATGTGGATTCACTCACATATTTTATGCCATAATTTATGGATATGGTTGTAATATAACTATTGTGTTATTTTTAGATATTTTTGTAGTTATTTTTCAATCTTAAGCTTTAAAGTAAGTAAATAACATATTTACCATCATTTACTTCCCATCATTTAAGCAAGTCTATGCATAAAAAATGGATAGGAATAAGTTGTAACTAAACATATTTACTAAGACTTATCAATACTTATGTAGGGGTCAAATTGTAAATGTGTAGACTTACTAGTGGTTGCTACCCACCAAAATTTATGGAAGTCCATGTGTTTGAGGAGCATACTAGAGCAGATGGAAACATTGGACCGAATGCACTATTTACAATGCCAAGTCTAGAAGACACTGGTAGTGGTTTGGCTAGGCCAAAATTATCAACTCACTCATGAGAAAGTAAAAAAGATGGACACTTGGTTGGCGCACTTTGCAGGGCACGTTCAATGTGACTTTTGTCCTCCACCACCTCCAGGAAGAGCCCCGGACAACCCTGCATCCATCACGTCATACAACTAGTATGCTATCTGGTGTTCTTTATGTTTTATATGTGTTTAGGTGCCTCTGGCCTAACTGTTTATGGAGAAGGTCCCTAGTCACTCTTTTGTATTTTTGTCATCTGGTGCAAATTTTGGTCAACAAACCTGGTCGGGGTGAGACCACCTGTTTTGTAACCTACATTATGTACTTCTTTTTTCCTACATGAATAGAACATTGACTTAAAAATAAAAAATAAAAAAAAAACAAAGGTTCATACAACATTAAAAAAAAAAATTAAGGTTCATACCTAAATTAATAAAGGTTCATACTTATTTACTAAATAGGTCTATAAATATATATTTTAGGTTTATCTATTTAGTATTTATCTAATGCAAATATGATGATTTAATACTAGATTTAAATGAGCTCACACTTTTAACATAAATCAATGAAGTTTAAAAATTAAACTAATTTATGGCCAAAGATTACACATAAATATAAATATTAATTTGGTTATCTAAATATTATCTTTACTAAAATTATAATGAAGGTATTAGTGTAAAGTAGATATATGATACATGCAATTATGTTAATTGTAGATGAATCCATTTGTAGTGTTAAAATTTAAAGACAAACGGGTATTCAGAATTTTAACACTGTAAATGGATTCAGGGACCCCTGTAGTGAAATGTAACACTTCGGTATCAAAATTGCAATTTTCTATTTATAGAGTGACACAACTAAAAATTACTCACATAAATGACTAATTCATATACTTGTTGTACTTGTTATTTGGTCGTGTTTTTATTCTTGGACTATAATATTCATTTACATTAATCATTATTAATTTTTTCACTTATTATCTAGTCATATATTTTAATCCTAGACTAAATTAGTCATTTAAGTTAGTCACTTATTATCTAGTCAAATATTTTATCCCTAAAATAAATTAGTCATTTAAGTTAGTCGCTTTTAGTTTAGTCACTTATTATCTAGTCGTATATTTTATTCCTAGACTAAATTAGTCATTTAAGTTAGTCATTTTTAGTTCGGTCACTTAAAATTGCTCAAATTTAGTAGTAATTCACTTAAAATAATTGCGGTGACTAAATTTTTTAGTCACCTAGTCATTAATTTCATCATTTTTTACTAGTGTGAGGACAAGCATGGAGTGAGGAGACAAAGAATTCCATACCCTTGGGATGAAGTAGCCTTCCACATCATGAAATTCATTTGATGTGATGGAAGACTTAATGTATTCCGTGGATACCATTTCAGGATGTTGAATGAACTTATATTTCAAGGAGAACTCCCTCTAGAACAAATATTGAGCATCCCTCATTTCCTCTTGAACTCAATAACACACATTAGCAAAAAGGTGAGGGAAAGGAAGTACTAGCATTTGGATCATCATGGCCTCATCAAAATGATAGTGAGTGATGCTCTAAGTAGATTAAACCTCCCTATGTCTTGGTCCTCATTCATATACATGGATAGGGTAGCCTTCATAGCCACCCAAATAGGGAAAACATATACCTCTAGTCTTAGAGAGAGGGAGATAGAAGAAGAAGAAGAGCGGGAGGTTGAAGATGAGGAAGAAGAACAAGAAGAGATGGAGGTTGAAACATAAAACAAATAGATATTAGAAAAAGAAAAAAAGGGAAATTAAACAGAGAAGGAAGAGGCTGAGGGGAAGAAGGAAGAGAAGGCAGAGGAGAAGGAAATATTAGACCCTATGCTAGGCATTGATCCCTCTCCTCAATAGATCAACATATCACCAGAGATAACATAGAAGGAAGTGGATGCTACCCTAGCCACTTTGAACACACCAGTGAAAGAAAAAAGGAAGAGACAAACATCCATGTACTTCAGGACTAGGGAGAGCCAAAGGATGAGGCAGGAAAAACCACAAGCTCCAACTAAAATCCATATTACCATTGATTAGTCACCCGAGAAGGATGAGGAAATAAGGTTAGAAGAATTAGAGGTTCAAGAGATAACCTCACCTGTGAGGACCGTTGTGACCTACATAAGAACACATTCATCAAGGTTGGCATCCCCTACACATCTACCAACCCCATGTTGGCAATATGATGCTCAGTGTTGTCCTTGATGGCAACCCACTTGATGGCAACCTACTTGATGAAGTTGTCCTTGATGGAATATGTCTTAATGAACTTGTTAAATAATGTATATCTAATGTATCTAAAATAAATACAGAAGGTAATGATGGAAGGAATGTCAGTATGTGCTAGAATATGATAAAAGGAGTATGTCTCAAGGCATACGCGTATTTGTCTAGACTAAGTAGCGTATGCACGCGGGTAATAACGTGCCAAGTCGCGTATGGGAAAAAGCGCTCTAAATATGTAAAACCAGGGGTAATCACCATGGTATTGACCCATTGTATTGAGTAATGATTCGTCTATGTGACCCCATCTAGGAATACCATCGAAAGTAATGTGGTTTTGACTCATGGTATTGATGAAGGGTAACCCTATATAAGGAGAAGAAAATCTTTGTGCAAAAGGTGTGCATGTGTCTGGGCTTTGATGAATACTTCACTCTGAAGTATATCTGTATGGTTGAACCCTGTTCCTAATTGATAGATATGAATCTATGATGCACCTATGAACATGATGAAGGCTCAAGATCTCTAGATCTAGAAATGGTGAATGTCAAGGATGATCTGAAAAGAAGTGAAGAAGACTTGGCACAATCTTGTTGAAGAGATTGAAGAAATCTGGGTAAGTCTATAGATCTGGTCAGTACTGCAAAGTTTATCTTTTATAGATCTATACGCAAGTTCATTTCATGAAAAGCGCGTGTATACGCGGGTCTGTGGAAGTAAACACACGTATGCGCAGTTAGGGTTTTTCCTTAAAAAATGCACTGAATTATACGCGGGTTCGTCCTCTGAAAAGCGCGTATATACGAGGATCTGATTAAATAAAAGTGCGTATGATTTCTGATCTAATGGTTGCTGAAGGTTGAATGTGTTTCTGCATATCTATTCTGAAGTCTGGGTTATATCTGATATTCTGGTTACAGTGGTCTCACTGTTCTGTTTGAAGCAATGAGCAAGGTATGATTGTTGATAAGTGAAGGGTTGTGTTGAAGCTGTTTGATCCAGTTTGAAAATTGATGAAACGTGGTCTGCAGTGGTGCTGAGGGTCAAAGCCTTCAGTCAGGGGGTTGTTGCTCCCTTCCAGGAGAGGCTGGTAAACGAGTTCAGGGGATCGTAGGTCCCTTCCAGGAGAGGCTGGTAAATGAGAGCAGGGGGTTGTAGCTCCCTTCCAGAATAGGCTAGTAAACAAGAGAAGGTTGTAGCCTTCTGCAGGTGGGTGCCTGCGTGCTGGTTTGAGTCTGCACCAGTACATGATTGTAAGAAGTTTTCTTAATAATAAATTTTGAAGGCTGAAACGACGGCAGCGGTGGTTTTCTCCCGAATTGGGTTTCGACCTAAAAATCCTGGTGTTCATGTGTGTTGCATATGTGTGATGATTATTCTGCTCTGTCTGCACCTGTTTATTGTTTCTAAAACATCTGATGAATAAATAATGCAATGATCTGAGTTAAGATTCAAACACATAATTATATCACTGTACATACGCGAGTTCTATAAAGGATATCCGCCTATATACGCTAGTTTCCTGCAGTAAAGTAGCGTATGGGTTTTTAGAAAAGAAAAAGTTAAAGTTTTATTGTCTGCACTAAATACTGATTCACCCCCCCCCCCCCCTCACAGTATTTTTCCCAACAATTGGTATCGGAGTAGGTCCTTCTGAAAAATCTTAGCCGCTAGAAGGAAGATCAAGCAAGATGAGCCATCAAGAAGGAACAACATCTATCAAGCCTCCGCTCTTCAATGGAAGCAATTTAATCTTCTGGAAAATGAGGATGAGATCCTTTCTTCAGTCTATGGGAGCATATGTATGGGCCATTGTTGAACAAGGATATCAATATCCAGCTGCTACACCAACAGATCCAACTGAAAGGAAGAATTATGAATCAAATGCAAAAGCGGTCAATGCTATAACAGGAAGTCTAACAGAATCAGAATTTTTCAAAGTCATGCAGCTAAATACAGCAAAATAAATATGGGACAAAATCATTCTGAGTTATGAAGGTGATGCAAAGGTAAAAAGTGCAAAACTCCAAACTCTCATAATTGAATATGAAAATTTAAAGATGCATAGTGATGAGAGTATTGCCAGTTTCTTTTTACGTCTTGATGATGTTGTAAATCGTATGAAAAATATGGGAGAAACAATAACCGAAATTACTTTGGTTGAGAAAATTTTGAGATCACTAACAGCAAAATTTGAGTCAAAAGTCTCTGCTCTTGAAGAAAAACAGGATCTTCAAAATCTTACTGTGGTGCAACTTCATGGCATACTGACCGCATATGAAATGAGAAGAGGAGGACCATCTGAAGTCAAAGAAGTTGTTTTTAGAGCTTATACAAAAGGGAAAGAAGTACAAGAAGCAGAAGGATCATGATATATTTCGAAAGAAGATGAGGAAAATTTTGTAAAGAAACTTCAACTTGGTACAGGACGGTTTAGAGGTAAGCTTCCTTTCAAATGTTTTAATTGTGGAAGAGTTGGTCATTATGCTGCTAAGTGTCCTCACAAAGAAACACCTGCAAAAGGAAAGGAAGTAGCTAGAAATAAGAACCGGTCTAGCACTAGAACAAGTTACTATACTCATGATGACAGTGATGGGGTATCTGATAGAAAGGAAGAATGTGACCAAGATCTTAGACTTCTCATGGCTTTTGAATCTAAAGAAGAAAATGATACTTTTGTGGATGCTCTAGAGAACAATTATTTTCTTGAAGAGAACAATCAACTCAAAATACGCTTAGAACAAAGCAGAATTCTCTTAGAAGAATATAAAATTCTCTTGGAAGAAAGGAAAATAACCATCTAGACTCTGGAAAAGCAGGTTGAAGAGGCAAAGAAACACAATGAGAAATTAGAATGTGAAGTGGTAAGTGTAAGAAAAGAATTTGAGAAAGAAAAGACTCTGAATTTCAGATTTGCTAAAGGATCTGAAACCTTAGATGAGATAATCAAGGTACAACGTTCTCCTCTTATAAAGACAGGTCTTGGATATATTGGAGAATCTTCTCAAGCTTCAGCACCAAATTATCTAAAATCAGCTACAGCTGGTTTACAAAATTCTACTACTCAGCAAGGAAATAAAGAATCTTTACAGGTAAAGCATGATCATCTTAATGCAAGGAACACTAACAAAAATATCTTTCAAAGAAGCCCCAATCAACAGGTAAATTCAAGTAGAAGATTTCATGATCGCAGAAATTTCTTCTTCAATGGACAATGTTTTTCATGTCACAATTTTGGCCATAAAGCTGCTCAATGTGTTGCATATAAAACCATCATGACAAGAGAAGCAAGAAAGAAAAGGGTTGATATTGAAACAAAAGGGAATACCTATAACAACTTTTCTCCTCTTCTAAATGAAGTTGAATGTGCCTATTGCAATAACTATGGGCATGAAGAATCTGAATGCAGGAGCAAAGTTCAGCCAAAAGAGCATCTTCCTTCAAAATCCAAAATATGGAAAAAGAAGGAATCACAGGTTGAAAATTGTGGCATAGATTTATTTGCGGAAGGTGAAGAAAATCAATGGTACATTGATAGTGGATGCTCGAGACACATGACAGGTGATAAACACAAACTTCGTGCATATAGTGCTCTAGAAAAGGAAAAGAAAGTTACTTTTGGAAATGATACTCCTGCTGTAATTAAAGGAAAAGGGTTTGTGTTTATAAAAGAAAAGGTGAAGGCTAATGATGTCATGTATGTGGATGGATTAAGGCATAATCTGTTAAGTGTAAGTCAAATGTGTGATCAAGGAACTGAAGTTGTCTTTAGTTCAAAAGAATGTGTGGTTCGTGATCTTGATACAGGTAAAACAATTATAAAAGGAAAAATAACTCCAAGCAACCTGTATGTATTGAAGAATTGCAAAGAACAATGTTACTTGAGTAAATCTTCAGAAAAATGGCTATGGCATAGAAGGTTGGGGCATCTAAGCTTCTCTCAAATCAACAAATCAAGCAAACTTAATGCTGTTCGTGGTCTTCCCAATATTTCTCTACCTGAAAGTATCATATGCAAATCCTGTCAATTCGGTAAGCAAACTAGAGTGCAATTCAATGCCAAGGAAGGATCATCAAGTAAGCCTCTTGAACTCATTCATACTGACATATGTGGACCTATGAGGAAAAATTCACCATGTGGTGAAGAATACTATATCTTATTCATCGATGATTTCTCTAGAATGTGTTGGATTGGGTTGATCAAACACAAAGATGAAGCATTTGAAAATTTTCAGATCTTCAAAGCGCTGGTTGAAAATGAATTAGATCTAAAAATCAAGTGTCTTAGATCTGATCGAGGAGGAGAATATACTTCAAATGAATTATTTGAATTTTGTGAACAACATGGCATAAAAAGACAGTTTTCTGTAGCAGACACTCCACAACAAAATGGCGTAGCAGAAAGAATGAATAGAACAATTCAACAAATGGCTAGAGCTATGCTTGATGATTCCAGAACACCTAATATTTTTTGGGGAGAAGCAGCTCACACAGCAGCAAATATTCTTAATAAGGCACATGTTCGGGTAAATAGTGACAAAACTCCATATGAACTCTGGTATGGTAATTCTCCTTCTGTGAAACATTTTAGAGTTTTTGGAAGTAAATGCTTTATCAAAAATAATGATGAAAAGCTTGGAAAGTTTGAACCTAGATCAGATGAAGGAATACTTCTTGGTTACTCATCTACAAGCAGGGCATACAAATGTTACAATAAAAGACTTCGAAAGATTGTTGAATGTATTGATGTTGTTATTGATGAGTCTCATGCAGTCCCTAAAGAAGAAAGACAAACAATAGAAGAAGATGATGGTGACTTTTGTCCCTCTACATCAAATAGAAATGATATAGACAGTGGATCCAATGAAGAACCTGAAGATGACTTTTCTGGAAAGGCTCCATCCAGATATGTTCAAAAGAATCATCCTGAATCTCAAATTTTGGGAGACAAGGAATCAGGTGTACAAACAATAAGGACTCTTGTGGGATCTCCTAGCTATTTTGCATTTCTATCCACGATTGAACCACACAATGTCAATCAAGCTAGCAAAGATGAATTTTGGATTTAGGCCATGAATGAAGAACTTGATCAAATTGAAAAGAACCACACTTGGGAATTGGTACCAAGACCACATGATAAAAATGTCATTGGAACCAAATGGATATTCAAGAACAAGCTAAATGAGAATGGGGACATTATAAGAAACAAAGCTAGACTGGTTTGTAAAGGGTATACTCAACAAGAAGGTATAGACTTTTAAGAAACTTTTGCTCCTGTAGCTAGACTTGAAGCCATAAGAATGTTTCTTGCTTTTTCAAGTTTTCAACAAATCAAAGTTTATCAAATGGATGTCAAATCTGCTTTCCTCAATGGTGATCTAGAAGAAGAAGTTTATATCGAACAACCAGAAGGATTCATTTTGGGAAATGATGAAAATCTTGTTTGTAGACTTAAAAAGGCTCTATATGGTCTCAAACAAGCTCCAAGGGCATGGTATTATCGTCTTGACAAATATCTTCATCAACAAGGATTTTCAAAGGGGTCTGTTGATAGTAACTTATACACAAAAATTGAAAATGATAAACTTTTGATTGTGGTTGTATATGTTGATGATATCATTTTTGGAAGTAATGAAGAATCTATGAGTCAGAAATTTGCTTCTGTCATGCAGCAAGAATTTGAAATGTCTTTACTTGGGGAGCTAACATTCTTTCTTGGCTTACAAGTGCATCAAACTATAGAAGGTATATTCTTATCTCAGGAAAAATACCTTAAGCAAATTCTGAAGAAGTATGGGATCGAAGAGTGCAAACCTGTAAGTACACCAATGGTAACCGGATGTAATCTCAGTTCTCATGATGATTCTCCCACGATGAATCAACCATAATACAGATCTATGATAGGAAGTCTTCTGTATCTCACTGGGACTAGACCGGATATTATGCATGCAGTTGGGATTGTTGGACGATTCCAAGCCAATCCAAAAAAGTCTCATCTTCAGGCTGTCAAAAGAATATTCAAATATCTACAAGGAACTTAAGACTTTGGACTATGGTATCCAAAGAATGTTGATCTTACACTTCATGCTTACACTGATGCGGATTGGGATGGAAATGTTGATGATCGGAAAAGCACAAGTGGTGGTGCATTCTATATGGGGCCCCGGTTGGTATCCTGGTTCAGCAAGAAGCAAAGCTCTATTGCCTTATCTACAGCAGAAGCAGAATATGTGGCTGCCGCATCATGTTGCACTCAACTTCTCTGGATGATGCAAACCTTACAAGACATTCAAATCAAATGTCCACCTCCTATCTCCATTATGTGTGATAATACAAGTGCCATCAGTATTTCAAAGAATCCTGTTATGCATTCCAAGACCAAGCA
Source organism: Pinus albicaulis (assembly GCA_034641835.2). Taxonomy (NCBI): domain Eukaryota; kingdom Viridiplantae; phylum Streptophyta; class Pinopsida; order Pinales; family Pinaceae; genus Pinus; species Pinus albicaulis. Next base: position 1,074,727,856 of record CM076580.1, on the reverse strand, counting down.
CATTCCCATCAAGTATCACTTCTTACGTGAACAAGTGCTTGAACAAATGGTGAAGTTGGAGTATGTTCCCTCCAAAGAACAAGTTGCTGATATATTTACCAAACCTATGCCCAGGGAAGCATTTGAATATCTCAGACAGAAGTTGGGAATAGTCTCTGCCTCTCAGAAGATCAGATCTGCTTAATTTCAGAAGATTAAATTGGATATGCGGGTTTCCTGAAAGACAGTCGCGTATATACGCAAGTTCATACACAGAAAACCGCGTATGGGTGGTTGCTGACAAAGGTTCTGGATCAGCATTCTTCAGCACAAGCTATGGTGTTTTTTGGCATTTCTGATGCTGTATGGCCTCTCTGGTGATGTTTCAGCTCTTATATTTCTGTTTCATTCTCTGATATTGGGTGAAGATGCCTTGATGATTGGCTGTTGAAAGTGTTCAGGTTACTCAAGCTAAGGAGGAATTTTGGTCATATGGAAAGGATGCACAGTTTCAGGGGGAGCATTAGCCTAGCAGAGAATAATGCATTGTTGGCATTATGATGGTTTTGAAACTTGATCTCTTTCTTGAGGTCTTTTTGGTTTTGGTTGTGCAAAATCGTACTTGTAATTTGATGAAAAGGTCATGTTGAGACCCATGATGTAATTTGTAATATTCAGTCATGTAAGGACTGGTTCAAATTTTTAAACCCACTTGGTTGGGTAGTTGAGTCAAAATGTGTAAACCCACTTGGTTGGGTAGTTGAGTTGAAATGTGTAAATCCACTTGGTTGGATATTTGATATAAGCATGAATCCTTGGTGATAGGAAGGTCATAGAGTCATGTACTTCATTAAAAAATATGCTTGAAGTTTCAGCATGAACTCAGGGGGAGCATGGTCACTTCAGTGTACATCAGATCTGCAGAGCGCTTCCTTCTACAAGAGGAGAAAAACCTTGTGTTGGTTTTGGTCCACCCTTTGCCCTTGATGTCCAAGGGGGAGAGTGACATGGTGTTTGAATAAAGGGAAAGAATGGTGTCAAAGAATGGGGAGAGTGACATGGAGTCATTATGTATCTATATGTTGTGGTAATCAAACACCATCGTGGTTGCCATCAAGTCCAAAGGGGGAGATTGTTGGAAATATGATGTTGAGTGTTGTCCTTGATGGCAACCCACTTGATGACAACCTACTTGATGAAGTTGTCCTTGATGGAATATGTCTTAATGAACTTGTTAAATAATGTATATCTGATGTATCTACAATAAATACAGAAGGTAATGATGGAAGGAATGTCAGTATGTGCCAGAATATGATAAAAGGAGTATGTCTCAAGGCATACGCGTATTTGTCTAGACTAAGTAGCGTATGCACGCGGGTAATAACGTGCCAAGTCGCGTATGGAAAAAAGCGCTCTAAATATGTAAAACCAGGGGTAATCACCATGGTATTGACCCATTGTATTGAGTAATGATTCGTCTATGTGACCCCGTCCAGGAATACCATCGAAAGTAATGTGGTTTTGACTCATGGTATTGATGAAGGGTAACCCTATATAAGGAGAATAAAATCATTATGCAAAAGGGTGTGCATGTGTCTGGGCTTTGATGAATACTTCACTCTGAAGTATATCTGTATGGTTGAACCCTGTTCCTAATTGATAGATATTAATCTATGATGAACCTATGAACATGATGAAGGCTCAAGATCTCTAGATCTAGAAATGGTGAATGTCAAGGATGATCTGAAAAGAAGTGAAGAAGACCTGGCGCAATCCTGTTGAAGAGATTGAAGAAATCTAGGTAAGTCTATAGATCTGGTCAGTACTGCAAAGTTTATCTTTTATACATCTATACACAGGTTCGTTTCATGAAAAGCGCGTGTATACGCGGGTCTGTGGAAGTAAACGCGCGTATGCGCAGTTAGGGTTTTTCCTTAAAAAATGCACTGAATTATACGCGGGTTCGTCCTCTGAAAAGCGCGTATATACGCGGATCTGATTAAATAAAAGCGCTTATGATTTATGATCTAATGGTTGTTGAAGGTTGAATGTGTTTTTGCATATCTATTATGAATTCTGGGTTATATCTGATATTCTGGTTACAGTGGTCTCACTGTTCTGTTTGAAGCAATGAGCAAGGTATGATTGTTGATAAGTGAAGGGTTGTGTTGAAGCTGTTTGATCCAATTTGAAAATTGATGAAACGTGGTCTGCAGTGGTGCTGAGGGTCAAATCCTTCAGTCAAGGGGTTGTTGCTCCCTTCCAGGAGAGGCTGGTAAACGAGTTCAGGGGATCGTAGCTCCCTTCCAGGAGAGGCTGGTAAACGAGAGTAGGGGGTTGTAGCTCCCTTCCAGAATAGGCTGGTAAATGAGAGAAGGTTGTAGCCTTCTGCAGGTGGGTGCCTGCGTGCTGGTTTGAGTCTGCACCAGTACATGATTGTAAGAAGTTTTCTTAATAATAAATTTTGAAGGCTGAAACGACGGCAGTGGTGGTTTTCTCGCGAATTGGGTTTCCACCTAAAAATCCTGGTGTTCATGTGTGTTGCATATGTGTGATGATTATTATGCTCTGTCTGCACCTGTTTACTGTTTCTGAAACATCTGATGAATAAATAATGCAATGATCTGAGTTAAGATTCAAACACATAATTATATCACTGTACATACACGAGTTCTATAAAGGATATCCGCGTATATACGCTAGTTTCCTGCAGTAAAGTAGCGTATGGGTTTTTAGAAAAGAAAAAGTTAAAGTTTGATTGCCTGCACTAAATACTGATTCACCCCCCCTCCCCTCTCATTATTTTTCCCAACACCCCAGAGATCCTAAAACGAGAGAAAAAAAGGGAAAAACAAGCAAGAGAGTGTATGCCATAGGAAAAATGGAGTTTGCCACAGGAAACTCTGTCTTTGCTACATGAAACTCAAGCAGGCCCAAAATCATAGAAATAAGCCTTGGATGTGGGAGAAAATACACCCACGGGTGGGAAAGAGGCCCAAAAAGTTCAGGAAAAAGCACAAAATGAAGGGAAATATGCCAAAGGGGAGGAAAAGAAAGATGAAAAGGAGGAGCCTACCTCACCAAAACCAGTCCCCAAAGATATATCAATAGTGTCACACCCTAGCCATCAACCAAATCTCAGCTCCTATTATACATTTATTGAAGGGGGAATATTGATTCCTCATAATTTTACAATACCTTTATTCTATCATTCGAAACAAGGGAGGGCACACACTCATCGTTGGATGAAGATTGCTAAAACAAAAGGTGTGCAAGACATAGGGGTCATGGAGGAAAATTTCACGGAGTTTGGAAGGGATTTGTCTGATGTTATGCTCAGATAATCCATGTTGAAAGAGTAGCTTCTGGAAGCCTAGGCAAGAATGCAAGAGTGGAAGACCAGATTCAGCAAAAATTAAAACAAATGGCCACCATGGAAGATTTGTGCATGGAGGACATTCAACACAAATACCCATCAAACTCCTATGCATTCTACCTCAAATAATAGTGGCTCCTATTTCAAATCAGGACACTAGCCTCTCATGGATCCTTACCTTTTTAGAACTGCACATAATTCATTGAATTTTGCAACCAGTCAAGCATGGAAAATGTTAGGTCCTCGTAATTTGGTAGATTGGAAATGACCAAATAGACAAGGGTAACATCAAACAAATCTTTGGAGTCCTAGGACCTAGCCTTCATGGACTCATAGAGGGCTCTCTCTATGTTTGTGTAAAGGATGTGACTTGGTTAATTTTAGGGTTTTGATTTTAGGCTATTTATAGTGATAGGGTTTGTTTGTTTGTTTGGTTGGTTGGATAGCTTTTCAAGAAGAATAGGTAGAGTAAGAGAAAATCAATCCATTTGGCTATGGGGTCTGCAAAGTTCTTGAAAAGTACAATAATAGGTCAAGCGTGTTTCATAGGGCAAGTTAACAAGGCCAAATGGATCTAAGTAGGTTTAGTGAGTGTTAAATGAACATGAAGTTATGAATGCTGTAGGTTCGAAGTGAAATTAAGGATCCTTCAACATACTAGAAATAAGAAAAGCTTTCAGGATGATAGCATAGCAAAACTTAAGAGAAATAAAATATTCTTCAACTAGAATTTTGCTAATCAGACCTCAAAACAACAGACAAGTAATCCTAGAGAGCAGTTAAGAATTCTCTGAACATTACTTTGAAACAAAGAGAAATTTTAACATAACATTTTAGTGAAACTAAAGAGCATTCAAGGATTATTTCATTAAACTTCAAGGAAGAAAACATAGAGATAAAAGGATGCAGACAGAACTAGGGTGCTAAGAAAGCATATCCTACTCTAAAATTTCTGTCCTATGATCAAAGAAACCATGAACATAATGAAAACTAAAGTAAAAAAGTACAAGAGTGGAATAACATAACCATCTAATAGAGCTCATGAATCCTAGGAATGTGATTGATCCATTAGTGCTCAATCCAAAGCAATCACAACACACCAAAGCCAATTTCTTCAACAAACTCAAAGTCTATCTCATATTGAGCTCAACAACCAACCAACATGCACAATGAGGCCTCCATGCAGTATTGAACTTGCAAAGGATGGTAAAAACCATAACTAGGGTTTTAGAAACCATTAATTACTCATAAATGTCATTTTTTTCCTATGAGACCATGCAAGGCCCAAGGCACAAATATCCTAAGTCATTAAAAGTAAAAATAACTCCTCAACCAACTTTGGGAAAAAAATGAATTTGAGGCTCCTCAATAACTTCAAAAATATATCCAAGTGTGTTTTGTTGACTTTTTTTCAAGGGCACAACACTGAGGTTCAAGGATGTAGCGCCAGGCCAAGGGCACAACGCTAGCACTGGGAAAAAATTCCTGCTTTGTAACCAAGATTTGGAGGCCTTCTAGGTGTCTAAATGAGCTCCATGATAGCTCATTGGAAAGCTTGTCCTATCTAGTTTTGAAATATACCTTCAGTTTTCAATTTGGTGTCCATTTTCTTGCAAAATAATTCATTCTCAAAATACTGCTTAGGGCACAGCAGCAGCTTTGAAAATAGGGCAGAAAGGTGATTTTTTGGGTGTTTTTGGCACTTTTGGAGGACCAGTTGTGCTCCAAATGAGCTAAAATGTTCTGTGAGTGATGTAATTGGAAATATGAACATGAAAATTTAATCCATTCCTCCATTGGGTGCCCCAAAAAATATCACAGCGCCAGTGGCGATGTGCCTTTAGCCCTTCAAAACAGTCAAAAACCAAAATTTACAAAAAGAAGCTAAAATTTGAATTTGCCTTGATAATTATGTTTGGGATACCTATAGGGATGCATGAGCAAGGATGTCAAGGTTTTCTTTGTCTTTAGCCTCCTTTTTGGATTGAATCTTTGCAAGGGTTCTTTTGAGCTTGGCCCTTGCAATCTTGTTTCTTAAGGCATAATGCTTTGCCATCTTCTTCTGGAGGTCAAGGTCCCTCTTCGTCTTCTCCAACATACCCTCTAAGTATATGTTTGCCCTCTCTAGCCAAGGTTCCCTATCATAGTCTATTTCCATGGCAAGAAGCTCACTTGGAGTGAGCTGCTCTGCCAAGGCTGCCTCTTGCTCTCTCTCCTTGGCTAAAGCTTTATTCAAGCCAATTGTTCTTGGCCTCCTCCTAGGAAGTTATTCTTCCTCTTCCTCCATGTCATGATAATTGCCCAAGACTTCATATAGCTTTACCTTTTTCTTTACAGCCTCTCTCTGAGCTCTGATAGCTCTGATATCATAGATGGTTTTATGTGTCTCCAGCTGCTTGTTTTCAACCTCAAAATAGTGAATCACATTCTTAGCCCTGTATATGTTTTCTTGTAGATCTTTAATTTGGGAATATTTTATTTTGAGAAACATGCTTGTGATACTTTGCTCATTTTCATCATCACTGTCAACATGAATGAGTTGAAATTCTTGTTCAGTGTCATGTTTGTCTTCTTCTTCTTCAATGACATTTTCCTTTCCTTTGTCAAGCTACTTGGTTGATGTAGAAGGCATGTCCCCTTGCCTGTAGAGGGCAGAAAACACGTGCCTATTTCCACTTTGGTAGGTCAAAGGAAAAGGTTCAATTTTCATCATTTTGGGGCCACTTGTTTCACTGCCATCATTTCTGCCATCATGACTGTTATCTTCATTTATACCATCACTGCTTTCATGGCTCTTTGACCCAATGTCATCATCCTCACTGATTTATGCTTCATTTCCATCATCCTCACTGATTTTTTCTTCATTGCTATGATCCTCACTAATATGAGCCTCACTGCCCTCATTTCTCTTTTCTGCACTACTTTCTACCTCATTGCCACTTGCCTCACTATTTTATACACTAATACCATGAGATGATGGTGAGGGATGGTGAATAGGTGATGAAGGAGGAGTATCATCATGATGTGAAAGACTATGAGTGGATGGTGAGGTGGGAGAATCATCATGAGGTGAGGGAATGTGAGTGGATGGAGGAATGGGAGGATGAGAAGAAGAAGGGACATCTTTCTGCTATTGGCCTTCTGGATTGGTGAACACCTCATTAGAAATGAAGGTCTCCCATGGAATACCATTCTGCTGCAATTGATGCAAAACAACCATTTTGATAAGAGAGTGGTGAAAGAGGCTTTGCATCTGCTGAGGATATTCTCTCTTTTGTACAATATAGGACATTTTGTCAATTCTTATGTAGAGGTAATAGGGTAGGTGCAACATCCTCACCCTAGTAAAATGCATAATTAGTCTGATGTGGTAGGAGTAAATCCGGGAGAACCTTCCCTCACATGTAAAATACTTGATAATGATCCTCATCATAGGTGCATGTCTATCAAGCAAGTGAGAGAAAGGAAAGATAGATTTATTGTGGTCTTTGTACCTAGGTTTTAAATATGTCTCATAGTAGCTCATGCCAAGATTGGCCTGCTTGAATCATTTCTCCCCTACACTAGGTATCCCAATGGCATTGGCAATAGCATCAGTAGATAACTCAAAAGTGACCCCTACAAGGTTAACTTGCTTTTCATGCAAGTAAATGATAAATAATCTAGTCATCTCAGGGTGGTTTTGCACCTACTGTACCCTTTCACAAAATTCAAAGCATCCTACATGCTTAAAACATAAAACAGTTAGGGGAGATGCCATTACCTCCTTTGTGTTTGGAGGTTCAAATATTTTTATTTTTCCACCTTTGTGCCCCTGCCTCGTTGGCATTTTTCCTTCTCCTGCACTACCACTGTCTTCTGACATTGTGACTCTGCATTTCAGAAACCCTAAGACTTCAAATGGAAATGAGATTAAGGGATGGTGGAATGGAAGCTTTTACAAGTGAATGAGATGAATGAGTGAGGGTGTAAGTATGTCAGGCTGAATGAGAGGCTAAACTTGATGACAACCCTCTATTGATTGTTTAAACTTTGCTTTGAAACACATTGCACTAATGAAAATTTGAGATGAAGGAGGGCATGCAATTTCAATGTTTTTGCAATGTAAGGGAGTGAGTGTTATGAGTGGGATGGGTGTAGGGACAGCTTAGGTGAATAGGAAACCTTCAACAGTGAAATATCTCTGTTTATCATTTATTTCCATTTGTAGGCAGATGAAGAAGCATTTAAAGAGTGGTTTTAAGTTCAAATCTAGGGTTGCTTCTTAGGTCTTCAATTTCCTTTAATTATAAATCACCAAAAATTCTTGAAGAAGGGCTGAAGGCATCCACTTACCATTTAGCATTGTCTTGGAGGACCTTTGAGGAATCTTGAAGGTGTTTTGACTTGATTTGGATGGTTAAGTTTCTTAGAAGGCCCTCCTGGCCAAGGGCGGAGCGCTCTGCTAGGCTCGCAATGCTTGGCTCCAAGCGCGCAACGCTTCGACCCAGGCATGCAGTGCCTTAAGAAACTTGCTGTGGGTGAGTCGGGAAAGAAAATAGCACCTTCCCTAGCATGCAGTCCTCCATTCTAGGCATGAAACAACATTGCAATTTGTATGGGGAGAAAATACTGAACGCGGAACACTCCCTTCCAGGCGCGCAGCGCCAAGCTGAGCGTGCAGCGCCACAACACTTAGTCAAAATTTGACTCAAAAACTCACAGTTTCTTCTCCTTTTGAAATTTATAATTATTTGGGAAGGAAAAAATGATTGATATGAGATGGGAAATGAGCCTTTATAGACTAGGGAATTTGATTTAATCTTTGCAACCCACTCTCTAATGTTTTCAAAGTCACATTCTTTATGCATTTCTCACTTACTCTTTTGACATTTTTGGTTTGCAGGTGACTTAAAAACATTGAGGTTGACCTCTCCTTTGCTCCTTAAGGCATGTTAGGTTTACCTTGACAAGTTTGGGATCTTCACACAGTAGCAACTTCACAACCTTCTTTTATTTCCATCCATGGAGTTTAACTCATGTTTCTCAACATATTTTGCTACCTCTTCTTTGTAGGTGACTGAAATGATGATTTTGACCATTCCCTTTGTTCCTTGAGGCATAAAAAGTTCATTTTGACACATTGGTGATTCATCCACATAGAATTTTCTTCAAATTCTTGTGTAATCCCCACCATAAAACTAATCTTAACCCTTTCACCTTTTTGTTGACCCTTTTACACTATTTGTATGCAGGTTGACAAAATAATGAATTTTGACTTTTCTTTTGGTCATGGAGGCATGACAGATTGATTTTGACACATCTGGGAGGATTTCTCATAGGAGAACCATTAAAACCTTCATTTTCCTACACCATGGAGTTTAGACCTTGGTTTTACCTTCTTTTGCACTTTTGATTGTAGGTGACTGAAAACACTGACTTAGCTTTCTCTTACTCCTTGGAGAAGGATAAATTCACTTTTGACAATCTTAGGATGCTTACACAGTAACAATATCTCCAAAAACTTATTTTGTCCCCACCTTGGAGCTTAAATCATCTTTTACTTGGCAGGCGACTGAAAACCTTGGATATACCTTTCCCACTAATATTCTTTACACCTTTGCTCTCTGAGGCAATGTCACATTCACCTTGGAAAACTTTGGGATGATTGCACACAGCAACACATTCACAACCCTTACTTTGTTGTCATCATGGAGTTCAATCTCATGGTTTCACCTTCTCTGGACACTTTTCAAAAACATTATATGTTTAGAGTGCTTTTAAGACAATCATCAATGTTTTCTTCTAAGTTATCTATAGCCCTTTCAATTTCATTCATTTCTGTCTAGTTTACCTCACCTTTTTTCCTATTTCATTAATATTTTTGACATACTTTCTTCATATTTGGTTTGGTGTGTCTCCTCCATGGCCATTTTGCAATTGTTCACTGTTTGGCATTCTACATGGTCCATTAAGCTCAAAAGCCCTAGTTTCCCTCAAGACCAAATGGTTCCCTTTCTCCTGATGTAAGTTGTCTTCATTTAAGAGTAGACCACCTACCTTACCAACAACTTCTGCTGATGGAAACTTCAACACTCCTATAGAAGTGTAAAAGTATTTGCATTTACCTCTTGCAGACTTTGAATTTGATAAGGTAGTCTTCTTAGGAAACCTTTTTTAGATATTTTCTTGAATAACCATGTCTCAAAATTTCAATACCTCTGAACCATATTCTAACAAATACAACAATTTCTGAAACACCAATGATTGACCTTGGAAGATATGAAACCCTAGTTGACCAAGGGGGAGGATTCTTTGAGCTGGTCTTTGACTAAAAATTGGCTTGGAGTCTTCAAGGGAAAAATAGAGAATTTTTCAAAGTGTTGTATTGAAGATCCAAAATCCAATGTACTTGATTTATCTAAAGAGCCTACAGAGATAGTTTTGAGACCATCAATGCTTGAGGAACTTGGGGATCATGGGAATGAGTTAGGCTATAGGTAACCCTAGATGGAAAGTGGAGTTATGGGCAAGGGAAAAATAGAGTAATGAGGTCATAGGTAGGAAAGAAGGATGGAGATGAGAGGCACAAGCCATTAATGAGTCTTTTGGGAGTGGTAGGGTGACCATGAAATGTCAAGGTTGATAGAATAGTGAAACATTTTCTATAAGGATAATGAAGGCAATGAGATTTCTAAAACACAAAATGTTATAATAATGTTGTTTTTAGAAATCTAGAACCAATCTATAGTCATCTACCAATAGTGAAAAATACTGATGACTAACAAGGGCTCCACGTGGGGAGGGAAGCTCCTTTTTAGGAGGTGTCAAGAACCTCAGAGTTCAGATCTCTGAGTTTTGAAGATCAGTACCTTACTTGTACTTGGAAGATCCCTCTTCCTTCATTTGCTAATGTTCCCTTGAAGCTATGATCTCAAAAATATGAAAAGACATGATTGCTTCAATATCAATTCTACCTACCCATCATATTTTTCCTAACATTTTTTCTTCACTTGGGTGCATTTGGATTGGCAAACCCTTGACATTCTTTTCTTTTGAAAGCATTAAACTATCTACTTCTACCCTTATGTCATCCAAGAGTTCAGATTAGGCTGATGAACTCTTTTATGTTATATGATCCAAAATAAATTTTATCATAGGTTATAGTGTTTGAATAAAATAATTATTAATTTAAGATATTAAATTAATAATTATTATTCTAGAATATTTAATAAATCTTTGAGATATTTAGAAATAGAATTTTTTTATTAAAAATTAGGACTCCAGAAAAGAGTTGTTTCCTAGGCTCTAAGTTAGGATTAAAGTTAGTAGTTTGGTTAGAAGCTCATTTATTGTAAATGGACACTTGTTTATTTTCCAAGTGATCCATAACTAGATTAAGTTAGAGCATAGAGCTTATAAATAGCTTAGTTTCCTATTTTCATTGTAATGTGTAATGAGAGAATGTGAGAGTGTGAGTTTACATGTGTAAACTCCTGTAATTTTCTATGTAATCTTTTTTCTTGATCAATAAAGTTGTGTGTCTGAGGACACTTCTGCACTTTCATGTGGTATCGGAGCCACGGTAACGCTTTGAGGAGGAGATTCCAGCTCTATCAGGTCGTGGAAAACTCAACTCCGTTGAAGTGATCAACAAAAGATTGGTATGAAATTTGTCAAATTTTTTATTGATTTTAGATCTGTAAATTCTAAAATCATTTTTTAAAAGAGCAGAGGCATTTCTGTTTCAAATTGTTTGAGTGAAGTAAAAAAAAAAATAGGAAAGCACTGTATAATTCTGCATTTATAAGAAAAATCTCTAGAAGAAAGAGTCTTGTCAATAGTGTTTAAATGAAACATCGATTCTGAACATCGATTCTACACATCGCTGTATAATTCTGTATAATTCTGCATTCTGGCATCGATTCTGAACATCGTTGTATAATTATGCATTCTCGCATCGATTTATACGTGGTTTGTAAGTGGATTCTGCATTACATATAAATCGATTTTTATGTGCTGTATAATTCTGGCATAAGCCTGCATTTTGGCATCGATTTATATGTGGTTTGTAAGTGGATTCTGGCATCGATTCAGCATTTTTGTGGCATCGATTCTGCACTTGGTTGTGGCATCACTTCAGCGTTTTTGTGGCATCGATTTTCCACTTGGTTGTGGCATCGATTCTGCACTTTCAAGTTTTAAAAACCATCGTTCAGTATTGAACTAGCATATATGAACGTTTTCATTTGAAAACAACGTTGAAATACTTTGGAATAGGCATTGAAAACTACGTTTGAAAATAGCGTTTGAAATACTGTGGTTGAAAACAACGTTTTAAAATAACTTTACAGCATTTTGAGCTTTCATTTTAACAGTGTTTAATTGCCCCCATCTGCACATCTATTTTGCCGTTTAATTGAAGCCAGATTTAGCATTCTGAACTAGCTTTTTAAATGATTAGAACCAGCGTTTTCTTAACAAGCGTTTTCTGGGGCGATCTGCTCTAATTAATCCATCTTGGTTTGAAGAGGAGACTGTCAACAAGGAATGAATGACTCCAATAAAAAAAGGGAAATTTGAGATCTATATACATCTTCTAAGTGAAAATGCTCCCTGTGAAGACCTGAAGATCACAACCATTGCAACATCCGCGTGGCGCCGGTGATTATCTATACGTATTTTTTATGTAATGTTTTTGTAATATTTTTTTTGGGAGCAAAGTCATTTTTTTTTTGTAATGGAGTGATAAGGTATGTTTTTATGTAAAAGTAAAGGGTTAGTGAAGTAATGTGTAATGAGAGAATGTGAGAGTGTGAGTTTATGTGTGTAAACTCCTGTAATTTTCTATGTAATATTTTTTCTTGATCAATAAAGATGAGTCATCCAGTCCATCTACTTCAACAAAATCATCTGGGTCTTCTAGTAGTTCATCAGCGTCTCCAAGCAGCAGCAGTTCTTCTGACAGTGATTCTCTAGATTCACCACCTGAACGACAAACATCAGTTTACATTAACCCACTTTACAATGATGGAGACTTCTCAGCACCTCAAACAAGTTAGCAACAACTTCCAAAATGGGCAGTTCAACTATTGAAAGATGTAAGGCTTAATGAAAAAAAAAAACAGGAACAAGGGCATCAAAACAAAATGAAGGCAATTTTGCTTTGATAGCAAATGATTTTATTGAACCTTCTTCTTTTCAAGAGGCAGTAAAACATAAAGCGTGAAAACAAGAAATGGTTGATGAATATCAGGCAGTTCAAGACAACAACACTTGGCAACTTGTTGATTGTCCTCAGCATGTTAAACCTATTGGATGCAAATGGGTTTATCAAATTAAGTACAAGCAAAATAGTGATATTGACATGTATAAAGCACGACTTTTTGCTAAAGGTTTTGCGCAGCAGGAAGGGATCGATTATGACGAGACCTTTGCTCCCACATCTAAATGGAACACCATCTGCCTCACACTTGCCTTAGCAGCTCAGAAAGGGTGGAAAGTTCATCAAATGGATGTCAAAAGTGCTTTTCTCAACGAGGACTTACAGGAAGATGTATATATGACACAACCACTAGGGTTTGAAGTTAAAGGGTAAGAACGTAAAGTCTGCAAATTAATAAAGGCTTCATATGGATTAAAACAAGCTCCCCGCGCTTGGTATGCCAAAATGGATGAATACCTTCGCAAAGTTCGTTTTAATTGCAGTGAATCTAATGATACTTTGTATGTGCGCCAACAGGGAAAATATCTGGTCATTCTCATTATGTATGTTGATGATTTGATCATTACAGGAAACAATGATGATCACATTAAACAAGTGAAAAAGGAGTTACATGCAGGTTTTAAGATGATAGATTTGGGACTACTTCACTACTATATTGGAGTTGAAGTATTCCAACGTCCACATCAGATCTTCATTTCCCAGAGTAAATATGCAGTAGAAATTCTTCAGCGATTTGGAATGCAGGATTGTAAGCCTATCCTTACCCCTATGGAACAAAACTTAAAACTTTCAAAATTTGAAGGGGGGGGAAAGTGGACAGCACGACTTACAGACAGTTGATTGGCAGCTTGATTTATTTGACAACCACTCGTCCTGATCTATCTTATGCAGTCAGTATTATTTCACGTTTTATGCAGGAGCCATTAGAAAGCCACTGGAATGCAGGCAAAAGAGTTCTTCGATATATCCAAGGAACAAAAGATTTTGATCTTCTTTACAAAAAGACTAAAAATTTTGTACTTGGTGGATTTTCAGATGCCGAATTTGCTGGCAGTATTGATGATAGGGCATCAAGCTCAGGTTACTTAATGAACATGGGGTCAGCTGTAGTTTCCTGGAGTTTCAAGAACAAACTACAGTGGCCATTTCTTCAGCAGAAGCAGAGTATATTTCAGCATGGGAAGGAGCATGTGAGATTGTTTGGTTACGTCGAGTTTTACAGGACTTGGGGATTCCTCCAGCAGAAGCTACTTCATTATTCATCGAAAATAAATCAGTGATAAAGCTTGCCAAGAATCCAATTTTCCATTCAAAGACAAAGCATGTGGACACCAAGTATCATCATATCAGATCTCTCATTTCAAAGGACGTCATCAAGCTAGTGTTTTTCCCTTTAGAAGATCAGACCTCCGACGTTTTCACAAAACCTCTTGGTAGAATAAAGTTTACTAAGTTCAGGGATGAACTTGGTATCTGTTGTAATGTATCTTTGGATCATAGGGGGGAATGCTAGATGATCCAAAATAAATTTTGTCATAGGTTATAGTGTTTGAATAAAATAATTATTAATTTAAGATATTAAATTAATAATTATTATTCTAGAATATTTAATAAATCTTTGAGATATTTAGAAATAGAAATTTTTTATTAAAAATTAGGACTCTATAAAAGAGTCGTTTCCTAGACTTTAAGTTAGGAGTAAAGTTAGTAGTTTGGTTAGAAGCTCATTTATTGTAAATGGACACTTGTTTATTTTCCAAGTGATCCATAACTAGATTAAGTTACAGCATAGAGCTTATAAATAGGTTAGTTTCCTATTTTCATTGTAATGTGTAATGAGAGAATGTGAGAGTGTGAGTTTACGTGTGTAAACTCCTGTAATTTGCTATGTAATATTTTTTCTTGATCAATAAAGTTGTGTGTCTGAGCACACTTCTGCACTTTCATTTTATTCTCTACCTAGTCTAGTTATTTGTCAAGGTTAAGCTTTTTCACATATTTTCATTCTCTAAACTATTAACATGAAATTTAAAACATGATCAAACCAAGTTTAAGCAACCTGATTTTTCATGGGCTGGGGTATTTTGTAATATACCAAAATGGGCATGCAACAATACATGAACACAAAAATGGAATAGTAGGGAGAAATTAACTCATAAAATGTTTTGAGAAACACATAGCCATCAAATGAATATAACAATAGCAAAAAGGAGCTCCTCTACATCATCCCAAGTGGGGAAAATGCAGCAATTAGACCATAAAATGTTATTTCCAATAAATTACGCTATAACAAGGGGAAATAACACTTATTTTCCTTATAATATATATATTGGCCATTATATATGAAACGGAATCAGAAAAAAATGCCTTTTACTAAGTTAAACAAATCTCCCGGCCTCAAATCATCTTAAAAATGCCCAGACCCCATGACTTAAGCTATGCAGAATTTCTGAAGCACACGATAGCGTTATTCTGTGAGGGTTTCTACAAAATTATGATATAAATTCATGGATCTAGAGTTTTATTGAACAATATCCTAAGAAAATAGAGATCTGACCTCCTTAATATATTATAGAAATAACTCGGCAAGGGTTTCTTGAAAGCTTGAGTACAAAAGAGAAGATCTGAATATTCAGATCTGAAATAATGCAGTATTACTACAAAGTTACACAAAAATATCTGAATATTAAAATAGAGGGATGAGAATCCATTATTCTAGCTTTCCGGGAGAAGGGTTGGTCCTTTCCTTAGGAAACTAGCTCAAAATTGAGGGCTTAAACCCTGCTACTGCAACTCTATGAAAAATGACGCAGTTCCTGTAAGGGACTGTGTTGTATGAGATGAGGAATATTTTGGCCAACTTCCAAGATGTGAAATGATCCCAGAAATATTCCTAGCTGATCTCTTAAGAGAAGGAAGACTCCCTCTACTGAGAAACAGACCCGGAAGTGGTGTTATCAATCCTCCACTGCAACACCTTGCAACACAAAACTATTCTTTGCAAAAATAATGCTATAGCTGAAGACTGATGCTTGGCCTCAAGCCTGCATGTGGAGAAATATAGTGCAAAATTCTCCCAAGAGGCCTTTCAAGGGAAGAGGTGGGATTCCCGCTTAGGAACACCCGGTGCTAAACAACACAGCAACCCTGCTAAAAAGCAAGAGGAAGAAATAGTCTAAACAGACCAATATCAAATGATAATCTTAAACATGATAAAAAATGGATGCCATCCTCTTCCTTAAGTATATTTTTATTTTGCATGTTCTTCGCCCCACTCAATTAGGTCATTTCCTTCATGAGGCTCACCTCCCTCCAAAATTGTGTTATTCTCTAATTAATCTCCACTCCTCTTTAACAGTGTAGTTGACTTGGTCAAAGTTGACTGAATCAACATGATCCAAACCCTGTTCACACATGGAGAAGCCTTATTTAGCTACTACAAATGTCTCCTTTCACACTTAAATTGTTTTTATTGCTGCTCAAGAGACTTATGGGCCTCCTCACCCACTTATTCACCTACCTATAGATAAAACAACTATAATATTCCATTTATCTTGAAGACTAAATTTTTGGAATATTACAGCCCTCCCCTCCAAAATGATCCTCTTGTGGCCTCCTCATCAATAGTCCCCACCACTTCTCAAAATTTTCTGCAGCAAATCTGCCCTCCAATGTTTCCTCCCAAGTATGCAAAATCATATGGCTCACATCATAGAAAGGTGGAAGGTGTAAGTGGAAACCTTCTTGATGTCCAATGGCCTCCTCAAGGTAGGAGTGATTACAAATATGGGGAATCTCATTCCCAATGAGTGACTCCCACACCCATGCTATCATCCAAATTAAATGAGCCATTCTAGGTAGCTTATCAAAGAGATCCTCAACCCTGGGTTTATACAATGTGTTGGGGCTGCATAGAAAGATTGGATCCTCCCACCCAAGTGGTTTCTCTCTCCATTTATGGTAAGTATGGGGTTTTTTCTAATCTTGGGCTGAAATTTCATGGCCTCCGAGAATGGCCCAAGCTACCCCACAAAACAGATAAGCCATGAAGTGCCTCCTCCAAGAACGCAAGTTCTTCAAATGGCTCCCCCAATATGAAGACAAGAGGTGGGATGTGGCAATCATGGTTTGCCCATTGTTTCTCCTAAAACATACAACATGTAAAGTAGGGAGAATTATAATCCCAATTGGCATCTCCAACTCATCTAGCCCTCTCCAAACAAAGCTCCCCATGAACATAAGAATATCAAAAAAACATGGAAGCAAAAACCAATGAAAACAAGCTGCCATATGAAAACTGGAGAGTGGATCATAATTCCACACATGAAACCAGCACAGTGCATCCCTTGCCTGCATCAAAACAAGTAATAACAAGTGCTCTCCCAACCACTTGTTTTCTGCCACAATCATTCTATAAGATAGAAACATGGAAGTAAAATTTGGTGTCAATGGTGCACACCAAAAATCATGTGGCTTCCCCCACAAACCACCAATGTAATAGCCAATCTCAATGCTACAAGTGGTTTCAAGTACATCATCATATGATATGCAAGAAGGGATAATACTCCTTGGTACAACATGCTGCTCATATAAAGTAAAGAAGTACAAAACATAATGTGAAATTATACCTTCTCCACCATGTACTTGAGACTTTGAGTTGGAATGGCTCAATCGGAAATTCTCCCTCACCTCCAAAGAGTAGGGAAGTGGTTGTGACATCCTCTCTATCACCATCTGGGCTATGCATCTCTCCATATGCTGAAATATATCATGCTAGATGCCCTCCCAAATGAACTCCTCTGCTAAGGAAAGATATGCATCAAAGTGCATGGAAAGGAAGTCCTCATGTGTTGCATGTAGCAGCTTCTCCTTGAGGCTCAGAAGCTCTAGTCAAGAAGACTCTGCCATAAGAATAGATGACCACATCATCCACCATATATCTATCATCTCCATCAAGGTCATTAATAATCATGCAAGCACCAAGATCCTTGGAGTACTCTACCAAGAGTTGAGACCTCCAATGTGGATCAATCCTCCCAAGAGACAACATTGATGATATGAAATATGAAGCTCCCCACATGCTACTGTCTTTTCCTTTGACATCCCTCATGCCAATTTCATCCTCCAAATTTCTGCCATGCCCATCATGCAGCTTCTCATGCTCAAAAAGAAGTATTCATCTTTAGAAGTTGGCCTCCCATGAGAAGCTCCCATCCAAAAACAATCTCCCAATCTTGGCCAATGTAAGCATGAGTGGCCTCCATCTAATCCAATGTAGGGAGGACTCCTTCCTTAAAGGAAGTACCCTCTGTTTCTTCATATCCATGGAGTAGCTCCCTTGTACCATGAAGGTGCCATCCTCCATCATTGCAGCAACTTCTGTCAGTGCAGAATGTGTAGTGAGAGTGGGTGATGCTGAAAATGGAAGGATGTCCCCCTCCTCCTTGAGTCTATCCCAAAGTCTTTGCGCTATACTAGACTCCTCAAAAGTCTTCACCTCTCCGGAATCTAAGAGGGGTGAACCAAATGGAAAGATGTCTCTTACCAACTCTTGATCTGGTGGCCTCCTAGGTGGAATTCCTCCATGTAGTGAGACATAAATGTCAAGAGTAGACTGTACATATGGTTGGGAAACCTTGCCCTTTCCCTCACAGCGCAAACCAGTCTGCCTCTTCTTTGCACCAACTCTCTGAAATAGATAGGGGTGTGTTCTCCTCATCAAAGGATGCTGACCTTCCTTCCTACCTTCTCCTTTCATCAGTAGTATCTCACAATCATAATGCTCATTTATTTTGCTTTGTCTTCCACATGTGAGATCTTGGGGAATTTCTTGCAATGATACAAGCATTCCTCCTGTTGGAGCATGTGCTCCTCCTTCCTCTGCATGAGGAAATATATATGCTCTAGATGTGAAAGTGTTGTTTCCCCCATCCTTCTCTTCCTCTTCAATATTAATGGGAGCCGCCTGCTCAATAAGAGGATCCTCTTTTGAAAAAGGAAACTGCATGCCTTCTTGTCCAAAGACATGAGACAGAGATCTTGCCTCTAGCAAGGTGTTATGCAGAGTGTGAGCTTTTCCAACAGTTTTATGAAGTGTATTTGATTTTTTAGGTTCTTCTAACCCATGCACAAGTTTCGATTGTTTATTTTTGTTTGGCTCTACCAAAAGTGTTTTAGAATGTCTTCCATCAAACCTCTCCACTAATATCTTAGTCAAATTTGCATAAGAAGAAATATTGGCATTTTTCAATGAAAATGACTCAAAAATCCACCAAGCATAAGCCTTACCTTCAAAGTGTAGCGCTGCAACTCTGATGGATTCATCTTCAGAAACTTGGTGCTGCTGCAAATAGGTGTGTAGCTCCTCCACCCAAGCTCTGGCTGAACATGTTGGTGATCCATCAAAAGTAGATAGAGAAAATCTATCCATGTCATGATGCCTTCTCCTCTCCACCTTGATCTTCCAAAACTCTTGGAAAGTGATATGATCTCTAAACTTCTCAGTTTTAGACTCATACTCTTGCAAAAAGTTGCTAAGAGCTTCCCTCTTAGGCATTCCTCCTTCTTTCATCTTTCTCATGATAGATCTGGACATTTTACTGGGCTGTGCATAATAAGGTGTAGCTGCATGCTCACACCTATCATGTGAAAATATATATTTGGCTCTAGATCCAAACTCCTCTGGAGATTCCATCTCCCTTTCATTTTCTTGAGATCTTATTTAATTCTCTGCATAGATTTAGAAAGAAGATTTGAGAGCCTCTCCTCCTTCTTTCCTCCAAATAATGGAGTCTTCTATTTTCTGTACATTTTCTCTTCTCCTTCTTCTCTTGATAGCATAATGGCTGAGATCCACAGGCTGAGCCAATATTATGCTCTGATACCACTATAATATCCCAAAATGGGCATGTAGCAATACATGAACACAGGCTGAGCCAATATTATGCTCTGATACCACTATAATATCCCAAAATGGGCATGCAGAAATACATGAACACAAAACTAGAATAGTAGGGAGAGATTAACTCATAAAATTTGTTCAAAAACACATAGCCATCAAATGAATATAACAACAGCCAAAAGGAGCTCCTCTACATCATCCCAAGAGGGGAAAATGTAGCAATTAGACCATAAAAACATTATTTCCAGGAAATTATGCTATAAAAACGGGAAATAACACTTAGGCTCCTTAGCATATATATATTGGCCCTTATATATGAAAGGGACTCAGAAAAAAATCCATTTTATTAAGTTAAACAGATCTCCCGCCCTCAAATTAGCTTAAAAATGCTCAAACCCCATGACTTAAGCTATGCAGAATTTCTGAAGCACATGATAGCGTTATTCTGTGAGGGTTTCTGCAAAATTATGATAGAAATTCATGTATCTATATTTTTATTGAACAATATGCTAAGAAAACAGAGATATGACCTCCTTAATACATTATAGAAATAACCCAGCAACGGTTTCTTGAAAACTTGAGTACAAAAGAGAAGATCTGAATATTCAGCTCTGAAATAACGCAGTATTACTGCAACATTACATAAACATAGCTTCATAATACAATAGAGGGATGAGAATCCCTTATTCTAGCTTTACAGGAGAAGGGTTGGCCCTTTCCTTAGGAAACTAGCTCAAAATTTAGGGCTTAAACCCTACTGCTACAACTCTATGAAAAATGACGCAATTCCTACAAGAGACTGCACTGTAAGAGATGAGGAATACTTTTTCCAACTTCCAAGATGTCAAATGAGCCCAGAAATATTCCTAGCTGATCTCTCAAGAGAAGGAAGGCTCCCTCTACTGAGAAACAAACCCGAAAGTGATGTTATCAATCCTCCACTGCAACACCCTGCAACACAACACTATTATTTGCAGAAATAGCGTTGTAGCTGAAGACTGATGCTTGGCCTCAAGCCTGGATGTGGAGCAATATAGTCCAAAAATCTCCCAAGAGGCCTCTCAAGGGAAGAGGTGGGATTCCCGCTCGGGAACACCCGATGCTAAACAACATAGCAACCCTGCTAAACAGCAAGAGGAAGAAATAGTCTAAACAAACCAATATCAAATGATAATCTCAAACATGATCACAAATGGCTACCATCCTCTTCCTTAAGTAGATTGTGAGTTTGCATCATGTCCTTGGCCCCACTCAATTAGGTCATTTCCTTCATGAGGTTCACCTCCATCCAAAACTACGTTATTCTCTAATTAATCTCCACTCCTCTTTAACAGCACTAGTGAGTTGGTCAAAGTTGACTAAATCAACATTATCCAAACCCTGTTCACACATGGATGAGATTTATTCAGCTACTACAAAGGTATCCTTTCACACTTAAAGTGTTTTTATTTTTTCTCAAGCGACTTATGGGCCTCCTCACCCAGTTATTTACCTACCTATAGATAAAACAACTATAATATTCCATTTAGCTTGAATACTAAATTTTTGGAATATTACATATTTTGGACAAGATGGACATAGACTTTATTTTTGTACAAGCAAAAACTAGAAAACATGAGAGCTAATAATTTGGATTTTGTTATGCATCCCTCTCATTTCTCTTTGGTTCAGATTTAAGCTTTGGGAACCAGCATCTTTTCCAAATATAACCTACTAACAAGTCAAGCTTAAATGGTTTTACAAGTCTTCTTTCACTAACCTATCAGCAGAAATTTAAAACATGTTCAATCATGATTAGGCTAGATGACTCAACAAGACTTTTTTTTCTCAAAATTAGTGGCATTTAGGCTTGCACACTTTCATCAATACTCTTTTTTGGTATGGGGTTGTACCTCTTCTTTTTTTTCTTGAACTCTTTTCTTCTTTCCTTTGTTTTTGTGTTTTTTTTTTTCTGATCTTTCATCAAGCAATGTTATGTACAATGAATGAAAGCTTCAAACTAGGAATTTCAACAAAAATTGTGCTTGAGCATCCTACCATTGACATGACCTCCAAATAACTCTGTTCCATCCAGATCTTGTAAAAAGAATGCATTGTTACCTATAACTGAATGGATGATGTATGTACCCTTCCACAGATTTTCAAATTTTCCATGCCTGCCTTTGTCCTCTCTCCTTGAATCCCATTTCAGAAGTTTGTCTCCAATCTGGAAATCATTGGCTTTGGTTCTTTTGTCAAAGATCTTCTTTATGTTCTCTTGCAATGCTTATGTTCTGTTGTAAAATTATTCCCTTGATTGCTGCAAGTGAATGGTTTGGTCCAGTCTCCTTTGCATATCATTTTCTTCTTGTTGTACCTATTGAAGAAGCTTCATAACTGGAACTCCCAAGGATGTTGGAAAAATAGCATCCATGCCATACACTAGTTGATAGGGAGACATGTTGATTGATCTCTTGGTTGTTAGTCTATCAACCCATAGTGCACGCACTAGTTTTCTATGCCATGACTTTTTGTTCTCTTCTAGTAGCTTCTTGATGATATTTACCAAAATTTTGTTAGAGGACTCAACCAACCCATTACCTTGAGGTAAATAAGCTGTAGAATGCCCTAGTGTGATGTGATACTTGTATCAAAATTCCACCATTCTCTTGGACTTAAATGCAGTAGCATTATCGGTGATGATCTTTCTAGGACAACCAAACTTGGACAAGTGTTATAGCATCATTTTTCACCCTCATGTGATTCATGATTGTCTCTTTGGCCTTGGGCACCCATTCCCAAAGACTTGAGTAAAATTTAATAAAAAACAGTGTTTAAAATCCCATACGCAGGTATGCCCAGACTTTTTCGTGTGTATACGCGAGTCCAGAGATACTTTTCCGCGTATGCCATTAAAATCATTAAAAATATATATATAAATCCCTATTTTCGAGGCTGGGTTGATGGTTATTCCCGTAATTCAACCACCCTAGCCCGTGGCCAACTGTTTCCAACAGATTGAAACTAATTTGAGGGAGTATAAAATCCCCTCATATGCATGGCCTAAGGGAGGGAGAAAATTATAGACATTATACTCTGTTGGAGCCCAATTCAAGTCTGATTTCCCGTGCCTCCTGCACTTCCCAGATTTTTGCAGGAAACCCTTGTTTCCTGGAGATGTTCATCAGCTTATATGTCATCTCGTGTGCACAAGTCTTGAAAGAATCTTAGTGAGGCAAGGGCGGGACGGATCCGGACGACGGTATGTTCGAAGATCGTGGAAGGATTCAGGTGATCTCTCCACCTTTCTATTATTGTATGTGTTGTTCGTAATGAAGAAGAACAATCTTGTTCCCGAATTCACGTGTTAATATCTGCTTGCATATGTGAAAAGGTTGCTAATTAAGCATTTATTATTGTTTATATGATGTTTCACATGGATTACACTGACATTTAGGATAGATATATGCTGTACAACTAGATTTCCGTGCATGTCTCTTCTTGATTTCCAGGTTGAAGAGGAAGAAGGGTTGTTGGGGGTTTGGACCCTGCGGGATCTACATCAACGTAGGATCTACGGGTGAGTTCTACAATCTGTAATATATAGCTTTTAGCATACAAGTTTGGTTGTGTGAGTCCTTCTTGAATAGCATGCCCTGATCTATGGAGGTTTTTGACCCAACGACCTCTAGGGAGTTATTTCCCGAAACAACAAGATGTTGGTTTCAAGGAATTTGATGATGACTAAGTTGGTGGCATTCTTAGAAGGGATAGCTTCTATCCATTTGGTGAAATAGTCAGTAGCAGTGAGGATCCATTTGTGTTGGGCAGAGGAGGTAGGGTGGATTTCTCCAATGAAATCTAAACCCCACTATTGAAAAGGAGTTTCAACACTGATAGGATGCAAAGGAAAAGGTAGTAGTTTTCTCTTGCCATCAAAGTTTTGGCATTTGTGGCAAGTCATTACTAGCTTGTGGATATCAGGGAAAAGAGTGGGCTAATAGAAACCAGCTCTAAGGATTTTTTTGGTAGTGGTTTTCCAATAGAGATTACCTCGACATTCTTCTTCATAAAACTCATGCATGATTCTATCTGCATCATCTTCAAGTAAAAATTTAACCAAGATACCAACATAATTTTTCCAATATAAATCTCTATCTAGAATGTAGAAATTTAAAGCCTTTTGTTTCAAGAATCTAGATTTTGTTTTGGACAAAGTAGGAGGAGCATTTAGATTAACAAGTACATACAATATATCAGCATACTGGAGTGAGTTCAAAAATGCTTCTTCAATAGGTGGAGTCACCAGTTCCTCTTTTTCATCCAAGGAATGTATCATGTTTATGTCCAAGGCTTGCAAGTTTGCTTCAGCCATGAGTTTGGAAAGTCCTTGTCCTTTGATCAGTTTAGTGGGCATGATTTCTAGATCATATTCTAATATGATAGCAATCCAATCACCCCTTTTACCATCAAGGTCCTAATTTAGAATGTCCTTAACAACTGTATGTGGAAAAAAAGAAATGACATTACAATGAAAGATGTAAACTCTGAAATATTTCAATGCTTTGATCAAGGAAGAGGTGTGTTTCTCCATGATGTTATATTTCAGAGGTACAACTCTCAATGCCTTGCTAAAGAAAGCTATGGTTTTTTCTTGTCCCTTCATGTTCTTTTGTATCAATACTGAAGCAATAGTGTGTTCTGATGCAAATGAGAAGATGAAGCAGTCATTGGTATAGTCAAGGCTGATTAAAACTGGTGTTTGAGTAAGTGATTTTTTTACCAGTTCGAAGGATTGCTTTGCTTCCATGGCCCATTTGACTCCTATCTCTTTTTTCAGCATGTTTTTAATGTTCCTTAGGAGTTCAACAAGGTTTGGTATAAACCTTCTTAGGAATTTGATCTTTCCAATGAAATATTGCAACTCTTTAATGTTCCTAGGGTGGCTGATCTGCAATATACCCTCAATCCTTTTCATGTCTATCTTAATCCCTTCTTAAGATATGATGTGGCCTAATATTTTTCCTTCTTGAAGACCAAATAGTGTTTTCTTAGGATTTAAAGATAGACCATACTTCCTACATTTCTCAAAGGCCTTTCTTAAGCGAACTAGGTGTTCTTCATCAGTTTTAGAATAGACAGTGATGTCATCAAGGTAGATCACAAAGAAGTAACCTATGTCCTCAAAAAAAGCAAAGTCCATGGCTCTTTGGAAAATGGCCCCTACATTCATTAACCCAAAAGGAATTTTGATATACATGAAGGTGCCCCAAGGTGTAGTGAAATCAGTTTTTGTTGATCACTTAGGAGAACTAGTACCTGATTATACCCTGAAAAACCATCAAGCAATGATATTCTTTTACAGCTTACCACCCTTTACAGTATATGATCTGTCTTAGGTAAAGGGTAGTTGTCCTTTAGGGAGGCTTTGTTTAAGTTTCTAAAGTCTATGCATATTCTAATCTCCCATGTTTTCTTTCTTACTCAAACAAGGTTTGAAACCCATTTTGAGTACTTGAGTGGGACTATGATTCCAACATCATACATCTTATTTATTTCCTTCTCAACTAGAGGCACTAAGACGGGGTTTATTCTTCTCAATTTCTTCTTGAATGGATTTTGGTTTTTCTTGAGAGGAATCTTATGTTGAATAATTTTTGTGTCATGGGACTTCAAGTCCTCATAACCCCATGCAAATACATCTCTAAATTCTTTGAGCAACTCAATGTATTTCCATTTTATGTGAGGTGGAAGAGTTTTGGACAGCTTTATCATTTTTTGTTCTTCTATGCTACCTATGTTGCATTCTTCTACATCAGTCTTGGTGGATTCCATTTTTGGCTTCCTAGCAACATCATTGAAATAAAACAGCTCTTCTAAGGGGGCAAGACATCTTGGTAATGATTTATATTTGCATTGCAATACCTCAAGGTATTTTTGATCTAAATTTTCAATCAATTTTGCCTCAAGAGGATGTTCTAGCAGATTTATATTAGCAGTACAAGGCAATTCTGTTTTGTGGGTTTGTTCTTCAGCAAAACAATCCTCTTGATGGTTTAAGTCTGAATTTGACATTTCAAACTTGGTTTTGGGCTGCAATAAGTCTTCAATCTATTTTTCATTTTCAAATACTTTCCAATAATCTATTTTATCAGGGACTGTTGTTCGACACTTGACCTTTACTATGTATTGTTTGTTGGTATGAGGTATTTGGCAAGTGTTGGAAACAAAGGCAAGTTCATTTGTAAGGCTGTTTTGAGCTCTAGGGATAGAGGTAAGTTCGTACTTCTCAAAATTTTTCAAGAGGTCTAAGGAAGCCTTCCTATATTCTCTTAGCCTAGGATTTTTTGCTAAATACTCTCCTTTGATTTTCCTAATGATCACCTCGGAATCTCCTTGAACATAAATCTTCTTAGCTCCTATGTTTTTTAGAAAATTTAAACCAAGGAGAAGAGCCTCATACTATGCAATATTATTTGTACATTGAAATCTAGTTTGTAGGAATGACCTTCAATGGTATTTTGTATCCAAACACCTGCTCTGAACCAGATTTGCCACAAAAGCCATCAAATCTCATGTTCCAAAGAGTTTCAAGTTCGGTTTTTCCATTATGTTTTTCTTCAAGGCTGTTAGAGTTTTGGCTGTCATGTTCTTCATTTTGTGTTTGGTTTTCTGTTCTGGTAAGCCCTGATCTTTCTCATTTTCATTTACTTGTTCATTAATGTCATCTTCATTGTATAAGACAAATGAATCAAGGTCTAAATGGATAGAATAAAGAGGGGTGTTGTTTGTCCTGTCTTGGCATCTTACCATGTATTTCATGTGAGATTTCCGATACAATCTCCTTGTTTGGTTAAAGACTGGGATGGTAGCATATGTCATGTCCATTTGGAGGTTTCCTTGGAGTTTGGCTCCCCATGATGTAGATAAAAGCATGCCATACTTCAGGGGAATGTCAACCACTACAATTTCCATGACTAGGCTCTTAGCTGTATTTGTGCCAGATTGACACATGGATCTTTGATTAGACCCAAACATTTGACTCTACTTGAATCAAAAGAGTACAAGTCTTTGTAAGGTTTGGTTATTTCGAGGCCTAATCTCTCCATCACTACCTTTGGCATAGTATTGTGTGAAGCACCAGAGTCTAGCATAACATTATGTATGATTTTTGTCATGGATGTTAAAGCTAACATAGAATGGAGGGACAACCCCCTCTTGAAATTTTCCTTCCACCTCATGCCAAAACAATAGTTTATGCTTGTCATCAGTCAATTTTAGAGTGTGAGTGTCATTTCCTATGCTCAAAGCCTTCAATACTTGATTCCTATACACATCTTGAGTTACCAGTTCAATAAGGGGTATGGCTATTTTGATCTTGGAAATTTAATTTTCAAGACTAAAGTGTGCTTGTGTTCTTGATGGGTTTAAATCAGTTTTATCATCCGTGGTCTTTTTTGCAATTTTAGTTTACTGATTTTGATTCCGAACTTTAGTAAAAAGAGTTTTTTTAGGGCTACTAGTTGATGTACTAGGGTAGCTTCAGAAACCATTATGTTGGCCGGTTTTGTCTCTGTTTTGATCATATTTCTTAGCCATGGTGTTTGTGTTTTCTGCTCTCTTATCAGGAGTGTTTTCAGGGGTCTTCTTAACAACAGTTTCTAGTTTGTTCTTCTTAGGAGTGTCTTGAGTTTTCCTATTTTTGAGGTAATACTGCCTATGAACCTCCATAATAGCATTTTCAAATTCTAGTTTGTAGTCTTCAGAATTCTTATATGTCCTTTCATTTTTATTTGAGGAAAATAGACCTTGTTTTTCTTCTGTGAGAAAAGTATCATCCTCATTATTGGAGTCTATTAGATTGACATGATTTTCTTCCATCTCTTCAGTCTCTCTTTCCTCTTCATCTAGATAATTTCCTTGGAAAGGAGGTTTGATTTGTTGGTCATTTTCTCTTTGTCTAATTTTAGGAGGGTCTCCTCTGAAGTTTTGGTTCCTATTTCTATTTTGAGGATTTTCTTGGTTTTCCCTAGGAGGTGCTCTTTCATTTAAGTTGATCCTTTCCATCATCCTTTCCATTGTCCTAACTAGGCTGTCAATTTTAGCATTAGATGTGGAGGCCATAGTTTCCTCTTTGTATGTAACTTTATTTTATGTCCTGATCCTAGCCCTCTTCTAAATTAGATTGGCTTCTACACTCACAACTACCCTTTGCATGTCTTCTAAGGTTAGGGTATCTCTTTCTATCAATTGGTAGGCCATGTCTGGATCAAAGCCCTCTAGAAATTTTACAAAGGCTAGGCCTTGTGGGGGTTTCATGTGAGGTAGGAGTGCATTTTATACACTATTGAACCTAGTGCAGTAGTCTTGGACACTTTCCCCAACATTTCTTTTAAGGTTATTATACTCTGAGAGGATTTGAAGATGATTTTTCTTAATCTCCCATTGTTTATGAATGTTTGATAAAGGGAAGGGAGGTCATGTACGCTATTAGGATTTAAGTTCTTGAATCATTTATTTGCTTCTCCTCCTAGACTTTGGGCAAAGATTCTCATTTTTATCGTCTCCTCTTCTATTTCTTGGTAGTCAAAGTAATCATTGATTTTGCCTACATGTTTTTGGGCAGTTGTAGAGTTAGCTCCAGTAAAGTGAGGTGTTTTAGATTGATAGTCCTGGGGCATAAGTAGTAAAGGTTGTGGTAGAATGAGGGGGGCATACCATGCTGCCATGATGGGAGGTAATGGAATCCAAGGAGGATTTACAAGAGGGTGGTTTATGAGTGGAGGTGGAGGATGAAGTGGAGTGGTTTGAACATTGGATGTATGAGTGGGTGTGGTAGATGTACTTGGACCAAATAGCTGATTTTGAGCAGCATTGGAATGAAAGGACCCAAAGTGTTGGAGAAGCTGAAAATTAGGAGGAGTGGAAAGAGAGGCTTCTCTACTAGGACCCCGGTGTATGCTAGTGGGCTCAAAGTTTTTCTGGTCTATCCCACTTTGAGACTTAGTTCTGAATAGGTTTCTTTGATGATATAAGTCAAACTGGGTATATTGCAAGGTTGTGAGATGTTCAGGGACAGAACTTGCTCTATGAATTGGTCTAACGATAGTTGAGTCTTTAGTCCTAGAAGTTTTCCACAAGATCTTTTCTGGGTCATCAACTATGGTAGTAGGGTAAGGGTCAAGGTACGATCTATTGTTGATCCTTTGTGAAGACAGATTTCGGATCTAATCATAGAGAGGCTAAAATTTTATGATTTCTTTTGAAAATATATACCTCTCTTAATAATTACTGAACTCGCACTATGTGTGACTAGGCTTTAAACCATAGGACTGATTGACACAATCCCAGAGGAGTCTATGAGAACTAGTGGAGTTAGTAGGCCTACTGGAGGCGAGTGGAGTCACCAGGTCGATGATGTTTACTACTTTGAGGGTTTTCTTGCTATCCACCATCAAAGATTTAAAAAAAAACCAATCTAGAGATGTTTTGGGTTTTCTGAGTTTCTTTATGTAACACTAAGACTTTCAATGGGTGTTCTCCAATTGAGTCATCGTTTTGCTAGTATGGTGAGTCAATTAGATACTAATCTTGGCTAACACTTGATTTTCTAAGTTTGACAGGGTTTTGAGAGTTGTTAAGGAACATTTAGGCTGTTACTTACTCAGAGTCCCACCGTGATCGCCATTATGTTAGGTCCCTGCAATTTAGCAGATTGGAAATGACCAAATAGACAAGGGTAACATCAAACCAATCTTTGGAGTCCTAGGACCTAGCCTTCCTGGACTCAGAGAGGGCTCTCTCTATGTTTGTGTAAAGGACGTGACTTGGTTAATTTTAGGGGTTTTGATTTTAGGCAAGTTATAGTGATAGGGTTTGTTTGTTTGTTTGGTTGGTTGGATAGGTTGTTAAGAAGAATAGGTAGAGTAAGAGAAAATAAATCCATTGGGCTATGGATTCTGCAAAGGTCTTGAAAATTACAATAATAGGTCAAGGGTGTTTCATAGGGCAAGTTAACAAGGCCAAATGCAGGGAAAATTTTAAGGATGGAAATTTATCTTAAAGTTTAGAAACCTTGGCGAATCTTACTGGCTTCTAATATGACAATAATAAAAAGTTTCACGATATTTATATAAAAATATTTAGGTTTATAATGATTTTATATTGCTCTATATAAAATTTTGGTGATTTTTGAGGTAAAACAATTTTATACTATAAAATTTGGGTGAATAATTTTTTGAAAAAATGAAAATTGGCGAAACTTTTTTTTGGTAAAAAAATGGAAAATTAACGCACCTGTGAATATTAGCCCCTAAAATTTTCCATGGCCAAATGGATCTAAGTAGGTTTAGTGAGTGTGAAATGAACATGAAGTTATGAATGCAGTAGGTTCAAAGGGAAATTAAGGATCCTTCAACATACTAGAAACAAGAAAAGCTTACAGGATGATAGCATAGAAAAACTAAAGAGAAATAAAGGATTTTTCAACTATACTTTTGCTAAACAGACCTCAAAACAACAGACAAGTAATCCTAGAGAGTAGTTAAGAATTCTATGAACATTACTTTCAAACAAAGAGAACTTTTAACATAAAATTTTAGTGAAACTAAAGAGCATTCAAGGATTCCTTAATTAAACTTCAAGGAAGAAAACATAGAGATAAAATGATGCAGACAGAAGTAGGGTGCCAAGAAAGCATATCCTACTCTAACATTTATGTCATATGATCAAAGAAACCATGAACATAATGAAAAATGAAGTAAACAAATACAAGAGTGGAATAACATTACCATCTAACAAAGCTCATGCATCCTAAGAATGTGCTTGATCCATTTATGCTAAATCCAAAGAAATCACAACACACCAAAGCCAATTTCTTCAACAAACTCAAATTCTATATCATATTGAGCTCAGCAACCAACCAACATGTACAATGAGGCCTCCATGCAATATTTAACTTGAAAAGGAGGGTCAAAACCCTAAATATGGTTTTAGAAACCATTAATTACTCATAAATGTCATTTTTTTCCTATGAGAGCATGCAAGGCCCAAGGCACAAATATCCTAATTCATTAAATGCAAAAATAACTCCTCAACCAACTTTAGCAAAAAACTAACTTTGAGGCTCCTCAATAACTTCCTGAATATCTCCAAGTGTGTTTTTTTTACTTTCTTTCAAGGGTGCAGCACTGAGGTTCAAGGGCTCAGCACCAAGCCAAGGGCATAGCGCTAGCACTAGGAATAATTGCCTACTTTGTAACCAATATTTGGAGGCCTTCCAGGTGTCCAAATGAGCTCCATGATATCTCATTTGAAATCTTGTCTTGTATAGTTTCAAAATCTACCTTTATTTTTCTATTTGGCGTCCATTTTTCTACCCAAAAAATCATTCTCCCAATACTACTGAGGGCACAATACCAGCTCTGAAAATAGGGCAGAAAGGTGATTGTTTGGGTGTTCTTGGCACTTTTGGAGGACTACCTTTTCTCCAAATGAGCTGAAATTTTTTGTGAGTGATCTCCTTGGCAAGATTAACATGAAAATGTAAGCCATTCCTCCATTGGGTGCCCGAAAAAATAGCGCAGTGCCAGTGGTGTTCCGCCTTTGGCCCTTCAAAACAGGCAAAAACCAAAATTTACAAAAAGATGCCAAAATTTGAATTTTCCTTGCTAATTATGTTTGGGATGCCTATAGGGATGCATCATAAAGGATTCCAAGGTTTTCTTTGTCTTTAGCTTCCTTTAGGGATTGAATCTTTGCAAGGCCTCTTTTGAGCTTGCCCTTGCAATCTTGTTTCTTAAGGCATAATGCCTTGCCATCTTCTTCTGGAGGTCAAGGTCCCTCTTTGTCTTCTCCAATAGACCCTCTGAATGTATTTTTGCCCTCTCTAGCCAAGGTTCCCGATCAAATTTTACTTCCATGGCAACCAGCTCACTTGGAGTGAGCTGATCTGCTAAGGCTCCCTCTTACTCTCTCTCCTTGGCTAAAGCTTTCTTCAAGCCAACTGTTCTTAGCCTCCTCCTAGGAAGTTGTTATTCCTCTTCCTCCATGTCATCATAAGTGCCCAAGACTTCATCTAGCTTTACCTTTGTGTTTACAGCCTCTTTCTGAGCTTTGATATCTCTGATCTCATAGATGGCCTTATGTGCCTCCAGCTGCTTGTTTTCAACCTCAGAATAGGGAATCAAATTATTAGCCCTACCTATGTTTGCTTGTAGATCTTTAATTTTGGCATATTTTCTTTTGAGCAACATGCTTGTGATCCTTTGCTCATTTTCATCATCACTGTCAACATGAATGAGTTGAAATTCTTGTTCAGTCTCATGTTTTTCTTCTTCTTCTTCAATGAACTTTTCCTTACCTTTGTCAAGCTGCTTGGTTTATGTAGAAGGCATGTCCCCTTGCCTCTTGAGGGCAGAAAACACATACCTATTTCCCCTTTGGCAAGTCAAAGGAAAAGGTTCAATTTTAATCATTTCTAGGCCACTTGTTTCACTGCCATCATTATTGCCATCATGACTGCTATCTGCATTTGTACCATCACTGCTTTCATGGATATTTGACCCACTGTCATCATCCTCACTGATTTCTGCTTCATTGGCATCATCCTCACTGATATGAGCCTCACTCCCCTCATTACTCTTTTCTTCACTGCTCTTTGCCTCAATGCCACTTGTCTCACTGTTTTCTGCACTAATACCATGAGATGATGGTGAGGGATGGTGAATAGGTGATGAAGGAGGATCATCATGATGTGAAGGAATATGAGTGGATGGTGAGGTGGGAGAATTTGAGGGAATGTGAGTGGATGGAGGAATGGGAGGATGAGAAGAAGGGACATCTTGCTGTTGTTTGCCTTGTGGATTGGTGAACACCTCATTGGAAATGAAGGTCTCCCATGGAATACCCTTCTGCTGCAATTGATGCAAAACAACCATTTTGATAAGAGAGTGGTGAAAGAGGCTTTGCATCTGCTGAGGGTAGTCTCTCTTTTGTACAATATAGGAAATTTTTTCAATGCTTCTATAGAGCGAATAGGGTAGGTGCATCATCCTCACCCTAGTAAAATGCATAAGTAGTCTGATGTGGTAGGAGTAAAGCTGGGAGAACCTTCCTTCACATGTAAAATACTTCATAATGATCCTCATCATAGGAGCACATCTATCAAGCAAGTGAGATAAAGGAAAGATAGATTTATTGTGGTCTTTGTACCTAGGTTTTAAATATGGCTCATAGTAGCTCATGTCAAGATTGGCTTGCTTGAAGCATTTCTCACCTACACTAGGTATCCTAGTGGCATTGGAAATAGCATCAGTAGATAACTCAAAAGTGACCCCTGCAAGGTTAACTTGTTTGTCATGCAAGTTAATGATAAATAATCTAGTCAGCTCAGGGTGGTTTTGCACCTGCTATACCCTTTCACAAAATTCAAAGCATCCTACATGCTTAAAACATGAAACAGTTAGGGGAGATGCCATTAGCTCCTTTATGTTTGGAGGTTCAAATCTATTGATTTTTCCACCTTTGTGCCTTTGCCTCCTTGGCATTTGGCCTTCTCCTCCACTACCACTATCTTCTGACATTGTGACTCTGCCTTTGAGAAACCCTAAGATTGCAAATGTAAATGATATGAAGGGATGGTGGAATGGCAGCTTTTACAAGTGAATGAGATGAATGAGTGAGGGTGTAAGTATGTCAAGTTGAATGAGAGGCTAAACTTAATGGCAACCATCTGCTGATTGTTTAAACTTTGCTTTAAAACACCTTGCACTGATGACAATTTGAGATGAAGGAGGGCATGTAATGTCAATGTTTTTGCAATGTAAGGGACTAAGTGTTATGAGTGGGATGGGTGTAGGGATAGCTTAGGTGAATAGGCAACCTTCAACAGTGAAATCTCTCCATTTATCACTAATTTCTCTTTACATTTTGATGAAGAAGTATTTAAACAGTGGTTTTAAGTTCAAATCTAGGGTTCCTTTTTACGTCTTCAATTTCCTTTAATTATAAATCACCAAAAATGCTTGAAGAAGGGCTGAAGGCATCCACTTACCATTTAGCATTGTCTTGGAGGACCTTTGAGGAAGCTTGAAGGTGTTTTGACTTGATTTGGATGGTTAAGTTTCTTAGAAGGCTCTCGTGGACAAGGGCGCAACGCTCTGCCAGGTGCGCAACGCTCAGCTCCAAGCGTGCAACACTCAGATCTAGGTGCACAACGTCATAAGAAACTTGTTGTGGGTGAGTCGGGCAAGGGTGCAATGCCTTCTGCAGTGCGCAGCGCTCCGTTCTAGGCATGCAGCACCTTCGCAATTTCTATGAGGAGAAAATGTTGAACGTGCATGGTTCTGTTCCAGGTGCACAACGCCACAACACTTAGCCAAAATTTGACTCAAAAACTCATAGTTTATTCTCCTTTCAAAATTTCTAATTCTTTGGCAATGCAACAATGATTGATATGAGATGGGAAATGAGCCTTTATAGACTAGGGAATTTGATTTAATCTTTGAAACCCACTCTCTAATGTCTTCAAATTCACTTTCTTTTTTCCTTTCTCACTAACTCTTTTGACATTTTGGTTTGCTGGTGACTTAAAAACGTTGAGGTTGACCTCTCCTTTGCTCTTTAAGGCATGTTAGGTTTATCTTGACAAGTTTGGGATCTTCACAAAGTAGCAACTTCACAACCTTCTTTATTTCCATCCATGGAGTTTAACTCATGTTTTTTATCATATTTGACTACTTCTGCTTTGTAGGTGACTGAAATGATGATTTTGACCTTTCCCTTTGTTCCTTGAGGCATAAAAATTTCATTTTGACACCTTGGTGATTCAGCCACATAATAGTTTCTTCAAATTCTTGTGTAATCCCCACCATGAAACTGCTTAACCCTTTCACCTTTTTTCTCACCCTTTTACACTGTTTGTATGCAGGTTGAAAAAATGATGAATTTTGGCTTTTCTTTTGGTCATGGAAGCATGACAAATTGATTTTGACACCTCTAGGAGTATTTCTCATAGTAGCACCTTTAAAACCTTCTTTCGCCTGCACCATGGAGTTCAGACCATGTTTTTACCTTGTTTGGAACATCTGATTGTAGGTGACTGAAAACACTGACTTAGCTTTTTCTTACTCCTTAGAGCATGATAGATTCACTTTTGACAATCTTAGATCCTTACACAGTAGCAGTATCTCCAAAAAATTCTTTTATCCCCACCTTGGAGCTTAAATCATCTTTTACTTGGTAGGTGACTGAAAACCTTGGATTTACCTTTCCCATTGATATTTTTTACACCTTTGCTCTCTAAGGCAATGAAACATTCACTTTGGCGAACTTTGGGATGATTGCACACCGTAGCACCTTCACAATCCTTCCTTTGCTATCATCATGGAGTTCAATCTCATGGTTACACCTTCTCTGGGAACTTTCCCAAAACCTTAGATGTTTGGAGTGCTTTTAAGACAATCATCAGTGTTGTCTTTTAAGTTCTCTATATCCCTTTCAAGTTTATTCATTTCTGTCTAGTTAACCTCACCTTTTTTCCTATTTCATTAATCTTTTTGATAGACTTTCTTCATCTTTGGTTTGGTGTGTCTCCTCCATGTCCATTATGCAATTGATTACTATTTGGCATTCTACTTGGTCCATTAAGCTCAAAAACCCTAGTTTTCCTCAAGACCAAGTGGTTCCCTTTCTCCTGTTGTAATTTGTCTTCATTTAAGAGCAAACCACCTACCTTACCAACACCTTCTGTTGATGGAAACTTCAACACTCCTGCAGAAGTGTCAAAATATTTTCATTTACCTCTTACATACATTGAATTTGATAAGGTAGTCTTCTTTGGAAACCTTTTTTAGATCTTTTCTTTAATAACCATATCTCAACATTTCAATACCTCTGAACCAGATTCTAACAAAGACAACAGTGTCTGAAACACCAATGATTGACCTTGGAACATATGAACCCCTAATTGACCTAGGGGGAGGATTCTTTGACCTCGTCTTTGACTGAAAATTCGCTGGGAGTCTTCAAGGGAAAAGCAAAGAATTTGTCAAAGTGTTGTATTGAAGATCCAAAATCCAATGTACTTTATTTATCTAAAGAGCCTACAGAAATAGTTTTGAGACCATCAATGCTTAAGGAACTTGGGGATCATTGGAATGAGTTAGGCTATAGGTAACCCTAGATGTAAAGTGGAGTTATGGGCAGGGGAAAAACAGAGTAATGAGGTCATAGGTAGGAAAAAAGGATCGAGATGAGAGGTACAAGCCATTAAGGAGTCTTTTAGGAGTGGCAGGGTGACCATGAAATGGCAAGGTTGATAGAATAGTGAAAAATTTTCTATAAGGATAATGAAGGAAGTGAGATTTGTAAAACTCACAATGTTCAAAGAATATTGTTTTTAGAAATCTAGAACCAATCTATAGTCATCTACCAATAGTGAAAAATACTGATGAATAATAGCAAACAAGGAAAATATGGAAGAATTATACATGCACAATCTTGTGTTGACGGACTTGAACATTTGGGACCCTAACCCTAGAATGGGAGACATGCAGTTGATGGAATTATCCTCTTAGATGGCCAATGAGGAAGCAAGAGCACAAGAAGTAAGGAAGGTAATGAGGAGAGAAAATAGGGAGCCTCTACACATCAGAGCAGAACTATTCAGCCCTAAGAGAGTCATCAACAACCATCTCAAGATATAAAAGGATGATGCACTTGCATAAAAGTACCTGAGCATACAAGCAAAAGCCATTGCCCATTTTTATGATATTTCTAGGTTTTTGGGAGATGAATGCATGATGAATGCATAATGGCTAGTCAAAGGATATGGAATGGCCTCCCTGTCAAACTTTGAAACATGGAATACCACACCCCAGAGATATTGAGATGTGCTCTATAAAGGGCACCACTATACAAGAGGGCCATGTAGGCCAGGAAGATTCAATGGCTTGGTTTGAAACTAAGTCCACCTTTTCTGTTGGGACTGAGTTATGGGAAAGATTAACATGCGCAGAATAGATAATGGGAGGAAGAAGAAAAGAATGATGGGTTTTACCCTCTTGAAGGGACTCCCACACTTCTTCATTGGGAAGTAAGAGGGTCCATTAAAGCTTTGAAAAAATGCAGAAGGAGGACTAAGCTGCTCAGAGGATGAGAAACCATTTGGTAGGGGGGTGATGATGAGCTCCATCATTAGGTATAAATGGAGGGGTTA
Source organism: Pinus albicaulis (assembly GCA_034641835.2). Classification (NCBI taxonomy): domain Eukaryota; kingdom Viridiplantae; phylum Streptophyta; class Pinopsida; order Pinales; family Pinaceae; genus Pinus; species Pinus albicaulis. The sequence goes on along the minus strand of CM076580.1, from coordinate 1,074,691,198 downwards.
ATTGTCACATTTTTAGACATAGTAGTCTGTCTTTATCACATTTAATTATATTATGGTCTTATGTTGCTAGTGTAGATGGTGATTAAGGCTTGACATACTTCGAATGCCTAGTATGGGTTAAATGGAGGATAATCACGAATATATTGCACTTTTGATGAAGATTTTACAATTAAATCTTGATGTAGACATGAAGGAGATATTATAAGAGGATTTTACACCTCCTTAACTCCCAAAGGTAGCCAAGCAAGTGGGAGATCAAGTGCACCAAAGCTCCACTTCTCTTGCAGTCAAAGAGGACACATCACCTACTTTTTAGGGAGTTATTGGTAGCTACCCTCTAGGTTAAATAGGGTTGAGCAAGAGCTCATTAGGATTCAAACTTTGAAGGAAGCTAATAGAATCTTACCTATTGTAATAGGTTTTTGAGACTTTTATGATTATGTAATGATACTATTTTTTTCAATAATATGAGTATTCAGATTGTCCTTCAGTTATTCAGTTTCAGAGGGCTAGGCTTGTGGGTTAGTTCCCAATCCATTAGCCTTAGTCTCTCTTGTGTATTCATGCTTATTTTTATGCAATTGCAGCTAGTTTGATTTATGAGTTTTAGCTAGTTTGCTTACATTGCAATTCACTTTTTTTAGTTTGCTTCCATTTTTTATTTCTTGTAGTTAAGCTTGCATAAATGTTGGTATAATATCATATAAACTCGGAAAGTTGTGTGTGAAGCCTCCCTCTCTCATCTCTTTCATTGGAGCTGGAGGAGGGCATATTTTCACCACAAGCCCAAATTTTCTCTTTAGTTTATGATTTTTTGGAAATAATAGTTTTGTTGTAATTTCATGAACATGTCTACAATATTGAGTTATATTTCTATTTGAATGCTTAAGTAGGTTTTCATGTCAAATTCAACTCATCTTTTCCATCTTCTTCATCAGAGATTTTCCAATGTTTGTTGCATGAACAGGTAGTTTTCTTGCAGGTTCAAGTATGATAGTAAAGGAGGACTTCACCAGCACCCTTAGCTTCATTTCTCACCCATCATCGGCCTTCTTTCCATTAAATCGCCTTTAGCCCTATTTTGAGATTTCGACCTTCACACTGTGAGAAACCCTAGAAGTGCAAGGTGGACATCTCACGAGGTTATGAGCTTCGCCATGGGGTTGGAAACCTTCCATTCATATATGTACACCTTCATTCCACCTCCCTTACACTTTTCTTCATCATTTTTGGCCTTGGATTTCCCTCAGACTGTTTCCTATAGCAATTCAGGACTTTCCTGTAGCACTACAGGAAACATGTAGCATACCTTGTAGCAGCACTAGTGGGCCTCTCCTTAAGCCCAGAAACCATCATCAACCTCATATAGACCTACCAAAACCATCAAGACACCTTCAGCCCTGCATCCATGAATTCAAAACCTTCCTAAGCCACCTTAACGTCTTCTCCTCCTTGTTGCAAAACAATGCATTTGCAAGAATAATTATGTCATGATTAGATGCATGATTAAAAGCATGAAGTAGATATAATTTGTTTAACCATTTGGCCCAGCAGTGTGTGAGTATATTAGCCTTCTTTCTTCAATTTCAATTCATCAATTTACTTCATGAAGATACCTAATTTGATTTTATTTCTTACCATAGTTTAAATTTCAGATTTATTTCCTTGCAGAATAGATAAAGGTATTTTCTTTCTTCAGAATGATCCTGTTATGGTTAATAGAGTAATGGTTTTGAGTCACTTGTATTTCTACATGTAAATCATAAGTATGACAGACTTCCCCATAAACCCTAGCAATAACACCCTTTCGTAGGACTCAGAAAAGGATGGCATCAGTAGAATGCATCTGCTATGTATATAGCATTTTTACCTCCATGTTTGTATGAACCCTGGGTTGAAAAATTAAAGTAGAGTAGCCTCTGGGATTTGCAGCATTCTTGGTGAAATACCAGGGCTCACTAGTTCTGCCATGTTGAATGTGTCCAGTAGAAGTGGAAAGTAGGATCGAAGTCAGTCAACATTAAACACTGAGAGCATACCAAGGAATGGTGGAATACTAAGCTTGAAGGAATTGTCCACTATATCCTTGGTGATGGTGTATGACCCATATCGAAGCGGGTGAAGCTTGTGGTGGGGTCAAGTGAGGATCTCCTTCTACAAATGCAGCCACACTTTTTTTCCCACCTTGAAGTTGTGTAGCACTCAATTTTGATCATGTCACTGCTTGTACTTAGCATTGGCTTTGTCCAATATTTCATGAACTTGTTGGCAGATGTGTTGAATGCACTAAGTGAAGTTGTTCTCCTTATGTAGGACCACAATAGAATACACATATAACCATAAATAAAAAAAAATTGTGGAAATAACACTTCATTTCATTAATATCAAAGAACTGAAATTTGTTTACAGACAGAATGGAAATAAAATAGCTAGGGTGCTGGTAGCTTATCTCTGAGAAGAGATTTTATGGCTACAGGCCTCTGAAATACGTGTTACACTGAGGCTCGAAGGCCTATATATTATTTAGAAATAATGGAAAACCCTAAAAATCCAAAAACCTAACCCTAGGATATGAAACACCAGAATATGGGCCCCGTAAGGGTAAATTGTTACATCAATTTCCTGGGGTCGTAACTTTGGCATGTTATCCTCATTTGATGCACATGATACATTGTTAGAAATATATATTTTAGGACTACAACTACTAGTTGTTAACAATGAGTTTAAAAGAGGCTCATATTCGTTGAAGGTCTGATGCCAAAAAAACATCGTTTAGTGCCTCAAAACGGCTCTGGACGTTCAGGACCCGAAAAACTGCTAAAAATAGTAAATTGTGCTATAATTAAGGAAACTGAAAAAACAAAAGAAAAAATGGTGGGGCCCAAAGTGGAATAGGCAGGTGGCCACCAATATCCACCTAGATCATTTTCAGCTTCAGACTGGACATGAGCCAAGTCTACCTGAGTAGCCGCAAATGGCATGGCTAGTTCGATGGGACATAGAGGTTGGAATCCAAATCCCACCTGAAAAGGGTTATGGTTGTTTGAGCTATGGAGAGCCTGCTTATAGTTGTGTTGTACATAGGGTAGGCTCTCATCCCATATGCATGGATTCTTTGAGTTGTACATGCGCATAATATGTACGATCATCCTATTGATGACCTCTGTCTGGCCAATAGTTTGGGATTTAAAGTTGTGGACTTGGTAAGCATGGTGTCTAGCATCGACCAAAGGCTAGAAAAAAATGTATAGAGGAACCTGTTGTCCTGATCTGAGATGATAAACTATGGGATCCCAAAGTGTACCCACACTCTTTCAAAGAATATTTTAGCAGTGGCTTCTGCTGTGATATTCTTCTTGCAGGTCGACATAATGGCCATCTTGAAGAATTTGTCAATGACTAAAAAACATAGTCATTGACATGTTTAGTAGAAGGAAGGCCTGACATGTGATCCATGGAGATGGATTCCCAAGGTCGACTAGGGGTAGGTAGTAGAGTATATAGGCCTTGCTTCTTGATGTTCGGTTTGGCAATGGCATAGGTAGTGCAATATTTGATGTACTTTCTAACATATTGTCGAAGGTTCGACCAATAGAAATACTTCTGCAGTACTGCCACTATTTTCTCGAGCCCAAAATTCCCAGTGACCCAACTGTAGTGCAATTCCCAAATCATCTTGGCACACTTGCTTGAAGGAATACAAATGTTTCCCAAGTGAAAAAGTAGTGCAACATGGAGGTGAAAATATGGAACTTTCTTACCTGCCAAGAGCATCTTGTATGTGTGGTCGAATTCTGCATCACTTTTCTAGAGAAGCATCCAATTAGAAGTCTCGTGGCCACAAGAGTTGAGCATGGTGGTTTGCACCATGATCGGTGGTTGGATGAGGCAGTCTGCAACATTATTGGTGTTTCCCTTCTTGTACTTGATGTTCAAATGAAACCGTTTCATATATGTGGACCACTTCTGATGACGATCATTTTTCAACTTCCCTTGTGTATGTATGGATTACAGGGGTTAGTGGTCTGTGTGGATGACTATTTCCTTCCCCAAAATGTAATGCTTCCATTACAATGGAATACATCTCTTTTTCATAAGTGGAATACTTCTGGAATGTATCAAATACTGTCTCATTACGATATGCCACTGGATGCCCCTATTGAGTAAGAACTTCCCCAATATCATAGTCATAGAAACCTGTCTCAGTCTCAAATGGTTCTTGCAAGTCTGGTAATGTGAGAACTAGGGTAGAGCAAAGGTGATGTTTCAATTCTACAAATGCCTTTTGTTGAGATTCAGACGAAAATAATTTTTCTTTTGCTCCTCCCTTGGTGACTTGACTCAAGGGCCAACTGATATGAGAGAATCCCAACATGAACTTGCGGTAGAAATTGGCAAGACCTATAAAAATGTTGAACTCTGTTAGAGTGGTTGGGTCTAGCCAATCCCGAATGACTTGGATATTTACTAGATCCACATGCACCCCCTGCTCATCGATAATGTATCCCAGATACTGAACCTAGGTCATGCCAAAAGTGCACTTCTCCAAATTTCCAAACAACATGTGTTTCCACAGTGTTTGGAGGAGCTATTAGATGTGTTGGAGGTGCTCTTCCCAAGTATGGATGAAGATAATCATGTAATCCAAGTACACCACTACAAATGAGTTGGTGAATGGGCACAAGATATCTTCCATCAGCCTCATGAATATTGCGGGAGCATTTGTCAACCCGAAAGGCATGACCAGCCATTCAAAAAGGCCCTCATTGGATTTGAAGGAATTCTTTAAACACATCTGAGGGTTCAATTGGTACCTGGAAATACCTGGACTTCAAGTCAATCTTGCTAAAATATTTCCCCCCCTTAAGCTGGTCCAGAAGGTCATCAACCTGTCGGATCGGGTACCTATTCCAGACAGTGATATTTTTCAGCGGCTGATAGTCAATATAGAGTCTCCAAGTCTCATACTTATTCTGAACCAACATGATAGGGCTCCCACAGGGTGATGAATTCGGTTAGATGTGACCTTTCTATAGCGGCTCCTGAATTTGCGTCTTGATTTCATCGTTCTCTGTAACAAAGTGTTGATAGATTGTTCCATTGGGTAGTGGCACACATGGGAGTCAAATCGATGGGGTGCTTGACCTGAAAGTGAAAAGGCACCCTTGCTGATCCAAATTTATGCAGGAATGAAATAGAATACACATATAACCATAAACACAAAATGCAGCAAAAATAACACTTCATTTCATTAATATCAAAGAACTGATTTTTTTTACAAACAGAATGACAATAAACTAGCTAGGGTGCTGGTAGCTTATCTCTGAGAACATATGTGGTGGCTATAGGCCTATAAACTACATTAAAATGAGGCTTGAGGTCCTATTTATTATTTGTAAATAATGGAAAACCGTAAACATCGAAAAACCTAACCCTAGGAGATGAAGCGCCAAAACTATGGGCCCTGTTTAGATAAATTGGTACATCAAATTCCCGAGGATGAAAATTTTGCATACAATCTTTGTTTGACATGGAAAATACCTCATTAGAAATATCTATCCAGGGACTAAAACTTTTGATGTGATAAACATTGAAGGGCCTTACCTATTTCTCCTGGTTTTCCAAAAAAACATCGTTTAGGGCCTCAAAACAGTTCCAGAAGTTCAGGACCCGAAAAACTATTAAAAAATAGTAAATTGTGCTACAATTAAGGAAACTGAAAAATTTATAGAAACAATGGTGGGGCCCAAAGTGGAATAGGAGAGTGGACACTAGTATCCACCATGATCATTCCTCCCCCCTTAGGAAGAGATGGTCCTCATTGCATTGATTTCCTCCATGAGATGAGGAAACGTCTATTGAACGTGGTCCCTGGTGAACCACTTGCATTGGTGCAGGAGTTGGGCATCTTTGACAACTCGATATAGTTGGATATTATTCTAGAAAGTGTTCTTGAATTTCATGTCCATGATACGATGTGTGGTGGCATGTTCCATCTAGTCTACATTTAACTCTGTTGGTGTGAGTTTTTCTACAATGTGGAAGGTGTCTAGTAGAGGTGGGAAGTAGGGTTGAAGGCAGTCCACATTGAACATTGGGTGCAAACCAATGAATGGTGGAATACTAACATTGAAGGCATTGGACCCTATAGCCTTGGTGATGGTGTACGACCCATATCGGAGTGGGTGAAGCTTGCAGTGTGGTCCAGCAAGGTGCTCCTACAAATGTAGCCACACTTTGTCACCTGCTTGGAAGTTGTGTGGCACTCGATATTGAGCATGTCAATGCTTGTACTTAGATGTGGCTTTGTCCAATATGTCATGACCCTTTTGGCAGATGTTCTAAATGTGCTAAATGATTTTTTTCACTTTGTCAACTTCAGTCTCAACATGAGATGAATCAGTTGGAGGAGCCGTAAATGGCATGGCTATGTCAATGGGACATAGTGGCTAGAATCCCAACCCCACCTTAAAGGGGATGTGACCAGTTGAATTGTGGAGAGATCAGTTATAACTGTGTTGTACATAGGCATGGCTCTCATCCCATGTGTGTGGATTTGTTGAATTTTACATGCGCAGAATGTGTATGATCATCCTGTTGACGAACTCTGTCTCACCATTAGTTTTGGAATGGAAAGCTATGGACTTGGTGAGCTTGGTGTCCAGCATTGACCAGAGGCTGGACCAAAATTTGTTGAGGGACCTGCTATCCCAATCTAAGATGATAGATTGTGGGATCTCAAAGTTCATCTGCACTCGTTCAAAGAAGATTTTAGCAGTGGCTTATGTTGTGATATCCTTCATGCAGGCCACCATAATGGCCATTTTCGAGAATCTGTCGATGACCATGGCAACACATACATTTCCATGCTTAGTAGAAGGAAGGCCCAACATGTAATCCATGGAGATGGATTCTGAAGCTATACTTAGGGTGGTAGCGGAGTATAGAGGCCTTGCTTCTTGATGGTCAATTTGGAAATGGTGCAAGCAGTGCATGATCGAATGTACTTTTCGACATCATGTCGAAGGTTCAACCAATAGAAATACTTCTATAGTACTGAAACTTTTTTATCGACCTTGAAATTCCCGGTGACCTGACTATAGTGCACTTCCCAGATCATCTTTGTTATTTAGGTAGACCCCCTCTAAGGACATAGGTGATCCCTTTAGCCCTAGGGTGGGTCTAGAAACTATGGGAACATAATAACATCTACCTTCCTAGATTGTAAAGGAAATTCAAAGCAATGAAGATGACCTACCTTGTTTTGATGTTATGTTGTCATCTTCTGTCGAAGCTTCTTGATGCGTTACTCTTCTCAAGCTCAATACACGCTACTACCAATGTTTGATTACCTGTACAGATAATCAAGACACCACAACAAGCATAAAATTGTGACAAACATAAAACAATTACAACCTATCTAATTGATCAAGGAATGCTAGAAATCTCGTTATAAATGTAAACAAGAGTGGAAGATAAACATCAGTTGCATTTTATTATGATAAAGACAAGGGGAGTTTACAAACAAGCCTTGATGTTGAGGCTCTCCTTCGGCAGGTCTGTATCCAAGCACATTTACACCCTCATACACAAAGTTCTAAGATCTCACTGTGTTCTTAACACACAAAAACAATCACACTCTGCACTATTCTCCCGGAGCTATAATTTCTTCTCCTTTCTATCATTTCTAACTCTAACTAAGTAAAAAGAGGTGAAATAGGTCTTCTTATATAACAATGGAGGAGGAGGTTATGGGCCCTCAAATAATGGGAAAAGAGCTTATCCTTTGGAGTAGTTCCTATTTCTTGGGAAAAAGAAGCCCAAAGGGGAATTCCTCGGCCATATCCTCAAAACAAACTTTCAACTCACTGCCTCGTGAAGCTTCTAGTCACAAAAGCTTCGTTTCTATTTAAAAAAAATTCCAAAAGAGGATCGGCGCGGGTCCGACATTAAGACAAAGCATCGATTAGCGCGGGTCTTAGTGCAAATCTCTACTATCGATGCAGTTCAGACACTGAGACAAAGTGCCGACCTTGAAAACCAGGCTTTTATAGGGATCTTATAGAAAATTTGTAAAGGGAGATGAATTGGCAGACAAAGTGTGGTTCAGGGGTATGTATTCCATGCTTGGAAAGTACACAAGGGTCATTGTATGGGTCCCCCAGGATCAAGGAACGGGGAGTATAGGGACTGTGACAAATTTCTATGTAATAGAAACCCCCTAAAGTATGAATTCTAAACATGAGTGAGGGGTGAAATTATTTACAAGTACGTGCAAGGAACCAGACGTTTCCGTCAGGAAACTTGCAAATCAATCATAGATACATATACATAATTGAAAAATATGATGAAAATACATGAATCAAGTTATGGATGCAGCCATCAGTAAAAAGAGACTATGGTATGGTCACAACCATCCATCTGAGAAGGATCTCATATAGAATCATGGTATGGTCGCAACCATCCATCTGAGAGAAACATGTATTCAATCATGGACAAATCATATCGCCTCGCAACCTAGAATCTAGAGAATAAAATCCAGGGTCTTGTGCTCTGTCACGACCTAATCAAGTACAATTTCAAGCATGTGAATAAATGAGCTTAAGTCGAACATGTAGGAAAATCACCTGATTACTAGTTAATGATGAAAGTTGTTAACAGGCATGAGAGAAACCACCAATAATGAAATTGGCTCTCAAGGTGCCACTAGTACAATCCACAAAATGTGAATAGTGAGCTGGCGTTGAACACCCACAAAATTACTCGATCAAAGGCCAATGATGAAGACCTGTCGTTGAATGCGAAGAAATTTCCATTGAGGCATGCAAGCTCTAAGGTACCAAAAAGGAGTCTCTAGATCAAATTCCAGGATAATGAGCTGAAGTCGACATGAAGCGATCCATCAAAGGAGGGTCATAATGAATCCCACATCATCGACATGAAACAGAGAATGTGATATGAGTGTTAATCAAGACTGAAACAAAGGATCAAGAAATGTACAAACTGCAAAAGGATTTTCTCTTGAACATATCAACGACATGAATCTGGAATTTGGCATCATTTGACTCAAATAGGATCAGAGGTCATGTTGACAATATTCGTAATCGAATGAGAGGCAAACGGATTTCCCAAACCCATGGAGGCAAAGTGACAGAGTGAAGATATCCCAACCTGACACGAACTGCAGATAAGTGTCATGTTCAAGAGTGACATACTGCCGACACAACTGATGAATAACTTCCATTTTCCCCCACCATTTATGGCGAGTACCTCTTTATTTTTACACAAGCTTGAAAAGGATAGCATATTCTTGTCATATAGGTTTTTCCTTCAGACAAATCCATCCTAGTACATTTTACGAGCCCTAAGAAGGAGGAACTCGGTAACGTCATGATCACGATTTCCAATGTCATTAGATTTTAACGAGTCTGAAAAAGGAAGAACTAGATGTCTTTTCATATTTAGAGAGTTTCAATAGAGGTGAAAATAAAACTCCAACAAGTCCTTTTCATAAATAGTCCCACATACTCGAAAAGGTAGAAAACAAAATATGAGAGAACCTCTTAGTCACAATTGGCTAAGGTATACCTTTTTCGTAAATAATCTATCCCAACCCGAAAAAGGGGTAAATGTACACTGGGTAGATATTGTTTCATAGCCTTTTAAAAATTTCAAAACGACAAGATTCTCTGCAATCTTTTCAATCTTAGAGATTTAGGAAAGAGCTGAAAGTTGACTCCTCCTGGAGGAATTAGTGGCATTAAGGGTAGCAACCAGTTCCAGTGATGATGGAACTACTCGAAACAGGTAAAGGTCAAGAAGCTGTCTAACAAGACCACTCATTATAGTGGTTCCTCAAGAATGGGTAAAATAATAAAGTGAAGGCATATGATCGACCAAGCAGATGGTGACGATGGAGTGAGAAAACCAAGGCTCATCCGGAAAAATAGGCTGATAAAATGGCAATCACAAGAGGTAAAATGGGAATAATTTCATTTTTTACACGAGCTTGAAATTAGGAAACTCTGCTTGAAATTGGTTCTATTTTTACACAAGCTTGAAACAAACATAAATTGTGCTTGAAGTTGGTTTCATTTGCACACAAGATTGAAACAAATATAAACTATACTTGAAGTTGGTTTCATTTTTACACAAGCTTGAAACAAAGATAAACTATGATTGAAAATTTTTTCATGCCCCCAGCATGGTGACTCAATTTTAGGTACATGCCCCCCAAGCTTCAGCGCATTCATCGGAGTAGACTACAAGGTACTGACAAGTGGATGGAATGAAGGTTCAATTATGAGAGCAGGTTAAAGACTTGACTGGGATCTTATGAGATCTGATCAAAGACTCGAATTGAAAATGGAACCTGCTTCATTCTTTAATGAGGTTGACACAGTAAAAGAACTATTCTCATGACCTAATTCATTTTTTAACGAGGTTGACATAGAAAACAAATTATCCTCAGAAGAGCTTCTTTCATTGTTTAAGGATCTTGGCATAAGAAAATGAACTCTGCTCCAACGACCTTGTTTCATTTTTTTAAGGAGCTTGACACAAGAAAACGAACCATGATACGAAGAGATTATTTCATTTCTTAAGGAGCTTGACACAAGCAAACGAACTCTTCTCTCATCAGCTTGTTTCATTTTTTAAGGAGCTTGGCACAAGAAAAAGAACTATGCTCCGAATAACTTGTTTCATTTTTTAAGGAGCTTGACAGAAGAAAACAAACTCTGCTCTATATACCTTGTTTCATTTTTTAAGGAGCTTGACACAAGAAAATGAACTCTGTTCCATCGACCTAATCATGACGAATAAGAAGTCATGGCTTCCAATAGTTTGTCATCTGATGGGAGAACAACACTCTGGAAATAAGGATCCAATGCCCCCAGTACATAATTCACAACATCACTGACGATATTGTCACCAGATCTAGGCAAGGGACATGTGGCCACATAATTTACCTGTGGTAGGGAAGATATCACTGGTAGGTAAGGAATAGAAAGGGACGACAGTAGACCAAATGTCACATCAGGACCAAAGAATGAAAATTGATCAATGGTCATGATCCGAACTTCAGGTGGAAAACAGATCACACTAAAGAGGGAAGACACAAGCAAGCCCATGGAATAAGTATAGTCGTGCCCCAAGAGTAAATTAAAATCCAAGGGGCCTTGGACCACCATCACGTCTATATAGACAGTTTTCCCTCCCAAAGTAATAGGCAACTTTGGAAGGATCCCTAATGGTTGACTTGTTCCTCTGTTAAAAGCCAACAGATTCTGAGTAACAGGCACAAGCTGTGGAGAACCCAAATCTTTCCATGTAGTTGAGGACAGGATACTAACCAAGGAGCCTTCATCTATAATCGTGCCCGGTATGACCATATTGCAGGCTTGTACAGTGATCTCAAAGGGAATGTAAGAAGGAAGACGGTATCCCGTGAATTGACTCCAATCAAAGGAAGTGACCAAAATACATGGAGGGGGTGCCATAGGAATAAGAGGATTATCCCCCGCATTACAGGAGCGGAAAGACCATTCTCCTGAACTTCAGGAATGAGATAAGGAAGATCATTTTCTAGAACTATGGCAACGGGATTTGGAGGATCACCATCCTGGATCATGGAAATGAGAGGATCGCCCTTCGATCCTAGGGAATTAGAGGAAACAAAAAGAACCTTACTGGGATGAGAATCACTCTCGATAGAAAAGATCTAATTGACTTTAGGTGGAATTAGGTCGACCTTTTTCTCAACCAATGATTGGTCGAGAATGGATTTGGGAGACTGACCTTCGAAGAGAGCAGGATCTACTAGAGATAAATCCCGATCAATGGGTTGATCAACAATGGGAGGATTAAAATAAATCTTCCAGTAACCGACGGGAATACAGGACTCAAAATTCGAAAGGGTATCCAATACCTTAGAAGCTTCATCCATATAAGGACATAGGTGAATGGGGTGGTTCCCTTCACACAACCTACTGGGAAATTTTATTTTACCCTATTTCTTACGAGTCTCATTATCTTTAGCTGAAGGCTCATCATCAGCATGATGCCCAAAGGCTGATGATGAAGGGCGAATCGGGCTAACATACCACACTTCTAGCACCTTGGGGACACCAAGGAAATAACGAAGAAGGTGGTCACCCTCACATAGCTTGCAAGTTAATTTGACTTGGCAAGATGGAGTGGGAGGTTTCTCGATAATAGCTGCATGGATAGCAATAGTTGTTGATTTCCCCCTATCTTATTTTCCTTCTTCTTCTTTGACTTGTTCTTCTTCTTCTTAGCCACCTGGGTACTGGAACCTAAAATTTCACCAAGCGAAGAGGAAGAATGAGGTGAAGAAATGGGCGAAGAAGGCGAGGGGTCAATCTTAGGATCAACAGGGGGTTGACACGGTTCAGGCGGAGGAGAACTTGGTTGAGAAACAGTTTGGATGTTCGAAACCATAGGGGTTGAAAACAACCAAACCAGCAGACCAATGCTTAACCCCGAGAGGGACAACATTTCCATATATGGGGCACCAACATTCCTGAATGAAGGAAAAGGACCAGGATTCCCATCTGAGGGCATTCCTTGGTTGGTAAATTCTGAAAACGTTACCATTGGAAATAACCCTAAAAAATAAATACGGAAGATAACTTTAACCTAGAATATTTTGTGGACAGTTCATTTTTTAAGACACTAAAACAAAACTCTGCCTTTTCATGTTTTAAGATTCAAGAAAAGGACAAAAGGTGACTCTAGTCGCTTTCAGTTTGAACAAGCTCGAAAGGACAAGTGCTCGATGATCTTTTCAATTTTTAGAGAGTCACAGAAATATCAAAAATGACGACTCAGTGAATCTAAGAAAGAGGGTGTACCAAGCTCCCGTGAACTGCAATATACACCTTGGTGATCAAATGAAAGAGAAATGACCAAGGAATTAATGTATGTGCAGGTAATCTCCCCAAATGTTGTGTTCGATGTATCACGGTTACAAGTCGGTAGACTCGGCTTCCTATGGATAAAGGATTACAACCTATAAGGGTCTCCCTTTATATACTCGACATTATGGGGAGCACAAGTCCATGCTAGCACTATCCACTGCTAGATGGCGAACAAAAAATACTAGGTTTAATGACACCGAAACACATCACTAGCCTAGACCTCTAAATGTGAGCGTTAAGTTTCAATGCTTCCTTAGGTTGATTGAATAAATTATAAGGATTTATCTTGAATTAGGTTTCAATTCCAAGGCCCTACCACTGTCATCAGAGAAATTTTATATGCATCTATATGAGAAAATAAATCTTTCAATTTGATGAATGCTATCGAGGTAAGGGAAGGGTCTCAAAAAATGATGCAACAAATAGTAAAATTGCAACCAAAACTTTTTCCTAACTAGATGACTTTAGCTATCCAAAAGTAAGCTAAAACATTCAGATATGTGAACTATGCAATGTAATCTAAGCAAAATTCTCTTTTGGAAAACTATGCAATTGTAATCTATGCACATTTTCGTTTTTCTTTTAAATGAATAAGAATGCACTCAATGAATTTTTCGATGAAATGGGGATCTACTTAATGCATGCTTTTAATGAAAGAGAATGCACTCAATGTGACCTTTAGTTTCCAATCAATAAACAATGTAATCTAAGTTCAATGATAAATTTCAAACATGACTTTTCAATGCAACTTGATCCAATGCATTTTAACAAAAAGCAAACTTTGAGATGAAAACTAAATGAACGAAAATTTTCTTAATGCAAAAAGGATGCAACAAACATTAAGAATACAATCCTGTTTTGAACACTTTGCAGCAAAATTTCTCAAAATGCTACAAGAAATATGAGTTCAAGGACAAGGAGGACTTCCAAAGCATGGGATCAAAACAAGCCATCCATTCCATTTTACATCAAGAGATCATAGAAAGAAGGCTTTTCAACTAAACAATGAGCAATGTAATCTATGCTCACAAGTGAAGAAGCAGAAAAATTAAATTTGAGAGACACTTGAGACTTGAACACTCAATCAACCAAAAAGAAAAATGCAATCAACTAGAGATAGCTCACCAAGAAAGGAGGGTGACTCAATTAGCAGGGCAATGTCTCGTGAAGCATGCAACCAGGAAATTGATGCACAGTCCTAGAAAAATCTAGGATGTAGGATACACATCCCAACAGAAAGGACCAAAAAAAACAACCAAAAACCAAGCCAATGAGCCAATCAAACCAACTTGAGTGAAGGGTATAACATCTAAAGCATACAGAGAAAGGATTAGAAGGGCAAGACATACTGGTGAAGGAATTAGGAAAAAAACCTTAATTCTCACACACCCTGGAATTGGCATGACTTTAGGGGTTGAAACTAGAGCCAACGACCCATTGGCGCGGATTTCTAACTGAAAACAAGCGTTAATCGATGCGACTGTCAGAAAAATAAAAGCACCAATGCCTGAAAAAGAAAAAGAAAAAAAATAATTTCCCCTAACCAAGACCAGACTCACCACTTCAAGAAAAAAATAAAATATTTTAATTGATGAAAAACATAGAAACAAATAGGGAAATGGTTGTTTGACTAAACTCGTCGAATTACTAAGACCTCAAAGAGTGAAAAACTCAAAGGAAACTCCCTAGTAGAGTTGCCAATCTGTTGTGTAGGTAAATCCTCTCTGTAGACAGAGGTGATCCTAGGGTGGGTCTAGAAACTACGGGAACATACTAACATCTACCTTCCTAGATTGTAAATGAAATTCAAATCAAGGAAGATGACCTACCTTGTTCTGATGCTATGTTGTCATCTTCCGTCGAAGCTTCTTGATGTGTCGCTCTTCTCAAGCTCGATACACACTGCTACCAACGTTCTATTACCTATACAAATAGTCCAGACACCACGACAAGCGTAAAATCATGACAAAGATAAAACAATTACAGCCTATCTAACTGATCAAGGAATGCTAGAAATCTCATTATAAATGTAAACAAGAGTGGAAGATAAACATCAGTTGCATTTTATTATGATAAAGATAAGGGGAGTTTACAACCAAGCCCTGATGTTGAGGCTCTCCTTCGATAGGTCTGTATCCAAGCACGTTTGCAACACCCTCATACACAAAGGTCTACGATCTCACTATGTTCATAACACACAAAAAAAATCACACTCTGCACTATTCTCCCGAAGCTATAACTGCTTCTCATTTCTATCATTGCTAACTCTAACTAAGGCAATAGAGGTGAAATAGGTCTCCTTATATGACAATGGAGGAGGAGGTTATGGGCCCTCAAATAATGGGAAAAGAGTTTATCCTTTGGAGTAGTTCCTATTTCTTGGGAACAAGAAGCCCAAAGGGGAATTCCTCAGCCATATCCTCAAAACAAACTAATTTCAACTCGCCGCCTCGCGAAGCTTCTAGTCATGGAAGCTTCGTTTCTATCTAAAAAAATTTCCAAAAGAGGATCAGCGTGAGTCTGACATCAAGACCGAGCATCGATTAGTGTGGGTCTCAGTGAAAATCTCTGGTATCGGCATGGGTCAGACACTGAGACAAAGTGTCGACCTTGAAAACTAGCCTTTTATATGGATCTTCTAGAAAAGTTGTCAAGGGAGATGAATTGGCAGACAAAGTGTGGTTTAAGGGTATGTATTCCATTCTTGGAAAGTACACAAGGTCACTGTATGGGTCCCCTAGGATCAAGGAATGGGGAGTACTGGGACAGTGAAAATTTTTTGTGTAACAATCTTGGCACGCTTGCTTGAAGGAACACAAAGGTGTCCCAGGTGACATAACAGTGCATCCTAGAGGTGAAAATTTGGAACTTGCATACCCTCCAAGAGTGTCTTGAATATGTGGTCGAATACTGGATCACTCTTGTAGAGAAGCGGCTAATAAAAATTCTCATGCCCACAAGAATTGAAAAGGGTAGTTAGTGCCATGGTTAGTGGTCAGATGAGGAAGTCTGCAACATTATTGGTGCTACCCTTCTTGTACTTTATGTCCATATGAAACTGTTGCAAATATGTGAACCACTTCTAATGGCGATCGTTGTGCAACTTCCCTTATGTCTATATGAACTGCTAGGGTCAATGGTCTGTGTGGATGACCGTTTCGTTCCCCAAAATGTAATGCTTCCATTGTCGGCAAGCCTGAAAAAGGGAATTCATTTATTTTTCATAAGTGGGATACTTGCATACTTTATCACATAGTGTCTCACTAAGATATGCCACTAGATTCCCCTGTTGAGTAAGAATTGCCCCAATAGCATGGTCAAAGGAATCTGTCTGAATATCAAATGCTTGTTGCAAGTATAGTAATGTGAGGACTGGGTTAGAGTTGAGGTGATGTTTCAATTCTATGAATGCCTTCTGTTGAGATTCCAACTAAAATAAAAAAAATTTCCCTCCTCCCTTGGTGACTTGAATAAAGGGCCAACCGATATGAGAGAATCCCAACATGAAATTGTGGTAAAAATTAGCAAGACTGAGAAAGTTGTGAAGCTCGGATAGATTGGTTGGGGCTGAACAATCCTGAATTACTTGGATCTTCATTGTATCCACATGCAACCCCCTCTCATCAATAATGTATCCCAAATATTGAACCTTGGTCATGCCAAAAGTGCACTTCTCCAAATTGGCACACAACTTGTGTTTTCATAGTGTTTGGAGGATCTGTCAAATATGGTGGAGGTTCTTTTCCCAATTCTGGTTGAAGATAAATATGTCATCCAAGTACACTACTACAAATGAGTTGGTGAATGGCCACAAGATGTCATCCATCAGCCTCATGAAGGTTGTGAGAGAATTCGTCAACCTAAAAGGCATGGCCAACCATTCGAAAAGGCCCTCCTTGGCTTTCAAGGAGGTCTTCCACAAATCGGAGGGTTCAATTGGTACTTGGTGAAACCTGGAAATTAAGTAGATCTTACTGAAATATTTTGCCCCTTTGAGTTGGTCCATAAGGTCATAAATCTATGGGATCAGATACCTATTTCAAACAGTGATCTTGTTCAGCACCCGATAGTCAATACAGAGTCTCCAAGTCACATCCTTCTTCTGCACCAATACGATCAAGCTCCCACAGGGAGATGAACTCGGTTGAATGTGACTTTTCTATAGCAGCTCCTGAATTTTCCTCTTGATTTCCTTGTTCTCTAGAACAAAACTTCGATAGATCAGTCCATTGGGTAGTAGCGCACCTCGGGTCAGATCGATGGGGTGCTTGAACTTATAGTGGAGAGGCACCCTTGTGAGTGGGGTAAGGATGTCCCCGTACTCCTCCATGAAATTTTCCATTTTTTTCTCTCGTGTGGAGGAGCCCTATTTGGAGGTCGTAACCAAAATCTTCTTCTTGCCCTGAGGGAAGATCATCAAGAAAGAAAAAATCTCGATTTTGGAAATGAGCTTACTGCATTGTTTTGCAGTAACCAAAGAGACAATAGCAAGCGGCAATACCTCTGGTATCCTATACAACTTATTGCCCAAAGTAATAATAATAGCATGAGGTCATGACTCATACACAACATGTCACTTCCACAAGTATGGTTGGCCTCATAATACATCACAAACGTCGAGAGGATAAATTTCACATAATACCTCATTTGTGAAGTGTTTGATGTTGTAGTGAAGGTGGCACTTCTAGCTGACGTGGAGATCATGTCCTTGGTGAAGCCACCTGATGGTGTATGGCTGTGGGTATGTTATGGTAGGAAAGCCTAACTGCTTCATGACCTCTATTGAAATGAGGTTCTTTTGGCTCCCAATGTTGAAAATGAACTATAGCGGGGAACCCTTTACCCACATCTGAGAGTGGAATAGAAGCTCCTCCTCATCTGAATCTTTTGGTTCCTCCTTCTAGATCTTCATGGTGGCAATGGTGGCGTTGGGCTCCGCATCAATAATCGGTTTCCCTTTGTCATTCCCCTTATCAGGTTCTAATTCAGATTTAGAGCATGCATATGATTTATAAGCCTTCATCTTGACCACCAGTGATTGCTTGGCCCGACACTCACTTTTGTTGTGAGTGGAGCTCTTATGGAACTCACACCACTTTCCTGTGTCCTTCTTCCACTTCGCGATGTTGTTCTTTGATTGTGGCTTTGGAAAGTTGTCTTGGGCCACCATGCCTTGGCTTTTTCCTTTGTTCTATGGTTTGGGGGCACCTTTCCCTTGCTTTTGATTGGCATATCCAAAGTCTCACTTCTTCTCTTTGAATTTATGTTCAATCTTGGCAGCATACCGGTATGTCGTATCAAGCGAGTTGATGTCAAGGATCTCCATTTCCTCCTGAATGTATCTATGCAGACAACTACGTTACTTCAGCACCAAATGTTTCTCCAAATCTTTGATACCAAAATTTGTGCATAGGGTTTGGAATAGATTTGTTAGCTCATGCACATCTTGATCCTTTTTTTTCTGCAGTGTAGTCCATTGTAAGTAATTTTCCTCATAGCTCCCCACGGGATAATATTGTTCCTTGATGGAATCTTAGAAAGAATTCCAAGTTGGGGCAGACACGAATAGAGAGGGTTCCTTATCATATTTTTTCTCACAATAGGTTTCCCACTAGTCCTTGACATGGGGGGTAGCTTTGAGGAGTGAAAAAACAATCATATCCCAGTCGGAAAAGCCACGAGTCGGTAAATATCCTTCTAATAGATTCAAACATATATCTATATCGTCTGCATCTATTTGGCCATCAAATATGGGAATGTCAAAGTTTACTTGTACCTTAAAAGGAGTTGTGCCTCCAGAGTGGCTGTTGGATGCAAATGCGCCACCAGTGGAAAGTCGTTGATGGATCTAGGAAAATTTATCCATCATCATGTTCCTTTGTTTTTCGAGGGCCTCCTCGAGCAATATTTTGATAGGATCTCCTACTCCCTCATCTTTATCTGCGTCCCCCATGGGCGGTCGTCAGGGTTTGTGAGGTTGATCTTGCAAAGGTTCAACCAGATCGAGCCCTAACTCCTTATACCCCGACCTCGTCGGGGACATGCAAAGAAGGATAGATAAAGAGCAGACCTCTCTGATACCATCAATCCAGATTTATGCAAGAACAAAATGAAATACATAAATACAAATAAAAGTAGAGATGTAGCAGAAATAAAACCTCATTTCATTAAAAATAAATAACTGAAATATGCTTACAGACATAATGGAAATGAACTATCTAAGGCATTGGTAGCTTATCTCTGAGAAGAGATGTGATGGCTACAGGCCTCTTAACTGTGTTACAATGAGGCTCCAAAAACTATGGGCCTCGTTTGGGTAAATTGGTACAATAAATTCCCGAGGACGTAACTTTGGCACACGATATTCGTTTGACATGCACAATACCTTGTTAGAAATATATATCCGAGGAATACAACTTTTGATATGAGAAATTGTTTGGTAAATTTAGTGTGTCCTAAATTGCTACATTAATTTATCAATCCGGGATTCGTAAGCTGATGAAGTGCGGCGCACTATATGTGCAAGATAACCTATTTCTTAACTTTTTGTCATTTTTGGTTTTCTAATGTGAGATGGAAATTCTAAAATAAAAACAAGTATGGTTATGATTTTTCAAGGAAATGATATCCTCTATAATGATTTACCAACTTGAAACTTAAAAAAGAATTTGAAACATACAATGACAAAACTTGAAAGGAAATGAAAATATGATGCTGAAATGAAAATGTGATGCTAGTCTAATAAATCAAACAGTGAACTATTGAGCATGAAAACCAAACTATCCTTGCTGCTGTCTAGACACAAAAGAAACTATGGTGAAAGAAATCCAAAATTTGCAACAAAGTAAATCTAAATCAAATTACATCAACTTATCTTCTAATCCCTCATCATTAGTCCAGCTATGATTTTCGGAGGTAACCATAAAAAACTTGAGTAACCTGATATCTAACTTGCGTAAGTAAACTAATATCAAACTACACATTCATAATTCAATCCCTCACCATCAAATTCAGCCGGCAGGGCTTCTGAGGTAACCGAAGATGTCATGAGCAATTTAATAGCATTTAACTTCAGTAAAGTAAACTAATATCAAACTACACATTCATAATTCAATCCCTCACTATCGATCTGGGCCACAGGGTTTTCGGAGGTAACTCAAGATGTCATGAGCAATTTAATATATCTAACTTGCAGAAAGTAAACTAATATCAAACTATACATTCATACTTCAATCCCTCACCATCAGTCCAGCTGTGGCTTTCGGAGGTAACTGAAAATGACATGAACAATTTGATATATCTAAATCTAACTACCGAAACAAATGTGCAAGACTGAAATAAACAAAGCAGTAATGAAATTAAACAGAAACTAAGAAAAGTAAATTAGCAGCAGAACAATATTAATTCCATGTCATTAGTCAAAAAGTTATGCAAATGCCCGGGCTGCCTATTTATAACCTGAAACAAGAACACTGATCAATTAACAATAACATAAAACATGAAAGACAGAAGTAAAATGTAAAGCATGAAAGATTATAAACAGAAATGAAGCATATATACCATGAAGGATGCAATGTATAAACACATGAATGAATTATGGCACAATGAGCTTAAAGAAATAAAACAAGAACTATACAATAATTCACAAAACCTCAGCGTGTGCAGGGGCCCTCTACACCAGCCTTGGCAACAGACTTCAAGTACGAATTACGCTTGGAAACAGAGTCTTCTTATATATTAAAATGCAGTCATAACAGAAAGGTGATATTACGACACAATGGCAACGTAATTACATTACAGAGCAGACTAATAAAAACTAACAGAGACTAATCTAATATGCGTATGCAAACATGTTATTTATAACAAAGGTAATATAGCTAATTCCCTGAAGTTTATGCTGATGGAGAACACGTAAACCATTACGTCCAAAGATCTAGGATCATGGCCGCGTTGGAGAGTAAATCTATGCAGAGTGGATGTTTGAATTCGGCTTATGGAGCCATGTACAGGTGTTGATTTGTCTTCTGCAATTCAGAAACGGCCATATAAATCTCCACGTGACGAGAAACAGAGTCCTGTCACCGTGGGACTCTATGGTTGACTTCCACTTGGCCACCTTTGACCGTAGCTTCCTTAGATGAATTTGCTTGAGCCAATAGGACACGATCCATGTCCACATCATTTCTGACTTGCCCATGTGGCTCGTTTTACCTGAGGACACCTGTAACATAGAGTTTCACAAAATGGCTGCGGAAAGTTGCAGCAACTTCGGAAAGTGGCAAGATTCCGCAGCTAAATGAGCAAAATCTAAATCAAACAGCAGACACAAAAATATAGTTAAAAACCATGTTAGATGCTCTATTGCAATTAATATACAATGATATTGACAACTTGGGAGGTTCAGGTGAATGAAAAAGGTATAGAAAGGTGTATGGAAAAGATGCAGATTTGAGACTCAACATACCCCCACTATGAAGGTGTTGCATGTCCTCATGCAACCAAAATTTTGATAATCCTTCCTCAGTTCATATGCCTTGACACTTCAGCCAGTACATCCAATCCTCTCCTCTTCTTCCTAGGTGCTGCTAACATCCTAGGTTTCTTCATTAGGCATCTAAATTTGATATTAACCAGTGCTCTGCTTAACTTCTGGCATTTCCTTTTCAATTTCTTGTTCTTCTTCTGCCATATTCCCAGATGTAGCATGGTATTATCATGAATGATTTTATCCAATTTACTTTGTTCCTTCAATGTCTCATTTTCATTTTTGATGTGTCTATTTAAAAGCTCTAGCTCAAAGACTTCATGTTTTAGTGATTGGACTAAATCATCCTGTACTGTATGAGGCTGAATGGACGAAGTACAGGGACTTGTAGCTGCTTTTTCCAAAGATTCTATATGGTCATATACTTCTTACTGCTTGGGGTCTATTTCAGGTGTCATTTTTATTGGGCTGTCCCCAAAATGTCGTGAAGGAGAGTTATCTTCAAAATTTGGCTGAGAAGGGCTCACATCAACATCTTGCTGAGAATGGGATGGACTATGTTCAATGTCTGACTGAGAATGAAATGAACCAGGTTCACTAACTGACTGAGAGTGAGATGGAATATGGTCAGCTGGGGACTGTTCAGATGTTTCTTCTCCCAAATCAATGAAATGGGATCCCTTCATTTGCATTTTCCTCAATTTCCCCTTAAGTCTGGAACTTCTTCTCACACGTTGTGGACCACTGTCCTTTTGCTTTTGTTTTCCTTTCTCTGTCTTCTTGGCCATAGATGACTGTTTTTGAAGATAAACCAATCTTTCAGATAACACTTGATGATCTTCTTCTTCGGAAGAAGGGGTTTGATGTATGGCCTCAATACTTTTTCTCTCTTTTGGTGTTATTGGCTTCTTACCCTTAGTTTCTTTCTTCTTCCTCTTTGACAGTCTCTCTTCCCTATCAGTTCTTTCAATTGTAGTAGTAGCAGTATTTTGAATTTCATCATTTGTTCTCTTTCTCCTACTCCTTCTTGATGTGTTACCTTCAGGAATTTCTTGAGTAGGAGTACTTTGAGTTTCATCATTTATTCTTTTTCTCCTACTCCTTCTTGATGTGCTACCTTCAGAAATTTCCTGAGGTTCCTCAAAGAAATTTCTAATAAAAAATTGTTCCCATGTGTCTTTCTTCTCCTTTAACTCTTTTTCAATCAAAATTTTTACAAGACCGTGGTGATATAGATGTGGTTCTACATCTCCTAAATGCTTCTAAACAGTCACAGACATTTTCTTCAAACTATTGAATAGAAAATATGGGAGATTGAGAGTTTGATTATCTAGAAAATTCATCAGCAATCTGGTGTGGTACATATACATGGACCCAAAACGGCCTTCACAGGTAATGAATTTTTGAACAACTAGTAGCAAAGTAGCCCATTCCTCTTTCAATGTATGAATAGGAATTCCTCTTTTAAAAATAGTTACGTCCATATCTTGGTTTCGTAAGATTTTTCTCCAGGCTTCATCACTAATGATTTTATTCTTAAACCAACGCTCACCCTCTTGAGGAAGTTCCGTGGTAGTTGCTATAGACGCCTCGTTCATTGCAAACTTAAGGTCTCCAATCTCTACTTCCAAGCCATTGAACGACCTTGCAAATGCTTTTGTCACTTATTTATGATAACCTCTGAACTTTTGGATAAATCGCAGCCACTTTGCTTTCTTAAATATATCCCTTACTTGCGGATATCCTTCCATGAAATTAGGACCTTCTGGTTCTGCTCTTAGCAATTTACCCATCCTTCTTTCTGCTCTTCAAAAATTTGCCTGCGTGAGGGTTCAATGGAAATAGAACGGCTGAATGCACGGAGATGAGCATAATGACTGTAGGTAGATATCAAAGAGTGGGTATACAGGCTGTAGTGTAACAGAGAACGAAATGGAGTGAGGCAGAACAGAGAGGGGTTTCGTGAGCACGACAGAGACACGACTGTGAGATTAACAGAACAATAGGAGGAGTATAACACATCTGGCAGTGTTTTGAAATTTGGTGGCTGCACAATAAATGTGAGCACGTTTAAACAACGGCTATGGATTTATGCGGCTGTAAGAGTCCGTGGTCAAATCAACTACGTCTCATTGTCACCGGTGGAATATCGGAGTATGAGTGAAGATCGGGGGTTTAATCATGGAACCATTTGAGAATGGATGCGGGAGGATCATATGGAGATCATGAAAGGGTTACAGAATTTGTCAATATAATCATTGCACATAATGGATGGAGCTTATGGTTTAGAACTATATAAAAATGTGTTTTCAATGCTATTTGAAATGAATTTTACTCATACCTTGGAATCTTTGCCTTTTCCTTGGTCTTCAATTAGTTACTCTTCATTGGTATCTTGAATGCTCCATGTCTTCATTTTTGGTCCTCATACCTGCATTTTATTTCATGATTATGAAAATAACATCTGGCTGTACATTCTTTTGAAAACAGAGTTGTAGCTACGGAATCTGCTTCTGGCTGCGGAAACTGGTGTCAGCTGCGGAAACAGATGTCAGCTGCGGAAACTGACACAGCTATTATTTGGATGAATGAACATGAACGGATGACAAATGAATAGATGGAAATGGTCATGAAAAAGAATTTTATTGATGAAATGGAATGAAACAGATAAAATGAAGTGGAATGGAGTGAAATGAAGTGAAATGAAATGGAATGGAATGGAGTGGGTGGTCACAAAACTTGTGAAATGAAAGAGAGATTTTTTTTTAATTTTTTATTTTTATTTTTTGGAAAATATGGAGTGTCAGGTGTTCCTGATTTTCACCCTATATTTTCTGTATAAGACTGCCAATCAGTGATTGGTTTTCAGGCTTATACAATTTTTTTTTTTTTTTTTTTTTAATTGAAAAGAACAAAAGCTAGGCTGGTGGAGAAGAAGAATTCTTCTGTACCAGCCTGATTGCAGAATTCTCTTGAAACACTTTGACAAAATCCTCTTTTGAGAGTGGCTTATGATAAACTTTAAATCTGTGGCCATTCACAATAAGAGGAGTTTGAAACTCATCAATGGTCTTGATTCTTACCGCTCCATTGCTAAAGATCTTGTCAATCTCATATGGCCCAAGCCAATGAGTTTGAAATTTTCCTTGAAAATCTTTAAACTTGGAATCAAATAACAATTCCCAATCTCCTTCTTGAAACTTCTTCTCTTTGATGTACTTGTCATGCCATTTAGCTCTTTGATATTGAACTAGATCAGTTCTTAAAATTGCTTCTTGTCTGATCTCATCTAGCTCATTTAATTGCTCCATTCTATGCTTTTGGGCTTCTGATAAGTCCATCCCCAACTGAACTGCTATCTTGAAGGTCTTGACTTGGAACTCAATGGGGAGCAAGACTTCTTTCCCATAAACAAGTTCATAGGGAGAATGTCCTGTTGTATTTCTCCATGTAGTTTTGTAGGCCCACAAGGCTTAGGAAGCCTTTCTGCCCAATCTCTTCTATGTAGATGAACAGTTTTGGTGATGATACTTTCAAGAACTTTGTTTGTGGACTCCACTTGACCATTTTCTTGTGGATGGTAAGGAGTAGATCTTCTGTGCTTGATTTTGTATTCTTCCATCAACTTATCCACCAAGTTGGATGTGATTTGGCTTCCCTGATCTGTCACAATTTCTCTTGGAACACCAAAGCGAGTAAAAATATCCTCATAAAGAAAATGAACAACTGAATTTTCAGTAGCAGATACTAATGCTTTTGCTTCGACCCATTTAGTAACATAATCAGTACAAACCAATATATACTTCTTTTGCTTAGATGGTGGATTAATAGGTCCAATAAAATCTAAAGCCCATTTTTCAAAGGGTTCAATGAGTACCTGTGTTTGCAATGGCATTTCATTTGAAAGGGTAGGTTTCCCTACTCTTTGGCAGCTGTCACACCTTTTGACATATTTTTTGCATCTTTGAAGAAGGAAGGCCAATAATATCCTAAAGAGAGGATTTTATAGGCCGTCCTTTTGTCTGCAAAGTGTCCGCCGCATGGTTCATCATGACATGCCTTAAGAATATCAGGCATTTCATCTTCCCTGACACATCTTATGATCACAAGATCTGGCCCTGTTTTAAACAATTCGTTATAAATCCATGAATATTTTGAACTCTCCTGAATAATGTTTCATTTTTCACTTGGAAATAAATGTGAAGGTAGTTTCCCTGTAACCAAATAGTTAGCAATATCTGCATACCAAGGAGTCTTAATAGTTACTGCAAACAAGTATTCATCAGGAAACTTATCCTCTACAGGATAATCTTCTTTAGTATTCTGAATCCTAGACAAGAAATCAGCTACTGTATTTTGTTTTCCTGGTCTATCCAACACAGTAATATTGAATTCTTGCAAAATTAAGAGCCATCTTGTCACTCTGCCATTAGTAACAGGTTTGTTCATTAAATATCTAATTGTAGAATGGTTAGTATGAATAAAAGTTTCATAGCCTGTTATGTAATTTCTAAACTTATTAATTGCATGAACAACAGCTAAAAACTCTTTTTCAGTCACAGTATAGTTCAACTCTGTGGGAGTCAAATTTTTACTGGTATAATAAATGGCATAAGGAACTAAATCTTTTTGACCCAACACAGCTCCTAGAGTTGTATCTGAAGCATCCGTAGAAATATGGAAAGGGACTTTCCAATGTGGTCCTCTCAAGATAGGTGCTTCAGATATTCTTGTTTTCAAAGTTTCAAAGGATGATTGACAATCAGGATCCCATTTAAATTCACAGTCTTTTGTAAGCAATTTGAAGAGTGGAGATGCTATTTTAGTGAAATTTTCTATAAATCTTCTATAGTAACCAGTGAATCCTAGAAAACTTCTAACATCTCTTTGAAAATTTGGAATAGGTAACTTGGAGATGACTTCAACTTTTTATCTATCAACCTTAATCCCATCCCCTGAAATATGATGTCCTAAAACAATCCCTTCAGTAAACATCATAAAGCATTTCTCATGGCTTAATGAAAGGTTTGTTTCTTTACATCTTATAAGAACTTTTTCCAAATTTTTTAATGCCTCTTCAAATGAATTACCATAAACTGTAAAATCATCCATATAAACCTCTACACAATCATGGATTAGATCAGAAAAAATTCCTAGTACTGCTCTTTGGAATGTTGCAGGTGCATTACATAACCCAAAAGGAAGTACTCGGTAGGCAAAAGTTCCCCATGGACAACTAAATGTGGTCTTATCTTGATCTTCAGGTGCTACCTGAATTTGATTATAGCCACTAAAACCATCCAAAAATGAAAAGTACTTTTTACCTGCTAATGTATCTAATACCTGATCAATAAAAGGCAAAGGAAAGTGATCCTTCAATGTTGCTTTGTTCAATTCCCTGTAATCAATGCATACCCTCCATTTACCATTCTTTTTAGGTACTATAACCAAAGGAGAAACCCATCGGCTATCTGAAATTGGATAAATGAAGTTTACATCGAGTAGTTTTTGGAGCTCTTCTTTCACTATCTCCCTAAGATTTGGATTCATCCTTCTTTGAGGTTGTCTGATTGGTCTACTGTTTTCCTCAATATAGATATGATGGATGCAAGTCTTAGGATCAATACCTTTCATGTCAGTATACTCCCATGCAAATGCAATAGAATGTTTTTGCAAGATTTTGGTTAGTTCTTCTTGTTGTGACTTTTCCAAATGTTTGTTGATATTCAATGTTTTTCTTGGAAAAATCTCAATAGTAGAACTACCAAACTCTTCCATAGAGTAAAGAGAAATTTGTCTTGATGATAAATATTCTATGTCAGATTCCAACTGAAATTGTGTAGGGTCATATTCTGAAGATGTCTCAAAATTTTCTAATGTGTTCAGAATTTGACTATCCTCACTGATTTCAGAAATGGTAGAGACAGGTTGTATAGTGTCCTCATCATCAACCCATTCATTGTATCCTACTTCTGTGATTTCTTTTGTTGGAGGATACAAATTGAATTTCTTTGTCTAATTACCATTAGAAATGTACATGTCCCCAGATCTACAACTAATAAAAGCATCAGCTGTGGCTAGCCAAGGTCTTCCTAAAATAAGTGGGTGCCCTCCTAGATTACTCTTGGGAGTCAAAATCATAAAATCTACCGGATATTCCCAAGAATCTAAGGAGACTGAAATATCTTCTAATACACCATCTGGTTTAATAATTGATCGATCTGCATGTTGCAGTAAAGTAGGTGTAAAAAGAATGTTAGGAAGTTTTAGCTGGTCCATAGTCTGTCTACTCATAATGTTGATAGCAACCCCTAAGTCAATCAATGTGTTTGGAATTTCTATCCCATTTATATGTGTCTTGACAATTAGACTTCCTGGATCTACATACTTCTGCATGGTAATTTTTCCCATCATAATATCTGCAATTTTTCCTACCAGGTGGATTCTTCTTGTGTCTTTTAATTTCCTTCCTGGTCTTTTGAAACTTAACTCCTTTATTGTTTTTGCTAGAATAGGAATCTCTCGAATGGCTTGTAGCAAGGGAATCTTGATACAAGCATTCTTCAATTCATCTAGAAAGTCATAGTTAGGCAACAAAATTTGTTTTTCCACCCCCTTGTCAATTTGTAGTCTTTCAGGAAAAGGAGGTGTAGATGAAGATGCAGGTTGCTCAACTATAGGAGTTGTGGGTGTTAACTTTTCTTTTTCTTTTTGAATGTTTGAATTTTGAAGAGATTCTTCCTCAGAACCCTCATTGACTTTAAAGAGAATCCTCCTCAGAGGTATCTTGCTCTTGAATATCTATAGAAGGTTTTTCTAAAACTCTACCAGATCTGAGTTGTACATCATTGAGAGGAACAATCATATAGGTAGGAAATTGTTGTCCTTCTACCATATAAGTATTCTGAGGATTTTTATTATTAGGATTTGGCAATGGTTGAGCTGGAAGTTGATTTGTCTTCTGTTGGTATGGGAGCATGAGTTGAGGATTTGTATTTTGTTGAGAAGGTTGTTGTTGTGGAAATGGCAATGAAAGTTGTGGATTTGGGCTTGGAAGTTGTGGAGCTTGTTGATTTTGAAAAGATGGAGGACATTGATAAAATTGAGCAAATCTCCCATAAGGATTTTGCATCCCTTGTACCCATGGCTGATATGAATTTTGATGTTGGGGCCAAGGTTGTTGCCAAGGATTCCAATTTGGTGGGGTTTGAAGATTCATAGGGTTGTTAAACCCTTGAGTTTGTTGTCCCCGCCAAGGTCTTCTTGCAACAAAACAGAGAGATTCTACTGAATTTGGGTCTTCTTGAAAGACAACTTTGAGTCCAGGAATTGAAGGACAATCCTTGATCTCATGATTCTCTGAGCAAATCATACATGTTTCTACAACTTTTGCATCCAAGGGACATTCCCTTAAAGCATGTTTCTTCCCACATTTCGGACAAAAGATAGCTAAAGCATCTATTTCTGCTTTCTGCTTGTTTTGGATTTTAAGGGTGTCTAGTTGTTCACTAAGGCTCCCTAAGATATCAGTTTTGAATTCATCAAGCATGTTACCAATCTCTACCCTACTTACTGATCCAGTTGCAGATTTGTTAACCTTAATAAGAGAAGGATCCCTAGGGCCCTTTTCCCGTTTTAGATTTTCCTCTTGAGAGATGGACACATAGTTCTGTTATGTCACGAAGTGGAAGTTGAGAAATGTCTCATTTCCCCATCATGTTTAAAATATCTATCCATTCATCTCTAATGGCTTTTAATATGAGTGCTTTCAAGGTTTCATCATCTAAGTTGCTCATCTTTGCTCTTTTCAAGTTGTATTGAAATCTTTGAAGTAAATCTTCCAAGTTTTCATCTTCTTTTTGCATCATTTTGAATACCTCATCCTTGTGATTGGTTGGCATACAATAGTCCAAGTATCTATCCAAAAATGTTTGTTTCATATCATTCCAAGTCCTGATAGATTGAGTGGCTAATCCCATGAACCATTTCAAAGCAGATCCCTTCAATGTTGAAGGAAACAGTTTGAGCTTTTGAGAGTCTTCCATATAGTCATAAGTTCGGCACACAACTTCAAACTCAAACAGAAATGTTTCAGGATCCTCACTTCGCAATCCATAAAAGTTAGGGAGGACAAATGGTGAGATATTTTTCATCGTTGTATGAGTTTCCTCATCAACTATAGGGAATCCAAACAAGTTGTCTCCTTCCCTATTTCTTTCATTATTTCCTTCACCATTGTTGTCTCCATTGTTTCCTCCTCTTCTACCTCTTCCTCCAAATCCATCTACTATTTCCTCTGCCATGATAGTTTCTTTAGAGTCCTTAAAGTCCTTTGGTTCTTCTATCAAGGGAGGATGAGAGAGAGTCTCTTCCTTTTCTAAATGAGATTTAGTAAGTGGTATAGGAGAATCCTCTAATTCAGCTGTTCCTTGAATTCCAAAAATCTTAAGGCTAGGGGTAGATGGTGGTGATTCTTGTCTATGCCTTGAAGAAGATGGAGTTGTGAAAATCGAACTCTTGGCTTTAGCTATAAACCTTCCCCTAGAATCTCTTGCTCTATGCATGTCATTTTTTTTATTTTATTTTTTAAAGTTGGGCTAATAATTCTCTTTCTGATCTTCTAGGTCACACTAGGTGCAAGAAGAGAGCATACTTAAGAAATTACTAAACCAATAACTCTCTTTTCTGATCCTCCAGATCACACTAGGTGCAAGAGGAGAGCATACTTCAAGAAGTTATCAAGTTTTCCCTTCTTTTATGATTTTATGTTTTTTTTTTTTTAGAAATTGGCTACCTAGTTACACTTCCCCGGCAACGGCGCCAAAATGTTTGGTCAATTTAGTGTGTCCTAAATTGCTACATTAATTTATCAATCTGGGATTCGTAAGCTGATGAAGTGCGGCGCACTATATGTGAAAGATAACCTATTTCTTAACTTTTTGTCGTTTTTGGTTTTCTAATGTGAGATGGAAATTCTAAAATAAAAACAAGTATGGTTATGATTGTTCAAGGAAATGATATCCTCTATAATGATTTACCAACTTGAAACTTAAAAAGGAATTTGAAACATACAATGACAAAACTTGAAAGGAAATGAAAATGTGCTGCTGAAATGAAAATGTGCCGCTAGTCTAATAAATCAAACAGTGAACTATTGAGCATGGAAACCAAACTATCCTTGTTGTTGTCTAAACACAAAAGAAACTATGCTGAAAGAAATCCAAAAGTTGCAACAAAGTAAATCTAAATCAAATTACATCAACTTATCTTCTGATCCCTCATCATTAGTCCAGCTATGATTTTCGGAGGTAACCATAAACAACTTGAGTAACCCGATATCTAACTTGCAGAAAATAAACTATTATCAAACTACACATTCATAATTCAATCCCTCACCATCAGTCCAGTTGTGGCTTTCGGAGGTAACTGAAGATGTCATGAGCAATTTAATATATCTAACTTGCATAAAGTAAACTAATATCAAACTACACATTCATAATTCAATCCCTCACCATCAGTCCAGCTGTGGCTTTCGGAGGTAACTGAAGATGTCATGAGCAATTTAATATATCTAATTTGCAGAAAGTAAACTAATATCAAACTATACATTCATACTTCAATCCCTCACCATCAGTCCAGCTGTGGCTTTCGGAGGTAACTGAAGATGTCATGAAAAATTTGATATATCTAAATCTAACTACTAAAACAAATATGCAAGACTGAAATAAACAAAGCAGTACTGAAATTAAACAGAAACTAAGAAAAGTAAATTAGCAGTAGAACAATATTAATTCCATGTCATTAGTCAAAAAGTTATGCAAATGCCCGGGCTGCCTATTTATAACCTGAAACAAGAACACTGATCAGTTAACAATAACATAAAACATGAAAGACAGAAGTAAAATGTAAAGCATGAAAGATTATAAACAGAAATGAAGCATATATACCATGAAGGATGCAATGTACAAACACATGAATGAATTATGGCACAATGAGCTTAAAGAAATAAAACAAGAACTATACAATAATACACAAAACCTCAGCGTGTGCAGGGGCCCTCTACACCAGCCTTGGCAATAGACTTCAAGTACGAATTACGCTTGGAAACAGAGTCTTCTTATATATTAAAATGTAGTCATAACAGAAAGGTGATATTACGGCACAGTGGCAACGTAATTACGTTACAGAGCAAACTAATAAAAAATAACAGAGACTAATCTAATATGCGTATGCAAACACGTTATTTATAAAAAAGGTAATATAACTAATTCCCTGAAGTTTATGCTGATGGAGAACACGTAAACCATTACGTCCAAAGATCTAGGATCATGGCCGCGTTGGAGAGTAAATCTATGCAGAGTGGATGTTTGAATTCGGCTTATGGAGCCATGTGTACGTGTTTCGATTTGTCTTCCTCCGCAATTCGAAACTGCCATAGTAAATCTCCACGTGACGAGAAACAGAGTCCTGTCACCGTGGGACTCTATGGTTGACTTCCACTTGGCCACCTTTGACCGTAGCTTCCTTAGATGAATTTGCTCGAGCCAATAGGACACGATCCATGTCCACATCATTTCTGACTTGCCCATGTGGCTCGTTTTACCTGCGGACACCTGTAACATAGAGTTTCACAAAATGGTTGTGGAAAGTTGCAGCAGCTGCGGAAAGTGGCAAGATTCCGCAGCTAAATGAGCAAAATCTAAATCAAACAGCAGACACAAAAAATATAGTTAAAAACCATGTTAGATGCTCTTTTGCAATTAATATACAATGATATTGACAACTTGGGAGGTTCAGGTGAATGAAAAGGGTATAGAAAGGTGTATGGAAAAGATGTAGATTTGAGACTCAACAACAATATCACAGGAACTTCCATGTTGCTATCAATTTTCCAAAAAAACATCGTTTAGGGCCCCAAAACGACTTTGGAAGTTCAGGACCCAGAAAACTGCTAAAAATAGTAAACTGTGCTACATTAAGGAAACTGAAAAAATGAAAGACAAAATGGTGGGGCCGCAAGTGGAATAGGCGATTGGCCACCAATATCCACCTGGATCACCTGTGGGTGAGGTGAGGATGTCCCCGTACTCCTCCACAACCTTGTCCATCTATTCTTGTCATGTGGAGGAGACCTGTATGGAGGTCATGTCCATAGTCTTCCTCTTTCCATGAGGACAGATCATTAGGAAAACAAATTTCCTAGTTTTGGAAATGAGCTTACTGCATTTTTTTTTAGTAACCAAAGAGATTGCAGTAGGTGATGCTACCTCTGGTATCCTATAAAACTTATTTCCAAAAATAACAATAACAATGCGAGTCCTAGAATCATACACAACATGTCACTTCCACAACTATGGTTGGCCTAATAATACATCACAAACATAAATAGGATAAATGTCACATAATACCTCATCTGTGAAGGTCTTAATGCTTCTAGGAAGGGAGCAGTGTTGTCTGACACAGAGATCCCGTCCTTGGTGAAACCACCCAATGGTGTATGGTTGTGGGTGTGTTATGGTTGGAAAACCCAACTGCTTCACAAACTCTACTGAAATGAGGTTCTTTTGGCTCTCGATGTCGACAATGAACTGAAATGGGGAACCCTTTACCCACATATGGGAATGGAAGATGCACTCCTCGTCCTTTGGATCTTTCGGTTCCTCCTTCTAGTTCTTCATGGTGGCAATGGTGGCATTGGGATCTACATGAATAATATTCTTCCCTTTGTCATTCCCCTTGTCGGGTTCTGATTCAGAGTTAGAGCATGTGTATGATTTAGAAGCCTCTAGCTTGACCACCAGTGACTACTTGTCTCGACACTCACTGGTGTTTTGAGTGGAGATATTATGGAACTCACACCAACTTCTCATGTCCTTCTTTGGCTTCACAGTGTTGTTATTTTCTTGCATCTTTGGTTGGTTATACTGAGCCTCCCTACCTTGGATTTTTACTTTGTTCTACTTTTTTGGGTCACCTTTCCATTTCTTCTAATTCGTAGATCCAAAGTATCGCTTACTCTGTTTGAATTTCCCCCAAAATTGGCAGCATACCAGTATGTTGCACCAAGCGAGGAGATTTCAAGGAACTCCATTTCATCCTAAATGCATTTTTGCAAACAACTTTAGTACTTCAGCACCAAATTTTTCTCTGAATCTTTGATACCCAACTTTGTGCATAGGGTATGGAATAGATTCGTCAGCTCATGCATGTCTTGATCCCTTTGTTGCTGCATTGTAGTCCATTGGTTGTACTTTTTCTCATATCTCCCCACGAGATAATATTTTTCCTTTATGGCATCTCAGAAAGAATCCCAAGTGGGTACGCCTGAAAACAAAGAGGGTTCCCTCTCGTCCTTTTTCTCATAGTAGGTTTTCCCCCATTCCTTGACATGGGGGATGGCCTTGAGGAGTGAAAAAGTAATATTTTCTCGGATAGAAAAATCATGAACTGAGAAATATCCTTCTAATATATTCAACCATCTATCTACAATGTTTGCATCTATTTGGCCCTCAAATATGGGAATTTAAAAATTTTACTTGTACCTCAAAAGGAGTTGCTTCTCCAGAGTGGTTGTTGGATACAGATGCACTGATGGTGGGTAGTCGTTGAAGGATCCAAGAAAAGTTATCCATCATCGCATTCCTTTATTTATTGATGGCCTCCTTGGGAAATATTTGTATAGGATCTCTTAATCCCCCATATTTATTTTCTTCCCCCATGGGTGGGCTTCGTGGTTTGCGAGACTGATCTTGCAAAGGTTCAACCAGATCGAGCCCCAACTCCTTATCCGCTGACCTCATTGGGAACATGGAAATAAGGATCGAGAAAGAGCAAACCACTCTGATACCACTAATATGGACTTATGCAATAATGTAATAAAATACATAAATACACGTAAATATAAATATGCAGCAAAAATAAAACTTCATTTCAATAATACCAAATAACTAAAATTTACTTACACACATAATGGAAGTAAAATAGCTAGGGCGCTGCTCTGAGAAGGGATGTGGTGGCTACAGGCCTCCGAATTGTGTTATTTAACAACAGAGGGAAACCATAAACAACCAAAACCATAACCCCAGGAGATGAAAAGCCAAGAGTTTGTGGGCACCGTTAGGGTTAGTTGGGTAGCCAACTTCCCGGGGTCGTAACCTGGTCATATTATCTTTGTTTGGCATGTATGATATATCATCAGAAATATATCCTTGAGTATTCTAGTTTTTTCTATAGTCCCCTGCCTTCAGCTATGGGACAACAGCGGACCTCAATAAGACGTCGTTTAGGGTGTCAAAACTGCTTTGAAAGTTCACAACCCGAAAAACTGCTAAAAATAGTTAATGTTGCTATAAAAAAGTAAACTGTTGAAAATAAATGGAGGTCTTGGTGGAACAGGTGGGTGGAAACCAATATCCACCTAGATCACTCCTCCCCCCTTAGGAAGAAATGGTCCCTATTGCGTGTAGAGCCTCCATGAGGGGAGGAATTTTTTGTTGAACTTGGTCCTTGGTGAACCACTTGCCCTGGTGAAGAAGTTGGCTTGGTTTGACAACTCGATATAGTTGGATCCTCTGCTATCAGGTTTTATTAACCTATGTGTCCATGATCCTATTATTTGTGGCTTCTTCCATGTAGTATAGGTTTAACTCTGTTGGTGTAAGTTTTTCTTCCATGTCGGATGTGTCCAATAAAGGTGGAGAGTAGGGCCAAAGGCGGTCCACATTGAACACTAGGTGTAAACCAAGGAATGGTGGAATACTGAGCTCGAAGGCATTGTCCCCTATAGCCTAGGTGATGGTGTATGACCCATATCAGAGTAGGTGAAGCTTGCGGTGGGTTCCAACGAGGTGCTCCTTTTGCAAATGTGGCAACACTTTTTCGCCCACCTGGAATTTTTGTATCACCCGATGTTGATCATGTTGCTGCTTGTACTTAGCATTGGCTCTATCCAATATGTGAGTAACCTGTTGGAGGAAGTGCTGAATGTGCTCAATGAATTTTTTTTCCTTGTCAACTTCAGACTGTACATGAGCCGAATCTTCTTGACTAGCCGCAAATGGCATGGCTACGTGAATGGGACTTAGTGGTTGGAATACCAAGCCCAACTGAAAGGGGTTGTGGCGAGTTGAGTTTTGGAGAGTCTGGTTATAGTTGTGTTGTACGTAGATGAGGCTCTCATCCTATGTGCATGAATGCTTTGAGTTGTACATGTGCAAAATGTGTACGTTCATCCTATTGATGACCTTTATCTAGACATCAATTTGGGGATGGAAAGTTGTGTACTTGGTGAGCTTGGTGCCCAGCATCGACAAGAGGCTGGACCAAAATGTACTAAGGAACCTGTTGTCTCGATCTAAGATGATACACTGTGGGATTCCAAAGTGTACCCACACTCATTCAAAGAAGATTTTAGTAGTGGCTTCTGCTATGATATTCTTCTTGCAGGCCGCCATAATGTCCATCTTCGAGAATCTGTCAACGACAAAAAAAAACACAATCGTTTCCATGCTTAGTAAAAGGAAGGCCCAACATTCAATCTATGGAGATGGATTCCCAACACTAGTACAAAATGGATGATTAGTTACTAAAAAATGACTAAAATTTGCATATAAATAACCATTTTTCAGTTGGTGAACGGTACTAGCTAATTTATAGTATCTTATAACGCTACCAACTTTTAGTCATTTTTAGATTTGTCATTAATTGGTTGTCTCAATTTTATCGTCTAGTAGTATATTTAGTCATAAATTTGTTCATTAATTTAGTCACTAATTTGGACATTAATTTCCATAATTAAATACCAAATATACAACAAAATATATTAATATATGATCACCCGAGAAAATCAATTAATGACCAATGAAATATGACCAAAATGTTGGTGATGTTATTAGATACTGTAAATTAGCTACTAAATATTCATATATATGCAAAATTTAGTCATCATTTGAAACCAATTAATGACCAAAGAAATATGACTAAATTTTGGTTGTGTTATAAGATATTGTAAATGATTTACTAATAGTCATATATATGCAAAATTTAGTCGTTATTTGTAATCACAAATTTATCATTTTCAGTAGTCATTTATCTTTTTGGTAGTTTCGTATTCATTATATAAAATATTAATTTAGTAATTTATATTCTTTTCATTTATTTTCATTAATAATAATTATAAATGACTAATTTAATCATATTTTTATTTTATTTGTGCTCATCATTAGTCAATATAAACTACTAATTTAGTAATTTTAGATTTATTTTATGTATTCATTATTAATTAGCATAAATTAATTAGTATGATTTTGAGACTATATTTTAAAAAAATCTCATACAGTGTGCATTTTCATCTAATATGAAAACACAAAGTTGCATATGTTAATTACAATAGTAAACAATATCAAGTTCAACTATAAATAGTTTCAACCACATAGATTATATTATATGAAAAGCTAAATTATTACAATGATTTTCCAACTTAATATTCGTACTACAATTTGCATATGAAATGATGTTTCATCACTTCAAAACATTATCATTGTGTTTCCAAGGCATTGTGGGTGAATTCACCAACTCTGAATAGTTGACCATCAGTATTTATGTGTGTGTCTTATGCAGGATATTGGCTCCAAGGGTATCACTAGATCAGTTCTCTTCTCCCTCTCTTTTTTCATTTGTCACTCCAGTGTTACTTCTCTCCTCTTTCTTTAATTCCTGCTTCTTACCATCAATACTGAGTTCTTTTTCTGAAAACAAAAGAAGATACAATGCAAAGTTTAAGATATGAAAGACAATGAACACTAGAATATAAATTAAATTAGACTATAAATAGTTTATCATTAGGGGAAATTTTGGGTCTAAAATAGGCCTCCTAAGGAAATTATAAAATAATAGTGGAAATAATAAAATAATATTATATTACATCATCAAATTTTAGAGGGAAAAAGGAAAAAACCATTTTTTGAACTCGTATTTTCAACTTATCTCCCTATAATTTTACTCAAATCTCAAGAGTAAACGCTCGTTGCATGCAAAATTTGATTCCTCATCCAAGGATTACCCATGTTGCATACTTTTGATGGACCCTACTACACGGAAAATGAGAAATACATGAAAAACATGTCTGCAATCACATTTTTTATGTATTTCTTATTTTTCATGTAGTAGGCTCCATCAAAAGTATGCAACATGGGTACTCCTTGGATGAGAAATTAAATTTTGCATCCAATGAGTGCTCCCACACGAAATTTGAGTAAACAATTAGGGAGATAAGTTGAAAATACGAGTTGAAAAAATAGTTTTATTATTTTATTATTATTTATTGTTTTTACTTTTTTACTCCAAAAATGGTGAATCATTCCCATGGTTGACATCATCATCATGAATCCTATTGGTTCTTATAAAGTTTATTTTTGTTGTACATTTTTCTTAGGAGGCCCATTTTAGACCTCAAAATTTCCCTAATGATGACATATACCTCAACATTAGCAATGTCAAAACCATTTTTCCCCATACAAGCAAGAAAATCGAGCAAGTTTTCTTCAGCTGGGCGATAGTCGTCACTATAATGTGGCTAGATTATGTGTTTAAACAAATCAAATAAAATGTAACCATAGAAAAAAAAACACCTTAGTAACTTAGTATTCAACCTTCAGGGAAAAATTAGGCACAATCATGCCAACTAAGTTACATGCTAAAAAACTCAAGTTGTAGATAACTTGTGAAAACAAATAATCTGAGGTGTGATGTTTAATCATTGTCATTTTATTCACAACAACATTTAATTTTATAACACGTTAACTTTATCAATTTTATAAACATGTGCTCAAATAAAAACATGAAAGTAAACTTTTCTAATAGTCATGAAAATATTTTAACACAAAATAGTTATAGGGATTACAATCAATATTGTGTAATACTAATTTCATCTTCAAGTTTTGGCTATTTTTTAAATGGACATGATACCAAGTATTTTCAATTTCATAGTTAAAATAAAAACAAAATCAAAAGAAACATTAAAAATATAATAAAACAATAAAGAGAGGATATCATGGAATGGACATTGCAGTTACAAAAAAAATATTGGCATGCCCACCGATGTCATTTCTAGCATTCCTAAAACATTTTCTTACCCAAAATAACTATGAGGTGAAATAATCACAACATTAAAAAACATAGGAATCCCTACTAGAAACATTTCCAAAGTCAATGGCTCAGGTGACTAAAGGATATTGATATCTAAAATCAAATGAATCATATCCGAGACATGCTTTACATTGTATCCCATGATTTTTCCAATCAAATTTCCTGTAACCCGCCCGCAACAGAGTCAAGTAACAATCAAACGAAGGCATTGGCAATTTTTTTTATCTTTTATATCAATAAAATTTGAATCTGATTTGTTTCATGAACATATTAATTCATATTTAAAGCCTTCATGTCATATGAGAAGGTATCAATCAAGTAGGACATAAAAAAATTGACCTCAATGACATCCTCAAACAATTTTTACAATATCAATATTTTTCTTGCTGTGATGTATTTGGTAGGAAAAATAAGATATCTGCAAAATAAAACCCCTATATATTACTTATTTTCAAACTCTTTATATGGTTTATTATTTGGAAAATTTTTAGGATGTTCCTTAAAATTTACCAAATCGAGCTGTAGCTTGGTTAAATTCTGTATCATTTCATTCAACATCAATTTCTACAAGATAAATGTCACACATTATTCTTTCCCATTTCTCAACATGCTACATATGATAAATTGAAAGTCACATAAAACCAAGAGAAAACCATTCTAACCAACAAACAAAAAAACAATGCCTCTAATAAATGTTCATTCTAATATCAGCAGATGAAAAGAGAGTGGACCGTTTTTACTGCTTGACTTTGCCTGTTTTTTTTATGAAAGTGCTTCTTGAGCTTCAAGAACCAACAAGTGTGAGGGAAGTTGTAAATGTGAAAAAAATTATGTTCACCTTTGTATACTTCTTCAAAATGATGTGAATGATGCCATTTTCGGATGTGTTAAATTAATAATAATAAATGGCCACATTGGATGCAGAGATTAAATTTAAAAACTTGTAGGCGTGGCATGTATTCTAATAAATTGCATTGCAATTACCACCATGGGCCTCCATGGGTTACATGTCCTCATCATGTCCGTCTTGATTATGAAAGAGATATGGAAACGATAAGTATGGGTGGTCCTAGTTTGTATGGTGGATATCTTAAAACCATGGTCGACATCTTAATCAAATTAGGTTCCAACATGATAAAACTAGATCTGGATCTTGTACTAAATTACATGGAAGGACTTTGAGCCAATTTTAAATCAACTATGATATTTTCACAAACACATACACTAAATTGACATGTTTCTTAAGCTAAAATTACAAAATGATATACATAAATCTACAAACATGTTCACATATATTCTATAATTGTATCTCAAACACTCATGGTTAAAGCAGAAAAGATAATTACATATATTCTAGATATTCACAAGATGATTTAACCATCAGGTTTCATAATATCACTTAATTTCATAAATATCTTTAGCAACTGCACCTATGATTAAGGAAACAAATGTGAATTCACCCCCATTTCATTTCTAGTGTTTCTTCTATTTTGACCAAAGAAGTTGAACTGACAACATGCTTTGTTCACTTAAATTTGGAAGTATTTGCAACAGATTCTTCAACAAAATTCCTAGCCAGAAGCAGCCTGCAGTCTTTTCTAAGCGAAAAGAAATGCTTGAAGGCAAGATCATCTTCAAACCCTCAAAATAAAGGAAAAATTGAATTTATTCCAAACATGGTCAATCTAGATTTACCTCCCAAAAGGAAGAAGAAAGGTAAATAACAAAAGTCAACAAATAATTATAAGGGATAGTAAAAAAAATTACCTTAAGCTAAGAAAGATCTGATAATGGATCAACATTATGCCTTAAAGTGTCCCTTGAAAATTTTGATACAATGATTTGAATTCGACTAGAAATCATCGTAGATCCAATTTTGGCTATCATTTTATCATTAGGTGGGGGAGGTAGGGGGACTAGATTCTCCCACAACCTAGGGGAGGGGCAAGAGATTCTTTTTGTCTTCCTATTATGTAGACACTCCCTTCTAAGCCTGCAGTTGAAATAATTCCTATACCTAGATATGATGCATTCTTAACATTTATAAGTATAGTCTCACGTTCTTGCAATGATCGTTAAATATCCATCCTTTCATGAAAAGGAACA
The DNA here is from genome assembly GCA_034641835.2 of Pinus albicaulis. Taxonomy (NCBI): domain Eukaryota; kingdom Viridiplantae; phylum Streptophyta; class Pinopsida; order Pinales; family Pinaceae; genus Pinus; species Pinus albicaulis. The sequence continues at coordinate 1,074,650,521 of CM076580.1, read as the reverse complement.
TTGAACACCGTGACAAAAATGAAATTGTTTAGCTATCAAAGATAACTCTTAATATGGAATGATAAGGACATAAGAAAAATAATATGTTATTATATTAATTTAATACCATTGATGGTTCATGTACATGCTAAGGAAATAAAATATTATAAATTCTATGAAGTGTTTATACGATAGTACCTAAACTAGTCTTGTTTTTCATGTGGGAGGAAAGGATGATTATGCTAATATTTTACTCACAATTTGTAACTGATACAAGCCACAACAAAATACCAAAATGTATCAAGATTCAAGAAATCTACAAAATAATGTATAACAAATAACATAACACATAACATGTTTGGCACTTGCTTATTTTTATTTGCAAATATGAACATGTCTCGGAGCAACTTATGTTATCTATGTACAAATGATGGTAGTTTTTGTTTTCCATTTAAATATCCAATTAAATCCAATGTAGAATTATTCAATAAATTTGGCTCCTTTAGAGGAATTGAGAACTATGTGTGTGCAAAAATTGTTAAAAGCACAATGAAGTTGTGAAAATTGGGGAAAATAAAAATATTTACAGATCAAACTAAATGCATCCATGTACCAAGTAACCCAATCTAAATGTGCAGATTTAGAAGTGACTCAATAATTCATCTCAAGGGAAATGAAACTCATCCTCATATTGGAAACACCTTTAACGCACACATACACATACAAACACATGTGGGTCAAGGTCACATCTTTACCACTAGGGTAGGTATCCCATGAATGCCACTTTCTCCAAGACATCCCTAAAATACCATAGAAGGGGGCCCTTTTAATATAATGAAGTATTTAAGTAGATGGCATAAGGAATCAGGTCTTTTTGTCCCAACACTGCTCCTAAATCTGTATCCGTGGCATCTGTTGAAATATGAAAAGGTAATTTCCAGTTAGGTCCCCTTAAAATAGGTGCTTCAGAGATTTTTGTTTTCAGGGTTTCAAAGGCTAACTGGCAATCAAGATTCCAATTGAATTCACAGTCCTTGGTAAGTAATTTGAAAAGTGGAGATGCTATCTTGGTGAAGTTTTCTATAAACGTTCGATAATATCCTGTAAATCCTAGAAAAATCCTAACATATTTTTGACAGCTTGGAATATATAAGTTAGAGATGACTTCAAATTTTGACTCATCAACTCTAATCCCATCCCCTGAAATGTGATGCCCCAAAACAATTCCTTCAGTAAACATCATAAAACACTTCTCATGACTTAGTGAAAGATTTGCTTCTTTACATCTCTTTAAAAAAATTTCCAAGTTTACTAAGGCTTCTTCAAATGTGTCTCCATAGACTATGAAATCATCCATATATACCTCTACACAATCATGTATTAGATCTGAAAATATTCCTAGTACTACCCTTTGAAATGTTGCAAGTGCATTGCATAGTCCAAATGGAAATACTCGGTAAGCATAGGTACCCCACGGACAGGTAAATGTGGTTTTATATTGATCTTCAAGTGCTACTTGAATTTGGTTATAACCACTAAACCCATCTAAAAATGAGAAGTACTTTTTGCCAGCTAATGCATCTAACACCTGATCTATGAAGGATAGGGGAAAATGATCTTTAAGAGTAGCTTTGTTTAATTCCTGGTAGTCAATACACACCCTCCATTTACCATTTTTTTTGGCACAATTACCAAAGGAGAAACCCACTGACTATCTGAAATGGGATGGATAAATTTGACATTTAACAATTTCTGCAAATTCTTCTTTAACAATCTCCCTAAGATTTGGATTCATCCGTCTCTGAGGTTGTCTTATTGGTTTACAATTTTCCTCTATGTAGATGTGATGAGTGCAAGTCTTAGGGCTTATCCCTTTCATATCAGTGTACTCCCATGCATATGCAGAAGAATGTCTCTGTAATATCTTGACTAGCTTTTCTTGTTGATATTTCTCTAGGTTCTTGTTTATGTTTATAGTTTTACTTGGAAATATCTCAATTGTAGAGCTGCCAAATTTATCCATGGAATAAAGAGACATCTCTCTTGATGATAAAAACTCAATGTTGGATTCTTCTTGAAATTTTTCATGTTTATATTCCTAGGAGGATTCAAAATTTTCTAAGGTATTTAGAATCTGGCTATCTTCACTAATTTCTGAAATTGTGAAGAGAGGTTGTATGTCTTCTTCATCCTCAATCCATTGAGTATCATCTAATTCTGTAATTTTTTTTGCTGGAGGATACAAAGTAAATTTCTTGGTTGAACTACAATCATAGATGTACATATCACCGGATCTACAGCTCATGAAAGCATCAGCTGTAGCTAACCAAGGTCTTCCTAATATAATAGGATGTCCTCCTAGATTATTCTTAGGAGTTAGGATCACAAAATCCACAAGATACTCCCAAGAATCTAGGGACACTGGAATGTCTTCTATTACCCCATCTGGTTTGATCACAGATCTGTCTGCTAATTGTAATAATGTGGGTGTAAAAAGAAGATTAGGAAGTTTCAGTTTATCCATGATTTGTCTACTCATGATATTGATTGTTGCTCCTAAATCAATAAGTGTGTTTTGGATCTCAGTTCCATTGATGTGTATTTTAACAACTGGATTTCCTGGGTCTAGATACTTTGGAATGGAAATCTTACCCATCATGATATCTGCTATTTTTCCTGCTAGTTGAATTTTCTTTGTCTCTTTGATTCTTTTTCCTGTTTTTTTCATGCTCAACTCCTTTATTGTTTTTGCTAGAATTGGAATTTCCTTGATAGCTTGTAATAATGGGATCTTAATACAAACATTTCTCAGCTCATCTAGGAAATCATAATTAGGCACCATAATTTGTTTCTCTACACCCCTATCAATTTGTAATCTTTATGGAAAGGGAGGTGTACAGGTGGATGTTGATGGCTGCTCTAATATAGGAGTTAAAATTATTGGTTCTTTTTGTTTTGATTTTTCAATGTTTGGGGCTTGAAAATATGTGTTCTCTTCAAGACTTTTATTTACCCTTATATAATCTTCCTCAGAATTGTTTTTCTCTTATATGATTACAGAAGGTTTCCTCTTTTCAAGTATTCTTCCAGACCTAAGTTGAACATCATTAAGGTCTAAAGGAGTAATCAAATAGGTTGGAAACTGTTGGCATTCTATCATGTATGTGTTCTAAGGATTTTTATTGTTGGGGTTTGGTATGGGTTGGGCAGGTAACTGATTTTCTTTCTGAGGAAATGGTAATGGAAGTGGTGGAGTTTGATGTTGTGGATTTTGAGGATTTTGTGGAGGATTTTGTTGAAGATTTTGTTGAGGAGGGAAATTTGGATATGGTGGATATTGATAGTACTGAGAGTATCTTCCATAGGGATTTTGTGCTCCTTTTGCCCAAGTTTGAGATTTATTTTGGAATTGGGGCCAAGGTTGCTGCCAAGAATTCCAATTTGGTGGGGGTTTATTATACAGCTGATCATGGAATCCTTGTGTTTGAGGTCCTTGCCAAGGTCTTCTAGAGACAAAATTGAGAGATTCTGTGGAATTTGTAGGGGTTTCTTCTTGAAAGACAGCTTCAAGACCAGGAAGTGAAGGAAAACTCTTGGTCTCATGTTTTTCTTAACAAATTACACAAGTCTCTACTACTTTTGCATCCAAAGGGCACTCTCTCAAGGCATGCTTCTTTCTACATTTGGGACAAAAGATTGCTGAGGCATCAGATTCATATTTTTGCTTGTTTTGTAGCTTGAGGGTGTCTATTTTCTCACTAAGACTCCCTAAAATTTCAGATTTGAATTCATCAAGCATATGTCCTATTTCTTCCCTACTTACTATCCCAAAAGCAGATTTACTTGCTCGTGCAAGAGCAGGGTCTCTTGGTCCTTTTATAGTTTTAGATTTCCCTCTTGAAAGGTTGATACATAATTCAGTTATTTCAGGTAATGTGAGCTGAGATATATCCCCTTTTCCCATCATATTAAGGATATCTAATCATTGATCCCTAATTGCCTTCAATAAGAGAGCTTTCAAAGTATCTTGGTCTAAGTTTTCCATTTTTTCCCTCTTAATGTTATAGTTAAACCTTTCCAACAAATCTTCCAGATTTTCATCCTCGTTTTGTAGCATTTTAAACACTTCCTCCTTATGGTTGACTAGCATACAGTAATCCAAATACCTCTCTAGAAATGCATGTTTCATGTCTTCCCATGTCCTAATAGAACTGTTGATCAAACTCATAAACCATTTTAATGCTACTCCTTTCAATGTTGAAGGGAATATTTTAAGTTTTTGGGCATCTTGTAAGTAATCATAGGTTCTACATAGGACTTCAAATTCAAATAGGAAGGTTCCAGGATCCTCACTTTTGAGTCCATAAAATTTTGGAAGGACAGCGGGTGAAATGTTTTTCATAGTTGCATTGGTTTCTTCATCTACTATAGGAAACCCAAAAGAGCTTCCCATTTCCCTTCTACCTCTTCCTCTGCCTCCTTCTTCACCTCTACCTCCTTTTCCTTCTACACCTCTACCTCCTTCTCCTCTACCTCAACCTATACCCCCTCCAAATAGTGTATGTTCTCCATGAAAGACTCCTCCTCCTCCTTTTTCTTCCATGGTTGATTCTCCTGTGGAAGTGGAAAAGTTTATGTCTCTAGCATGGATTCTTGAATCTTCTTCTAAGACAAGTTAAGTGGATGAGGTGGAAGGTATCTTTGAGGGAATATCTAATCTTAAGCCTTATAGAATTTTGTGATCAGTATAGGATGGGATGTGGGTTTGAGTTGGAGGTGTGCTTCCTCTTGGTCTTGGTGGAACAAGTGGTGTTCTAGGAATCAAGTTTCTTCTTCTTATGAATCTACCCCTTGAGTCTCTTTCTCTACGCATATCATTGTTGTTTGGAGGTAAGAAACAAGGCTACCTAGTTACACTTCCCCGGCAACGGTGCCAAAATGTCTGCTCAACTTAGTGTTCCTAAATTGATGTCATAAATTGTCAACCAGGGCTAGTAAACTATTGAAGTGAAGTGCACTGTATGAGCCTAGGTATCCTCCTCCTACTTCGTTGTGTTTAGTGTTTTTCTAGTGTTTTTGGTTTTGTGTTTTTGTGTTTTTGTGTTAAGAGGAAAAGAACTAAATTGTTGGCAAAGAGAAATTATTGGTCACGCTAAAACAGAGCAAAATCTACTCTAAACTATGTATGGCACCTAAGAACAGAAAATGCTAATTCACCAATTGAAAAGCTTGAAAAGGAAAGTAACTCATAACATTAACTCAGTCCAATTCATTTCATTAGAGATATGTTGGGACAACTTGAGAAAAGGATAATTTTGATGCAATGAGGTTCTTTTAAGTAAACAACAACTTACAATATCACAGAGAAAATCTCATCCATAGTTAGAAATTTGTTGGAACACATTGGGAAAATATTATCTACAACATAGTAAGGAAATCTATGCTAATTTAACTTATGACACGAAAATCAACCCATTTTGCAACTCAAGATGTTACTATTAAGCCTCATTCAAGGGTTAGAGATCTCTTGGAATAGCTTTGGAAAAAGGCTGTTTGTAAAATTATGAGAAATTGCAAAATAGTAAAGACCTCAAAATGATATTACTAATGCTTGTTCATATGATAATGATGTGTTAGCACAGATTAATAACAAGAGAATTTTGTAAATAATGAAGGCCGTTAAGTCTGATTTAACATGACTAGAATTCAATTAATAAAACTCGAAATGCAATGATCATAACTGAACTAATACACAATTAGCCTTCGAAATACTACGACTAAACTAAAATTCAATTAACCTATGAAATACTACAGCTCTATCTCATTCAGTGTTAGTTATATTTTTTAACAATTCATAAGAACAAGATTTACTGCACTATTCAATGTGAGTGAACATAAACATGAAGTTCAGGAAATTGCCTAAATTAAGAACGAAACAGAGCTAAAGTTAATTATCTAAGAAATATGCACAAAGCCTTTCGGACAGTAGGGGCCCTCTACCATCGGATTGGCACACGAATCTCCTCAATATTGCCTCAGATCATGTATTAAAGTTTTACTACTTTCATTAAAGGAAAACACTTCCAGAAACAGAGTATTACAATCTTGGACAACTTAACAGCAAAACATCAACTAGCTAACTGTCTCTCGGTTCACCAAGTTATTTTTATAAAAAAAATACATAACTGTCATTGAGAAGAAATAGGGATAGGTGTCTTTTTCAATCAGAATCAAATTAGAACTCCTGTTGAGGTCTCATACTTTGCTGAAGACACCTGCAGAGCCCTTGTCCTGGTAGAAGTCTACTTCTTAGTTTTGGTTTCCTCCACGTGCATAACCACTTGAAGATTTTTGCTCAGACTTCGTAGAGGGCAAGGAATGATGTAGGTGAGTTCTGGAATTCAACCATATGTGTTTTTCCTTTAGTTGACACCTGTAACCTATGTGAACATAAGGATAGCTGCAGAATATGCGACTAGCTACAGAATGGCTGCATTCTGTAGCTAAGTCTAGTAAAAAATCACTACAACAAGAAGACCGCAAAAGTTTAGTAATTCAGTTATTGTATGCATTCTTAAAGTGACTTTAATCAATCCTATTGATATTTTAAGCCTATAATTTTTAAAGGACAAAGGAAATGAAGTGAAATTTGGTGAAAGAAAAGGAAATCTTTGGGGCTCAACAGTACTCATAGATAGATCGGTAGTTAACATGTTTCAATCAAGATCAATTACACCAAAAGAAAAAGGTTTCCTTTGTTCCTGAGGTTTCATTCCAAGTGTTCAACAAAATATCTGAACAAAAAGTATTTGACGACAAAATTACTAACAATGGAAATGTTAGGGGACCTTAATTTGAGAGGGCTTTGAAATAAAAGAAAGCTTTCAAATTATTTTCAAGCCTCACATAGGGAAAACCTTAATATTTTGGGTGAACTTTCTTGGTTTTATAGTAAATACAAAGAAAAAAATAGATCTCATGTATATAAACCTTGTGGACCAAAAATAAATTTTGTTTGCAGGAAACCAACTTGATGACCATTATCTATTGTCTAGCATATGAAAAGAAACTATTCTAATTTTGGTGTTGTGCCTAGAAAAAGGAGTGATGGGAAAATGCTTCTTTTAATACTCAGAGACTATTTATTTCAAGGATAAGGTCTCAAATAAACCCCTCCACTTCAGCTACTATAATTTTTAATCAAGTTTACAATATTTAAACTTACCAAAGAGTTATTAATCATAGGTTTCATTAATTAATGGATCAAGAAAAAACCAAAAAACGTGTTGCAAAGAAATGCCCTCTATTAGCATGCACTTTAAATGTGCATGTTTCCTTATGAGCCCAAGCCATAGAGGTCACAATGGTAGAGTTCTCTGAGCAAGAGGTCACAAACCTTCTCTCATTATGTGAATCACATGCACTCATTCACAACACCTATATTAGAAATGTACAGGTGGATCTCTTCAAAATGAAAAAAAGTACTATGAAGTGTATCTATACTCTGAAGGTTTCTTTATTATTCATGTTTCTTATATGGATAATTGTCCCAAATATTTTGAAGAGGGTCCTCTATGGAAGAGTAGATCCTTTTGTTATCCCATGATTCCCACACTTCAACCCAACCACTATGTCTGTCACCAAAATGGCAGTTTGGTTTCATGTCCTCATTTTCCAATACTAGTTTGGAATTTATTAGTGTTTGTATATATTGCCAATACCTAGGAAAAAATTAAAAACAAATCTTGAAATGATTAAGTTTTTTTTTTCACATATGCTTGACCCAATCACTTCTAGAAAAAATCAACTATGATTAACGATACAAACCAAAGTCATGACTATTTCACATAATAAACATCTATATTATTATCATTAACATGGGCAACCTAGATGCAACCTCAAAAGGACTTCTTAGCAAGGTTAAGAGGCCGAATATCCATTATATCCAAAAATATAAGTTAGTGCAATTGGAGCAACACTGCAAAAAAGCATGAGGGACTTCTTTCCCATTCATTCCTAAGCTAGTATGTTTGTTGTGTATTATCATATTTTGAAACATGATTTTGGATTTGACTCTTAGTATTTGAAAAATTATATCTATTGTGTATTATCATATTTTGAAACATGATTTTGGATTTGACTCTTAATAATGGAAAATTTTAGTTCACAACTTCATGCCATGCTCCATGGAAATTTTGATGTATGTTGATATGATCCTATGATATTGTTGAAGATGTTATTTTCAAGTCTGGAAAATCTGATCAATCCCAGTTTCAAATCGAGTGACAATTGGCTCTACCTATAGTTATAGTCATTAATGTTTAGCTCTATCCTTACTGCACATAGTACAAATATTTGGGGATTATAAATTTCATAGGGAATGGGGTCTCTAACTACCATTTTGATCATCCAGCCTCCCATTTGCAATCTTAAATCTACTTAATCGTTAATGCTCTAATCCATCCTCTCAAAATACATGGTAACAATCCTAGCAATCTGTTGAGTCTTCATGATTTTGATTTACAAGAAAGTCATGACAACTTTACATTATACAATGGAAACTCTTCAATTATTCACAATATATAGCGACAACTTCCCCACCTAGCACTCAAACATTCAAGTTCTAATCTCAATTCTCCTCCATCCACAGACTATCCAATAGTCACTGCTAGGAAAAGAATCTTGAAAGAAAAAAAATTGGTCTAAAATAACGTGAGATTTGTGATTTTATTAAATGTTACAATGTTTAACTTTCATGTATAATCTAAACAAAAATTAAAAAATAATTATTTTTCTGTATATTCCAAAAAATCCAATCAACAACTCAACTCAACATGACTCTAAAGTAAAGCCTTCCTCCTACAATGCAACCACACTTACATCCAAACATTCCTTTCCCATGATAGTACTCGATGTTATTTTGTACTATGGTGCTTCTAAAAAAATATTATAGATGATTTTAAATACTCGTTATGTTTCTTTACCATATCTTGGAAAAATATCGTACCATTCCATTTATGGTAACATAATTTGGGCACTAACATGGTTAATAAAAAATGACTTATGGAAACAACAATTGCATGCAAAAAAATTGAAATTTGGCACAACAAATTGAAAACAGAAAATCAAATGGAATATGTGACCAACAATAGAAGGTAGCGACAACCTTCAAATTTTACCAGCCCCTTCAATTATTGTCAATTGCAAATATCATTATGCATACAGACACAGTAAACATTGCAGTTCAATATGAAAATATAAAATTTTGTTCCACAATTCAATATAGGATCCTAAAATGCAAATTTGACTATTTATATGATTGGCATCACGATGCAATTTAAAATTTCCAATATATTATAAGAAAACTGAATTATCATCCGTGCTCATGGAATTTGAAGCTTATAAGCTATAACTACATTAAATATATAGAAAAACAAAATATTTTCTAGACACGTAATTTTAAAACAAAAAATACCATTGGCTTCAAAAGTCAAATTTTGATAACAACACATTTTATAATGTTGAAAACTACTAGGAAAAGAATCTTGAAAGATCAAAAATTAGCTTAATAAGATCTTTGGTATAAAATAATGTGATATTTGTGGTTACAACAAACAATATTGCCCCTATTGCAATTTAACTTCTCCACAGTGCAAACATTTTCAGACATAACGTGTTGTATAATCAAATTTAATGATTCTCATCCTTGCAGCCATCTTAAAACAATCATGTATGAAAAGTTGTATTCCACATGTTATGACCACCAATAGAATATTCCATCAATTGCAGAATGAATATTTCTTGGCCACTAATTAACATGACAAATATCTAGCCTTACTATCTCCCAAAAATTACATGGAATGTCAATAAGATATCTATTTACTCTAGATGACTTCCCAAAGTCTAAGGATGCATCACATAATATGGACTCCCCTCTGCTTGGGTGCCAAATATAAGGAGAATATATTATACCAAATTCGCCCAAGGAGAATATATTCTACCAAATTTGTCCAAGACCGCAATGAATGGCTTATGTTCTCCAAGGTCCAAGGATTAACTATTGATAGCAGAGGAATTATTGATGGGATGGGCCAGAAATGGTGGGTTGGTGATTGCAAATGAGACCAAAACCATATTTTCCACAGTGTCCCCACATCATTTATGGTATATTCTATCTGAAATGTACATTTGATATATTTGAAGTTCAAGGACAGTCCAAAAATCCATTTTGAAATAGTTTAGTCAAAACGTGTTCAAGTTGAACTTCGAAATTGTTTCTCTCGGTGATAGTCCAAATACAAATGCAATTCATGTCTATGCCCTCTCAACATGTAGTGATTCAGAATTTCACAATTGTAATAGGAGATGATTCTATTTCTGTAGTTACACAAAGCTCAGATATTGAAGTTGGAAAACTAGTTTGTGGGCCTAGACACGGAATAGGTATTGGAAGTCTTGGAAGCATGGATTCAGAAGATACAGTTTAAGGCATGGTTGTTAATGGATCTTCTCTCAATGGCACAAAAAATGGATCAGTACGCATAAAAACATGGCAGGGGGGCTCTGGGTATGTCCAACAAATAATGTTCCAACATTTGAAGAAGATTAACATCTCAAATACCATTATTATGGATCAATATTAATGTGCCCCTCCATATCCATGCCACAATCAATTAAAACCATGCAAAAATCATAGTTCCATTGTTCAAGTTCACAATGTGACATACATAGACATCACCGGTATGTCTGCAATGAAAGAGGCAATAAAACTTGTGTGTAGAGGGACCATTCCATGTACAAAAATTGTGATGCAGGGTATAATCCTTCACCTAGATAAAGAAGACCCGACCACTTCTTTATCAGCTAATTTTCATGGTTGTAGCAATGGAAAATTCATTCCTCCTATTAATTTCACATCATTGGGCTTGCAAGCATCAAATTAATTTATTACTAGGAGTTATCAGTCATCTCATTGGTTCAGAAATTTTATTCGTCGGTGCCATGGTGGTCAGATGAAGTTGTTTTTGGGTATCTGTTATATTATTTCCACGATTAGTCGCACGCACGGACCCGCCTATGGTTTTATGCATGGGTTTGCACATGGTTTTGGGGCATGATGGTTTTTGACCCCTGGTATTTTGTAGATCCGGTCAAGGGAACTATGATTATGTTCTAATCCAGGGTTAATGGATTGGGGTTTACGAATTCTTCAGCATGTATATATATGTGTTGTAACACTAAAAGGAATATAATGAAAAATCAAACTAGTAGTACCGATTTGGGATCCAGGGAAAATATTTGTCTATATCTGTTGTATGTTTTATGCTCTCGTTATTATTTATTTTTTTTCTTTAAGAATTTATTTGAAAATAATTTATGTACAGGGTTAAAACCTGCAGTTGGTATCAAAGATATTTTGGCCTCAAGGAGGTGCCTTTGCTACTGAGGGTTTTTTTTCTCGGGCATATGGTAGACCCTGTTCAATGGGATATCTGCGGGATCGATTCTTGAGGTGAAAGAAGATGGTGAGAAATGGAAATATAGAGATCAAGAAATTTAATTGTTATATTTTTGAGTTGTGGAAGCTGAATATGGAGGATGTACTGGTGGATAAAGATCAGTGGATTGTGGTGGATCTAGGTACTAAACCAATGACCATGTCAAATGAAGACTCAACAAAGTTGGATCAGAAGGCAAAGAGCACAATATAGTTGTGTATCTTAGATTCGGTATGGTTGAATGTATCTAGGGCAGCTATGGCAAAGAATTTGTGGGTCAAGTTAGGGACTTTATACTAATCTACGTCTCTGGTGAATAAATTGTTCTTGCAGAAAAAATTGTATAACCTCAAGATGAAGGATGGAGACTCGGTGACAGAGCATCTGAACGCCTTCAATACTATGGTAAGTGAGCTGTCATCTATTGATATTAAAATTTTATGAAACGAGCTCCAAAAATAGAAGAAAAGAGAGATCAATGCCTTAGAAATAAGCCACTTCGAGGGGGAGACCTCCTTTACATCACATAAAAGAACAATTATTGGATGATACAAATGACAAAACCTCCTTCTATATATAGGATTCCATGGGGTCACAATATAATCCTAGCCGACCTAACAATAATAATGTAAGGGCACAATAATAACAATATTGGGGTTACATGGGTACAACATTAACAATAAGGGGGCTACACTAACAACAATAAGGGACTACACTAGTAATATAGGGACCTAACATGCCCCTCTCCTTCAAAAAAGTGTTGTCCTCAATGCTTGAGTAGCTGTGGGTGCTTCTGTATAAAATTGTCATCCTCCCATGTAGAATCTTCAGTGGGTAAGTTATTCCACTTGATGAGATACTCTGAAATTGATCGATTTCGTAGCTGTCGAGATCTTGTTTCCGTGACTGCTTTAGGTTCCAATATGATTTTTCCTTCCTCATCAAGTTCTGGAAATATTGTTTGAACTGGAATTTTTTCACCTATAACCTTCTTTAAGCATGAAACAGGGAAAACTAGATGCACTCGCGACGAAGCAGGCAGCTCCAATTTGTATGTCATAGTACCTATCTTTTGCAACACCTTGTAAGGACCATAGTTCTTTGGCGATAATTTATTATCCTTATTATCTTTCTTGATGGAAATTTTTTTGTATGGTTATAGCCGTAAAAATACCCAATCTCCTACATCAAAACTTCTCTCACTGTGATGTTGATATGCATGTTGTTTCATTCGATTTTGTGCCAAATTTAGGTTATCCTTTAAGAGTTGGAGAAATTCTTGTTAATGCTTGATGTGATCTTCCACTACTTGAACCTTATAATTTTCTCTTAAAGGTGATGTGATGGATGGTGGATGATATCCATAAAGTGCCATAAATGGGGTCATTTTTGTTGCAATATGGAAGGAAGTGTTATACCACCATTCAGCGAGAGGTAACCACTTGACCCATTTTGTTTGTTTATCAGAAACAAAACAATTAAGATATCCTTCCAAACATTTATTCACTATCTCAGTTTAAACATTGGATTGAGGATGATAAGATGAGCTATGAGCTAGTTGAGTACCTAAACAAGAAAATAATTCCATCCAAAAATTTCTAGTAAAAATGGGATATTTGTTGCTTAATATAATCTTTGGGTTTCCATGTAGCTTTTGAATTTTTTCCATAAATGTAGTAGCAACTACACTTGCTTTAAATTGATGAGATAATGCACAAAAGTGTGCATACTTGGTAAGTCTATCAACTACCACCATGATGAAACTCTTTCCTTTTGACTTAAGTAAACATTTGATAAAATCCAATAAAATCTCCTCCCAACGTTGACTTGGTATGGATAAAGGTTGTAGAAGACCTGGGGTCTTAATCGTCTCAACTTTATTTTGCCGGCAAACAAAAAATTCTGCCACAAAATTTTGAATATCAGATTTAAGGCCATCTCAAAAAAATTATTTCTTCATGCGGTGGTAAGTTTTGAAAAATCCTGAGTCTCCTCCTAAAGGAGAAGTGTGGAATTCCAAAATAATATTTTGTTTTAGTTGGGAATTCTTACAAAGATATAAGCGATATTTGTACCATAAGGAATCATTTTTCCAACTAAATGCATCAGATGTACTAGGATCTTGCTGCAAATTTTGAATGAGTGTCCACACTTCTTCATCCTTCTTCCATTCATCCCTTGATTTGGTTATCCAATCTGGTTGGATAATATAAATGGCACAAAGAAATTCTTCCACCTCTTCATTATTTCTTGAGAGTTCATCTGCAACAACATTTAGCTTCCCACTTTTTTAGACGATTTCAAATTCATAACCCAACACCTTTGTGACACATTTTTGTTTCTCTTCTGAAGATATTATTTGTTCCAAAAAGTGTTTAACCCTATCATGATCAGTTTTTACCTTGAAGTGTCTTCCCATTAGGTAAGGTCACCATTTCTTTAGTGCATGTAGTATTGCTAACATTTCCTTCTCATAAATAGCTTTCTGTAAATACCTTCCTTTGATTGGATGACTTTCAAAAGAAATGGGTCTTCCTTCTTGCATCAAAATAGCATCAATTCCATTTCCTGAGGCATCACATTCCATAATAAAGTTTTTTGTGAAGTCTAGCATAGCTAAGACCAGTGCTAGTCACATTGCCTATTTAAGATGTTCAAAGGTCGTAGTTGCTTCAGGAGTCCATCTAAATGCATCTTTCTTCAATAATGTTGTTACAGGTGCTACTATTCTCCCATAATTCTTAACAAAATTTTGATAATACCCTGTTAACCCGATAAATCCTCGCAATTGATTTAAGGTCATGGGGAATTTCCATTCCTTAATGGATTTAATTTTCTTAGGGTCTGCCTTAACACCCTCGTGAGATACAATATGACCCAGATATTCCACCTTTTGTACTCCAAAGAAACATCTGGATGTTTTTTCATATAATTATTTCTCCTCCAATAGTTTCACCACCATGTCAACATGTTGAACATGATCCTTCCAAGACTTGATGTAGATTAGTATATCATCAAAAAATACTAGCACCAAAGTTCTAAGGAAGGGTTTGAAAATGGAATTCATCAACCCTTGAAATGTAGAAGGTGCATTGGTAAGGCCAAAAGGCATGACCACAAATTCATAATGACCCTCATGAGTTCGAAATGTTGTTTTCAGAATATCTTCAATCTTCATTCTAATTTGATGATATCATGAACGAAGATACAACTTTGTAAAATAAATTGCTCCATCTAATTCATCTAATAATTCATCAATCACAGGAATGGAAAATTTATCTTTAATAGTGAGCTTATTGAGCTCCCTATAATCCAGACACATGCGCCATGATCCATCCTTCTTGTGCACCAATACTACTGGAGCAGATAAAGAACTTTGACTAGGTTGAATTATACCAACCTCTAACATTTATGCAATCATACGTTCAATTTTTCTCTTTTGGACATAAGGATATATACAAGGCCTGATGTTTGGAGGAATAATTCCTGGAATCAAATGAATAGCATGATCATGATTACGATTAGGTGGGAGTCCTTTGGGAGTTTCAAACACCTTGGAATGATTGTCCAATACTTTTTGGAGATCTGGAGAAATAAATGATTTTGATGTTGGAACTTCTAGTGAGCATAATGGTGCAATTACAATTCATTGTTCTTTCCTCAAAAGCTTTGTCATGAAATTATAGATTATTATCTTTCTCAGCTTCCCTGCGATACCCCGTAATTCGACTTCCTTTCCTTTCAAAAAAAATTTCAAGAAAATTTCTTGAAAATTAAAAGCTATTGTCCCCAAAGATTGTAACCATTGTACTCCTAGTACAACATCATCACCTCCTATTGGAATGGAAAGCATTGGACTATTCAATACATATTCCCCCATGGTTAGCTTGATATTATGGAATTTTCCAAAGCAATTTATAGTTCCTCCATTTGCAACCATCACTTGACATTCTGGTGTTGGGTATAGGAAACAATTCAATTCCTTGGCTACCTTACAATGAATAAAATTATGGTTAATACCCGAATCAATCAACACTATTACCTTTTTCTTCTTGATATGTCCTTCTATATTGAGAGTTTGAGTAGTGGTAATTCCTGCCAATGCATTACACGATATGGTCAGACTCATTTCTTCTTCTTGTAGGGTTGGTTCCTGGTGTATATCCTCTTCCTTCGAAGTTTCTTGTTCATTTTCTTCCTCCTCTTCACAACCTATGTAAAATAATTTCTTCTCGACACACTTATGACCTTTAGTGTATTTTCTATCACAACTGCAGTAAATCCCTTTTTCTCTTTTTTTTTCCAATTGTTGTGGTGTCAACCTTGTAGGTTGTGGTAGTCTAGGAGTAGAAAAACTTTTATTTTTATAGATCTGAGTGGTAGGTTTCCTTGTCGCCATAATTTTACATTCAATTTTTCTTACCAACCTGAACGTCTTCTCCAATGAATCAGGTTCCCAAATGCGAACCTCATGTTGGATGTTATCCTTTAAAGTCCCTATGAAGACACCAATCATGTGTTCCTCTGGAATATCAGTTACCCTTATACTCAATTTTTGGAAGTCCTCAATGTGCTCCATCTTTGAACCCTTTTTTTTTAGATTAATCAATTGGCTAAAAAAGGTGTTGCTATGTCTATCCTCATAATGTGCTATCATTTCCTCCGTAAAATTGACCAAGTGAAAATTTTTTTACGGGATCAAAGCCATCGATACCATACAAATGTATTTTGTTCTAAATATAAAGTTGTAATGTGCACCTTTTGTGTGTTTTTCACATTATTGAGATCAAAATATTGCTCCATTTGTAGTATCCATGTTATTGGATCCTTGTCATCAAACTTCCTCATATCGATCTTTGGAATATGGTGGGTCTTCCATCCAACATTAGATTTTATGAAATCACGATTAAAATTTATTTTTTTCTCATCATGAGTTTCCTCTACAATATTTTCGCCATTAGGAAACATTTCTTCTATCAACTTTTCCAACATGCCATGTTTTCTTTTAGATCATTCTTCATGTTTTCCACTTTTTCATGGATCTTAGCTTCCATGTCATCCATGTAAGCTTCCATGCTAGCTTCCATGCAAGCTTCCATGCCATTCTTTAAACCATCCATCTTAGCTTCCATGCATTTCTTCAAACCATCCATCTTAGCTTCCATGCCTCTCTTCAAAACTTCCATTTAATTTTTTGTTGCTCTTTGTGAGAGAAAAATTTGGTGCACTTGCTCGTGTAATTTTGATATGTCATGTTGCACTTATTTGTCTTCATGAGTCATAGTAGAGCCTTCTGAAGGCTTAATTGGTGATGAAGTCTTTTTAGGGGGAATTTTGGAACCCAATATTGATATATATTCTACAATATGCCCTTTGAATCAATTCAAACCGATTTTTAAAACAAGGCTTATGCAATTCCAAAAAAAGTACACACCTTTTTCTTGCTCTTGAGGAGCTCGATGTTTAAACTGAATTATCTATGTAATTTCGGGTCTTAAATATCTGAAATTCGGTCCTGTAGTATCCTTCCGAAGATTCTTTCAAATGCCACAGGTCTGACCTAATTTGGATTCTTCAAGGAAAATTTATGCCCAGTCTCCCACAATGACCTAATTATGGACGGGTTCAGTAGAGCGAACTTGTATGGCATTCCTTGTGTCATTGGTTCCTAATTTGGCTTTGAAATTGATATAAAGGAAAATACAGTTCATGTACTTGTTGCCACTTTTGACAAAATTCCAATGCGATTCTTAGAGAAATATTTATGATGATTTTCCCACGGTCACCTCTTTAAGATGAAATTAGGGAGCCTCAAAAAACCCTAAATTCCAAAGATCATATATCCAAAAATATTGCGAACCAAGATCTAAATTTTTCACACGACATTCCTCAGGACTTTGGCTTTGTGTGATGAAAATTTCAGCTTTTTAACCTTTGTAGAAAAAAATTTATAGTGAAAATTACACGATGACCTACTTGGAGCAGCGAAACTCTAGAATCTATACCTCTGATACCGAATGTTATGAAACTAGCTCCAAAAATAGAAGAAAAGAGAGATCAATGCCTTAGAAATAAGCCACTTTAAGGGGGAAACCTCCTTTACATTACATAAATGAACAATTCTTGGATGATACAAATGACAAAACCTCCTTCTATATATAGGAGTACATGGGGTCACAATATAATCCTAGCTGACCTAACAATAATAATGTAAGGGCACAATAATAACAATATTGAGGTTACATGGGTACAATAATAACAATAAGGCAGTTACACTAACAAAAATAAGGGACTACACTAGTAATATAGGGACGTAACATAAATTCTCAGATTAAGATAAGTGCATCAGTTTGTTGTGTTGTCTACTATATCCGTGGGATAGTCTGGTTATTGCAATAGTTAGCAATACAACTACCTTGAATTTTGATGAAATTGTCTCAGCCTTACTGTCCGATGAAATGAGATGGAGAAATATTGATGGCCATAATGGATATACCTTATCTGTATGATGAAGGTCCCTGAACATTAAAAAATAAAAAAAATTTCGTGTGGGAGATCTAAATCTCTAGGAAAACATGTAAAGGTGTGTTGGAAATGTGGAAAGGAAGGGCACTACAAAAAGTACTACAAATCTAAAGCTCTTGAGAAAGGAAAGGTGTTTTATGATGCTCCTTCAGTAGAGGCAAAAACCACCTCAGATGAAGGTGGGGATGCTTATTTGGCTTCTTCTTCAAATACACACGTAGATCATGAGGCATGGTTGATTGACTCAGGTGCATCCTTTCACTTCACTCCCCATAGGGAGTGGTTATGCGAGTATGAGAAGATGATGGTGGTGATGTCTTCTTAGGAGATGATAGGAAGGAAAGAATCATCAGACGTGGAAAATTCAAGCTGAAGCTGCAAGGTGGAAGGATTAGAACACTTCCTAGTGTTCTAGATATTCCTGCATTGGCCAGAAATCTGATTTTTGTAAGAAAGATGGATGGTACAGGTGTAAAAAAAGTGTTCAAGAAATATACCTGCAATATGGTTTAGGGAGCACTAGTATTAATGTCGGGGTTTCAGATTGGAACTCTGTACAAGCTTTAGGGTATCATTGTTATTGATGGGCGCAACAGTTCTGTGGTTTATGAAAGTGGAGCATAAAGCCTAGAGGTCTCTGGAAAAAATACCATGCTATGGCATCAAAGGCTTGGACATATTGGAAAGAAGGGCCTTTGGATACAACATGGTAATGGTATGGTAGAAGGTATGTATAATTTCTCTCTAGATTTCGATTTATGTGAACATTGTGTATATGGGAAGTAGAATTGGGTGAGATTTCCTTTTGGTGCTAAGAGGGTGAACAAGATATTAGAGCTTGTGCATAGTGATGTGTTTGGACATGTGTCGTTTCCATCACTGGGAAAGTCTGTGTTCTATGTTTCATTCATAGATGAATTCTAAAAGAATACATGGATATATTTATTTAGGAATAAATCTAAAGTCTTTGACATATTTAAATAATTTAAGGCTCTAGTGGAAAACTAGGCAGAGAAGAAGATAAAGGTGCTAAGGATAGATAATGGTGGAGAGTGTTGAAGTGTGCAACAAGAAAAAGTGAAATTTTCATCCGGAAATAACATCCATGATCCTAGTGAAAATTAAGCACCTACACTAGGGTAGGGCCCACATAGGCTATTTTTAGGTGTATGTCTATTTATAAATGTATTTGAATGTCTATTTATAGATGCATGTCTATTTATAGATGCATCTCTATTTTTATTATCCCTTAATACTAGATGGAGATTAAACCATAATATATTCTCAATGTGGACCTTAAAATATTTAGCTGCAGTGGAAAATTAGTTAGCTAAGTGAATTTCGAGTTAAGGGGTTGGTTGGTGGGACATGCAGGTTGACTTAGTTGTAACTGAGTGATTCGAAGTTGTAACAGAGCTGGAAGTATAGTTGTGAAAGTTGTAAAGTATTTTAACTCAGTTAAGTGAGTTAAACTCAGTGGTGCTTGTTGTAACTGAAGATACACTAGTGAGAGATCAAGTGAATTAATTATTAGTTAATTCACAATCAATGGTATCACATGCAACTGAAGATTTACTATTATTAACTACATGCATTTCAGATCCAGTGGAGACCCAGTTGAGTTCTAGGTGAAAAAGAAGTTGACTATCAGTTGTAACATTATTTGGTTGCACACATGAAACCACACAAACATTGGATGATCCCATGATATTTACACAGTCAAGGAAGGCAAGGCATCCATCATTCAGGTTTATTTACCATCAAGGATTGTGTAGTGTAGGCAGGTTGTGTGGAGACAGTAAATTGAGCAAGTGATTTTCCAATTTTTGTATGACAGTGTGAGACAATTAGCTGATGTAGTGGGAGCTCTTGTGGTTGGAGCTTTGTATGTAATTGTTTCATCATCCATGATATAATATACAATAGAATATAGTGGTGTTTTTAGTTGTAAGGTTTCCCCAAGAAACTATCTATGTTGTCTGTGATTGATCTTTCTTCATGCTTATATAATTGGCAATTGTGTTTTTAATTCTATAAATATTTGTAGAAGCGATTTTGTATTTAATAGTAGAACATTGTTAGATCAGGAGAATTCAAGATATATATGAATATTGTATAATTTCTACATGGTATCATAGTTGTGTTATAATTTCTACATGGTACCATAGCACAAGAAATTGCAAAAGTGAAGAAGGATTTGATTTTATGGTTGGATAAAATTCAAATTTGTAGAAAGACTTTCTTGGTGCTACAGTTAATTCAAGATTGAAATGGATTTCAATGGCTTGAGGTTAGACTATGCACTCGAGGAAAGATCGAAATACATTTCTTGGAAGGATGAGATGGAGGTAGTACTCGAAAACAATGGCTTGAAGGAATTCATTGACAAAGATATTCCTAGACCAGATGTTGTAGATGCTACAAATATTGATGAATGAAAAAGAAAGTGGCAAGGGCGAGGAGGATCCTGTTGGAGGGAGTACGAGACCACACTGTCTCAAGACTCCATGGGAAATCCACACCCATTAGGGGAATTTTGAGGTCTAAAATGGGCCTCCTAAGGAAATTATAAAATAATAGTGGAAATAATAAAATAAGATTTGATTACATCATCAAAATTTAGAGGGAAAAAAGAGAAAACTACTTTTTCAACTCGTATTTTGAACATATCTCCCTAAGGGTTTACTCAAATTTCTAGTGGGAATACTCCTTGGATGAAAAATTTAATTCTTCATCCAAGGAGTACCCATGCTGCATACTTTTGATTGACTTTGCTAAATGAAAAATGAGAAATACATAAAAAACGTGATTGCAATCACGCTTTTTTATGTATTTCTCAATTTTCATGTAACAGGGTCCATCAAAAGTATGCAACATGGGTACTTCTTTGATGAGGAATTGAATTTTGCATCCAACGAGTATTCCCACTCGAAATTTGAGTAAACCATTAGGGAGATAAGTTCAAAATACGAGTTGAAAATTTAGTTTTATTATTTTATTATTTTTGAATCTTTTTACTTTTTTACTCCAAAAATGGTGAATCATCCCCCATGGTTTACATCTGTTGGCAATATGATGCAATGTGTTGTCCTTGATGGCAACCTAATTGATGAAGTTGTCTTTGGATAGCAACCTATGTGTTAAAGATGTGGAGATTGTTGGCAATATGATGCAATGTGTTGTCCTTGATGGCAACCTACTTGATGAAGTTGTCTTGGGATAGAGACCTATGTGTTAAATATGTATCTACATATGTGACAGAGAAAATAATTCCAGTGAGTACTGGAGAAATGATAAATATAATATGCCACAATGTATACGCGAGTTTGTAAAGGCCAAGTTGCGTATACACGCGGATAAGTACGTCCCAAGCCGCGTATGCCCTTTTGCGCTCCAAATTTATAATACCAAGGGGCATTACCATGGTTTTGGCACACAGTATTGAGCATTGTATGGTTTATTTGATTCCATCCAAGAATACCATCGGAAGTTGTGTGGTTTTGGCTCATGGTATTGGTAAAAGCTAAATCTATTTAAGGAGAAGAAATTCATAGTGCAAGGCGTGCAAGTGTAAGGGTTGTTGATGGATAAATTTCTCTAAGGAATATCTGCATGGCTAGACTCTGTTCTTAATTGATAAATCTGAATCTATGATGCACCTATGGATATGATGAAGGGTCAAGATCTCTAGATCTAGAAATGATGAATCTCTAGGATGATCTGCAAAAGAAATGATGAAGACCTGGCGCAAGTCTGATGAAGAAATTGAAGAAATCTGGGTAAGTTTATAGATCTGGTATGTTCTGCAAATTTATCTTTTACAGATCTATATGCTAGTTTGTCTCGGTAAAAGCGCGTATATACGCAGGTTCGCTTAATTAAAAGCGCATATGGAACTTAGGGTTTCTGAAGTTTATTTACAGATATTACTTCTGTGATTTCTGTTTTCTTTCTGCTACCGGTTAATGAAGTCTACTTGAGGTTCTGGGTTGATTGAATATGGAGTATCCTTCTGATTTGATAATGAACAAATCTAATCACTAATTGAGAAAACATGATGAAGGATGAGAGAGAAAACATGGTTAAACCTAACTGACTGTCTAAAGGTTCTACATTGCTAAGAAGGAAAGCCTCAGAACTGTATTTGAGATTTATCACATTCAAAAAATTAGTATTCTCAGAAGTATACGTAGGTTTATACAAAGAAAAGCGCGTATACATGCAGCTTTGGTGAAAAGAAGTGGCGTATGCATTTCATGTTATGAAAAACAGTATGCACAGAGACATACGCAGGTTGGTGAGCAGGGAAGCACGTATACACGCGGCTTCAGTAAAGAGAAGTAGCGTATTCTATTTGAATTGATGGTTTTTCAAGGTTTAATGTGTATCTAATTATCTACTCTGAAGTCTAGGTTATTTCTGATATTCTGGTTACAGTGGTAGTGTTGTTCTGATTGAATTTTTGGGTAATGTATGGCTGTTGATGTTAAGGGGTTGTATTGAAGTTTTTTTGATCCAGTATGAAAATTGATGAAACGTGGTCTGTAGTGGATCTGAGGGATGAAGCCTTCAGTATGAAAGTAGAATCTTTCAGCTAGTAGAAGCTGGTGTTGAACTCAGGGGTCAAAGCTCCCTTCCAGGAGAGGCTGGTAAACAAGATAAGGGGGTTGGAGCTCCCTTCTAGTTGTAGCTGGAAAAAAATAGAAGGTTGCAGCCTTTTTCAGGTAGAATCCTGTGTACTGGTATAAGTCTGTATCAGTACAATGTTTTAAAAGGTTTACTATATAATAAATATTGAAAACAGAGACGATGACAGCGGTGGTTTTCTCCCAGATTGGGTTTCCACCTTAAATATTCGTGTTCATGTGTGTGATACTTTATACTGTTGTTTACTGCTCATAAATTCTGATTATCTAGCCTTATTCATAACTGATAAATCTGTTTAAAATACTATTCCTGAGAAATTCTCTAAATCTGAAAGATAAATCAGTATACGCTAGTTTCCTTCTATATTTCCGCGTGCATACGCTAGTTCAGTTCATAAAAACCACGTATGGAAATTTGCTCAAAGAAAAAGTGAAAAGTTTTATTGTCAGCTCTAAATACTTATTCACCCCCCCCCCCCCTCTCAGTATTTTTCCCAACAATTGGTATCAGAGCAGGTCCTTCTGAAAAAGCTTAGCCGCTAGAAGGAAGATCAATCAAGATGAGCAATCAAGATGGAACAGCATCTATCAGGCCTTCGCTCTTCAATGGAAACAATTTAATCTTCTTGAAAACAAGGATGCGATCCTATCTTTAGTCTCTGGGAGAATATGTATGGGCTATTGTTGAAGGAGGATATCAATATCCAGCCACAGTACCAACAGATCCAACGGAAAGAAAGAATTATGAAACAAATGCAAAAGAGGTCAATGCTCTATTGGGAAGTCTAACTGAATCAGAATTTGTCAAAGTCATGTAGCTGGATACAGCAAAGGCAATATGGGACAAAATCATTCTAAGTTATAAAGGTGATGCAAAGGTAACAAGTGCTAAACTCCAAACTCTCAGAATTCAATATGAAAATCTAAAAATGCATAATGAGGAGAGCATTGCCAGTTTCTTTTTGCGTCTTGATGATATTGTAAATCGTATGAGAAATCTGAGAGAAACAACAACTGAATCTACTTTGGTTGAGAAAGTTTTAAGATCACTAACGGAAAAATTTGAGTCAAAAGTCTCTGCCCTTAAAGAGAAGTAGGATCTTCAAAATCTTACTGTGGTGCAACTTCATGGCATACTAACTGCATGTGAAATGAGAAGAGGAGGACCATCTGAAGTCAAAGAAGCCATCTTTAGAGCTTCTACAAAAGGGAAAGAAGTAAAAGAGACAGAAGGATCGGGGTATATCTCAGAAGAACATGAGGTAAATTTTGTAAAGAAACTCCAACTTGGCACAGGACGTTTCAGAGGTAAGCTTCCTTTAAAATGTTTTTCTTGTGGAAGAGTTGGTCACTATGCTGCTAAGTGTCCTTACAAAGAAACACATGAAAAAGGGAAGGAAGTAGCAAGAAGGAATAAGAATCGGTTTAGCACTAGAAAAAGTTACTATACTCATGAAGACAGTGATGGGTTATCTGACAGTGAGGAAGAATGTGAACAAGATCTTAGACTTCTCATGGCATTTGAAAAAGAATCTAGAGAAGAAAAAGATACTTTTA
Organism: Pinus albicaulis; assembly: GCA_034641835.2. Lineage (NCBI taxonomy): Eukaryota > Viridiplantae > Streptophyta > Pinopsida > Pinales > Pinaceae > Pinus > Pinus albicaulis. The sequence goes on along the minus strand of CM076580.1, from coordinate 1,074,626,316 downwards.
TGGATGCTTTAGAGGACAATGATTTTCTTGATGAATTCAATCAACTCAAAATATTCTTAGAAGAAAGTAAAATATCCATAGAAACTCTGAGAAATCAGCTTGAAGAAAAGGAGAAACACAATGAGAAATTAGAATGTGAAATAGTAAGTCTAAGAAAAGAAATTGAGAAAGTGAATACTTTGAATCTTAGATTTGCTAAAGGATATGAAACCTTAGATGAGATTATCAAGGTACAAGGTTCTCCTCTTATAAATATAGGTCTTGGATATATCGAAGAATCTTCTCAGGCTTCAGCACCAAATTATCTAAAAGCAGCTACTGCTAGTATACAACATTCTGCCACTCAGCAAAGGAATAAAGAATCTTTACAGGTAAAGCATGACCATCTCAATTCAAAGAACACTAAAAGGAATACCTTTCAAATAAACACCAATCAACAGGTAAATTCAAGTAGAAGATTTCATGATCGCAGAAATTTCTTCTTCAATGGACAATGTTTCTCATGTCACAATTTTGGTCATAAAGATGTTCAATGTGTTGCATATAAAACCATCATTACAAGAGAAGAAAGAAAGAAAATGATTGATATTGGAACAAAGAAGAATACCTATAACACCTTTTCTCCTCTTCAAAATGAAGTTGAATGTGCTTATGGCAATAAATTTTCCATGAAGAGTCTGAATGCAGGAGCAAAGTCCAGCCAAAAGAGCAGTTTCCTTCAAGCTCCAAAGTGTGGAAAAAGAAAGAATTACAAGTTGAAAATTGTGGCATAGCTTTATTTGCAGAAGGTGAAGAAAATCAATGGTACATTGATAGTGGATGCTCAAAACACATGACAGGTGACAAAAACAAACTTCTTGCATATAGTTCTCTAGAAAAGGAAAATAATGTTACATTTGGAAATGATACTCCTGCTGTCATTAAGGGAAAAGGGTTTGTTTTTCTAAAAGAAAAGGTGAAAGCTAATAATGTCATGTATGTGGATGGATTAAAGCATAACCTGTTAAGTCTAAGTCAAATGTGTGATCAAGGAACTGAAGTTGTCTTTAGTTCAAAAGAATGTGTGGTATGTGATCTTGATACAGGTAAAACAATTATAAAAGGAAAAAGAACTCCAAGCAACCTGTATGTATTGAAGAACTACAAAGAACAATGTTACTTGAGTAAATCTTCAGAAAACTGGCTATGGCATAGAAGGTTGGGGCATCTGAGCTTCTCTCAAATCAACAAAACAAGCAGACTTAAAGTTGTTCGTGATCTTCCCAATATTACTCTACCTGAAAATATCATATGCAAATCCTGCCAATTCGGTAAGCAAACTAGAGTACAATTTAATGCCCAGGAAGGATCATCAAGTAAGCCTCTTGAACTCATTCATACTGACATATGTGGACCTGTGAGGAAAAATTCACCACGTGGTGAACAATACTATATCTTATTTATTGATGATTTCTCTAGAATGTGTTGGATTGGGTAAACACAAAGATGAAGCATTTGAGAAATTTCAGATCTTCAAAGCATTGGTTGAAAATGAATTAGATCTAAAAATCAAATGTCTTAGATCTGATCGAGGAGGAGAATATACATCAGATGAATTCCTTGAATTTTGTGAACAACATGGCATAAAAAGACAGTTTTCTGTAGCTGGCACTCCACAAAAAAATGGCGTAGCAGAAAGAATGAATAGAACAGTTCAACAAATGGCTAGAGCTATGCTTGATGATTCTGGAACACCTGACACATTTTGGGGAGAAGAAGCACATACAACGGTAAATATTCTTAACAAGGCACATGTTCGTGTAAATAGTGATAAAAATCCATATGAACTATGGTATGGTAATCCTCCCACTGTGAAGCATTTTAGAGTTTTTGGAAGAAAATGCTTTATCAAAAATAATGATGAAAAACTTGGCAAGTTTGAACCCAGAGCAGATGAAGGAATACTTCTTGGTTACTCCTCTAAGAGTAGAGCATATAAATGTTACAATAAAAGACTTCGGAAGATTGTTGAATGTATTGATGTTGTTATTGATGAGTCTCCTGCAGCTCCAAAAGAAGAAAAACAAACAACAGATGAAGACGATGATGACGTATATCCTTCTACATCAAATAGAAATGATGTAGACAGTGGACCCAATGAAGAACCCGAAGATGATTTATCTGAAAAAGCTCCATCCAAATATGTTCAAAAGAATCATCCATAATCTCAAATTTTGGGAGACAAGGGATCAGGTGTACAAACAAGAAGGACTCTTGTGGGATCTTCTAGCTATCTGGAATTTCTATCCACTATTGAACCACACAATGTCAATCAACTTAGCAAAGATGAATGTTGGATTCAAGCCATGAATGAAGAGCTTGATCAAATTGAAAAGAATCACACTTGGGAATTAGTACCAAGACCTCATGATAAAAATGTCATTGGAACTAAATGGATATTCAAAAACAAGTTAAATGAGAATGGGGATGTTATAAGAAATAAAGCTAGACTTGTTTGCAAGGGGTATGCTCAACAAAAAGGTATAGACTTTGAAGAAACTTTTTCTCCTGTAGCTAGACTTGAAGCCATAAGAATGTTTCTTGCTTTTTCAAGTTTCCAACAAATGAAAGTTTATCAAATGGATGTTAAATTTGCTTTTCTCAATGGTGATCTAGAAGAAGAAGTCTATATAGAACAACTAGAAGGATTCATTTTGGGAAATGATGAAAAACTTGTTTGTAGACTTAAAAAGGCTCTATATAGTCTCAAACAAGCTCCAAGGGCATGGTATTATCGTCTTGACAAATATCTTCATCAACAAGGATTCTCAAAAGGGTCTGTTGATAGAAACTTATACACAAAAACTGAAAATGATAAACTATTGATTGTTGTTGTATATGTTGATGATATCATTTTTGGAAGTAATGAAGAATCTATGAGTAAGAAATTTGCTTCTCTTATGCAACAAGAATTTGAAATGTCTTTACTTGGGGAACTAACATTCTTTCTTGGCTTGCAAGTGCAACAAGAAACAGATGGCATATTCTTATCACAAGCAAAATATCTTAAGCAAATTTTGAATAAGTATGGCATGGAAGAGTGCAAACCTGTAAGTACACCAATGATAACCGGATGTAATCTCAGTTCTCATGATTATTCTCCCGCGGTGAATCAACCAGAATACAGATCTATGATAGGAAGTCTAATTTATCTCACTGGGACTAGACCACACATTATGCATGCAGTTGGGATTGTTGGAAAATTCCAAGCTAAGCCAAAAGAGTCTCACCTTCAGGCTGTCAAAAGAATATTCAAATATCTACAAAGAACTCAAGACTTTGGACTATGGTATCCAAAGAATGTTGATCTCACTCTTCATGCTTACACTGATGCAGATTGGGCTGGAAATGTTGATGATCAGAAAAGCACTAGTGGTGGTGCATTCTATATGGGGCCTCGGTTAGTATCTTGGTTTAGCAAGAAGCAAAGCTCTATTGCCTTATCTATAGAAGAAGTAGAATATGTGGCTGGCGCTTCATGTTGCACTCAACTTCTTTGGATGATGCAAACATTACAAGACATTCAAATCAAATGTTCACCTCTGATCTCCATTATGTGTGATAATACAAGTGCCATCAGTATCTCAAAGAATCCTATTATGCATTCCAAGACCAAGCACATTCCCATCAAGTATCACTTCTTACGTGAAAAAGTGCTTGAAAAAAAGGTGAAGTTGGAGTATGTTCCCTCCAAAGAACAAGTTGTTGATATATTTACCAAACCTTTACCCAGGGAAGCGTTCGAATATCTCAGACAGAAGCTGGGAGTTGTCTCTGCCTCTCAGAAGATCAGATCTGCTTAAATTTAGAAAATTAAATTGGATACGCGGATTTCCTGAAGGACAGTCACATATATACGCGAGTTTATTGACAGAAAACCGTGTATGGGTGTTTATTGACAAAAATTTTATGGGTCAACACTCTTCAGCACAGCTGCAGTGTTGTTGGGTATCTCTGGTGATGTTCCAGCTCTCATATTTCTGTTTCATTCTTTAATGATTCTGATGAATATGCCTTGATGATTTGCTGTTGAAAGTGTTCAGGATGCACAAGCTAAGGGGGAGCATTGGTCATGTGGAAAGGATGCATTGTTGGCATTCTAATTATTTGTTGTAGTCTGATCTCATTGTATAACTCATTTCTGTAATTGATGAAAAAGGTCATGTTGAGACCAATGATGTAAAATTGAAATATTCAGTCATGTAAGGACTTGTTCAAATGTGTAAACTAATTGGTTGGATCATTGATGTAAGTATGAGTCCTTGGTGATAGGAAACGTCATAGATTCATGTACTTCATTGAAAAATATGTTTGAAGATTCAGCATGAACTCAGGGGGAGCATGGTCACTTCAGTGCACATCAGATCTACAGAGCTCTTCTTTCTACAAGAGAAGAAAAACCTTGTTTTGGTTTTGATCCGCCCCTTGCCCTTGATGTCAAAGGGGGAGAGTAGCATGGTGTTTGAATAATGGGTGTTTGAATAATGGTTATATTCAATGTATCTATCTATTTTGGTGATCAAACACCATCATGGTTGCCATCAAGTCCAAAGGGGGAGATTGTTGGCAATATGATGCAATGTGTTGTCCTTGATGGCAACCTACTCGATGAAGTTGTCTTTGGATAGCAACCTATGTGTTAAAGATGTATCTACAGATGTGACAGAGAAAAGAATTCCAGTAAGTAATGGAGAAATGATAAATATAATATGTCACAATGTATACGCGAGTTTGTAAAGGCCAAGTCGCGTATACACGTGGATAAGTACGTCCCAAGTCGCTTATGCCCTTTTGCACTCCAAATTTATAACACCAAGGGGCATTACCATGGTTTTGGCACACAGTATTGAGCGTTGTATGGTTTATTTGATTCCGTCCAAGAATACCATCGGAAGTTGTATGGTTTTGGATCATGGTATTGGTAAAAGCTAAATATATTTAAGGAGAAGAAATTCATAGTGCAAGGCATGCAAGTGTAAGGGTTGTTGATGGATAAATTTCTCTAAGGAATATCTGCATGGCTGGACTCTGTTCTTAATTGATAAATTTGAATCTATGATGCACCTATGGATATGATGAAGGGTCAAGATCTCTAGATCTAGAAATGATGAATATCTAGGATGATCTGCAAAAGAACTGATGAAGACCTGGCGCAAGTCTGATGAAGAAATTGAAGAAATCTGGGTAAGTTTATAGATCTAGTCTGTTCTGCAAATTTATCTTTTACAGATATATACGCTAGTTTGTCTCGGTAAAAGCACGTATATGCACGGGTTCGCTTAATAAAAAGCGCGTATGGAAGTTAGGGTTTCTGAATTTTATTTACATATATTACTTCTGTGATTTTTGTTTTCTTTCTGCTGCCAATTAATGAAGTATACTTGAGGTTCTGGGTTGATTGAATATGGAGTATGCTGCTGATTTGATAATGAACAAATATAATCACTAACTCAGAAAACATGATGAAGGATGAGTGAGAAAACATGGTTAAACCTGACTGAATGTCTAAAGGTTCTACATTGCTAAGAAGGAAAGCATCAGATCTGTATCTGAGATTGATCACATTCAAAAAATCAATACTCTCAGAAGTATACGCAGGTTTATACAAAGAAAAGCACGTATACACGCGTCTTCGGTGAAGAGAAGTGGTATATGCATTTCATGTTACGAAAAACAGTATGTACAGAGGCATACGCAGGTTGGTGAGCAGGGAAGCGCGTATACACGCGGCTTCAGTAAAGAGAAGTAGCGTATTCTATTTGAATTGATGGTTGTTTAAGGTTGAATGTGTATCTGATTATCTACTCTGAAGTCTGGGTTATTTCTGATATTCTGGTTACAGTGGTAGTGCTGTTCTGATTGAAGTTTTGGGTAATGTATGGTTGTTGATGTTAAGGGGTTGTATTGAAGCTGTTTTGATCTAGTATGAAAATTGATGAAATGTGGTCTGCAGTGGATCTAAGGGACGAAGCCTTTAGTATGAAAGTAGAAGCTTTCAGCCAGTAGAAGCTGGTGTTGAACTCAGGGGTCAAAGCTCCCTTCCAGGAGAGGCTGGTAAACGAGATAAGGGGGTTGGAGCTCCCTTCCAGTTGTAGCTGGAAAATGAGAGAAGGTTGTAGCCTTTTGCAGGTAGAAGCCTGCGTACTGGTATAAGTCTGCATCAGTACAATGTTGTAAAAGATTTTCTATATAATAAAGATTGAAAACAGAGATGACGACAGCGGTGGTTTTCTCCCGAATTGGGTTTCCACCTTAAATATTGTTGTTCATGTGTGTGATACTTTATATTGTTTTTTATTGCTCATAACTTTTGATTATCTAGCCTTATTCATAACTGATAAATCTGTTTAAAAGACTATTCCTGAGAAATTCTCTAAATCTGAAAGATAAATCAGTATACGCTAGTTTCCTTCTATATTTCAGCGTGCATACACTAGTTCAGTTCATAAAAACCGTGTATGGAAATTTTCTCAAAGAAAAAGTGAAAAGTTTTATTTTCAGCTCTAAATACTGATTCACCCCCCCCCCTCTCAGTATTTTTCCCAACAACATCATCATCTTGAATCCTATTGGTTATTATAAAGTTTATTTTAGTTGTACATTTTTCTTAGGAGGCCCATTTTAGACCTAAAAATTCCCCTAATGATATGCTATGTTGAAGGCTTTGACGGATCTATTCCAAAGTAGCAATGACCATAGGAAATTAACGCTTAAAGATAAACTCAACAATATCAAGATGGAAAAGAACGACACTATTCCGGTATACTTAACAAAGTTTTTCCAATGTCGGGATGAACTTGGGAGTGTATAAATAACTGTCCTTGATGATGATTTGGTGAGTTTGGCTCTCCTAGGACTTCCTAAGAGTTGGCACAGTTATGAAGACTCTGTCAATGGATGGGAAAAATTTCTAGATTGGGAACGACTGTGGTCAGATCTGGTGCAGGAGGAGTTCAGGCGGAACACCAGAGATAGCTCTTCATCAAAGCATGATGATGAAGAGGATTATGATTTTCCTACCAGGGCGAAGAAGGGGAAGGGGAAGAAATTCCATTCTAAATCTGAGGCCAGTGAAGATGGCAAGGAGCACAACATGTCCAAAGTGAAGTGTTTTCGCTGTCATGAGCATGGACATATTGCCACAAACTGTCCACAAAAGAAGAAGAAAAAGAAGGTTGATATAGGTGCAGCTGGTGAGGCCCTTACCTCACAATTTGAGCTTGACTTCTCATTGATCGCATGCATGGTGTCAAGTGCATTGGGATCAGGGTGGTATTTGGATAGTGGTGCTTCCTTTCACATGACGAGAGACAAGGAAATTTTTGGTGACTTGGAGGAGAAAGATCTCTAGATGCATATTGAAATGGGCGATGATGGATGGTACAATGCTACCGGGATTGGTACCATCACCTTTTATAGGGCGTCAGGTAAACTCTTTCAATTAAAAAATTTAATGCATGTACCAGGTTTGAAGAAAAATTTAGTCTCGGTTGCAATGTTAGAGGATAGAGGCTATGATGTTATTTTTAGTGAAGGAAAATTTTCCCTATGACACAAAGAAACATGGAAAGACAAAAATATTGGGATTCGAGTTAAGAATCTCTATAGACTGGATGCAAATGTGATTTATACAGAGCTTCCTACCATTGGGAAGTGTGTGAAAGTCATGCAATTGACCCTTGAGAGGGAGTTGGATTTGCATGCAGGTAAGAGTGAACATCAAGATGTGGAGTAGCCACATGCAGAGGATCATGGAGTGGGAGCAACCACTCATGTAGAGAAATTTCGAGCCAGATGGGCAGAGGGAGTTCATGCAACTATACCACCAGGTGAGAGGTAGGGTGACATGCATGAATAATCCCAAGAAGAAATTTCGGGTAGGATTGTTAGGTCCCTGTATTACTAGTATAGTCCCTTATTATTGTTATTCTAACCCCCTTATTATTATTATTGTACCCCTGTAACCCCCATATTGTTATTATTGTGCCCTTAAATTATTATTGTTAGGTCAGCTAGGATTACATTGTGGCCCCATGGACTCCTATATATAGAAAGGAGGTTTTGTAATTTGTATCATCCAAGAATTTTTCATTAATGTAATGTATTGGAGGTTTCCCCCTCGAAGTGGCTTATTTCTAAGGTGTTGATATCTCTTTTATTCTATTTTTGGAGCTGGTTTCACAACATTTGGTATCAGAGCTTTGGATTCTAGGGTTTCACTGCTCCAAACAGGTCATCGTGGCATTTTTGCTATAATTTTTTTCTACGAAGGTTCAGAAGATGAAATTTTTAGCGTGCGAAGCCGAAATCCTGAGGATCATCATCACAAAATTTCAGAGCTTGGTTCGCAATATTTTCGGAGATATGATCTGTGGAAGGTAGGTCTTTTTGCAGGCTCCTGAATTTAACCTAAACAGTTTATCATAGAAGTTTCACTATAATGTTGTTTCTATGAGCGTTCAGAAGCTGAAATTTTTAGAGAGCGAAGCCAAAATCCTAAGGAACATCATCGCAAAATTTCAAATCTTGGTTCACAATATTTTCGGAGATATGGTCTTTGGAAGTTTGAGCTTTTTTAGGCTCCCAAATTTCATCTCAAAGTTGTGATCTGGGAAAATATTCATAACTCTATCTCTGAGCATTGGATTGGAATTATGTAAAACGTGCCTGGAATTACACGTACGATAGCTTCCTGTCTATAAATTTCAAATCCAAAGGAATAAACCATGACATGTGGCAAGTCGTACAACTTCGCTCTACCGAACTAGTCCATAATTAGGTCATTGTGGGGGATTGGACATAACTTTGACTTGAAGAATCTAAATCAAGTCAGACCTATGGCATTTGAAAGAAGCTTTAGAGGACTACTACAGGACCAAATTTTAGATATTTAGGATCTGCAAGTATAGAGATAAGTCAATTTTGATATTGATCTCCTCAAAGGCAAGTAAAAGAATAGATATCAGTATTGGATTCTCAAATGACCCCTAAAAATAATTCAACACCCATTAAGCCTTTAGAAGGCTCTACTATGACTCATGAAGATGAAGAATGGCAACATGACATATCAAAATAACAAGAGAAAGTGCAAAATTTCACTCTCGCAAAGAGAAACAAAAAATGACATGGAAGTTTTGAAGAAAGGCATGGAAACTAAGATGGATGGTTTGAAGAAAGGCGTGGAATCTAAGATGGATGAAATGGAAGTTAAGATGGAAAACATGAAGAATGATCTAAAAGCATACATGGTAGGTTTGACAAAGTTGATACAAGAAATGTTTCCTAATGGTGAAAAGATAGTAGAGGAAACTCATGATGAGAACAAAATAAATGTTAATCATGATTTCATAAACTCTAATGTTGGAGGAAGAACCACCATATTCCAAAAATGGATATGAGGAAGTTTGATGGAAATGATCCTGTAACATGGATACTACAGATGGAGAAATATTTTGATCTCAATAATGTACAAAACACACAAAAGGTACGCATTGCAACTTTACATTTAGAACAAAATACATTTGTATGGTATCGATGGCTTTACTCCCATAAAAAAATTGAAACTTGGTCAATTTTTACGGAGGAAATGATAGCACATTATGAGGATACAAAGAGAAACACTTTCTTTATCCAATTGATCAATCTCAAACAAAAGTGTTCAGTGGGGGAGCACATTGAGGACTTCCAAAAATTGAATATAAGGGTAACTGATATTCCAGAGGAACACATGATTGATCTCTTCATAGGTACTTTAAAGGATAACATCCAACATGAAGTTCGCGTTTTGGAACTTGATTCATTGGAGAAGGCATTCAGGTTGGCAAGAAAAGTTGAATGTAAAATTATGGCGACAAGGAAGCCTACCACTCAATTCTATAAAGAAGGAAGTGTTGCTATGCCTAGATTTCCACAGCCTACAAGGTTGACACCACAACAATTGGAAGAAAAAAGAGCAAAAGGGCTTTGCTACAGTTGTGATAGAAAATACACTAAAGGTCATAAGTGTGCTGAGAAGAAATTATTTTACATAGATTGTGAAGAGGAAGAAGAAAATAAACAAGAAGAGGATATACACCAGGAACCAGCCCTAGAAGACGAAGAAATGAGTCTGACCATATTGTGTAATGCATTGGCAGGAATTACCACTCTTCAAACTCTCAAGATAGAAGGACATATCAAGAAGAAAAAGGTAATAGTGTTGATTGCTTCAGGTAGCACCCATAATTTTATTCATTGTAAGGTAGCCAAGGAATCGAATTGTTTCCTATACCCAGCACCAGAATGTCAAGTGATGGTTGCAAATGGAGGAACTATAAATTTCTCTGGAAAATTCCATAATATCAAGCTAAACATGGGGGAATATGTATTGAATATTCCAATGCTTTCCATTCCTATGGGAGGTGTTGATGTTGTACTAGGAGTACAATGGTTACGATCTTTGGGGATGGTAGCTTTTAATTTTCAAGAACTTTTCTTGAAATTTTTTTTAGAAGGAAAGGAAGTCGAATTACGGGGTACTTCAGAGACGCTGGGAAATATAATAAGCTCTAATGTCACAAAAAATCTTTTAAATAAATAACAATGAGGCATAATTTCAAAATTATGCTCACTAGAAGTTCCAACATCAAAATCATGTATTTCTGCAGATCTCCAAAAAGTCTTGGACAATCATTCCAAGGTGTTTGAAACTCCCAAAGGACTCCCACCTATTCGTGATCATGATCATGCTATTCATTTGATTCCAGGAAGTGTTCCTCCACACATCAAGCCTTATAGATATCCTTATGTCCAAAAGAGCAAAATTGAACGTATGATTGCAGAAATGTTAGAGGCGGGTATAATTCAACCTAGTCAAAGATTATTTCTTTGCTCTCGTAGTATTGGTACACAAGAAGGATGGATCATGGTGCATGTGTCTGGATTATAGGGAGCTCAATAAGCTCACCATTAAAGATAAATTTCCCATTCCTGTGATTGATGAATTATTGGATGAATTACATGGAGCAATTTATTTTACCAAGTTGGATCTTCGTTTAGAATATCATCAAATTAGAATGAAGACTGAAGATATTCCAAAAACAACATTTCGAACTCATGAGGGTCATTATGAATTTTTGGTCATGCCTTTTGGCCTTACCAATACACCTTCTACATTTCAAGGGTTGATGAATTCCATTTTCAAACCCTTCCTTAGAAAATTTGTGCTAGTATTTTTTTGATGATATACTAATCTACAGCAGGTCTTGGAAGGATCATGTTGAACATGTTGACAGGGTGCTCAAACTATTGCAGGAGAAAAAATTATATGCAAAAACATCCAAATGTTCCTTTGGAGTACAAGAGGTGGAATATCTGGGTCATATTATATCTCACGAGGGTGTTAAAGTAGACCCTAACAAAATTAAAGCCATTAAGGAATGGAAAGTCCCCATGACCATAAAGCAGTTGCGAGGATTTCTCGGGTTAACAGGGTATTATCGCAAGTTTGTTAAGAATTATGGGAGAATAGCAGCACCTCTAACAACATTATTGAAGAAAGATGCATTTTCATGGACTCTTGAAGCAATTAAGGCCTTTGAACATCTTAAAGAGGCAATGTGCCTAGCACCGGTCTTAGCTACGCCAGACTTCACAAAAACCTTTATTGTGGAATGTGATGCCTCAGGAAATGGAATTGGTGCAGTTTTAATGCAGGAAGGAAGACCCATTGCTTTTGAAAGTCGTCCAATCAAAGGAAAGTATTTACAGAAACCTATTTATGAGTAGGAAATGTTAGCAATACTGCATGCACTAAAGAAATGGAGAACTTACCTAATGGGAAGACACTTCAAGGTAAAAACTGATCATGATAGTCTTAAACACTTTTTGGAACAAAGACTATCTTCAGAAGAGCAGCAAAAATGGGTCACAAAGATGTTGGGTTATGACTTTAAAATAATCTACAAAAAAGGGAAGCTAAATGTTGTTGCAGATGCACTCTCAAGAAAGAATGAAGAGGTGGAAGCATTTCTTTGTGCCATTTCTATTATCCAACCAGATTGGATAACCAAAGCAAGAGATGAATGGAAGAAGGACAAAGATGTATGGACACTCATTCAAATGTTGCAGCAAGATCCTAGTACATCTGATACATTTAGTTGGAAAAATGATTCCTTATGGTACAAAGATCGCTTATATCTTTGTAAGAATTCCCAGCTAAAACAAAATATTCTTCTGGAATTGCACACTTCTCCTTTAGGAGGACACTCAGGATTTTTAAAAACTTACCACAGGGTGAAGAAAGAATTTTTTTGGGATGGCCTTAAATCTGATATTCAAAATTTTATGGCGGAATGTTTGGTTTGCCAGCAGAATAAAGTTGAGACAATTAAGACCCCGGGACTTCTACAACCTTTATCCATTCCAAGTCAACGTTGGGAGGATATTTCAATGGATTTTATCATAGGTTTACCTAAGTTCGAAGGAAAGAGTGTCATCATGGTGGTAGTTTATAGACTTACCAAGTATGCACACTTTTGTGCATTATCTCATCCATTTAAAGCAAGTACAGCTGCTACTACATTTATGGACACAATTCAAAAGCTACATGGAAACCCAAGGGTTATTGTGAGCGATAGAGATCCCATTTTTACTGGAAATTTTTGGACAGAATTATTTTCTTGTTTGGCTATTCAATTAACTCATAGCTCATCTTATCATCCTCAATCCGATGGTCAAATTCAGATATTAAATAAATGTTGTGTAACCAGCTTCAAAAATAGAAGAAAAGAGATATCAACGCCTTAGAAATAAGCCACTTCGAGGGGGCAACCTCCAATACATTACATAAATGAACAATTCTTCGATGATAAAATTTACAAAACCTCCTTTCTATATATAGGAGTCCATGGGGCCATAATGTAATCCTAGTGGGCCACAATGTAATCCTAGCCGACCTAACAATAATAATTTAAGGGCACGATAATAACAAAATGGGGGTTACAAGGGTACAATAATAACAATAAGGGGGTTACACTAACAATAATAAGGGAATATACTAGTGATATAGGGACCTAACATGCCCCTCTCCTTCAAAAAAGTGTTGTCCTCAATGCTTGAGTAGCTCCGGGTGCTTCTGTATAAAATTCTCATCCTCCCATGTAGAATCTTCGGTGGGTAAGTTCTTCCACTTGATGAGATACTCTGAAATTGATCGATTCCGTAGTTGTCGAGTTCTTTTTTCTATGACTGCTTCAGGTTCCAATATGATCTTCCCTTCCCCATCAAGTTCTGGCAATACTGTTTGAACTGGAAGATTTTCACCTATAACCTTCTTTAAGCATGAAACATGGAACACTGGATGTACTCGCGAAGAAGCGGGAAGCTCCAATTTGTATGCCATAGTACCAATCTTTTGCAACACCTTGTAAGGACCATAGTACTTTGGCGATAATTTATTATCCTTCTTAGCTTGCTTGAGGGACATTTGTTTATATGGTTGTAGCCGTAAAAATACCCAATCTCCTACATCAAAACTTCTCTCGCTGCGATGTTGATATGCTTGTTGTTTCATTCGATTTTGTGCCAAATTCAGGTTATCCTTTAAGAGTTGGAGAACTTCTTGCTGATGCTCGATGTGATCTTCCACTGCTTGAACCTTCGAATTTTCTCTTAAATATGATGTGATGGATGGTGGATGATATCCATAAAGTGCCATAAATGGGGTCATTTTTGCTGCGGTATGGAAGGAAGTGTTATACCACCATTCAGCAAGAGGTAACCACTTGACCCATTGTGTTTGTTTATCAGATACAAAACAACGAAGATATCCTTCCAAACATTTATTTACTATCTCAGTTTGACCATCAGATTGAGGATGATAAGATGAGCTATGAGCTAATTGAGTACCCAAACAAGAAAATAACTCCATCCAAAAAATTTCCAGTAAAAATGGGATCTCTGTCGCTCACAATAACCCTTGGGCTTCCATGTAGCTTTTGAATTCTGTCCATAAATGTAGTAGCAACTGTACTTGCTTTAAATGGATGAGATAATGCACAAAGGTGTGCATACTTGGTAAGTCTATCAACTACCACCATGATGACACTCTTTCCTTCGGACTTAGGTAAACCTGTGATAAAATCCATTGAAATCTCCTCCCAACGTTGAGTTGGAATGGATAAAGGTTGTAGAAGTCCTGGGGTCTTAATTGTTTCCACTTTATTCTGCTGGCAAACCAAACATTCCGCCACAAACTTTCGAATATCAGATTTAAGGCCATCCCAAAAAAATTCTTTCTTCACCCTGTGGTAAGTTTTTAAAAATCCTGAGTGTCCTCCTAAAGGAGAAGTGTGCAATTCCGGAAGAATATTTTGTTTTAGTTGGGAATTCTTACAAAGATATAAGCGATCTTTGTACCATAAGGAATCATTTTTCCAACTAAATGTATCAGATGTACTAGGATCTTGCTGCAACTTTTGAATGAGTGTCCATACATCTTCTTCCTTCTTCCATTCATCTCTTGCTTCGGTTATCCAATCTGGTTGGATAATAGAAATGGCACAAAGCAATGCTTCCACCTCTTCATTCTTTCTTGAGAGTGCATCTGCAACAACATTAAGATTTCCTTTTTTGTAGATTATTTCAAAGTCATAACCCAACATCTTTGTGACCCATTTTTGCTGCTCTTCTGAAGATAGTCTTTGTTCCAAAAAAGTGTTTAAGACTATCATGATCAGTTTTTACCTTGAAGTGTCTTCCCATTAGGTAAGTTCGCCATTTCTTTAGTGCATGCAGTATTGCTAACATTTCCTTCTCATAAATAGGTTTCTGTAAATACTTTCCTTTGATTGGACGACTTTCAAAAGCAATGGGTCTTCCTTTCTGCATTAAAACAACACCAATTCCATTTCCTGAGGCATCACATTCCACAATAAAGGTTTTTGTGAAGTCTGGCGTAGCTAAGACCGGTGCTAGGCACATTGCCTCTTTAAGATGCTCAAAGGCCTTAGTTGCTTCAGGAGTCCATGAAAATGCATCTTTCTTCAATAATGTTGTTAGAGGTGCTACTATTCTCCCATAATTCTTAACAAACTTGCGATAATGCCCTATTAACCCGAGAAATCCTCGCAACTACTTTATGGTCGTGGGGACTTTCCATTCCTTAATGGCTTTAATTTTGTTAGGGTCTACTTTAACACCCTTGTGAGATATAATATGACCCAGATATTCCACCTCTTGTACTCCAAAGAAACATTTGGATGTTTTTGCATATAATTGTTTCTCCTGCAATAGTTTGAGCACACTATCAACATGTTGAACATGATCCTTCCAAGACCCTCTGTAGATTAGTATATCATCAAAAAATACTAGCACAAATTTTCTAAGGAAGGGTTTGAAAATGGAATTCATCAACCCTTGAAATGTAGAAGGTGCATTGGTAAGGCCAAAAGGCATGACCACAAATTCATAATGAACCTCATGAGTTCGAAATGTTGTTTTTGGAATATCTTCAGTCTTCATTCTTATTTGATGATATCCTGAACGAAGATCCAACTTGGTAAAATAAATTTCTCCATGTAATTCATCCAATAATTCATCAATCACAGGAATGGGAAATTTATCTTTAATGGTGAGCTTATTGAGCTCCCTATAATCCGGATACATTCGCCATGATCCATCCTTCTTGTGTACCAATACTACAGGAGTAGAGAAAGAACTTTGACTAGGTTGAATTATACCCGCCTCTAACATTTCTGCAATCATACGTTCAATTTCGCTCTTTTGAACGTAAGGATATCTATAAGGCCTGATGTTTGGAGGAACACTTCCTAGAATCAAATGAATAGCATGATCATGATCACGAATAGGTGGGAGTCCTTTGGGATTTTCAAACACATTGGAATGATTGTCCAAGACTTGTTGGAGATCTGCAGAAATAGATGATTTTGATGTTGGAACTTCTAGTGAGCATAATTGTGCAATTACGCCTCGTTGTTATTTCTTTATAAGCTTTGTCATGACATTAGAGCTTATTATCCTTCCTCCCTTCCCTGCAATACCTCGTAATTCAACTTGCTTTCCTTCTGAAAAAAAATTCAAGAAAAGTTTTTGAAAAGTAAAAGCTACCATCCCCAAAGATTGTAACCATTGTACTCCTAATACAACATCAGCACCTCCCATAGGAATGGAAAGCATTGGAATAGTCAATACATATTCCCCCATGGTTAGCTTGATATTATGACATTTTCCTAAGAAATTTATAGTTCCTCCATTTGCAACCATCACTTGACATTCTGGTGCTGGGTATAGGAAACAATTTAATTCCTTGGCTACCTTACAATGAATAAAATTATGGGCGATACTTGAATCAATCAACACTATTACCCTTTTCTTCTTGATATGCCCTTCTATCTTAAGAGTTTGAGGAGTGGTAATTCCTGCCAGTGCATTACACGATATGGTCGGATTCATTTCTTCCTCTTCTAGGGCTGGTTCCTAGTATATATCCTCTTCTTGTTCATTTTCTTCTTCTTCTTCACAATCTATGTAAAATAATTTATTCTTAGCACACTTATGACCTTTAGTGTATTTGCTATCACAACTATAGAAAATCCTTTTTTCTCTTTTTTCTTCCAAATGTTGTGGTGTCAACCTTGTAGGTTGTGGAAATCTAGGCGTAGCAACACTTCCTTCTTTATAGAATTGAGTGGTAGGCTTCCTTGTCGCCATAATTTTACATTCAAATTTTCTTGCCAACCTGAATGCCTTCTCCAATGAATCGGGTTCCAAAACGCGAACTTCATGTTGGATGTTATCCTTTAAAGTGCCTATGAAGAGATCAATCATGTGTTCCTCTGGAATATCAGTTACCCTTATATTCAATTTTTGTAAGTCCTCAATGTGCTGCCCCACTAAACCCTTTTGTTTGAGATTTATCAATTGGCTAAAGAAGGTGTTGCTCTTTGTATCCTCATAATGTGCTATCATTTCCTCCGTAAAAATTGACCAAGTGACAATTTTTTTACGGGAGCAAAGCCATCGATACCATACAAATGTATTTTGTTCTAGATGTAAAGTTGCAATGCGTACCTTTTGTGTGTTTTTCACATTATGGAGATCAAAATATTGCTCCATCTGTAGTATCCATGTTACAGGATCCTTTCCATCAAACTTCCTCATATCCATTTTGGAATATGGTGGTTCTTCCCGCCAACATTAGAGTTTATGAAATCACGATTAACATTTATTTTGTTCTCATCATGAGTTTCCTCTACTATCTTTTCACCATTAGGAAACATTTCTTGTATCAACTTTTCCAAACCTTTGATGTCTACTTTTAGATCCTTCTTCATGTTTTCCATGTTGTCTTTCATTTTTTCATCGATCTTAGCTTCCATGTCATCCATCTTAGCTTCCATGCCCACTTCCATGCCATCCATCTTATCTTCCAAACCATTCATCTTAGCTTCCACATCTTTCTTCAAACCATCCATCTTAGTTTCCACGCCTTTCTTCAAAACTTCCTTTTCATTTTTTGTTGTTCTTTGCGAGAGCGAAATTTGTTGTGCTGGCTCTGTAATTTTGATATGTCATGTTGCCATTCTTCATCTTCATGAGTCATAGTAGAGCCCTCTAAAGGCTTAATGGGTGTTGAATTATTTTTAGGGGCCATTTTAGAATCCAATATTGATATCTATTCTACAATATGCCCTTGGAATCAATTCAACTTGATTCTTCAAACAAGACTTATGCAATTCGGAAAAAAAAATACACACCTTTTACTTTCTTTGAGGAGCTCGATATTGAAATTGAATTATCTCTCTAATTGAAAATATTAAATATCTGAAATTCAGCCCTGTAGTAGCCCTATGAAGCTTCTTTCAAATGCCACAGGTATGATCTAATTTGGATTCTTCAAGACAAAGTTATGTCCAATCTCCCACAATGACCCAATTTTGGACTGGTTGAGTAGAGTGAACTTGTACGACTTGCCACGTGTCATTGTTTCATCCTTTGGATCTGAAATTGATAGAAAAGAAACTAAAATTTGTGTACTTGCGACCAATTTTTACGGCACTCCAATCCGATGCTCAGAGAGAGAGTTATGAATATTTTCCCACGATCACCTCTTTGAGATGAAATTCGGGAGCCTGAAAAATCACTACCTTCCACAGATCATATCTCCACAAATATTGCGAACCAAGATCTGAAATTTTTTGATGCGTTTCCTTGGGATTTCAGCTTCACACCCTAAAAATTTCAGATTCTAAACCTTAGTAGAAAAACAATTATAGTGAAAATTCCACGATGACGTTTTTAGGAGCCTGAAACAAAACCTAACTTCCACAGATCATATCTCCGAAAATATTGCGAACCAAGCTCTGAAATTTTTGGGCAATATTCCTCAGGATTTCGGCTTCGTACCCTAAAATTTTCAGCTTCTAAAACTTCGTAGAAAAAAAGTTATAGCGACAATGCCACAATGACCTGTTTGGAGCAGCGAAACCCTAGAATCCAAATCTCTGATACCGAATGTTGTGTAACCAGCTTCAAAAATAGAAGAAAAGAGATATCAACGCCTTATAAATAAGCCACTTCGAGGGGGAAACCTCCAATACATTACATAAATGAAAAATTCTTCGATGATACAATTTACAAAACCTCCTTTCTATATATAGGAGTCCATGGCGCCATAATGTAATCCTAGTGGGCCACAATGTAATCCTAGCCGACCTAACAATAATAATTTAAGGGCACAATAATAACAAAATGGGGGTTACAAGGGTACAATAATGACAATAAGGGGGTTACACTAAAAAGAATAAGGGAATATACTAGTGATATAGGGACCTAACAATAAATGGTTGGAAGGATATCTTCGTTGTTTTGTATCTGATAAAAAAACACAATGGCTCAAGTGGTTACCTCTTGCTGAATGGTGGTATAACACTTCCTTCCATACTGAAGCAAAAATGACCCCATTTATGGAACTTTATGGATATCATCCACCATCCATCACATCATCTTTAAGAGAAAATTCGAAGGTTCAAGTAGTGGAAGATAACATTGAGCATCAACAAGAAGTTCTCCAACTCTTAAAGGATAACTTGAATTTGGCACAAATCGAATGAAACAACAGGCAGATCAAAATCACAACGAGAGAAGTTTTGATGTAGGAGATTGGGTATTTTTACGGCTACAAACTTATAAACAGATGTCCCTCAAGTAAGCTAATAATTATAATAAATTATCACCAAAGTACTATGGTCCTTACAAGGTGTTGCAAAATATTGGTACTATGGCATAAAAATTAGAGCTTCCTGCTTCTTCATGAGTGCATCCAATTTTCCATGTTTCATGCTTAAAGAAGGTTATAGGTGAAAATCTTCCAGTTCAAGAAATATTTCCAGAACTTGATGAGGAAGGAAAAATCATATTGGAACCTGAAGCGGTCACGGAAACAAGAACTTGACAGCTATGGAATTGATCAATTTTAGAGTATCTCATCAAGTGGAAGAACTTACCCAGTGAAGATTCTACATGGGAGGATGAGAATTTTATACAAAATCACCCGAAGAAACTCAAGAGTTGAGGACAACACTTTTTTGAAGGATAGGGGCATGTTAGGTCCCTATATTACTAGTATAGTCCCTTATTCTTGTTAGTGTAACCCCCTTATTGTTATTATTGTACCCCTGTAACCCCCATATTGTTATTATTGTGCCCTTAAATTATTATTGTTAGGTTGGCTAGGATTACATTGTGGCCCCACTAGGATTACATTGTAGCCCCATGGACTCCTATATATAGAAAGGAGGTTTTGTAATTTGTATCATCCAAGAATTTTTCATTCATGTAATGTGTTGGAGGTTTCCCCCTCGAAGTGGATTATTTCTAAAGCGTTGATATCTCTTTTATTCTATTTTTGGAGCTGGTTTCACAACAGGGATTCATTGAGATGGTGTGGATCTCATGAATCGAACCTAGCTACTAGGAGCCCACAAAGCAGCAGTATCAGGGTCAGTTGTATTGACGCAGTCAGATGTCATGAGGACATGAAATCAAAGTAACAATTTTAGATACTAGATGGTAGATCAGAGTTGGCAGCAAGTGTAGAGTGCATGGATGCAGGTGTCAGCAACGCAGAGGATCCAGTAGACATGCACAGTATCTAACAGCAAGTCAGAAGACTTTGATGACAAATGCATTATACTGATTCAATTTTTTGGAGGCTATTCAGTTACAGAAGTGTTATATGCAAAGGTTGCATGTGCGAAAAACACTAGCGAAGTGTTGCGTGAAAGTGTTGCATGTGCGAGAAACACTAGAGAAGTGTTGCATGCATGAGTTTCATTCTGCATGCATGGAGTTGCATGTCGCATGCAAGGGTTACATGTCTGATGCAAGGACATTCCTTTCTTGTTCAGAGGGAGTGTTGAAGTTTGCAACAAGAAACATTGAAATTGGCATTCAAAAACAACATCCATGATCCTAGTGAAAACTAAGCACCTACACTAGGGTGGGGGCCATATAGGCTATTTTTAGGTGTATTTATATTTATAGATGTATGTGCATGTCTATTTATAGATGCATGTCTATTTCTATTATCCCTTAATATTATATGGACATTAAACTATAATCTATTCTCAATGTGGACTTGAAAATAGTTAGCTAAAGTGGAAAATCAGTTAGATATGTGAATTTCAAGTTAAGAGGCTGGTTGGTGGGACATGCAGATTGACTTAGTTGTAACTGAGTGATTCGAAGTTGTAACAGAGTTGGAAGTGCAATTGTGCAAGTTGTAAAGTAGTTTAACTCAGTTAAGTGAGTTAAAATCAGTTTTGGTAGTTGTAACTGAAGATACACTAGTGAGAGATCAAGTGAATTAATTATTAATTAATTCAAAATCAGTGGTCTCACATGCAACTGAATATTTACTATTATTAACTGCATGCATGTCAAATCCAGTGGAGACCCAATTGAGTTCTAGGTGAAAGGGAAGTTGACTATCAGTTGTGACATTATTCGATTGCACACATAAAACCGCACACACATTGGATGAGCCATGATATTTATGCAGTCAAGGAAGGCAAGGCATCTATCATTCAGGATTCTTTACCATCAAGGATTGTGCAGTGGAGGCAGGCTATCTCGAGACAGTAAATTGAGCAAATGATTTTCCAATTTTTTTATGACAGTGTGAGACAATTAGCTGATTTATTGAGAGCTCTTGTGATTGGAGATTTGTATGTAATTATTTCATGATCCATGATATAATATACAATAGAAGATAGTGTGTTTTTTAGCTGTAAGCTTTCCCCGGAAAATTATCTATGTTGTGTTTGATTGATCTTTATTCATGCTTATGTAATTGGCGAGTGTGTTTTTAATTCCAAAAATATTTGTAGAAGTGATTTTGTATTTAATAGTAGTGTTATCACTCAGATAATTTTGAAACATTTCTTGACATGGTCATATAGTTCACTCATCAAAAGGATAAGGTCTCCTTAGCCTTTTCAATGTGGTATAGGAAATTTTTGTTTTTTTACATCTTTAGCCTATCCTAAGTTTCATTATCACCTCCATATATGTCATTTCATTTCAAATAAGTCCTCATATGGTGTCAATTTTCATTCCCCATGCATTTAAAATAAAAAAAGGGCACATTTTTCAGTTTTTCAAATTTTCGTAGCATTTTACACAGGAAAACAACAATTTTCGCTACGAAACTGACTAATATTTTCATAGCGAATCTGTCAGAGGTTAAACTAAATTCACTATGAAAATCTATTTTCTAACCTGTCTTGTCAAATTCGTTATGAAGTGTCACTCTATGATTGGAGGAGTTAGGGTGGAGGTCATTTGAATCTATTAGGGTTAATTCAAAGGTACATAGCAATGTCTGAGGTCATCATTACCTTTTTGGGCATGTATGTGTCATGATTTAAGAATGAGCTATCAGTTAAACCATAAAACCTTAGCTCAATTAGCCTTTTGTCATATTGCGCTTTATATTTTCATGTTCGTTGATCCCTGGATATTTTCTTCATCGAGCCAAGTAGGTTGCTAGTAGATTTGGACTTTGGAGGTGTCATCAAGCAAGCGAGGTTGTGAAGATATAAAGCACCCACGGCTGCAAGAAGGAAAACAAAAAAATGTGATCATTGCCATAGGTATGAGCCCATGGACATGAATTTACTCAATGAAGACTCAACTACCATGGAGATTTTCAGAAGAACTAGTTGCTTGCAATTCTATCAGAGGTTGCAGGGTTTTCATCTACAGGTTTCCAAGGATTTTGCCACCAGCTTTACAGGAACAGCTTCAAAGGTTAAAATGTTGAACCTTACAGTGACTCCAAAGAGCATCCCATCAGCAACAAGGATCCTTAGAGGAAGGGAACAGTGGTTTAAAGGCATCAAATTCACAATGCAGGATTGCAAAGAGTTCATCAAGCAAGAACACAGTGAAAT
This sequence comes from Pinus albicaulis, assembly GCA_034641835.2. Lineage (NCBI taxonomy): Eukaryota > Viridiplantae > Streptophyta > Pinopsida > Pinales > Pinaceae > Pinus > Pinus albicaulis. Next base: position 1,074,603,823 of record CM076580.1, on the reverse strand, counting down.
TGATCTGACAAATGCTATCCCTAGGATTTTCATGAAGGACAATTATTCAAATCCATTTATGGTCATCCAGAAGTATTTTACCTATGAAGGAAGGTTTCACATGGTCTACTCCTATTATCTCAAACTTCTTCTACATTTTGTGGGTAAGAGGTCACTTGACTTGCCTTTTTATTTATGCAGAAGTCTAGGGAAAATTTCAGATAAAGTTCAAATCAAAATATAAGGAAATGAAACTTCTCTTTTTCATCATGGTTTGATTAAGTTTTTTGATGTTAGAGGAATTGAGGAGGTTAGATAGATATTGGACTTCCTTCTTTTTCATGAGTGGTTATGAAATTGATGTTGTTACTCCTAAGAAATCCTCCAAACAAAGAAACATTTCATCAGCAGCTGTGGTAGAGGTATTTTAAGGAAACAGATCATCTCCTCTAGAACTAGTGAGCATGGAAGCAGAACCTTTGCAGAAGAGTGACACACCTAAAACAACACCTGAAAAACAGAAGTAGACAGTCAGCAAACAAGGCAGCAAGAGAGTCACTAGGAGCCAGACATTGGCTAAAGGAAACTTGGAGGATATCTTGCATGCAATTGACATTGAAGAATCACCCATTGTGCAAGCTGAAGACATTGAAGATGGAGGAAAAAAGATGAAGAAAGGTAAGCCTGCTAAAAAAATAGAGTTTGCAGGTGATGATGTTGGTTTAATTTTTCAACCTAGAAATCCAATGACCAGACATGCAAGGAAGGTCATGGAAAGCAGCAAAGAGACTGAGAAAATTAATGAAACTAATCAACCACCAAGCATCATAGATCTGTCTTCACCTACAAAAGAAGAGTTGGTTATCAAACAAAGAAATGGTAAAGAGAAAATTATTGAAAAATTAGAAATTGAAACCCTTAAAAAGTAGTTAAAAGAGGCAGGTAAAGAGATATCATTTTTGAAGCAAGAGGCAAAGAAACATAGAGCTGAGAAGGTTCAGTTTAAACAAATGTGGAAAATCTGGGAATATCATGTCACAAGTATTTCAAAAAACTTGGACAATACAAAAAATTTGATAAAGTGGACTCAGACACTAAGAGGAGAAGTCAAACACATCAAAAAGATAAAATTGCACTTACAATAGAAGAACAGGGCATTAAAGGGCAAAGTGCAAGATCTTCAGGAGCAATTGGATTTGATTCATGTGGAGTTGGAAAAGAAAGGATTGAAGATGACAGTGGTAGAAGAGCCTATTAGTCAACTGATTGTAAATGAGGAGGAAACACCAAAGGAATAAAAATTGAGATGGAATATGCTTTAGGAGGTTCATAACATGCAAAGAACCTAAATTTTTTAGCTAGAGAATATTTTTTGAAGATAATATTGAAAGGAGCAATTTCTGCATTTTTGCACAGTTTTGTAGCATACCTCGGGCTTGAGTCTAGAAATACGCTACGAAAATTTCTGTAGGTGTATTTTTTCCTCAAAACTCAATTCTTTCAATTTTTATGGAGGGAGGTTGATGGTTTTCCAAGTTTCATGGCACACTAAAGGTACTCAAACAACAAAGGAGTCAAAGAGATAGGTGGAAAAGTCATTTTTCCTACGCTACTAAAACTCACTACGAAACTGTCTAAAACTACCCTGCTTTCGTAGCGAGGAGTTTTTGAAGCATTTTGAGCATCTCAACAACACATCAGCCAGCTGGAGACCTACAGCATGTAAATGAACCCTACTACCAAAGATTTATGTCTCGAAGGGAGTTCCACACAGCTAGCGCATCAGTGAAAACAACGTTAAAGATGAAGGTCGCCCTTTCGTAAAAGGTAGGATTATATTCCACAAATATAGGGGTGCTTTAAAGATGTAAAGTGGTGGTGAACTAGGGTCATTTGTCCTTCGAGCATGTGGCATTCATTATGTAACCATTATGTAATTGTTTCACTGATAGGATAAATGAATGTAATAAATAGGATATAAAGTCCTATTAGGAGTTTTTTTTCTTTAAATTTAGCTGTCATTTTTATGTTTCAAGTTAGTGGTTTCAGTTATGATAGGTGTCAAAGTAGAATTCAAAGATCTAGCTATCTAGGAAGGTCATATACATTGTAAAGAATGTCTATTTATAGACAAAACATCGAAGAGCAAGGGGTTGGAAAATATTGCACCAAATTGCTACTTGTATGTTTATCCATTATAAGTAAATACAAAGTGACATTCTACTTCCAAACATGAGATTATCATGAGGTTTTTAATGTGCTATTGATCTTTATCTCTATGTTTAATCACTTGCAGTAGATATCATATCTAATTACTCAGAATTCATAATATTATGCTCTGACTTCCTTTAGTGGTGAAATCATTGTGTTTTCCTATGTTATGTATGTGAATTATCTCTGTTAAAAACCTCTATCTGCCTCAACTTCCATGTGAAGAACCATTGTCACTAAGACTACTGATTATTAACTCCATATAATAATAGTAGAAAGCCTTATTTTTTCAACCTGCAGTCATACAAAAACAAGTTACAATTCCATAGAGTTAGCCATCTAGTACTATCCTTATTCAAAATCATAAACCCCCTTTGAGAGAGCCCTCTCAAACTGAAGAGGATAATATTCAATTAGAAGTGGTTTGAAAGAGTTACATTGAGTTGATTGATGAGCATCCAATCAAGATAAATTTGGTGATAAAAAGTAGCACATTGTTAGATCAAGAGCATCCAAGATATACATGAATATTGTATAATTTATATAGATATTTATGCAAGAAGTAATTTGAAGAGTTCTGTAAGAAGTGTGGTATAGCATGACAAAATACTACTCCATACACACCTTAGAAAAGTGGACTTGCAGAAATAATGAATAGAACATTGATGGAAAAGGCAAGAAGCATGTTGAGTAGTATCGGGTTAGGACAGGAAGTCTAGGAAAGAGGTAGTGGATACTGCATGTTATCTGGTTAACATATAATATTCATCAGTGTTGGAGGATAAGACTCCACATGAGGTATGTACTAGTAAGAAACCCTCTCTTTCACATCTGAGGGTATCTGGATGTGATGCATATGTATATGTTCCAAAGGAGAAAATGACCAAGCTGGATAATAAATTTGAAAGGTGCATCTATATTGGTTACTATAAGGATGGTTTAAAATGTTACAAGCTTTGGAACCCAGAAACAAGGAAGGTTGTGTACAATCGATATGTGGTGTTTAGAGAGGTGAAATATGTTGTTAATCATGAAAGCCTAACAAAGGAACTTGAGAAGATAGAGTTTGAGCTAAAGGAGGATGAATCATACTCTACAACAGAACAAGATTCATAAGAGGAAGAACCACAAACTCCATCTGTGAGATGATCAGTTCGGGAAAGAAGGAAGCCAAAAATGTATAGCCAATTTTCTTTATGTTCAAATTTCTCTTTAACTATCACTAATGATAATCCCAGAACTATGAGGGAGGTAGTGGATTTAGAGGATGGAAAAATCTAGAAGGAGGCCATGGTTGATGAAATGACATCCTTGTACAAAAATGAGGCAAGGGATCTAGTGGAGTTGTCGGTTGGAAGGAAGCCCATCGGGAGAAAATAGGTGTTTAAGAAGAAGATGAATGTAGAAGGCAAGGTGGAGAAATACAAATCTTTGTTGGTAGCAAAATTTTATTCCCAGATGTTGGGAATTGATTTTGGTGATAATTTTTCTCCTATTTCCAAGGTTACTTCTATTAGATTACTTTTATCTATTGCTGCTACATTTGATTTACAGATAGAACAGATGGATGTGAAGAAAACATTTCTTCATGGGGATCTGGAAGAGGAGATCTACATGAAGAAACCTGAAGGATTTCTGATGAAAGGTTAGAAAAATTGGTATGCAGGTTAAGAAAGTCTATTTATGGGTTAAAACAGTCACCAAGGATGCGGTATCCAAAATTTGATACCTATATATAGGGACTTGGCTTCACCGGAAGAAAATAGGATCATTGTGTGTATTTTAATTTAATTGGTGGACGTGTTATTTATTTTTTCTTGTATGTGGATGATATGTTGCTGATTTGAATTGACAAAGAAATTATCCAAGATTTGAAGACCCAATTAATCTCCAAATTTGACATGAAGGATATTGGTGTTGAAAACTATATTTTGGGCATGGAAATTAAGAGAGATCAGGAAAAGAGGGAGCTCTGGTTAAACCAGAGGAAGTATGTAGAGACAATATTATAGAGGTTCAATATGCAGGATAGTAAATCGGTGAAGGTTCCTATTTCGGTAGATGTAAAAGTATTTGTTGAACAGTGTCCCAAGACACAAGAAGAAGAGGAGGATATGTCCTGTGTTCCATGTGCAAGTGCAGTGGGTATCTTGATGTATGCAATGGTCTGTACTAAACCAGACATTGCACATGCAATGGGAGTATTGAGCAGGTTTATGTTAAAACCAGGGAAGGAGAATCAGACAATAGTGAAGCCGGTTTTTCAGATATTTGCATGGCACTAGTGATTATGGTTTGTTCTACCGGGGAAGACTAGGATTGGACAAAGTTTTGGACATTCGTGGTTTTTTTGATGCAGACTAGGTTGGATATCTGGACTAAAGAAGATATACAAGTGGGTATGTGTTTAGCCTATTTGGAGGTGTAGTCAGTTGGATGAGTAAAATACGGTCTGCAATGGCTCTTTCAGCTACAGAGGCAGAATACATGGCAGCGACTCATGAAAGTGAGGAAGTAGTTTGGTTGCAGAGCTTGTGTTCAAGTATGGGGTTGGTGCAGCGAGCTACAAGGATAGATTGTGATATCCAAAGTGCAATTTTATTTGCTAAGAAACCTGCTTATCATTCAAAGAAAAAGCACATTGATGTTCAATATCACTTTCTGAGAAATATGGTTAAGGATAAAAAGGTGTTGCTGGTAAGGGTGGACACTTTGAAGAATGTTGCAGATGCATTGACGAAGTATGTGAGAACTCATAATTTCTCTTGGTGTAGAGAAACAATGGGTTTTTCAGGGCTGTAATAATGATTAAGCTCTCCTATGGCCCCCTATGTAAAGAAAAAAACAAGTGGGAGAATTTTGGGTATGTGTTATATTCTTTCCACGATTAGTCGCACAGGCGGGGGGGGGGGCAGCAAGGGGGTGGCAAGGCGCCTGTGCGTTGCGTCGAGGTGTAGCGAGGGGGAGGCATCCCCACCGCCCCCCCCTTGTCTAAGGGTTCGTAGGGGGAAGGTATCCCCCTACATGGGGTTTGGGGCAGTGGCCCAGGAAAAAAAAATCCCTTATTTTTCAGTGGGAAAACACACCTATGGTTTTGTGCATGGATTTGCACGTGGTTTTAAGGCATGATGGTTTTCAGCCCCTAGTATTTTGTAGACCTGTTCAAGGGAACTACGTCTATGTTCTAATCCATGATTAATGGATTGGGGTTTATGAATGCTTCGACGTGTATATATATGTGTTGCAAGACTAAAAGGAATATAATGAAAAAACAAGTTGGTAGTCCTAATTTGGGATCCAGGGGAAAATATATGTGTATATATTTTTTATGTTTTTTGCTCCCGCTATTGTTTATTTTCCATCTTTAATAATTCGTTCGCAGATAATTTCATTGCAGGGTTAAAACCTATAGTTGTTAGTTTAAAAAAATTTTATAATTACCTTGAAATATGTGAATATTCTGCAGCTAATGAATCATGTTGTCTTTAGTGCAACTTTTTGGAAGTTTTTCCGATGGAATTTTCCAATCTACTGTCTCCAAAATCTAGTAGGAATTCATTGAAATCACAAGTTTGATGGGTAACTCTTGCACAATAAAATTGATCTATGGGTTTTTCAGGGTGTTGAATCCATTTATACAGTCAAAAAACCAATTTAAATAAAATAAATAAAGATTTCATCTCAATTTTTTCCCCCAGATTCCAGCACCGAAAACTCCAAAAATTCACACCAAAGACAACTCCCTAATGAATATGCATCAACTATGGAGGGGAATGAAGAGTATGTAAGAATTGAGGATTGAGGTCATGAGGCTTTTGCTAATGGGTAACCCATCACTAGACGACTATGAGGATGATGAAGATCATGATTTTCTTATAGAGAAGCTTCATTTAGAAATAAGAAGACTCACGGTGGGAAATTTGTCTATTGTACCTAAAGAAAGCGAGTCTGGTCTAGCCGAGTACAGTATTTGGGAGAGCAAGAGTGGAGCTTCAATGGTGGATTCTCCATCATCATTCTGAAAACCAGAGCCACAATAGGATTCTATTGAATATTTCTATGAGAAATACTCAAAGAGAATGTGTTTCTTGGATAAGCTTAACAATCAGCAGACCTATGCATTAGGGGTTTTTCAGGGCCATGAAACCTGAAAGCCTAAAGTGGTGACTTCCAGGCTCAAGAGATATATTTTGAACAAGCATGCGGTCACGGATGCTTCTTAGGAATCCTTGAAGAGAGTGCACCAGGACCTAGACACTGTGTATGTTAGTCAGACTTGTTTGTCTTGGGAGGCTCTTCATTGGAAATATAGAAAGTTTCGGGAGGCGGAATTGTATGGATTAGAGCAGGATTTGTTTTATGGTCGTGTGGTAGATCAGTTTCAATAGTTTCAAGTTTTGTTGGAGAAGTTCTTAGAGAATGAGCAGTTTGAAGGTCCAAGGATTTGGTCCAATGCTCCATGAAGGAAGCAGGGACAGAAGAAAATATAATAACATCTATTCAGCTGGTTAGTATCATGGAGGAATCCATAATGATATTCTGGGATTTTGTTGGGTCTAACAAGCACAAAATTTTGGTGAAACACCAAATGCTGAATTTTCTGTGCATAATTCAAGAGGTAGAGGATCCCAATGACTCTACTCTCCTACATTCCATTAGTAGAAACATGCATTGCAAGCATTTGAAGGTGCGAGAGCTTGAAAGGAGAGTGAGATGCTTGATAAAGAGGATCGATCATGTGGTTGGTGGGAAAGGGATAGAGATCTTGATGGCCCTTATGGACTTCAAATTAGACTCCCAAGTATTGAGGATGTTCAGGATCATTACATATCATCTGCAATGGTTCCAAAAGAGACTTGGTAAGCTCATTATTCGCAAGGGTAAGTTCCATAGACCACACGGTATTGTATTATTTCCATATTTATCATACATTTTAGGCCACTAATTCGATGAATTTCCTCTGGAATTTTAGACGAAATACAGGGGTTAAAAATGCTAACACTAAATATCTATCACATGAGCAATTGGGATTTAGGGGTTTCACATCATTATGAAAACAAAATTTGTGTTTTTTGTTTTCTAATTTATTTCTTTGGGAGCATGATGCTCACTGGTAGAAGCCATTAGAACTCATATTCATGTGACCCAACTCCCTCCAATGATTTTATCATCTGAGGTCTTTGGGAAAGAAAGAAAAAGAAATCCCTTACAAGAATGTTGAGCATCTACAAAGGAGAGACATACAACTAGAATTACTTGGAAAATAGGAGATGTTGTTCCCATCTAGAAAATTAAATTCTTGATGGCAACAGAACTGGTTTCAAAGCTTTGAAAATGGATACAAAATATATTTGCGTGATGCTTCGTATGGTGCAACTTTTTGAAAGCTTGAACAGTTTATAAAACCTAATATCCAACAAAAACTAGTCGCATGTTCCATATGTAAGTCCACCAGGCACAATTTTCTTATTATCAATAGGAAAATTGAGGAGAACTCTCTCACTTTATTTTTCATTTTGAATCACCTAGGGCTTCCTATGATAAGTGGAGATATTTACCATCTCCAATATCACGGCTGTGAACCTACCCAGGTTTTACCTAAACACCCCAAAACTCCATTTGATCTGTAGAATTCGTTGTGGTAGGTGATATTGGAATGCAAGCTCGATGAAGCAAACCACACAATGTAAAACTCTAAACCCTTTTTTTGATACTGAAACCTATTTCAGAATTTCACAATGAAAAAATTACTCCCGTGCAATCTCACCCCTGTGACAAAAACATAGATGGAGTATTAGAAGAAAAGAAACAGCCAAAGAGCCCTTGACCTTTTCCTTCACCGGCATCTATCCCAACATTTCTTAACTTTTAAATTGTAGTTTGAAACCGAACCAACCCCATTCGCCCCAAATAATTTTCCATCATAGAATGTGGAGAATAGGGAATAATTTAAGGTCATTGGATTTCCTCAAGTTATTGAGTAGTAGAATGAAATCTTATTAGGTTGAAAAAAAATTCAATCAAGGTATCATGGAATTTGAAAAAGAGTTCATTCTATTATTACATTTATTTTTTTACCCGTTTTATTAGGAAAGGTTACGGGGAATTGAATAATTACAAAATGATTTATTTATTTTTTAAATAATATTTTATTGACTTTTATTTAGTGAAATATATTTAAAATTTGTTGAATCATTTTTTTAATGTATATATATGATTTGTATTTTTTTTTAAATAATATGTTATTGATTTTAATTTAGTGAGATATATTTATAAATTGTTGAATCATTTTTTTAATTTATATATAAATTTATAAGTATTTAAAATCTTTTCAACAATTAAATTATGAAATTTATACCTAGATCAAGGTGCTCACTTGCCAATTGCACCTTAGTAAGCAATTTAATGTTGACATGACCACCATCAACAACTAGCAGCTATGCAACATCACTCCACCCAATTATCAACATGTGAATAACTTAAATGTTCAAAAGAGTAATCGAGCCCTCTGTATCTGCACCCTATGAATACTAATTCTCATGCCTGGCCTCACACGTAGCTTAATGCTCGCCACCATGTTAACTCCTATGCTCAATCACCATATCCTTTATTCCTCCTTTCGGCCCTCTGAAGCTCAAGGAAGTCGGGTTTACCATGATCCCATTATTTTTGTTATCTATGTCCATGTTGGGTGAAACTATTGTCGTTTAATTCCGTTGTAGTACTTGCCCAACCATTTAATTTGTCAATCCGAGGTTCTTAGGCTTACGAAGCACATGCACTATATATGCAGGACTGAAGCGGAACTAATCTAATCTAAATTACTGAAATCAAATTAATCTAGGAAAGCAAGAAATTGCATAAAGGAAAAGCAATACAACATGTGAAGAGTTGAATGACAAACAACATATGTGAGCTCACAACAATAAATCTATCTCAAATTACATTACCAGAATCAAATGAAAAACCATGAAAGCATACAATAAAAGAATATGAATCACAGTTAAGAATCCCCTTCTCCTAATTACAAGACTATCTTTGAAAACTCCAAAACTAATATAATGAACTAATGAATTCTGAATTCTCCTGAGCTAATCAAAATGAAGAGAGAGCACTCTCTTATATACATGAAGAAGCTAACCATCTCATTCAACCACTCTCAACTACTTTCCCATTATTACAAGACATGATCCCTTTGAATCCTCCACACATCTCTCACATATCTTGAATAAGACATGCCAACCAAATCCTCCATGATCTTCTCCTTAGGAATAGGCTTGAATAATTATCTCCTTAATATGGTGGAGGATATATTCCAAAAGTCTCTTAGAATTAATCCTTCACATTTCTCCTACACATTACAAAGCTCACACATTCTTGAGATATATATAAAAACATGTATATTTTCTAATATTTAATCATAAACTCACTTATAATACAAAAATGAATAAAGTGGAAAATAAGAAGGTGAAACCCAAATGTATTTATGAAAATGATATAATGAAAGGTTTAATGGGATGATGAGATGTAAGGAATAGTGAAGGGAAAGGTGGATGGAAATACGACATTTCTAAGTCCCAACATCCCCCCCAACTGAACTTGTTGCATGTCCTCATGCAACCATGCATGGATCTCTTTGGCATCTGAACTTTGGCTTTACATGATGATGTCTTTTTAATAATGAATGTTTCTAGGATATGTGAAGGATATGAGTAACAACTTTCATTTTCTTATGGTTGGTTCTTGTGTGACAACCATGAATACAAAGAATGTTGGTTCTTGTGTTAACAACATTCATTTCGTTTTCTGTTCTCTTTTCTTATGGTTGGTTCTTGTGTGACAACCATTAATACAAAGAATGTTGGTTCTTGTGTTAACAACATTCGTTTCATTTCCTGTTCTCTTGCTACAATAATAATGTAAACACTCACTGGAAATCATAAGCTATCAATGTGCATAAGAAAGCCCTTTTGTAATATTCATGAAGTATGCCAATATGTATATTAATGCATATGAAGCAAAGTGCAACAAAGTATCGTTGGAAAATAAATGTTGGTGAATGGTAAATAAGAAAAAAAATGGAGTGATAGTGGTGGAGAAATGGAATCATGGGAGTGAATATGTAGTGAATATAGTCCCCCCCCCCCCAACTGAATTGGTTGCATGTCCTCATGCAACTTGGCGTGGGTCATGAAAGGAAATGGAGCATGATGAGGGAATTTTCCAAAATATTCAAGTCAGCATATAAGGAATTTCATGATTAAAGATTAGAAAACAACATACTTCCACTTACCCAAGAATGATGAACTATGCAACAGGAATGTAGATGCTGCTGCTGCTGAATCATGAAGACGTGACTGGTGTTGTAGCTGCAACTGCTGTAACTGCTAGATCAGAGAATATGTGACTGCGGTTGTTAGAACATGGAAGGTTTTACTGCAGCAGGATCATGCAAATGTAATTGTGAATGTTGATGCTGTTGTAACTGGAACCTGGGAAATGAAGGAATCTGAACTGCTGATGCTGAATCATGGAAAAGATAAAGGCTGAAAGTGGAACTGTGGTACTCTCATAGATCAGAATTCATGCTACGGTAACTGCTGAGGGAGTCGTGAAAAAGTGTATAGTCTTCGTCTGCTACAAAACTGATGGTACAAATCTAATCATGCGAAAGAATGTGTTGATGTCGAGCATGAAGAGAAATCATTGGATTACCGGCCATTGATGTATGTCGTTAACCAATGCGAGGCAAACTCACCATTGATGTCAATGAGTGCCAAGGTACCCGGGTACATCTTGCGAAATGCGAATAGAGGGGTTGACGTCGAGCCATTTGCAAGATCTGACGATCAAGGGACATTGATGTATTCCCATGATTGTTAGCGAGAGAACTTGCCATTAAGGCATGCAAGTCTCAAGGTACCCAAAAGGAACTCTAGTCTATTTCCCAGATAAGGTGCTGAGGTCGATGGGGAAAGACTTGTTGAAAGGTGGGCCTTAAGGAATCCCACATCAGTCAACGCGAGTTTGTACAAAGAGATTTGGTAGGACTATAAATGGAAAGAACTCACGGACAAGCAGTGTGGATCAACATAGCGAGGAAAGCAAGGCAATGTAATTATGGAAAGGGGATCAGTTTTATTCAGAAGGCAAACTAGAAGGCAAATGAGCTGAAAGGGATAAAGGAATGTATGCGTTTCAGAAAAATAACTGTGCATGAAGTCGTGAAAGATAAGGTAATGGAAAATGGGTTTCAACACAAGGATGGTCAATCGGATTTGAAGGAGAAATGTTACAGTGTCACAGCATGGATAATGGAAAAAGTGGAAATGTTGGTGTACCAGCATGGTCACTGTGTAAAAGCAAACATCAAAAGGCGCAAACATCATGATCTTTATGATGAGTTACAGCTCCTTCAAGCTGTTTATGAAAGCATGTTTCTCAAAAAGTTCTGTGATCTTTGAAAATCACTTTAGCAACAAAATGCGATCATTTCCGAAACCTGTCGCCTACGCTGATTTCATCATCGATGGCTATCAAAGTGACTTCAAGAAAACAAATTAGTGTTAAGCGTAAAAACATGCATTCGTATTATTTTCAGGAATTTATTAAAAGGTCCATTTGCAATTTTCATGAAATTAAAGGCAAAAACAAAAACAAAACAAGCAAAATTAAAGTCAGATCTCCATTTCTCGGCATGCTTTGCAAAGTGTAGAAATATTTTCTCGGCGCTAGCAAATCTTTAGTTTCTTGCTGATTCAGTTTCTTAGATGCACTGTTAAATTCATTCAAGCAATTACAAGTTGGGCAGAGTATGTTTCGCATCGATTTGCTGCAATGATGTCACTTACTTCTCTGCAAGATTGGACCTGTACATCGTTAGATATAGTTGAATATTCAAACCATTCAATTGTAGCATTTCTATGTATCCAGTAACAATCATCAAGCAGTGACAGATAATCCAATCAGCGTTCTTAAGTATCCTGGCATCATGAACATTAGTGTAATGAAGCAGTGTGTAAAATGGAGATAGTGACTATGAAAAAACAATCAGTTTTCGGCATAAGCATAAGAATCCAAAAATTCTTCTCCAATATTAAGCTCAGCAACATTCTCTTCCTGTTCTGACGTTCAAGCCATTGTCATGTTTTGTTGATAGATGTTGCGATTGTCAAACAAATTTATTGAGTGAAAGAAATAGGCTCTATTGTGTTCTCAGCCTTTTCCCAAATCTAAGCTGTCTGCAAAACGTTAAAATGGAAAATTGTTGTAAAGAAGAGCCCTTTGTCTGCCGGCTGAAAACCGCTCTGGCCAACCTGTGAAATCACACTCTCAACCATATCAGTGGGAAACATGTTTTACAAATTATGGCTCTATAGCACAATTATGCAAGCTACGAACAGCTTGGTACTTTCAAGCATTTCTATGCAATGAAATCAGCGATTATTATTATAATGTCCCTCTATTCATTTAATATGGAACAAGAATAGAATCTATCAATCAAATTAAATTCACATGTGAAGAGAATAAAGTGCTTGAAGCAAGTATTAAGATGAGCTTCTTCCTTCAGACTCGCGATCTTCTGAAAATGTGAGTGATAGATATGGGCATAAACTCGGAAGAGAGGTGTTGATACCTCTATCGGTTCCTTGATTTGAACACCATCTGCCCATCTATACTCGTGAGTCGAAATAATAACGATACAAAAATCAGTACAAAACTATCTCCAAACAAGAGCAACATGGGAGATCCCATTACATGCAAATACGATCCAGCAACACTCAGAGAGGATATTAACCGAACATTGTGTTTTTCCAACCGTGAATTCAACATTAACACATTAACACAGTGAATTCATATATTAACACATTTAACATTGAGATCTGTTCAGATAATAAAAAGGCACACCACATAAAAAAATAATAATTAAGTTTTAAGAGCTAGCTTAATTGGTGAAGAATTTATCGCACCTCTGTCATTGAAAAATTCAGGGACAACTTGTGGAACCAACACCGCAAATTCACTTTGGCCCTGCAGACATTGTTGGACAGTTTTCTGGCGTGCAAAACTCAATAAGGGTGCCAAAAATCAAATTCACCTGATTGAAGAAATCAACCGCATTGACAGCCAACCACGAACTGCTTCAACGTAGCATCAATATGATTTTGAAGTTGTACACCCTTACTTCCTGAAGGAGCACTTTTCTTAGGTCTTCTACCATGATAGGATTGACCTCATATCTATGCCGGTGTCTCTCATCCATAGAAGAAACATTTCCATATAGCTTAGCAGTAATGCAATCAGCAATTCGAAATAATGTTGTCCTTGAACCAAGCCGCATTGTATTCCCCATATAGGTCTTTGACCCCTCCGGCATGAAAATGACACAAGGACGTTGAGTTTTTGGATCAAATTCTGCACTGTTGGCATCCTCCAAACCAAGAACAGAACGTGCAAACTCAATGACAGCAATCTGCATCCCCAAGAAAATTCCAAGATAGGGTATTCGATTTTTGCGTGCATATTTTGCTGCCAGTATTTTTCCTTGCACACCTCGATCACCAAATCCCCCAGGGACTAGAACACCAGTTGCACCCTTCAGAACCTTCCATGCAGAAGCATAAATATCTGGTCTCTCTTTTGCAGCTTCATCTTCAAGATCGGAAGCTGCAACCCATTCTACGGACAATTTCAATGAACATGCAACACAAGCGTGTAAAAGAGCCTTCAATACAGAAAGGTAAGGATCTGACAACCCAGTATATTTTCCAACCATGGAAATTTTTATAGGAGTTGTAAGGTTATCATAGCATGCTGCTCTCACAGTCCACTCCTCTAAATCCGGGGTTTTAGAAAAGCTTAATATATTCAACTGTTTCATTATTGCCTCGTGTGCCTTTTGATCCCTTAGCAATAAAGAGACATGCCAAATGTTTGATACATCATAAATATTAATAATGTTGCTTTCCGGAACATGGCAAAACTGAGACAGTTTCTCCTTATTACTCTCGAGTAAGGGCTGAGAACTTCTAAACTTGATTTATTAACATCCAAATTCTTCATAGATTCTGATGCTACGCTAACCATGTCATAGGTCTCGATCTCCTCATTGAATTCGACATTGCAGGTGTTACAAGTCAAGACTGGCATGATTGTTTATTAGAAATGAATTAGTCCCTCCAATATTTCGAATGGACTGAAGTCTGTAATCTCGGAAAGATTGAGTATCTCCCAACAGATGTTCACAGTATCCCTGTGTTGCCTGTCAACATATGTGCTCAGCAGTCCTTGAGTATCTTCTTATCTTCATCATTCAGCAAGTGCATGTACACATCTTCACGACGCAGAGAGTGAAATCTTATGATGAAGAGAGCTGTAGGAGGTAATGTTGTGTTATTTTAGCCACCAGGTACATATAGTCATCGTGACCTCATGACATAAGAACGTTGTCCAGTCCATATTCTTCAGAGTACAGCTCATATTTTGCGTTATATTTTGGGTTGTAAAAATCTGGATTGTCCTTGAAAAATTCGCAGTGAACAATGTTTTCACTGAAAGCGCATCTCAAGGGAAACCTGCCTCAGAAAGATAGCAAAAGCTGTTAAAATAATTCTAATAATATCATGCCACCGTGGTTTCACTACCTCTTTTGACTGGATATGCTTCCTCCAAGAGAAACGATGGAGAAAAACTCGCAGCCAAAAAGGAAGGGATCTGTCTAATAGGCAACAGCATAATCGTTTAATCTTAATAAAGTATGCCGATGGATAGAAAATTTAGGAAAACCAATCCATAAAAATAGTTATCTGGCCGTGATACTGGAATTTCGTTCCTATTATTCTAAGATGCCACAGATAGTGTAACAACCCGTGGATTTTGGCCCATATTTTTCAATCAACATCCGCATGATATTCTAGATTTTGTTATGAAACCCCAAATTAAATGTGAGAATTAATCACAGAAGAAAATCCAGCTATGCAAACAAAGAAATAAGAATAATTTTTTTCTTTATTGCGGTTTCATTTGTTTGCTGCTCATCATTTTGCTAATTGCAGGTTTATGAACAATGGGCGGAGGTTTGGCATCGCTACAGCTCAGCCATAAATGAATAGCTAGAGACAGAAACTGCACAGTCCATCGAAACTCACAGCCCTCAAGCAAAACAATGAACCTGAGAAATTTCAGATTTAAATGTTTTTGCAAGTTTGCTGTAAGTTTTAGTGTGCCCAGAAAACGTAATCAATTGCAAGCTAGACACAGTTTCAATGACTATTATAAAAGCGCTAGACACAGTTTCAGCAACCGCCAGACACAGTTTCAGCAAAAACTCAGTTTGTTTTTATTCATCCTCAATTCATGATTTATTAAAAAAAAAAAAAAAAAAAAAAAATTTAGCAAATGGAGAAAAGAAAAAAAATGAATTGCAAACTAATGATAAAATTGATTAGGCATATTGCAAAACATGAATTTTTTTTTTTTTTTTTTGGATTCCTGAAATTAATCTAGATCATCCTTATTTTCTGATCCTCGCGATCACACTAAGCGCGGAGGAGAGCATACTTATTCTAGGCAAAAGAAAAATTGAGAATGAAAGCGAAGCCTGCCTACTCTATACTAATTAGAATTTTAAAAATTAGTTACGTGTAATTAAATTTCCAATGAAGCCATTCACGTAGCAGTAACAACAATATATTCAGTAGCAATTGTTCAACTGAAAAATGAAAATATTCTAGCGTGAATGAGTTTAATTGCTAAAACTGCAAATCAACTAAATAAAAATAAAAAAACGAATCTAATCGAGTACTTACCTGGAACCATTGTTCGATAAAGCTTTGATAGGCACAATTTTTCTTACTTAGATCATGTTGTAACTCCTCTTCTTCTTCCTCAATTTCCTGTTTGAATGATTGTTCGTCATCAGATGTGTAGGATTCTTCAGATGTTGAATCTTCGTTTGTTTCTTGGAGAGTAGTTGAACCTTTAATTCTTATCAAGATCTCCTCTTCCAAGGAAGAGGAGATCCTGACTTCTGCTAGGATCTGAGTGAGCAGTTCCAAGCTGACACTCATTATTAAACCATGTTGAAAAAGGGATTCTTACTGCACCCAAAACTTAAAGCTTAAATGAAAATAAACTACTTGCATAAATAAAAACACTCATGCTGAAACAGAAAAAAACACTCTTCACAGTTGCGGAAATCAAACACACTTGCAGGAAAGAAGATCAATCAACCATAACAGAGAACAGGACCCTATTCCTCCAAGTAGGAATCTTCAGCACCTGTTTCCTGATATCAGCCACACTGCAGAAAAAGAAGATTAATCAACGGAGAACAGGACCCTATTCCTCAAACAGGAATCTTCAGCACCTGTTTCCTGATATCAGTCACACCTACATGTCCTGACCCATATGAGGCCGAGCCCATTACAGTATGTCGAATGATGTGTAGGTTGTTCCCCACGTCTTACAACCCTGTCACCTCGGAGTTAGGAACATGTTTAAACACACTTGCATGAAAAATCAAACTGAACTTCAATCCATCGTGCTTCCCCAGCAACGGCCCCAAAATGTTGGGTGAAACTATTTTCGTTTAATTCCGTTGTAGTACTTGCCCAACCATTTAATTTGTCAATCCTAGGTTCATAGGCTTACGAAGCACATGCACTATATATGTAGGACTGAAGTGGAACTAATCTAATCTAAATTACTGAAATCAAATTAATCTAGGAAAGCAGGAAATTGCATAAAGGAAAAGCAATACAACATGTGAAGAGTTGAATGACAAACAACATATGTGAGCTCACAAAAATAAAGCTATCTCAAATTACATTACCAGAATCAAATGACAAACCATGAAAGCATACAATAAAAGAATATGAATCACAGTTAAGAATCCCCTTCTCCTAATTACAAGACTATCTTTGAAAACTCCAAAACTAATATAATGAACTAATGAATTCTGAATTCTCCTGAGCTAATCAAAATGAAGAGAGAGCACTCTCTTATATACATGAAGAATCTAACCATCTCATTCAACCACTCTCAACTACTTTCCCATTATTACAAGACATGATCCCTTTGAATCCTCCACACATCTCTCACATATCTTGAATAAGACATGCCAACCAAATCCTCCACGATCTGCTCCTTAGGAATAGGCTTGAATAATTATCTCCTTAATATGGTGGAGGAGATATTCCAGAAGTTTAGAATTAATCCTTCACATTTCTCCTACACATTACAAAGCTCACACATTCTTGAGATATATATAAAAACATGTATATTTTCTAATATTTAATCATAAATTCACTTATAATACAAAAATGAATAAAGTGGAAAATAAGAAGGTGAAACCCAAATGTATTTATGAAAATGATATAATGAAAGGTTTAATGGGATGATGAGATGTAAGGAATAGTGAAGGGAAAGGTGGATGGAAATACGACATTTCTAAGTCCCAACAGTCCACATCCCCAACATCTTTGTTCTCTTTCACATTGTCATGGTGAGGGACATTAGGGGAATTTTTATGTCTAAAATGGGCCTCCTAAGATAATGTACAGTCAAAATAAACTTTATAATAACCAATAGGATTCAAGATGATAATGTCAACCATGGGGGATGATTCACCATTTTTGGAGTAAAAAAATAAAAAGATTAAAAAATAATAAAATAATAAAAACTACTTTTTCAAATTGTATTTTCAACTTATCTCCCCAACGTTTTACTCAAATTTCAAGTGGGAGTACTCTTTTGATGCAAAATTTAATTCCTCATCCAAGGAGTACTCATGTTGCATACTTTTGATGGACCCTGCTACACGAAAAATGAGAAATACATGAAACAACGTGATTGCAATCACGCTTTTCATCTATTTCTCATTTTTCGTGTAGCAGGGTCCATCGAAATTATGCAACATGGGTACTCCTTTGATGAGTAATAAAATTATGCATCCAACGAGTGCTTGCACTCGAAATTTGAGTAAACCCATAAGGAGATAAGTTGAAAATACGACTTGAAAAAATATTTTTTTTCTTTTTTCCCTCTAAAATTTGATGATGTCATGTAATCTTATTTTATTATTTCCACTATTATTTTATAATTTCCTTAGGAGGCCCATTTTAGACCTCAAAATTCCCCTAATGACAAGGCCATGTTCAACACGGTGGAAAGGGCAGAGGTCACCCTCTCACCTCTCCATAGTACGATGACCACACGGTTCTCTTTGACCATGAAATCCCTGAGCATACCAGGCGTAATATAGTTATCATAGAAGTAATAATTGAGAGACAAATCATTGGTGAATCGCTATGGGTCGTACATAATTTACTGGCTAGGCATCTTTGGGACCTCGATTTAGCTCGCACTCTTGTTGAACATCATATGGTTGAATTTCAATTAGGGGACTTTTGAGATCTAAAATGGGCCTCCTAAGGAAATTATAAAATAATAATGGAAATAATAAAATCAGATTTGATGACATCATCAAATTTTAGAGGGAAAAAAGAAAAAACTAATTTTTCAACTCGCATTTTTAACTTATTTCCAAATTTTTTACTCAAATTTAGAGCGGGAGTACTCGTTGGATGCAAAATTTAGTTCCTCATCTAAGGAGTACCCATGCTGCATATGTTCGATGGATCTTGCTACATGAAAAACATGATTGCAATCACGTTTTTTCATGTATTTCTCATTTTTCGCATAGAAAGGTCCATCACAAGTATGCAACATGGGTACTCCTTGGATGAGGAATTAAATTTTTTCATCCAACGAGTACTCCCACTCGAAATTTGAGTAAAAAATTTAGGAGATAAGTTGAAAATATGAGTTTAAGAATTAGTTTTATTATTTTATTATTTTCTAATATTTTTAACCTTTTACTTAAAATATGGTTAATCATCCCCCATGGTTGACATCATCATCTTGAATCCTATTGGGTCTTATAAAGTTTATATTGGTTGTACATTTTTCTTAGGAGGCCCATTTTAGACCTCAAAATTCCCCTAATGAACGCCTATGCTAGTCGCATTAGAACAACACTCAACTGTCTCTTGAAAAACATTGGTATCAGTTTTCCTCCCAACATGACATCCTCCACTTCCTACAACACTTCAGACAGGTCTACAGAGCAGCAACTAGAATACCTTCTCTCACATCAAATCTGGTCTCACACTATGATTTGAAATCGAATTAAATTGCATGATTACCCAAAATTTTAGTTGTTATCATACCATTGCAAAATAAATCACTAGGCCTATTTCCTATGAAATATTTCTCGTACGATAGAAAATTAGCTAAGTGATCTGAATGTGATTGAATAAAGTGCTTAGGAAGCTTGATTAGTTTGTCCTTTAGACTGATTGTTAATTGAAGTAATATTTAATGAAAGATGACATAAACCAGTAGCAAATAAATGATTAAATAACAACAATAAACAAAGAAAAGAAGATGCAAACAGTTGATTATGGAGTTCGTCCCTGGTGGACTACATCTCCGGGTCTGCTTTCAAGTGGGCGTCCATTTTTATTAGGATTGATCTAGAGGAATTTTCTTAAACAGAGATGAAATAGAATGATTGTGCTCATAGGAACTTCTGAACTCTATAAACAGAAAATAATCTCTCTCGCCTTTCCGACGCCTGTCTCTGCACTCAATTCTAACACTCGACGGCTGAGCAATGCTGCAAAAAAATCTGCCTATATCCTGCTGAAACTGAACTTCAAAAACACTCTATATCCCTTTGAATGAATTTTTCATGGCTTAAATAATATTTCTCTCGAGCTATGGATGGCCAAAATTGGCACTTAGTTGAGAAAATCATGCGAATGGTATCGAATCCCCTCATTTAGCTAAAACCTAGGGATTAAGTGATAGACCTTGGGCACTAAAATAAATTTAAAAACCAAAATATAAACCATAAGATAAAATCATTAGCCAGGCGGCTTGCTAACTGGGCAGAAGAAGAGATCTTCGGCACGTGATCAGCGTGGGAAAACGAGATTTAACACCGGCAATTATGGTTTCCTCCGGCAGTCTTGGTCTTAACCTCGATGGTTCTGGAAACAGATATCACATGGCATATCTGTCATGGGTTTTAACATCTGGCGATCAACAGTTGTCAACCACATCTCATAACCTTTTAACATTCTCCATTGTGGTTATATAGATTGTTCACATGTCAACAAATTTCAACTCCGACACGGTTTAAAGGTTGTGCGGTTTAGCTGTGTAAAGTTTCAAACTTTGTTTTATTCCAAAGTCCGAGAGTGGGTTTTTTATGATTTTCCTTAGGTTTTGTACCTAGGAACCTTTGCGCTAGGAATAATAATTTATCTGTAGGACTTAGTTTTAGCATGAGGTTTGTATGTTTAGGTCTTGAATCATGTGTATAGGGTTTTAGGCTTAGGTATTAGGGTTTTATATCTAGGTTAGCTTTTAACCATAGACCTTTACATTGTAAGGTATTTCATCTTTTTTGACCAATTTTAACCCAAAGTTGAATCCCACGACGACCATGCCATGAACCTGACACTGAACCATGGACAATACTGACAAAAATGGTGAATTGGAGACTGAAATGGATGTCGGACGAACTGGAACTCTATCGATATGTACTGAATAAGATCCTTCTGGATCAATCCACTCCACTTGAAAGCTTTTGGACCACAAAAGCTTGATTTTAAGTAGACAATAAGTGAGAATACAACTCTCTCACTTTCATCTTGAATTTGATGAAATACAACCATACCTGATCGTCGACTCGAAACTAATGCTTATCATGGCGCATTTTGATCATGACTTGACTCAATGCTTGTCATCGCGCAGAAAAATGTAAGGCTTGATTGTAAGCTTGATGCACATAAGTTAAAAATTCATCCCACAACATAGGATTTTTACTGCAGTTACCTCGAAGAATATGTATCCCAGTCCTCTTCACCATTTCTGTTTGTCCTTGAACCAAATCCATGTTTCCCCATGGCTGCAAAGGAACTGGAAGTGGCATGTGCAAACCAATCTTTCGATTGCATGGCTTGCTTGTCTAACACATTGCACATCCCTTTATGTACTTCAAAATTGTTTCATACAAATGAGGCCAGTAATAATACTTTTGACTTTGTGCCGTAGTCTTGCTTACGCCAAAATATCCCATAATCCGAGAAAGATGAACTTCCAAAATAACCTACACTCTTTCTATCTGAGCATCATGAGTTAGTGATTCATAAGCATATTTGAAATCATCATCAGTTCTATATTGTTCTACATAACTTTCATGAACCAATGAAATTTTATGTAGTACTACTGAAGCATTCAAAGACAGCATATCAACTACTTTACTTGTTACGCATTCCTTGTCCTTAATTACTAAGTGAATTTGCTGAAGAAATCCCATCCAACTGTAGTGAGATTGTTGCAACTTAGTATATGACTGAAAGTATTGAAGCAGCTGATAATATATGTGAATCATTGTTTCTATTTCACAACCTTTAGCATCTGTTTTAACTTCATATGGTTGTTGATGATCTATCAATGTTGTGAAATTTTTCTGCTTAAATGAATCAACTTTAAAATCGACACACATTCCCCATGTCCCATTTTTCTTATGAGCCAAAATTATGGGTGAACTGGGTCGCATTAATTCTTTTCCAACCATCCCTGGAATTTTTTGCTTTATTTCTTTATGCTCTATAACTGACTTGTGATACATTCCATTATTAGAAAGAGAGGCAACAGACATCAACTACATCTCATGTGATATTTCATTTTTATGAAGTAGATGTTTTGGTTCTTTAACTAGATCTTGAAATGAATCTACCTTTTTAACCAAATTACCTTCATACTGAATTTCACAACATGAAAAAGTATCATTAAGATCCTTATGTTGCTCTTTTATTGACATGAGTATGTATCTCTTACTTGAACTTATTAAGTGCTTCATCTGATTAGCATTAATTAAATTCAAGTGATCTTGAGTTTTATGTGCCCGAACAATGTACTTAATTCCATCTTTCTTAAGATGATACATATGCTCTCTATAAATACTGCATCACGGTCATAGAGATAAGGGTTTCCTAAAACAATTCCACATATGTCTAACAGTATCACATCTAGCTCCACTTCATCGATATAGTTAGTTGTGATTGCAAATTTTAACCGACACTATTTTGTAACATGAATTTGACTTTGTTCCTTTAACCAGCCTAGAGGATATGGTTTCGGATGATTATGTGTTTTCAAACCCAATTTTTTAACCAATGACTCAGAAATAAAATTTGTTTGTGATCCCATATCGAACAATTTATCTATCTTTGTATGTTTTGAAGTTACCCTTATATGAAATAACTTGATTCTTTTTCCTTCATTCAACTGTGTGATATTAGAAGAAGTAGAAGTATTAAATTCAAAAATTTTACCTGTTGTAACCATAGCAGTGATTTTTCCTTCATCACCTGAATCGGATCCAAATTCCAAGCCTTGTTGGATTGTTGTTTCAGCCTTTTTTTCAGCCTTCTTCGTTTTGAACTTCTTTGGCTTCAGTTTTGGATGAAGTTTCCAACACCTAGATTCATCATGGCCGATCCTTTCGCAATGTGTACACGTAGGTCTTTCATCTTCCTTCTGAACTGTGGCAGTATTCTTTCCCTTTGACTTGCCCTTTTTTTTTGTCTTCAGTTTCCAACTGCATGGATGTCTTTGGTGTAAACTTGAATGGTCTACCACCTGATTCGACGTGAATAGCTTGAACACAAACTTCATCAAAATCATTAGGATTGAACATTAATAATGTATGCTACAAATATGAATGCAAAATCCCAATATACTTCAACAAATTTTCTTTTGTGTCAAAAGAAATACCAAGTGCTAATGATTTCTTTCTGAATTCCTGTGTGAACTCTTGAAAATTCTATCCCTTACCTTGTCACAAGCGCTGCCAATCAATTATAGCTTGTTGTGTGTGACCCAACAGATAGAATTATTTCTTTAGAGCTTTAATAAACTTAGTCCATGAGGTGATAAATTTTCCTTTATGCTTTAAATCTATCTGTGTGTTACTTTCCCACCAGATCAAAGCAGTACCCCCCATTCTAAGAGTAGCTAATTGGATCTTCGTCTTATCATCATTAATATCTTGAATACGAAAATATATTTCTAACTGTTTTACCCAATTATCTAGTTTCTCAGGGTTTATTTCTCCATCATACACAGGTAATTCGAACTTAACATCAAGTTTCAAAAGTGGACTCTTAGGTTTCTTTTCTTTTTTTGATTCATAACTAGAAGTAGAAGAGGAAGAAGAAGATGATGGAGATGGAGGAGAAGGAGATTTATCTGCCTTGCCTTTACCCTTGTCCTTCTTTGATGCCTTCGATGATGAGGCTGCATATCTCATCTTCTTGTCTTCATATAATTCTGCCAACATATGCTGCATGTTTAGAAACATCTACTGGATTTGATTGTCATCCATGGGTTTCTTTTCAGTAGCTTCGGGAGTCTCAACGGTCTTAGTCCTTGTCATCGTTGATTGATGAAAAAATTTCAGCTTTTCGATCTCTGGATCAAATTCCTCAAGTTCGCCTTTTCCATGTTGTAATCCCAACCTGGTTAACATCCACTGAAAAACAAGCTACAAAGCACAACCTGCTCTGATACCAAATATGATCTGAATGTGATCGAATAAAGTGCTTAGGTAGTTCGATTAGTTTTTCATTTATATTGATTATTAACTAAAGTAATATTTAATTAAATATGACATAAACCAGCAGTAAATAAATTATTAAATAACAACAATAAATAGAGAGAAGAATATGCAAACAGTTGATTACGGAGTTCGTCCCTAGTGGACTACATCTCTGGGTCCTCTTTCAAGTTGGCGTCCATTTTTATTAGGATTGATCTCGAGGAATTTATTTACATGGAGATGAAATAGAATGACTGTGCTCACAGGGACTTCTGAAATCTGTAAACAGAAAGTACTCTCTCTCACCTTTCCGGCACTTGTCTCTGCACTCAATTCTGACACCCGACGGCTGAGCAATGCTGCAAACAAATCTTCCTATGTCCTGCTGAAACTGAACTTCAAAAACACTCTAAATCCTTTTGAATGAATTTTTCATGGCTTAAATAATATTTCTCTCAAACTATGGATGGCCAAAATTGGCACTTAGTTGAGAAAATCATGTGAATGGTATCGAATCCCCTCGTTTATCTAAAACCTAGGGATTAAGTGATAGACCTTGGGTGCTTAAATAAATTTAAAAACCCAAATATAAACCATAGGATAAAATCATTAGTTGGGTGGCTTGCTAACTGGGCAAAAGAAGAGATCTTCGGCATGTGATCAGCACAGGCGGACAAGATTTAACACCGGCGGTGACAGTTTCCTTCGGCTGTCTTGGTATTAACCCTGACAGTTCTGGCAACAGATGTCACATGGCATATCTATCGCGGGTTTTAACATCTAGCGGTCAACAACTATCAACCACATCTCATAACCTTTTAACGTTCTCCGTCGCAGTTATATAGATTGTTCACATGTCAGCGATTTGCAACTCTGACATGGTTTAAAGGCTACGCGGTTTAGCTGTGCAAAGTTTTAAATTTTTTTTTTATTCCAAAGTCTGAGAGTGGGTTTTTTATGATTTTCCTTAGGTTTTGTACCTAGGAACCTTTGCGCTAGGATTAATACTTTATCTTTAGGACTTATTTTTAGCATGAGGTTTGTATGTTTAGGACTTAGATCATGTGTATATGGTTTTAGGCTTAGGTATTAGGGTTTTAGATCTAGGTTAGCTTTTAACCATAGAACTTTACATTATAAGGTATTGCACCTTTTTTGACCAATTTTAACCCAGATTAGAATCACATGAATACCATGCCATGGACCTGACACTGAACCATGGACGATACTGACAGAATTGGCGGATTGGAGACTGAAATGGATGTCAGACAAACTGGAACTCTGTCGATCTGTACTAAACAAGATCCTCCTGGATCACTAAGAATTGTGGATATTTTATTGTTATTTCTAGGACATAGTGTTGAATCTTCAAAAACAATCAAAGTTAGTTTCAATCATCTAACAGGTCTCGGTATTTGTTGCCTTGTCAAAATTCTCCAACTTGATATCAAATTTGGTATTTTAGGATTATTTTCATCGACTTTCGTTGCACCAAAGGCCAAACTTTCTTGAGGGATCATTGCAGCAACCTCCACTAACAACATCTCAATGAGACGCGCCTTCAACTTATCCTTCAAACAAGGGTTGATATGCTTGCACTCTTCTCGGAAAAGGCTGGAAATGGATTCAAAAAGCTTGAGGATTTTATCAAAGAGAGGAAGCCTCAACCCATATGGATCACAGTGTGATGAAAATTTCATTTTTTAGGATTTGGTTTCCATAGGAAAATATTTTGGAGCGTCATATTAGGATCCAAATGGAATGTATGAAAGTGATCTCTATTATTTATCTGTGACTTCATGTCTAGAAGTGATAATGAGATAGTTTTTACAGTATACAATGATCCCTAATATGTACCAAAATGGTAGTCTCATGCTTTTAAAGATGAGCTAAAAGTTGTGAATGGACTCACTAGGTTTTGAATATATCGAGAGGAGGACAACTGCTTCAGGGAGATAGATATTTCCAACCACAACGAGAATAGAAGCATCCAAGGTTTTCAACCTACAACTGCTAGAATTCATAAAACCTTGAACCTTAAGAGATGATATTTGACATAAACATCTACTTCTTCTCCTTTAATATGATAAATGGCCTCTCATACTCTTCAAATTCCAATGCTAGCCTTGTAAATAGTAATAAAATGTAGCACAAATATTAAAGCCTAAACATTCAAGCTTGGAGGCAAAAAAAATAATGGATTTTGAACCAAAGACTTGAGGTGTCTGTACACCTATATATTGGAATACTAAATGTGGAGTTCAATTGCATTGAAGTTCAAAGTAAAACATAACTTGGCACAATCAATGGACTGAATTTTCAATGGTGGCATTCAATATTCGATCTTCTAGTGGTAAAACCATAATTCATAACTCTTTGAGATGTCATTTTTGCACCCTATGAAAAATTTGTGTTTGGGAAATAGTTCATATGTCATTTTCATGCCATATGAAAATTTGTGGTTAGAACAAGTATTGTAAAGAAAAATTAAAGCTTAAAGTTTTAAAAAGTGTTAAAATTTTCCAATGTGAAAAAAGATAGATATGATATTTTATTTTCACTTACATCTAATTTTAGTTGTATTTGAGAAACTAACATGTTTTTCGTTGAGATATTAGGCGATATTTATTATAATAAAAAAATAAAAATAATATAATTTTAAGGGTATGTTTTTATACAATTATTTTGTTATTAAAGTTTATGTAGGAAACATGTGAGATGTTGGAAGGAAACAAGTGCTTAACTTAACTTGGTTGTATTGAAAACATTTAGTTGTTCTTGCATATTAGATGGGTGAAAATAAAATAGAGTATATAGTAAATGGATTTAATAGTTAAAACCAAGTGTTAGTTTCTTAAAATTCATGTGTCAAATTTGGAAGGTGTAGGATACATATCCTTCTTTAGGTTAAATATATTAAAATTGTTGCACAAACGGGGTTGTAAGACCTTATGTTTTCATCTTGAGACAGTGGATTTCTCTCCTAGTCACTCTCATATTTTAGGTTGTTATAAGAAAAGTAGTTGCTTTTCCTTAAGATGGGAACATTTCATTTTAAGAAGTGTGATAAGCTGGTTTCAATGAGGCATTAAAAGAGGGAATGAGCATGAATATTCAGGATGCTATTTTTATGTTTTGCTTCGGCCATGAGTGCACGTTTAAGAATACCAATAAGGGTTGAAATTTTTTTATAGTTAGAGATGTTGGAGGGTTGTAGTCTCAATTAGAGGTTTATACAAGTAATTTAAGCACCATGAGAAGTTATTTGAAGCAAACTTAAGACATTTGATAAGCTGCATGAAGGAAACTTGGTAGTGGTAGTAATTAGTGAACATTCCCTGGTAAAATTTCATACCATATCCTTGGCACTACCACTTTGCAAGACGAAGAAGAAATGTGAAATAGAAGTGTAACCCACTAAATAATTTGGAAAGGTTTTTAAAACATATATAGGTGGTCATGTCGTATTTCAAAAGGAGGTTTTGGACCACTCCAATTTTCGATAATTTGTCAACATTAGAATTTAATTCCATGTGAATGTGACCAAATTATATAACCCTAAAGATTCTAATAAGCTCCATAATTAAAATCATCCTCTGATCCAATGAAGAAGTGTATAGGGAAGTATAAAATTTCATCCAATCTATAACAACCTTTGAATTCCCTATCACTTACAAGTTTAGATTATTGAAGAAGCACAATTAAAATTACTGACATAAATGACTAATTCATATTATTGTAGTTCTTGTTAGGTAGTCGTATTTTGTTTCCTAGACTAAATTAGTTATTCACATTAGTAATTTTTAGTAGTATTACTTATTACCTAGTCGTATATTTTAACTGGTGACTAAATTAGTCATTTATGTTATTCGTTTTTAGTTGGTTTTCTTAATGTTGCTAATTTTTTGTAGTATTTCACTTGGAAAAGTTGAGGTGACTAACTTCTTTAGCCACCTAGTCATTAATTCCACCACTTTCTACTAGTGCAAGGTCGACTAGGGGTAGGCACTGAAGTATAGAGGCCTTTCTTCTTTATCTTCAGTTTGGCAATGGTGCAGGCAGTGTAACATATTATGTAGTTTCTGAAATCCTGTTGAAGGATCAACCAATAGAAATACTTCTACAGTACTGCTACTATTTTCTCAACCCTGAAATGCCCAGCGACCCGACTATAGTGTGCTTCCAAAATAATTTTTACACGCTCGCTTGAAGGAACACAAAGGTGTCCCAAGTGACATAACAGTGCATCCTGGAGGTGAAAATCTAAAACTTTCTTACCCTCCAAGAGCATCTGGTATCTTTGTCTGAATCCTAGATCGCTTTTGTAGAGAAGTGTCCAATCATAAGTCTCGCGCCCACAAGAGTTGAGCACGGTGGATATTGCCACAATCGGTGGTCGGCTGACGCAGTTTGCAACATTATTGGTGATTCCCTTCTTATACTTGATGTTCAAATGAAATTGTTGTAGATATGTGTACCACTTATAATGGCAATCATTATACAACTTCCCTTGTGTTTGTATGAACCATAGGGGTTGGTGGTCCATATGGATGATCTTTTCCTTCCCCAAAATGTAATGCTTCCATTGTCAGCAAGCCTGCACAACGAAATACATCTCTTTGTCATAAGTGGGATACTTTCGGACTGTTTCAGGAAGTTTCTCACTGTGACATTCCATTGGATTCCCCTGTTGACTAAGAACAACCCCAATAGCATAATCAGAGGCATTTTCCTCGATCTCAAACGGTTGTTTTAGGTTTGGTAATGTGAGCACTAGGGTAGAGCAGAGGCGATGTTTCAACACTACGAACTCCTTCTATTGAGATTCAGACCAAAATATTTTTTTCTTTCGCTCCTCCCTTGGTGACTAGACTCAAGGGACAAGTGATGTGAGATAATCCCAACATGAACCTTCGGTAGAAATAGGTAATACCCAAAAATTTGTGGAGCTTTTTTAGAGTGGTTGGGGCTGGCCTATCCTGAATGACTTGGATCTTGGCTGGATCCACATACACCCCCCACTCATTAATAATGTATTCCAAATACTGAACCTAGGTCATTCCAAAAGTTCACTTCTCGAAATTAGCAAACAACTTGTGTTTCCACAGTGTTTGGATGACCAGTTGGATGTGGTGGAGGTTCTCTTCCCAAGTTTGGTTGAATATCAGGATGTCATTTAAGTACACCACTACAAATAATTTGGTGAATGGTCTCAATATATCATCCATTAACCTCATGAAGGTTTTAGGATCATTCATCAACCCAAAAGGCATGACCAACCATTCCAAAAGGCCCTTCTTGGCTTTGAAGGTAGTCTTCCACACATTAGAGGGTTCGAGTGGTACCTGGTGATACCCGGACTTCAAGTCGATCTTTTTGAAATATTTTTCCTCCTTCATTTGGTCGAAAAGGTCATCAATCCATGGGATCAGGTACCTATTCTAGACATTGATCTCATTCAATTCCCATCCTTCTTCTGCACCAACATGATCGGTCTCCCACAGGCTGATGAACTTGGCTGAATGTGAACTTTCAAGAGCATCTCCTAAATATTCCTCTTGATTTCATCATTCTCCAGAACATAGCACCAATATATTGGTCCATTGGGTAGCGATGCACCTGGGGTTAGATCATTTGGGTGATTTACATGACTGTGCAGAGGAACCCCTATGGCTAAGGTGAAGATGTCCCCATACTCCTCCATGACCTTATCCATTTGTTGTTGTCATGTAGAGGAGCCCTGTCTGGAGTTCATGGTCACAATATTCTTCTTGCCCTAAGGGCCGATCATGAGGAAAAGAAATTTCCCAGTTTTGGAAATGAGCTTACTGCATTATTTTGCAGTAAATAAAGAGATGGTGGTATGCAGTTCTATCTTTGATATCCTATATAGCTTATTGCCCAAAATAAGAATAAAATTGCAATGCCTAGGTGCATACACAACATGTCTCTTCCAAAAATATGGTTGGCCTAATAATACATCACAAACATCAAGAGGATAAATGTCACATAATACCTCATCCGTGAAGTGCTTAATGTTGTAGGGAGGGAAACATTGTTGGCTTACGCAGAGATCCCTTCCTTGGTGAAGCCACCTGATGGTCTACATTTGTGGGTGTTTTTTGGTCAACAAGCCCAGCCACTTCATGACCTCTACTGAAAAGAGGTTATTTTGGCTCTTGTTGTCAGCAATGAACATAAGAGGGGAACCCTTTACCCACATTTGGGAATGGAAAAGACACTCCCCCTCCTCTAGATCTTTTGGTTCCTCTTTATTTATCTTCATGGTGGAAACGATGGCTTTTGGATCCGCATCGATAATATGATTCCCTTTGTCATTCCCATTTTTGGGTTATGATTCAGAGTTAGAGCATCCATCCGATCTAGAAGCCTTCAGCTTGGCCACTAGTGATTGCTCCGCCTGACACTCACTTGTGTTGTGAGTGGAGCTATTATAGAACTCGCACCACTTTCTTGTGTCCTTATTTGAATTTTCAGTGTTGATCTTTTCTTTTGGCTTTGGCGGGTTATCTTGGGCTGCCCTGCCTTAGATTTTTTCTTTGTTCTCTATTTTGGGAGCACCTTTCCCTTCCTTCTAATTTGTAGATCCAAGTTTCACTTCTTCTATTTTAATTTCTACTCAATATTGAAAGCATACCAGTATGCTACACCAACCGAGGATATGTCGAGGAAATCAATTTCCTCCTGAATGTATCTGTGCATGCAACTGTGGTACTTCAACACCAAATGTTACTTTGAATCTTTGATACCCAACTTTGTGCACAGGGTATGGAACAAATTTGTCATCTCATGCACATATTGATCCCTTTACTGTCACATCATAGTCCATTGTATGTACTTGTCGTCATATCTTTGTACAGGATAATATTATTCCTTGATGGCATCTTCGAAATAATCCCAAGTGGGTGTGACCAAAAACAAATAGGGTTCTCTCTCGTCCTTTTTCTCAAAGAATGTTTCGCACTAGTCCTAGACATGCGGGGCGGCTTTGAGGAGTACAAAAGTAATATTTTCCTGGTGGAAAATTCATGAACCAAGAAATATCCTTCTAAGGGATTCAACCATCTATCAAATATGGGAATTTCAAATTTTAATTCTACCTTAAAAGCAGTTGCGCCTCCATAGTTGTTGCTAGATGCAGATAACCTGCGAGTGGGCAGTGGTTGAGGGATATCAGAAAATTTATCCATCATCGCATTCCTTTGTCTCTCGAGGGCCTCCTCAACCAATATTTTGATAGGATCTCCTCCTCTCTCGTCTTTCTTTTCTTCCCCCATGTGCAGTTTTCGGGGTTTGCGACGCTGATCTTGGAAAGGTTCAACCAGATCGTGCCATAAATATTTATACCCCAACCTTGTTGGGGACATGCAAAGAAGGATCGAGAAAGAGTACACTGCTCTAATACCACTGATCTAGAATTAGGCAGGAGCGCAATAAAATAAAAAAATACACATAAATGCAGAGATGCACCAGAAATAAAAATTCATTTCATTAATATCAAATAACTAAAATTTTCTTATAAACAAAATGGAAATAGACTAGCTAGAGCGATGGTAGACTATTTATAAGAAGATTATTTGGTAGCAATAGGCCTCTGAATTGTGTGACAATGAGGCTCAAGGGCCTTTTTATTATTGAACAACATAGTAAAACCATAAACAAAAAAAACCCTAACCCCAGGAGATGAAACACCAAGATTTTGTGGACCCCATTGGGGTTAGTTGGGCAAAAGACTTCTCGGGGTCGTAACTTGGTCATATTATGTTGGAAATATTGTCATTGATAGCCAAGCAGTAGAAAGGAGTATCACCATAGAGGAAAAAGAGCATCGATAGAAGCATAACCTAAAGCAGAGAGAATACAACTAACAAAGAAACAAAGGCAGCAAATGCAACAGAGAAGTAGCAAAGGCATGCAGCAAGCGAAAGAATCCAAAGTTGGAGTGAATAGCGAATAGAAGATCAAGCTTAGGAGAGATTGTCAAAATTAGAATAAAGAACAAGCTTAGGAGGAGTAGAGTGGAGGGACTGGTGTCACAGAGCAGGACAGCATAAACAAACGGAAAATAGACTAAAGCAGAAGAATTCCAAGTGAGGTGAATGGACGGTCACGATTAGATCGTAACAGTGAAGGCAAGAAATGAATAGATAAGATTGATCGCAAGATAAGCAGGGTAGAAACCAATCAAAAGTGCCAGCAGCAGCAAGGACCGTAGATCTAGGCAGATCAACAATGACAATCACATCGGCGGAGATCAAAATCGCAAGTCACAAGGTAATTGTTTTAATTTGCGATGCGATGCGATCGCATATGATATGAGTTTGCACGGTATGGTAAATTATATGCGATGGCCGATATTGCGATATTGCGATAGCCGATATTATGATGCGATATTACCATCGCATATCGCAATCAGGGCAGGAGAGATATTGCAAAATCTTATAAGTCATGTGAGTTGAGATGCGAAGTAGCAATAAAGTCAAGTGGGACCCTTCGCATATTGCATATTAGGAGATTAGATGGATGAAAGCACATGGGATAACTGGAATCACCAAAGTGCGATAAAGAGAGCAGACGCGATGCAGATCGAAGCTGAAGCCTAAAAGTTTTCAAGTCTGGAAGTATGTGATTTTCCCTTTGTAAATCGCATCAGAGAGCAAAGGATCTATATAGCAAAGAATGATGGAAATACCGAAATGTGATAAAAATTGGACGCGATATTGTTCAGAGATAAATAGTGATGTATTTCATGTCCAAGCTTAATGTATTCTGCGTTGTTTATGTAGAAAATAGTGGAAGCAGAGGTCGACTCGAGTAACAAAAGAAAAGGTTGAACACGGCAAGGAAAGGCTCACGTAGTTAAAAGGACCCGATCCTGTGTAGAACAGTGTGATACAGTTTCGACTGTGAGTTAAGGGGGAAGGTCTAAACGCGAAGGCAGTACTCAGGAGTATAAGTGACCCTACACAAAGAGAAGAGCATGGAACGATGCAGGTAAGATATGCAAGAGGTGGAGGCTGTGTAAAACGTAAAGGCATTGGTCAAGTCAGAAAAAGACAAATGTGCAAAATAGTTAGAAATATAACAACAGGTAGAGAAGATAAAGGGACAGCAGGCAGAGAAGGAAAAATAAATGGAAAAGCAAGAGGCTGAAAGGGTTGAATTGAAATAGTGTTATAACTACAAATGTAAATTCATTAATTATTTTTTTGTATGTGATGCAAAGGCAAGTCTCCATATGCATAGGAAAAACTCCATGAGTGTTGTAATGATTATTTCTCATGTAATAACTTGAACTAAAGAATAAGGAATCGAATGGGTGGAAGGCATAGGATCAGGCCTTTTCACTTCATATTCCCTATAGAATGCAATCAGTCAGGAGTTATTTGTATAAGAGATGTAATATCAGTGGAAAGTGAGTAGTTAGAGAACTGCAGAATGGATGAGAGAGGAAGAATAATGTAAGAGAGCTGCAGGAGGTTAGAGAGTGTAAGAATAAGGAGGAGAAGATAGAGAAGCTGTGAAGATTCAAAGATGATATAAGGCAGATATGACGGCTGGAGGACAGTAGTGAAGAAGGAACAGAAAAGAGTTGATATCCAGTAATCAACATGTGTTTTCACTGTAGAGTGAGGAAGTTGGTGCTTCCATATCAAGTTGTAGCTTTATAGATGTCCAGTTGTAGCTGGCTGAGGTAGGAGCCTCCTGTAGGTTGTATCCTGTAGAAAATAGATGGGAGTTGAAGCTTCCTTGCAATTTTTAGCTTGCAGAATTGAGGTAGTGGCTAACTGTAGGTTGGTGTCTACAAAAATCTGTGTTGAGAGGAGTTGGAGCTTGCCTTTGCATCACAACAATAATAAGATGTGGTTTTCTCCCTTATGTATTTCCACTTATATATTTTGTCTATGTGTATGATGATTATGTGTAGATATTATGTATTTAAATCTGATTAATACTTGTTGCTCACTTATTAAGATTGTGGTTTCATTATATAATAAGTTGATCATGAAATGGAGGTGTAAATAAGTTTAAAGGAAAGTTTTAAAAGACCATGAATGTGTTAAAATAATTCACCCCCCCTCTCAGTTTAACTAGGGTCCAACAATTGGTATCAGAGCCATTTCCTTCTGTATCAGTTTAACAATTGGAAGGAGATCCTAGGTCCCCAAGATGGCTAGTCTAGAAGGATGCTAAACAAATAAAGCCCCTTTGTTTACTGGCACTAATTATGCCTTCTAGAAAATAAGAATGAGGACATACATTATGTATCTGGGAATATAAGTTTGGGATTCTGGGGAATTAGGATATACCCCAAAGGACTCTGACACAGAGAAAGAAGCCAAACAAGATTTTATAGCCAATGAAAAAGCCATGAATGCACTCTTAAATGGTCTATGTGAGGCAGAATTTATCAAAGTAATGCACAACAATACTGCCAAAGAAATATGGGATACATTAGAAGGTATCCATGAGGGAGATAAAAAGGTGAAGATGGCCAAACTACAAGTTTATCGAGCTCAATTTGAAAATATAAAAATGAATGAAGAAGAAGATGTTGCTAGATTATTCTTAAGGGTTGCAGAAATTGTGAATAACATGAAAGCTCTAGGAGAAACCATTAGATAATGTGTAATTTTTCAAAAGATATTGAGATCTTTACCATCCAGTTTTAACCCCAAGGTTTCTACCATAGAAGAAACAGCTGATTGGGAAACATTGACCATGAGCCAATTACTTGGAAACTTAACAACCTATGAGATGAGACTTCCACATAGGAATTCAAATGTGAGGGAGGCAAAATTTAAGGCAGAGAAGAGTAAAGAAGAAAAAGAAGATGCATGCTCCTGCTCTGATGAAGAAGAGGCAAAATTTGTCAGAAGATTGGATAGAGGCTCAGGCAAGTATAAAGGTAAACTTCCATTTAAATTCTTTAACTATGGAAGAGTTGGGCACTATGCATCTAAGTGTCCTCATAAGAAAACAAAGAATCAGACTCAAGAGATAGATAAAACCAAAACAAATAACTGGCAGAAAGGGAAGAGATTCAATAGAAAATCATTTTATGCTCAGCAAGATAGCAGTGCATTTGAAAACTTAGATGAATCCTCAAATGAAGAAAGAACCTCTGAATTTGTGTTGATGTCCAAGGAATAATCAAAAGGATTCCTTTCAGAAGAGGAGGAAGAATGTGAGGTAGATCTTGAGGGGGAACTAAGAAATTCCCTCGAGGAAATAGACAGACTTAAACTGAAGTGCAGAAAATAGAAAGACATTCTCCTCAAATATGTAAAAGAAGAACCAACTTCAAAAGACCTCAGTTAGTTGAAAGTAAAACTTGAAGAAGCTAAGAAGGTGGAAGACACTCTACTAAAGAAAATTGAGGATAAAATTTAGAGGCGAGATAAATTGGAAGAAGTAGTATGCTTGAGAAAGAAATTAGAAAACACCCAAAGGGAATTATCGATGAACTCTCCATGAATGACAAGCTCTGAATAGTTGGATAAAATACTAAATGCTCAAAGATATCCTCTCATAAAGACTGGGATAGGTTACGAGGGAGAAACCAACAAATCCAAGGTAGAAGATAACCAAAATATCATCTTTGTAAAATCTGTACAGGATAATGAAGCAACTCAAAGGATTCCTACAGAAGTAGAAGCCAGCAAGAACATGACTTGTAATGAAGTAAACAGAAACAAGAAGGAATCTCAAATAACAAAGAACGAAATTTATAAACATTCAGCTGGAAAAATCTCTTACACTCCTGAATATGGAAAATTCAGAAGCCGTCAAAGGAGATTATTTCCTCCTATGAGAAATGTCACTTGTTTTTCCTGCCACAAACTAGGACATATTGTTACATACTGTCAAACAAGAGAATCTCTTCCAACCAGCAAAGGATGCAGAAAATGAAAATACTACCTGAAGCAAACAAATGGAGAGGACAACCCTTCACCAGGTACACTAATCATTTCCATGGGTGTTGCTTTTATTGTAAGGCGTACAGCCATAAAGCCATGGAGTGCAGAGCGAATGGACAAAGACTGATGTATGAAAACTCAAGGAGATTGATGAACAATGGATAATTCACTCGTGTACATAATCCATTCAGAAACATAATCAAATGCTTTAACTGCCATCAAATCGGGCACAAGTGTCACAAATGTCCTCTGAGAGAATGTGGTCCATCTTCTCAAGAAAGATACCAAACAGAAGGATGCATGCAGTGGAAAAATAAGTTTAATAAGTGTGACCTGGCTCTAATAGCTCAATAT
Source organism: Pinus albicaulis (assembly GCA_034641835.2). Taxonomy (NCBI): domain Eukaryota; kingdom Viridiplantae; phylum Streptophyta; class Pinopsida; order Pinales; family Pinaceae; genus Pinus; species Pinus albicaulis. The sequence continues at coordinate 1,074,567,661 of CM076580.1, read as the reverse complement.
CAGAAAAGCCAATGGTATTTGGAGAGTGGATGTTCAAAACATATGACTAGAGATTGAAACAAGTTTGTAACCTTTGATGAAAATAAATCTGGGAATGTAACATTCAGCAATGATAAAGCATGAAAAATCAAAGGAAAATGCTCAGTCAGTCTGAATAATGGAAGAGGAAAGGCTCAAGATGTACTATTTGTGGATGGGCTAAAAGCCAATCTGCTAAGCGTCAATCAAATGTGTGATAAAGGCTGTGAGGTCCTTTTTAGAGCCCAAGACTGTGAAGTAAGATCGATCACCATAGGAAATACCTTGATCAAAGGTGTTCGAACAGAAATTAATGTCTATATAGTGAAAGAAGAGAATGAAGCATGCCACATAAGCAAACTTGATGAATCATGGTTATGGCATAGAATATTGGGACACCTAAACTTTGACCACATCATCAGTCCGAGCAAGAAGAACGCAGTCACAGATATGCCAACAATAAAGAAGCCTTCAAATACCATATGTAAATCCTGCCAACTGGGCAAGCAGACCCGCATACCTTTCAAGACCAAAGAGATACTATCTACAAGTCCGCCTCTTCAGATTGTACACATGGACCTGTGTGGACCTTCAAGAACTAAAGCAACAAGCGGAGAATATTATTTCATGCTGATAATAGATGATTTTACCAGATTGACATGGGTATCATTTCTCAAATATAAATCATAAGCTCTTGAGAAATTCAAAATATTCAAGGCATTGGCAGAAAATCAAACGGGATGCAAGCTAAAGTGCATCAAATTAGACAGAGGAGGTGAATTCAAAGACTATGATTTCCTAGGCCTATGCAATGAACATGGGATAAAACAAAAATTTACAATTGTCAGTGCACCTCAACAGAATGGAGTGGCAGAGAGGAAAAACAGGTAAGTACAACAGATTGCCAGAGCCATGATGCAAGAAAGTAACATTCCCCAAACCTACCGGGCAAAAGCAGTACACACAGCTGTTCAAATTCTTAACAAAGCACATTTAAGACCAAACTGTGACAAAACTCCTTACGAATTATGGCATGGTAAACCAGCATCAATCAAGCACTTTAGAGTCTTTGGAAGCAAGTGTTTCATAAAAATTAATGATGAAAACCTGGAAAAGTTTGATGCAAGAGTTGATGAAGGAATATTTTTAGGATATGCATCCAAGAGTAAGGGCTATAGGTGCTACAACAAAATACTACACAAGATTGTGGAAAGCATTGATGTAAGATTCGACGAAGAACTACCAAATAGAACAAGAAGCACAAGATGCGCCAATCCTCCAGATGATCTTGAAGATGAGAATCAAGATAATGATGAACTGAGCAAGATAATAGAAGATATTGAACTAAACTCAAAAGGTCCCTCAAGAAACACTCAAAAGAACTATCCAAAAGATCAAATCATTGGGGACAAGAGTGTGGGAGTCTAGACTAGAAGACAGCTAGCTGAACAGACAGAAGAAGTATACCTAGCCATGCTATCTCAAATAGATCCAAAGAAGTTCGAAGAAGCCAGCAAAGAAAAATATTGGGTAAATGCTATGAATGAAGAACTAGACCAGATTAAGAAGAACAATACCTGGGAGTTAATACCAAGACCCACTGGGAAAAATGTCATTGGCACAAAATGGATATTCAAGAATAAGATGAATGAACAAGGTCAGGTAATCAGAAATAAAGCCAGACTTGTATGCAAGGGATACTCTCAAATTGAAGGTCTTGATTATGATGAAACCTTTGCCCCTGTAGCCAGAATGGAAGCAATCAGAATGTTTTTGGCCTTTGCATGCTATCATGATTTCAAGGTATATCAAAATGGATGTGAATTCTGCCTTCCTGAATGGAGATATAGAGGAAGAAGTCTACATGGAACAACCTGAAGGATTCTCATTAACAGATAAACATGACTATGTGTGTAGATTAAAGAAAGCCTTATATGGTCTGAAAAAAGCTCCTCGTGCATGGTATTCAAGGCTAGACAAATACTTGCAAAAACAAGGGTTCAAGAAAGGAGGAGTAGACAAAAATTTGTACATAAAGGCTAATGAAAATGAACTCTTAATTGTAGTAGTGTATATGTAGATGACATCATGTTTGGAAGCAACAAATATGAGTTAGCAAAATGATTTTCTAAAAAAATGAAATCAGAGTTTGAGATGTCAATGATTGGAGAGCTCACCTTCTATTTAGGACTTCAAATTCAACAAAAGAACACAGGAATATTCATTTCGCAAGAAAAATACTTAAGAGAAATGTTGAAAAGGTTTCAAATGGAAGACTGCAAACCTGTGTCAACTCCCATGATCACTGGATGCAAACTATGTGCTAATGATGGATCAACAGATGTAGATCAAAAACTTTATAGATCCATGATAAGAAGTCTACTATACTTAACTGCTTCTAGACCAGAAATTATGTTGGCAGTAGGACTTGTGGCAAGATATCAAGCATCACCAAAACAAAATCATTTACTTACAATCAAGAGAATATTTAGATATCTACAAGGAACTTCACATTATGGCCTATGGTATCCAAAAGGAAAAAGCTTCACATTGATAGCATACATAGATGCAGATTGGGCCAGCTATGTGGATGACAGGAAAAGCACAACTGGAGGAGCATTTTATTTTGGAAAAATTTTGGTGGCATGGCTAAGCAAGAAGAAAAATTCTATCTCTCTATCTACACCAGAAGCAAAATACATAGCAGCAGCGGGATGTTGCACACAATTAATGTGGATGAAACAAACTCTCCAAGAAATGAAGGTAAGCATTGATGAACCCATTTCTATCAAATGTGACAATACAAGTGCAATAAGTATATCAAAAAATCTTGTACTTCATTCAAAAACAAAGCACATCCCAATAAAGTACCACTTCCTCAGAGAACAAGTAGCAAATAAATTAGTGAAGTTGGAATATGTACCAACTAAGGAACAAACAACAGACATATTCACAAAACCTCTTGCTAAAGAACCATTCGAATATCTAAGAGACAAACTAGGGTTAGTGTCTGTAGATGTTACTCTCTAACATGATCAGAAATCAAAAAAAAAAAAAGAGTTGCATATAAGAAACAGGATCAGTGCAGAAGACAAGTGATAGTCAATATCAAACAAGAAAGCATCATTCCAGGGGGAGAACAGTCAACTAATATTGTCACAAAAGAGCTAGAGCAAGTGATCAGTGCATGCAATGAGTCCTTAATATCATAGTTTATGGCAGACTTACATCAAGTATCAAGGGTCTTTCTGCTAGTACAACAGTCTAGAACATATAACCAACAACAGCAGTAAAGGTGAACCACATACTAGTTCGATGATTCTCAAATTGTCCTCCCAACAACTTTTGTACACCATTCTGGAGCAGCAAGGTATAATGTACATTGGGAAATGCTCAACCCTTTGCCATTGATGTCAAAGGGGGAGGAAAAGCAAGCAAAAGAAGAAAGGGTCTTCTGAAAAGCAAGCAGAGGAAGTCCTGGAGGAAGCATTGGAGTATTGCCATCAATGCCAAAGGGGGAGACTGTTGGAAATATTGTCATTGATGGCAAAGGAGCAAAAAGGAGTATCACCATAGAGGAAAAAGAGCATCGATAGAATCATAACCTAAAGCAGAGAGAATGCAGCTAACAAAGTAGCAAAGGTAGCAAAGGAAACAGAGAAGTAGCAAAGGTGTGCAACAAGAGAAAGAATCCCAAGTCGAAGTGAATAGCGAATAGAAGATAAAGCTCAGGAGAGATCAGCACACTTAGAATAAAGAACAAGCTCAGGAGGAGTAGCATGGAGGGATCGGTGTCACAAAGCGGGACAGCGTAAACAAATGGAAAATAGACTAAGGCAGAAGAATTCCATGTGAGGTGAACGGACGGTCATTATTAGATCGCAACAGCAAAGGCAAGAAATGAATGGATAAGATTCATCGCAAGATAAGCAGGGTAGAAACCAATCAGAAGTGCCAATAGCAGCAAGGACTATAGATCTAGATAGATCAACAGTGATGATCACATCGGCGAAGATCAAAATCGCAATTCACAAGGTAATTGTTTTAATTTTTCATGCGAAGCGATGCGATCGCATATCGCATATCGCATATGATATGAGTTCGCACGGTATGGTAAATTATATGTGATAGCTGATATTGCGATGCAATCGCATATCACATATCACATATGATATGAGTTCGCACGGTATGGTAAATTATATGCGATAGCCGATATTGTGATATTGCAATAGCCGATATTGCAATGCAATATTACCATCGCATATTGAAATCGGGGAAGGAGAAATATCACACAATCTTAGAAGTCATGTGAGTTGTGATGCGAAGTAGCGATAAAGTCAATTGGGACCCTTCGCATATTGCATATCGAGAGATCAGATGGATGAAGGCACATGGGATAACTGGAATAGCTGAAGTGCGATAAAGAGAGCGGACGCGATGCAAATCGAAGCTGAAGCCTAAAGGTTTTCAAGTCCAGAAGTATGTGATTTTCCCTTTGTAAATCGCATCAGAGAGCAAAGGATCCATATAGCAAAGAATGATGGAAATACCGAAATGTGATAAAAAGTGGACGTGATATTGATCAGAGGTAAATAGTGATGTATTTCATGTCCAGGCTTAATGTATTCTACGTTGTTTACGAAGAAAATAGTGGAGGCAAAGGTCAACTCGGGTAACAAAAGAAAAGGGTTAACACGACAAGGAAAGGCTCACGTGGTTAAAAGGACCCGATCCTATGCAGAACAATGTGATGCAGTTGCAGATGTGAGTTAAGAGGGAAGGTCTAAACACGAAGGAAGTACTCGGGAGTATAAGTGACCCTACACAAAGAGAAGAGCATGGAACGATGCAGGTAAGATATGCAAGAGGCGGAGGCTGTGTAAAATGTAAAGGCATGGGTCAAGTCAAAAAAAGATGGTTGTGCAGAACAGTTAGAAATATAACAGCAGGTAGAGAAGATAAAGGGACAGCAGGCACAGAAGACAAAATAAACGGAAAAGCAAGAAGCTGAAAGGGTTGAATTAAAATAGTGTTGTAACTGCAAATGTAAATTAATTAATTATTTTATTGTATGTGATGCAAAGGCAAGTCTCCATAGTCATAGGAAAAAATCCATGAGTGTTGTAATGAATATTTCTCATGTAATAACTTGAACTGAAGAATGAGGAATTGAATGGGTGGAAGGCATAGGGTCAGGCTTGTTCACTTCATATTCCCTGTCGAATGCAATCAGTCAAGAGTTATCTATATAAGAGATGTATATCAGTGGAAAGTCAGTAGTTAGAGAACTTCAGAATGGATGAGAGAGGAAGAAGAATGTAAGGGAGCTGCAGGAGGTTAGAGAGTGTAAGAGGAAGGAGGACAAGATAGAGAAGCTGTGAAGATTCAAAGATGATATAAGGCAGATATGAAGGCTAGAGGATAGCAGTGAAGAAGGAATAGAAAAGAGCTGATATCCAGGTAATCAGCATGTGTTTTCATTGTAGTATGAGGAAGTTGGTGCTTCCATATCAATTTGTAGCTTGATAGATGTCCAGTTGTAGCTGGAAGAGGTAGGAGCCTCCTGTAGGTTGTAGCCTGTAGAAAATAGATGGGAGTTGAAGCTTCCTTGCAAGTTGTAGCTTGCAGAATTGAGGTAGTGGCCTCCTGTAGGTTGTAGCCTATAGAAAATAGATGGGAGTTGAAGCTTCCTTGCAAGTTGTAGCTTGCAGAATTGAGGTAGTGGCCTCTTGTAGGTTGGTGTCTACAAAAATCTGTGGTGAGAGGGAGTTGGAGCTTGCCTTTTCATCACAACAATAATAAGATGTGGTTTTCTCCCTTATGGGTTTCCACTTATATCTTTTGTCTATGTGTATGATGATTATGTGTCCATATTCTATATTTAAATCTTCTTAATACTTGTTTCTCACTTATTAAGATTGTGGTTTCATTATATAATATGTTGATCATGAAATGGAGGTGTAAATAAGTTTTAAAGAAAGTTTTAAAAGACCATGAATGTGTTAAACTGATTCACACCCCTTCTCAGTTTAACTAAGGGTCCAAAATATTATCTCCATTTGGCACATATGATATATCATCAGAAGTATACCTCCATGAACTATAATTTTTTCCCATTGTCCCCTTCCTTTGGCTATGTGATTGTAGCAGACCTCAAAAAAATGTCATTTAGGGGGTCGAAATTGCTCCGAAAGTTCAGGACTCAAAAAACTGCTAAAAATACTAAATGCTGCTATAAAAAAAGGAAACTAATGAAAATAACTTGAGGTATATGTGGAATAGGTGGATGACCACCAATACCCACCTAGATCATTCCTCCCCCTTTAGGAAGTAATGGTCCCCATTGTGTGTAGATCCTCCATGAGGTGAGAAAAATTTTGTTGAATCTCGTCCCTAGTGAAGGAGTTGGCCTGCTTTAACAACTTGATATAGCTGGATCCCCTACCAATGGGTTTTCTTGACCAGTGTTTCCATGATCCGATTAGTTGTGGCTTCTTCCATGCAGTCTGGATTTAACTATGCTGGTGTGATTTGTTCTTCCATGCTAGATGTTTCCAGTAGAGTTGGAAAGTAGGGCTGAAGGAAATCCACATTAAACATTGGGTGCAGACCAAGGAATGGTGGAATATTGAGCCTTAAGGCATTGTCCCATATAGCCTTGGTCAGGTTACATGGCCCATATTGGAGCAGGCGAAGATTGTTATGGGGTCCAGCAAGGCACTCCTTCTGCAAATGTAGCCACACTTTATTGCTTACCTGGAAGTTGTGTGGCACCTGATGTTGATCATGTCGTTGCTTGTACTTAGAATTGGCTTTGTCCAATATGTCATGAACCTATTGGTGGATGTGTTTAATGTGCTCAATGAATTTTTTCGTCTTTTCAGCTTCATACTGGACATGAGTTGAATCTGCTTGAGTAGTCGCAAATAGCATGGCTACATCAATGTGACATATTGGCTGGAATCCCAAGCCCACCTGAAAGGGGTTGTGGTTGGTTGAGTTGTGGAGAGCTCGGTTATAGTTGTGTTGTACATAGGGGAGGCTCTCATCCATATGCATGGATTCTTTGAGTTGTAATTGTGTAGAATGTGTACGATCATCCTCATGACAACCTCTATCTCGCCATCAGTTTGGGGATGGAAAGTTGTTGACTTAGTGAGCTTGGTTTCGATCATCGACCAAAGGCTAGAAGAAAATGTACTCAGGAACCTGCTTTCCCGATCTGAGATGATACACTGTGAGATCTAGAATCCCAAAGTGTACCCACACTCGTTAAAAGAAGAGTTTAACATTTTCTTTTGATATGATATTCTTCTTGCAGACTTCCATAATTTTCATTTTCGAGAATCTGTCGATGACTAGAAAAACACAGTCGTTTCTATTGTAGTTCCTAGAGACAGCCTCGCGTTGTCAAATACCAGTGCCTAGGACATCTTAAATAGTAAAGAGTGTAAGGTATGTCTTAAAACCATTATAAATTTAGGGCTCTTTACCATATAAACTTCTCTGATGAGTCACAAATTTAAATGGGACCAGACAGTTTTCAGATCCAGCGAAATATAAAAACCTGCAGAGGCAAGGGGAGAATGTTTACATAGATGCATCAAACAGCTTAGAAACAGCTTTCATCAAGGAGGGCCAGTTTCCAAATGTTATATAGGGATTGTTATATCAAGGCGTTTGCGGTGCAGAAGGTAAAAGAGGCGTACTAATTACCAATAGAATGGTACTTGGAAAACATATTTTGACATAGCATGGGCTTAAGAACTAAGAATCCATACATACCAATCAGTTCTGAATGAATAAGATTCCACGATATTCAATACAGAAGAAATCTGAATGAAGTGTAAAACGAAACACCATATCATGCATGAGCCATATTTAAAGCAGCTAGACCAGTCTCATATAAGTACCAAATAACGATAAATTTATATCAGAAATGGTGAGTCACTCGCATTCCAAAACATGATATAAAGAAAATGGAGACAGTGAAATAGACAATGAAACAATACTACGAAGAAAGAGTCACAGACCATACAACATCCAGACCAGAATCCTCACATAAAATAGAACTTCTCTTCACTTAGACCCTACGGGCTCTGTGCATTTGCATTAATAATTCCACCACAAGCATACAAAATATTCTTACACAACAAGTTTCTTCAGAAAATCTGGAACCCCTATGTTTTCTGCTATTCTTGTTTATATAGGAACTTCTCTACATGGGCGAGAAGATATTTTGGGAAAATATCTTCATCGCATGCTAGGAGTTTGTTAGAAGTCCTTGTCTAAGTAACCAAAATCATGATGAGGGGTAAAACCTCTCATCCTTTGCTGTTAAGCACTCAGCCATTTTAAAACCAAAATTAAGTAACAGTCTGAGTAAAAGTAAATTGCTGTGGTGAAATATAAATTCCACCTGAACTTAAAAAGACTAACTAAGATAAAAAAGTAAAAAGTAAAAAGGCCGTGAGGGCCGAATCATGAAATAACAATGCATCATTTGTGAGAAGGGGTCGAGGCTGTTGCTGATACTGGTGGCGGCGCGTTTGCGGATGAACTGGAAATTTGGCTAACGAACTGGGCACACCTCTGCTGACTGTCCGCGGCAGGCTCATGCATCATTGCAAATCCTTCTACCCTGATGAAAGCCTCAATGAGATCGCTCAGATTTTCCTCAGTAGGGACTTTATGTTTTAACAAGTGAAGGAGAGCAAACTCTGGGCGCAGTGATGTGATCATGGTTTCGGCCTTGAACCGGGTGGTTTTATTTGACAAGACATCTGTCCGGTCCCTTTCTTGCTTCAGGCATGCTTCATATTCCGGTAATGTTCACAGCATAGAAGGGGTGGTGGATTCCCAGCACGTCGGAAGCCCTGCTGTCGTAATTTCGGCCCAAACTGCATCAAACCGGTCCACGTTGTATATCAACTACTGCAAGTTCTTCGAAGCCATGACGCGAGCTGATTCCTTAAAAATGAGTTTCTGACATTCCAAGGCCTCTTTGTGCCGGCTGACTATGCCGTGTTTCTCTGCTTCGTTAGCTCTCAGCCCTTTCAAGAATGACACATACTCTCTGGCACGCTGAGCTCTGTTGACTAAATCGAGATCCCCTTCCTGAAATCGCCTTCTAAGATAGAGTGTTGAAGATTTCATCTCCTCGATGACTTGCAGGAATTCCCATTGCTCTGTTACAGCTAAAATGATCTCGGACCAAATAATCTTTCTACCCTCTCTAAGAGTGAGGTTACCTTTTAGGCGTGCGTTGAGATCATTTATAGGCTTCTGCTGATCAGCCCTCGTTTTCTTTTCCTGTTCAATTTCTTTCTGCAATGCTTCTATCCTTATGGTATTGGTGATCGCAAATTCTAGCTTGCTAGTCGATGAAAGGCTCGAACCCGGGAGGGTTTCTTATTTCTCGGACCTGGGGAGTTTCTGGTTCGTTTTTCTTGGGTGTCCCCCTTCCCATGACTGATATATGAAATTTGAAAAGAGAAACAAAAGGAAAACAAAGGGAATGAAAGGGATGGAGTACCTGTACAGTAGGTAAATTTTCTTGGGAAAGCGACGCAGGGGTAGTCTGGTGATGATTGGGTATACCTGACACTTGTTCCCGCTTTGTATATACCGTAACTGGAAGACCTAAGACTTTTACTGCAGTAAAATACGGGAAACTGCTACCTGAGACTGGTAATTCTGAGGTGAAAATGGGTAGAGGTGAAATAAGTAGGGCAAGTGTCGTAAGGACACTGACAGTGGGGCACGCGGCATGTAGGGATTGGGCATTGGTTTGGGAGAGGCGAACACCGCGTGCCGGGTTTAATACTGGTACGGGCCTCAGTACTAGCTTACCTACGAACTTTACCTTACCTCTCTGTCGTGTAACACCATTTGATACTTTGAAACATATCATTCACAAATCGAATTGAATACATACCCTACCAGTCGTAAGGGCCCACATTGCGTTTTCCACATCACCATACTTCGTGATCAGGAATTTCCACCTCATTCTAGCCTTGGGTCCCTACCATGTCACGTTATCACAATTCCGCGGGAGTATGGGTATCTTCCCTCTCTCGCTGCTCGACCCCTGCGGAAATTCCCTTGTGTGCATATTCAAAAAGCAGCAATTCTTTTAATATATTTGTTCTGCGCTTTTCGTACCACATAATTGCACCTTTTATATTTCCGCTACCCCTTTTTAATTTGTATATCAGCCTTCGTATTATTTCTGCTTCTAGATTTTAGGCACGTGCCTTCTCTTACTTAGTTTCACTTCGACCAACTCTTCAAGTATTTCACCATTTGATATAATGTTCGATGCACGACTTATCACCTTTCAATAAACTAATGACTTACGTTAAATATTGAACAACAGTTTCCATGCTTAGTAGAAGGAAGGCATAACATGCAATCCATGGAGATTAAATCCCAAGGTTGACTAGGGGTAGACAGTGTAGTATAGAGACCTTTATTCTTTATGGTCAGTTTGGCAATGGTCCTGGCAGTGTAGGATCTGATGTAATTCCCAACATCAGGTCAAAGGTTCGACCAATAGAAATACTTCTACAGTACTGCCACTGTTTTATCGACACCAAAATTCCCAGCGACCTGACTGTAGTGTGCTTCCAAAATAATCTTGGCATGCTCACTTGAAGGAATAGAAAGGTGTCCTAAGTGACATAGTAGTGCATCCTGGAGGTGAAAATCTGGAACTTTCTCACCCTCCAAGAGCATCTTGTATGTGTGGTTGAATTCTGGATCGCTTTTGTAGAGAAGAGTCCAATCAGAAGTTTCATACCCACAACAGTTGATAACAGTGGGTAGCGCCATGATCAGTGGTCGGTTGAGCCAATCTACAAAATTATTGTTGTTTCACTTCTTGTAGTTGATGTTCAAATAAAACTGTTGCAGATATGTGGACCATGTCTGATGGCGATTATTTTGCAACTTCCCTTGTCTCTGTATGAACTGCAAGGGTCGGTGGTATATGTGGATGATCGCTTCCTTCCCCAAAAGGTAATGCGTTGCTTCATAATTGGGATACTTATGGAATGTGTTGGAAAATTTCTCATTGTGATATGCCACTGGATTTCCCTATTGATTATAAACTTCCCCAATAGTATAGTAATAGGCATTTGTCTCAATCTCAAATGGTTGCTACAAGTTTGGTAATGTGAGAAATGGGGCATAGCAGAGGCAGTGTTTCAACTCTACAAATGACTTCTGTTGAGATTCAAACCAAAAAAATAAAATCTTTTCCTCCTCCCTTGGTGACTTGACTCAAGGGCCAAGTGATATGAGAGAATCCAAACACAAACCCATGGTAGAAATTGGCAAGACCGAGAAAGTTGATAATATCTGTTAGAGTGGTTGGAGTTGGGCAATCCTAAATGACTTGGATCTTGGTTGGATCCACATCCAGCCCCCGCTCATAAGTAATGTATCCCAAATACTGAACCTAGGTCATTCCAAAAGTGCACTTCTCCAAATTGGCACACAAATTGTGTCGCAATGTTTGGAGGACGTGTCAGATGTGGTGGAGGTGCTCTTCCCAATTCTAGCTAAAGATCAGGATGTCATCCAAATACACCAATAAAAATGAGTTGGTGAATGGCTGTAAGATATCTTCCATTAGAAGCATGAAGGTTGTGGGAGCATTCATCAACTCGAAAGGCATGACCAGCCATTCGAAAAGGCTTTCCTTTTCTTTGAAAGAAATCTTCCGCACATCGGAGGGTTCGATTGGCACCTGGTGATACTTGGACTTCAAGTTGATCTTGTTGAAATAGTTTTCCCCCTTCAGTTGGTCCAAAAGCTCATCAATCTGTTGGATCGGGTACCTATTCTAGACAGTGATCTTGTTCAATGCCCGATAGTCAATACAGAGTCTCCAAGTCTCATCCTTCTTCTACACCAACACGATCGGGCTCCCACGGGGCGATGAACTCAACCAGATGTGACCTTTCTATAACATCTCTCGAGTCTTCCTCTTTAATTTTTCATTCTCTAGAACATAGCATCGGTATATTGGTACATTGGGCATCGACGCACCTGGGGTCAAATTGATGTGGCACTTGACTTGAGAGTGTAGAGGCACCCCTACAGGTGAGGTGAAGAAGTCCTCATACTCCTCCATGACCTTGTCCATATATTGTTTTGATGCAAAGGAGCCTTTTCTAGAGGTCGTTTCCAGAGTCTTCTTCTTGCCTTAAGGGCGAATCATCAGGAAAACAAATTTCCTATTTTTGGAAATGAGCTTGCTGCATTGTTTTGCAGTAACCAAAGAGATGGTGGTAGGTGGTGCTACCTCTAGTATCATGTAAAACTTATTGCCCAAAGTAAAAAAAAAATGTGAGGCCTGGACTCATACACAACATGTTGCTTCTACAACTATGGTTGGCCTAACAATACATAACAAACATCAAGAGGAGCACTGTCACATAACACTCATCCATGAAGGGCTTAAAGTTGTAGGGACGGTGACACTGCTTGCTGACACAGAGATCCCGTTGTTGCTAGGCTAAAATGCTTCATTTTGACCCCCTTCCTACTTAAAAACCGTAACCTTAAACCTCTGCTTTATCCTTGTAAATATCCTTATTCCTGCACTATTCCAAGAATCATGTCTATTCCTGCACTAGCTTTATATTTCATATTTAATATTTACAAAGCACTTAATTAATCATTTTTAATATATTTTATGACTTTAATATTTCTTGAAACTAATACTTTCTTTCATAAAGTATTTGATAGGAAAATTTATTAATCGTTTCATTAGCATGGTCAAGTGCAGGTAATTCCTGCACCGTTGGCAACCGCTCGCTCCTAAACTCTCATGATAGCACATTATCTAAACGTGAGCATCTCGTTCCAATTTGTCTTTTTTAGTTACGGTCATATCGAGTTGGACTCGGAGAAGAGGAAAGTCAAGGATGGAGCAGAGGAAATTCAGGGATATGGCAGAGATTAGGTTTTTTTCCAATGATTAGATTACCACTTTGTTACAATCGCAGGATTATTTTGTAACACTATGGTTATTTTGTTTTAGCCGGAAGGATTAGATTGGAATGACTGTATGTAATTCTGTTATGGCCACAAGCCTAAGGGTTGTATAAAATGTAGATTTTAGATAGGAATTAGTTAGCAAATGATAGAAATGCTACTGTAACTCTGGTGAAATTGTGATTTTGTTATTGTCACCCTCATTCTGGGTTGGATCCGAACTCATAATGTATATTTGCTGATTTGAAATTAATAAAAAAGAGTTGCACCATGATATTTTCATTCGCGTTTCAATTCTTTACTGATGCGTCTCTGAGTGATGAAGTTTCAAGTTTCCTAAAATGGGAAACAAGTTGGTTGGCTAGGGCCCATCCAACCCAGCTCATTCTCCCTTTTGCTTTCGTTCCATTAAAGGCGTGCATTGATTTCATTTACATGCAAGCAGTGAGTTAAGCTTATGTTTCATTCTTTCACAAGAGTTTTGGTTCTATTTCATAAATAATCAATGTGTGAAAAATCTGTGGTGTGAATGTCAATTAAGTTTACCTTCAGTAATTTCCTTTTTCAAATCTTAGTTTACTTCTGCCTAGATCGTGCAAGCATGTTATTCCTGCACTAGTGGATTTACAATTTTGCAAGTTTATTTTGTTGGCTCATTAAATCAAATATTTTTCATTCCTTTTTTTTACAGATATTTGATACATTTCTACAAGTGTGTGTTCATTATCAGATAGAAGTATTTTTAATAGAAAGAGTTAAAATCTTAGGGATTAAAGATGATTTGTTAATTAAGGAATGAATGATGTTACAATGCACTGATCTGTACCTACACTTTACACTTTTACGGAAAGGATTAAAACTTACTTTGAATTATTAAATTGAACCTTTCTCAGTTAAGAAGATTAAAAGGAAGATCTAATTTATGTGAGTAACTATTATAGGGATAAAGCATGGTGTTATACTTATATAATTTATTTGACTGTATGAAACAGTTCCTTGATTGAAGAAGGTGTGCTTTGGCTTCTGAAGTTCATTTTCATTTCGAAGTTCATTTCATTTCGAAGTTCATTTTTTATTTCGAGCTTCATTTTCATTTCGAATTTCAGTTTGTTTGAATCATTATTTTTTGTGGAATTTATTTCAAATATATGTTTGCCTTTGCAAATTCTTTTCGTAGTTAACGCACTCTTTAATTTTTCCTAAAAGTAATTGGAAAACTTGGTGGAGGAACCTCTGTTCCAGTACAGGAATCAATATCCTGAAACAGGAATAGAGTTCTCTAGTCCTAAGGCTAAGAGCCCCTGCATAAAGACAAAAATCTCCAATATGAGTGTAAAATATACTTCCAGGACATAAGCCTTGTGTCTGTACTAGTGCAAGCAGATTGCAAGAGTACAGGGAAACAACTTAGTCTAGGAAGGAAAATTCTTAAAGAAGGCATATCTCTTCAAAGGGCCCAATTTCTAATATGTAAACAACTATACTAAAGATAAACATAGAATTTTACTTTGGTAATTAGGATTGATTGCAGTAGTTTGAAAGTTCCTTTCACTGGTTCCTTCCCATAGTACTTTCTTTTTTCCACCACTAGAATTTATTTTGTGTGAATTGTTGTGTGATCTTTCCTTTTTATTCTGCAATATTGAAATTAAAGTAGGAGTAGAGATAGGAAAATTTCAATACATTTCTATAATTTCTTGTGCTTCATCTCTAAGTTTACTAAACCCTCGAGTTGTATAGGAGTTTTCTTAACTGCAATTCCCAACTTGACACCCGTCTTTGGTGAAGCCACCCAATGGTGTATGGATGTGGGTGTGTTGTGGTCGGAAATCCCAACTACTTCACAAAATCTACTAAAATGAGTTTCTTTTCGCTCCCACTGTCGACAATGAACTACAGCAGGGAACAATTTAGCCACATCAAGGAATGGAATAGGCACTCCCCCTCCTCTAGATCTTCTAGTTCCTCCTTTTGGATCTTCATGGTGGCAACAGTAACATTGGGATCTGCATTGATAATATAATTCCCTTTGGCATTCCCCTTCTCAGGTTCTGATTCAGATTCAGAGCATGCATCGGATTTAGAAGCCTTCATCTCAGCGTCAAGTGACTGGTTGGCACGACACTCACATGTGTTGTGAGTGGAGCTCTTATGGAACTCACACCACATTTCCGTGTCCTTCTTTTGCTTTGTGGTGTTATTATTTTCTTGTGGATTTGGCAGGTTATCCTATTCCTCCCCCCCTTGGATTTTTCCTTGGTTTTTTGGCTTTGGGGCACCTTTTCCTTGGTTCTGATTCATAGATCCAAAGTCTCGCTTTTTCTGTTTGAAGTTCTGCTCAATCTTGGTAGCATACCAGTATGGCGCCCCAAGCGAGGATACGTTGACGAACTCCATTTCCTCTTGAATGTATCTTTGTAGGAAAATGCATTACTTCAACACCAAATGTTTCTATGAATATTTGATACCCAACTTTGTGTGCAGGATATGAAATAGATTCATAAGCTCATGCACATCTTGATCCCTTTTTTGCTGCAGTGTAATCCAGTGTATGTACCTGTCCTTATAGCTCCCAATGGGATTGTTACAATAAAATTTGTCACCATGAAATTTTAGTGCTCCCTTGGAATTCCACAATATCAAAGTTCCCAAAGTCAAGCCTTGAAACTAAGAGAAAAGCTCATAAAAGCCTTAAAACTCTGGTACCACACTTTCTCCTAGTTTTGCCAGCGGTCCCACACCTTTTAGCTATAAACCATGCATAGCCAAGCGCACTTTCTACTTATTAAAAGTGCGGACCCCTGTAAAATATTATAAAAGGTGCAAGTAAAATCTAGAAGCTCAGTTAAAGTCATTTTTAGAAGCTTCTGGAAACATTCCTGCGGTGGAAAGTCCGCTCCTTTCATGTTCATGTATCCCATCAAATAAGGAGCTAACCCCTTGATGTAAGGAACTAATCCCTTTGAAGGAGGATTCTATCCCTTCTTGTATGGAGCTATAACCTCCTCTCTTTCACTATAAAAATAGGTATAGGGTAGCCTCAAGGGGATACAATTGATGAGTTGAAGTTTTAGTATTGTTGGAGGCGAAGTTCTGTTGAAACTTAGACCCTTTTAGCTGAGATTTCTTGTGGGAAGGATTACATACTTGTATGTATCTCGGTTGGAAGAGTGAAAGGCTAATCTGAGTAAAGGAAACACCTATTCTAGACCCCAGGAAGACCTGTACAACATCAAGGCAGACACAGTTGTAAGGCTCTTCTTATTTAATTTAATACAAATAAATCTGTTTTTCTCAATAAGCTGTCAATTGATTGGTTTATTTTATGGATTCCTTGATCACCATAATGGATATGATTTATGAATATATGTTATGTAGGTGCTATTTGATGTTTGTTTTTTTGTGATTGGAGATCTTCAAAGACAAATCTTTCGGGCGACTAAAGGAATACTACTACAAACAAGCAATGGATCAAAGGTAAGATCGTTAAACCTTTATAGCATTTAATTATGAATCACAATATATCTAGAGAAAGATAGTTTTATTTGTCCGTTTGTTGCACTGAATCCTGCGGACCCTGTCAAATTTTTGAAAAATCTTAAAATCCTCTTTTCTGGATTAGTTTTTTAGGTTCTCGGTGATTACCCAAACCTTTATATTTTGTTAGAAAGCTTTGGTTACGAGTTTGCTTCAGCATTTTATTTTTGAATGATTTTCTAAAGATTTGCATGTTATAATATTTTTTTCTTTGTCTGACATCCCACTCAAAAATTAGAAACCTTGGTATGCCTTTATATCACTAGTATTCTCTTGTTTTCTTGTTGGATCTGACATCATAGCATAAATCTTTTTACGAGATTTAGATTCCATTTTTCTCATTTGCAAAACATTTAAAGCTTTTGTTAATAAGTTTGGAATTTCACTTAAAAAATGAAAATTGGATGTTTTTTCGAGTTCTTTCTTATTCAAGAAAAGAATTTCTTAGTTAGATCACAAGCTAAGTAAGACATCCTTAAAATATTTGAAGCTTTAATTCAGATTTAGTCTTAGAATTTTTAGATCTCAAAATAGTGTTTTTAGCTTTGAGTGCTTTTCTAGAAATTATAGTGTCTTTTGAAGAAAAACTTAGTTTGCAGTTTCAATCTTGAACAAAAAGGGATTTTTATTCAGTTTTTATTGAGCATAGATCATTTTGAGTTCTCATTGAAATTAGATTTCTTTTCATTTATTCTTGTTTAAAGGAAATATTTGTTTTTAAAAGATTTCATTTCTCAACTCTTCCTTTTAGCTAGAATTCATTGAAAGAAAACGAATTGTTTTTCATTAATAGATGCATTTTTAGTATGATTTGAGTCGGGTCACTTCATATCATTAGTTCACTTTCGCACCTATTGTCTTAAGAAACAACCTTATAAAATCAATGCTTAAATTAAAATTAATCTAGTAACTTTTATATTTCTAGAGCTCTTTTCACCAATATAGCTTAGGCTAGTGTCTTGGAGTACGGAGTAATTAACTCTCCAAGACAGTTAAAACAAACAAGTAGTTGATCTTGACGTAAGAAAAAATCCAATAGTCACTTGTATGCTCTGGGAAGCTCCTCTTGAAGGAGTCAAGCACGAGGTCATATCTGAACTAGTGGGATAAACAATTCTATCTCATTGGGAATGATAGAAGATTTGCGCATATTAACAACGGTAAACCTTGGATAGACCATTGTCGAGGAGCCTGGGGTCACTTGTCGGTATACCTTGGATTATGTCAAGGAGCCTTCAAAGGGATTGAGCTTTTTTACTCTGCCCTTGCGCGTATGTTGGACCATAGACTATTCCCCCAGGTATATTAGTTCCTGTTGGTAACCATAGTGACCATAATCTTACGGTTTTTTTCCTAAGGTGACGGTGGTGGAAAGATCCCACTGTACCTAGAGCAGACGTCGACTAGACTCACTTGGACTCTCCAGAGGGTTATCTTCACTCGAGATGGTTTAAGTGGAGAAACTTGCACCAGTCTATTTCATTAAGCAGGTTTTTAGGGTAACTGTTCCAACCGCCCTTTCAGCATCAAATACTACGATGTTGGATTTCATCACCAACTAGTGTTTTTAGTGTGGGAAGTTACTGTTTGTGTGTGGTTTGATCTCCTAGATTTTTAAGCGTGTTTTTCATTTCTTTGTTTCCTTAGTAACTCTAGGATTTTTCACTGAAATTTTCATTTGATTGCATGTGATTAATAATTTTTAATTGTGGCTAAATTACCGAGACAATTGCGCAGACTTCAGGGGAAGTCCCCTAAATATACACCAAGCTAGCTTCAAGGGATGCGAGCTCTAGTATTGCCTACTAACAGTAGAATTAGATCAATAGAAGTGGGAGAGTCATCTATATTTGTTCATCATGATTATCAACTACAAACAATAGAGCATATTCAAGAGCCGATTTCGGTCTCCGAGCTTACTGGTAGTATTTCACCTTCCAGTGAATTCACTGAAGAACTTGAAATTTTTGAACCTGACACTGAACCTGTTGTTTTGGAACCATCTTGAGGATTTATTACTCCAACTTCTAGTGATCCTGGTGTCTGCTCAACTTAGTGTCCCTAAATTGAGGTCATAAATTGTCAACCAGGGTTAGTAAATTGTTGAAGTGAAGTGCACTATATGTGCCTAGGTCTTTGTTTCTCACTACGTTGTGTTTAGTGTTTTTCCAATGTTTTTGGGTTTTGTGTTTTTATTCTAAGAGGGAAAAGAACTAAGTTTTGGCAAAGATAAGTTGTTGGTCACACTAAAACAGAGAAAAACCTATTCTAAATTATGTATGGCTCTTGAGAACAGAAAATGCAATACTTTAACAAGAAAAATAACTCATAGCAAGAAATCAATAACTCACAACATGAACTCAATAGCTCATAACATGAACTCAATCCCATTAATTCATTAGAAATATGTTGGAATAGCTTTGAGAAAAGGATAAGTTAATGCCATGAGGTTCTTCTAAGTAAACAACCATCTACAAGATCACAGAGGAAATCTTATCCATGGCTAGAAATTTGTTGGAACATATTTGGAAAATATAGTCTGCAACACAGTGAGGAATTATACTCTAAATTAACCTATGACACCGGAATTGATCCATTCTGCAACTTAAATTGTCACTACTAAGCCTTATTCGGAAATTAGAAGTCTTTTGGAATAGTTTTTGGGAAAAAGGATATTTTCACAATTATAAGAGATTGCAGAACAGTCAAGGCCTTGAACTGATATCACTAATTCCTGTACATATGATGATGTGTTGGAGGATATTAATAACAAGAGTAGTTTGTAAATAATGAAGGCCTTGAAATATAATGGAACAAAACTAGCATACAACTGACTAATAAAACTAACAATACAATGGATAAAGCCGAACTAAAATGCAATCATTCAAACTTGAAATACAGTGACCACAACTGTACTAGAATGCCATTATCCTAACTTGAAATACAGTGAACAGAATCTGAGCTAGGGTGCCATTAATCTAACTTGAAATATAGTGAACAGAAACTGAACTAGTGCACCATTAATCTCCGGAGTACTACAACTACACCCATAGTGCAACTAATCACTAAAATGTTCCAGCTCTGTCTCATTCAGGGTTAGTGGTATTTTGGAATAATTCATAGAATAGGACTTGTTGTGACATGTGATGTAAATGAGCATAAAAACATAGATTTCAACAAAACGCAGTAAGCTCTGAAACACCACAGCTATTTCTCATCCAGAGTTAGTGATATTTTGGAAGAGATTAATAAGAACAAGACTAGCTGTAACAACTGATGTAATTGAGCACAAAAGCATAAAGTTCAAAGAAATGAAACTAACTCCTAAAATACTACAGTTATACCTCATTCAATATTAGTGATATTTTGGAATAATTCGTAAGAACAAGACTAAACTGTAGCATCCAATGCAAGTGAAGATAAAACACAAAGTTCAGAAAATTGCTTAAACTAGGAATGCAACAAGGCTAAAATTACTTATCTAAGCAATGTGCACAAAGCTTCTCGGGCAGTAGGGGTCCTCTACCACCGGATTAGCATACAAATATCCTCAGGATTGCCTCAGATCTTGCAATAAAGTGATGCTTCTTTCATTAAAGGAAAAGTATTTCAAAAACAGAGTATCACGGTTTTCTGAGATCTAGCAACAAAACATAAATCTAGCTAGTTGTTTCTCAGTCTCCTGAGTCATTTTTATAATAAAATTACATAAATACCCTTGAGATAAAATATGAATAATTGTATTTCCCAACTAAAATAAAATTAGAACTCTGGTGGTGGTCTCGTACTATGATTAAAGACATCTTTACAGTCCTTGTCCTATTAGAAGTCTATCTCCTAGTTTTGGTTTCCCACGTGCATAACCACCCATAGAATTCTGCTCAGACTTCGTAGGGAGAAAGGAATGATGTGGATGAGTTCTAGAATTCACCCATATGCATTTTTCTTTGAGGTGACACCTGGAACCTGTGAAAACATGAAGACAGCTGCGAAATTGGCAACTAGCTACAGAATGGCTGCATTCTGTAGCTAAATCTAGTCAAAAATTACTACAACAACAAAATCATGAAAGTGTAGCAAGTTAGTCATTATATACATTCTTAAAGAAACTTTAATTAATCCTATTGATCATTTAAGCCTGTAATTGATAAGGAACAAAGGAAATGAAGTGAAATGTGGTGGAAGAAAAGGACATCTTTGGGGCTCAACATACCCCCACTGCAAATTTTTTGCATGTCCTCATGCAATCAACCCATATATTCTGAGACTTCTGCTAGGGCATCTAGGCTCCTTGTTCTTCTTTGCCTGATAGTTAATGGCCTCCTAGGATTCTTTATGACCAACTTGAATCTCAAATTTATAAGTGCCCTGCTCAACTTTTTGTTTTTCTTCTTCAATTTATCACTAGCCTTGTACAAATTTTCCATTTGCAGAGAGAGATTTGTATTCATATCACTTTTCAGCTTAACCTGCTCCCTTAAAATTTCATTCTAATTCTTGATATGCCTATTGAGTACTTCTAACTCATATTTGTCTCTTCTTAGTACATCAATTGCAGATTTTGGTGGGCTAGGAGTTCTGTCTCTACTTTCTGAGGCTCTCTTCTCTAATGTCTCAACATAATTATAAATTTTTTGTTGTGCTGGGTCTATCTCCAGAGCTCCTTCATCAAGATCCTCTTCATATTGGTACTCAGGTGATCTAGCATTTGGTGTCTCTTCATCCTCAATGTTTATGATTCCCGTTTGTCTAATCCCCGTTTTCTTCAATATACCTCTAAGTCTGTGGCTTCGTCTTGGTTGAGATGGTCCTTCACCTCTCTCCTTGGCATACCTTCTTATCATCTTCTATTTTTTAAGCTGTTTCCTAATTTCAGTCAATTTCTTAGAAATTATCTCTTCACTGTCCACTTGTATAGACTTACCAGTTTTAGTTTCAACAACTTCGGAAATTTTCCTTCTCCTGCTTCTTCTTGTAGGCTTGCCTTCAGATGGAGGTTCCTTGGGTTCTTCAAAGTGATTCCTCACTAGAAAATCATCCCAATTGTCTCCCACTTTTATCAAATGATGTTCAATTAGGATTTTAACTAGGCTGTGATGGTACAAAGTGGTTTCCAGGAATTGAACCCTCTTTTGTACATTAGAGGCCATTCTCTTCAGACTATGAAGTAGGAAAAACGGTAAATTAATTTCTTCATATAAGAAATGCATCATTAACCGAATATGATAAACATAGAGGGTACCAAACCCTCCCTCACAAGTTATAAATTTTTTCAAAATGAGCAACATATTTCGTCATTTATTCTTCAGTGCTGAGCTAGGAATACCCTTCTTAAAAATGGAAACATCCATACCTAGTGTTTTAAGCATTTGCCTCCATGCCTCATTATGAAATTCTCTATTTTTGAACCACCGTTCTCCTTGCCTGGGTAATTTCGTTGCTTCTGCAATGAAAGCCTCTGTAATAGTGAATTTAATATCTCCTATTTCGACCTCTACTCCATTGAAGGACCGTGCAAATGTTTTAGTTACCTCCTTATGAAAACCATTAATTTTTTTCCAAGAATTGTAACCACCCAGCCTGCTGTAGCATTTCTCTGATTTGTGGATAACCCTCCAAGTACTTGGTTCCAACTAGTTCGAATCTTACTATGAGACCCATAGCTTCTCTTTTCAACCTTCAATTTACTGCCCTTCTATCCACTGTGGAAATGGCTGTTAAAAAGTTGTTTTTTCCCCAAAGATGTTGTTCTTTGTTTATGCAGTAGGAATTAGATGCGAAAGGATGATATGAAGAGATTATAGAACGAGTGAAATGTGGTGAGGGTGATTTACACGAGTTAATGAATTTGAGAACCATCATGGAAGAAAAGACCGCGGAAACATTTTGTGAGTAATTCAAAATCATCATTGAATACTTCGGCTGGTGACGTGACTGATTAGGTCACTTCAGTACTTAACCGTTAAGTTTTAAATGATGATTTGAAATGGCGGAGTGGAAGGGATTTTGTCCAAATTTTTTATGATAGGTTTAATAGGCATGATCAATATGAATAATTAAAACAACTTTTTGAATCATACATAACTTAACTAGACTAAAACTTTCATATTCTATCATCATAATAATTTTACAACTTTACCTTTGCCTTTCCTTTAACTTTTGTGATTTTGATATGATTTTTCCTCCTTTGAAAATCATTAATTCTTCAGTCTTCATAATTCCTTTGATTTTTCTTGTTGACATAGGTGTGCAGGGTCAATATGCTGTCGGATAATTGTCTTCAGGATGTCTGGCTGCAGAATGTCTAGCTGGCTGCAGAATGTCTAGTTGGCTGCAGAATGTCTGACTAGCTGCAGAATGTACCTGTAGGAACTTTGAAACATGGAATGGATTGTTGTATGAAATGGATCATGAAATATGGTGGAATGGATCAGAAGTGAGGTGAAATTTAATGAAATGAAATGAGTCACAATTGTGAAGTGGAATGAAACATAAAAGTGGTCTGCAATTTATGATTTGTAACACTCAATTCTGCAGAAAGAGATCAAATTTAGAAATCTGAGATGGAAATGAAATGGACCATGGAATGGAGTGAATGAAGTATGGATGAATGTAATGAATGAAATATGAATGAATGGAGCGAATGAAATATGAATGAAGTGAGACATGATGGAGTGAAACTTATGGTTTGTGTAATTACTACTTGCAGAAAAACAAATTTGAAAAGATAAAGTGCCAGAAAGATTCTGATTTTCACTTTATCTTTTCTGTATAAACATGCTAATCAGTGATTAGTTTTCATGTTTATACTTTTTTTTTTTTTTATGCTTCTGAATTCAGAAAATTCAACTAAGTTGATGAAGAAGAAAAATTCTTCTTCATTAACTTCACATCACTGCTTTCCTGGAATCTCCTGACAAATTCTTCTCTTGAAAGTGGCTTATGATACAGCTTCAATCTATGACCATTTACAAGAAAAGTGACCTTCTCTTCATCTATTGTCTTGATTTTTATTGCTCCATTGTCAAAAATTCTTATAATTTCATATGGCCCAAGCCAATGTGTTTGGAATTTACCTTGAAAATCCTTGAACTTTGAATCAAACAGGAGAGCCCAGTCACCTTCTTTGAACTTCTTTTCCTTGATGTACTTATCATGCCATCTATTCCTTTTCTGTTGGACTATACTTTTTTTCTGAACTGCATCTTTTCTGATCTGATCCAATTCATTAATCTGCTCCAATCTGTGCTTTTGTGCCTATGTTAGATCAAGTCCTAGTTGAACTGCCATTTTAAAAGTTTGAATCTAAAACTCTATAGGAAACAAAACTTGTTTTCCATAAACAAGTTCATAGGGAGTATGACCTGTTGTGCTTATCCATGTAGTTCTATAGGCCCACAAAGCTTCAGGAAGCCTGTCTACCTAATCCCTTCTATGTAAATGGATAGTCTTTGTTAGGATCCCTTCAATGACTTTATTGGTAGATTCCACTTGACCATTTGCTTGTGGATGATAAGGAGTAGATTTTCTGTGTCTGATTTTGTACCTCTCAATCATTTGTTCCACTAGCTTTCGGGTAAATTGAGCTCCTTGATCTGTAACAATTTCCCTTGGGACACCAAAACGAGTAAAAATATCCTCAAAAAGAAAATTAACTACAGATGCTTCAGTAGCAGAAAGTAATGGCTTGGCTTCTACCCATTTGGTAACATAATCAGTGCAAACTAATATATATTTATTTTTCTTTGATGGAGGACTAATAGGTCCTACAAAATATAAAGCCCATTTTTCAAAAGGTTCAATATGTACCTGAGGCTGCAATGGCATCTCACCTGAAGGAGAAGGTTTCCCTACCCTTTGGCAACTGTCACACCTTTTGACATACTCTTTAGCATCTTTAAAAAGGGATGGCCAATAATATCCTAAATGAAGGATCTTATAAGTTGTTCTTTTATCAGCAAAGTGTCTGCCACAAGGTTCATCATGACATGCCTTGAGGATCTCAGGCATCTCATCTTCCCGAACACATATCCTAATGATAAAATCTGGACCTGTTTTGTATAACTCATTAGCAACCCATGAATATTTTGCACTGTCATAAATGATCTTTCTTTTGTCTCTTGCATTCATTATTGAAGGAAATTTCCCTGAAACTAAATAATTAGCAATGTTAGCAAACCAAGGAGTTTGAGTAGAAATTGAAAAAAGATATTCATCAGGGAATTGATCTTCAACTGGGGTATTGTCTTTGATGTTTTGGAGTCTAGATAGGAAATCAGCTACTGTGTTTTGTTTTCCAGGCCTATCTAGAATAGTAATGTTGAATTCTTATAAAAGCAATAACCATCTTATGACTCTGCCATTAGTAGTTGATTTGTTCATTAGATATCTAATTTCAGAGTGATCTGTGTGAACAAAAGTTTCATAGCCTATTATATAGTGTCTGAATTTGTTTATGGCATGAACAACAGCTAAATTTTTTTTTTCAGTTACAGTATAATTTAACTCTGAAGGAGTCAAATTTTTACTGGTATAATAGATGGCATAAGGAATCAAGTCTTTTTGTCCCAATACTGATCCTAGAGCTGTATCTGAGGCATCTGTTGAAATATGAAAAGGTAACTTCCAGTTAGGTCCCCTTAAAATAGGTGCTTCAGAATTTTTTGTTTTCAGGGTCTCAAAGGCTAACTAGCAATCAAGATTCCACTTGAATTCATAATAAGCAATTTGAAAAGTGGAGAAGCTATCTTGGTGAAGTTTTCTATAAACCTTCGATAATATCCTGTAAATCCTAGAAAACTCCTAACATCTTTTTGACAACTTGGAATAGATAAGTTAGATATGACTTAAACTTTTGACTCATCAACTCTAATCCCATCCCCTGAAATGTGATGTCATAAAACAATTCCTTCAGTAAACACGTTGAAAATGGCAACAACAAACAGTGAAGGAGGCCTCCTGAAACATCTTTCCTGATCCTAGTTGGAAAGTGATCACCTAAACTAGGTGGGGACCACACATGTGATTTTTTGTCGAAAAAACTATTTTTAGACTATGTCTATTTTTAGACATATGGAGCATGGTCCAGGGGTTGCAGTATGTTATTCTTGGAGTATTGGTCATGTTGGTAAAAATAGATGGACCTCTATTTTTAGACATTTAGGTCGAAGTCTATTTTTAGACTGCTTATCCTAAAAATAGAAAAGTCAAATATTATTTACCCTTAATAATATTTGACTCTAAACTTCAGTTTACTCTCGATAATTTCGCCTTGACCTCGAGGTGGGGCATGTGCACCGCCAAAAGGAACACGCTTTCCCACAAGGCTGAGCTAATGCACACAACTAACAGAGTCATGGTGGAGTTCGGTGGAGTTGATGCGAAAGTTAATGGAGGTGGTGTTCGGTTAACTAGTTAATCAGTTGAACCAGTTGTATTTAACGAACCTGCGAATACACTAGAGATGAGTCATGGTGAATTAAATATTATTTAATTCACAAATTATTAACTCATTATTCAACTAAAGAACACACACGGCTTTTAACTCAATGTGCATGGACAAGCCTAACCATGTATATATGAAAGAGGTAGATGAAAGGGTTGAGTTAGCTATCAGTTGCGACATTAGTTGTGCATGAGATTTGCACCACACTTGGAGGAAATTACCAATGAAAATTGCGCAGTTGGAGCCAGTGAGATTCGAACTTGGATCTCTATTTAGACCAGCCTTGACTGCGCAATAGAAGCATGGAAATTGGTGGGTGTGTTTTGAACCTGTGACTTGTTCAAAACCAAGCTAGTTTTTGTGTAGCTTTGGGAGATAGTACTGAGTACTTGTGAGGAGTTTGTACTATGTATTTTCTGCATGTTCTCTCCATTTATAATATACTATAGTTTGGGGTTTTCAGCTATAAGATTTACCCATACATACTGTGTTAATGTGTGTGATGATTTGATGTGCTATCGCTTCTATTCTTTCCGCATGTGACAATTAATTGTAGAAGAGATTATGTGTTATGCATGCAATTCGAAATTGATGTGTGATCAGGTTAATCTCCATTGAATAAGTGATTTATTCAGAAAATTTCTACATGGTATCGGAGCGATATTAATTGTCGAGATCTTTTACGGTGATTGCAAACTTATTTCCTCGGACAGAGCCTACATACGGGTCAGATAGCCTCCGGATTCATCTTTCTTTGGAAAGTGAAAGGTCTGGTAAAAGCCCATGCAATCAATCTTTGATTTGGAAATAATTTTTTCTCAAGTGTAGATCGGAAGCGATTGAGTTATCAGTTGGTGGTGAAATTCGAATTTGCAGATTTGTGTTCTTGGTGCCGCGGCGAAAATGTCTTTCAACGGTTTGCGACTCGAATATGCCTTGGAAGGAAGTTCGAATTATGTTGCATGGAAGGACCGCATGGAGGCTGTATTAGATGATAATGGGCTGTTGGAATTCATGGAGAAAGAGATTCCAAAGCCTACTTCTAATGATGCTGCTGTTGTGGAAGCCTGACAAAAGAAACAAGCAAAATGTCGAAGGATTCTGTTGGAGGGCGTAAAGGATCACATTGTATCCAGCCTGCATGGAAAGGCTTCTCCATATTTAATGTGGAAAGCCTTGACAGATCTGTACCAAATCAAGAGCGACCAAAGGAAGCTGGCGCTCAAGGATAGACTAAGAAACATCAAGATGGAGAAAGGCGACAGCATCGCAAAATACCTCACGAAGTTCACTCAGTGCAGAGATGAGTTGGGAAGTGTGGGGGTGAATGTCGAAGATGAGGACATGGTGGACCTAGCTCTCCTTGGTCTTTTGAAGGCTTGGCATTCCTATCAGGATAGTGTCAATGGTCGGGAGAAATTGCCAGGATGGGAGCGACTGTGGTCAGATCTCATGCAAGAGGAGATCAGGAGGACTACCAGGGATGGATCTTCATCAAAGGTATCTGATGAAGAAGACTGTGCTTTGGCTACCAAAGCAAGGAAGGGGAAGGGAAAGGAGAAGGCTTCTCAATCCGGCGCGGATGGTAAAGAGCGTGACATGTCCAAAGTGAAGTGTTTTCACTGTCACAATCATGGACATTACGCCACGAATTGCCCAAAGAAGAAGAAGAACAAGCAGGCTACTGGAGCTGTAGCTGGTGAGGCTCTTGCCTCGCAATTTGAGCTGGACTTCTCAATGATCGCATGCATGTTGTCTAGTGCATTGGGATCAGGGTGGTATATTGATAGTGGTGCTTCCTTTCACATGACGGGAGATGCAAATATTTTCAGTGACTTGGTGGAGAAAGGTCTCCAGATGCATGTTGAGTTAGGCGACGGTGGACGATACAATGCGACCGGCATTGGTACCATAACCTTTCAGAGGGAGTTAGGTAAACTCATTCTTTTACAAGATGTATTGCATGTACCAGGTCTAACAAAGAATCTGATCTCGGTCGCAATGTTAGAGGATAAAGGGTATGAAGTTGTCTTTAGAGAAGGAAAATTTTTCCTTCGGCACAAGGCAACGGGAAAAGTCAAGAAGGTTGGGATTCGAGCAAAGAATCTCTACAGAATTGAAGTATATGGGATGTCTACGGAGCTTCCTATTGTTGGGAAGCGGGAGAAAGACATGCAACTGAAGCTTGAGAGGGAGCAAGTGTTGCATGCAGGCGAGAAAGACATGCAATTGAAGCTTGAGAGGGAGCGGGGTTTGCATGCAGGCGATATTGAACCTCGGGATGTGGAGCAGCCACAAGAGGATCATGGAGTGGAAGAGACCACTCATGCAGAGAAATTTCGTGCCAGACGGGCAGAGGGAGTGCATGCAGCTATACCACCAGGTGTGAGGTGGGGCGACATGCATGATTAATCCATGAGGAGATTTACGGGCAGATTCATGAGATGGTGTGGATCTCATGGATTGTTCCCTGACTATGAGGTTACAACCTGATGTGCAGATCGGTTAGATGTGCGAGGCATATCAAAGTGACAGTGTCGGATACTGGAGCGCGGATCAGAGTGGACAACAAGTGCAAGAGTGCATGGGTGCAAGAGTTCAACGGCGCAGTAGTTCCTGATGACATGTGCAGTTGGCCAAGAAGAAGTTGAAGACTTTGATGATAGATGCTAGATGCATCAAGACTGATTGAGTTGTTTGGAGCCTATTCAGTTTCAGAGGAGTTGCAGAGCAGATGCATGGAGTTGCATGGCGCTTGTGAAGGTTGCAGGGCGAATGCATGGAGTTGCATTTCGCATGCAAAGACATTCTTTTCTTGTTGAGAGGGAGTGTTGAAAATGGCAACAAGAAACAGTGAAGGAGGCCTCCTGAAACATCTTTCCTGATCCTAGTTGGAAAGTGATCACCTAAACTAGGTGGGGACCACACATGTGATTTTTTGTCGAAAAATCTATTTTTAGACTATGTCTATTTTTAGACATATGGAGCATGGTCCAGGGGTTGCAGTATGTTATTCTTGGATTATTGGTCATGTTGGTAAAAATATATGGACCTCTATTTTTATACATTTAGGTCGAAGTCTATTTTTAGACTGCCTATCCTAAAAATAGGGAAGTCAAATATTATTTACCCTTAATAATATTTGGACTCTAAACTTCAGTTTACTCTCTTGGAGCACTTCAGTTTGACCCCCGGAGGTGGGGCATGCAGCTGCCAGAAGGAAATACGCTTTTCCTATGGGTTAGTTGAGCTAATGCATGGTTGACTTCATTAGAGCTCAAGTGGTGGAGTTCGGTGGAGTTGATGGGACAGTTAATGGAGGTGGTGTTCTGGTTAACTAGTTGAACTAGTTGTATTTAGTTTAACTGGCTAATACACTAGAGATGAGTTGTGTGAATTAAATATTATTTAATTCACAAATTATTAACTCATTATTCAACTAAAGAACACATCATTTTAACTCAATGCATGGACAGTTCAGTGGCGACAAGTGAAAGAGGTAGATGAAAGGGTTGAGTTAGCTATCAGTTGCGACATTAGTTGTGCATGAGATTTGCACCACACTTGGAGGAAATTACCAATGAAAATTGCGCAGTTGGAGCCAGTGATATTCGAACTTGGATCTCTATTTAGACCAGCCTTGACTGCGCAATAGAAGCAGGGAAATTGGTGGGTGTGTTTTGAACCTGTGACTTGTTCAAAACCAAGCTAGTTTTTGTGTAGCTTTGGGAGATAGTACTGAGTACTTGTGAGGAGTTTGTACTATGTATTTTCTACATGTTCTCTCTATTTATAATATACTATAGCTGGGGGTTTTCAGCTATAAGCTTTCCCCATACATACTGTTTTAATGTGTGTGACGATTTGATGTGCTATCGCTTCTATTCTTTCCGCATGTGACAATTAATTATAGAAGAGATTATGTGTTATGCATGCAATTCGAAATTGATGTGTGATCAGGTTAATCTCCATTGAATAAGTGATTTATTCAGAAAATTTCTATAGATCAAAAGATGCAAAATACTTGCACACATTGCCAGAAAAAGGGACATGTCATTGCCCAATGTTGGACATTGCATCCAACCAATCATCCCAAGCATTTGAAGAAAGAGGATAAACAAACTGGCGAAAAATGGAACCAAAGATTCCATCATTGATGTGAAACAGTGAAGAAGATTTTCAGCAACAAAAATCGCCATGGAAGTGGCTTGGTAAGAAGTGGTTTGACTTCTTAACTCAGTAAGACATACATTCATTTGTACATGTGCAAATTTCAGTCATGTATGCATGTATTTTGTTGAAAAATTATGTTTGTTTGAGCCATCTTTGATGGATGATCAAGGAAGTGATGTTCAACTACCTTCTATTGAATATTTATCTCCAGAAATTTCTGGGTGAGCTCAAGGAAGACACAATTCTTGACAGGAGGGCAAGAGCATTCAAGAAGTGAAGTGTTGGATACCTTCCAATTGGGGCTCAAAGGCACTAAGCCAAGAAAGGTAAAGTGTAAGGAGGCTAGAAATGTGAGGGTTCTTTACTCTCATTTTCTGAATAGATAATCAGTCTTTTGGGGTCCCAAAGATTCCTAATGGGGAGGAATGATCAGATTTGGATCAAGGACCCAAGTGATAGCTCAAATTTCAAAGTGTTTGAAAGTGTGTTGAACCTAAGAGACTAGATATATCTTGTCTTCTTGATTCAGGCGCCATGAACGATTTGAAAAACCGACACCGTATGAAGAAGTTATCGTGTTTTGAAAAGTCCAGTAAACTGTAAATTTTGTCAGTTGACCAGGTTTTGACTGGGCATTTGTACAGTCAGAAAAAAGAATATTTCTAGAAAATTTCTAGAATATTCCTTAAAATATTACCCAAAATACTCCTTTCGGGCCATTCATATGTTGACAAGTGGCACAGTCTGATTGGATGTATAGTTTTGTGGACCAATGAAAATGTGCCACATGGCTAACCCTGAGGCCGCCACATGGCCCTTGAACAGTGTTTCAAAATTTTTGTGAAGGGTCGAAGGAGTTGATCTGAATTTATGCAAGAACGCAAAAAAATACACAAGTAACCATAAATATAAATATGCAGCGGAAATAACACTTCATTTCATTAATATCAAAGAACTGGGATTTGCTTACAGACAGAATGGAAATAAACTAGCTAGGGCATTGGTATCTTATCTCTGAGAAGAGATGTGGCAGCTACAGGCCTCTGAACTGAGTTAAAATGAGGTTGGAGGGAATATTTATTATTTAGAAACAATGGAAAACCCTCAACATCTAAAACCATAACCCTAGGAGATGAAGCACCAAAATTATGGGGCCCGTTTGGGTAAATTGTTGTTTCAACTTCTCGGGGACATAACTTTGGCATACGATCTCTGTTTGACATGCACCATACCTCGTTAGAAAGATATATCTGAGGAATACAACTTTTGATGTATGAAATATCAATCCACTACACATGTAGCTCCCGATTTTCCCAAAAAAAATCGTTTAGGGCCTCAAAATGACTCCAAAAGTTCAGGACCCAAAAAATTGCTAAAAATAGTAAGTTGTGCCAAAACTAAAAAAACTGAAAGAGACAATGGTGGGGCCCCAAGTGGAATAGGCGGGTGGCCACCAATATCCACCTGTATCATTCCTCCCCCCTTAGGAAGCAATGGTCCCCATTGTGTTGAGTTCCTCCATGAGATGAGGAAACTCCTCTTGAACTTGGTCCCTGGTGAACCACTTGCCTTGGTGCAGGATTTGGCCAGCTTTGAAAACCTAATATAGTTGGATCTTCTGTTGGCAAGTGTTCCTGATTTTCATGTCCATGATACAATCTGTGGTGGCCTATTCCATGTAGTCTGGGTTTAACTCTGTTGGTTTGATTTGTTTTGCAATGTAAGAGGTGTCCAGTAGAGGTGGGAAGTAGGGACGAAGGCGGTCTACATTGAATGTTGGGTGAAGACCAAGGAATGGTGGAATACTAAGCTCAAAGGAATTGTTCCGTACAGCCTTGGTGATGGTGTACGACCCATATTGAAGTGGGAGAAGCTTGTGGGTCCAGTGAGGCGATCCTTCTGCAAATGTAGCCACACTTTGTCGCCCACCTGGAAGTTGTGTGGCACCTGATGTTGATCATGTCGTTGCTTGTACTTAGCATTGGCTCTGTCCAATATGTCATGAACCTGTTGGCGGATGTGTTGAATGCGCTCGATGAAGCTGTTTTCTTTGTCATCTTCAGACTGGACATGAGCCGAAATGGCTTGAGTAGCCGCGAATGGCATGGCTATGTCAATGGGACATAGTGGCTGGAATCCCAAGCCCACTTGAAAGGGGTTGTGGCCGGTTGAGTTGTGGAGAGCCCAGTTATAACTATGTTGTACATAGGGGAGGCTCTCATCCCATGTGTGTGGATGCTTTGAATTATGCAAGCACAGAATGTGTACAATCATCCTATTGAGGACCTCTGTTTGGCCATCAGTTTGGGGATGGAAAACTGTGGATTTGGTGAGCTTGGTGTCCAACATTGACCAGAGGCTGGACCAAAATGTGCTGAGGAATCTGCTATCGCGATCTGATATGATAGACTGTGGGATCCCAAAGTGCACCCACACTCATTCAAATAAGAGTTTAGCAGTGGCTTCTGTTGTGATATTCTTCTTGCAGGCCTCCATAATGGCCATCTTCAAGAATCTGTCGACGACCATGAAAACGCAGTTGTTTCCATGCTTAGTAGAAGGAAGGCCCGACATGTAATCCATGGAGATGGATTTCCAAGGTCGACTAGGGGCAGGTATCAGAGTATAGAGGCCTTGCTCCTTGATGGTCGGTTTGGAAATAGCACAAGAAATGCAGGATTTGATGTAATTCCCGACATCCTGTTGAAGGTTCGACCAATAGAAATACTTCTACAGTACTGCCACTGTTTTCTTGACCCCAAAATGCATAGTGACTCGACTGTAGTGTGCTTCCCACATCATCTTGGCATGCTCACTTGAAGGAACACAAAGGTGTCACAGGTGACATAACAGTGCATCTTGGAGGTGAAAATTTGGAACTTGCGTACCCCCCAAGAGTGCCTTGTATGTGTGGCCAAATTCTAGATTTCTCTTGTAGAGAAGCGGCCAATTAGAAGTCTCATGCCCACAAGAGTTGAGAACGGTGGTTAGCGCTACAATCGGTGGTCGGCTGAGGCAATCTGAAACATTATTGGTGCTACCCTTCTTGTACTTGATGTTCAAATGAAATTGTTTCAGATATGTGGACCACTTCTGGTGGCGATAATTCTGCAACTTCCCTTGCATCTGTATGAACTGCAAGGGTCGGTGATCTATGTGGATGATTGTTTCCTTCCCCAAAATGTAATGCTTCCATTGTTGACAAGCCTGCACAATGGAATACATTTCTTTGTCATAAGTGGGATACTTGTGAACTGTCTCGGACAATGTCTCATTATGATATGCCAATGGATGCCCTTGTTGAGTAAGAACTGCCCCAATAGCATAGTCAGAGGCATCTGTCTCGATCTCAAATGGTTGTTGCAAGTCTGGTAATGTGAGTACTGGGGCAGAACATAGGCGATGTTTCAATTTTATGAATGACTTCTGTTGAGATTACGACCAATTTTTTTTTGCTTTCGCTCCTCCCTTGATGACTTGACTTAAGGGCCAAGTGATATGAGAGAATCCCAACATGAACCTACAGTAGAAATTAGCAAGACCTAGAAAGTTGCAAATCTATGTTAGAGTGGTTGGGGCTGGCCAATCCCAAATGACTTGGATTTTGGTTGGATCCACATGCACCCCCCTTTCATCAATAATGTATCCCAGATATTGAACCTGGGTCATGCTAAAAGTGTACTTCTCCAAATTGGCACACAACTTGTGTTGTTGTAGTGTTTGGAGGACTTGTCGGATGTGGTGGAGGTGCTCTTCCCAAGTCTGGCTGAAGATCAGAATGTCATCCAAGTATACCACTACAAATGAGTTGGTGAATGGCCAAAATATGTCTTCCATCAACCTCATGAAGGTTGTGGGAGCATTCGTCAACCAGAAAGGCATGACCAACCATTAAAAAAATCCCTCCTTGGCTTTGAAGGCAATCTTCCACACATCGGAGGGTTCGATTAGTACCTGGTGATACCCAGACCTCAAGTCGATCTTGCTGAAATATTTCACCCCTTTGCGTTGGTCCAGAAGGTCATCAATCCATGGGATCGAGTACCTATTCTAGATAGTGATCTTGTTTAGTGCTCGATAGTCAATACAGAGTCTCCAAGTCCCATCCTTCTTCTTTACCAACACGATCGGGCTCCCACAGGGCGATGAACTTGGCCGGATGTGACCTTTCTATAGCAGATCCTGAATCTGCCCCTTGATTTCATTGTTCTCCAGAACAGAGCGTCGATAGATCGGTCCATTGGGTAGTGATACACTTGGGGTCAGATCAAAGGGGTGCTTGACCTAACGGTGCAGAGGCACCTCTGTGGGTGAGTTGAAGATGTCCCTGTACTCCTCGACGACCTTGTCGATTTGTTGTTGTCGTGCAGAGGAGCCATGTCTGGAGATCATGGCCATAGTCTTCTTCTTGCCCTCGGGGTGAATCATCAGGAAAGCACATTTCCTGGTTTGGAAAATGATCTTACTGCATTTTTTTGCAGTAACTAAAGAGATAGTGGTAGGCGGTGGTACCTCTATTATCCTGTACAGCTTATTTCCCAAAGTAACAATAACAGCATGAGGCTGGGACTCATACAAAGCATGTTGCTTCCATAAGTATGGTTGGCATAATAATACATTAGAAACATCAAGAGGATCAATGTCACATAATACCTCATCCATGAAGGGCTTGATGCTATAGGGAAGGCGACACTGCTGGCTAACGTAGAGATCCTGTCCTTGGTGAAGCCACCTGATGGTGTATGGTTGTGGGTGTGCTATGGTTAGAAAGCCCAACTGCTTCACGATGTCTCCTGAAATGAGGTTCTTTTGGCTCCCATTGTCGATAATGAACTGTAGAGGGGAACCCTTTACCCACTTCTGGGAGTGGAAGAGACGCTCCTCATCCTCTGGATCTTTAGGTTCCTCCTTCTGGATCTTCGCAATGGAAACAGTGGCGTTGGACTCCACATCGATAATATGTTTCCCTTTATCATTCCCCTTGTCAGGTTCTATTTCATAGTTGGAGCATGCATCTGATTCAGAAGCCCTCTGCTTATGGCTGCTCCACAACATCGTGAGGTTCTTCCTTTGGAACCAAAAGCTCCTCATATGCATGCAACTGAGGCTCCCTCTTAAGGGAACATCTCATGGCCTTATCTTCATCAAAATTTACATCTCTACGAACAATTTTCATCCTGTCAGATGTCATGTACACCCAATAGTTGTGAGGTGTATCAATGTACCCCAAAATTATGCCCAACTCAACTATCGACTTTAGATTTTTCCTTGCATCCTTGGAAACATGACAGTAAAATGATGAACCAAATATCCTGACGTGTGAAACATCTAGTTTCTTTTGGTGTACTCATCCCAAGAATTCGATGATGACTCCTGTTCTGCACATATACCGTTGTGTTGCATGCTTTAGCCAATAAGTGCAACGGTAGGCCCTGATCATGCAACATCGTCCGTGAAACTCCCATAATAGTTTTGTTCTTCCTCTGAGAAACCCCATTCTGTTGTGGATTATGGGGTGCTATTAACTGTCATCGAATGCCTTCCTTTTCACGAAAGTCACTAGAAAATTTGGCGCAATTTCCGACGACCACTTCGTCGCTATTTCGACCCATAGTCGTCGCAAGAGCGATAGTTCAAGGACGGGAAAAATGTGGTTTTCCATAACATCACAATTCCGACGCACTGACAAAGTGTCGCACCACCGACACTTTTTCCGTCGCTTCCAAACAAGCGTCACTCTTCCGAAGTTTCCCAAACCGTCGCGCTTCCGACGTTTGTAAACTGTCGCAATTCCGACGAAATGTGGTCCGACGTTTTGAACGTCGCTCTTCCAACGTTTGTAAACTGTCGCAATTCCGACAAAATGTGGTCCGACGTTTTTAATGTCGCTCTTCTAATGTTTTTTATACTGTCGCTCTTCCGACGTTTTTAAGCTGTCACAATTCCGACGTCGTACAAAAGTGTAGCAAGACCGACGCATTGCAAAAGTGTCGCAAGACCGACGCGTCCCATAGGCGTCGCAATACCGACGCATTCCAAAAGCGTCACAATACCGACCCTAGGAAGAATTGTCGCAATATCGACGGACATCACAAGACCGACGGAAATCGTTCAAGACGTCGAAAGACTGACGCTTACAAAGCGTCGGTATACCGACGGCGGGTTCAATTTAAAAAAATAAAAATGAAACTTTAAAACAGGACAGTAAATCTCCAATATTTGTTATGAATTGTGGGCGTTCCAATGACCGTGAAATATTAATATAATAAACCACCCCGCAGCGCTTCGACTATAAACAATCATATAAACATGGCTCTGTATTTCAAAAAATAGGTTTAAAATAGAAACAGGGCAACATTTTTTTTTTCCAATTGTTATGAACATAATTCAACTGTGAAATATTAATATAATAAACCACCCCACAGCGCTTCGACTATAAACAATCATTTTTTTTTCACAAGAGAAAAAACGATGTTTTGAATATATTATATGAAGAAAAACAGTCCATGAAGTCATTACATTTTCACATCTGAAGATTGGAACCCAAATATCCATCCAGAAAATTGGAAGTCCCACCCCACACAATGATAGAAAAATACCCCATGTCACATACAGGGACATGATATAAAACCCAGTAACGGTCCACATGGAGATTATCGACAATCTAAGAAAGTATCCAAATATGCCCGAGGCATCTATAAGAAAGTGAAATAGCAGTATGTAGAATAGTAAAGAAACAGATAGAGTACCGACGTCCATCATTCCAAATACAAATTAAAGTACCCAAAATCCTTGAACAGAGAAAAACGCTAATCATGTGAGGAGTGTGATATGTCCAAAATATAAAAAGACCATCAGACCATATCAATAAAACAACAACATAGACCAACATCGCTAGTTTTGAAGGCAGAGTGATAACTTGTCAACACATAAAATAGTATCATAAAGCGGATACAAGAAATGTGCAAAGACATGTACTGTTGATATACGCCTCACACAGAAAGCATCCATGATAGAGCAAAAATATGTATAAACCCAAGGTCGATTGTATGTTCTGGCTCGCTTGTTCCCGGAAATAAAAACCATCTGCAGAAACCCAGGCTCGCTTGATTCCAAAATTGGTAACCATCTGTTGCATCCGAGATGCAAGGTTTAGGCTCGCTTGTTTCCATTAGTAGCCCGCTACAGCATCCACCCTGTTCATAGCAAAAAGGTTCTTGTATATATACAGAGAAAGAGTATAATACGTAGACCATATAAACATGGCTCTGTATTTCAAAAAACAGGTTTAAAATAGAAACAGGGCAGCATTTTTTTTTCCAATTGTTATGAACATAATTCGACCGTGAAATATTAATATAATAAACCACCCCGCAGCACTTTGACTATAAACAATCATATAAACATGGCTCTGTATTTCAAAAAACAGGTTTAAAATAGAAACAGGGCAACATTTTTTTTTTCCAATTGTTATGAACATAATTTGACCGTGAAATATTAATATAATAAACCACCCCATAGCGCTTCGACTATAAACAATCATATAAACATGGCTCTGTATTTCAAAAAACAGGTTTAAAATAGAAACAGGGCAACATTTTTTTTTTCTAAGTAAAGTTAATCTATTAACAGTGGGAATAAAATTACAGCATGACCGAAGTCAAAAACATTGCCCAGACTTATGGCAAATTGGTCATCAAAAAATAAAAAAAGAAGACTGCCCTCATACGGGGAAACCAGTCTTGAACGTTTACAAAATTCAAAAATATTACAGAGGTCCAACACATTAATATAATCTAAAACATGCCCAATTAAGTGGGCCGCGAAGCAAGAAAACCAAATTAACCAAACTACTCCTCCGGTGGTTCCTCGACAATTCTTCACCATCCTTCAGAAGGTCCAGGATCGCCAGGTGCTATCTCCACATTCACGCCACCTCTCCCCTCCTGAAGGCCCGAATGTTGGCCAAATTTTTCTGAGCTCAGACCCGCCGGATGGTGTTCCTCCACTTGGGCCTCCTCACGGAAAACCACGGTGATTGAAGCTATGATTCGTGAGCGGTTCAGAGAGAAATTAAAGGAAAAAAGCACAGTGCGCGTCGTGGGAGAAGGTGAAGCGGTGGGGAAATGAGGAGCATGGGAGCCCATACGGTGGCCAGATCCTAGAACCCGACCCCGCCCACTTCTATTGTTTGGATAGCCACCTACGTAATAATCACTGGACTGGCAGGAAGACAACTCGGTTGAGGGTCTGGAGGGAGCGCGCAGGGGTTGACCTCTAGTGCTCCCCCTGTGGCAACACATCCTTTGAGGCAGGTGAGGCATGGGTGCAGTCTCAGCAGTGGGCACAAGACGAGACGGAGAAGCAGGATTCCAAGAAACCGAGGAAGACAGACATAGACCAGACTGAGAGAAATGCAGATTTTCACCAAGGTCTAAGCAACAGTTCAGCTGGCCACTTCTCCTTCTTGTCACAGTGAGCAGGTAGTGTAACCCAACAACTGGAGAGCATCTGCAATTCAAAGGTTGCGGCTCATCTGAAAAACCATAGCGAAACGCCATTTTATCGACCCGACTGCAATGGCATCGAAGAACGGCCGTCATAATTAATCTCTCATTGATGAGAGCCAAAGGCCGGATCATATTGGAGCATGTGGAATCGCTAACAGGAGTGGAGGTCCGATCTTGAACAACGTTAAAACTTAATGTGATTTGATGTGAAAACCTTGGAACTTAAATATCAGTTGATTGAATAACGTTAAAACTTAATGCGATTGATATGAAATCGCCACATCCATGTCCCATCACCTTAAACGCCATCGAATGCACCCGCATTCGGGAACAGGGAAACTTTTGATTGAGGACACATGGCAGAAATTGATTGGAGTGGATCTTTATTTGGGCCGCTCGCGCAGTGGAAATCCGGACCCGAAAAAGGTTAGGGCGAATTTGATAAGAAATTCGCGTCACAACTCTCTCTCCGTACGCTAGCCCAAATTCGGACCCAAAAACGATTAGGGCAGAATTCATTTGGTTTTCGCGTCACAAAATTGGCCGACGTCAGCAGGCTATTTTGGAACGCGAATTTGGTTTGAATTATGGTTTATCGTTGTTTGAAGTCCGGCGGGCTCCACGGCTAAAGGGTTCGTTTGAAGTTTTGACAAAGGTTTTGTTATATATTTTATTTTATATAACGCGTGGCGGAATAGTTTTATTGTTTGTTAAGGTCCCACACTGGTTTTGGTAATATTTTTTTTTAAATGCGACGTATATATGTTATATATATATATATATATATATATATATTTCATATATATATTAAAACATTTATAAATTGTGGACCCCAGGAGCATTTTAATAGATTTGTTATTTGCATAGTTTTGTTATGTTTTTAATATATGTGTTGCATATAAAAGAAAAGGGTTGTGAGCTTGTTTCGGAATGTAGTTGTAAAGTTTATTACTAGCAATTGCACCAGGAGGTGCAAGGGAACGCCGAAAGGAGGCAATAACATTACTTAAGCTTGCATTAGTGAGGCTCATTGACCTATTTGAGTAGAAGGATACAAAAATGGTTGTCAATCCCTCTCAAGCCTCTAGAAATGGAATTGATATTGGTTGCCACAAACTGAAGCTTGTGTTGATTAACATCACTAAAGTTTGAGGCATGATAAACCAAGATACCCAATATTAGTGCTACAAATTCAAATCGGGGATTATTGTTAATATAAAGAAAATAAATTGTT
The DNA here is from genome assembly GCA_034641835.2 of Pinus albicaulis. NCBI lineage: Eukaryota > Viridiplantae > Streptophyta > Pinopsida > Pinales > Pinaceae > Pinus > Pinus albicaulis. The sequence continues at coordinate 1,074,527,739 of CM076580.1, read as the reverse complement.
CGATTTTGATAAACCACCACTAATCTCTGCACATAAGGTTCCTTTAGGACTCTCAAGGGGATATGAAACTCGGCATGTGGAGTAATGTCATTATGCAAAAATTCAGCGCATGCCATGTTCACTAGACAAATAAAATATGGAACACTACACAATTAGAAAATGACATTACAATAGCAAGTCAACAGAAGGTCAACACATGCGAGGACAGGTGGGTGACATTGTTCAATATTATGTCAGTGATGACGAATCGGAACAGTGTCCTGAACATAAACCCAAAAATTTTCCATTTCCTTTTAAGAAACCAACACAAATTATGCAACACCTATACAATTAAGTAGGGATAGAATAATGTGAAAGAAATATTAAGGGAAACTCTGAATTTCCATATACACTATTCAAATAAGGAGATACTTCAAAAAAATAAATTATGAAAGCAATAACAAGAAAGCCATTCAAAAACTGTCAAATTTGGAATTTTAGAAAGAATGCCCTCAATTGAAAAGTCAGATATAATCCATCTACAACTTTAGATTTCCAATATAACAAAAAAAATATCTTAAGCATATCCAAATTTAAATATATTTAAATATGTATCAGGGGGAAACCTAAAACAACTCTAAACTTGGTCTGTAACCTAAACTTCTTCCACAACAGGTTCAAGTGACTCCCAAATTCAAATGCAGGATTCTACAAGATCACGGTAGTGCTTGGCATATTTTCTCTGTGTAAGGAAAATAAAACAATAGACCATTTTCTTTGAACCATGCTTGAGCAACATGCTAAAAATATGCCTTCCACAGGTTTGTATCATAGTCTCAAAGATGTAAATATTGTCAAAACCACTGTCACGGTCTTGTAGGCAAAAAAGAAATGGGCCATTCTCTTTAAACCACGCCTGACTGAGCAACATGCTGAAAAGGTGCCTTCCTCAGGTTTGTATCTGTCTCTCAAAAACATTAATATGATCAAAAGCACAACCACAGTCTTGTATATCCCCAGAAACCTACAAAAAAACTGATATCTACCAAGGAATGAACCGTCATTAGCTAACCCAGAAGAGTGCCACAACTTACACATTAATTATTAGGATAACAACTTGTTTGAGGGCCGATCAACAAATAGCATAGCACCATTGCTTCACTGTGAAATCACTGTAAAGAAATAAGAGGGTTACATGAGTATTGGTTGACACCTGAAAGGCATTAGATATGTGTAACAGGAGAACAAAAAACATAGAACGAAAAAGAAAGGCAGAACAAAAACTAAGAATGCATTTTCAACTTTTTTTTTGTGTTGTTTTATAACAATGACGAATGGATTTGAATTTTATGAAAATAAGAGCAAAGAAGGAAATATTAAGGAGAAGATAAAAGAATGTGACAGAAAATGAAAGATTTAGGTTGATCAAACCTGATCACCCACCTTGGATACACTACATAAGAGAGAGAGACGAGCAAAAGGACCTCATAAATGAGACAGCGGAAATAGGAACAAAAGAACTCAACGAGGATGACAAGAGCTAAGTAGATATAAACAGTAATATGTTTCCATCCTCAAATCAAATACAAGTTCTGCTTATTAAAGCATATCCTGAAGATGAGTATTTATAATGAGATCTCCACGCTGAAAACTCCATGAGTGAATTCTATGAAAATTGGAAACTATTGGCTTGCCACTAACTGCCAAAACAAAAACACTTACAACCCATGACTTAACATGTTATATTACCTAGAACAAATGGAGGGTTGTGAAGTATCACAACACAATGATTTACTCAATGACCTAAACAACAATAGTCTAACCAAAATGCTAATGAATCTGGCATACATGTAGTCAATGACCTTTGAGGATAATATATTATAGATTCAACATGTTAAAGTTCTCATTGTCTGCTAGACAAGGGCATGAAATAAAAACTGCAGAACAATGTAAAAAATATCCCCTAGGCATTTATAGATATGTTTAACGAAAGAAAAGGGAGAAACACATCAGTCTGGGTTACCCTTTAGGTTGATGCCTTACGAAAAGGTTAAATGAAAAAGCCGTACAACTTTGTAAGACTGCCTCTTGAACAATAATGTTGGTATAATGCATTAGGTGAGCTTTACAGAGTCTGTATCAGGGAAATTCCAAAGCCTTCCAAGCCATATTTTTCAAGAAAATTCTAAATATGCTCACGGGCATGAAATATTCATCGGATTTTAGTTAAGCTGTTATAAAAAAATAGACAGTAGAACTCGGCTTGAAGAGATCTCTGCACCTCAGAAATGGTATATTAACTCTATTACCATAAAAAAATTTAGCTATTTTCTGAAAGTGTAATCCGAGATCGAGAATGTGGTTTAAATAATGAAGAAAAAGAGATTAACTCATGTATAGGATATCCAAAAGGAAAATTTAGTTTTAATGCTAAGAAGAACAATACCAGATGTTAATATACACAGCCAAATGATTATAACCACTATTGTAACTCACCATTTGTTTATAATCAGAGGACTGCTTCACACTGCTTGATATGTCCTCAATAACTTCAATTAAGACTTTTCTATCAAAGTCACTTAAAATAAATCATAGTAATCTGCTTATTGTAGGTTGTGTGCTAGTTCACAGTTAGCAAGACCTTGGTCTATATATAAGCTTATTTTAAGCAACGATTTGACAGATATCAGTCCAAAAACCAGAATCTATGGATTTGTTCCTAATTTATTTCAGCCTAATGCATAAATTAATCTAGAAGTGCAAAATGGCCTTTAATCTATAAATTTGCATTCTAAGTCTTATTAAAAACTCGGCATAAAGACAACATTGTAGAAACGCAGTATAAAAGAGAAATCCAAAAAATGATGAGAATGATACAGAGAATTACCGTGCAATATACAAGGTTTCCTTAAACCTTAAACCTTCCATATCCTTACGATGAATGTTCGGTCATTTCACATATAGCTAAAGAAAATCAACCATGCACTCAGGGTGTCAGAACTGTACAAAATACATAATCACCAATAGTTTCTATACTAAAGAAAAATAATTTCTGATAATTTGCTGCATTAGTTTGGAGATATTCTGGTTAGATCGAGGTGATAAACTCTGCAAGGACAACATTAAAAGTGGATTACTATGGAAATTCTCTATTGTGGGAACAAATACAGACCTTGATCTGTTTAACATCTGTTTCACTTTACTTATCATGATTCATGGTGTAGACATTTAGGAAATGAATGATTGTATTGTGAGATATTCAATCCAAAGGCAGATAACTCAGGTTGGGAAATAGAAACATCACGTTGTAACAGAGGTCTTGGGCATAGAACAGGAGACTTAGGTTTTTTTGAATCAAACTTCAGGTTAAGATGCTCATCTGAAGAATGGCACAGTGAGCCTTAGCATGGAGTTGGGAGTACCAATTTGAAGTGCAGGTAGGGCATTGTACAATAGACCAGTTAGATTTCTGGACCCTAATACAAAAGTTTCTTCTTCTTTCAAAACGTGTTTCTCATTTTCTGTAACCAATGTGGGTCCTGTTCTTGTTTCAATTGGGGATGGATCAGCATTTGTTATTGCTCCAGATGATCACACTCTGGGTAGCCCTGGAGGCTATTTGGGGGTGATGAGTCCAATAGGTCTCAATGAACTGTTGCCCTCGCTAGGGAATACTATTGCAGTGGAATTTGATACTATTTTGGATGTTGAATTCCACGATCCTAATGGAAACCAGTACCTTCAGCTCCAGTACCTGTTCACAAAAGAGGGTGCCATTGTCATTCATGCGTGCAGAGAGGGTGAATTGCAGGCATTGCAACAGGAGGTGTTGTTGTTGCATTGGCCACTAGATTGTTTGTCTGGTTCTGTTACAAGCGCAAAGTATTGAAAAGGACAGACAAATTTAGTTCAGATATTGTGAAATTGCCTCGGAAATTCACCTACAAAGAGCTCAACAATGCTACAAAAGACTTTTTTTGAATGTGATTGATAATCGATAATTGCAAGCAAGGGTAATCCCCTTGTGAAACCCAAATTTCTGAGCATTTTCTAAAACCTGATGACGGAGTCATTGTAATGAACAAGCGCCTAGGTCCATATTAAGTCCAAATCTACCAAGCACCAAGATCTATAAAAAAAAATCCACAGTATCTACGAACTAAGAAGAAGAGGCAGAAAATGTGTTCTGCTTACCTGTTCGAATAGTGGTTGGGGTTTACCACGGCAAAAATTTGACAGAGCCCATGTACAATTTCGTATCATTGAAATTCTGGCAGTATCATTCAACTGGGCAAGCACCTGCCTCGGAGCTCCATGACTGAGGGAAAGATCCCTAAATGTTGCAGAGTCTCCAACAATATTTCCCAAAGCCCAAACAGCCTTACACGAACACCAGTTGAACTCAAAGTTGGGTACTATTTTTTTAAATCAAATTCCAAAATTACAGACATATAAAGATAGTTGGGAAGAACAATTTTATGCCTCTAAAATAAACGTGCTACCTGTTCTCAAACATTATCATTCCCAGAGGTAAGAAGTTCCAAAAATATAGGTAGTGCCCTGTAATCAATCACAACCTTTGTATTCTCAGAGGTTCCTAAGACTATATTAGTCAAAGCCAAAGCTGCTTCAAACTGCATTATAAATCACAAGGTATCACCATCAAAGCTATAATTTTAAGATAACAATTTATCTACCATTGAAACTATAATTTTAAAATAGATACACCTAGTGATATAGACACCTAGTGAGAGTAGAGGTTAGGAAATTATAATAAGAATTATTACAAGATATCACTCACGGTGCAGTTGATTGTTCATTGTCTGTTGTAACTATAATTTTAAAGAAGACACACTTAGTGATATAGACACCACCAAGTGAGAGCAGAGGTTATGAAATTATAATGAGAATTATTTCAAGATATCATATTACTCATAGTACAGTTAATTGTTTATTGTTTGGTGTACTAATTGTTTATTATTTATAAACACAATCAAACATATTATGAGGGAAGGTGATGAAATTGACAACGGTCTCATAACAAACCATAACGGGCACATCCCCTGGCAAGATAGACTCTGAATAAGAAATAAAGCAAAACAAAGTGATTACTTACAGGATCATAGGCTTCCTGAAGAACAAGATCTAGAGCAGCATCTGTAACCCCTAAAGCAACACCTCTCTCTGCAAGACGAATCGCTACATCTTTCATATGTAGTCTAGCAATTTTTCTGAGCTCATCACGAGAAAGAGGATCAAATACAACTATCTCATCAAGTCTATTCAATAGCTCTGGCCTGAAATGTCTTCTAACCTGCAAAAATATTCAAAGGCATGTCAAAGCATTGCAGCCAACTTCGTGATAAAATTATATGAAAAATATGCATACACAGAGTCCAGGAGAATGAAACGGTAGGTGTATTGGCAGCTGCCGAAATGCAGCAACTAAAACGGCAAGTGTATTGGTAGTTGCGGAAATGCAGCTACTAAAACGGCAGGTCTGTCGACGATTGCAGGTGTGTGGATTTTTGCTGGTATTTTCAGACCGATTCCATGGAAATATACCAGAAACCAGTGGTATGTCAAACCTAGAAGGTAACCCGAGAGACTGTGACCGTCAGATTAAACAAGTAACAGGTGTCGTGCCTAAATAAGAAGTCTTGACTAAAAAAAAATTGATCTCTTTCATAACAAAAGGCCTATCGGCCTAAATATCTAGGACATGTGGCACTCCATGATAAATACACATGGTGTGTAGATTTGAGTTTTTCAGGTGGTCAAGTGGGCCGAAAATAGGTGAAATGTGGCACCACTCAGAGATTGACATGTGCCAATTGGTACAAGTGGTAGAAAATTGGCATGCTCAAACAACGAGGTGACGCAGGAATGACATGAGGGAGAAAATATCAGAAAAGCCCCAAATTTGGAGAAATAAAGCTCGTCACCAACCTGAGATTGACAACTTTACATGATGTAACCTATGAAATCGTAAATGGAGAAATCATAGTAACAATAAAGTAACCTATGTAAAAATAAATTCGGATTCATCCTAGGAGTGGTAATGGGAGAAATCATAGTGAACAACAGGAAACATGCAAAGTTTCTTACAATCAAATAGATGAAAAAACACATACAAAAAACCTAGATAATAATCATGAACTAGCTTAATATTGAATTATGAACTGTAAAGGAACTTACAAAATGTGACATTACGAACCTGGCCAAGTGCACAAGCAAAAATATCCTGGACATGACCCTGGTTGACAAGTTATATTGCTCATGATGCAAGAGGATTTGTACCTGCACTGCCAAGTCAATCAAAATCCATCATTATCTATACAATAAATACAAGTAATTGATGTAGTATTTTTAACTCTAAGATGCATTCTTATGATAATGTTAGAACATATGTTGAAAATGTCAAAACATACCTGAATAAGCTCCTCTTCGTTTCAAGAAAAAATTATTGGAGTCGCATGAACTTGGAACAAGCCTCCCACGATCTGAAAGAGTAGCAACTAAGTCAACAATGACTTTTTTGTTGCTACGCTGGATCGAGGGAGGTTTGCTCCAAGATTAAATCGCTCCGATAAATTATTCTCTACTAAACAAGGCCAACCACGTGAAGTTGGAAGCTCTTATGGCCCCTCCCCCCCGCCCCTCTCACATCACTCTCAATTCCCCAATACCCAATCTATATTTCATTTTTTACTTTCATGAGCATAAAAAAAAATATTCAATAACTAATAAAAAAAATTCAACAAAAAGTATGCAAGGAAACATTGCAATTAATGCTTGACATAAAAATAGTATGATAAATGAGTTTTTTATATAACGCAAAAAACGTTCCAAGTATGGTAATGTTTGTCTTATAATAATACAATATTTTACATTGTCAAATTTTCTTTTTCTTCTTCCTATTTTTAAAGCTCCTAATTACATCATCAATATCATCGTGCTCTTCTCCTGTTTCGTGCCTTTCAACCCGCACTGCTGACCTAGTTGCGTATTCACGATGTCTGGGCTCATCCAGTGACGGGGCATCGCCTACAAAAACAGATAATATTAAATTTTAATTGTCAGTTTTTAAATATCATTGAACTAGTTCGGTAATATTAATAAAAAAAATTACAATGAGATTATTTACCTAGTGCACCAGTTGTCGCCGTTGGGACTGTTGCCCTGTCTTCCTCTCTGGTGGTAAGATCCTCAAGGGAAACATTCTCTGTCATTTAAACAAAAACGTTATAAGGACAACCATCAAGGTATAATTAGAAAAAATTATAAGTGGAAATTAATTACCGTCACGGCCCTCACTGATAGTAGCATTGTCGGCCTGGTCCCCACTACAATGATCAGGTTGCACGTGAGGAGCATCTACATCTGGCTCTAAAACTGGGTTATTTGCCTCGTCGGTAGTGCTGCTCCCCTGATTTAAACAAAGTTTTTAGACATTAAATTTATGGACGAAAACAAACATATTGAAAGGTTAATGTTTTACCTTATCAAGCATTCTGGATCTTGGGACCTGCCCCAAGCTTCTACGACGTTCAACTACGGCTTGATAGCCGAAATGGAAAGCGATATTTTTATTTTCCTCTGTAGTTTCTGCTCTGAAGTCATCACCCTACATTACATATGATTGTGTATTTTTAATCATATTTGATAGGATTACAAAAACGTTGGAAGGCGATACAATTAATTATAAGATGTTTAGCTACTTAATAACAATTCTTGCGGCTAATTTCAAGTAGCCGCCTTGGCCTAGCTTGTGATGGCCCTTTTTTTCAATCCTAGCTTTGGTTGCCTTCGAGGTGTTAGGCAACCTAGCATCAAAAGATTGAATTCAGATATGACGTAGCACACTTTTAATTTAGACATAGAGAAAATTAAAGCTATTGAATTAAAGTTGTAATTTACCTTGTGGGTCCAGTTGGAATTTTTCCTTCTTTCTTTGCCCTTTTCTCTTTTGCGCCATGGATGAGTGCTCTACACTCACTCTCTGGAACTGTGAGAGGATGCTCGTATCTAGGGTTAAATTGCAATTGCGTCCTATAGGTGTCCCTGGTATATTTCAAATATTTTCCGGCTACCCGAGCCATCGCTATTCTGTCAAATGTGCCGACCCCAAAAAGGGCTTCTAGATAATCTAGAAGTTCTTTTTTCAGGTTGGAATTCTGGGAATTCCACCCTGTGCGTATGGTTGGGCCAAAAATTACCAACACATGGCTCTCCAAAAACTTGTAGAACTCATTTTTTTCTACATAGAAAAAAAATATATTATCATTAATTTAAAAATAAAAATCATGATAAATATGTTTTAGATAGAGTACATGAAATAGTTAAAATATTAAAATTTACCTGGGAGTTGTACGTGATTTATAGGGACACCTTCATCGTTCACCAACAACGTGCCATTAATGGTCCATGTGGAGCTGACACGTGTAGCTCCAGGAAACGCAATAATGTAGTTGGCCATATTAGCCTCATCACTGTCAACACGTTCAGCGGTTGGCTGGGTGTCTGCTTGGGCAGGGTGTGTTTCTTGGCTGGCACCTAAAGGAGTAGAAGGTGCACAAGAGGGTTGCTGGGAAATCTCTTGCCCTTGTGTCCCACTACCACCAACACCGGGTTCAGCAAGTGCCAGAAAACGCTACATACAAAAGAACTTTTTGTTAGTTTAGTCAATGTAAAAATTAAAAATCAAACTATCACAATTCATCTCATGCAGAACAACAAAAATATCCTTTTGAATTTTTATTATTACCTGATATGTTTCTATCTGGATCATAAGTTGTTTTATCCTCCCTTCTGTTTCAGGTGTTTGAGGCGCGTCTATCAAAGTATTAAATTCTGACCTTGCATCTCGTGCCTTTTTTCGCAACAAGAGCGCTGGAGATAGGGATGAAGAAAGATCTTCCTCAAAGAGGGAATCATTAGGCGTACCATGGCTAGGTGTCTGCATATTTGAAAGAAATTAATATTATTTCAATTACGTAAATAACTAAAATACCTGAAGATAGAGCAATGTTGGCACTTTACATGTTCTTCCGCTAGCCTCTTTCCGTGATCATCCCGTCTCGGGGTTGTTCCTATACTGCCCTGATCAGTCTGCCACATTGCAATAAAATTATAAATGTAAAAACTTGAAAACAATATCTAACTTGAAAACACAAAATGAAAACTGAAATAATTTCTAATAAGACACCGGAAGACAGAGTTAGAGTTTCAAATATGCCTTGCATTGAATTAAGTCCTCGAAACATGTCATTGCACATTAAGGCACCCAAACAAGAGATGAGTTGACAATGAAGACCTTATTGAATATATTGTTGGAGAAACTTCTAGTAAACTTGTTGTGAAGACCTTGAGGACATTTTTGGAGCAACATTGTTGAAGCTGATGGTATAGCATTTTTGGAGACGATCTTGAAGGGCCTTGAAGTGAAGCTTTTGGAGCAACTATTAAAAAATCCTTAGAGAATTTAAGTAAGGCACTTTCTATCTTCCATCACCTTTTTCCTTTCAATATCCTTTAAACGATTTTGTTGATATTTAATGTTTGAAATCACGTTATAATTCCTTGATTATATGTGTTTGGGGACTTTCCCTTTGAAATTACCCAAAAATACCCTGGGAATTTTATCTTTAGGATGCATGTCTGACCCTATTGTTCAATATTTTGATTAATAGTAGTAAACATAGAGAGTTAGGGGGCTCTTGACCTGGTTTGGTTGGGCCATTAGATCCCTAACATCTACTAGGGAGAACCCCCCTTAAGTTGGAGGAGAGCTAGCCCGAAGTGAAAAGAGGTTGGTGAGGTGACAGTGGGGCTATTGAATTACACATGGTATCACACTTTAGCTTTAGGACTTTATCTTGAGAAGTGCGAGATTTTGCTATATCAATTCTCAAATTGTTTACAACACTATTGTTAAGAACTAATAAGAAGTGATGTTGAGGGGTTTTTGGGTATAAGAAACAATACCATTTAAAAACTAGGGTTCTCAGTCCTTGGCATTCCTTCACTTGGGCCTAGGGGCACACTAGAATAATTTCACACTAAACCATGAAAAATTAAAAGTAACTTAACAGATCCATAAAGTAATAATAATCATAATTCCTAATTTCCTATTGTACGATATGATGCAAATTATTCAAACATGAAGCAATGACGACATGCAATGTCTGAATTTCAAGATTGATGAACCAATACAAGAAGTTAGAAAATACAACTTTTATTCAATACTATGTGTCCTAACTCTAGGAAGGAATCTAGTTTGTAGTACAGAACATGCATCGTGTATTATTAATTCTTAGTTGACAACAACTAAAGGTCATCTACCTCATCAGTTCCTTCCCATTTTGTGTTTTTATGTTATATTCCTTAGAAAAGTGTCAAATTTCTCTCAAAGTAAGCAACCACTGAATAAAATAAAAAATAGTTGAGATATGATTGAGAAATGGTCATTTATTTCTTGAAAGGATCTTCACAATTTCTTTGGTTGTTTTTCATCTCAGGAAACAAGAAATGACCTAAGAAACTATCGTGATGTAATATAAGAAACAACACGGTGCAATGGCCATTTTCAAAGCCAAATGATGTCCATTGAGGACATGGCCTTTATTTGGTTCCTGTTTCATAGGAGTTTAGGGTAGAAATGGAACTTTGTTGTACCATTTCCAGTAGTAAAAAGGGAAAACCTTCTTTTTCCATGGGAAATAATTTACCTTTCCTTTTTCAAGATAATATAAATCACAAAAAATATGAACTATACTGCACAAATTCTTGGATAATGTGAAAGTGGAAAAGGAATACCCTACACAAGTGATGCACACATGTACACTTGAACACTAATATATTTTTGTAGTTGAAATGCAATGCTTGTTTTCATTTAAATGTAGGGTTTTTAAAGGAGGGAGAAATAATGGCTGCCAATTTAATAAGCGTTTCTTTGGGAAAAATTTAAATCTTGTATTGGGTGATGAAGATAATAGAGGGTATTGAATCTTGATTCTTGACATTGTGTTTAACTTGAATAACTCAAATGATTATAAATATCGGTGGATGAGTTCTTTTTTTCAAGTATGTCACTCAAAACTCTTATGTCAAAGCATTGTATGATGGCTAGCATTTGCTTGTTTCCCTTTCTTCAGTTCAATGTAAAAAGTATATTAATATATTGGAGCACAAATGATAACTACAATTGTTTGCTCTGTAGTATATCCAGCCCCAATATTATGAAAATTTTTCTCAAGTGGAGCTATTGGTTATTGATGAAGCAGCTGCAATTCCATTGCCTATTGTAAAGGCTCTGCTTGGGCCATATTTAGTGTTTTTATGCTCTACTGTAAATGGGTAATAATTATAAATGAGCCAACCACAATCACAGATTTTGTAACCATTCGGTTTCCATGGATAGTGATGATGATATTAACCCTATATATCAGTGACCTATATCTATATGAGAATGATATCAACATTGACCTTGATATGGTTGTATGGATGTGACCTTTGGTATGTCATCGAAAAATCCCCAAATCTAGAGAACTAAAGCTCATCACTTTTGATCTGGAGTACTACCCTTGTGATAAAGTTGATGACTTTCGATCTCCCATTCTCTACCACTTTGCACTTCACCTTCAATATAGATCAGACCAAGGGCAATTCGTTACTGGGTGTTGAGATGGATGAGTTTTTCGAACTAAAATCCATAGCTTAAACTTCATGAAACTGGTGGAGTCAAATTCATGCAAGCACAAACACATCTTACACATCCTCTTTGAAACTCATCCGAAAGAACATTGGAAGATATCTAGAGAGAACCCTATAGCCTAACACAATCCAATGGAATTGACCAAAAAAACCCAAATGGAGTCAACCCTACTATAGGAGGAAGGGCCTGCAGTAAGAACTTACCATTTTGCAAGAGCTGAGGGTGAATGCTGAGGGCGAATGCTGTTTTGCAAAAGCTGAGGGCGAATGCTGTTCTGCAAGAGCTGAGGGCGAATGATGTTTTGCAAGAGCTGAGGGCGAATGCTGAGGGCGAATGCTAAGGGCGAATGCTGAGGGCAAATGCTGTTCTACAAGAGCTGAGGGCGAATGCTGTTCAGCAAGAGCTGAGGGCGAATTCACGCGTGATATCAGACGTTAATGTAGTTTTTAATAAAATCATTTTTATGTAGCGCGCATATAAGTGTCGTAGTTTTTAATAAAATCATTTTTATGTAGCGTGCATATAAGTGTCGTTATATTGACGGCGGCAAAAGCGTCGCTATTGCGACGGTTGCCTCCAAACATCGCAATTGTGACACTTATACATTGTGTCACACTTGCGACGTTTGGAGGCAGTCGTCGCAATAGTGACGCTTTGGGGCATAGTGTCGCAATTGCGACGTCTTCCTCCAAAAGTTGCAATTGCGACACTTTGTCTAAGTGTCGGTATTGCGACACTTTTCTCTAAACGTCGGTATAGTGACGGTTTTGGGCGGGATTGAGAAAAATTTGGGGAAATTTCCGACATTTGGTCAAAAGCGTCAGAACCAAGTGTCGAAATTTCTCCCAAATGTACTAGTGAGTTATTAAACTCATTGGACACATATTCTCCATCGTAATTTCTCCTGAGAGCCTTCACTTTTCTGTCAGTATCATTCTCAACAAGTGTCAGTATCATTCACTTTTCTGTCAGTATCATTCTGAGAGCCTTCACTTTTCTTTGGCCTCCTTAGCTTCTTTAAGCAATACCCTCTTTAGTAACAGGGATTCTCTGGCTTCTGGAAGTTCTTCTTTGGCTTCAGGTTGAGGAATCTCCTCCTTGGCTTCAGAAACATTTACATTACGTGGGTTTGACGACTTCTGATGAGGGCAATCCCATTGCATATGTCCCCATTATCCACATGCATAGCATCGTACATCTCTTCCTCGGCCTCTGCCTTTGGGCACGAACCTTCCGTGGCTAGAATATCCTCTTTGTGGTGATCTATTGCTCGCACTCCCTGCCTCATTCTGAGAGTGTTGAAATCTAGATTTAAATGTTCCTTTTCCTTTTGTTGGACTCTTACCTCTATTTGTCTGGTTTTGTTATATTTTCTTCGGCTCTCAAGTCTACCTGATAAGCGTATTCAATCGTCTTCAAATTTAATAAGCTGATCTCATCCTGTATTTCATATCTCAAACCATTTATATATCTAGCTACCTTTTCTAGATCATCTTCAACATGGCCAGATCTAATACTCAGCTTATAAAATTCTTCAGTATATTCCTTGATTGTCATCCCTTTCTGTTTTAAGTTCTGCAATTGTCTAAATAGATTGAATTGGTAATCCTTTGGCAAAAACTTACCCTTCAGCTTACTTACCATCTTGTCCCATTGCTTGATTTTGGGCTTCCCTTTTCGCTCCCTGGATAGCTGCAATTCATCCCACCATAAAGCTGCATGGCCTTTCAATCTCGTGGCTGCAAACTTCACTTTCTTCTTGTCGTCGACTTCTTCATAGTCGAAATATTTATCTAACGAACTGATCCAGTCCATTAGCACCTCCACACTAAGACTTCCATCATATAAAGGTACCTCTACCTTTGGTCGGCTGCTGACCTTTGCGAGCATTTTCATAACTTTGGATGCCTCGCTTTCTTCCTCCGCTTCTTCGTTAGTGGTCTCTTCTTCATCGGCACTGGCAATTCCACCATCTGCTGCTCTCCTCTGAGTGGTTTCTACTGTAGCCAGTCTCGTGCGCAAATGCCGGATCTCATCTAGCAAAACTGCGTTTGCTATGGGTCTCCCTCGACTTATCCCGACTCCTCTTCTGGGTGGCATTCTCTGCAATGCTCCAAAAACAGCTTAACAAGCTCTGATACCAAAATGATGTAGGAATAAAGAACACACAATTCCTACCAATCAATTTACTGTAGTAAAATGTATAAATTTTACAAGGTCCCACACTTTCCTTATGAAACTAGTTTACTTCTGGATTTCCACAACTTTAATCAATGTAAAATTGCCCAATTATTCCCCAACATAATGATGTAAACGTCTCGATACCACATACCATCTATTCCTATCCAAATGGTATTTTTTTTTCCAAACCCCGCTAGAACTATATTGTTTACTAATTGATCATTACAGATTTGAATCCATTAAAGAATTCGAATAACAAGAAATTTGATCCAAACGTATATGATAGCTTAACCCTTCATAGGTTACACCCATATAGTTTATTTACTCTACCATACGCATACAACATTGAAAAAGTATCTATTTAATGCTATCAATGGTTTAAACCACGTCTCAACACATTCCATCGTAAGCCAAATTTCATTTCGACCTTCGCATATATCATTGACTTGCACATATATCATGTCAACATTTATTGCAATTACAACTTGCGGCATGTAACGCATCAAACTTCATAACGCAATCAGGCTTGCGTAGCCTCCATGCACACGCTGTGGTTTGACCTTGCATCAACAACAGAGTTTCACACCAATCAACTCTGGCATTTGACATCATTGTTGTCACGAGTTGAGCGGAGAACATCAACCAAGGCCGTGGTCCCTTGTGACTTAACTACGTTGTCAATGTCGTCCTTCGACCATCCATACATCGTAGTGCTTATGCACATCAAGGTGCTCTCTCCGAGACTTCAACTGCTTCCGTCAACACCATCCATACTCATGGTGTTCTTACATATCAAAACGCTCTTCGCAGACATAGTCTCAACGCTGTTTCAATCTCCTACACTCATAAAATCCAGCAATATATACATGTATAATAAAATTGCAGAAATAAACTAATCCATTAAAACATTTCTTCTGATATGAATAATCTACTGATCAGATTTTCCCATAAAAATTTGGAATCTACATATCGACAAAAAAACTTTAAGTTCCGTTACCATCCTCCAACTATTTATACTTGAGAAATAAAACTGCTTTCTCAATAAATTTCTACCTTCCTATTTTTTAGGCTTATCCCTATGTTGGCTCTACATCCACGCAGGGAGAGAAACCAATTGCTAAATTTATTCCATATTTATTTAATTTCAAAACAAACTAACAATGCTCCAAAAATAATTAACAAATTTAATAAAATAATAAATTATACTATTCCTAAGTCTATTTTATTTTAAATTAGCCACAACATGTGACCAAGACGTCACATTGCTGGCTAGGTTCTCGATCGTCCTGCATCATGAACGAACTTAAAGATACATAAAAATCCATTATGCAATTCCAAATATATAATTTAAAATAATAATAATTTAATTCACTCTTTTTAATATATATTTTCTATTAACATATATCAAAATCATAAAATATATTTTCTATTAACATATACCAAAATCTTAAAATGCATACATCTTCGATTTATGATATATTTTTTTATTATCTTAACTATTTGTAAAACAACCCATATATAACATTAAAACTTTCATGATGTTGTTCAAAATAAATAAATAAATATAATCATTATTCAATAGAACAATGTGTCCTTTACTATATATATATAATGAAAATATATACCTATATTTTGTATAATAATTTTATAAATAAAAAATTTATATTTTTAAAATTAATTTAATTTTTTTGCTTTTAATAAAATTTATATTTTTAAATCAATTTATTTTTTTCATTTTATTTTTCTAATTTATTATAAAAGTATTCTAATTAACTTCTATATTACTTTTCCATCTTTATACCACCACTAATACATCAATTACAAAACCTATAATTTATTTTAATGAAAATATAGAAAAGCAATTAATTTCCCTTTTGCATGTACCTGAAAAACAATTATTCAATTATAGAAAATAATGCATGCGTCCCAAAACGATGAACCCGTCGTAACTAAAATTTCGGCTTCTTCGGACCGAGATATCATGAAAGGAATCCAGGTTGCTAGAAACATTAAGATAACTCATCTTATGTTTGCAAATGACTTTCTATTTGGGGGACAAAAAAACTGTAGTGTATGAATTGAAAACCATAGAATTCTCTGGAATTTTGAGGAGCCTTCGGGTTTATGAATGAAGTCAAACCATTGCTGATTCACAACGGAAAGGAGGATTATGAAATACAGGGAATCTATAGAGTATTTGGAGTGAATTTAAGACATGTTGAAGGTGGTTTTTCGTATCTAGGATTCCGGCTTAAAACTAATGGGTATAGAATTAAGGATTCAGAGTAGTTGGTCATCAAAATAAGATTGAAGCTGGAAGGATGGAAGCACAAATACTTATCTAATGGGTGGTAGGTTGGTGATGTTCAAGGCAATCATACAAAATATTTCTATTTACTGGATGTACCTTTTTTGTTACTTAAAGAAATTATCAAAAGCATTTAGTTTATCATGGGGCATTTTATACGTTCTGGAGTTCATAATGGAGGGATGAAAGATAAGATCTACCTTGTAAGATGTTTGATATTAGCAAGGCTAATTGAAAAGGGCAGATGGGGAATTTTGGATTTGGGCATTTTTAACAAAGCTCTTATCATCAAAAATCTTTGGCGTGTTGTTAATGGTACAAGTATGTTGTCCATGATAGTGAGGGATAAATATTTAAGTGGACATAGCTTCTCAACATGGATATCCTTAGGAGTGAAGAAAAATCTTAGATGCCTGCCATTTGGAAGGGTACGCTCTGGATGCTAGAGCTTCTTATGAGACATGTCCGGTGGTCTGTGGGAGATGGCAATAGAATTATGATCGGTTTGGATGCCATGAGTGGTTTTAAGCGTAATCATTCTTTATTTGTATATCTTTTAAATAATTTACATCAAAAGGGATTTTGTATCTAAATGACATCTTAGCATATTCTCCAAGACATTTAAATTTGCAGGCTTGGTCTTTGGCCGAAGATTTGGAAATCCCAGATTATTTGTGTGTGGAATGGGATGAATATACTACAACTCTCAGAAATGTTGGGATTATGATGAGAGAGGGCGTGGATCACATGGTATGGGAAGCCTCAGTAAAAAAGAAAACCCACGGGTATAGGAGATTTACAGGAATTTACCTATGCTGTAAGGGAAGTTGGCATTTCCAACATTTCCAAAAGTCATTTGGAAATGGCAGATTCCCAATAAACTCAAGGCTTTTAGTTAGCTTGCTATTTGGCTGAAGATTTGGAAATCTCGGAGTATTTGTGTGTGGAATGGGATGAAGATACTACAACTCTTAGAAATGTTGGGATTATGATGAGAGAGGGGGTGGATAACATCGTATGGGTGGGAAGCCTCAGTAAAAAATAAACCCATGAGTATAGGAGATTTACAGGAATTTACCTATGCTGTAAGGGAAATTGACATTTCCAACATTTCCAAAAGTTGTTTGAAAATGGCAGATTCCTAATAAACTCAAGGCTTTTAGTTAGCTTGCAGTATAAAACAAAATATTGACTTGGAAAAATCTCCAAAAAGGAGGCTTTCAAGGTTCTCGTATTTGTGTTCTATGCTTGAATGGTTTGGAGGACAACACTCACCTATTCCTCTAGTGTCCATATAGTCTTGCCCTTTGGGATGCAGTATTGAGAAGCTATAAGAGAGTCACTATGATTACCTATTAATCGATGTACAAGGCTTTCAAAGTATGGAACAGGAGATTGGATTATTATTCTTTGTCATTAAATATTTTATGGACCATTTGGAGGAGGAGGATTGTTATTATATTTGATGACAACGGGTTGGACCTACATGAAGGTATCATCAAGACAATGGTTTACTGTAACAAGATCGGTTCCTTGAGGGAGAATAAAAAGTACGGAATACCTAATAAAAGAGATCTTTGGCTTTCATTTCGTGTGGGTTTTTTTGATGGAGCTAGCACATGGAGGAAATGTGGGTGTGGAGCAATAATTCATCCTCCATTGGATACAAAATACCATTTCTGGTGGGAAGGATGGATGGGCACTAATAGCAGAGCCGAGTTAATTTCTTTATGGGGTGTGTTGACTGGAACAAAATAACTTGGAATTGAATACATTCATATTTTTGGGGATGCCAAAGGCATCATTGAGTGGGCCAAAGGAAATAATGCTTTCAGCGTGCTTATTCTTTCAAACTAAATGCAACAAATTCAATCAAATATCAAAAAATTTCAAAATGTTACATTTTACTACATCTATGGAGAACAAATTGCATTGCATGACTTACTATCTAAAAGAAATATTCTAAGGAGTCTCGTAAGTTTTATTTCTCTGTATTTGAACAAAGAAAATTGGTTTACATAGGTTATATCAAGCATTCATAAGGAAGGAAGATCTAGATTGCAGAATGGAAAAGCATAGTGTTGTAGTTTTTCTGTTTTTAGCTGACCCCATTACATATATTTTTTGAAATTTTGTTTTTTTCAATTTTGAGGGCACAAAAATATGTAATATCATGAAAACATTTCTTTTTGAGCTTCTTTTAGAAGCAGTACCCATAGATGTGTGAGGTTCTGAGCTTTGATGAGCCACTTAGTGGCATCTAGAAAAAAGTTTCTTGTACAAGAACTTTGATATGTGTACTATTTTATTTAAATTAATAAAGTAGCATTTTTTCTCCGTGAAAAAACTAAAAAGCCCTACTTTTCTTTGAACTCATTGGCTTGAGTCTGCGAGTGTTTGTATGTCCCAACTACTCTCAAAGGTGAGATGAAGTTTATCATAGGTTCTCTAAAATAGTGTTGATCTTACATCATTGACTCTTTTAAGATCATGGCTGTCGCAACATCATGCAATATTAATTACATGCCATTATCATGCCAGAAAATGGTTATTTGTGATGGGCAAGCCATATTTCCAAGTCTATACGCCATTTAAGACGCCTTAAGAGTCAACCTGACAGTACCGTGACATACCTGATAGGAACAAGGCACATGAATGGGCAACATAGTCATGGTATGGCCATAGAGAGATTTCAGATTATGGTGGAACGATAAGTGACCGGTGTAGTCCCGACTCCCGTGCGTCCAACTGCGATGGGCATTAATTCCACACCACAACCCTCCAGATCCAGCTCCCGCGTTGAAAGCAACGCTGCCAAATTCAAATTTTGAATCTATCTCCTGCGTCGAAAGAAACGCTTCCAAATTTAAATTTTGGATCAGCTCCCGCATCAAAGGCATTATTCCCAAATTCAAATTTTCACCTCACTGAAGAAGAGGGAAATCAACTGATGGTAAGGAAATCTACGGCCCGGGTGAAACCCAACTCCGTGGTTGCCAAGGATGGGAGTGGAAATAGCAAAACCATTACAGAGGCCGTGAATGCCGCTCCGGAGAAGAGCGATGCGAGATAAGTAATTCATATAAAAGCAGGAGTTTATGCAGAGAACGTGGAATTGCACTGCAAAAAAAGAAGATGAATCTCATGTTCGTTTGAGATGGCATGGATGTCACTGTGGTTACAGGAAACCGAAATGTGAAAGATAATTTCACAACGTTTCGCTCTGTTTGCTTTCAACAAACAAACAGTTGCACAATTGCTACATCCCCCCCTACTTTTCTATTTATTTCTCTTCTTTTCTCAACTCTTTCACAGTACAAGCTTGAAATTTAGGGTTCCTTCTTAAGTTTACTGACCAACTTGCTTTCTTTTTTTGAGATCTGAATCTTATTTTGAGATCTGAATCTTATTAGTAGGGATTTCAGTCACCCACAGAGAGTAATTTCGAAAAATCCGCTACTGCACGTTTTCTAACCAGTGGGGGTATTCACTCCGTAGATTTTACTGAATCAGTCCATGCTTGGCCGTGACCTATTAACATGCCTTGGCTAGAAGACCATTGGAAAATATTTACAGTGCAGGTGTATTTCTGAACCTGCTCCTCAATTGAAAGTTTCATTTTTCTTTCGTTTCCATCCCAATGATATCCTGCTCTTGGTGCTGCTTTCCAGTGCCTTTGACCTCTGCTTAAGAAGGCCAAAAACATGACTTCCCTGGTCGAATCCTGCTGTTAATCGTTAATTGATTTGAAAAATCTGGTGTGTTACATAAAAGATGAACATAAATAACTAATTATAGTGGAGCATTGCTCTTACTGTTAATCGGTTAATTGATTTGCAAAATCCCGTGTGTTACACAGAAGTTGAACATAAATAGTTAATTATAGTGGAACATTGCTGCAAATAGGAAAATCTGCTGGTACCTTTCCCGCTCCTAAAGACAAGCTCTCCACTCTCTACAAAGTGCAGGAACTGTTGTTTCATGTTCTAATCATCTCGGGCAGATAATGCATTTTTTAATTGAAGTTAATGTTTTTGGAGAGTTCTTTCAATTACAAGTTTTGAGGGCATAAGAATCTTATTTTCCTTAATATGTTAATATGTCAATAGGGAGAAGGGACATGTGTTTTTTTAAGTTACACTCAGTAATATTTATCACTGATCTTTCTTTCCTCCACAAATTAATCCTCTATCTGCTGGGCCATATTATTTATTGTGAATAGACCATTATTGATAAGTTTCACATGAATTAATTGTTCGTAGAAAAACATATTCAAAATAAATTCATGCTTCTTTTAATAAGAAATTTCATATCTATTTTGTTATATACCATTCAATCTAAATGGTAATTAAATTTCAAATTTTTATTTTAATTAAAAAAATAAAAATATGTATTTTTTTTTTTAAATTTATAAATATTATAAAAGTTAATCAAAATGGTAGTGCTAATTTTATTGAAGAAAAGATAAATATAGATTTATTTGTTTATTTGTTGTATGTATATTTATAATAATTTAGATAAATGTTGTCCATTAAACATAGAATATCATTTTTGTTATGTGATAAAAGATATTTGGATTTAGGATCAAATTCCATGATCTATTTTGACACTTGGTAAATCCCAAGTTAAAATAGATATAGTTTGGTCTAATTATTAACTTTTAAATATGTTAAGAAAACCATGGGTTAAAAATACCATGAGAAAAACCATAAGGCAGAATCCAAAAATATTAAACATGACGTTACAACAGTTCTACCATACTTAACTTGGACAATATTTTATTTAGGATATTTTAATTTAGAAATTTAGAAATATTTATTATGTTTTTTTTTTTTTTTTTTTTTTTTTTTTTTTTTTTTTTTTTTAAATTAGAAAAAACTAATAACTATTTAAAGTTTAAGATTTTATTTTTTTTTACTTTTTAAATGTTTTATGTAACTGAGGCTTGTTGTTTGAAAGACATGAATATTAGTGTATGTGTATATATATATATATATATATATATATATATATATATATATATGAAACACATGTCCATCATTCAAATTATTAAATTTTTTTAATAATTTTTTTTTCAAAAAAATTTAAAAATATGTCATGAATTTTTACTATAAAATATTTTTTTTACACTAATTAAATTAACAATTAATTCACTTACTTTACTCTCTATTCCTGAACCACTTATAATATATTATCTATCTTATACTATAATATTTATATAAAGGGTGGTTCAAGGATATCCAATAAACTCTTCCTTGAACCATTCCTTTTGGGCTAATTGAATTAACCCACCAGCTATACTTTTTAATCACTTATAATATAATACAAAATTATTTAAGTTCTCATATATATTTAAATTTCTATAATTTATAATGATGATATTTACTATGAAAAATAATGAAGAGAAGAATATACTTTGAAACATTACATATTTAATATTTTAATAAAAATAAATTTATAGATATTTTTTTATAAATTACTTAACATAATGAATAATAATAATAACTAACATTAATTGTTAATGTGAGTTTACATTTGATCACCTCGACTCTAGTACAAGGGTTCTTATAATTGTGTTGTCTCTAGATAATGTTCAATGAACAAGGGTGGTGTGTGGCAAAATTTGGGTCTCTCCTGAAGTTTTTGGTTGTCTCTAGTGTGCCCATGGATGGCCTTTGGATCTACAAATTACGGCGACATAGCAGGGCCATGACCCTTTTTTGGGATGTGTATGTTTCTCTCCTTCCCTCTCTATTGTTTCCTTTCTTATATGTTGTTTGATGCACAGGGTGGTATATGGATGTTTTGAATTTGGTTTTCTTGTTTTCAGGTTAGCGTTGGTGGTTTCCTCTTGAGTGGATTGACAATTTCAACAGTGGCATGTTGGGCTCTTCAGTCACAACTCATTGGAAGGTTTATATGTATTCTGAGAAGCTTGTTTGGTGTGGGCATTTGTTTTGACACTCGTGCATGGTCTTTTACTTTGGCTTTGGTGTATAACTTTTATGGCAAGGAGACCAAAACACCTTGTAAGGCCTTGATGTATTGGTATTTTTTTTATGAAGTTATTAGTGGCTCATCTAGGTGACAGGGGTTGAGGGTTGAGTCTCAGTGCTCCCTTTGTGCGCCTAGTGTTATCTATGTATTCCATTTTTCATGAGTAATGTAAAGTTTCTTAGTTTACAAAAAAAAGTGTGAGTTCTCATTCAAATTTGTTGGATGACCATGGGTGCACTTCTGAATATCCAACATTTCCCTTCTAGCTACCAACCTCTTACTTCCAATCATCAATCATATCCACCACTAGCTGTAACCATTAATGTCTATTTTCAGTCATATACATCGCCACAACACAATTGATGATACCATCTCTTAGGTGGCATAAAGTCCACGATTACGGTATTCATTCTCATTGGGTAATGTTTACCAATGGTACTATTGGCAACTTGGAAGTAAACATCACTTCAAAATTTAACTAAATGCACACTCTAAAATCTCACAATACAAAAAGTTACATTTACAATGTGTAATGTGTAATAACATGGAAACATTCCATTGGGTATTCATTACAAAACCTATGTTGCACATTTCCTACAATTTAGTGCAATATGCCTTGTGTCACGCCTCTTTTAAATTTTGGTGCAATGTATCTTAAACCTTGAAAACCTTTATGTATCACATGAAACCAAACTTTGGTGTGACATGCTATTGGAAACATATTTCATGTATATTCCATGGAATAAGACTTTGGTGTGGTTGGGTGTGATGTGCCATAGAGATCAAATGTTTGAGAAGATGCAATATGTCAGATAGAAATAAATTTTGACAAAATGTGATGTGTCACATGGAAAGAATATTTGATAATATGCGTTATGGGACATAGGAAAGTTTGGAGCGATGTGATATGCTATAACCAAAGAAATTTTAGGTGTGATTTATCACATGGAAAAGAAGTTTGACAATATGCAATATGTCACACAAAAAGAAAGTTTGGGAAAGTGAAATGTGTCACATTGAAAAAATGTTGATGCATTGTGGTATGTTTCAATGAATTAAAGTTTGGAGCAATGTGATCTATCGAAACCCTTTGTTATGATGGAGGAATTTTTTAGAAAGTGTGATGTGTCACACTAAAAGAAACTTTGACAAAGGAAAGTTTTAGGCAATGTGATATGTCACATGAAGGAAATTTTTGTGTAATATATTGCAGCGGAAGAAAACTTCAAAAGGTGGCATTTACATGTGGAAATGTCTTGTAACAACCCCTAGTTGATTTTTCCATGTAAAAAAATATAAGGCCAAGGTCATGGGACATTTATTCCAAGTTGAATGCTAGAAAAAACATCCTAGTGGGTGTCACTTTAGGTTTATTATGGCTAAAGAAATTGTCATAGACATTGGCAAAGGCAAAGAGGCATAAATTGGAATTTTATTTATGAAAATAAAGGAAACAAAAGAAGAGGGAGATGAAGGGTCACATAATTGCATGAGAGATTAATTGAAGGAAAAATGAAGGAAAATGAAGAAAACAGAGGCCTCAATGATAAAAAGGCATATGAGGACCAGCTCATGTCTTTTGATAGTTTTTGGGTGGAGATCCCTTCTATTATCTCATTCTTTCATACTCTTTCACACTTAGAGTATTCTTGGAACATGCTTGGAGCACTCTAGTATTCACATTGATTTGGAGAAAGATGGAAAAGGAAAGCAAGAAATCATAAGGGAATAGATGGATCAACAACTAAAATAGATTACTTTGTAGGTACCAAGATGCATGTATGATTTCCTTGCTAGTTTTGGCATGCATGTGGTTTTTTGGTTATGTGTTGTCATTAGCATGGAGATCTACCTAGATTGACAGGTGTTTTATCCTTGCCTTGCCATTTCCTGGATAGCCATGGTCTTGTGGATTTTTCCCCTTGTTGTTTCTGATTGGTGCTCAGATTCCTTATGGATGTGGGTTGAGTTACTTGTTCCTAGAGCCATTGGTTGAAACAAATGCTCTCGAAGCCCTGAAACAACTTAGGTTGAGTTACTAGTCTTGGAGCCTAGGTTGTAAAAACACTCTTGATCCCTCGACGGGTTGAGTTAATATTCTTGGAGTCGGGTTGGAAAAACACTCTGGCGCTGTGGAAGGCCGTCGGTTGAGTTATTAGTTCCTAGAGCCACAGTTGGAACAATAATCTAGAGACATGGACAACTTGGGTAGAGACCGATTTGGTTGGTTTTAGTAATTCCTTAACGTGAGGTGGAATCACTAGTTGAGGGTTGAGGTGGGTTTGCCACTAGAAGCTGTTAGGGTCCTATAATAATGGGGATCATAATTTTGAATTGACTAAGTTAAAGTCTTGTAATATTGTACATATTTTTCTTTCTGCAAATGTTTTCCCATATTAAAAAATTAAAAGAGGGTAAGTCCTAAAAGAAAAAGATCAAAAAAGAATATAAAGTATGAACCCCACAAAAAGAGATAAAAATAGATCCTGAAAGTGTTGCGCATTCATATGCCACTACTTTTACTTTACTTTGCAAATAAAAGTTGTGTGCAACTTGTCCAAAAATGCCACAATTCGTGAGGATCAAACAGTTTAATCTTGATTCATTCATGATTTAAATTTCATGTCATAATAGTTAGTGAAAAAAGATCTTACCAAACCATTTAATCTTGGCAGATCAGTAATTAGGTGGAGAATAAAAATGAGCTCATTAGTTTAATTTGAGCCATTGGAATTTATAAGGTTAGAATTAGATTAGTTTGCTTATCAAAGGAAAAATAAAGGGTCAACAAGCTTAAACCACCCAATAAATGAAGTAAAAAATGTTAGGGTAAATAAAGGGTAGGGAGAAGCACTTTTACAATTCATGGAAAGCATCAATTGGTTCATTTCATATCACTAATATCCCCCTAAAATTCCCTTCCCCTTGCTTAAAACCCCATTGCCACTCTTAAAAGGCATTTTCCCTTGCAAAATAACCCTTTCCCCTTATTTCACCCCTTTTCCCTTCCTAAAACCCCATTCCCTAGTTAAAAAACACATTTTCTTTGAAAATTAACTTCCCTTACTAATTCCTTTTTTTTCCATTTAAAAAATGCAAAATCCACTTATCCTAAATTTTAAATGTTTGGAAAATATCGGGCCCCACTGTAAATCCGTTCCTGATATATATTTAACACATATTCCTAATATCATTTTAACTTATCCACATTATTATATTAAATCCCCAATTTTATACCTTTACCCCATATTATATTAACTCCCGTTGTAATATGTTCCTGGGCCCACTTTTAATTAACCCTGCCTTGCATATTACTCCCCGCTGATTGTTTACCCAACCCACATCTATTATTAACCTACGGATACATCAAATAAACCCTTTGCATATAAGTCTCCCCGGATCTCACCTATCAAATCCTCCCATTTCAACCAACCGTCCGATTGGCGCTATCCTGATCCAACCACTCCCAAACCCTTTTGCACTTTCAAATGCTCGACGTTTACAACCAATCAAGGGTGCGAAATGGGTGGTTTCGCTCCCCCTCCCATTTTCTACGTGGTGCTCCCACATTTCATCGCACTCCCTAGCCCGAAACCACTTTACTGCCTTTTCGCATGTGATAAACCACTAAACCATCCCCGCGCCTTATGACGAAACCAATTATTGTTCAAATTCAAATCTGCGCCAATGATTAACCACCTTCGGTTAAAATTCATATAGCCTGAACGAAACAAGTTTTTCCCTTATTGTTGTTTATATGTGAAAATTGTTTGTTTGCACAACAGAACCATTGCCGACCTATTGTAAAGCGAATCCAAACTAGAATTCAAGATTATTTTTATCATAACCTTGGTTGATCCAGTTTAAAGACATTTTCGACTTAGATTTGAAGCGTTATAAGATCGAGGAAAGCCCCTGTTGCTTCCAGAACCCCTTCTGCATACCAAAACTCTATTTTTCAAGTAATCCTAAAGCGCCTGAAGCCATTACTTAAGCTAAAGAAAGTAATAAATTGATAATTCAACAAGATAAATGGCCTCCCAGAGCATAATCTCTATTAACCCTCTGCAACCACCTGTAATGGATGTTGAACACACTCCCCTTGCTAATAAAGACTTCAAAATTAGTGATACAGTCATTGATTTCAACCTTCTTGAGCTCCACTGCCGGAGCCATGATAAATTCATAGACTAGGCTGATGATATCTTCCTCTGGGATTCAAACCTACCGAGGTATGTCTTCCCACAGACCTTCTAGTTTCCAAAAATCATTAGACTCTGTCAAATTAATTATTTTCCCAATGAAAGAGTCCTAGTAACCCCTAGCAAAGACATTTTTTTCACAATCACTACAGAATCCATTAATCAGATGTTGCAAATCCAAACCAAGCCTAATGAAGCCCCATTGCCTATTGAAATCCTCACCGAATTATATTTAAAGCCAGACTTTCCCAAGAGGTTTCAAATCTTCCAAACCTTTCTTCCTCCATCAGTGGAAACCCCAAAGAGTAACCCTCCTTATTCAGCTTCAATTTTTTTAGAGAGAACCAGACATATTGTCATAATGTTGTCTTGCATTCTAGGGTACTTCACAAATGAATATGTAGATGCTTCTATCTTAGTTTTTCTATCCATTTTCTGCCCAAGATAGCATCCAAATTCTACATTTAACTTTGCTCAATACTTATCAGATGCCATCCATGAGAAATTAGGTAAATTACCAGAGGAAGAAGTGTTTAAATATTCATTAGTTTTGTTTCATCTGTTCCTATACTTCCAATCAGAAAGGTTTGCAGTTAGCCTTCAAAAACTGGACACAGAGGGTAACCCCTAATATGTAGTCTTCTGGACTTCCTTAATCAGAAAGGATTCCACAGAATTCACCTACAAGGACTTCATTGATTCATTTTTTCATCCAGTTGTCAACATGCTAAGCAATAACAGTCAACCTAGGATCAGTGAAGAAATAAAGAAGGTCTTAGAGTTGTCAGAGAAAAGTATAATAGGAGATTGGTATTTATACTAGAACCACACTAAAATTAGGGTATATGGATGCCAACTCACTCCATACAAGCTGCCCAAATACCTCCCAATGAGGTTATTTTCATTAGAATACATCAGGCAGATCCTAGACTTAGATGAAGTTAATTTTCTGTCAGCAAAGAAGAAAATTTTGTTTAAAATTAAGAACCAACTTGGTCCTTTCATTTGCAATAATAGGATTGCTGGTCAACAAGAAAATAAGTGTTTACAAGACTTCAAGTTCAGTAATAGTTTCAAATGGTAGTATGATCCTTTGGGAGTCATCAGTAAACTAAGAATTAAATTCAAATTGACTCCTTTTGCCCATGAGTCAAAACCAAAGATTGAAAAGTATTCCAACCAGTGAGAGTGGTTGGAATATACTTTGCAAGAGGTAGAGAAGCAAGGTGATACTAGTTCCATTTTCCATACTCCAGCCCCACAAGGCAGGAATTCAAAGAGGCCAAGAGAGGAAGGTTCATATTCTGCTGAAACCACTACTGACACTAAATTCAAGTTAATGTATAGGAAGAAGCCCAAGCTAAATTCAGTAATTGAGCAAGAAGAGATAATTGACACAGTTGAGATTATTGATACAGATATAATTTTAAGGAATAATGCACCTCCCACAGTTTCAGAGGAAACTCATCGGCCATCAACCTCTAGTGCTCAAATCATTCAGAAGCAGCATAGTGCTGAGGTATCTTCATCAAGAAAACTAGTAGATAAAGAACAAAATATAATGGAGAAGTATAAAGAAATCAAATTGAGGAATGAGACATTGAAAGTTGTAACCTATGCCCAATATTGGAAACAGACACCTAGTGACCAGAACAGGTTCAACCTTTCATTATAAAACCAGGAAGATGCAAATGACCTTTTTGTAGCCAACGGTGCAGGCTCCAAAATCATCAACAGACTATAAGAAAATAACATTTGAAGTTCAAGCTAAAGATCTACATCCAATAGATCAAATTGAGTTCAATAAGCAAGCAAGAGAAATGATCTACTCCACTATGACCAACAAAGCTATGAGTGTACAAAAACTACAAAATTATCTAGAAAATATCAGAGCACAATTAAAGCTAGAGAAGACTTCCTCATAAGCGAAGGACAATAGAATAAAATCACTTGAATAATTGGTCATGGAGGTTGGATATGATCCAAAAAACATCAAAGCAACTACAGAGCTTATCAAGAAGAAGAATGCAAACATTGTTGCATATATGCGCATCTTCTGTATATGTGCATATATTTTGTATATGTGAAAATTTTGATATGAGCATCTACTGTATATGCGCAACATTTTTATATGCAAATATACGGAAAATATGCACATATATGGAACAAACACATATACAGAAATTGTGCATATACAAAAAACATGTGCATATACGAAATATTTACATACACAGAAGTCAAACAACTTATATAAATGCACATTTTCTATATCACATATATTTCGTATATGCATATGATACCACCCACCGCTGGAGGAATGTCGAGGTATCGTTCAATCCTCTCCATTCTCTGGTCTAGGATGCCCATACGGTTTTCGTGTCAGTCCGAGAAAGTATATCCTAGTAAAAACTTAATATTCTAGTAAAGGTTTATAGTCTACATGTATTGGTTGAATCGTCTAACTGTGTGTCCTATATATGGGATATAATAAGCCCATTCTATCAGAATCTAGTGTCCGAGAGAGTATTCCTATGAGAGGATGATTCTCCATCAGATTAGGAGAGTTCTTCCTAAACAATGGTTGGTGTAATCTCCTAGTAGTGACATGCAAATATAGAAACATACCTTCTAGAAAAAATTCACAGCAATAGATATCCAACATCTTCATTACTTTGGGCAATCCATTTTTTATTATGTGATTTCAGATATTTAGATTGAAGTGTCCAGCAAAAAATTTGACACATAATATTTTAAGAATTTGTACTATTATGTAACAGATTACTTCCTGTTGCAGTGATGCAAACCTTTATCGTTATTATTGGAATTCAAATTTTTTGTTGAAATTGATTCAATACACCATAAGTAAGGTTACATTAAAGAAAATAATGTCTCCATCTTTTGCTATTGTATCTATAAAATAGTCACGGTGTATAAAACATTTCTGAGAATATTTCCTTTGGAAAGTCTTTAAAAGTTTTGCAACATATACAATATTTACATAAATTTTTACTAATGTAAGTTATAATGTATGAAAGTTAAATGTATTTATTTGTTTTTATAAATGTTAATTTGATGTGACAGTGAATAGTAAGACTCAATTGAAGCAAGGAAAAGGTAAAATAAAGGAAGGCAACCAAACATGTGTTTAGATACCTAAGAGGCACCACTCAATTTGGTCTTTGGTATAAACGAACAAAGAGAGCGAAGTTGCAAGGCTTCACATATGCATATTGTGCAAGGAGTCCATCCGACAGGAAGAGCACATCACGCGAAATCTTCAGTATTGGGTCAACAACAGTTTCCTGGTACAATAGGAAGCAAAGATCAGTTGCAATCAGTTCAATAGAATCAGAGTACATGGATGCTAGTCAAGCACCTTGTAAGGCTATCTGTATGAGAAAGATTATTGTTGGGTTGTTTGGTCAACGGATGGATCCTATGGTGATTCTCTATGAAAATCAGAGTTGCATCAAAATCTCGATTAATCCAGTTTTTCATAATACGTCCAAGCATATCAACAATTGATACCACCATCTCAGATATTGTGTGTAGAGGCGGATCATGATGCTAGAGTAAATTCCTACAAAGGAACAAGATGCAGACATTTGATGAAGGCACTATCAAGAGGAAAATTTGAGTTCCATAGAGGCAGGATCGGGGTATCTGATAATCCATTTCTTACTGAGAGGGAGTGTTGAAAATAACACCAATAAAGATTCTAATTTAATACTCCCTTGAATTAAATTAGAATAAATTTTTAATTCCATATCACATGACAACTTGTACGAGTTAACTAAGTTTGTTTGAATTAGTTGGTACAGTTAATTCAAGTTGAGGGTCTAACTTGAGTCGTGTAGAGTGGATACTACAAAATAGGAGCCCTGGATGAGTTTATTTTGAGTTGCAATTAGTTAATTCGGTTTATGTGAGTTAAAGTCAGTCTAACTAGTTCCAACTGATGGAAGAAATAGTGAGAGGTCAAAGTGTGGAACTTGAACTTGAACCATATGCAGTGATCAATTAGATAACTGATAAATAAGCCATAAATAACTAATGCATGTCAGATCAAAGAAAGACCTAGTTGAGATTGGATTTCAAGGGAAGTGTACTATCAGTTGTATAATCATCCAAATTGTATAGGTGGTGCATGCAGTCAGAGGAAGGCCATAGATATATTGCGAAATTCATATTGGGAATTTCCCTAATTAATAAGGGCTAATTACCCAAGGAAACAATGCAATGAAAAAGGATCCAGGCAGGAAGAAAATTGGTTAAGTATTGGCCTAGGATTTTCTAGGAAGCAGTGAGATAGATAGAGATAGTGTAGAGGTTTCTCAGGTTACATAAAATAATTGTAATCTTCTCATATTTTCTGACTTATGAAATACATAGATAGCAGGTTTTTTATCCGTGGCTTTCCCCAGGAAATAATTGTGTAATGTGTGATTGAAATTCTTCAGTTCAGAAGGCAGAGTCCCGAGAAATGAGCCTTAATTTTAGGTCACCCTCCAAACCACTACCTAGAACTTCATGAGACTTCTCAAAATAATTAATGAAACGACAAAAGGTATAAAAATACAAACTTGAAGGCATAACTTGACCTAGACTACCTAGAACATAAAAATAATTTCATCAAACACATGGAAAACATGTAAAAGTCATGAATGCATATATGATCATAAACTGAAAATTTTCACCTAGGAATCATCGAGAAGGCCCTAAAACCTCTCTAGCTAGCTGCAATAGCACTTGTTGGTCCAGGCAATCATCAACCATTCGTATATTCATCAAACATTTCTAGAGCCATAGATAATATACATTATATAACCAACAAATAACTAACATAGAAATCATGGCTAGGTAGCCATAAGATAACCATTATAATCAACACATATGTCCGTAGATCACAATAGGAAAATAACTCATAATAATATATGAAAATTCCAACCAAGTCAGGGACTTCCACGTAACACATGACCATAGATTAGGCTGAAATAATTATTTCTTTCAGCCAATCGCCCTTGGGCCATATTCCAATCATGAATGTGGGATCTCATGGAACAAACCAAGCAAAACCAAACCAGGGCTTCTAAAGGCCAACCGACCTCAACCTTCAAACAATGATTCCACCTCACGGTTGGGCATATTAATACCAACCAAATCAATCTCTACCCAATTTGTCCATGGCTCCAGAGTATTTGTTCCAACTGCGGCTCTAGGAACTAATAACTCAACCCATAGCCTTCCATGACTCCAGAATGTTTTTCCAACCTGACTCCAAGACTAGTAACTCAGCTCGCCAAGGAGACAAGAGTGTTTTTCCAACCTAGGCTCCAAGATTAGTAACTCAACCTAAGTTGTTTCAGGGCTTCGAGAGCGTTTGTTCCAACCATCGACTCTAGGAACTAGTAACTCAAGCCACATCCATAAGGAAACAAAGCACCAATCAGAAACAAAAAGTGGAAAACCCACAAGACCATGGCTATCCAGGAAATGGCAAGGCAAGGATAAAACCACTTTCAATCCAAGTAGATCTCCATGCTAATGACAACACATAACCAAAAAACCACATGCATGTACCATGCATGCCAAAACTAGCAAGGAAATCATACATGCATCTCGGTACCTGCAAAGTAATCTAGTTGTAGTTGTTGATCCATCTATTCCCTTATGATTTCTTGCTTTCCTTTTCCATCTTTCTCCAAATCCAAGTGAATACTAGAGTGCTCCAAGCATGTTCCAATAATACTCTAAGTGTGCAACTGCATGAAAGAATGAGAGAATAGAAGGGAGCTCCACCCAAAAACTGTCAAAATCATGAATTGGTCCTCATAAGCCTTGTTATTATTGAGGCCTCTATTTTCTTCATTTTCCTTCAATTTCTCTCTCATGCAATTATGTGACCCTTAATCTCCCTTTTCTCTTATTTTCCTTTATTTTCATAAATAAAATGCCAATTAATGCCTCTTTGCCTTTGCCAATGCCTATGTAAATTTCTTTAGCCATAATAAAACTAAAGTGACACCCACTAGGATGTTTTTTCCACCATTCAACTTGGAATACATGTCCCAAAACCTTGGTCTTATATTTTTTTACATGGAAAAATCAACTAGGGATTGTTACAAGACATTTCCAGATGTAAATGCCACCTTTTGAAGTTTTCTTCCTTTGCAATATATCACACAAGCTTTTTCTTCATGTGACATATCACATTGCCTAAAAATTTCCTTTGTCAAAGTTTATTCTAGTGTGACACATCACACTTTCTAAAAAATTCCTCCATCATAACAAAGGGTTTTGATAGATCATATTGCTCCAAACTTTCAGTCATTGCAACATACCACATTTCATCAATATTTTTTCAATGTGACACATTGCACTTTCCCAAACTTTATTTTTGTGTGACATATTGCATATTGTCAAACTTCCTTTCCATGTGATACATCACACCTAAAATTCCTTTGGCTAAAACATATCACACCGCTCCAAACATTTTTATGTCCCATAATGCACATTATCAAATATTCCTTCCATGTGACACATCACATTGTGTCAAAATTTATTTCTATCTGACATATTGCATCTTCTCAAACATTTGATCTCTATGACACATCACACCCAACCACACCAAAGTCTTATTCCATGAAATATACACGAAAGCATGTCACACCAAAGTTTGGTTTCATGTGATACATAAAGGTTTTCAAGGTTTAAGATATATTGCACCAAACTTTAAAAGAGGTGCGACACAAGGCATATGGCACTAAATTGTAGGAAATGTGCAACATAGGTTTTGTAATGAATACCCAATGGAATGTTTCCATGTTATTACGCATTACACATTGCCAATGTAACTTTTTGTATTGTGAGATTTTGGAGTGTGCATTTAGTTAAATTTTGAAGTCATGTTTTCTTCCAAGTTTCCAATAGTACCATTGGTAAACATTACCCAATGAGAATGAATACCGCGATCAGGGACTTTATGCCACCTAAGAGATGGTATCATAAATTGTGTTGTGGCGATGTATATGACTAAAAATAGACTTTAATAGTTACAACTAGTGGTGGATATGATTGATGATTAGAAGCAAGAGGTTAGTAGCTAGAAGGGAAATGTTGGATATTCAGAAGTGCACCCATGGATATCCAACAAATTTGAATGAGAACTCACTCTTTTTTTTGTAAGCTAAGAAACTTTATATTACTCATGAAAACTGGAATACATAGATAACACTAGGCGCACAAAGGGAGTACTGAGACTCAACCCTCAACCCGTATCACCTGGATGAGCCACTAAGAACTTCATAAAAAAATACCAATACATCAGGGCCTTACAAGGGGCTCTGGTCTCCTTGTCATACAAGTTATACACCAAAGCCAAAGTAAAAGACCATGCAGGAGCATCAAAACAAAAGCCCGCACCAAACAAAATCCTCAGAATACATAGAAACCTTCCAATGAGTCGGACTGAAGAGCCCAACATGCCACTGTTGAAATTGTCAATCCACTAAAGAGGAAACCACCAACGCTAACCTGAAAACAAGAAAACCAAATTCAAAACATCCATATACCACCTTGTATATAAAACAACATATAAGAAAGGAAACACTAGAGAGGGAAGGAGAGAAACATAAACATCCCACAAAAGGGTCATGACCCTGCTATGTTGCCGTAATCGGTAGATCCAAAGGCCATCCATGGGCACACTAGAGACAAAACCAAAAACGTCAGGAGAGACCCAAATTTTTCCACACACCACCCTCGTTCGTTGAACATTATCTAGAAACAACACAATTACGAGAACCCTTGTACCAGAGTCGAGGGGATCAAATGTAAACTCACATTAACTATCAATGTTAGTTATTGTTATTATTAATTATGTTAAGTAACTTATAAAAAATTATAGATAAATTTATTTTTATTAAAATATTAAATATGTAATGTTTCAAAGTATATTCTTCTCTTCATTATTTTTCATAGTAAATATCATCATTATAAATTATAGAAATTTAAATATATATGAGAACTTAAATAATTTTGCATTATTTTATAAGTGATTAAAAAGTATAGTGGGTGGGTTAATTCAATTTTCCCAAAAAGAATGGTTCAAGGGAAAAGTTTATTAGATATCCTTGAACCACTCTTTATATAAATATTATATTATAAGATAGATAATATATTATAAGTAGTTAGAGAATAGAGAGTAAAGTAAGTGTATTAATTGTTAATTTAATTAATGTAAAAGAAATATCTTATGATAAAAATTCATTGCATATTTTTAATGCTTACTTCCCACTAGAGAGATAGCTAACAGGATCCAAGAAGTGGGCAAGCTAGGCTTCAACCAGAAGTAGCACCTTCAGTCAAGAGATAAAGAACTGGCTGCTTGTAGTAACGCTTCAGCATGTTCCTTAGGTCAGAAGATCATATTCTTGTTTGAACTTGCACGGATAAGTTATAACCGTGCTATGGGGCCAGTTTTCAAGCCCAGTCCAGATAGACAATGCCCGGTGTCAATACAAGTGTTTCTTTTGATATTTAGCTTTATTGAAACTTGAATCTATTTCATTCCCCATTTTTTGAAAAAAAAATTATTAAAAAAAATCAAAATAAAATCTAGATAAATAGTTTATATATATATATATATTTGTAATTTTATAACTTTCAATTTTTAAAATTATAAATATCAAATTATGACTTTAAAAAAATGATATAAAAAAAAAATCTTAAACACAAATAGTTATTATATTTTTCCAATTTAAAAAAAGAAACATAATAAATATTTTTAAATTTCTAAATTAAAATATTCTAAATAAAATATTGTCCAAGTTAAGTATGATAGAACTGTTGTAACGTCATATTTAATATTTTTGGATTCTAACTTATGGTTTTTCCCATGGTGTTTTTAACCCATGGTTTTCTTAACATATTTAAAGGTTAATAATTAGACCAAACTATATCTATTTTAACTTGGGATTTACCAAGTGCCAAAATAAATTATGAATTTGCATCTCAAGAAATTTGATCCTCAATCCAAATATGAATTTAAACGAATAATAAAATATCTTTTATCACATAACAAAAATGATATTCTATGTTTAATGGACAACATTTATCTAAATTATCATAAATATACATACAACAAATAAACAAATAAATCCATATTTATTTTTTCTTCAATAAAATTAGCACTATCTTTTTGATTAACTTTTATAATATTTACAAAATTGATTAAAAAAA
This sequence comes from Pinus albicaulis, assembly GCA_034641835.2. Taxonomy (NCBI): domain Eukaryota; kingdom Viridiplantae; phylum Streptophyta; class Pinopsida; order Pinales; family Pinaceae; genus Pinus; species Pinus albicaulis. Next base: position 1,074,492,116 of record CM076580.1, on the reverse strand, counting down.
TACATATTTTTAATTTTTAATTAAAATAAAAATTTAAATTTAATTACAATTTAGATTGAATGGTGTATAATAAAATGGATTTGAATATGTTTCTAAAAAACAATTGATTCATGTGAAACTTATCAATGATGGTCTATTCACAAGAAATAATATGGCCCAGGATTAATTTGCAGAGAAAAGAAAGATCTTAATAGATATTATTGAGTGTGATTTAGAAAAACCACATATCCCTTCTCCAAATAAGATTCTTATACAGTGAAAACTTGTAATGGAAAGAACTCTCCAAAAACATTAACTTCAATTAAAAAATGCACTATCTGCCCGAGATGATTAGAACATGAAGCCACAGTTCCCGCTCTTTGTAGAGAGTGGAGAGCTTTTCTTTGGGAGCGGGAAAGGTGCCAGTGGATTTTCCTATTTGGAGCAATGTTCCACTATAATTAGCTATTTATGTTCAACTTTTGTGTAACACTGGATTTTTCAAATCAATTTGCATGAGCAATGTTCCACAACTATTTATGTTCAGCTTCTGTGTAACACACCAGATTTTGCAAATCAATTAATGATTAACAGCAGGATAGTCTGGTTTTGGCCTTCTTAAGCAGAGGTCGAAGGCACTGGAAAGCAGCACCAAGAGAAGGATATCATTGCGATGGAAAGGAAAGAAAAATTAAACTTTCAATTAAGGAGCAGGTTCAGAAATACACCTGCACTGTAAATATTTTCCAATCGTCTTTTAGCCAAGGCATGTTAATAGGTCAAGGCCAAGCATGGACTGATTCAGTAAAATCTACGGAGTGAATACCCAATGGTTAGAAAACGTGCAGTGGTGGATTTTTCGAAATTACTCTCTACGGGTGACTCTGAAATCTCTGCTAATATGATTCAGATCTCAAAGAAAGAAAGCAAGTTGGTCAGTAAACTTAGGAAGGAACCCTAAATTTCAAGCGTGTACTGTGAAAGAGTTGAACAAAGAAGAGAAATAAATAGAAAAGTAGGCGGGGATGTAGCAACTGTGCAACTGTTTGTTTGTTGAAGGCAAGCAGAGCGAAACGTTGTGAAATTATCTTTCACATTTCGGTTTCCTGTAACCACAGTGACATCCATGCCATCTCAAACGAACATGAGATTCGTCTTCTTCTTGTGCAGTGCAATTCCACGTTCTCTGCATAAAGTCTTGCTTTTATATGAATTACTTTTTTTCACACAGAAAAAAAAAAACATGGCTTATATATTGTGCCATCTAGAGCCTAAAATAACTAGAAAAATCATTACAAATAGATCAACATGAGTACCGGAAAGGGTTTACAACCACCCAAAGATCATATTAATTGAGCAAGAAACAATGCCTTCTTTACCCATTTCAAAAAAACACAAATACAGCTTTAAATTGAAGCAACATCCCAAAGCTTAACAATAAGTATAAAAACTTAGTCTGCATACATAAACAGAGAAACGACACTAGAGAAAAAATTTCTGTGCCATTCGCAGATCCCCAGTCCAAAAATAGCAAAAGACAGAGAATGTTATAATGTTCAGAAAGGAAAAAGCTCAGAGACCATTGAAAGTACAGACGATACTTAGTTGAGACTCACCATACCCTAAGCACCCGAACCTGTATCATCCACCATCTCATAATTACTTATCTCACGTCGCTCTTCTCCAGAGCTGCAGTCACGGCCTTTGTAATGGTTTTGCTATTTCCACTCCCATCTTTGGCAACCACAAAGTTTGGTTTCACCGGGGCCGTAGATTTCCTTACCATCAGTTGATTTCCCTCTTCTTCAGGAAGGTGAAAATTTGAATTTGGGAGTATTGCCTTTGACACGGGAGCTGATCCAAAATTTGAATTTGGAAGCGTTTTTTTTTGACGCAGGGAGATGGATCCAAAATTTGAATTTGGGAGCGTTGCTTTCCAGGGGAGATGGATCTGGAGGGTGGTGCCGGGAGTAAGTCGTAATGAATTTTTTATTTTTTATTTTTATTGCTTATGTATTTAATTTTTCATTTAAAAAATTATATTAAATTTGACATTAAAATATTTGTAAACTTATTTTTCTTAAATGAAAAACTTTAGTAAAATGGCACACCTCCTTTCACACAGTAAGACACATCTTCTCTTGGATTTTATGCGATGGTCATCACAACATGTTGCATTGTGGCTCTTATTAAAGATCAAATATGCTTCATATGGCATGCATTTCTCTATTATTATTGCATGTTCAAAGCATTAAAATATGCTCATGGTTGTATAAATAACTAATCATGCATTCCAAAATGTGATTACAATGTTTTTAGATTTAATTAATAATGACTTCTCTATTAAATTTCAATAATATATTAATTATAATTAGAGAATCAAATTTTAAATTGGAAAACATATTTTATATATATCTTAATTGGGAAATCAATAATTGGAACCCTCAATTTTTTCACACAAAAATTATCATCAAATACCAAAGTTTATTGAAGTTTATTCAAGCTTTAACATCTTATGTTCTATCCACTCAAACAAAAATTGTCATCAAGTACCAAATTTTATTCAAGCTTTAAGTTTATTCAAACTTTGAACTATGGTGGGGGACGTTAACATCTTTAGTTCCATCCACTCAAACAAAAATTGTCATCAAGTACCAAAGATTATTCAAGCTTTGAAATTCCATCCACTCAAACAAAAATTGTCATCAAGTACCAAATATTACTCAAGCTTTGAAGTATGGTGGGGGATGTTAACATCTTGAGTTCCATCCACTCAATCTAGCCCTAATGGGTAGCACACCTAAATGACTAGAAAGGGTTTGATGAAAATCTTCTTTTGTACATTTCAATGATTCATACAACTCCTTATGCCCTATTGATTGAAAATTTTCTTCTTTGTGTGATTGTCCATTTTCCAAATTAAATATGCGTCAAAGAAATAGACACAAAACACATCATCACATAAGTGTTCCTAAACCCCACAAATTTGATTTTATTGTGATATTGTTCTCATGAACACAATGATTTGCCGGATATATTAAGAAGCCTTAAATGGTCTTCATAAAAATTTCCAAATTCATAATAACATCTGCATTTGATTATATCTAGAAACATACTGACCTAATAAAATAGGCTGATGGCAAGGTTAACTTTTCAGATCCTAATTTCCTCCTCCAAAAACAAATCTTCAAACACCTTTTAGACAGGTCCCAAAATTGTTTCTAATACCTTTACTCTCTCTATATATACGAAAACAATGTATACTCCCACCATTATCTTTGCAACATTACATTTAGACTTTATTTACTCTGACATCAATTCTGTTGGTTTTTTGTTTTGTTTTATGACATCTTTAACTATATATATATATAATCCTTTAAAAACAATGTATTCATCTTCTAAATGACTCACACATTATCTCTGCAACGTTAAGTTTTGACTTGATTTAAACTCAGCGTAGCACATTGCATGATATCATCCCTCATGATCGAAGGTCGTCCATAGATCCATTAAAACCTCTCAGAGTTACTAAGTCACAGGTAACCGATGTGAATGAGTGCGGAGTCCATCAAGGAGACAAGCAAGGAGACGAGCATGTGCTCAAAAGCGACAGAGAATCCTCTCTTTGCGGCACTGCAGATGAATACAATATACTTAATTTCTGAACCACTTCTTTCATACTTGGTCTATTTTGAGGTATGTGTGAACTGCAAGCCAATTCCAAATACAACACTTTAATCATCTCATCTTTAATTGAGTACTCGCCGGACGCGCCTCCCTGGAAGAAGTGAGGAGCAACAGTTCTCAAGGGATTTCCATCGCCAATGGCATCCACCACCCACTGTGGAAATGTCGTTCTTCCATCCGAAAACATCTCACATGTTGGGCTTCTACCGCTCACCATTTCCAAGAGGACGATTCCATAGTTGTATATATCAACCTTTGAGGTGATTCTCGAACTAGCTGCATACTCTGTAACAGCAAACAACACAAACACAAGTAAGATCAAAAGTCTTTCATAATCAAGATTAATAATGTATACAAACATAAGGAAAAGGGTCAATAATCTTGTTTGTACCTGGTGCCATGTAACCGATGGAACCCCTAATGTTGGAAGTAATAAATCCGTTGCCCATGTCGCCATATTCCAGAATTCTTGAGAGCCCAAAATCGCAATTGCAGGTTTGAGGTCGTAATCAAGCAAAATGTTGGAGGGTTTGAGATCACAATGAAGAATAGGTTCTAAACCCTCTTTGTGAAGATAAAGCAATCCATTCGCCACTCCCACTGCGATACTCACCACAGTTTCCAAATCTAGAATTTTCTCTTCAATATGCCTTGCCAAGGTTCCATTCGGCATCATCTCTATAACAAGCGAAACGATTTCGGGGCTGTTGCAAGATGTACAACCAAATAAAAAAAAAACCCTTCTATGCAGGAACCTGGTGTGTATTGAACCTGTGGTGGATAAGGTGTTTCAGGAAGAGAGAGAAAATGAAACCTTCCCTGTCAAATATCACCGATTAGATCCGAGAAAAGAAATGAATGAACGAAATTGCGGGGAAGACAAACAAAATATAAATCGCCTTCATATTACGCGGCGTCTGTTCAAATTTCAAAATTCAAATATTCGCATTGATGGAGGTAGGTGGGCAAGGAGTGGTGCGACGGAGGGAGGTGGTGGAGGGTGGGGTCGACGCTAACGTCCGTCGGGAGTTGGAGGTTCCGTCGCCGTCCGCTGCAGTCGGGAGCTGGAGAGGCGGGGTCCACATCCAGCCGGAGAAGGGGAGGTCGCCGGAGAGATGATCTGGAGCTGTCACATCAGCTCCTGATTCGTCGATCAAAGGACAACTCCCATTGCAAGTGCCTCTAAAACCAGATAGATTCAGGGATTTTAAAATATGCAACCATTGAACTGATGTTATCTCACTGTTGGCTCTATTTTGCAGCAATGTTCTTGGATCCTATGCTCATTTCATATGGGATGCAGAAGATGATGAATAGGATCCGACATCCTGTATCCATTGTGGAATCGCGACTATTGTAGCTACCTGATCGAATCAGAGGGCTAGTGGCAGTTTGATTTCTATGAACAGACTCGGAGAGTCACTAAACTTGCCAGACCATTGTGATCTTGCCATTATGAGTACTGCAGCTCAGATTTTGGTAGTTACCAGCATGGATGATACTTAGTATGATGCGTTTGAAGAAATTATTGTAAGTTGGAGATTCATGTATGTGGTGTCGTTCTGTCTTTCTGTGGTAGTGGTGCTTATGAAGACATGGAATGCGCTGGTGAGGCAAACGAAAGGAAGCCATGGTGACAGGGCCTGAGTAAAATCAACTGGTCAGCTGAAGAAGAATGGGGTCAAATGTGGCTACAAATGGTCTCTCTGATGGCTGGTCCTATCCATCAGAGATGCCAATTCAGTGGCATGTAGCCGATCTCATGCCAGTTAATGCAAACGACCTATAGCAGCTGGTGCAGCCCTATGACGTTATGTTTATATAGAAGCGTGGAGGAATTCCACAGCCTAGCCCACATCTACTGAGCACAAAATGGTGAAGCAACCTGATTATGTAAGCCAGGCTGCTCTTCGGCAATAGACTGGATCTCCTTCCAATCTTTTGACAACGGCACGTGGCATCCTACATGAGGAAGGTCAGATTCAGATTTAAAATATCTACTTTTCTCGGACGAAGCTCTCTGTTTCCTAGCCTATGGATGGACTTGATTGTTGGATGTTTCTCTCTGCATCTGTTTGCAGGGTCCCCTATATTATCATATTTCACTTTTCTTTGGATCGCTGGAGGCTTTCAAATCCACTTATTGGTTTTGTATGGATGTCCATCTTTCACCTCTGTTTCCTGGTCTGTTAGGAAGAATATCTTTACTGTGCTAACATAGAAGTTCTATGTTTCTCCATTACATCTGCATCTAAGACTGAAGTTTCTTTGATTAACATACTCTGTTTTCAGTCGAAATACTGATACAGAAAACAGAACATACTCTGTTTTCAGTCGAAAAAGTGATACAGGTTTTCTGTTGTAATTACTTTCTTTATTATTAATAGAAATAGTGTTTTCTGATTGGAAAAGAAAAGCGTGGATGTATATCGACTTATGTTAGAACCTAAAAACACTTTGAAGTCATAATAGCAACTCTATGACCCAAATGTGTAATTCAATTTTGGAAAAGAGATTTTACAAATGTTCGGCAGCCTTCAAACAGAATAGGAAATCACAAACTTTGAGTCGAAGATCAATGAACAAGAAATCAGACGAGTTGTTATTGACATTAGACGAGTTGTTATTGAAATCACTTAAGGACATGCATTTATGGAACGCAATTGAACAGTTTCAACAATAAAATACATTTTAATGTCCAAATCTTTGGAGTAATTTAAGTGAAATAAAACACGCGCTCTTAGGATACTTTTTAAGAGCTAGGATGCTTTGTTATCGAAGTGTTTTCTTAATTATTTCCCTCCATTTCCATGATAAAAAGATGGAGTTGTTTTTAGTGCAATTCTTTGGATTTTCCGGTGTCAAAATCTGCCTAAAACATTTTAAGGTGAAATCTTGATTTATGTTATTTATAATGGTATAATTTTGATTTATGTTATTTAAAATGGTTTTTTGATTGTATATATGGATTCAACACCCTCAAAAATCCTTAGGGCATTTTGATTATGCAGGGGTTGCCCATCAAACTTGTCATTTCAAAAAATTAGACCAGAAAATCCCACCAAAAAGTCACACTAAAAACAATCCTTAAAAGTATAAAAAAAGAGCCATCAAACTTGTGATTTCAATAAATTAGACCAGAAAATTCACCAAAAAAGCTTCCAAAAAATTGCACTAAAAACAAACCTTAAAAAGATAGAAAATATCCATCATTGCATTAAGAGATACACAATTCAAGAAGTGTTGAGCCATCATTACATTAGGAGATACACAATTCAAGAAGTTTTCTTAATGATTTCACTCAATTTCCATGATAAAGAAAAAAAAGGAACCACTATTACATTGGGGGATACACAATTCAAAACCAACCCAACAAACTCGTCCACATGACGTTTGAAATGAGCTCAACTTCATTATTATTGTAATCCAAAAATTTCTTCAGTGTGTGGACTTTATAATTTTATAGATGGTTGGGCTTCTGAAAAGCACTGTAGCGAAAAATTGTATTTTCATAATACAAAAGTTGTGAATAAACCCTACCACTCCATTTGATGTGTATTTTTTTCGGCAATCTTTTATTGAGGTCCACTTCGACACATATGCAAACAAATGTGATAATTCCTTTTACTATCATATCATAGTTTATTTTGATGAAGCGACCTAGTAAGTTTCCCACATCCCCTAAGATAGTTGCAAGATGTGTCATATGGATGGGAAAATTGGGTAGCCTTATCCATATTGTAGTTTCCAGAGTCGACATAGAGAGAGGATTAAAATATGTAAATCAAGGTTGAAAGGAAAGGAAAAAATATACCAAAAACTAGGGTCCTTGATAAAAAAGATTTTGTTGGTCCTCTAACTTACGAAAAATCACAACAAAGATCCTTTTGAGCGGAAATATATCACAACATCCTGAGACCAATTCTGGTGTACCCACTCCTAAAGAGCTGATGGTGTAGGCCAAACACCATTGAAATGACAATTAATCGCTTGACATTCATAATTTGTGGCTATGAATATGCATGCAATATTATCCACTTCGAGAGAAGGGGTTTCAATTGTCTGTTCCACCACAAATGTAGGTCTAGGGATATCTCTAGGGCTTGTTGAAGAAGGCCTTGGTTTTATGAATGTCCTTAAATTAATCTAGGTGGGGCTAAGGATGATGCAATCCTACACCCCCCTCCACTTTGGCTCCACCTTGAAATCTTGCTACAATATGAATAAGGGCATCCTTGGTTATGTTGCATTCTCTGAGGGGATTTTGATCCTGAAGTTGGCGATCTCCATGAATGAGATGAAAAAAACTATTATGGATTTTCAGCTTCTCTTGTATCCTCATCATAAGAGAGGATACAATATCTGAGTTTGTTGTAGAAATTACACCAATGGATTCAATCCGATCATGTAATATACTAAAACAAGATACTGAATCCTTCTACAATATTTGCGGAAAATAAACATGATCGCACAATCACACCAAGTAAGAGAAAGAACCAAATAAATCACACAACACATATATTTTTCCTGAGGAAAGCTTGCTGCTCAAAACCCCTCTTTCTTTATTGTATAATCAACCAAGGAATCATGAAACAATACAATGCACTCTTCTCACAAGATTCTGCTGCACTCTATCAACTGTCTCACACTGATCCGGACGAAATCGACCAACACTTAGCCAATTTCCTACCTTTGTTCAACTGGCCTTGCTTGCACAATTCTAAGAACAATTGATCCCTATTAATTAGGAAAATCAACCTTCCAAAACTACGCAATACATCATGGGTAATCCTATGGTTGTCTAATTGCGTGCCATCAATTTACTAATAATACAACTGACATATAACATCCCTTTAACCTCTGTCTTAACTAGGTCTTCATCAGAACTGACATGCATGCAACTATTAATAGTAAATCATCAGTCACTTGACAGATCACTGCATGCGAATTAAATTTTATTTAATTCACTTGACCTCTCACTAGTGCAACAATTAGTTACAACTAGTTAGACTAACTTTAACTCACTTAATTGAGTTAATTGATTACTCAAGCATTAAACTAATACACTAACTGCAACTTGGACTCTAAAACAAATAAAATCACTCTACATACCTCACCAACCACCCTCAACTCGAATTTCATGAGCTAACTGAGTCTATCACACTCAGTTAACTATTTCAAGTGATTATGAGATAAGATTATAATTTATTGTCCAATTTAATTAAGAGAAAATTAAATTAGACACAAATTTCTTGTTGACTTTTCAACACTGCCTCTCAACAAGAAAGGGATTATCAGCTACCCTGTTCCTGCCTCTGTGGTATTCGAATTTTCTCTTGGCAAGCACCTTCATCAGAATATATGCATCCTAATCCTTCGTGGGAATGTACTGAAGTAACATTATGCGTCTTTGAACACAATCTCTGAGATGCTGGTACCAAATGTCAATATGCTTAGACCTGTCATGGAATATTGGATTAATCGAGCGTTTTATGCAACTTTGGTTATCACAATGTATCACTATCGGATCCATCTGATGACCAAACAAACCAACAAGTATCTTCCTCATCCAGATGGCCTCACATGCCGCCAGACTGGCTGCCATGTACTCTGCCTCGGTTGAACTGAGTGCAACTGATCTTTGCTTCTTGATGTACCAAGAAAATACTATTGATCCTATGCTGAAGATCCGTCTTGATGTGCTCTTCCTGTTTCATGGACTGCCTGCCCAATCTGCATCGGTGAAGCCTTGAAGCTTCACTCTCGCTGTCCGTCTGTACCATAATCCATACTCTGTAGTGCCCCTAAGATATCTCAAGATATGCTTCCCGCCTTCCAAAAGAGCTTGGTCGGCTTAACCATAGCTTGACTAATCTAGTTAACTGCATAACATATGTGTGGTCGTGTGTTCACCAAGTACATGAGTGAACTGACAAGTTGCATGTAAACAGTAGCGTCCACTACCTCACCTGAAGTAGCATCTTCCTTCCTCCAGTTTCTTGCAAGAGGAGTCTCCATGTAGAACTTCCTTAGAATCTCTTTGGCATACTTTCCTTGAGAAACATATAGCTCCCCATCCCTCTGCCATATCTCCAAACCAAGGAAATAGTGAAGGAGTCCCATGTCCTTCATCTCAAAATCTCTTGCAAGATCCTCTTTGCAAGAAGTTATGATCTGCTCATCACCTATCAGAATAATATCATCTACATAAATTAGAATAATCATAATCTTACCATCAACCACAATCTGGTATAGGTTCGCATCCGCTTCATTCTTCGTGAATCCCAACCCAGTGAAATAAATGTCAATCCTAGTGTACCAAGCACGATGTGCTTGCTTCAACCCATACAATTCTCTCTTGAGTTTGCACACATGTGACTCCCTGTCAAAGGTTTCCAAACCTTTTGGATGCTCGATGTACACTTCTTCCTCAATAACTCCATTGAGAAATGTAGTCTTCACATCATCTGATGTATATGCCAACCCATCTGCGCTGAGAGTGCAAGGATAGATCTAATCGATGAGTACCATGAAACTGGTGCACAAGTCTCCTCATAGTCAATCCCTTCAACCTGTGAGAATCCCCACGCTACAAATCTAGCCTTGTACTTCTCCACACTCCCAGTTGTCGCCCGCTTCACTTTATAGATCCATCTAGATCCAACCACTGACTTCCCGACTGGTCTTGGGACAACTTCCCATGCATTGTTCCTAAGAATGGAGTCATACTCCTCAACCATGGCGTCAACCCAAGTTGGTTGCTGCACTACTTCCTCAAAATAGGATGGTTCTATCATAATACACTTGCTCATAGGAGCCATGTATCCAGTATACCTGTCTGGTGACTTTCTCTGTTTGCGCTGTGATGTAGGTGCTCCTACATGTTCTGTCGCATCAAGTCTCAATCTGTCAGCCTCTGTGGTGCGCTTCCTACTATGTCTGGTGGATGGCTCTGCATAAGTGGTTTCTGCCACTCCATGACCCTCCTCATGTGGCTTCTCCACATCTTGAGGTTCATCCTTTGGAACCAAGAGTTCCTCATCTGCATGCAAATCAAGCTCCCTCTCAAGGGACAATCGCATGGCTTTATACTCATAAAATTTTGCATCCCGTTTGACAATTGTCATCTTGCTGTTCGGAAAATACACCCGATAGTTTTGGGGAGTATCAGTGTACCCAAAAAATATCCCAATCTCTGTTATTGGTTTTATCTTCTTTCTCGAGTCTTTGGTCACATGGAAATAGACAAATGAGCCAAAAATTTTAAAATATGAAACATCAGGTTTCTTACCAGAAAAAGCCTCCTCCAGTGTACTCATGCCAAGTATCCGATGAGGACTAAAGTTCTGCACAAATATCGATGTATTGCATGCCTCTACCCACAGATGCAACAGTAGGCCCTGATCATGTAACATAGCTCGTGCCGCTCCCACAATTGTTTTTTTCTTTCTTTCCACAACCCCATTCTGTTGTGGGTTATGAGGCACAATCAACTCTCTCTGAATTCCTTCTTTTCTACAGAAGTTATTGAATTCATTGGAGATGTAATCACCACCATTGTCGCTCCTTAGAGCCTTCACCTGCTTCCCTATATCTTTCTCAACCAGTTCTTTGGACTCACGAAATTTTGAGAACGTCTGATCTTTCTTCTACATGAAGTAGATCCAACACTTTCTAGAAAAATCATCAACAAAAATCACATAATACATGTGCTTTGTTGTAGAAGTTGTAGAGAATGGTCCACACACATTTGAATGAACTCTCTGAAGGATTTGTGTTGCTCGGTTCGCCTTCTCATGAAAACTGGCCTTTGTATACTTCCCCATGGCACATCCCTTGCGTGTGTATATCTACGCAAGAGTACCCTTTGGAATCCCCATAGAAATCTACTGCATGACCTTCAAAGCACTGTGGTGTAGATGGCCCAATCTCCTGTGCCATAACTCACCCTCATCCCGACTTACCACTCTGTATGGTTTACTCATTAATGATGCATAGTCATATACATCAAGTTTTTATAGGTTCTTCACATGAACCCCAATCTTCTTAACCTGTCATGTGGCTTTGTGACGAAGGAGTGCTTTCCCTTCATTGAAAACCACATCGTATCCTCTATCCTCCAACATAGCAACTGAAACTAAATACTTTTTCAAGCCTGGTACATGCATGAAATCTTTAATAAGAAATTTTTACCTAACTGTCTCTTGAAAGTAATGGTACCAATCCTGGTAGTGCTATACCTTCCATCATCACCCATATCGATGTGCATCTGAAGATCCTTCTCTTCCAATATACTAAAGAGTTCTTTGTCTCCCGTCATGTGGAAAGATGCGCCACTATCCAAGTACCACACCAATCCCATCGCACTAGATACCATGCATGCGATGAGTGAGAAGTCCAACTCGAACTGTGAAGCCAAAGCATCACCCGCTACAGATATTGAAGCCTTGTTGTTGTTCTTCTTCTTTCGTGGAAAATTAGTGGCATAATGTCCATGCTCGTGACAGTGAAAACATTTCACTCTGGACATGTCACACTTCTTGCCTTCTTTTCCAGTCTCAGATTTGGAATAGGATTTATTTCCCTTTCCCTTCTTTGCCTTAACAGCCAAGGCGCAATTTTCCTCATCATCTATCTTGGATGAAAATCCATCCCTGGTATTCCACCTAAATTCTTCTTGTACCAAATCCGACCAAAGTCGCTCCCAATCTGGTAGCTTCTCCCTCCCATTGACAGAGTCTTGATAACTATGCCACCTCTTGGGAAGGCATATAAGTGCTATGCTCACCAAGTCATCATCCGCTACAGTAATCTTGACACTTCCAAGCTCATCTCGAAATTGGATGAACTTGGTCAAGTATTTCGGAATAATGTCGCCTTTCTCCATTTCGATTTTCCTGAGCTTGTCCTTCAGTGCCAATTTTCTATGGTCACTACTATTCTGAAACAGATATGTCAAGGTCTTCCACATTGCATATGGAGTTTCCTTGCCATGGAGACTCGAGACAATGTGATCTCAAACTCCCTCTAATAATATCCTCCTTGCCTTTGCAACCTTATTTTTCCAAGCATCAAGAAGAGCAACATTTGCTGCTGCGGGCCTTGGAATATTAGTGTCGATAAATTATTTCAACCCGTTGTCCTCTAGAACTGCCTCCATTCTGTCTTTCCATGCAATATAATTAGAACTTCCCTCGACTGCATATTCCAATCTTAATCCATTGAAATCCATCTTGATCCGCTTATCGCACCAAAGAATATTTTTGCAAATTCAAATGTTGTTCAACACAAACTCAATTTCTTCTCCACTATAGTAATTTATGGCCGCTTTGATACCATGTAGAAATTACACCAATGGATTCAATCCGATCATGTAATATACTAAAACAAGATACTAAATCCTTCTACAATATTTGTGGAAAATAAACACAATCGCACAATCACACCAAGTAAGAGAAAGAAGCAAATCAATCGCACAACATAGATATTTTTCCTGGGAAAGCTTGCTACTCAAAACCCCTCTATCTTTATTGTATAATCAACCAAAAAATCATGAAACAATACAATGCACTCTTTTCACAAGAGTCTGTTGTACTCTACCAACTGTCTCACAATGATCCAGACAAAATCGACCAACACTTAGCCCATTTCATGCCTCTATTTAGTCTGCCTTGCTTGCGCAATTCTAAGAACAGTTGATCCCTATTAATTAGGAAATTCAACCTTCTAAAACTGCGCAATGTATCATGGACAATCCTATGGTTGTCTAATTGCGTGCTAACAATTTACTAATAATAAAACTGATAGATAACAACCCTTTAACCTCTGTCTCAACTGGGTATTCATCAGAACTGACATGCATGCAACTATTAATAGTAAGTCATCACTCACTTAACAGATCACTGCATGTGAATTAAATCTGATTTAATTCGCTTGATCTCTCACTAGTGCAACAATAAGTTACAACTAGTTAGAATGACTTTAACTCACTTAATTGAATTAACTAATTTCTCATGCATTAAACTAATGCAACTTGGACTCTAAAACAAATAGAATCACTCTACATGCCTCACCAACCACCCTCAACTCAAATTTCATGAGCTAACTGAGTCTATCACACTCCGTTAACTATTACAAGTGATTATGAGATAAGATTACAATTTATTGTCCAATTTAATTAAGGGAAAATTAAATTAGACACACATTTCTTTTTGAATTTTCAACATTTGTAACCTGCAAAGAAAAGGATCTCCCTGAGACTAGTTTCACCAAGATCGAGAAATTATCCAGATCTGTAGTAGTAAACTTATCTATTAGTTTGTTGAAGTAGCTCTTGCTCCCTGTCATATGATAGGAAGCATCGTTGTCTACACACCATATACTGGTAGCCACTAAGCTTTCCATGCAAGAAATAAGTGATAACTCCTTCTCAAAGTGAGAAGAAAACTCGTCGATCTTTGCAAAGTCTGATACTCGGTCCTTCTTGGACCTTTTCTTCTAGTCATGTCACTTAATTGCATAGTTCCCTAATTGGTGGCACAAAAATAACTTGAACTTGCTGAGATCTTTCTTCTTCTTTTATCCCTTGGATCTTGACTCATCAATGCCATTGTTCTTCTTTCCCTTTGACTTGACCCCTTTACTAGCTAGGGAAAATTTCTCTTTATCTTCAACGTTGGCATATGTATATATGTGTAAAAGTGCATTTATGTATGCATTTATTAAGAGTGAGACCAGTGGGACTGTAAAGGTTGGAAGTTGGAATAAGGGAGCTCATTGAGGTGCAGTAATTATAAATTCATAATTTTTTTTTAAGTTAATAGAGAGACCTTTTAAAGAAGTTTTATGAAGTAAAATTTTCGAGGTTTTAATTGCTATGTAATTTACTATAGTTAGAATTATTCTCAATTATTCTCTCATGTGAAATTTAGGGAATGCAGTGTTTTTGGATATTTTTTTTTATTTCTATGTTGGTGGTTTTAATTTTGAAGGGTTTGAGATGACTTCACTTTGCATAGTTTTGGACTATTCCATGAAAAGTACATAAACTCATTGAATTTTTCTCCTCTCATATTCACAAAGGAAAAAAAACATTTATTCCATTCTTTTTCTGGATATGTTCACTATTAGCTTATGGATGTTGTACATCTTGATGGGGTTACCATGCACAAGCTTTCTATTATAACCCTTTGCCAAAATTTTATTTGATTTGCTATCACGAACTGTTTAGATCATTAAGATTTATTTGTTTATACTTTTTCAAAAGAAAAATGATCAGATTCTAGCAGACAAAAAATTATGGCCTCGTTAGACAACACCCAAAGTTTTTAGTTAATCTCAAACATTTCCAAGATATTTGAAACAACTAGCTTATTTAATTTTAGTTTCACGGTTTTCAAAGAAACTTGTTGGTGTTCTAGACGTGATTTGGTCCATGTATTCATATAGGTAGTGGTTCTCGGTTTGGATGAACACCTCTTCAATTGATTTTATAAAACAACCTAGATCCATTAACTTCAGATCTATCAAGCGCCGAGAGGGATCAAATCTCTCGAGGTGCAAACCTCTTTTTTGAGTGCATTGATGTATGTATTTAATTTTCTCAAAAATTGCAAGCTCGATTGAGAGTGAGACCAGTGGGACTGTAAAGGTTGGAAGTTTGGAATAGGGGAGCTCATTGAGGTGCAATAATTATAAATTCATAATTCATAATTTTTTTAAAGTTAATAGAGAGACCTATTAAAGAGGTTTTAATTGCTATGTAATTTACTGTAGTTAGAATTATTCTCTCATGTGAAGTTTATGGAATTCAGTGCTTTTGGATATTTATTTTTATTTCTATGTTGGTGGTTTTAATTTTGTAGGGGTTTGAGATGACTTCACTTTGCATTGTCTTAGACTATTCCATGAAAAAGTACACAAAATCGTTGAATTTTTCTCCTCTCATATTCACAAAGGAAAAAAAAAACATTTATTCCATTCTTTTTCTGGATATATTCACTATTAGCTTATGGATGTTGTACATCTTGATGGGTTATCATGCACACGCTTTCTATTATAAACCTTTGACAAAATTTTATTTTATTTGATATAATGAACTGTTTAGGTCATTAAGCTTTATTTGTTTATATTTTTTGATAAGAAAAATGATCAGATTCTAGCAAAAAAAAAAATTATGGCCTCGTTAGACAACACCCAAAGTTTTTAGTTAAGTTCAAACATTGCCAAGATATTTGAAACAACTCTAGCTCATTAAATTTTAGTTTCGCAGTTTTCAAAGAAACTTTTTGGTGTTCTAGACGTGCTTTGGTCCATGTATTCATATAGGTAGTGGTTCTTGGTTTGGATGAACACCTCTTCGATTGCTTTTATAAACCAACCTAGATCCATTAACTTCAGATCTATCAAGCGTTGAGAGGGATCAAATCTCTCGAGGTGAAAACCTCTTTTTTGAGTCCAAAACTTGAGGAAAGGTTTGCACCTCCAGAGAGATTTGATCCCTCTCGGCTCTTGATAGATCTAGAGTTAAGATGGATCTAGGAAGTTATGTGCGGCCAAGGAAAATTTATCGAATATATGATTAATTTTATCAATACTATGTAAATATATCTAATATTAATATAATCATTTTAAATATGCTAAATATGTCTGAGTTTACCCTGGTCATTTTAATTTTAAATTTTCTTAGTTACCTCAATTTGTTTAGATGATAAATATTGTTAATAACTTTAATGATGAAAAATGATGAAATAAATTTTTTGAATGCAAAGTGACAATAATAGTGTTGAATGATAGAAAATGTGAATAATAATAATGTAGTCAATTACAAATAGTCTTCCTTGTAATCAATCTCAAACTATTTTCTTCTACTATAATTATTGTCACTCTTGTTAGTTTTGTCATATTTTCATACCGATTATATGAAAAGGACAATTGAAATCTTAAATCATTTAAATCTTTAGCTCAAGTTGTTGTAGTAAACATCATACCTTGTCTATCTTGTTCTCCAATATTAATAGGTTGAATTACTATAACACAAAAATCAATGTATATTGTCAATAATTTTTTTGTGCTTACACAAAAATTAATGCATATTGTTAATCCAATCACTTTAAATTTAATGTACCATTATACATCCAATTACATCAAATCGGAAATCAACATCTACATTGAAATCAATGCATCTAATGCAAGCAGTCAAATAAAATTAGAAAGAAAATTCTATATTGAAATCAATGCATCAAATGCAAGCAATCAAAAGGATTATAAATCAATATCTACACTCAAATCAATGCATCTAGTGCAAGTAAGAAAATAGGATTAGAAACCAACATCGACACTGAAATAAATGTGTTTAGTGCAAGCAATAAAATAGGATTATAAATCACCATCTACACTTAAATCAATGCATTTAGTGAAAGAAATCAAATAGGATTAGAAATCATCTACATTGAAATCAATGAATCTAGTGCAAGCAATCAAATATAATTATAAATCAACATCTACATTGAAATAATGCATCTAGTGCAAACAATCAAATAGGATTAGAAATCACCACCTACAATGAAATCAATTCATTTAATGCAACCAATCAAACATGATTAGAAATCATCTACATTGAAATCAATACATCTAGTGCAAGAAATCAAATATCATTAGAAATTAATATCTACACTAAAATTAATGCATCTAGTGCAAGGAATCAAATAGGATTAGAAACTATCATCTACACTAAAATCAATGCATCTAGTGCAAGAAATATTCTTCCCTCGGCCCCCCACTCCATCTATATCTATATATTCCTCCATCTCTCCTTCTTTGTCGCTCTGTCTCACCCCCCCCCCCCCCCCCACACACACACACACTCCATATCTATCAATATTTATATCCCTCCCTCCCTCTCTCCCTTATTCCCTCCCTTCACCTTCCTTCTATATCTCTATCTTCCCCTTCTCCCCCTCTCCCCTACTTCTATCTCTCTTTCCTCTTGTTTTCCTCTCTCCCCCTCTATCCATATTCCTTATCACTCCCTATCTCTCTATATGTCTTTATTCTTACTGACCTCTCTCTCCCCTTCCAACTCCATATCTCTTTCCCTCACTCTCTCCACTCTCTCACATCCTCTCCCTTCCTTCCTCTCTCTCTCTCTCTCTCACCTTCCTCCCCATCCCCCTCCCCTTCTTCCCCACTCTCCCTCTCACTCTCCCTCTCTCTCTCTCTCCATCCCTCCCTCTCCCTCTATCTCCCTCTCCCCCCTCTTTATCTCTCTCTATATCTCTTCTCCCGCTCCCTCCCCCTCTCTCCCGTCACCCGCTCTCACTCTCACTCTATCTCTCCCCCTCTCTCCCCCCCATCTCTCTCTCTCTCCCTATCCCTCCCTCCCTCCCTATCCCTCCATCTATATATATATATATATATATATATATATATATATATATATATATATATATATATATATATATATATATATATATATATATATATATATATATATATATCTCTCTCTCTTTCTCTCCTCCATATATATATATATATATATATATATATATATATATATCTCCCCCCACTCTCTCTCTCTCTCTCTCTCTCTCTCTCTCTCTCTCTCTCTCCACCACCACCTCTATGTATCTCTCTCCACCACCACACACACACACTCTCTCTCTCTCCCTCTCTCTCCCACCCTCCCCCTTCCCTCTCTCTCTCCCTCTCTCCCTCTCCCTCTCTCTCTCTCTCTCTCTCTCTCTCTCTATCCACCACCACACACACTCTCTCAAACACTCCCTCCCATATCCCACTCTCGTCCTCCTCTCTCTCACACTCCTTCCCTTCTTCTCCCACTCTCATCCTCCCTCCTTCCAACAACATACACACACTCTCTCTCTCTCACATCTTCTCTCCCTTCCCACCTCTCTCTCTCTCTCTCTCTCTCTCTCCCTTCTTATCCCACTCTCATCCTCCATCCTTCCCTTCTCTCTCACATTCTCTCCCTTCCTCTCTCTCTCACATCCTCCCTTCCTTACCACCATTCTCTCTCTCTCTCTCTCTCTCTCTCATCCTCCCTCCTTCCCACCACACACACACTCTCTCTCTCACTCTCTCGCCCTTCCTCTCTCTATCTCTGTCATCCTCCCTCCCTTCCCACCTCTCTCTCTCTCTCTCTCATTGTCCCCATTTCCCACCACACACACACGCTCTCTCTCACTCTCTCTCCCTTCCTCTCTCTCTCTCTCCTTCCCTTCTCTCCCTCTCTCTCACTCCCTCCCTTCTTCTCCCACTCTCATCCTCCCTCCTTCCCACCACACACACTCTCTCTCCCACTTTCTCACTCTCTCCCTTTCTCTCTCATCCTCCCTCCCTTCCCACCATACACACTCTCTCTCTAACTCTCCCTCCCTCCCCCTCACATATGCAAAAAAATAACCAACATGTGAATCAAAGTCAATATGATCACCCATTTTCAATTATATTCATACACTAATATAATTAATCACAATCAAATTTATAATCAACATGAATTAAATTGATATTTTATTCTTAATCACACTATATAAAAACATATCAAATGATATTTTAACCTAAATTAGAAAAAAAATTATTTTAATTATTATAATAATACATTTATAAATGTATTAAATATATAGTAATTATAAGAATACATTGATAAACGTATAAAATGAAAATAATTAAAATTGTATGATATCCATCCACATTCTCAAAATTTAAAATTAATTCTACTAAAAATTGTTTCAATGTGGATAAAAAATTTCCCACATTCAAATCTACAACAACATTACACAAATATATCTTACAACTACACATACAAAAAAATCTTAGTTCGCCTTGATACTTTCCACAAAATCCATTTAGTTATTGATATTGTTTCAATGCTTACCTCATCACCACTTTTGTGTTAATAGCTTAATGAACACACTAAGCACATAAATCTAAAGCTCCTTGTCATTGGACATTTGTAAAGTTAAGTGCGGAAGTGGACCTAGAAAAAATGCCTATAGTGGACCGTTTATCCACTGAACCTAGAAAAATTTCCGACCTAATAGTGGATCGTGTATCCACTGAACATAGAAAAACTACCTATATTTTAGAGAAACCTACCCATGCTTTTCAGGACCACCTTATTAATGGTATTTATTTTTGAATTATCTATCTGACTGTTGGGCTGCATTTGGAAATTTATGGGATCTCAACATTGTTACCCTAATTTACCAATCAATCAATAAATATATGTTTTGGAATAGGAGATTTAATGTTTTGACATTATTGATCTCCATCATCATCCCTGGTGTCAGTCCATTAGTCACTTTATTATGATCCCTCGTGCCTTAGTTGAGGATTTACCATTGCCTCACCTATGGCGGGCCTTCTTCTGTCGACATCAACACATCCATCCAGAAGAAAGGTCTAGAGGACGGTGTACCTTGGTTCCAACTTCCGTCCTTGTTCGGTATCTCAGATTAAGCAAAGGGAATCATCATTTCCCTTTGACTAGGTTGTTTCTCATGTTCTCGACCTCATTCACATGATTGAGATTCATATACTTGATGGTCCAGTGAGCCAACAGATTGTACTAGTGATTCCCGAGTGTGTGATAGATGTTTCAGACCTAATGAGGGGGTGGCCTTCAAGGTAGCCGCCCACATGCCTGGATGACTTCATATTATGCTACAGCCTCAGATGCAGTTCCTCAAATTTGATGGTTTCGGTTCCAGCTGCTTGCAGTTCCCACAACATGCATGTCTCATTCAAATGATCCATTCAAATCTTCAGAGCCCTTTCCTGTTCAGTAGGGCTTCTTTGGTTGTTATACCCACCCCCCTTCCCCATGTCATATGGAGGGGAATTATGTCTCATGTACTCAGATATTATTGTTTTTAGTCCTAGCTCATGTTTTTCCCAGGCGCATTATGTATATGGGATTCATTATATTATTTTCTAGCCCATTGATGCCTGCATGTCATGTATAATGTATTATACATTTTGTAGCTTAGTCCCACATTTCTGGGCTCATCATTATTCTTTGTACTTTTTCATCTTGGCGGGTATGTGTATGCCTTCCCTGCCTCATTGAGAACATGTACTCTAACATAAAAGGAGATTTATATCACTTTGTAGGTCTCGCCCATGAGTTATTGTCCTCTCTCGCTTCTCTTCATCTATGTCTCTTTCTCTCTCTGACTCCCCTTCGGTGTCTAGTGATTTTGTTCTTACAACGTACTTCAGTCATACGATTTGCTCCTAACACTCGTATGTTGGGGGGCAATTTGTTATCACCAAAAATTGGTTATCTAAAAATTTCTAATTAGATGGATCGAAGTACACCATGTAAGACCAATTTTACCATAGAAAAATTTCTTTCACTATAAGAAATAATTTAATAAACCATATTTTATTAATCTATTTCTGCTTAAAACAAGAAATCCCTTGAGGAATAATTTAAAAAATCCTTATTTATTTGATTTTCCTCTAGGAATAATTAATTAAACTATTGCTTAAATAATATTCCTGGTCATATTTAACCCAATTATGAGAAATACTTATATAAATCATTATTTTCCCTTTTTTTCTCTAGGAATAATTAATTAAATCATTATTTAGTTATTATTCCTTGTTAAATTTGACTAAGTCACCTAGGAATAATTAAAAAAATCATTATTGGTTTATTATTCTTTAACCACATTCTTGAAATGATAAACAAATCATTATTTGTTTATAATTTCTAAATAAAGGTATTTAACCAATTTAAATACCTTTTCCCACCAACAAAATATAATAAAATATTCCAAGCAGTTAGATCTAGATTTTGGTTAATAATATTTTATTATTCTCCATTATTGAGGAAAACTCAATATTCTATTATAAATAGGAGGGTTTTTCCATTCATTCTTCACTTTTATCATTCTCATTATCGTTATCATTTTCTTTTTCCATTTGAGCTCCTGCTTGAGTTCGTCACATATTTGGGTTTTCTACATCATTGAGAGAGAGCGACTCGCGAAGCTGAAGCATTGAGGAGAAACTGGAACCCATCCCATTGAGGGGGACTGGTAAAATTTACTTGTTTCCTTCACCAAGTGTTATAATGTAAGAAATCATTCTTTAAACTTGTCTTGCCCATTGGTTATTTGGAGTTATTTTTGCATCAGTTACTATTTCATTTTGTTGTTTAACTGCTTTTGTTGCATACACATGGGTTTTTGCAGGATTTATTCACATAGTCTATTGCAAATCTAAAGAGTTAGGCAACCATTTCTATTATTAAGGCTATTCGTCACTCATATCTAAAGTAGAATCTTTTCGTACACCTTCGATAAGATTTTACACTAACATGTGGAATCTAATTAACCTAGATATACTACGTGTAGATCTCCCTATAATTACCTATTTTAAAACATGTCTAGACGATATGAGGGTAACATAAAGCATATGAAGAGTACCTATAAGAGTAAATATTACTAGTAGATATGGGCACTTGCTAAAGTAAATTGGAGGCCTCAAAAAACCAACAACGAATCCACCCAAGGATTCCTTCATAAGCAAAAGTATTAAAAGTATAGAGAGATGGGTAGGGGTATCGATCCCCATCGAGAATAAGGTCACCAAGAGTTTGGACTCTATTAAGGAAAGATACAAGTCTAAATATGCCTTGAAGTGTAAACTATGGGCCTTAAACTCTATTTAGATGATGCATTAAGGCATGATAGTTTGCAACTAATCCCGACCATCTCAAAGAAAGCTAGGTCCCCAAACCTTAGAAACATAAAAGGAAATGGATTTGATGATTGTGTCTTTCCAGCAACATTATTTGACCAATGGTTAACGATGGTAGACATATTCAAAGGTGTTTTATTAATTTTATTTGACTAAAAAATGGTAGACAGCTATTGGTCAGGGAAAATTTTAATGATGTAAGTATATCTTAAATTTTAGCAACCTTGGCAAATCTTACTAGCCCATAATATCCAAATTTAAAAATGTTTGAAGATAATTTTGTAAAAATATTTAGATTTCTAATTATTTTATATTAGACAATATATAATATTGGCGATTTTGAAGGTAAAATAATTTTATACTATAAAATTTGGGCGAATTCATTTTTAGAAAAATGGAAATTGACGAATCTTTTTTTTGGAAAAATCATGGAATATTAGCCCACCTGGGAATATTATCCCATAAAAGTTTCCTTGCTATTGGTTTATGATTGAATATAGGGTCTTGTCATTTGGGCTTCTGCTAATTTAGAACCCTAGTGAGTCGAGATGAAGCTTAAAGAAATGTCTTAATTATTTGAGTATGTTGATATGTGAACTCTAGCCAAGGTTTTAATTATAAGGATCTAGGGTTTGTACCCTAGGATTGATTGCTTCTTCTACAAATCAATCAAAATTCTAACCCATGCATGATGATGAGAATGAGGTTTTCTTACAAGATTGCAGGATGAAGTTGACAAAGTGGATGAATGTAGTCCATGAATTAAGAAGGAATCCAAGCACTATAATAACTGACAAATAATTGACAATTGACTAGCAAATAACTGATAACAGAGGAGGACCAAATTTGAAATGAAAATGGTAGGGTGTACACCTAACAAGGAATGAATACTCAAGAGGAGAAATGCATCCACTTACTTTCCATCCATTTTACATTTGTGGACGTCAACTTTCTGGAATAAGAATACCTACAATACACATAAAATATGTTAAAGGTACATAAATAATAATAAAAATAATAAAATAAATAAAGAAACATTTTTATGGATAAATAAAAATTAGACAAGACTGAGGCACATGAATACTTGAATGAGCTCCTCTTTATTTCAAGAATAATTTATTGGAGTGGTCTAATCTTGGAGCAAACATTCCTCGATTTCACAAAGAAATAATGAAGGACTATCCAAATATTAAATTATTCTCTACTTAATAGGGACAACCAAGTGAAGGTGGAAGCCCCAAGGGTTAGCTCAATTGGTTGAGTCCCCGCTTGGAAGTACTCCCAGATTGAGAGGTCACAGGATCAAATCTCCTAGACGTCCGCGAGGTTAGGCCTCAGTGTTAGGCCGACAGTAGATCCCTTCGGGAGGATTTACTACGATATATTAAGACCGTGGATGTAGCTAGTACATGTGTGCAGGCACATAGGAATGTGAACCACTAGGAAAAAAAACCAAGTGAAGGTGGAAGCTCTTATGGTTCCTCCTACCCCGCACCCCCCACCCCACCTTCACATCACTCTCGATTCCCCAGTACCCAATCTACCTACTATAAAAAAATTGATAGGAACACATCAAGATTCATGCATACACACTAGAAAAATAAAAAAATGGTAAATAAAAATATTTGTTGACATTCATCCTATGGAAACTTCTTTGCAAGTATATTTCATATTTTTCTAACATAAGTACAAGAAATTATGCAAGAACTCATTCAAATATATTTATACATCAATATGTCTTTTTTTACATCAACAATATTTTGCAACAATAACTCTTATACTATACATGATAACATTGTACGTCATCATTTTTTTCCTCTTATTATTTTGACCCATATAATTTAAAAAAATAAAAAATAAAAAATAAAAAAATAAAAATAAAAAAATCATCCATTTCTGTATTTTCGTGTTCTAGCCAGGGTTATTCTGATGATGATTTTAATTGTCTCCTATGATGCATTGCACCCCTAGTTGTGATTTTCTCACAGAGTCGAGGATTTTGTGGGGGAG